>OZ010790.1:415145576-417645576 GCA_963932465.1 Maratus speciosus | reverse complement strand
ATATATGCATCGAAAGTGGAAAGAATACGGTGTTGATGTTAGAAAATATACAGCACTAAGACGTCGCCATAAACTTGTTTTTCAATCTTGTGCACCTAAGATACCCCCCTCATGAATATTAAACAGAATAGGAAGAGAGTGAAGTGGTGGGAAAAGGGCATTTTGGAGAGCCTGGATGATTGGAAAAAGTTATTGTTTAGTGATGAGAGTGTGTTTTGTGTAACATATGGTGATCAATGTTTTCGTGTATGGTGAATGAAGCAATGAACATATGACAAGGATTGCATGAAACCATCAGTGAAATTTGCAGCCAGTGTAATGGCCTAACTTTCACTACTGCAGATGTCCCTAGAAGGCTATGTATCGTTAACGAAAGGATTAATTCTGAGATATATCAAGAAATCCTTGATTAGTTCATGATACCACCATCGAATGTTAATGTGTTGATGATTTTATTTTCCAACATGATTTAGCACCTTCAAACAGGTCAGGGTCCACCAAGAACTGGCTTAGCCAACACCAAATACGTACTTCCCTGGCTGGCTAATTCGCCGGATTTAAACCCAGTACAGAATTTGAGGGAAATAATGAAGAAAATACTGCAAAATATTGCGCCAAAAAACAAAGTTGAGCTTATTTCAAGCATAAAGTCTAGCATGTTTGGGCAGAAACATTGTAAACCACTTGTAGCTAGCATGGCAAAGCGAGTGCTTGCTGTTATAAAATGTAAAGGAGATGCTACAAAATATTAAAGAATAACTATTTCCCCCTTTTTTGAGACACATATTATTTACAATGCAAGTATCAATACTCTAATATTTTGAACAAGTAAATGGTTATTCCAATATTTTGATTTTTTCCAAGTGTAAATAATTAGTTTAATTTTTGAATTATTTCCTTTTATTTTTATGCTAAAAGATTCTACAAACTATGTAGATTTTTATAATATTAAGTTTTATCATGTATTGCTTTTTGTATAAGCGATACATAAAAAACCCTTTTTTCACAATTCCTTTATTCTATTATTCTAATTTTTTGACTTGAAGCTGTATCTATTCACTTGTTTAAAAATTTTTTCTTATGTTAAAATATTCTTGTTACATAAAATATTTAAATAAAATTAATACCTCTTCCGGATATCTTTGTAAACACAGTGTAACCTCTGAATAACGATTACCCATGAGACTGGTGAAAAGGGACCACTCTTCAGAGGATGGTGTTATTGAGAGGTTTCGTTTAAAAAAAATTAAAATTACATAAATTTAAATAGAAATACACACAGTCATTTTAATTAATCATCATTGTTTTAAAATAATAAGAAAATCAGTTATTTTCAGTTGCTTTTTTTTCTGCTTATGTCTTTCTATGAAATGATTTGATTTACTATACAATTCATTATCATTGTGATTTAATGAGAAATTTTGCATTTCACGAAGGTTCTTCAAATCTTCGGTAGTGGTCCTATAAGTGTTAATACTGGAAATTTTGGGTGATTCTATTATCTATATCCGATTTCTCTCTTCTATCTTCCACCATTTGCTGTTTGGAATCAAATGTGGCAGTAACTGCCAAATTTTTTACCAGAGATACAAACAAGCTGGCCTTTATGTTAGTTACGCCTGCCGTTTTAAGAATATTACATAAATTTTCACATTACTATTGATGTCTTCATTTTCTGTTTGTTCACATATCAAGTAAATTTTGTTTGATCTGCTTCACATTTCGGTTTGCAAATAAATATGAAATTATCCCAGAAGCTATAAAAACAATTTCTCGTGACTTTTGAGCGGTCGTTGTTCAGAATTCCTTATTGAGAGGCTCGTACTAATGTTAATGCTGTGGAACGTGTTTGGTTCCATCAACATGTGGCCGGGGTTCGGAGGCTTTCGTTGTTTAGAGGTGGCCGTTCAAGGAGGTTTCGCTGTATTATTATATACCTTAAAGATCTGTGAATTTCTTTAATTATGTAGGAGCATTTTCACAAGAATTATTAACTTAAAATTAAATTGAAGAATAAAACGTAATCAGATTTCACAACGGTAATTTAATACCATTTCAAAAACAACATACAAGTATTTCAACCATTTCTAATCACAATATCGAAGTTTGTATTTCAAGCATAATCTGTTAAAGCGTTGCATAACTTGCGATGACGGAGATGAATTTGTTAATATCTCAGGAGAGCTAAACAAATCCTCATGCAAATATATTTCATTAAACGAAGTCGGAATTTATTGAACAATATTTGAAAACGAATCACTTGAAAGATAATACTCTAACACAATCATTGTGTTCTAGGTATTGAATGATAATATTTTAAATCCATTTATGTTTGTGGCACTTAATAAACCTAGAAACTACATACAATGATTTATGCAAAACTCAGTATAAAAGGCCAAATGAAAAGTATAAAAAGTTTACGTGAAAGTATTAAATATATTTAACCCTTTTCTCTGTTTCCTAGACTATTTTGGATTTTTTTAAAGTTGACTACCGTCATTTTTTTAAATCTTATAGTTTATTTCAATAAACTGCATATGCAATGCCATAATACAATCATTGTGTTCTAGGTATTGAATGATAATATTTTAAATCCATTTATGTTTGTGGCACTTAAAAAACCTAGAAACTACATACAATGATTTATGCAAAACTCAGTATAAAAGGCCAAATGAAAAGTATAAAAAGTTTACGTGAAAGTATTAAATATATTTAACCCTTTTCTCTGTTTCCTAGACTATTTTGGATTTTTTTAAAGTTGACTACCGTCATTTTTTTAAATCTTATAGTTTATTTCAATAAACTGCTTATGCAATGCCTTTGTATGACGTGAAAAAAAAATGTATATATTGTATCATATTAATTATATGGAATTGATTGCTTATATTGAAACTTCCCAGGTAAAACTACATGCATACCATGTTACCACTAACCTTACACGTTGTGTCAACCAATCCTCCACATTGTGACAACCGTTTCGACTGGAAAGTTTTTTTAAAAATAGAGGGAATGTTTGAAAATTAAAAATTTTTATTTCTCTAACGACCACATACGGTCTCCCGAAATATTTTACGACAATTCAAATGTCTAATTAGTGTAAAAAGGTCTATGTTTAAGATTAGACGTTCAATACAAGGCTATATTTTCGGCATAAATGATTCATATGCATACAGGGCATGCCTGTATAAATTGAAAATTCTTTCTTTTTTTTTTTTTTTTTTTTTTTTTTTTCAAATACATCACTTTTCAAAATTATATACACTTTACTTTATATATCAGAGAATGTATTTGTCTAATACTGACAATTAAGATGATTTCTATTGGGAAAGATTTATAGGAAAGTATGCACATGTTAAATAAACAAACATGAAAAAAAATCTAAACGATACTTAACCAATTCACAAAGAAATGCATCTGTTAGCAAAAGAGTTACTTTTATATAACGTTAAACATCTTTAACCGATTTTTTATTGTATTTTTGGATTGTTCACATATATATATTTTAAAAGAACTTTTAATTTCTAAAGGAAGATATATTTTTCAAGCACACTTTTCAAAATAACTGCACTTTACTTTCCTACGGTCTCTAAACAGGTAAAAATTCCCTATTTGTTTTAAATATGCGTTACGATGACTTTATTAATAAAGAATCTGGAAAGAGGGAAAACAGAAAAAAAATCATTTTATAATTACTCAAAATACGGTCTTGATGCCTTAGATAAAATAAGATGTTTGGTACGTATAACTGTGCACTCAAAGCAAGTATTTTTTTATTCAATAGTAACTATCTCTGTATTAAAAAAAAAAAAAAAAAAAAAAAAAAAAAAGAAAAAAATCGGAATTTTTTAGGTAATAAAAATACTTTTTAAAATACCAGGAAATACCATAAAACAGGGGTTCTCAAACTATGGTACGGGTTGTGACGATTTGGACGTCATAACACAGGGTCACGCGACAGTAAAATGGTTAGTACAATAGAAACAGTTATCCCGGTCTGCGTTGTGAAAAGATCAAATGGGATAATGTTAATTAATAAATTAGAAGAGAAGAAAATTTTGAAATAAAATTAATTTTGACAATAACTCAAGGACGCCTTATTTAAAGCAGAAATGGAAATATCGGACTTGTAGGTTGCATAGAGAAACGTCCAATTCTTATAATTGCAAAATATTAGTTCTTAAGATACCATAAATTATGAATATTATCTAAAAGGGAACAAGGAAGGAGTTCAAAGGAAAGACATATAAGTATACATACATAAACAAACTTTATTTTCATTTATATAAAATTCATGATTCAAATATGATTTGTTATATCACAATAATCTTTTCAAATTAAGATTCAAATTATCTATTATTTTTATTAGAATATAACATAGTTCCATTCTCATTAGAACAGCAAAATTTTCATCAAAATCATATTTTGTTACTTATTTTTTTTATTAATTTATGTTATCTTATACTTGCCCTTTTGTTCACAGCACGATCCGATGGTGGGGCTTTTGCCAAAATTTTAATCAAAATTTTATTTATGGAAAGATAATATACCCGTTATCATTAAAATATTTATCATAATTAATCATAATATTCAATGACATAAGATTATGTACTTTAGTGAAAATTTAGAAAATTAGTTGCTTAATATTAATTGTACACATTATAAGAAAACATGAAAACAATAGCCACGAATATATATTGAAATAAATATAAGGAATTTTTCACCCAAATAGACTTCGATCTTTTCTGTAATCATCTAAATTATACAGTTCTATCATAGTTCATGGAATCCAAAGCAAACACAAATGAGTTCATCTGGGCATAAAGTTCCTTGTTTTATATATATAATTCATGGAATCCAAAGCTAACACAAATGAGTTCATCTGGGCACAAAGATTTTTTTCTTTTATATATATAGAGTTCATGGGGATCTTTCACCAACCAATTTCACTTTCTTTAGGCACTCTATGACGCATGGAAATTATTCGAGCTCCAACTCCACAATGTACGCTTTCATTAGCAAAATCTGCAGACACTTCATACATCTCTCTACTATCCACTGAACTTATATCTCCAAATCAGGTGAATTCTTCTGTAAAATTCTGCATCAATTTATTTTCAAAGACTTGTCTGCTCTCAGCGATCTTCGTCAATAGATCTTGACAAGGATAGGTCTGCTCTCAGCATTAATTTCCATCATCATCTCTTTTTTTTCTGCATCAATCATTTTTTGTGACAAAGACTTGTCTGCTCTCAGCGATCTTCATTAATAGATCTTGACAAGCCTCGGTCTGCTCTCAGCATTCATTTCCATCACTAATTTTTGTATTGTCCTTAAAATTTGCTGCGAAGGAAGTTGATGTAAAATTTCGAAGTATCTGGATTGCCTTAGAGGAAGTTACTTCTTAAAATGTTATAGAACCTCTTGAGGACGAGATACAAGACAATAATTTTCTCTCATTCCGTCTTCCAAGATCCAAATTTTTTTTGAAAGGGCTAAATTAACCCAGAGCTGTCATTCTGATTGGAGGCTACTCCTGGTCACTTATTGGTACTCTAGACATCCCCATCTATGGGCGTGCCTATTTACTTTTCACTGCATAGCATTAACTTTATTTTGCCCCTTGCATCAGTTTTCTCATGGGAAATCACCACCCACGTCGAGTGTTGTAAAACCATCTTAATTGATAGAAAATTTATGGTTTCAACATCGTAAATTTTCTATTCTTTCGCTATACATTTTCTGTCCAACTCTGGCGTCAGTACTGTTTGCTTTATCTGTAATTTCCTATTTTCTGTCTGGTCTTATTTAGGGAGTTTTATTTTATTACACTGTTTTTGCACATATAAATATTTACAATTCGAAATTTTTAATTTTCAATATTAATACAAAATAAATTCAAAATTCATATTCCTTATTTTTTCTAAACATACCAATACCAAACAACATATATATTTTATTTTTTCTACGTATTATATAATTATTCATTTTAATATACTTTAATTTTGGAGTATTTTTTATGTTATTTTAATTTATTGTATTAATTAATTGCTAAAGAATTATTTTCCGAGAATTCAATTATTTTTAAATGTTATTGGATCGTGCGAAAATTATTTAATTAGTTAAATTAATAACAAGCCTTGTTGTGTAGATTTCTACACGACAGTACGCGAACCTGTACTTGTACGCGAAAGTCCGATACGTGAAATTAAATAAAAAATACAACATGTGAAATCAAAAAACAGCTCAATTCCCCCTCCCCACTTCGCTTTCTTGATTAGTCAGTTCAACGGCTCCGTCTCTGTTATTATTGCTTTGACAGCGTTTTGCTTTCTGTTATTTTAATGTAAATTCGATTAGTATTTTTAGGTTAATGGGACCAATGCATCGGTAGCTGTTGAGTTGACCTTTCATTTCACCTTGAAAAGAAGTTTTCTTTTATTACTATATTGCGTATGTGTATGGTGTATACCATTTATTTCAATGAGATTCGAACTCGCATTAATAAGCAGTTCATTTACAGAAGGTATGTGAATTTCTTATGTAGGTTATTAACTTCTTAAATATTCTTAAGTGAATTTTACTATTGGTATAAAAATAGCATTCATAAAACAAAAAACTGACGCCAGTATATTATTAAGTATTGTAGCTTATTTTCTACCAGAACACTGTATTTTGATAATGTACATATTATTAATATGTAATGATGTACATTATCATTACATCTATGTACATCATAATATACATGATGAGTTATCATGTATATAACTCATCATATACATGATGACATCATATACAATTGATGTATTACAACAGACTTGAAAATATTTCGCTTTAGACATATTCCGTTTACACAGGTTTTTCTCTAGTAGTTTTATTTTTGTCACCAGGTGGTACGCGGAAGTATGAATTTTTCTACTTAGTGGTACGCTGGTCTAAAATTTTGGGAATTCCTGCCTTAAAATATTATTAAAAGTGTTACTGAACGTAGAAATTATAAAGCGTTTCACGAAAAAAGCCATCATGAATATCATTTCAAAAAAGTTGACAAAGTACAACCCAGTTAGTGAAGCCTATGTTACAAAGCCCCGTAATTTACTCAAATTTAAACACTGTATTGTATGCTCCGAAGAAAAAAAAAAAAGAAGAAGAACTATTAACTACTATTATTTAAAAATGTGCCGGTATTTTTGTTTAGAGCATGCAGTAATGTTTCATAGAAAATATTCCATTAAGACACAAAATGTAGTATATAGGACGGACTTGAGTGTCCCTGTTTCATAGAAAATATTTAATTAAGACACAAAATGTAGTATACAGGACTGATTTGAATATTCCTCCTTTTTGTTTGCATTTTAATTTTTAATTTATAAATAAGATTAT
The DNA here is from genome assembly GCA_963932465.1 of Maratus speciosus. Classification (NCBI taxonomy): domain Eukaryota; kingdom Metazoa; phylum Arthropoda; class Arachnida; order Araneae; family Salticidae; genus Maratus; species Maratus speciosus. The sequence continues at coordinate 417,638,196 of OZ010790.1, read as the reverse complement.
TTACTATTGTTTAAAATGTAGCTATATTTGCTTAGAGAATGTAGTAAGGTTTCACAGAAAATATTCAATTAAAATGCAAAATTCAGTATACAGAACAGACTTGAGTGCTCCTCATTTTTTGATTGCATTATTTAAATTTTTTTTATAAATCAGATTAAATGCATTTAATTTAATTAAATACTCGGTTATCTAGAAAAAAAATGTGTATCAAAGAATTTGTATTTATTAACATTTCTTTTACTAACCGGAGTTATATAAATACTAGCTGAAATACCTGTCGTTGTCCGGGGTTTTAAACATGTTTGATTAGAAATATCAATTTTAAAATTAAACTCCGTACAGACTATGAATCTCTTGCAAAAATGCTCTCTTTTGCAATATATCGCAAGCCTTGAGAAATTTTGCTTTATACCAGTATTTTAAGAAATTGTTTCCAAAGCCTAAATAAATACAGTCTTGATTCTTTTAAAAAAATGAAAAAGAAATGTAAATTCATGAAAAGCCCTTCATGATATCACTTTCTCTTATAAAAACCATGCATTAAATATATATTTGTTTTAAATAGGAGGTCATACGTGAATTAACCTATATTATTCACAACTAAGAAGAAATGGCTCATCTAGTATTTGTCGAGAATTAAATAAAAATCATGCCCTCGTGACATCATAATTCACTTTTCTATTTTAACAGAATAATAAAGCTATTATAACTTGTTACTCGTGCTATAACCAGTATACACATCAGTACACATTGCCGTTATCAATATCTTTTTACGCATGAAGGATCCGCTGTAGAAATCCATTGTGAAATTTGGTAATTTTTGAAATTCAATGTGTAAAAAACGGCATAATCTTCGGATTTGAAATTTATACCAAGAAAAATACAATTTTTTGAATTTCTAACTCAGTTTGTCTAACAATTTTTGGACAAATACTTTTCGAGCTATTAAGTTTTTCAATAGCTTCGAATGTTTCATTTTCCAAGATTAATCTGTGGCAACGATTAGCGAAAAATCCAGTCATCATCAACAATGGAGTTAGGAATACAGAGGAGGAGACATATAGTGTACTGTCTACCAGTTGCGAGTGAAGTAACTGAGGAGGTTGTCACAAGATGGCGACTGCTTTTTTTATATCGGATCTTCAGTTTCTGATTACCGCCGGTGCAAACATCCCACCAGTAAAATTGAATAGAAAATTTCTTCTTATTTAAGCGTCTTATTCATGGAAAATTTTCTCAAAAATGTCGTAAATATTTCTATTTGTTTTTATTGGTGCCAGTACGCCTTGTAAAACTGTGAGTTTGTTTCCTTGGTTGTCACAATATGGCGGAAACGCAGGGCCTAACTACCGCCAAAGTAAACTCCTACCGGTAAAAATGAAAATCTGTTTCTACCATTATTTATAACTGAAATTTTGTAACAATAAGGCGTTTAAACAAGTTGAAATTTTCCATATAAATCTAACGGTGTAAGTTTCCACCGGCGGTAAACAACTCCTGTGATAGCGGTTACAGTTGAAGCTTCACTATTTTAAGGCTATGTCAGTTCCTCTTTATTAATAGTTCCATGTCATCAAGTCATCAACGCGCAACTTTTTATTAAAGAGAATAGTTTAAAAATCCCGAGTGAATTTTAAAATTTAAATAATAAAAAAGAGGATAGGCATAGTCCTGGTGAATGAGACTCTGGTACCCAAAACGAAACATATGTCAGGTACCTGTACCAAATAAAGACAAAATAAAGCTTGAGATCACATTAAAAAGTGTTATATCAGATTTACTATTAAATAATGTTAAATGAATTATTTATACTTACTTTTACAATAATAATCTTGTCGCTATTTAGTGTAGGTCAGGGGAGTTCAAAACAAAAGGCTCTTTCAAGTGGTTAAAGTGGCTTTATTAGGAGTTATTGTTTCAATTAAACGGATATTTTTTTTATTACAAGATTTAACTTTAATTAAAAAATATTTTGCTGGTATTACACAAAAATAGAACAGAATAAATTGTTCTCCTTGTAATACAATATTCTGTGACTGCACTTTTTAAAAGCATGACGTATCGAACTACCAAAACGGCCGATTCCATTTGCCATTCACTCAATTGAGGTCTAGGTATGACTGCCTTGATAGATTCTATAGAGTTTTATAAATTTTAATGCATAAAATGTTTATTTAGCTTTGGTCATAATAATATGCTATAAAAATGAAGTGTACGTTAATAAAAATAGGCATTATTATGACAGCTCATATTAGGCGATTTCTATTTTTAACATATTTTACTTTCAACCACAAACAGAATTAAAAATACAGAGTATTTCAATATACTTTCTGAAGGATTGTTGAAGTATCTCAAACATCATGAAAGATTTAAAATTTAAGCAGTAATTTACGCTGATTTCATACGAAAATTAACTTATTATTTTTAATAATAACGTATCGAAAGATCCAGAAGTAGTGATTGTACAGTAGTGATGGAAACTATCACCACATCTACGGGACACGTAAACAGTCAGGTGTATGGCGTCATTTGTGGGAACGGGACAATTTCCTACAAGACATGAACTGATGGCTTTATTAAAAGCATGTTTGAATTACCTAACTTATTTGGTAGAAGTACATTTGTAATAGCGCCCGGCGAAGTTGAAAAGTTGAAGTACTTTTTTTTCATCGAATGTCGAGAGGGAAAAACAAGTTAATCAAATGCATCATCCTGCGAAGTAGCAGTTATTTTCTTCAATCGAATGTCGACGGAGAGAAAGGAAATGAAGAGATAGACGGTGCGAAAAAGCGACGAGGAAAGTCGTGCGCTTGGAGCTCGGTGTGAGCTGAATGCTTTTGTTAATTGTTATAAGAACGTTCTGATGGGGATTTAAAAGAATAAGTCTGGAATGTGGCGTGTAAAATCCAGTGAAGAGAGCTGTATATATTATTTTCCGTATACATATGTAAATATTATTGTTTTATTAAAATTGTTACGTTGAGATATTGGATTGCGTATTAATTCAACCTTTATATTAGCTGTAGTGGTCATTATTGGCGTAAAGACATCACACATTGTTATGTTTTAGTACATTAAATTGACGTTTCTCTTTAAATTATGAAATGTGTTTTTCAAGTACAGAGCGCCCGATAGAGTATTAATTTCAGTTTTTACATATTTCTTAAGATTTTATAATATTGTGATACAAAAAAAAAAATGTAAAGAAAATAAATTTTGCTTTGCGGGACATTTATTATTAGTTTTATAAATTTTGTGTAACTTCGTCTTTAGATTTTGATATTTTTATCTATTGATCAGTTTAAAATTCTTGTGGCTAAACATTTTAGTATCAATATTTCAAAACTTTCTTAATCATGCTTCACTAACCTCTGTAATGACATATTTTGCATGTTGAAGTACTTGTATAATTTTATATTTTCTCTAACTTTTGAACATCTGAATCATATAAATTCAATTAAGTTCCGCTTCGCTCCTAATAATTAATAATAATAAGTGAAGTGACTCTTCAGTCTTATCTTTAATTAAAGGAATATTTTTTTAAACAAAATATATGTGACAAACTGGTTGAAACTCCTTAAATGTCAACGCGTTGTCACCACGCTTCAAATGTTAGAATATACGTTTGACTTTAAAATTTAATTTCTGGATCAAAGTGTTTCGTTGTTTATTTGTTCAAAGCAAACTTTAAGTTAAGTTTTAACATTCTAAAACATTAAATAGGTTTCCTTTTATGAATCAGTGGTTACCAGTGAATTAATAACACTTTTATTGTTTCATGTAACAGTTGCAAGAAGAATGATGCTTTCTCAACATTGGAATTTAATGTTTTTTCTGCTATTTTTCTATTCTATCTCAGCTTTGTATTAATGATATTATGTTTTTAATACAAATGAACTAACCAAATATAAATATTTAATTTCAAGATTGTGAACGGTAGTTGTTACATTTAATAAATATTGCGTGATATTATTGGTGAAGTATTTCAGAACTGTCTTTGTAAAATCTGTGAAATATCTTGAATGCTTTCTTTCATTTTTCAAATTATCTAAATGTATTTAAATGGTATTGTACATGTATATATTTAAATGGTAAAATAAAGCTATATTTCACACACTTTTTTAAGTAAACCAAAAATGAGTATATTACCAGCTGTTCCCTGTAAGTTAATATACAAAAAGACTATTTTATTTATAAAGGATATTATTTTGATGAAATGTCTTTTTAATTGCTAAAACTTTTAAGTAAAACTTGTATATGACGCTTACAAAAAAGTCAACAGGAGAAAAAAAAATATAGTTCAAAAGTTTTTGTTCATTAAATATGCGATTTGAGTTGCTCAAAATGTATTGAACTACAATATAATAAAAACTTCCATATATTCAAAGACAGATTTCACAGATTCAAAATGCACTTTCAAATTATAACTCTGATGATTTGTCATATATTTTCTGTATGTTAATTTATAATAAAAAAAGGCTCCAAATGTCTTGAAGTTCTATGACACACATGTCATCCCATAAATTGTAGCAAACAATTCCATGAAATTACAATGGTTATTTCTGGAGATAGATTTTTTTTTCTGAAAATCTATTATAAATATTCACATCCATTTCATAAAATTCTCCCTATTTATATGTTTTACCTTCATAAATATAAGTTCTTTACAGTTATGAGAATACGTAAATACATATTGGTTACTTAACTACAGATTTTTGGTTTGAGAGCTGAAAGAAAAACAGCCGTGAATGTACTTATAATAATCGTACGAAGAATAAAGAAACTATTCTGGATACCTAATTGTACAAGTTTTAATATGAAATTATGAAAAAAATTGTCCTTTTCCTAAAAATTAGTTATTTAATTTTTATTAAAAATAATTTTTAATTAGTAATTTTATATGTTTATTAGTGACTTTATTTAGTTTTTCTCAAAATTGGCTATTGGTTATTGCCTATTTTTTGGGTTGTTTATTTTTGTTGTTGTTGTATTTCAATTTTATTTATTGATTAATGATATGTACATTAATTTGACATTATAAAGAATAGATACCACTGTTTTCAAGTTTATTAGAAATAAATACAAAACACGTATATACAGTTGAAAAGTGGCATAGAGAAATTTAAGAATTCAAGAAGAAAGTAAAAAAAAAAAAAAAAAAAAAAAAAACTTTTTAGCATCACATTCTCACATAGCGTGCTATAAAAATATCCACTAGCTTCTTGGAGAAAGAAACTCTGTAGTAGAATGCAGAATTTTTAAATCGAAATTTATAATTATGTTAAACAATATAATAATATAAAAAGAAACACTGTAGAAGAATCCAGAAACCGAAATTTATATGCATTTAAAACAATATATCCGACCTGTACCATATTTCCAAAATTTCCAAAACGTACTTTGGTCAATGTTCTTTGATGCATAAAAAAAAAAAAAAATTACAATATCAAAGAAAAATCCCGAAATAAATATACTTTATGAAAATATTCTTTGTTTTAAACATGCTAAAACATACATGGATTGCATTTAACTCTTGAAAAAAACCCTTCAAATGTACCAAAAAAAAAACCACTCATTTAATTATAAAATTGTCACTGCAACAATGCATTTATCTAAAAAAATCTACAAATGTCATCAACTTTGAGGTGTTTTCAATGACAGGTGGCGACAACAGCAGTTATCTTAACTAAAGAAAAAGAAAATCACTTGGAGGATATTACAAGCTTATTATAAGATATATTTTTCTTACTTTCTTAAGAGTGCTTTCATCGATCATTTCCGCAGTCATTTTTTGCATTATCTATTTTATTGGACGATTTTTTTTTCTTGCTTTCTATTTTTCCATATTTTTTCCTTTTTTGTTTTTCTTTATTTAACGTTTTGTTGTAAAAGGGGTCATGTCATGATGTTGTGTAGATTTGTGTACGTATAGTAGAAATTTATTGTTTTTGATGTTGTCATTTATAATAAGGAAGTGGGATATTTATTAAAATGCTATTTTTCTTTACTATATAACACAGGTGGTCATTTTTATTAAATACAAGGAAGTTATTCTTGATGTTTAGAAATTAAATTAGGGATGATCAAATATTTATATAAAGTTCTCTTTTCGTTAATAAAGTTTGAAATAACTATTGACATTTACTTTTTTTATAGATCGAACACCGTGCAAATTGTAAGTAAAATATTTTAAAATTGCTTCTTCAAAATATTTTATACAAAATTTCATCGAATAAATAATTAACATAAACTAAAAAAAAATAATCATACAGTTAGATAAATTTTATATATTATTTTAGCATATTAATTTATTTTCATGTAAGAATTAAAAGTTTTAGTAATAAAAGTAATCGGCATAAAATAATAGTTTTGTTCCAATATTTATTTTTATCATTAAAAATGTAAAAATTATAAAGAATTGCTTTGAAATATGATAAGAAATTTAATAGAAAATAAGTGATAAAACTTGTATGACATTTAAGATGACCATTATTTAAAAATGTAATTAGTTTTGATAGTATGAAAGAACTTATTATTATTAATCCTACTGTATTAGACTTTTAACCGTTAACCTTTGGTCCTGACCATAGTAACACTTTTAGCTAGATAACGGTAAAATTGGACTACTTTACTCATTAGGTTGCATTCCTTTTTTTAATATGCAGGATATTAGAACTTATTTATTGTCTTTGACGTTCGTGTATCATAGAGGTATATTCATTTTACGGTAAAATTAATGAGGAAAAAAATAAAGGAGAAAATGCATCTAGAAATAACCATTGAAATATTAGTTGAAAATTATACCATTAGTTGAATTATTGTTAATTAGTTGAAAATTATACCATTATTAAAATATATTACATTTAAATATCAGAATCTAGTAAATTAAACAAACATATCATATATAAACTGTAAAATAAATCTTTCTTTTTTCTAATGGCATTAAAAATTGCGAAATTCTCTTAAGAAGAAGAAAAAAAAGATGCATAAAGTAGCTAGAGTGTCTTGGAATTCTGGAGCTGTTGGTATCTTTTCAATGTGTTTCTTGCCGCTGTCATTAATTCTGTTATCTTCAATTATTGTTCGTCTACCATTTTGCACCTATCAGTGGTAGGAAAAAATGGAAAACCGTAAATAAAAAATGACATTTAAACAGGGTCTCAAAACTTTCAATAATTTTTAGCATTATTTTTTTTTAATCTTTTACGCGAATTTTAGAAACTGGCTTCTTACATGGCGTTTTAAAGGCGTAACGGCTTAATTAGAGTTTAAACATTTGCAGGTATGTGTAAATAACTTAAAAATAGTACTTAAATTAGTAGTTTATAGTACTTAAATGATATATCCAAATCTTTTCCTGTTATATATTTATTTTGTATTTTTAAGATGATAGACATAGCAAATGTAAGAAAATAAATCTATAAATATTTTTTTTATAGTTAAACTATGAAATTTTAAAATTATTCTCTCTTCAAAGAGGAATAGCTGTTTAAATTTTGCTATTTATTTAAAAAATTTAAATTCTATGGCCGTTTTGTTAATTGCACAAAGCGCTAAATAAACTGGAATTTAATGAACTCGCTTAGTGAAAGTTTTTACCAAATAAATTAGTTCATGAATATAAAATTATGAGAACAATGTAAATGCTTCAAAGTACTATTACGATCTTAATTACTTTAGATTTACATTAAAAGATATATATGGCTTTTTTTATTTTTTTAAAAAAGGAATGAGTTTTTATTTGTGAAGTTTTATTTTTCACACATCACTTAAGTGTGAAACAATTTAGATTCAAACGATGAAAATTAGCATATTATTTTTGTAATTAACCTATTGTTGTAAATCACCGTACGAGAAAAGATTTCTTTAATATACAGAATTGGAATTTTGATAAAAACTTTTGGGTAAATTAAAATATTAGGAGAATTACGATGTATTTTCCAAAAATAAACAATATTTTCGTGTTATTAGTATAAGTGAAATTTCAACTGTCCGATAAAGACAAATACATATATCAGTAAATTCAGTTGCAGCGTGAATCCTTTTATCAAGATTAAAACAAAATAGATTTTCAAATATGTTGAAGCACAAATATTGGCTATTTCTGTAAAATTCATACGAATTTCTTTTAATAAAAATAATTATATTTTTAAAATTTAATATCATATATATATATATATATATATATATATATATATATATATATCCCCTGTAAACTTTAAAAAATGAGCGCTTATCATTTACGTTGCAACTGGTCATATTATTAAAACAGGCGATTTTGTATAATATGTCTAAATTTAGAAATGGTTATATAATATGATGAAAATGGAACTGATGCATCAGGGAAAGATTATGAAATCGTTTCTATAACTATCAAAACCCTATTGCAGAGTGAAAATGGAAAACAATGTGGTACAGCGAATGTAAGGTACTTCTAAATACGGAATACATTTGCCAGTAGTAACTTTTCAACACCTAATTTACATTTAGCGTTAGTGAGTCAGATTATAATAATTCTTCCTTCTTGTATATATTTACATAATATTAGCACATTATTTTATTGTATTGAATTTCATTTTTTTCAATTCAAAGTATTGTTTTAATTTTATGTAAAATTAGGAATGTCTCAACCCATGAAAGGGGTCAGTGTATACTATAATGATTTTTTTAGATATAAATAAGGATTAATAGTATTTTAATTAGTAAACTTTATTCCAAATAGGGTTTTTTTTTTCAGCAGTTTGCTTAAAATTTCGCACCCTTTAGATAGATTGTCTTATTTGGTTGAAGTTGTAATCTATAACTTACAAAGATTTAATAATGTCGATGAAATGTTAATCATTCTGGCAATGAGTTGAAAATTTACTAACTCTGGAAAGCAATTCTGTTCAGGCAATTCTAATTATTCTTTTCGTTTTGAAGAACAATTCTGCTACTTATATTTGTTTCTCGTGGTTTAAATTCTGAAACTTTTTTAAGTTTAATTTTTTCACATGCAGTGGCGTTTAGTGCCAACTTTTGCTGTCCACCCCATTCTCTCTACAAGGCAATAAATTACACACATTATTTCAAGATCTTTTTATTTTATAGCAACTACAGTACATATGCCCAAAAAAATAAAGAGTTACTTACTTTAAAGTTTATAAGCGTAAAGAATCACGGAAATGCATTTCAAGCTATATCTGATGTAAAGTAATATTTTTGAATTCTTGAAAGCAGTGCTGTATGGGAATTTTAGATCCATCACATCGGCCACATAATATACTACAATTTTGCCTGGCGATAAAAAGTACTTCAAAAAATAATCATTCTATACGTAATGTATCCGTATTCTTTTGTGTAGCCCTGAATATGTTATATAGACATTATACATGCTACGTGCCATACAAAAGTTTGCGTCATCTCGAAAACGCATCAAAATTTGAAAATTTATTGCTAGTAGTTATTGCATTAGAATTCTTCTATAATTAGTAGATAATTAGTATATTTTTAATTAGCATTTAATGTCTAAGTATTATTTTGTTTATTCCCGTAAAACAATGTTTCCTGGCGAACAATTTTTGGTAACGAAAAAGCTGTAGTGGTCATAAATTACACATATGTATCTTTTAGCTTCAATTGTATAGCATCTTTAAAATGGTTTTCAATAATAATTTTCTGTCGACCGTAATGTAAACGAACTCTTTTGTGTGCATCTGTAAATATACACGATTTTTTACAAGACTCATCTAATACATAGGATTCTGTTCTTTCAAGCAGTGTTACTTAACTAAAATATACAATTTAATGAACAATTCAAAAATATTATTCTTAATATTTCATCGGTTGAAATAAAATATTTATTTATTTTTAAAAATAATTTTTCTGTCAGAAATTGCTTTGTTTTTCTTTTTACTTCACTCAAGTTATGTTAGTTTAACCACCTGTACTTTTTAAAATCCAAATTTTCAGTCTTTTTGAAAAGTCTACCATTTCTACAGAAACAATAATTTTAACTGAAAAAGTTTAGTTAAAATTTCAAAGCAATTGTTTTCTTTTGTTTTACAATAAAAACACTAATTTCCTTTACCAGTTCGTGTGACAAATTTGTGTTTAAAAATTTAAAAAGATTTGTTGCATTTTGTGTTACAAAATTTTTGCTAAATTACAAATCCTTAAAATAGAAGGCGAATGGAGCTCTTTTGCTTATTCTTGTGTAATTTTAAGCATTTCACTAATGAAGTTTTTTTCCCTTTTAACCAACATTTATTTAAATTAAAATGTACACATGTTAAATTATTAAATAACATATATGTACATATTAGATTTTTAAGCTATATTTAGCTTCTACCTTTTTTTAAATTAACCAAGTGAAGACATATATAAATCCTTGAATTGAAAATGTCAATTTTTCACTGAAAAAATTTTAGGACTTTAAAAATTTGATTTAATTAAAAAACAAAAATAAAATTTTTAATTTCTAATAAAATAGAATGTTGTATCTGCGGATTATTGTTATGAACTTTTAAGAATTTCAATAAAATAAAGCGTTGTGTCTTTGAGTTATTGTTACGTACTTTTAAATATTTCGCTGATGATGATTTTCCATCTTAAGCAAAATTTAGTTATATAAAGTAAAATGCCGAAGCACATTAATTTATTAAATTAAAAATAATACATTAGATTTTAAACTTTATTAGTTTTGTACCTTTTAAAAATGAACCAAGAAGAGACACATAAGAATTCCTTATTTATTGATTAGCGAAACACCCCTAATTAACCTTCAAAAATCGCATAATCCAGTTTAATTAAAGACCATTAAATAATTAAACCTTTAAACCTGAGCTGACAGAATTTTTATCAAAATATTGATTGAATTTCTAATCTTCCTCTATTTTTATTCATCTAAAAATAAAAAAGGATATAATAGATGGAAGATGAGATACGGAAAATTTTCTCTGAATTCTTTCAGAATAACAATATTTTCAGTCTCTTTAGCATTTCATTAAATAATGTCTAAACGAAATATTATCATGTAAATTTTCTTTTCACTACGTAAGATATGTTTTTTAATATTAGGGCACAGGGGTACAGCAAAAATTATAAAATTTTATTACGCCGTCCTTTTCATTCGTAAGCTACATGGCGGTATAAGATGGGTTCAATGCTCAAAGAATTAAAAGACTAAGAATTAAAATTACAGCAAAGTAAAAGTAGAGAGGTGAATAATTCAAATTGAATTTTAATAATATATTATAGAAATATCTAAAGAAATATGTTGTTCTGCCTCAGTTCAGTTATCTATTGTGTTCCTCAGATATATTGTGAAAATTCCAAAACCTGGTGAGCTTGCATGCTTAGAAAAATCAAAAGAAAATGCAAATAAACGATTAAATCATTTACTTAAGCGATTTACGCAGAATCCAGCCATGAGATTCTTTTATGAAGATTTCATTAACGAATATAGCAATTTGAGACACTTAGAAGAAATCTCTTTGGAAACTAAACCCAGAATTTCATAGCATTTGCCGCATCGTGGGGTATACAGAACCGACAAACCCAGCACAGAATTAAGGGTTGTCTTCGATGGTAGTGCAGCTACAACTAGTGGTGTTTCTTTAAATGATGTTTTATTAAACGGAGGATTAGTTGAAGATGAGCTTTTAGATACCATTTGCCGATTTCAAACACACAAGTACGCCTTTACAGCCGACTTCATAAAGATGTATCGCCAGATACTAATCGCGGAAAATCAGAGAGATTTGCTGCGCGTTTTGTGGAAATGTGGTAAAGAAGAATAACGGTCAAAACATTTAAGTTAAAGAGAGTTACATACGGTACATCGAACGGTATATATATTTCCACGCGGACTCTAAATCAGCTCGCAATTAATGAAAAAGATAATTTTCCGCTAGCATCACGTCCAGTACTCCAAAAGTTCTACTTCGACGATGTGCTAACAGGAGCTAACAGCTTAGAAGATGCCCAACAACTGCAAGCATAATTAATCGCATTGCTTGAACGTGGCGGCATGATATTGCACCGATGGTGTGCTAATCACCCTCAACTGTTTAAATCGCAACTAGTAACAAGGGGTTTTCATTCAATAATCGTGTTGAGGACCAGAGCACTAAAACTCTAGGACTGTTACGGAATCCAATTAGTGACTCCTTTTTGTTTAATTCTTAAGTTAAGGAACCAGTTGTGTACACGAAAAGAATTGTTCTATCATATATAGCTCGAATTTACGATCCATTGGAATTACTCGGTCTGGGAATAGCTCAGGCTAAAATTTTCATACAGAGACTTTGTTTATTAAAATTAGGTTCGAACGATCCACTTCCAGATGACGTTAAAGATGAATGGTGATGCTTTATCAGAACACTCCAACATATAAACAATTTAAAAATCAATCGTTTTCTTTTAAACGAAGGACATTCGAAAATTTAATTGCACGGTTTCTCCGATGCATCTGAGCTCGCATATGGAGCAGCCATTTATCTACGCTGTCCCACAAAATTCAATACATATTTAAATTTACTTTCCAGCATGTCTAGAGTTGCACCATTGAAACCTTTGATAATCCCAAGATTGCAGTTGTCCGTAGCTGCCTTATTATCTCAACTCGTATCTAAGGTAGTGGATTTACCAAAGTTGCATATCAATAAGGTAATTTTGTGGTGTGAGTCAACCATCGTCTTAGCATGGATTCAGTCTCCTCCTCATCTACACAAAACTTTTGTGGCCAATAGAGTTTACAAAATCAAGAGCTCATCCCAACTTATCGATGGAAACATATATGTTCAGAGGGCAATCCAGCAGACTTTGTGTCTCCAGGACTACCTTTTAACAAGTTAATTGATTGTGAACTTTGGTGGCACGGCCCTTCCTTCCTAAGAGAAAGAGACATTACATCCAATAAGAACATTGACTTGGAACATGTGAAAGACACTACTGGGTGTTCATTAGAGTTAAAACTGAAAAATAATACTACATTAACATGTTTTAATTATGTTGAATTTGTTAATGATATTTTAAGTATTAGCAATAATTATACTAAAATATTACGTCTTATTAATATTACGTGCGTATTATATTTCAGGTTTTTAGATAATACAAGAAGTTCAACTGAAAAAAAGGGACACGTAAATATAGATGAATTATCAAGAGCAGAAATGTTTTTGATACGGGAGGTTCAAAAGAGTGTTTTTAAGTCAAAATATACTGTATTGTTAGAAGGTAAGCAAATTTCTAAGAAAAGTAAATTACGATTAAACCGCTTTTTGGATGCAGATAAGGTGCTAAGAGTAGGAGGTCGTTTAAATCATTCCAACATAAATTTTGCTAAAAAACATGAATACATTCTGCCAGCTAAGGGTAAATTGTGTAGCCTAATTGCAATTTACTACTATAAAAAATATCTTCATATAGGTGCACAAGCACTGTTATGCTACTTGAGGCAAACATTCTGGCCATTACAGGGAAGAAATTTAGTTATAAAAATAACACATGAGTGTATAACTTGCAGTAAAAACAATTCTATAACTATACAACAAATCATGGGTTCGCTACTCACAGAGAGAGTACGTCTTAGCGCACCTTATAACTATGTGGGAACAGATTTCTGTGGTCCCTTTTATATAAAATATAAAGGACAAATAAAGGGAATTCTTAATAAGGTGTATTTGGCAATTTTTGCTTTGTAACCAAAGCAGTACATCTTGAATTAGTGTCAGAATTGACCACAGATTTTTTCATTGCAACGTTAAAACGATTCATTGATAGGCGCTGAAAGTGCGCAGTAATCTTTTCAGATAATGCAAAAATTTTGTTGGCGCAAACGCAGAGTTACAGAGACTCTAAATTTGCTAAGACGTCCGAAAGAGAGGTTGGCAAATTATTTTTCAGAGTAGAATATTACTTGGAAATTTATTACGCACCAAGCACCTAATTTCAGTGGGTTGTGGGAGGCAGGAATAAAATAGGTAAAATATCATCGAAAGCGAACAGTAGGTAATGCAAGGCTAAGATTCGAAGAGTTATTAACTGTAGTTGCTCAAATAGAATCTATATTAAACTCACGACCATTCACTCCATTGTCTTCAGACATGAACGACTAGGAGGCCTTAACGCCAGGCCACTTTTTAATCGAGAGACCTGTGACAGCTATAGTTGAATCAGAATTAATTAATATAAGCAAAATTGACTGTCTAGATGGCATAGGTTTACAAAATTCGTTCAATTGATATAGAATCGTTGGAATAGAGAGTATTTGAATACGCTTCAACAGCGTTCTAAATGTCAATTTTCAAAAAATAACGTAATCATTGGTACCCTAGTGTTGATAAAGGAAGACACTCTTCCTACAAATAAATACTTACTAGGACGCTTTATAAATGTTTTCCTAGGTGCAGATGGTAAAATTAGGGTAATAGAAATTTAAACCTCAGGAAGAATGCTTAAAAGAAGTATTTCCAAAATCGCGTTATTGCCACAACAAATTTCAGAGAATTAGTTATGAACTATTAAACAAAAAAAAGAGAGTTTGGTTGTGTCTTTCCTCTTAAATTTTATTGCTGTATCTTCATAATTGTACTATTCATTGTTAAAAGAAAATTGTTTTTTGTATCATATTACTCAAACATTTGTTATGTTAATATTTTAGTTTATATTGTATAATTGATTGAAGTTGACCCTTCAATGTCGGAGAGTATGTTGGAATTATCTGTCATTATGTGCCAAGTGTTGGCAACGCACTTGTTCTGCTAATGTATGTAACCATAGAAATGTAATTCGTTACATCATTCTACTTTTGGTTTTGTCTTGCCATGACTGCACGCTACGCATCGCATTTAAGAAAAATTAAGTATAGTAAAGTGAGGACAGATGCCGCAGTTTTTCTTTTCTTCTTTCAAAATGTACAATAAAGCAAAAAACTACAAACTATTTACCAGAAATCATTAATCAAACTCTTTAGAATATAATTTCTGTGTTAAACAAGTTTAAACCTTCTTAATAAAGTAGGCATAGTTATTTTCCGAAATGTCCTTTTTTAACAGCATTTTTTATGTGCTGGGTAAGATGCCGCATGGGGTGTTTGACAGATGCCGCAGGGAGAAAAAAGCTAGACTGTTTAATTTTTTTCAAACAAATCACATTTTTATTTTCGAAAAGTGCTTAAAATGAAAATAAAAAAAAACAGTAAACTTAAAATATATATATATATATATCACTAAATTGTGAAAAAATTTAACGAGCATGCAAAAGTGTGGACACTGTAAATAAAACTTAAGACAAAAAAAATGTAAATGAAAAGAAAAACATTTAAATTTACATGAGTGCATTGCATAATTACTGGAAACAATAGACAGCATGATTACAAAAAGATATAAATCACTGGTTTGCCCCCAGGCGAACATTGCAGTTTGCTCTTAATGTAAGTATTAATTCTGATCTATTTAGGCCCTAGTCTGTTTATTTTTGGCCTTTCTTATAATTCTTTGATTTTGTATTTCCATTCGCCCACAATCACACCACATTTCCTTTGCAAAACTAAAGTGAGCCTTTTTAATGCTGCTATCGATTGAATTTGATGCACTGAATCCTGTCCGCTTTAGACTCTGTCTCATGTTAAGACCCCTGACACTCAGCACATTCAGTCATCAAATTCCCCTCCAATACTACCATCAGAATCCATAAGAGGGACAATTTACTCATTGTCGGAAGATGACTCATATTTTAGTTTCTTCCTCAAGCAAGGAGTTTTCATGTTGATTTTTCCCTTCCTTTTTTTACACATTTTACTTTTTTGACGCTTTATAGTTTCTTTTGCTTTCTATTTCCTTCTTTTTTTCTTGTTTATAAACTCTGTGCTTGTAATATTTGCATCCTTTTGCTTTCTCTTACTTGGCTGTATATGTCTTTTGACCATTGGAGTAGGAGATATTTTGCTTAACGGAGATATTTTGCGACGCGAGAGTAAAGCAAGCACGTGTCTGTTTTCTACGAGGATCTAGTTTACAGTCTCAATCGGTTTTGGGATGAAATCTCTGTTTATTTGACTTAAAATATATAATAAATCTTCATTAGAATAATTTTAGCAACTTATCACGCAGGTTCGAACCATAAAAAATGGCATAAATATGCAAATTCTGACAATTAACCAGTGGAAACGCATACAACACAGCACACAGCACACAGAAACACTGCGAACCCCTTAATTTGACCTAGGGAGCGCTAGTGTTTCCATGCCAAGCTCTGCGGCATCCGTCCCACGGCGGCGTCTTTCCTCACTTTACTATACCTGCAGTCCTTTAAGAATGTGAGTTTATTAATTATGTTAATATGCACCGCTATAGGGTATATATTTCAAATGATGATTAAATGTTGCCTCAATATTTAATTAACACTCACATTATATGAAATAGCACTCTGTAAAAAAAAAAAATGACATTTTTACAGTACAAAATACTGTTCATCTCGCGCACAAACTCGATCACAGTGAATGTGCTGTATCTTTATTTGGTTTCCTGACTATATTAACATGGAAAATACAGTAGATGCGTAAAATTAATAGCACAATCTGCTGGCAATTTGGACACCAGCAATTTGTGCTGTAAAAAAATGCGTCCAAATTGCCAGCACATTGTGCTGTTAATTTTACACAACTACTGTATTTTCCATGTTAATATAGTCAGGAAACCAAAGAAAGATACAGCACATTCACTGTGATAGAGTTTGTTCTGGCAAATCTACAGTAGTTTTTTTTTACAGTGCATACCATTTAATTATCCATTTGAGCCACCTTAGTTCGCAACCTACTTCGAACGAGAAGGGTTTTCTTGCAATTAATAATTTTGAACCGAAAAACAAATGGTGCTAGACTACAACAACTTTATTTGTTATTTTATTTGTTATGTCATCATACCTCTGAAGTTAAATTTCAGTCATTCACAAAGTGGGGAATTTAGTTAAATATTGGAATATTCGTAACTATGTCATCGCTACTTATTTCATATTAATATCCAGATCAGTGTGAAAGATCCTTAGTTATTTGAATTTTGCGTAAGTTTGGAAGACGACGAATATTTATTACTGAAAATTAAATGTAACCCTGGAGGCAGAAATTTCCGCTGTCAAAATAAATTGCATTTAGAATGTAGAGATAAAATTTTCATTTATGTATAAGCTTTTAAACATTCAATCATTAGTTATTTACAAATATTTACAAAGCAATAATAAATATAAATTTATTAATGAATAAATATCATGCTCAAAATATTAATAAATAATCTAAAAATTGTTTTGGTGGATTAAAATTAATTGTTTTGTAGTTTAGATATTTTAAAGATTTTTTTTTTAATCTAAATTATCTGTAGGTCTGAATCTTAAAAAGTTAAATATGCTTTTAAATGAATATTAAACAAAAAAACTGCTTAACAAATTTGAACATTTATTTCAGAGAAACATTGAAATTTAAAATATATTCAAATTGATGGCGATGATTGTTCTAATATTTTTTTACATATTCTACGACAAAACAATGTGCAAGACAATAAAGTATGACGATTTCAAAAGATAAACAAGATAATTTATCTCTCCAAATATAAGTAACTAACTAAATTATTTGAAAACCTGCTTCTGTATTAACTACAACGATGGCAACACCGTCCCAATCGCCAGAAGGATGTGACATGAACTTAACAACCATATCAAGTATCTGTGGAATAAGTGAAAATATAAATGCCTTCTTTACATACGAGAGTATCAAGAAACTTATAATACTTCATAAAAAGAATCGAACACTTTGTTATAATCTATACAGGGATGAATTACTCAGACAGTTGGCGCACATCAAGGCGGTGGAAAATGAAAACTATGAAGAAAGTCCATATCATGAACTCCAGATGCACGATCATAATATACTAATTCATAGAGTCTTGCAGAGATTATATCACTATAAAAAGAAAAACAAAAAATGGCACAAAACAGTAAAATTCTTCCAACTACAATTAGAGCATGGAATTGCAATGGAAACGAGAAAGTACAATGAAAGTCCATATTATACAGCCCAGAACGAAAAAGTGTACAAATTACACAACAATATTACAAATCACAGAGCATCTAGACTACAAGATAAATTTAACTCCGTAGACATAAACGATGACTCAAATTTCGCAATATACGACCATTTAAATTTGATTGTTGCATATCATGAAATAAAAGAAAGAATAGAAACAGGCAACTTTATCCGTCTTAAACAAGATGACAGTCTTAGTGAGGATGAATTTGAGAGAGACTTTCAGCAATACGGGCATTACAGCTCATCGGAGTCTGACGAAGAAAAAGTTGAAGGGTCAGACGAAGAACCTAATACAGATGAAAGATATCTTTCCTCGAGTGAAGGGGATACTGACGGCGAGACCGTAGATAAAGAAAACAAATTCCTAGAAGAAGAAGAGAAAAGTGATTTTGACGAGCGGATGTGCATAATAAATGGTAAAAATAATCAGTCGGTTAACTTGGAAGATAAAATAACCTATGCAAATAATGAGAAAATATTACTAGAAAAAATAATAACGGAAAAGCAAAATGAAATAAATGCTTACAAGGACATGTTAACTGAAAAAGAAGGAATACTTAATGAAGAAAAGATTAAACAACAAGAATTGGAAGAAAAAATGAATGTACTGCAAAATAGATATGAAAAAGAAAAAGAAACTAACTCTATAATACTAGAAAAACTAATTAAATTAGAAGAAAAATTAACAGAAAAACAGAATGAAATAAAAAATAAATCTACAAAAATTGACAATCTACACAAAGAATTACAACAACTACAAAAAAATAAGACTAATAAGAAGCAGCTTCATAATAAAGAAACAATAACAAACCATCCAAAAATTAAAGAAAAATATACTCAAACAACCAAAAACTCAAAAGAAGACAAAATAAACGAGCAAGTTAGTAATGAGACACATCTGCGAGAAGACAAGAATGATGTAACCTCGGAAATCGGGGAAATACAGGATACAAAAAGTGAATATTACTCCCAGGAGGAGCAGCATAGTATAAGCCTAACAAAAGAAACAGAACTTACACGGATTGAAGAAAAGCTTTATAGATTGGAAAAACTGTTAGAAGAAACAACATTAAAAATAACCAATAGCTATAGAGAAGAAATAACAACAGATAATTCCATAAGGGAACAGGACAATTATACAGAAGCAGCAATTCTCATAAAGGGTCTTGAAGGATCAAAAATATCAGAAATCCAAGAAATAATTACTGCAAAATTATTGCAAGTAGAACATTTGCCATTATTCTATAGCAGAACATCTAAAAACAGAAAAGCTATAATTATAAAAACCCAACAAGAATCGCAGTTACTAGAAATATATAAACATATAGAAAAAATACAAGATATAAAAAGTATCACGGAAATACAATACAGAAAACATAACACTAAAAGAATTATCATTATAGGTATTCCAAAAGATACACAGGGAGAATATCTTATAAATCAAATAAAGCAACATCCAAACATAAAGAAAAGTTCATACATCCAGATTCAAAAAGTAATACAAAAATCTTCGTCAAGATATTATCAACTGCTCCTCGAGGTAGACAAGACAACTTCAGACACACTTTTGAGCATGGAACTTATAAATGTGGGATTACGAAACTGCAGGATTCATCCTTACAGGCCAATCATCAGGTGTGCGAACTGTCAATTGTACGGACACTCCGAAAGTAACTGCAGGAGAAATTCAATATGCGCATTCTGTGCGATGGGTCATCAGACCACTAGTTGCACGAATATAAACAAACAGGATCTCAGAAACTGTGCAAATTGTATAAACTTACCAAATTATTATAAACACACAGCGAACTCAACACAATGCCCCACCTTTATGAATCAGATTAAATACAGGAATGACATTTCCAGTCCAGGCACTAGTGGCCTTGGTGGTGGTGGCTGGTTTTGATGGGACTAGTTATAACTACAAGGTGTATGAACTTATACATGAACTTATATGAACACTTAACTTTAAAAAGTTGTGGGTAATCTATAAACCCTCGTTTGTACATAACAATATTTAGAATAGTTATAATTAATCTTAAAACTTATTTGTTCCCAAAGGGTTCCGCAGGTAGTAAAACTTTTCCCTACCCTGGGCTTGGGGGTTACACCCAACCATAAGCCAAAAGCGGGTTCCCAGGGTGGGTGCTTACTTACTTACTTAGTAAATAAGAGATTTGTTTTCTTCATTATATTTGGTTTAAAAAACTTGCAAACACCGATTCGCTTGCGATGAGAGTATAGTAGGAAAAATCACAGCTTATACATAATTGATTAATTTACTATACAAATACAGAAACATTTCCAGAATATTTGAAACTTCTACATATCGATTTTCATTTTTTTTTAAAAGATGAATAATAACCTATAAAAGTTTTAACAGAAAGAGATTTCTAGAAACTTCAAAGGTTAGATTACAAACATACGACTCATTCTAAATTATGTTTAGTCTATCCAAGTCTGCATTGAAGTTATGCTTAACAAACACCAGCATTGCATAATTACTAGCATTGCAATGTGTTTTGCAACGGTTAAAAATTTTTAACATTAGGAATTCCAGATTTCAAACTTTCATAATTCCTATGATTTTCGACCGAATGACCTCCCGTTTGATATTCTAAGTTAACATTTACCTGCAAAATCATATATAATGTCAAAATTAAGGGTTCGTATTAAAAATTTCAGAGATTGGTACAATTTCAGTATCAAAATGATCCCATAGTTTATCTTTTTTCAATTTAAGTTGCAAGAATTTCCAATAGAATGGCTATATTCGTTTTCTTTTGTGAGTTTCATTTTCTTTTTCTTTATTTTTTAATTTTTTTTCCCGACGACGGTACCTATTTTTAAAACTTCTAAAAGAAGCGACATTGTTTTAACATTTTATCTATTATTTTTAATTCTTACTCATGTATCTATTGTCAAGCAAATCCAATGTAAAGGAAAAAAGTGACTTTGTAACATATTTTTCTTTAATCCAGAATTCATCCAGTAATTTTTTCTTTCAAATACAAATTTTAGGGAACATTTAAAAAAACTGACGATATTAAATACTCAAGTAATAGGGAAACCCGGGGCAAAACCGGGTACCAAGTTGAAAATATGCTTTAAAAATAGAAAAGGGTTAATTAAAAGAACTGCAAAATTTTCTATGAACACATTATTACGTAATAACCACAAAAATGTAATAATATTATAAAAAAACAAATGAAATATTTTTTTTTCAGAAACAGAACATTATGTCATTTACCCCGTTCTGTCTCGGTTATGGAGTAGAACGTGGTGGTAAGGACAAATAATTATAAAAACACATAAAACAGGTGGGAATGAAAAGTAAAATTGTCTATATTTTTTTAGTTTTAGGTGACTATAAAGGTTTAACTACAGTTTTCATTCAGTGTACATACAGTTCATTAACCACAGTGTCCTATTCTTAAGCCTATTGACAAAATTCACACGCTAGGACAGTCTCATTACCTTCGCTATCTATTGCCACACAGGAATAGTTTGCCCATTTTTTGCACATGGAACAAGCGATCCAACCTTCAACTGACTTTGGGTAAAATTCACTGCAGTACAAACATTTACAGTCAGAACAAGTTAGTTAAAAACATTTCGACCCGCCCGTTCTGACCCAAGGGCATGATTTAGTTTACGGAGGTAAGGTTACTCAAGAAAGATACGTAAACAAACATTTAACTACACGAAACTAAAGATAATTAAATGTACTTCAAGCATAAACTTACTATAATTGTACTGTAAATAAATATATATGCCTTACCTTGGTGACAAAATCATCAGAAATTACAATACAGGGGCAAAAAATCACACAACGAAAAATTCACGCACCAACGCTCGAGAAAAACATACTAACATGGCTGCCGAAATTTAACGACAACAGTGTTTCTGACAGCTGCGTGTTGCCGCACACTCGCAGCACCTCCTCGTCACCGAAAAATGTCAAACGTCATTCCATCCCCGTACCCCGTTGTACCACGGGTTACCCTAAATGTTTACATAACGTTATTCAATTTAAAAAAAGATATCTTCATAACCTGCTTATTTCCGTATTTTAGTTTTTTTTTTCTTTTTTGCGGGTTTTCATTTAAGCATATAAAGTTACAATTTCTTTCTGTTCCTTATTTTAATTATTGAATACTAATAATATAAATTTACATTTTATGTTTTATGTTTTAGAAATTTTAAATATATGACTTTTAATTACTCTTGTTGGAAATTCAAACATTAGGAGCTAACACATAATTAAATCAAACCTTTTTAATATAATAGCTGGTTTATTTTTTTTACTTATGCTATTGAACTACATGTGAATAACTTAGTATTAGGAATATATATATATTTTTTTATGAGAAAACATTTAACTTGTTTTTTTTTTGCAGAAACAAATTAAATGCTTTGTCTTGTAAATTACTTAAATTGTTTGACATGAATAACTTGTAGAAAGTTTATTGTGTCAGTTCTAAAAAATAAAACCTGTCTGTTCTGTTCACTTTCTAAATGAAAATCGCATAACAAAAGAGATAAATAAGAAAAAAAAAATGTATTTAACTCACTAAATGGAAAGTGGTATTTTTAAGAAATTCATGAAATATAAAAAGGAATTATATAGTAGATTAAATGTGTAGATTAAATTTATTTATTTTCAATATCTATTTTTTGTATTATGCATTAAAAAACCTTAATAAACGTAAGAAAATTGTTATTTTATATTTTATTATTGTTATCTTTATTTTTTATATACACTGTTAAAAATTTGCAGGATTCTCTCCAGTCATTTGACCACATCTGTCCAGTCACAACTGTAATTTAACACTATTCTGATCATATGATTGGCCATTTTATGGTCAGAATACAGTTAAACTATGGTCATGAAACCGTTTTTTCAGAAAACGGTCGAATGACTGGATAGAATGCTGCAAATTTTTAACAGTGTACCTTTTTTTTTAATAATGACCTGTTATTAAACAAAGGATTTTTTATACTTTTATTAGAATTTTAAACGATAGCGGCTAGTACGTAATTAAAGCATGTCTATTCAATTAGCAGGTACTGAAAATTTTTCGTGTTTGCTATTGAAATACATACAAAGTATTTTAGTACAACATATACAAAATATTAACAGGCGTAATTATCATGAATTCTATCTTACATTTTGGAGTGGCCATTCAGCGTTAAATTAGATGGAGTATCTCCGTGAATGAACTACATATGCTATAGACTGCATTTTCAATTGCGGACATATTATGGTAAACATCAATAACTATTCATAACTTACAATAAATCCCGTTACGAATTAAATATATACAAAGTATATCTTATGATTAACAAATTATACTCCAAATTAAGTGAAAATTGCTACAACAGTGCTAAAATACCTTCATTTAGATTAACCTAAGTTTCATTGCACAAACGGCGATATTTTCAAAATCATTCCTGATAGCAATATTTTCGCAAACTTGGTAAATAATGTCACGAGACTTTATGCAAAATGAAAACCAGTGCAAACATAAAATAAAATGAAATTGGATATTTGTGAGAGTGGATTAATTTCTACTATTGTTACTAAACCTTCATAGCATCTCTTTCCAAATTTTAGGTAACTCAAGGGACACTGAATCATTGCAAATATTCTCGTTCGTTAAACATATCACTATTGAGTCTTGGATAATTAATGATAAATAAAATCTTGACAGATAAATTATTCTGCTATTTTAAATTTCGATCTGCAAAAGTTCTTTGCTGCATAATCTGGCCAAATCTGTGGTTCTCTTATTGTATTTGATGTCTGCTATATGTTCTTTGATTCTAGTTTTAAGTTTTTCTGCTGTTCATACCTATATAAAATTGCATCGTCCCATCTTCTTTGGTGAAAGTTTTTTATACACCCCTGATAAATGGTTTGATTCAGTCATTATTTACAAAGTTTGCGAAAATATTTCTATCAAGAATGATTTTCAAATTGTCGTCCTTTGTGCGATGAAACATACGTTATTCTAAATAAAGGTGTTTATCACTTTTATAGTATTTTTAACTTTGTTTGCTTCATTATAAGTGATTATCATACATTTTTATAAAATATACTTCGTCTCAAATTTGCCTACATTTCCTGCGTTCGTTTACAGTAATCCAATTAACGAACGTTTAAAATATACCTGAAAAAAAGATTTTTTTTTAAATTTTTTTATCCAAAATAACTAAAATTCGTTTTCTGGATAAAAGTAAGACGATTGTTATTATATACTATTGATTATTTTTTTTAGGTGTTCATATTATTCCTTAATAATATATTATAAAAATTGTATACATTTTGAATTCGTAGTAATTGAAACAAATATGATAAGATATACCGGTTATTGCTGCATTGAGTCAATAATTATTAAATGTAATTTAGTCCATTATGTTAAGAAAACAATTGGTTTCAGCTATTTTGGTAAAAATATGGCCGTAAAATATAAAAATGTGGCCAAATTTTGAAAATAATATTATTATTGTAAGTAACAATAATGAACTGCAAATAGCAGTAAATCAATAAAATTGCGTATTTTATGGAAAAAATACTGCGTAACATTTTAAAGCAAAAATAAAAGCAATGAGTTTTTTAAAATAATCATGGAATATTTATATCTTTTCAAATGTAAAATTGTCATGCTTTTAAATATGACTATTATAGTTTCAGGTTTTGTTACAATACAGTTCATTTTAAACTTCGATTTGTGAACTTTCAAAGATTTAGTACATTTTTCTGCATATAACATCTGTTTTAATACATGTATTTGTAAATTTTAGAGAAAAAAATATTTTATTGGGCTAAAATTCTTCAATATATATTCGAAACATGCCATAAACCGTTTCTAAATTAACTATTTCCAAGTACATTTTTAAATTTCACGAATAAGTTATTAAGAACAGTACAAAAAAAATTAAAAACACTTTAGATAAAATTTTTCAAGACTTTCAACTCGAGTTAAAAGAAATACTCCAAAACAAATTTTTTAAATGACAAGATTTTACTTTAAAGATGACATAAGCATTTTTTAACATCTTTGTAATAGAAAATAATTGAAAAGAACGAAAATCTAGGTAGTAATATAATGGTCAACTTTAAAGCAATTCAGCACATTTCATTTATTTCCTTTTCATTTCATTGACATAATGCCGAAAACATGCTACATTTTGACGATTCAGAAATCTCAGAACCTTATATATCTAAGAATTTTAATGAAAAGCTAAGTTAATAAATGAAAACATATAAAGATTTTAATTTCATTTTAGATTAAACTATTTTTTATCATTTTATAATACACTGATCAAAACAATTAGGCGAGCACATGGTTTTCCGAAATTACGCAAATATTTACACGGATAAGTAAAGTAAAATAAAACATCCATAATTTAAAGTGCTGTAGAAAATAGATAAAGAAAACGTAAATTAAAAGTAAATTAAAGTTTATGACGTCAAAAACTGGAAATTGTGATAAGTGCAGAAATCGGGATTTTGCAGAAACGTCTGTTTTACTGCCTCAGTTGTAAAATTCAATTGATCAGCTTGCGTTTTGAGAAAAGGTGGCGTGAAAATGTCGCAACAATATGATGTACCGCAATCCATGGCTTGGCGTGTTATCGGGACATTTGAATCTGGAGAAACACAACGAAGTGTAGTGGACGCTGTTGGAGTCGCAAGAAGTGCCCATGAAAGGCTGTGGAATCGACTCCAAGATACATGGGATGGTAGTCATCGACAAGTGCAAGGTCGAAAATGTGCTAACACAGAAACTGATGACCGATATACCATGTTAACAGCCCGTCGAGACGGAACAGGCAATGCTACTCAGATGCAAACACAGTTGTTCTTAGCCAATGGACGAAAGTTGTCCAGCCAAACAGTCCAAAATAGGCTTCATCAGGGTGGTCTCTATGCACGTAAGCCAATGGACTGTATTCCGTTGACCTCAAGTCACTCTGTGGCCCAAAGAAGGTTGGGGAACTGAACATCGAGTTTGGAAGCAACGTTGTTGGAGTGAAATTCTGTTTACAGACGAGTCCCGATTCAGTCTGGATGTGACATCTGATGTGTTTTGGCATGGAAAGTAAGAGGCACTCAAAATAAGCAAACATTCGTTCGTGAAGGATCACATTACAGACGAGGTGGGTTGATGCTCTTGGCTGGAATCAGCATAGATGGACGTACGGGCCTGCATATCATTCGGAATGGCACTTTGGCGGTCCAGAGTAATGCAGACGAGATACCGAGACCTCATGTCGTATTTTATGTTGCAGTAAATAGTGATTTCTTTTTTCCATGCATGATAATGCCAGACTTTATACAGTTCGTCTTGTGGAAAACATGCTTGAAGCTAAAACAATACAGCGTATGGAATGACCAGCATGCTCTCCTGACCTAAATCCGATCGAGCATGTTTGGGACATACTCAGACGACTCATTGCTGCTAGACCGAGGCCTCCTTTTACTGTCCGGGACATGAAGATTGCAATTCTTAAGCAGTGGAACAGTATTCCCCAAGTCTTATCGATAACCTCATCGCATCCATGGAAAACCGGTGTGCAGCAGTCTTAGCTATTCGAGGAGACCACACGCCATATTAAAAATATCTTGCATCATTTCTAAACAATACTTTTTTTATGATTTACATGAAACCAAATTGTTGCCCCATACCATCTTTTCATGTTCTGTTCATCTTTCGAAAAAAATAAAAGCTCCTTTACCATTTTTTTGCATCTTGTTTTATGTATTGCGCATTGCTACACGTGTACTATCTATTTTATGCCCATACATTGCTGTTTTGCACTGTTCTCTTCACTTTTTTGCTTACTCCCCTAATTTTTTTGAGCAGTGTAGTTTAATAAATAGTTTTATTGCTTCTGTAGCTATATCTTAAAGTTTTTAGAGTTCGCTTTTAAAACAGGTTGGTTTGAATAGATTTCGTGTTTGTTAGCCCATAATGATAATATGCCTTCAGTTAGAATAATATAAGAGTATCTTTATACAGTGCGTGCCAATAGTTTAAGCACAATAACAATTTTAAAATAAAACTTTAGATATTCCCTTTATTTCAATATCTGTCTTGTATATGTTAATAATAGCAGTTTTAAAACCATATTCAATAAAATTATCCTTTAAATTTTATTTCAAACCGTGGAGTACAATAGAACGGAAGTAATAATAGGAGTAAGAATAGAACAAAAATAACCGTGTCAAAAGTTTAAGCACAAAATCGTTTCTGTGCAAATTTTACAAACTGATGAACTACAATCGATTGCGCACGCAAGTAATTTCTGGGTGTATAAGAAGCACCCAGTTGTTGTTTTAGAGTTAGTGCAAAATGCCTAAGTCGAAAGAATTTTCAGAGGAGGAGGTGATAAATATCTGGAGTATGAGAGCAAGAAATAAGTCTGTTTCTGAAATTTCAAGTGCATTAAAAAGATCAAAACTAGAAATTCATGAACTTTTGTCTCGTAGTAATGATTTCAACGAAAAGGCCACGAGTGACTACTTTGCGCGAAGACCGCCCATCAGAAACTTGGCTTCAACTTGGTAAATACTCTTTTTAGCAAATAAAACATGTAGTTGGAGGACAAATTTAAAAAAAAAAACTGTTCATAGAAGAGTTTTGTAATCAGAATACATCAAAAACAATAAAACGACTCGGTTACCATGTCTGAAACGACACCATAAAGAAGCTAGATTACAATGCGCCAAAGACCATATCTCATTTGGTGATAAGTGGCTGAATGTTATATTCAATGATGAAAAAAATGAAACCTTGATGGCCCTGATGGGTTTAGGTACTATTGGCATGATCTCCGCAAAGAACCTAGGAGTATATTTAGCCAATAACATGGTGGTACTTGTGTAATTGTATAGGGGAGGAGGGGTATTTCTTTTAATGGTCAGACATCTCTAGCATTCTACAGTGGTCGTGGAAACTCTGAAAACTATCAAGAGACATTTTCCAAACATTTTCTCCCTGTTTCCGGGGTTTTGGGGGGAGAAAAATGATTATTTCAACATGATAATGCTCCCATCCATACCTCAAACTCAACTTCAACGTGGTGTAAGAAAAAAATATATATATCTGTTTTGAAATGGCCGGCAATCAGCCCTGATTTAAACCCTATAGAAAATATGTGAGGTATTCTAACTCATGCAGTTTTTCCAAATTGAAAGCAGTATTTTTCTGTTAAAGATTTGAAAGATGGGATTGAGAACGCATGGTTTACAATTGAACTAGAAATAATACAGAACCTCGCTTTTTCGACAGGAGACCATATATTTAAAGCAATTCAGCAGGAACGGAGCAATTGTCAAGTATTATTTTTTTTCTTGTGCTACTAAAGACTAAAGAACTACTGCGCTTAAACTTTTGACACACTCATTTTTGTTCTTTTGATAAATTCTACTATTTGAGAGAAATTTTAAAGCATAAATCTGTAAAATATCTTTTTAAAACTATACTTTGCAGGTCATATCAAAAGGAAAGTAAATTTTAGTCGATAATAAAATTTTAATTTGAAATTGTATGTTGTGCTTAAACTTTTGATACGCACTGTATTCTCGTTATCGTACAAATTAAAATCTTGAAGATTTTACGCAGTCATCTCAATTGTGTTAAATAATTTTGAAGGAGAAAACATTGAACATCTGATATCTGTGTTTTTCATGGAATTTCAGTAATTATCCATATCCTTTTTTTAAATACATGTTTTAAAATGGACTAGATAGAAGATTTTCTATATATATTATAAAGGACAAACATATCTGTGCGTAACGCATACGTCCTTCTGCGAATGGCAACACTTTCAAATTTTAAATGAAATTTCGGTTTTGCAATTTTCGCTACTGCAATTTTTTTAACTTCTAAACATTGCACAGTTTCAATTTTTACACCGTCGTATAGGGACAAAAATGTACTTTTAAATGCAAGTTGTTTGAAAGTTCTATCTCAATTTATTTTTGAGATATTAACTTTTTAATAGTTTTTAGTACCAATTTTGTAATTATGGCAACTGAAGTACTCCATTTCTATTAAAAGTAAAGGGAATTTATTTTTATTGATTATATCCTTATTCATGCCATTTTCACATTACAAATAAAAATAACTTTTTTCTCATTTTTGAACAGAAAATGACATCAGCTAAAAAAAAAAAAAAAAAAAAAAAAAAAAAAAAAAAAAAAAAAAACACGCATTCTTCTTCATAAATCAAAAGGTTGAAGAAGATATTTCAATATTTTTACATTACACTGATACTGAGTTTGAGACGCTAGGCAAAATGATTCAGTGAGTAAAAATGACGTCATATTTAAAACAGAACGATCATTTTCTTTCATAAAACTAAATATTTGACCGATACTAAATGGCCAATACTATGGCAACTAAAGGCAAATCTTTGAATGGTAAATGTACTGAGATTAGAACTTAAAGTTTTTGCGAATGTTCACATGAAAAGCTGTACCGGACAAACGTGACTCTAAGTTTGGAAATACGTTTATTAGTAATGTGTTGCGCGTTAAAATACTTTTAAATTGTGAATTTGAGTGGTGCGTATGTAAATGTTGACGATGTGAAAGTAACATATAGTTTAGATTTTATGGGGGGGAAATTGTATGATGTGACAAAGCGAAAATCTTTTTACCGATTTTTCATCCCGTAAAAACAAATATAAGAGCCTCAGTCGATAACTTCAACATAATCACTCATCTTGATTACGTATTCTAATACAGTTTAATTTTTTAATAATTTAAGCAGTTGAAGTTTGTGGAAATAATATTTTGGTAATTTTAGGTTAAAGACATTATTTGTTTTAAGAGTTAGACAACCAATGCAAGAGGAATTTTTTATTGTAATTATTTTTGTAGGTTTATTATAAATTCGATCTAACAGTTCCATTTTAAACATTTTATTTCGACGGGTTTCAACTCGTTATATTAATTACGTTACTAATTTTTAACATTAGCTCATTTTATTTATAACGCATATTTTTTTTTTCAAAACGTACAAATATTAATAACATTTAATGTTAAATTGTATCTAAGATTTTTCCTATAAATATCTTTAATGATATCTAACGATATTCTTATGAAGCTTCACTGTTAATCTTAGAAAATTGTTTAAAATTATAAATTCTCATAATATATCTTTTAGGTTGCTTTTAAAGACATTTTATAGCTGAAATAATTTACAAACAAAATGAACAATAATATTCAACGGATAAATCTTCCCATGTCTAATCATATCTGTTTAATTATCACTAGCCTCTTAAAGTTGAAAAACTTATTGTCGTTAATAGCAATTATTAATACTTACTCATTTTATTTATTAAGCATATTCGATGCTTGCAAAATAAACAACCAGTAATAAAAAAATGTCGTTTTATTCTCAGTTATCTTATAAATATCTGCCCCACCAGTGGCTGAGAGGTTCTGCTCTCGAAGCGGGTAGACGGGAGGTGCTGGTTCGAACCCAATCGCGCCCGTTGGCCTAACCGTTTCGGAGTTTTCGTGCTTTTCTTCGAAGCCGTGGATTCCCACGCGTAAATACGGGTTAGGTTCCCTTAGAAAGACCCCCACGAAGGGCACTCCCCCCCCCCCCCGCTAGGGCCTATATCCCACGTGTTGATAATTGGCCGTCATAAACACAAACCAAACCAAACTTATAAATATCTTAAATCAAATCTAACGACATTGCTATCAAACTTTTTATCATGGTAATCTTAAGAAAACAATTTTAAATTAAAAATTGTCATTGATTGACTCTTATGTCATATTTTAACAAACCTCATTGACGATATATTTTACAATTAGTTAAAAAACGATGCATGGAGCTTCCTACGCCCCATCACAGCATAATTATTATCAGCAAATCCCGTAGACCTGGAAACAAGTTCTTTTTAAGCACATTATAAAGCAAAATTCTTAACACTTTGTGTTTTTATAACGTATACTATTTGCTTTTAAAATATACAAATAGTAATAATAATCTATCTCATAGGAAGATCTAAAATATAATCTAACGATATGTTATCAAATCTTTTAGATGTTCCGTTTTTTCCTTATTAATCTTAAGAAAATTGTTTCAGAAAAATTAAAAAGGTTCAATATAATCATAAAAGTTTCATAAAAAAATTAATTCTTATGAAATAGCTTTTAAGGGCCCTCAGGACTCTTAAAGCTTTAAAATTTTCGAAATTTTAATTTTTTTAGATGTTAAACTCCTATCTTTTCTGAACATTTTGATGTAATTGTTTCCTTGAAAATTCCTATTGGAACTGAAATTATGGCTTTTACATTTATACAAGTTCAATAGCTGAAGCGTCGGTCGTTTCGGAAACTTTGAAGCCATTTTTCTCTAAATGACATTTTTGCGCATAACGCGCTCGATATCTCAAAAACTTATAAATATTTTTTCATGAAAATTTCAAAACATATGTTTCATGTTAGTCTGTATAAACTGAACCTAAAATTTCCTTTTTATTGTTCAAAACAATATTTTTTTAGGTGATTATACTGTTGAAAGTTTCTTAATTTTGCGTTAGCTCAATACAACCTTGTATTAAAGATATAAAAAAAGCTTTAAATATAAATTTATTTAGATTCAGGGTAATTATTACAATATAAAGTATAAATAGCCACCAAAATTTTCATTCTAGTTGCAATACTTATTTTGTAATCGTGCACGTAAGCTGTTATGCCGATTTTTTGCTCGTCAAATGTCTAACAGTTTGGAGCCCCCTGTAAATGCTAATTCTGAATCTTATAATTTTTTAAATACATGAAATGAAAGAACATACTTATATATTTTATTCCAATTAAAATTGTGTCTTAAAATCAAATACATTTTAAGATATTAAATGTTGAAAATGGTCTTCTTTTTTTTTATTTTTTCCAATTTTAAGAGCCCTGAGACCCCGTAACTAATCTTTAAATAAATTTCATTCAAGAAATAATTTACCATCATAGCACACATCTATGTAGGACGTATAAAACTGTCTATGTCTCATCATAGCATTTTAATTAAAAGCAAACCCGGTAGAGTTGGGAAACTAGTTGATTATTGGAATGTTCATCAATGTTCCCCTGCAGCTTCTTTCATTTAGCTTTAGGATCACGCTGATACATCCTGACTGATTTCAATTTAATGGAAATCTGAAATGCCGAAGTATATTCCACCTCCATAATTAGATGTAACCTTAGAGGCACAAATTTCCGCTGACAAAATCAATTGCTTTTAAAATGAAAATATAAGCCTTTCATTAATATGAGAGCACTTTAATCACTCCTACGTCAATTAAAGGAAAATATTAAACTGAAATCGGAAGCTTTGTTTTGAAAATGACTGTAATTCTTTAAGTTTGAATAAATAAAATATGTTGAAAATTATGGATTTAAAATAATTGTGTTAAAATTTTTTATAAAGAATATTCGGAAATAAAATGTTTCTTGTACTTCTCATTTATAATAAATTTAAGTTGACATTAAACTGGGTATATTATACACGAAAAATATTATTATCTAAACCTGCTCTATCATTTATTATTTGTAAAAAAAAATATGTGCATATAATATCTGGAAAAATTGTTTATTTTAAAATACAAAATCGAACCGTGCCACTCCAAAACACAGAATTTTAGTCTTTATAGATTAAAATTTATTGTTTGTAGAATACTTGCTTTTAATGTTTTATAACATTAAAAACAAGTATCCTGCAGCAACAAAATAGAAAGATATAGATACTTGCAATTAAGCGAAATATAGGAGATAACTGATCCAATAAATTATTCTTTCGTTAAATTTTATAAACAGTAAACAGATTTTATATATGTGCAATTTAAATTACAGATATATATATATACACCGGGTGTCCTAAAAAGGAGTGACTGATTTTAAAATTCAATAACTTGCAAACCGTGACAGATTCGTGACAAAAATTCTTGCAGGATGGTTAAGGTCAAAAGTTTTTTTTTACAGTGATTTTCGATTTTAGTTTGAATTGCAAAAAATAGATGGCACTGCCATCAACAGACGCTAAATTCAGGCTCGATTTTTGGCACTTCGGGACCCACTCAATACATTTTCATCTCCTTTTTCCGCATGGAAAAACAGAAAGACCAAAAATTCGAGCCTGTATTTAGCTCCTACTGCTTACAGCGCCATCTATTTTTTGTAATTCGAACTAAAATCGAAAATCACTGTAAAAAAACTTTTGACCATGCTGCAAGAATTTTTTAAATATCTGTGACCGTTTGCAAGTTATTGAATTTTAAAATCAGTCAGTCCTTTTTAGGACACCCGGTATATATTCAATATAAGTTGCGGTAGCACTTTTGGAGGATGCTCAATAGAGCAACATTACTTTTAGTTTGGGTTATTGCCAGTATCAATATCGGTGTTTTGCAATATTTTTCTGCACTATAAAAGATGTTTTAATTACAATAAGGATAAGTGCACTATACATTTAGTGTTAGTTTCGATTATGGCTATTAATGATAATATGCTAAATTAATTACGTTGTATACACGAAATTCTATAAAGTAAATTATTCACTTTTAAAAGACTTAAAACTCATTATTATTATTATTATTATTATTATTATTATTATTATATTACTGTTATTTTTATTGTTGTTGCTGTTTTTGTTCTTATTATTTGCTTGCAGAATTTGTAAATTTCAAAGACAAAGTTTGGTCGTTTGTGAGTATCAGCATCGGAGTTTTGCAATGCTTTTGTATACTGTAAAAATTCTTGTAATTGGAATAAGTGTAGTGCACTATACATTTAGTGTTAGTTTCTATTATCGCTATCAGTGATAATATGTCAAAGTGATAACTTTACATACATGCAACATTATAAAGTAAATCATTCACTTTTTAAAAGACACAAAACTAATTATTATTATTATTATATCACTATTATTATGGGTTTTTGTTGTTGTTATTATTATTGTGCGTATTGTTATTTACCTTGCAGAATTTTTAAATTTCAAATACTAAAAGAAATTGGAATTTTGTTAAAATATTAGCCAAGGCAGCACTGAATCCCAAATACCTAAATGTATTTTTTATGATGATGGACATTTTTAGATGTTGATTTAATGGAGTATCGGGCATAAGCCCATAATGAAAATATTCAAAACGAAATAAATAAAAATTTAAGGAAAACAATATTTGAATCTTGTTAATTTTGCTAATCTTGTAAAAGAGAGGGATCACTGTGCAATTCATAAAGCTAAATCGCGATTACAGCATATAAAGATTTACAGAAAAGAAGAAAATTTGGATTCTGAGAGATATTAATGATAACATCTGCACAAATCAAATTGTAAATAAGTTTGGATAAATTGAAACAATTTTCACCACGCAAATATGTGGCCATTCAAAATTCTTATTATGATCATACTTACATAACGATCCAGGTATGCACAGCTAAATGTGTTCCGTTTTTTTTTTATAAATTTTAAAATTTTCATAATATTCTAATTTATAAAAATAGATATTTTTATCTAATTACAAATACCTTAAATTCTAATACACATAATATTTTTGTAACAAAATATTAATACAAGCATCTAAGTCATGCGCATAGAAAAAATATATATGAAAATGACTTAAATATATGCATACAAAAGTTTATATGTAAATAAAACAAACAGTAAAAAGAAAATAAAGAGGAAAAATAATATTCTAAGTCAAAACTCTTCTTTTTTCGAAGGGAATAATTAACCTATCGAAGATTAAAAATATATTAAGATATATCATTAAATCATTGTTTGAAATATGGATCTTAATACAACAATATTTATATATATATGTGTGCGTGTGTGTTTGTCTGTGGATGTATGTATATATATATATTAAACTGTAGATGAAGAAAGGACTGTCATAGACTGTTTTAAAATTTAAGTTTAATTAATTAATTTTTTTAATTTTATAGTCGAGAAGGAAAAAGAGAATTTCTCATAAATTTTAATTACCAAATTGTCTTAGAAAATAACGATCATAAACTTTTGATTGGAAATTATGTCTT
The DNA here is from genome assembly GCA_963932465.1 of Maratus speciosus. NCBI lineage: Eukaryota > Metazoa > Arthropoda > Arachnida > Araneae > Salticidae > Maratus > Maratus speciosus. Next base: position 417,603,076 of record OZ010790.1, on the reverse strand, counting down.
ATTTTATAAACTGAAAGGTTTATATTAAAACAAACTAATCTTAGAGTTTAGTCTTCATATAGAATTTGTATCAAACCTTGAAATGTTCAATACGAACACCTAATTTTGACATCATTTTCGAAATATTTGATATATTGTACCGTAGGATACTAAACGGCAAGTCATTAGATGAAGTTGTTTAGAAATTCTAGCGATTTCAAATGTTGAAGTCGTAATTAATTTTTTAATACTGGTAAAACAAACTACATTGTGGGTACGCAATAAATTAAAAAATAACTGCGAAATGAGCTCTAATTTTGTATTTGCATACTTAAAGCTTCTATATATACTTAAAGCTCTATATATAAAACGGCTTGCAATATGAAGCCAAGTATCGCTCAAATCATTCGGCCCAAACAAGACGCGCACGTGGAACCAGGTTTGAATCATTTGGAGTGGGAGAGGCTTGCAAAGCTACCCGTAATTGTTTGGACCGAATTGTGATAGGTTTTAATTGATTTGAAGGTTACATTTTTAGCTTCATGCCGAACCATCACGTTTCCTCGCTATCTGTCTCTGAACTCAGTGGTTTATTTGGATCCAATTTATGGCTGGTACACGGAATTGAGTTGCCTTTGACGGCACCATTGATGGGGTCTATTATTTGTAAATTTTAAAAAGATGGGCATTTTTAACGTTGTGTCTATGGCATTTTTTATCTAAAATTTTCCCTCAAGGTCTTTTGTCATTTTTTTGCCTGGTACAGAAACGACTGCTATTGCCGCAAAATAAATACCCGAAGTTTAACTTGGGTACAAATTTCCTTTTACGTTTACATCGTTCCCTGTGAGGAAAAAGGGTAAAAAAATTTAAGTAAAACTGGTGGGGTTTTTTTATGTCTTACTGTATAACAGCTATACTGTTGTTAAATATTAGCATTAAAGATGTAACACTATTTTTGCATTCATACCGTTCCCAAGTGGAAAATGGGGGTAACTAAATTTAAGTAAATTTATATTTTTTTATTCTCAGATTAGAAGGTTTTGTCCAAGCAACGACAACCTGTATTATTTCTTTAATGAACCATTTTGGATTAATCATTGGTAAATTACACCACAAATTGTGATGCGATAATCACACCTTAATGATGGTACATTCCATTAATTTTGAAATGAGTTGATCTGAGAGTTTGTCTGAATGCCGTACTTATTAAAAAACTTGACATATTAAAAACATAATTTGCAGAAAAAATTAAAAAAGAAAACAATTTATTTCCTACATTCTTTAAGCCCGAGAAGAGACAGATATTAAGATGTTTAATTCAGTTAGCTCTACGTTTAATGTTACATTTTGTAACAAATAAGTTAAGCCAATTGAACATTAAAAAATTAAAATAAAATAAAAATAATATGATACTTTAAACACCCTAAAAACTTGGGTTCCGTTCAAATGAAAGCGAAATAAATCTTAGACTTATTAGTTATAAATATTTGTATCGCAGATTTTGTATTATGTTTATGATGATTGCACATAAAATCATAAGGCACGTCTAAAGTACAAAAACTTAAAAAAAGTTTTATTTCGCTTTCATTTTAACGGAATCCAAATTTTTAGGGTGTTGTATAATATTGTTTGAATTTTATTTTTATTTTTTAATGTTCAATTGGTTTAACTTATTTGTTACAAAAATTTAACATTAAACGTAGAGCTAAATGAATGAAACATTTTAATGTCTGTCCCTTCTCGAGCTTAAACAATGGAGGAAATAAATTGTTTTCTTTTTTAATTTGTTCTGCAAATTACGTTTTTATTTAATTGTTATTGACTTTATTCCATAAAACTTATGTTAATTATTTTTTAAATTATAGCGAGCAAAAAATAATATTTTTCTCAAGCACAACTGACTGTTCATACGTAGTTCTATCATCTTTTACCACCATAAAATAACAAAATTATTAAGCAAGATTTTATACATGATTTAAATTTTATATTTCCGTTATTATAAAACTTTTTTAAAGAAGACAAAATTCGCAAATGTAACGACATGTTTCCATTATTTAAAAATATACACCCTTTTTAAATAGTTTTCAAATTTATAATAACTATAAAATATTTAAGAATGTTTCTTTCTTGGAAAGGACATATACATATAGAAAAAATGTGTATTTAGAAATTTTTAATGTCGTATTATATTTCAAGGAAGCATTTTTTAAAGTTTAACATTTCATTACTGAAAATGGGTCTCACTTTCAATCTTTTCTTCAATTAAAAATGAAAATATTTTTATAATAAGTAAATGTTTCATATTTCTCTATTTAAAAGGAAGCTTCTGGGTTTAACGAAATATTATACGTTTAACATAAAATAAAAAATTCAGATAGTTTTCTATTTATGTGATATTTCTCTGGAAGAAATAATAAAATAAGGTATCCCACTACTTTTTAACTGCCAATTTTTGGCAAATATTACAATTCTATTTTGAATAACTGTGCAATTAGATATCCGAAACAATTTTTGTTTTCTTCTTACGATCGTTCGAAATAAAGTTGTTGCCATTTTTGTTTTAACTATCAAATCTGAAGTACGTATTTTAGACCTCAGACTACGTGCGGAGCAATTTTTTTTTTTTTTAAAGTTTTTAAATTACATTTTGAACTTATTTTTAGAAAGATTGTGACTCGAAAGGACAAAGAAAAGGGAAAAATAGTACATACATTGATTACGTTTTTGCAAATTCATGCATTTATAGTAAAATTTGGTGATAATTAGGCCAATATGCAACACTATCTGCAGCAAATTCCCTCCCATATATATGCATTTTCTGTCTACAAAGACTTTGTATGACAATGATGAAGGAGATAAAATAAAATCTAAGATCTATTATAAATTTGGGTTATGGCATATCACATCTGTTTAGATACCAAATTTCAAAATCAGAGTTGTCATTCCACAAAAACTGCTGTAAAACAAAAGGAATTTATTCTGAAATTAAATGTTTAGATCATTGCCAACACAACAGTGTCAATAACTTGCATTAGAATATCATAGTGAGATATGAATAACTTATCGAGAAATTATGTTTTTCGTATAGAATTTTCAATGAAAAGTGCATTTTCCATAACACGCACTTGAAGTTTACATTTATGTTTTACTAAAATTATTTACAGTTATGTGCATCTGAAATTTGCTGCATTTATAAATCATGGCCTTTTCTTTAGTTGTGAACCTTTTCTTTATCTAGAAGGCAATTTTTGGGCGTTTTTGTTCGAAGTGCAAAAAATGAAAAACATTTCGCATTGAAACGTTTGGCACTTCCGGTTTCATTCACAGCTGTCAAGGAATTTCTATTCACTATAACTCAGGTTTTATTTATAGTACAATAAAAATGAGCACATATTTATAAAGGTCAAGAATTGAGTAAATTTAATAAAAAGAAAATGCATATTTAGGTCGAAAATTTCTATTTTAAACTTACAAGGAAGGTCTCCTTATTGTGCATACTCAGAATATTTTGAAAAAAAAAAACAATTAAACTACTTATGCATGTAAGGAAGGATCAGTCAAATTTAGTGGAGGAATTACAGTTGAAAGTCTGTAAAAAAAAATAAAATACTTTCGAGTATTTGGCACGAAAAGACAAAAGCGTCACGCGAATTGGCGAGCAGTACTTTTCCTCGCCAAAAGCAAATAATTTTAATGCACCTGAAAATTGTTTGTTAATTGATTTTTAGAGCACGTGTAAAAAATATTTAATGAATTTAAACATAAACAATGAAAAAAATTAATAAATGCATTTTTTGTATTACATATTTATGTTGCTGGTTATTTAATTTTATAACTTTAAAAAGAATTTCATATATAAAAAAATACTTTCATATATTTAAGCGTATTCCAAAATTCTTTACCAGTTATTCATTTCAAGATCAGAGAATCTGTCGTTTCCATAGCAACAAAATTCAATCGACTGTGAGCAATTGGACTTAATTTTGAGATATTGAAACAATTTTAATTTAATTTCATTTTGTTTTAATTCATAAAATTCAATATTTAACTTTCATTATAAATATATATATATGGCAAAACTATTGTTAAATTAAACTAAAAATGACAAAACTAACGTTATTTGCATTAAATTTACTTAAACAAGTTCAATACGAAACATTTTTATCTTAAAGAGTATTCGACATAAAAAAGTATTTTTCGAAATTTCATTTCATCGCTAACTGATGATAAATCGCCAAATAAACGAAATTTTCATTATTTTTTTACTAAAGTTCTATCGAGGTTCCGACAAAAATTTTTTATAAACATATATATCCGCATAAGAAGAACACTCTGTAATTTTTTCAGATCTTTCTGAATATGCCCGTTTGGAGACATTCCTTGTTAGTCAGATACGTTAACAAACCGGAGGATATTCTTTAACCCTTTGAATATTGGCATGAACTGAGCAACTATTTTTATATTCAGTAGTATCACAATTGTCAATTGTTTCTTTGTGATAGATTTCTCATGAAATTATTCAACTATAAGTTCATGACAGAGTTACTTTTTCGAAAAGTGGGACGAATGGAATACAAATTTGTCTTCTGACATTGTTAGACGAAATTAATAAACATAAATCTAGATTCTAAAAATAAAAAAACTGTCTGTGAATAAGACTATTGTGGCAATTTTTCTTATTTTGTGTAAATCATTGTGTCAATTTTTCCGGTTGAATAAATAGCTTCTGAAATAAAACAAGTAAATAATGTATGTAAAAGTAATCTACTAAATTGAAGAAAATTATCACAAATTGTCAAAATTATCATATTAATTGACAAATATTAACAACAAAAAATACAGAGTAAAATTTTATGAAGAAAGATATAATTTTACAGCAACCAGAGAAAAACCAATTCGCCAATTTTAGCATATGTGATATATGTTTTAAGCAGATTAGTTTCTGTAACCAAAGAAAGCACTGATAAGGATAAATACCCAAAACGTATAACATTCACATGCTTTGAATCCGCATGATATTATGCGAGATGTAAAAGAATTAACTGGGACAATCACGAGCTAAATATAATTAAATTTGACTTCGCCACAATCACTCTTTTCCAAGCCATTAATATTGCGATGGTCTGATTAAAAAACTTGTTGTCCATTTTATTTCCTACAATTCTCCATAATACTGAAAAGTAAGTTAAAGTGAAATCTTCAGATTTCTTTCTAAAAAGAAATTTTCAAAAGAAAGAACATATTTTTTATTTTTATTTTTTGGTGTACTTTACATAAGGTTACTTTTACATAAAATTTTATATATACAGTTCAAATTATAAATAAATAAAATTCTAAATATAATTACGGGGTATCAGGATTCTTAAAATTTCAAAAATTTCATTTTTTGATACATTAAACTTGTATATTTTATTGACATTATGATGTAATTGTTTCCCTGAAATTTCCATTAGAAAAAAGTTATGTATTTTAGAATTATACCCTCTATGAGTTAAAAAGGCATTTCCGAAACTTTGAAGTTACTTTTCTCAAAATGACTGGTTTGGGCATAGCGTGCAATATATCTCAAAACCTACTCGATATGTTTTCATGAAAATTTCAAAAGATATGTTTCATGCTAGTGAATCTAAAATTTTCTTTTTACTGTTATATTGTAAAAATATTTTTAAGGTGGTTATACTGTTGAAATTTTCAAAATTTTGTACTAACTAAATACAACATAGTATTAAAAATTAAAAAAAAAAATTAATTCAAAATTATTTAGGATCAGGATAATTATTGACATCCGAAGTATAATTAGGCAGCAGATCTTTTATTCTAAATGCAAAATTTATTTTGTAGTCCTATGCGTAATCAGTCATGCCAATTTTCTGTTCGAGAAACATCTGGCAATTTGAAGCCCCTATAAATATCAATCCTCCAGCTTGAAAAATTTTAAAGGTATGAAATGAAACAACATATATCTCTCATCCCTTTAAATATTGAGTTTTAAAATGATATACATTTTAGGATGTTAAATGTTGAAAATTAGGATATTAAATGTCGAATTTTTTCAAATTTTAGGAGTCTCAAGACCCCTTAAACAAAACCAAATATTATTTAAAAAATGATATAAAGTAAACAGTAAGAACAATATCTAAATATAAATAATCATTTAGTTGAGTTCTTATAATATCCTAAAAGAAATAAATAACAAGAAGTTAGAAGAAATAAAGGAGGGGATTAACTGCATGTATACAAGTTAAAAAATAAATAAAACTAGCTTCTAAAATAAAAACAATAGCAATGCATATGTAAAAAAATCTACTACATTGAACGAAAAGTAGAAACAAATGCAGAGTAAGATTTCATAAATGATGATTTAATTCTACAGTACAAGAGAAAATCATTTCACCAATGTTAACGCATATGATGTAAATTTTAAGCTGCTTAGTTCCATCCAGCACGTAAATGAATTTTTAAAAAACATAATTACACTAAACAAATAAAATTCGCATGCTTTTAATCTGAATGGTTTTATGCGAAATATGTATTAACTACATGGTGCAAAAACTAGTTTATAAATACAGTTAATCGAAACAAAATAATACTACAAAATAACATAAATTAAACTGTAAGAAAAATTCCTACATAAAAATAATTATTTATTTGAGTTTTTATAATAGGAAAAAAGAAATAAAAAGCAAAAACTTACTAAAAAAAAAAAAAACGGTAATTAACTGCACTTTTACACGTTAAAAAAATAAAACTAACTTCTAAAACGAAAATAATAGCAATGTATTTGTAAAAGAATCTACTAAATTGAAGAAAAGCTGAGTAAGATATTATAAGCGAAGATTTCATTCTACAGTACAAGAGAAAATCGATTTACTAATGTTAATGCATATGACATAATCTTTAAACAGCTTAATTCCAGCACATAAAGAAATCACTAAAGAGCATCTATACATTATATGGCCATTAATGACCGGCAACTTTCAATTTTAGACATTTTGTCGAATATTTAGAAATATACTTGACAGATTCTTCTGGAATTTCAGGATTAAAAAGAACAGGTATTACCCCATATTTAGAAATGTCGATTTGTTAAGGGGGGCAATTAGGGGGCCAACAAAAAATAAAAAAAAATAATACTTGGGATCACCCTGTAAAATAAAATGCACGAAATGATCTACCGTTACCGAATATAAATATACAGACATTGTGAAATATGTTTATTCTTTTGTGAAAGAATAGCCCTTATATTAATAGAAATATAGTGATTTATTTTAAAAATATAAAAAAATTCTTGCATGTTTCTTACTTATAACCTGCAGGGTTTTCACCCGAATTTAACGTCGGTTTCAGAAAAATTGACAAAATATAGTAGAAATAATATAGTGCAATTGGAATATAAATATATTAAATATTTTAGGAAATATGAACAGTTGTATGAAATAATTTTTATCTGTGCATGCGCGAACGATAACAAGGATCATTTTACATAATTTAATAGTAAATTCTATGGAGCAACTTATTAAAAAAAATCTAGTCAAATATCGTAAAAAATCAGAAAGATATCGTTGTTAAAGTGAGCAAATTTTTAGTTATTCTTTAAAAGCAGCTGAATGATAAGGGATTTTACACAAATTGTCATTTTTTATTAACTGACTTTCAGATAAAAAGTTATTATGTCGTGAGTATCAACGAGTAGATTTGGAAAAAAATGCTTCGATATTGATACGTCTTTTGATCATGGTATAGGCTCGTTCTGGTGGTTATCCAAGAAGAACTAAAGCATCAATAAAAAAATGAAAATTAAAAAAAAAATTAAAAATTAAAAATGACAATTCGTCAAAATTGGTTTTTCAAGAATATTGGTTTTGTCGTGCTGTGCTGTAGAAAGTTGGTATCTTTTTTACTGTCTGCAATTTCGATCTCTATTATATAAAGAAATGTTGGAAACCACCGCTATCATTGTAAAAAGAAATTGTTATATAGAAAGCAATTTTTTTTTTTTTACTTCCACATCATACGTAGTATAGAATAGGTCTTGTAATCGTTTCAAAAATCGAAATTTCTTTTTGACTGATTTACACGTTTCAGACACTAGAGATTCCGAAAAACATATTTTTAGGAAAACAAATTGCCGTCCGTTAGTCTGTCTGTGTGTCTGTAAACTATCTAGCTCCCGAATAAATTGAGTAGAGACTTGAAATTTGGTGTGTAATTAGTATATGGGGCATTCTCACAATCTTTTGACTTTTGGGGAAAAAATCTGGCGAAATTAATCTTTCTAAAATAACATTTTAATCTGATAGACGAATGCTTTAATGATTCAAAATAAAGAAAAAATGGTCAGCAGCGAATTTTTTTTTTATTTAACTGAGGTTCATGTTAAACTTATGTTATGGAAAATTAAACTTTGCAGGTTTAATTTTCCTTACCATTTTACCACTAAATCTTTTTATTTTCTTCGACATTTTTACTTATAATGAATTTGCATAGTACCCACAGGACATTCAAGTAAGAAATAATAACAATGTAGTATTTTTAGTGCAAAATTTTGGTATAACATTGTCTTAAAGTGGTATTAAAGAAGGGACGGTAAGGTAAAAAAATGGGGCGGTATAGGAAAAAAGGGACGAAATGGGAAAAAAAGGGACGGTAAAGATGGAATGGTAAGAAAAATTACCCCCTATTTTAGGCAAATCATAATAAGACTAAGTGATACCCACAATGATCATTGATTTTTAGAAACAGTTGTTAACATTAGATTAAATTAATTAATTTATTTATTTATTTACCCCGAAAAGTGCAGGAATAAACCATGGGGACGGCAAGACTACCAATAAAGTTACGATCTTGAAATTGATATTTAAAAGCTGATTTAAATTCTGCAGTAAATTTCCTGTCAAAGGCTTTTAGACATTCTTTCTCTAGCGTACTTCTGCATGAGAAAAAACTGTGGCTACATCTAAAGTGATTTTCTGTATAAGTTTAGAAAGAGGGACGGTAAGGATGAAAAACTCAGGGACAGAGTTCAAAAAATAATATCAACCGTAAAAATGTGCGCCGGTTAATTTTTTGCTACATATTTATATAAAACAATTGTCCCAGTTTCGGAAAAAAATTACATCGAATTACTTTTATTGAAACAATTTTATACAGACAGCTCCAAACTTAAAAATCACCGTCAGGGACACGGGACAGTATAGGAGTTTTCCTGGTGATTTACCCCCAGCATCGTCCAAAACTTATTTATCTCGATAATATTATTATGCAATTATATAATGGGATGCATATGAAAAAAAAAACACAAAGAAGTGTATTAAAATAAAAATTACTATTCAGGGACATGAAAGTTAAAAGACTGTGCGAATGCCCCATATCAGAATGATAAGCAGCCTATTGAATTTCATGAACCTCGATAATCCGGAACTATTTTTTTCGGACTCTCAATATATTCGTTCTGATAAATGGTATATACAATTTTTCGAAATTGTTTATTTTAAGGAGTGCATATAAATGACAAGTAAAAAAACATAAATCTTGCATAAAGAATGAAGTCAGTAGAATAATTAGTTGCTGGTATATTTGTAATCATATTTTCCACACTTTTCGGTTTTTCATGACCCTGTATTTCATTCAAATTTCCATTCAAATATATATTTAAACTAGAAATGAGATGCTTAGTACAACGCAGTAAATTGTTAGTTAATATTATTATCATTTTTGGAGTTATAAGAATGTTTATTTTACGCAATTCCGTAATAGAGCATTTAAAGTTTATAACGTCATCAAACCACGATTTTAAACACTCTAATCTACCGAGTCTTTACTCTACCGGTCTACCGATCCGGATTAGTCTACTGTAATCTACCGAGCAAATTGAGATAGAAGTTTGAAATTTGGTATGTACTTAGAATGCACGGGGCGTCAAAGTCTATTAAATTTCAGTAACGTTAGTTATCCCTGGATATGAATTTTATAAATAGTTTACACATGTTTTATTTTCATATTTTATATTATGCAAATCCATGATCAGTAAGTATTAAGGTGGCCCCCAACGACTAGTTTTTACTTTGTTAAACTTTTCTACATATGTTTTGAAAAAAATGTTTTTAGGTGTAGCTTAAATAAAATCACAGTTATTGGTAAAACAAAATAATATTTTCAATAGACAAAAACAAAAATATACAAACAAAATCTAAAATTAATATTCAGTTAATTAAGTTATTTTAATAACCGTACGCAATCCAAAACAAGAATTATTGAAAAATGAAAAAAGTATTGAAAAAGGATGAAAGTATTTGTATTTGTATAATTTAAAAAATATATAAAATCACGATATGTGATCAAACTTTTGATCAATTTAACAATATAAAAAATGATATACATTTTAAAAGCAACATTAAAAACGCCAGAATAAACAAATATTTCGCAGACTAGTTTCGGTAGTGTTTAGCGTACTGTCCCCAGTGGTAAAAATAACAAAAACTTGCTCATTTATATAGAGGAGAAGCGGATTCAACTGAGAAGTTCATTACCCAATGGGGATACAGGAAAACCTGGATACAAGCCAAATAAAATCCTCTTTTGCTTAATCACTACCATTTTTTTTTTACTCATTTCCGGTGGCATTTCCTACACTAGTCTCCCATTGGCGGTACCCAGGTTTTCCTGTTTACCCATTGGGTAATGAACTTCTCAGTTGAATCCGCTTCTCCTCTATATAAATGAGCAAGTTTCAGTTATTTTTTGCACTGAGGACGGTACGCTAAACGCTACCGAAACTAGTCTGCGAAATTTTTGTTTATTCTGGCGTTTTTAACGTTGCTTTTAAAATGTATATCATTCTGCGCCATGTAGCATCTTAATAATTATTAATATAAAAAAATGCTATTATTAATTTGCTAACAGTCGAAAGTGAAAAAATCTACATATCGTGACAGCGAAAAGTAGAATGAAGTATACATTCAATAAATCAAAATGTATAAACAACACTACAAAGCGGTTTTCACAAAAATACACAAAAAAGGCATGGAGTTTTTAATTTAAAAAACATATTATGAGAATGTAGATATACACCGCTAAATGCTATGTTAATTTAAACGTTTTCGCTATAACTGATTTTATGTTAAAGGAAAAAAATAATTTTGCAATATTTATGTACGGAACAATTTAAGAATGATGTTAGTCGACTGTATTGAATGTCTTAATGAACCTGATAGTTCTTTTTCGAACTTCTTTATTCCGGACAAAACTACGTTTGATACAGTGTTATTTATCTCAGTCATACTGATTAGTAAAGTTATCATACGAATTCAATTTTTACAACTGAGCGAAAAAATACCCAAAGCGGGATTCGAATCCAGAACCTTTGACTTACATTTCTCAATGTTTCTCGATTCGAGTCTCAGCTTGGGCATTTTTAGGTTAAGTTGAAAAAAGTGAATTTATAACTTTCCTAATCAGTATGATCGAGTTTAAAATATTAGTCTATCTACGTATCCATCGTTTAAAAGGATTTCCATTATCTGCGACTTATTCTGTCGAGCTACTGAAAAAAATTGAAGCACTCAAAAATGAGTAAATCGATGTACTCATATCGATTTGAGTATGTTTGGATCAGAATTGGACATATGTTTTCTCAATTTGGAAAAAACTTGAGAAAATCACATGTGATCAAACCCAACAACAACGATAATTTTATTATTAATGGTTTATTTCATTTATAGGGGCATAAAAGATGTTCATGATGATTCAATTATTAAATTATGTACAAACTTTAAAATAATTTAAAAGTGCTTACAAATAAATCTCTTGTTATAAAAATATTCCATTTGGGTATCTTGATAATAATTTTTTCTATTTTTCTTAAGAAATAATCAACTAAATGTTTCTTTATAATAATTTAAAATGGAAAATAAATGTTAGTACATTTTTCTTTAATTTGTAGGCTCAGGGGGACAGTATTTAACGATTCATATTTGAACACAACCATAGGATCCAAAATCAGTACATCTGTTTCTCAATTCTGAGTACATTTGGATTAGAGCTATCCTGAGTATGTCACGTATTTAAAATTGAGTAATTTTCACTCAATTTTCAGTACCCATTTTTTTCAGTGGTCTACTTGACAGAGCAGATCTTTTTGCCAATTTTGTTATCTGATCGAAAGATATCCGCCGGTTGTCGGGTATTCTGGCTCACGTAGCTCAAAATTGTACAGCATGAGCAATGTAAGTCAAAGATTCTTGGTCCAAGTTTCGGCTTGGGCATTTTTTCGCGTAATTGAAAACAATTAATTTCTATAAATCTAAGTTTGCTTCATAAGTTGAATGTTATAAAGGTGGATCGAAACACTGTCAGCTATAGTCTTATTAAAAGAGCTGCATACAGGTAGAAATAAAACTGATTGTCAGATGAGTTTAGATCGCCTCATAGCAAAAGCCAAAATTCGACCTTTTATAATCTTAAAGGCTTTAAAGAAGGAAGAAAGTAAGATGAAACTAGCTACTGTATCATGTGACAGAAGCCAGGGGTCCGGGATAGAAAAATCTTCAAGATTTCAAAAAAAAAATTATTGCATTAAAATAATCTGTGTTTTTTTTCTCTGTTTAATATGACGCTTAAATCATGTTTCTATCTTAATTAGAACAGTAAATATTATTTTTCTCGTTTTGGTTTGTTTTCAAAATCTAGCTTACAAGCAATGGTTTTCATGGAGACGACTTCTTGAAAAAATGAGTTTCTTTCATAATGGGTTTTTCAACATTTCTCGTATTTAAATTGTTATAAATCAAGGACCGTTAAAGATAAATGGTTCAAACTTGAAACATGTCTTTTTTAATTGTTTTATTTTAATTTTGATTCGGCAAATTTGAAAACAACTATTTAACCCCCTCACTGACAAGCCCGTGTTAATACGTTCACTAAACTCCAGGTTTCACTGCAATACAAGCAATATTTAAAGTAATATAATTCTATAGATTTAATGTATTTTTAATACATTGAACAATGATTAATACTTCCAAGGATTGCATTCATATTCGTTATTAAGTTTTTTTATAAAATGTTCAAAGAATCATTTTCTTTTAGCATTTAAAACAAAATGCAGAGAAAACAACATTACAATTTTGCCCAGTTCCAAGACAGTCGGAGGGTTAATTTTGAAAAGATGATTAGAAAAATGTTACATATATATATATATATATATATTACTTTAATTTTTTTTATTTTTTTTATTTATATTTTTAAAAATATTGAATCAAAATTAAAATTTATATTCTTCTGTTTATTTAAATGACGAAAAAAACTGAAATTCTACAAATAATATTTCGAGATAACGATTTTAAAGTACCCCACTTTTTAAATATATTTGTATTTTTTTTTTTTTTAATTATGAAAAGTTTTATCATGTGATTTTGTTTACAAATGATATGGTTAACCATCGCAAGAAATTCAAAATTTTAACTCAATAAGTAAAAATTATTTTAAAATGTGTCCGGACACCTATAATGTAATAATGTGATTTTATTTTTATACTTAAATAGCATGCCACTGCAAACATTGAAGTTTTAGTTGTTTTACCCTTTCTCATAGAATCTCCTATTCTTATGTTATGCATATTAAAATAAATTCGCTTAAAGCGTTTTTGTATTACACAATGTTTTCCAGTAACGAATTAATTGCGTAAAGTGAGGGACACATACGAGGGTGTATCAATAAATTTTTGCCAATTTATCAATTTTTTTAAAAATAAATAGAAATAATTGAGTGAAATTTATTAAATTGCTACATTTTATGAGTCCTTTTCTATATTCAGTGTGCGCAGTAATGTATTTGTGCAACCGGTATTTTAAAGAGAGGGGGTGAGGAATATTCGAAGAAGCGCGATAGTAGACCCAAAGAGGGCATTTTTCTAACATTTTATCGACCCCCACATGAAACATATTGTTGGAAAGGCCTGTGACCCCGTATTCATGCTATACACATCCCACCTCCAAACTTCGCCCTCCGAGAGGGGGCACTTTCCTAAATTTTGCGGACATCATTCATGTCTCCGTGGGCAGATTTGGGGAGAGGGACTCTGGAGATGCATAGCATGAATAAGTAATCACAGGCCTTTCCAACAATATACCACATGTGGGAGTCGTCAAAAATTAAAACAATGCCCCCCTTTGAGTCTACTATCGCTTCTCCTGGAATACATCCTCCCCTCCTCTCTTTGAAATACCTTTTGCAGAAATGTGTTACTGTGCACGGTGACTGTATAGAAAAGTACTAATACAATGTAGCAATTTCATAAATTACTCTCCATTGTTTCTATGTGAGGGCAAAAACTTATTCATACACCCTCGTATTTACATTTACAACTAAAAATTGCTCTTCAGGTGTGACAGCAGATTGGCAGTGATGCAGCACATTTTGAAACGTTCAGTGCTCCAAAAAAAGAGACGGAACACTCAATCGCTTTTAGTCGCTAAAATGTCGTAGACAAAAAGAAAAATAACCATTAATCTGAGAAGAATGTCGTTGTCCAATTTATGTGAAAATAGGCTTAGGTGGTCACCTTCTTACAGAAATTAACCAAATTTCAAAATTTTCGATACACACACATGAATTTGACATCATACTTGTAGTCTTTGGACAATTTTACAATAAAGTTCCAAACGGAAATTCAAAATCTGGAGCAGTTTAACTTAATTTTAAGTTTTGAACTCCTAATGTAAATGTCTTATTAAACAGTTACATAATGAACAGCAATGCTGAAAGATTTTTTAAGTATAACTCAAAAACTACTCGACAGAATAATGTGATATTAGATGTAAATTTCCAACTGGGCGAAAAATGTTCGGACCAGGATTCTTAACAGGAATCTCCTGGCTGAAGCCGCCAGTGCTCTACCATCTGAGCTATCCCGGACGAATCTGGTGGAACTTTTTCACGCAGTTAACCTTGATGATTATAGCATGGTTTCAGCTCATGGTTTCAGCAATGGCGGCTTCAGCCAGCAGATTCTGCAATCGAATCCTGGTCCGGACATTTTTCGCCCAGTTGGAAATTTACGTCTATAATATGATTTATTAATCTAGTGTAATTACGTATCCAGCGATTTCTGGAGTTCCGTTACCTGAGATTTATTCTGTTGAGCTGAAGCAGGTTTCAGACCAGATGCTATAATCATTAAGCTTAGCTGGGGGGAAAAGTTCCACCAGATACGTCGGGTATAGCTCAGATGGTAGAGCTCTGGCGGCTTCAGCCAGGAGATCCCTGGTTCGAATCCTGGTCCGGACATTTTTCGCCCAGTTGCAAATTTACATCTAATATGATTTATTTACCAATTAGGAATAATTGTGTTAAAATTAATCTAGTAGAATAATGTGAATCTTTAGAACCGTTACATACATACCGTTACGATACTTATTTGTTTCGATTCTTAATTTCAAAATGTATAAATTATGAATCATGCAAAAAACATTTCCACAATATACTATTAAAATTGTAACAGTTATTAATATGTGAAAGCTTCAAATATTCGAGTCGTAAATTATAGCTCATTTTACCAAGTAGTTTTCCAGTTATACTTAAAAATCTTTTCGGAATGCGACGATTAAAAATAAATATATAACAAATCCAAATACCCAGGGCTAATATACTTTTTTTTAAATGTTAAAAGGTATTAAATGAAAACAAGTAGTAATAGTAAACAAATAAATGTAGAAAAAAGGTAAAAAAAACTCTTTTATTAAAACTGTCTATATATTTTGGTTTCAACAAAGTATTTTACTGTGATTTTTGTCCAACGTATAATGCAATAACTTGAAATACCATCTTTCGGAGTACCATCTTTCGAATGTTCAAAATTCTCGCACATTGTGAATAATCTAATATAGTACGTGAAAAAACGTAAATGATGGTGTTACAAATCATTTTACTATAGATCGTGCAACTCCAAGGAATCCACGCCTAGAAAAAGGCTTCGGTGAAATCGAAACATATAGACAATTTACATTAAATGTTTACTATTTTTTATGAATTTTATGTATCACATTTTAGCAATTAAAGAAATACATTAAAAATTAAGTTAACATTTGGAGTTCAGAACTTTAAATCGATATAATTCCTAAACTACTTCGCCAATTAACTTTTCGTTTGACAACCCAAGGCGACATTTTCCGAAAAATTCACTTGTGATGTAAAAACTACGTACTCGTATTCCAAGTTTCGCAGTTTGGTATAATTTCCTTAAGAAGACGACCCACTTCCCCCTTAAGCATAATTTTTAAGGTAAATTGAAAGGAGACATAACACCTAGTCGAATGGCTTTTTTTGTTTTCCTTAAAGACAAATTGGCGATTTAAATGTGCGGGGCTCTTCTTTTTTTTTTTGGCTGACTTTACCCATTATTAGAAAATTTCAATTAGGTGGTTGTCATTAATAAGGCTATCTGATGCCGTACAACGATCTGCATATCCTAAAAGAGGATTCCTGCCCTTATTCCTGTCACACGAAGACAAGTACATGTGTCTGGTTAGAAATTTTTCAATTTGGTGGTTGTAATTAATAAGGCTATCTGATGCCGAATAATGATCTGCATATTATATAAGAGGAATTTTGCCGTTATTCCTGTTACACGAAGACTTAAATACATGTGTCTTTTTTTTTTATCTGGCTTTACCTATTGTTAGAAAATTTCAATTTGACGGTTGTCATTAATAAGGCTATCTGATGCCATATAATGATCTGCATATCATGAAAGAGGATTTCTGCCGTTATTCCTGTCACACTAAGACTTAAATACGGGTAACCGCACCGGGGACTATTATAGCGCTGGTTGTCAATGAAAGTGAAATTATTATTTCGATACCTTTTATCTCATTAGGAAATTCCATGATTGTTTGGACTGTGATGCTGTCTGTACTTTTCTAAACATTGATTTTGTATGTTTTGGATTACCTTTGAATCGACGTGTACTAAATCCGCTTGTATGAAATTCTTCAGAATGTAACTTATTTCATTACATTTGAAGATGCAGAGAATTTCTTAGGTAGGAAAATTATTATTACTGACGTATTGTTTTTGCTTCATAAAGCAATTAATCGAGAAAACAATTGTTATTGTTCAGATAAAAGGATATTTTAAACTAAAAGCAGTAGTCTATATAACTTAGTCACTTATGTTTGCGTAATATTTACATATATTTAAGTAGGTTTAAATCCATATTTTATTATTTATTATTTTTATTTTTTATATCGATTTTGTGATTAATATGTATCACCATCTTCAAATTTTAGAATGATATTTTTAGAATACAACTTAATAAATTACTATTAAATTACTATGAATGCTATACCACATTTTAAATAGGAGATTTTTACATATCATTAAAATTTTCATCTGAATATTATTCACATTACCCATAATAATATAGGACATATTATAGTACATAGGGATCTTTTTCTTCTTTAGAGAAATAAATTTTATTTTAGACTTAAACATAGTATTTAAATTTTTTTTTATTTTAGGTAATTAAAAATTTTTAACATTTTTAAGTTTTGTATATATATTGTTATATTAATTTAGTATATGTAGTAATATATATAGACAAACCTTCCCTGTAAAAGTATCTAACTAACAATGCAAGTTCCATCGAAATTCATTTAGCTAAATCTTTTCTAAAAGGCTAATCTTTCCCAATTCTATTCACCTCATTACAGAACTTGTCCCCATAATTCTATAACTAAGCAAAGTAGAATGATGTTATTATGTATATTAAAACAATCCCTGAAAAATTATCTAATTAATAGTGCAAGTCTCGTCACCGTTAGCATAATTCAAGTTAAAAGTAGCCGAGACGAAATTCCCATTTGCATTATTATACAGGGTGTTACCGAAATTCGAACGACAATTTAGATGGGTGATAATAGGCATAAAGAGGATGAAAAAACATCATAAAACATGGGGTCACAAATTAGGTATTTAATCAAACATACAGAGTGTTCTACCCAAGTTCCATTTAGATTGACGTTAATAACTTTCAGAAAACTCAAGTATATTATAATAAAACATTTTATAAACATTTTCACCTTTGTTATAAATGTAATAATATAAAAACAAGTGGGTAAGTGTGATCACAGATCGCACAGAGGGTTTCGTTTTATATTCCTTTCAAACCACTTTATTCTTTAATTAATAAATCCAAATTGATATAATTTATGTTTATTAAATCCTTAAAACTGCACATAAAAAGATAAAAAACGCTAAGGTTAAAAAAATTGCGCCCTCCCCCCCCCCACATACACACATGAAATTTCTCGCGCCATTTTTTTGACAACTCTTTAATATATATTACAAACTATCTTAAAGTTTCAACCAGATCGCCGTGTTAGATTTCTTAATTTAAATAAAATCGCGTTCTTTTAATTCTACATCCCACCACCAGGGAGAGCCCTCTATTCTTAACAAAACTGTATCAAACCAAATTCCTTTCTCCAACTTATCCGTAAATACATTAGTCGAGGGGGTGGCGGTTTTAAACACCAATTTAAGATATTTGCTGAAATTATTATTCTAAATTAGTGGTATCGACACTTATAATTTTTTTTATATTGAACAAGTAGCATTTATCTCAGGACTCCATCAAAAACCGGCACATAAAATGGTAAAAAAACGCTAGGCATAAAAAAAAATTTCCTCCCCCCCCCCTCCCATTACACACGCACTCTATTCCATACAAAAGTGTGTCTAAAAGAAACTCCTTTCTACAACTTATCCGTAGATACATTAGTCGAGGGGGTGGTGGTCTTAAGGGGCCGCTGCACTGAAACTCCCAGAGCTCGAAATCCCATGTTAACCTATGGGAAAACTTTCAAGCGCGATTACTTATTACCTAATATAATTATTAAAATACCATTTACGCTATCAGAAAGTAGACGTCAGATACCGATGATGTGCGTTTTTAATAATTGTCGACATAAACTTTAAGTATTTTTAAGAAGATCATAAAATTTTATCAAATGGAAATTTCAAAGTTTTAGGGACTTAAAATTTACGGATATAATTTTTAAAAACGCATATCATCGGCATCTGACGTCTACTTTCTGATGGTGAAAACGGTATTTTTAATAACTATATTAGGTAATGAGTCATCGCACTTGAAAGTTTTCCCATAGGCTAACATGGGATTTCGCGATCGCGGAGCCTTAAACACCAATTTAAAATATTTGCTGAAATTACTATTCTAAAATAGTGGTATCGACACTTATAATTTTTTTTATATTAAACAAGTAACATTTATCTCAGGACTCACATAAAACGGTAAAAAACGCTAGGTTAAAAAAAAATTAACCCTCCCCCACGCACTCTATTCCATACAAGAGTGTGTCTGAACGAAACTCCATTCTACAATTTATCCGTAGCTACATTAGTCGAGGGGGTGGCGGTCTTAAACACCAGTTTATTTCCTAAATAACTATTATAAAATAGTGGTATCAACAATTATGAAATTTTTTATATTGAACAAGTAATATTTATCTCATCACGCCATCAAAAGACCGCACGTAAAACGATACAGTTTAAAAATGGTCTTAAGCATGAATTTCAGATATTTGTTGAAATTACTATTTGAAAACAGTGACATCAACACTTATGAAATTTTTATATTGAATAAAATGAATGCTGCATTTTTAAAAAATATGACACCGTTCTGAACGATGCTTTAAATGCGATCGGTTCTTTAGTTTTTAATAAATTCCCGTCAATTGTGCGAAAAAGCATCTCTTTTATAAGTTTTAAAATCGATTTTTTCATAAATCAGAAATCTGTGATCCGACTTTTTTTCATTTAGATTTTATGAATCAGCGTATGAAATAACATCCGGATGCGAAAGAACCAAATTTGTAAAACCAATAGTTAAAAAAATTTGTACTTCCATTATCAAACCCTAGTATAAAAATATCTCTTTTTTTTCCCTGTCACATGGCCTGCTGTGCAAAAAAATGCAATTCTGGAATTAATTACCAAATAATTAATTATCTTGGCTTTCGATTGTCGAAATTAAAAAATAAAGACATATTCTGAAAGATAATGAAATTTTACGTCGGATGGCGCAAAATCGTAGCTCAAAAAATAAAATTTTTGGTTCGGTATAAAAATTCTGTGTTCGTTTCTGACCATATTTTATAATCTCTGGTTTACCACGGAAATTTCAATGTCATCAGACCATCTGTCGCCTTCAGAAATGAAGGAAAATAAAAGATTTTTTTCTCACTTTTTAACGAATTTTCGAGTTTTTATGGTACGATCGAGATAATTTTTAGAATTTCTGAAAGCTAATTTTTTTGCCCATCTTGTGGTAGTAACTTCGAATTTCAAGGATGCGTATAAAAAAAGTAATCGTGCCTTAAAGAAATCGCCAGTCCTTATCTGCTATTAAAATAACACTGTTTTTAATCCGTCGAAGAGATCGTTCTTGTAATTTGATAAGAAATCCGTGCTTTTGTCGAATTATGAATGCATTTCCTATCTGGTAATTAAGGGTTTTAATTAATAACGTCCGTTAATTACGACTTTTTCAAAATTTTATGATTTGCCGTTTGATGTGAGGTGTTCAGCTATAAGTATGCAGAGTTTCAAGTCTCCAACATATATAGTTCATGAGAACAGGCTCTTTGACAGACGGACGGACAGACAGACAGACAGAGGAGTGAGACGAATAGGGTTTCGTCAGATGAACGAAACCCAAAAAGTACTAGAACTTTCCATTATTTAAATGACTAAGTATTTATATGAAAAAATTTTGACAAAATGTCTTTTTGAAAAGCGTTTTCTTTTTTTACGAAATATATATTACCCGAAATCGACAACACATAATTTAATAAGAGAGTAAAATGACTCCTTAACTATTTAACAATAATTTTTATATAATAAGCTTAGCATTCGCCGAAGAAAAGAAAAAAGCACCTAAAGCTGATTTGCATTAATCCTTTTATCTCATTTTCAGTAATCTTAAATACGTTAGCATTCTAAAATGCTTCACTGCTCTTCCAGTAATGAAATTGGATTTTTTCCCCTTAAAATCTTTATTCAGTTTTAATTTTTTATTACTAGCCCGCGATGGCGAGAAATTTATTCAACTGTGCCTCGTTTCAGAATTGAATGCTTCAAAGCACAAAATTAAATTTACTTATTTTTTCAAGGGGTATCATAATTTTTGCTTTAATTTCGATTTCTAACTTCGGTTTCTTTGTATTTTAAAATTTCAGAATATTATTTAAGTACACGATTTTATTTCCGAAATCTCGAAGATATATTCAGTGTACTTTTACGTATTATATTCATTTATCCCTTAAAATTTTATTTGCTTAGTTGAATAAACGAAATTCAATTTCGTTTGCATTTAATGTAAAAAGGAGGACTGTCTGTGATAATAGATTTTATTTTCTTACTAGAAGGCTTTGTCCGCCACGCTGGCTGGAGTCTCTAAACGATCTTGAATATAAAAAAATATATCGGTAAATTTCACATTAGCTTTTAAAGCAATATAGACCGTTAACTAAAATGCCCTACCGCATTGCTGATAGGGAAACGAAATCCATTATGCTATTCTATTTTCTAATGTGTCAGACAAAATTTGCGCTGCTCAGGACAAACTGTTTTAATTGATCATTTATAGTAAAGGGTGATAGAACGATATGCAACGTATTAACATAATATCTGAAACATTATCTAACTAATAATGCAAGTCTCGTAAAAATCTGTCCGGTGATACTTTCTAAAAAGACAAATCTTTAATCGGGCTCATCTAATAATATAAGTTTCCTATAAATAATATTCTATAACTAATCAACTCATAACGTTACATTATATACTAAAAACTTCCCTGAAAAAATATCTAATTAACAGTGCAAGTTCTATCGAAATCCATTCAGCAAAATGTTTTTCAAAAGACTACAGTTTTCCATTAGGTTCCATCTGATTTTTGAACTTTTCTCCATAATTCTATAATTAAGCAACGTAGAATGGTGTACTAAAACATTCCCTGAAAATTTATCTAGTCAATCAACATACTTTCAGCAGAATTTGAGTTATAAAATGTCGGAACGAAATTTCCATTTGCATTATAAATATATAGTAGATGGCGGGTACCAATAAAGCATTTTGATTAAGGTCGTTTTTTGGTTTAACAATAATAATAATTTTAGTTTTTGGAAATTAAAAACTGCGGTGATTTGGACTTCATTCAGCAAAACTCATATTTTGTTTTTAAACAAATAGTTCATTTTAATATTTTTATAGCATAGGAAATTCATTGAAGAATGTCATGAGTATTGTGGCAGCTTTCTCTGCAACATATCAATTTCCAACCCCCCAGTTACTCAAAATCTACTTTGAACAAGTGAAAACGTTATATTAATTCTTTTTCTTAAAACAATAGGTAGTTCTATCTTCATGTGTATATATATATACTTTCTTTCTCTCTCCTTTTCGCAACGAACTTAACATGTTCAAGTACAAAGATTTATGATTTCATTTTTCACTTATTCAAAATCCCATTTTCGCATACTTAATTTTTATTTCTTAACGGTCTTTATTTAAAAGTAATCAAATACGCAAAATAAAACCTAAGTGCAGCTGTCTTTTTAAGATTTCATTTTCTTTTATCGTAATTCATCAGCGTTGTAAATAAGTCACTTTTAATTGCAGTTAGAATTTGACGGGTAAAAAGAAGTAAATAAAAAAAAAGTACTTTAAGAAAATTGCGGTTTCAAATATATTTCATTTATTTTAGCACATTTTTTTTTTTTCGCTGCATTTCCATACATTCGTTAAAGGTTTTACAATCACATTTAATCTCAATTTGCTGTTGTTAAAGGAAACAAATCCAGACTGCATGGCGCTGTTACATGAAATAAAGGAGGTTTGCTTTTTACATCCTGTGAGTGTGTGCTAAAAGGGGGGGGGGGGTGCCGCATTATTTTCTGCTAAATATGCCGCCAATGCTTTGTGTCTGTTATTCCGGCGTCAAAACTTTATAAATTGGCGATAATGTACAACGCCAAGTCATGTGAATCAGTATGCAAAAAGTTCAGTTGTCTCTCTTCCCCTGTGGCTGAAAGGTCCGATAAAGTGCCGCTGTTTATTCCTTTATGACGTTACGGAGCATTTCGCCATGGATAGCTATATATATATATATCTACAGATCTCCATATATGTGATTTTTCTTACGAATTGTGTGTTTTCATGTGAAATGAATAAATATTGACTTCTTTTTCTTCCACCTATAATGTTGGAGTTTTTTTTATCTTACAATACCATCGAACTCCTGAACCATCGTTGCATGGAGGATCAAACGTCTCCATAAGTTTTAGTCTTATCGGCCGTAATTTTTTTTCTCCAACGCAAAGATTTAAAAAAAAATGAAAGAAATCAATGGAGAGGTGCTTTCATCTTTCATCTTCCTACCCACTAATGTTTATTCTCTGCAGAAGATGTTACTCTGCTAAAAAAAACTGTTATCCAACGGCAACGCATACCGCTGTTTCTTTTTTCATACAACAGGACTTGTACTTCAAAAACTATTCAACGTTCTCTCCGCTGGATACGATCGCTGGTGACCTGCGTAAGATGAAATGCACTCCATTCGTTGCACGGCATATATATGCTTGTCTGTCTCTAGAGAATTCCGAAGTTTTCTGGATAAAATAATTCATTTTTTAGACGGATGTTCTACAAGTGATCATTCCTCCTGCTCTGAGCTGTGTTCCCCTCCTCTCGCCAAAATTCATTTACGGTGCGGTTATCTTCTTTTTTCCCCTCTGGTCATCCTTTGGATTCCCCTGCGGGTCTGTGAATCTGTGTGTAATGCTTCCGACCCTTCTGCGAAAAAAATCAACTGTGTTGTGCGCAATTCCTTCATTGTGGAACCGCGTTATGTGTCACTGATTATTTGTTGTCTGAGGTATGCGACCATCATCCAGTAAAAATGTTTGTGTGTGTGATGGTAGTGCTAAAGAAAAGAAGTGCTTGTGAACAAGTTTAGTATGCAAAATAGCTCTTGTGAGTTTTTCTTATCGTGATAATAAAAGTGTCTTCAATTATGCCTACAATTTTTACGCTGCAAGGGTAATGTGCTTCGAAAGGTGTTTTTAAAAAAACTGGAAGAAAAATATTAGTCCCAAGCTTAGTGAAAATATGCCATAGTACAGAAAGTAGGCTACGTCGTAACCAGTTCTTTTGCAGTTGATAAAAAAAGAAAACTGCATTTTTTTTTCTTTTTTTTTTTCACACACATAAATAGAACATGAAAACTGAATATCTGTTTCAATTTTTTTTTCTTTTCAGTAATTTACTAAAATCACATTAAGTGTTTGCATTGCAATATATTTTGTTCAGTTTTCCTATTCACGAAAGAATATATTTTAAAGTGTTTATTTCTCTTTAATTGAAATGATTTACATTATTTAGCCTTGAATTTCATACTTTTTATTGATTTAATTTCTAGATTAAAAAAAGAGAATTATTTTCCTTATACAATTTAAAACCCCTAATTTTTAAATTTGTGATTTTTCACAAATTTAGGGAATATTTTACTTAACTATTTTTACATTCCTCTAGAAAACATAAGAGTAATTTGCTTAAGCATTTATTTTATTTTATTTTATTTTGTTTATTTGCATGATATTAGGAAGATTTTTTTCTCTTAAAGAGATCACAATAAGACATTTTTTAACAAAGTTAAAAGAAGAACATTTTTTTTCTTTTCTTTAAATTTATGTCATATTGTAATTAATTACATATTTAGGGAATATTTTACTTAACTATTTTTACATTCCTCTAGAAAAAATAAGAGTAATTTGCTTAAGCATTTATTTTATTTTATTTTATTTTGTTTATTTGCATGATTTAAGTAGATTTTTTTCTCTTAAAGAGATCACAATAAGACATTTTTTAACAAAGTTAAAAGAAGAACATTTTTTTCTTTTTTTTAAATTTATGTCATATTGTATTTAATTACATATTTTTATTTGCTACAATGACATTACATTTTAGTATTTTATATGCTTTGATTTTATGCATTATTATTATTATTATTTTATATGTATTATGCAGAAACTCAGCAATTAACAGGTATCGCATTGCTTGTACTGATTTTTTTTTAAAGGCTTCAAAAAACATCCCAATTGGTGTTATTGAGTTTGATGGGGACCCTGAATTATTGCATTTTTTCTTTGATCAGGTCAAGGCTGTTGCCGAAATAAATAAATATAATGAGCAAATAGCTATAACGTTCCTCATTGGTAAATTACGAGGACCGGCCCAGACATTTTTGACCAAAATTCTGATTTCAAAAATATAAAAGATTTGGAAACTTTGCGGAAGGAATTTGCGGTTTTTCCCCCCACCAACTAAATGTGCAGCCACTCTCGAATTGAATTGCTGTTGCCTGCCGAGACCATAAAGTATTTAGTTGACGGCTTAAATATTTTTGCAGCAAAAGTTTATGAGGATATACAAGATCCTAAAATGCGGGATTCCATAAAATACATGAAATTTCTTGAAGCGATTCCTTCACAAATTAGAATCAAAATTACAGATGAAGGAATCACTGATTATCATGCCACGGTTAAAAAGGCAAATGAGTTATATGAGATTCTGCATAATAAAAAAGTGTTGCATGCTTTACCCTCTATCCCAAAATCAAAATATAATGTGGAACTTGAGTTAAGCGAAATTTCAGAAAAAATAAATGCGTTGACATTTAAACCTAAAGAATCATGTAAAGAGGACACAGATATAAAATGGGATGATAGACATAATCGCAACTCAAATAGTTTTCGTTACAGGCAGAATTTCAAATATCAAAGACATGATAGACAGTTTTCCCCGAGTAAATTTCATAAGAAAAATGTTACAATTTGTCAGCTATGCAACAGGTATGGCCATGAGGCCCAGGCGTGTTTCAAATGGAAACGTGCAAATACACAGAGAAGATAAAATAATTATAAAATTAACAGTCTTCAAAGTCAGGGAAGCTAAAACAAAGATGCTATGTTGCTGATAATATTGTACCTTACATTAACAGTTCCACATCAGCTAATTTTTTTATTGACCCAAACTTACTCAAAATCTCTAAAGAAAGATTAGTTAACTCTGTTGGTTCTCAAATCACAGATTATGTTACTATTTCTTGTTGCATAGCGACACAAACTGAAAATAACAAGAAGACACACTTAATTTGTAATCTAAATAAAGACACTCCTTCTCTTCCACTTGTCAAAGCTACTGTAGCTAAACAAACAGTCACTTTTCTGGCAGATTCTGGAAGTTCTATCTCGCTTTTGTCAGAAAAGTTGTTTAATGAATTTAAAACTACACTTAAATACAAACGACTTTCTACTGGCATATGCATCAAAATAGTAAATTCAGCTGTTTATTTTTCTGCATGAATCAGAGCTACAATAAAATTACAACATAAGCCTTTTTCACGCCATTTTTATATTGTGGACAGTCCTGAATCCTCGACTTTTGATGGTATTCTGGGATACGACTTTATAAACAAATTCAATATCATAATAGACTCAGCTAACAAATGTGTACACATAAATAACAACTTAACTATTTCATTA
The DNA here is from genome assembly GCA_963932465.1 of Maratus speciosus. Taxonomy (NCBI): domain Eukaryota; kingdom Metazoa; phylum Arthropoda; class Arachnida; order Araneae; family Salticidae; genus Maratus; species Maratus speciosus. The sequence goes on along the minus strand of OZ010790.1, from coordinate 417,576,479 downwards.
GAGTGTCCAGATACTGATGCAACTCTCAGTAATTTAACACAATGTAACAATCACTCTATTCGGACAAAAATTCAAGGTGTTCTTCTAACACGTAAAGTGACATTATCACCACATTAAGAAAATTGGATATCTGTATACACTAATAAAAACAACAACAAGGAATCCAAAAATTATTTGTTTGAGTATATGCCACATAAAAAAGATATAATAGGATTTGACGTCATTGTTCAAATAAATAACAAGCCAAAACACAAAACTAAAACTGCTCAACCGCATGATTTCTTTACTGTTTTTGTTAAAAACAATTCAAATCCTACCATGCACTTGCAAAATAAGACAAGAGTTGTTGAATTATCTGAAGGTGAAGAAATTTTGGAGTACTCTCCTGAAAATTCAGAAAAGTATCATAACTCGGAACAACACTTCATTAATCTTCTACGGGCATCTAAGGAAACTTTAAAAAAAGAGAAAAGAAGATTTAATACCTACTGGTTTTGATTTCGACCACTTAAACTCTAAAGAGGCAAAGGCTTTGACTGAGTTACTACTCAATTACTCTGCTGCATTTTCAAAACCTTTAAATACTTTAGGGCACACTGATAAAATAATTCCAGACTTAAAATTTTTAATGAATACTCTATTAAAACCCTTCCATTCCCCCTCCCTCAGTCTCTTGAAAAAGGTGTTCAAGATCAATTATATCAACTATTGGAAGCTGGTAACTGCTCCGAATGGGCATGTCCTATGTTACTTGTTAAGAAGAAACCGGATGCTATTGATAAACAAAAATATTGAATCGCTTTAGATATTTGCATGGTTAATACTGTAATACAAGGTTCTTCATATCCTCTGCCTAAAATTCAAACAACAATTTCTAATCTGTCATCATATAAATTTTTCACTGCTCTCGATTTTCATCAGGCATATCATCAAATTGAATTACCGGAAAAAATTCAAAACCAATTAACCTTCACAACCATGTTTGGTTCTTATAAGTACAAGAGACTAGTGTTTGGATTAAAATCCAGTGCTTCTATTTTCAAGCACTAATGGGCTCTTTATTGGATGAATTACAGTTAGAAGCTGCTTACACCTACCAAGATGATTTTATATTAGGTGCAAATTCATTTCATGAAATGTATACAAAGCTTGGCCAAATCTTAAACATCTTAACTAAATACAACTTAACTCTGTCACCTAATAAGTGTACATTCCACAAAACCAGTATCGACTATTTGGGCTTTTTTACAAATCTCTTATTCCATCCCTCTCTGAATTGGTACAACCACTGATAAACTTAACCATCCCTAAAGCTAAATTTAAATGTACAAAGACACACCAGGAAATTTTTGAAACCATACAGAAAATTTTCTTTAATGCCCATGTTAAAGTTATCGGATTGGGATAAAACTTTCTATCTGAATACAGACGCTTTAAATATTGCCATTTATGCCGCCTTGTTGCAAGAACATGACAGTCAGTTATTACCTGTTGTTTATTCTTCTAAATCTTTAAAATCTTCAGAAAAGAAATACCTGGCATTAAAACTAGAACTTTTGGCAATTTATAAGTCAGTTATAGCTTTTAAATATTACCTATACAACAGTGATTTTGTAATTCTTTCTGACAGTAAGACTTTAAAAAAATACAACAAAACAACAAATCCTGCTGATATAACTACTGGATGGCTTATTGAACTTTCTGAATATTCTTATACTTTTCAACACATTCCAGGTGCAACAAATGTATTGGTTGACGAGTTGCAATTTTGAAAACAATCCGCAAGCTTTGCTTACTAATCCTGAACATCTCCATGACACTCAACCATTACGTATTGTGGACTATGATACAACAGACACTAGCAACTTGTCGTGAAATATCAACACTCATAATGTAAACTATCTTGTAACTAGTAATCAAACGAAACGTGATCAATTGTTAGAAATATCTAATGATGCTTTCTGCATGGAACAGAAAAACGACCCTAATTTGTCTTCAATTTTCAATGAAATTTTAAGTAAAGGATCTTCATAAAAGCTCCCTAAATATTTCATTCATCCTGATTCGAAAGTTTTAATGATAAAGAAAGAAGATCTGAACAACAATTCCTTTTCTTATCATGTTGTTGTTCCAGATACCCTAAAAAGTAACGTCTTGACTATTTCACATCTGTCTCACTTTGGTTTCCATAAGACATATGAATTTCTTTGTGTCAGATACTTTTGGAGAAACATGTATGTTGACACTTTGAATTTTGTCGCCTCATGCGTCCAGTGTTTACAGGCAAAACATCACCGCACTCCTCCAGCACCTTTACAGCCCGTACTGATTTAGTTGGACTTTTTTCAAATGGAAAACGTGTTTTAACTGTCACTGATCATTTTTCAAACTATCTTGTAACTAGTAATCAAACGAAACGTGATCAATTGTTAGAAATATCTAATGATGCTTTCTGCATGGAACAGAAAAACGACCCTAATTTGTCTTCAATTTTCAATGAAATTTTAAGTAAAGGATCTTCATAAAAGCTCCCTAAATATTTCATTCATCCTGATTCGAAAGTTTTAATGATAAAGAAAGAAGATCTGAACAACAATTCCTTTTCTTATCATGTTGTTGTTCCAGATACCCTAAAAAGTAACGTCTTGACTATTTCACATCTGTCTCACTTTGGTTTCCATAAGACATATGAATTTCTTTGTGTCAGATACTTTTGGAGAAACATGTATGTTGACACTTTGAATTTTGTCGCCTCATGCGTCCAGTGTTTACAGGCAAAACATCACCGCACTCCTCCAGCACCTTTACAGCCCGTACTGATTTAGTTGGACTTTTTTCAAATGGAAAACGTGTTTTAACTGTCACTGATCATTTTTCATGACACGTAGAACTATATCCACTTAACGATACTTCTGCTACTGAAATAGTTAAATGTCTTTTCAGTTACATTATTTCTTTCGGCAGACCTGCTGTGGTTTTGTCTGACTTAAGACCCCAGTATACTGCCCGTGTATACAATATTTTTAACGATACTCTTGGTATAAAGGTTCTTCAAAGCTATGTTTTAAATCCCCAATCGAACAGTCTTTCAGGGCGTATAAACACATCTATTAAGTACTCTGTTACTGCTCTGTTACAAGATGGTCATTCATTTGAAAATGCAATTTTTATAGACAAGTCTCTTTACAATGGTTCAAGACATTCTACTACATTATTTCCCCCTAATTTACTTCATTTTGGTCGTGAACTTTCATTAATTTTTGACATTCTTGATCATTCATGTAATCAACCTTTTCTAGATAAACATATTGAAATTTATAAATTACTAGATAACTTGCACAAAATTTATGAATAAAGCCTATTCTAACATTAAAACTTCTCAAGATAAAATATATAAATTGTACAGTCGAAAAGCTAAATTACGAAACATCTGTTTAAATGACAATGTATACTTAAAAACAATTGAGAAATTTAAATCCAGATATACAGGACCACACATAGTAACACTTAAACATTCACCTGTTTCTTTCTCGATAAAAAGGTTACATGCTGCTGATGATACAGCATTTTGTGTGCATATTGATAGACTACTCCTTGCAACACCTCGTTATGGACATTTGTTTGGTGCTTCAAGTCATGTTAATAACAGTAATTTCACTAGTAACTTTAAACCACACACAATTTAATGAGAAGGTAATCTTTATATTATTTACAACATTTATTTTGAAAGTGTGTAGGGTGAAGCTATATTTACAATCTACGGCCGTGGTTGTGCATATGTTGTTTATAGGTGATCTTTGACAATGTTGTGGTTGGTCCATGTATTTGTTGCTTTCAAGATCATGTGTGAACAATATTCTGTACCACTTTGCATTTTTCTCTATTTTTTTACACACTTAAGCTAAGCAAAATAAGTTAACTTTAAACGCTTTCACTTTTAATTACAACTTAACAGTAACAAGTCTTTGCTAGATATCATTTTGTCATTCATAAAAAAAGTGTTATAGTTTTACAACAATAGCATTACAAGTTAGCATTACAACGTTAGCATTACAAGTTAGTTCCAATAGAGGGCAGCTGTTTATGCCTTTCTGACGTTACGGAGCACATCGAGATGGATAGCCTTATATATATATATATCTATAGATCTCCATTTATGTGATTTTTCTTACAAATTGTCTGTTTTCATGTGAAATGAATAAATATTGACTTCATTTTCTCCCACCTATAATGTTGGAGTTTTTTTTATCTTACATTACCATCGAACCCCTGAACCATCGTTGCATGGAGACCAAACGTCTCCATAAGTATTAGTGCAGAAAGCTAGTAAATGTAGAAAACACGCAGTTATGGAAGACAAATATTTTAAACCCTTGTAATTTTTGTTGTTCTGTGTTATGTTCTATTACATAAAAGCTCTGTTTTTTTTCTTTTCAGTTAGTAATGCCACCTGGTCAATTGTAGTTAACAACAGGTCCTGAAAACGCTGCACGGAATGGGTAATCTCCAATTAGAAATGTACCGAAATGACGGAAGGCTCTCTTGACCTCAAGTGACATTGTAATTTAGATCACGGCTAGGAGATGCGACTTCCCCTTCTTTTTGATTACATAACAGGAATATGGTCAGTTTTCGTTCCGAGATGTTCACAATTAAGATGCATTTTAAGTGCATTAGATGGCATTAACATTACAAAAAAAATTTTTCAATTAGATTTATCGCATACATTTTAAAAATTTAAAAATTTTATTCATAATTATAATTTAATAACAAAAAAAAAACATGATAAAATCTGAAATCTAATCTGAAATCGCCATGAAATCTGAAACAGAGTTGACAAAAAATGGTACCAAATTCAGTATATATTTACAATAAGAACTAAATAAACTGTGAAATATATTGTGAACTGTTGTAAATAATAAATCTAAACGAAACAAATTTATCAATTTAAATCATTTCAGATTTATGTTGTTTCATTCTATACATTAATGATGTTTCTGAAAGCACCGACAGGTCACTGTGACTTCTGCTTTGCGGCGAGTCACCAGGTGACTTGACAATGTCGTTTCATTGAGACTCTCATGTGACTGTCATTTGGAGACTCAATTTCAAAATCATTGTGTACGTTGCATTATGATAAATCACCAAATAATGTCACATTAAAGTCATATGGTGACTTTCTGTAACATGACTTTGTCAAATATTGACAGAAACCCTAATGTGAAGTCACCACTGTGAAAAGTGGTGAAAAGCCGCCATGTGACTTTAATGTGACATTATTATGTGATTTATCATAATGCAACGTTCACAATGACTTTGAAATTGAGTCTTCAGATGAGAGTCTCAATGAATCGACATTGTTTTCATTAATGAATTATATTTCACATTATTAAAAAGTTTTTCACATGCATAAAATATGTTTTCCGACATTATGCGAATCCATTGTAATTATAAACAAGAAGTATGCTACGCACAGGGATGATACCAATGTTTAGTAACACAATGCAGAGTATTGTGCAAGTTAGAGATAAGAATAGGGAGTTTAAGTTTTTAAATTAAATTAAAATTTAAATTTAAATGTTTATTTCTTTCAGTAATAAAAGTGCCAAATGAATTAAATACTTGTAGTATGATTTTATCAACTAAAACACGCAACATAAAAATAAACAAATATTTGAAATCAAAAATTTTAACTTATGAGCATGATTTCATATCAACATTTGAAATTAATGCGCATTATATAATGTTGGAAATACTACGTTAATTCGATGAACAAATATGTACTATGATCAGAATGAAACACAACAACGTAAGAAGAAATCTTCACTAAAAGTACTTAATTTTGAAATTCTATCCGAAGACACTCTCCAAACTATTAAAAAATATTTTGATATTCAACAAAAGGTTGAAAAATAAAGTTTGTAGCAATTTGTGCTTCTGTGGAATTTGTTCAAGAATTACAAAATACATTAAAAGCGATACAAATTTTATTTCAAAGTATTTTTTTAGACTTCAGAGTAAGTTTTTAAAGAAAAAGATAATTGAAAAATGAATTAAAATTATTCAATTAATGAACAAAAAATTTCTTAAATAACTTTTTGTTAAGAGATAATCGGCTGCTTGTTTTAAATAATTTAAGTGCATTATATTTTCTTTAAAATATTTTTAAAAAGATATTTTGAGGAATACATCTTTCAAAAAGTACAAAACTAATGTAAACAAAATAAAGTTAAACAATAAGATTATTTTAAGAATTAATCTAATTCGCAAAACAATGAGCAATGAAAAAATTTTTTTCAATTTCAAAAAAACATGTAATTACGAATAGCTTTAGTAGGATATGTTTTGATAAAAGGAATTTTTGAAAATCTTTCATAATAAAACGAAGTATTAAAAGCATCGAAGCGGGAAAAGTCTGTAATTAGATAGCTACTCTTTATATTTTTAATCGAAAACAAAGAATTATAAAATATACTTCAAAGATTATACAATTACATATTTTTTTGCATGTGTAATGAAGAATATATTTTTGAGCAAACGCTCCAATTGTAATAATTAACTTTTATATTTGAAATGACTCAGATTCAGGGAGGTTACGAGTAAATTTTATCAGTTTCCTAAAAACGCATGTTAGCCATTTTATATAGTCGAAACAACATACTAGATCTACAATATAAATATATTAAACACTTGGTACCAAAATATGAGCAGTTGTATGAATAATTTTAACTGAGCATGCGCAAACGATAGCAGAACCCCTTTTTTCATCATTTGCGAATCATCTCTATCAAGCAACTAACATAAAAAGACCAGTCGATAATTCATTGAGATATCGGCAATATTGTGAGTTAAATTTCGGTTGCCTTCGAAAACGTAGTAGCACACAATGCTTTTAAAACCTTGAAAATCTAGACATTTCGTTTTACTTTCTTTTTTAAAACGCTTAATCCATATAGCGTGCTAATAGGGAATAACCGAATGATAAGAGGTTTTACATAAATTCTTACTTTTTATTAACTGATTTCCTAGAAAGAAATTAATATTTAATGGATGATATAATGAATTTGTTTTTGAACGAATGCTTCTATTTTAATTATTTTTTTTATATATATAGGTTTGTTATTGTGGCTTTCCAAACAGAACTGACGCATCCATAAAAATTTAAGTAATAAAATATATATATGGCAATTCTTGGGAAATCCCTTATGAATCTGGTACTTTTAGAAAGCAACTGAAATTCAGCTCACTCTATCGCCTGTATCTTTTCGCGATATTCGACATTTCTTTTTATTTGAGTTGCTCTGTTCTATACAGTTGACTACCAAATTATGAAATAAGAACTTTGCTATCGTTTGCGCATTCGCTTCATACACTGTAAAGAAAATACGACCAGTTTTCCAGTAGGAATCGGAAAAATAGTTGCCCTTATCGTACCGGAAAAATTTCCGACCCAGCTGGGAATAAAATCCGTAATATTGGAATAAAATCCGTAAAATACAGCTTTATTGACTATTTCCTTTATTTACGGATTTTGTTCCGAGATGTGTCAGAAAATTTTCCGGTACGATAAGGGCAACTATTTTTCCGATTCCTACAGGAAAACTTGTCGGATTTTTTTTTTTTTTTTTAGTGTACAAATGCTCATATTTCGTTAAAAATATGATACATTTATATCCTAGTTCTTCAAAGTTTTTATATTGTACTTTGTCAAGTTTTCGGGTAGTTGCATTAAGTTCGTTTGAAAAAATTACATGCTATAAACAAAAAACATAAGAAAATGTCTTGAATTTGTAAAACAAAATATCTACATGAATATCGTGCTCTTCTTCAACAAGTGATCACAAATGTTTTACGATATACATATAATTGTGTACTCCGGCTACAGATCATTTAAAGCATTTTATTTTACATACTAATACCATATTCTTTATTCTTTAATTCGTTGTTGGTCGCCTATTTGCCCTAATGATATATGTGTAACGTAACGTTCACTGAAAAAAATCAGGCATTTTCTTTTTTTTCCCGAAGGGAATTTTTCTTGTATGCCTTTAGATATTCGACAAAATGTGTAAATTAAAAAAAAATGGTGATGTTTGGCAATATAGTGCATTGTAGTTACATGAACTCCAAACGAAATATTTCATAATTTGTTTCTAAAAAGGATACATTCAGTATTGCTCAACAACTGAATAAATTTATAAATTTAATTATTAAATTATAACCTTTCCTGTTAGGATTACTTCATATGATATTGAAACGAGATTGTATTATCCAAAGCCACCAATTATTAAATTAATCATTGTGATGGAACCTTAATTTCAACAGATAAACTGAAGCTACTTCCTGGACTAGACTCATTTTATGTTATCAAATAATCGAAGGAAATTATATATAGCACAATGCTATTATGTTCATATAAGGTTTGAAAAGCAAATATAGAAATAAAATGTATTTTTGCTTAGCAGGGCTTCAATATCAACGATATTATAGGAAAAGTATTGTATATTATATATTTTATATTTTGATGCAGACGATAATGTATGATGGACACGATAATGCAGACGATAATTTAAACAATAAATTAATAAATCATAAATGCTTCTACTGAGAATTATTTTTTTATTGCAACACATTCTATAAGCTACCATGCGATCACATACCATAAGCTACCTATTATAACATTAGCAATTAAGAGGCAAATGAACAGAAATGCTTTAATTATTTCCTGGCCTTGTCGCATAATAATGCTATTTACTAATCAAAAGAACTTTTAGCTCAGGACTTTTGCATTTACATTTATGTCTTATAAAGTTTTAAACAACAAAAAAAAAGTCACTTTTGTCTTAGCACGGATTGCTAATGATATATGAATGATTTAAAGTTATATTAGTTTATTACTTTTTACTAAATTATTTGATTCATACATTTAATACATTAATACAATATTAATATTTAACAAAAATATTTAAATTCATGACAATACTTAAAACAAAAAAAGTCAGCAAAGATTAAGTATTCCAAATTTGGACCGATGTTGGTAATTCAAACTGGAGCAATATTAGAAAGCCGAAATCGGTCCAGCGTCATATGCCGGTATGAATCGCATGCCAATATATAGCCGTAAGTGGACCGATAAGAGTAACCCGTATTCAAAAAAGCATGGTTGTATCGCATGCATGTATCAGTTGACGATTTGCTACCGACACTTGACCGATAACACTATGTCGAAGGCGACACACCGACATTGGTGAGTGCGGTCCGTTATGTGTGCCGAAAGGTATGTGTTAGAGGGGTCTGTTCTTGCTAAGAATAATTTATAGTTGCAGAAAAAAGTACTGAACAGTTTCCTTTCGTAAAACATGCATATAATTTTAGGAAAAATAATTAATCAGGATTTGCAAAAGAAGAGAGAAGTCGGGTAATTATAAACAAAATAAAACAAATAATAATGACCAATGTAAAGAAAATAAGCTTAAGGGTGTAAAGAAAATGGAATATGGTTAAAATCCCCTCAATTATACAGGGTGTCCACTCTCAAAGGTGTCCAATAGCTAATTCGTAAACCGTTAGTCATAGACATACAGTTCCAATTACAAAAATGTTTTAAATGAGGTAAAGAAATATTTTAAAAGCGATTTGTGTCAATAAAAACATTTTTTTAATAAAATACAAAACTAAAATTTTTATACGGTCCATCGGTCCTAAAATTATACTTGGTAAAATTTTCCTGTTACACTGACAAGTAAGATAAAAAAAAAAAGTCCCGATTTTCTACGATTAAAATTGACCACGTAATATCTGTTTAAAGTTGGAGCATATTTTTTGCTAAAAATTAGGGGTCATTCGCAAATTTAGTAGAAATATAATTTCGTCAGATATATTAAAAAAATGGTTGAGAGTAAAATTAACATTACAATATAAATTTGAAGTCTTTAATCATTCAGACATATTAATGCAAAATATAAAACTTGTAATAAACATATGAGAAGAAAAAAAAAAGCAGAATTTTTGTTAAATAAAATTATGAAAATTAACAGCCTCAATCCTGTACAAAATGATACAAATTTGAAAATGTTATTAGATTACACTAGCTTGCGAAAGTTGGATTATATCATATTTTTTAGCTTTTTATAATTGATTTTTATATATTCTGTACAGCTGAATCCGAAATAGAATTCCATTTTTTATCATCACGTAAATATTTTTTGCAAATTGTAAATTTTAAAGTTAAAAAAAGAAAAAAATAGCGAAAATTTGATACTATAAAATAGATGTGATTGCTATGTTTTTTTTATTTTTGATAACTGGTTTTTATGTGTTTTTTACCGCTGAATTCGAAAATGACGTTCATTTTTAACCATCACATCAGGATTTTTCGTAAATTGTAAATTTCAAAGTTAAAATTGAACCTCCTTCCCCACCTCATGGGACCTCTCATCTGTTTAACTGCAAGAACCCTAGTATAAGCCAAAAAATTGAATTAAATTAAATTATATTTAAAAAAAGTTCTACATCTCTTTTATAGTATCAGAATTTCGCTATATTTTAACTTTGAGATTTATGAGTTGCAAAAAAATTCTAACTTGATGGTTAAAAATGAAGGTCATTTTCAGATTCAGTGCTAAATATACATAAAAATCAATTATTTAAAAAAAAAAATTGCAACCATCTGCTCTATTTTATAGTATTGGATTTTTGTTATTTTTAAACTTTAACAATTTATGATTTGCGAAAAAACCTCACATGATGGTTAAAAATACTGGTCAATTTCTTATTCAGTGCTAAAAAATACATAAAAGTTTAAAAACACAGCCATTGCAGATTTGTGTTATCTAATCAAAAACTTTTTTCTGAAACTTCTAGGCGGTAATCTATTCGAAATTTTTTGTATTATCCTGTAAAATTAGTACAAATGGTAACCACCGAAAATCATAATAATATCAGATTACTATTGGATTTAAGCCCGTATGAAATATTTAATCTCGATCGGAGATTTGAAAATGAGTTAAAGTTCGAGTACAAATTTTGAACTGGAAAAACATATATACGATCGTTGAAGTTAAATAAAAACTTATAAAATAACATAATTTTTAATTATATAAGCAAAAATATTAAGTCTGAATTCCATCTTTAAAATATTTACATTAAAATCACAGACAATACATTAAACAATTAAAATTATTACATAAAAACACTAAAAACATATTAAAATTGGACGTTTCGGATCATTACGATCCCTCCTCAGCCAATTATAAACGTTAAGTTATTACTATCAACAGTTACAAGAAAAACACAACAGAAAGTTTTCAATTTGAGGTTACAGTTAAAATAAAATAGAATACTCGGCCGGCACAGATGCAGCTTCGTTAATCGCTAAATCCTTGGTTTTAGTATGAAAGGCCTCTAAAAACACTCTCCCTGCGTAATTGTTGCAGCCGGATCGGATAGGATACTGGATATAGGATCTGGATGCAGCAGGACACTTGAAATAACGCTTAAAGAGCATAAACAGGCATTTAGATGTAGAAATTTGAATTCAAAGATCGTTCAGCATACTATTGCAACCGACCATTTTCCAGATTTTAATAAAGCTTTTGTGATCCGATCAGGTTGCAACAATTAAACAGGGAGAGTGTTTTTAGAAGCCTGGCATACTAAAACCAAGGATTTAGCGGTGAAAGAATCTGTGCCGACCGAGTATTCTATTTTATTTTAACTGTAACCTGAAATTGATGAATTTCTGTTGTGTTTTTCTTGTAACTGTTGATAGTATTGACTTAACGTTTATAATTGGCTGAGGAGGGATCGTGATGATCCGAAGCTTCCCAATTTTAATATGTTTTTATGTAATAATTTTAATTGTTTAATGTATTGTCTGTGATTTTAATGTAAATATTTTAAACATAATTTTTGTTAAAAGAAATCATGAAAAGAAACATCATATCCTTACAAAATAAAATATGTGTTAAAATACGATTATTTTAGCTAATCTGAAACTTAATAAAAGTTAACTCAATCGTAATACTTGTACGATTTTTTCAAAGCACAGATACACATTAAATAAGTTTTTCGAATACTTTAATTACTTGGTATATGACCCCTCAAAGCATGGCAGAACTCATTTGTGTTCAGATGCAGAAAAGTGGTATAAGTCATGCATTTTTTAAAGTTTCATAAATCGGGCAATTTTAATGTTATATTGATGGGACTTTTTTTGTCTCACTTGTCAGTGCAATAGGAAAATTTTACTAAATATAACTTATAGCACCGGTGCAGCGTATAAAAATTTATTTTTTTAAATTTTTTAAGAAATGTTTTTATCGACCAAAATCGTTTTTAAAATATTTCTTTATCTAATTTGAAAAATTTTTGAATTCGGAACTATATGTCTATGACTAACGGTGTAGGAATTAGCCATTGGACAACGTTGAGAGTGGACACCCTGTATATACTGCATATGAATATTTTATAATTTATTGCCCAAAAGGATGTAGCCTCTGAAATAAAAATAACGTATTTGTAAAAAAATACTTTGACTTAAGTAAGCATTTGTTGTCTTTCATTACACTGTCAAAAATAGGCAGAAAAACTCTCCCAACATAAAATGGTTATTTAAAGAAAAAGGCTACAGTACCGTAATTTATCTCTATTCTCAATAATGAGAACATTACAAATTATTGTGAAATAACCGTTATTTGTAAAAACGCTTGAATGACTGGACAGTTTTCTGCAGGTTTTAAACATTGTAGTAAGCATCCAATATAGTACAAAAAATGCGAAATGTGAAGATAAAATATCTTTTTTTTTTTTTTTTTTTAGAAGAAATATGCTTAAAGTAACTATGTGAAATTTGCGAGTTTCAAGATTCGGATATTATAAACAGCTATTGCTGTGAAATACTGAGTGTGCAATGATGTAAGGAAATCGATGTTATTCCAAAGATATATTAGTATTCTAATAGGATAACAAACCGATGCAGGATCGGTGAGCATGCAGCAGGCATTTTGCAATTTCACCATATTACAATGATGTTTGGCATACAGTAATAACAGTTAAGTATCTATTATGCTGTGAAATTATAATATATTTATTTAAGACTGTTAATTAAAAGTACATTATTGCGAAATCCATTTCCTTTTGCCACACTTTAAAAATATTAAAACGTCATACGTTTTATGTATCATAAATTAATAACTAGAATTTATTGGAAAGAAGTCATAACACTGTTAATTATAATTTTTAAGTCAATATACGTATCTGAAAGTATGTGATTGTGAAATGTATTTGTTTTTCCATACTTTAAATATTACACATTAAGTTGTCATAAAATAATAAATTCAAAAAAATAAATATGTTCTTGATTAATAAAAAAACTCCAACGACTTTTATTGATATGTTTAGAAAATTAACTCAATAAAATGATTATAAGGAACATAATTTGTAGCTATTACAATGAAAGTGATTTGAAGCTTTCAGGTTTTCTCAGTGGCACATTTCGACAAAAGAATTTAGTCAAAAAAAATTATCCAAGAAAAATAATAAGAAAATAGATATTTAATTATATCATAAATCTATTTTTGTTTATTATTCTGTAATCGTAAATTTAGCCTTAAGATATTACACATCCAAATACATGCGAAATATGAAAAATATGAAGATAAAATATCTTTTTATTAAAACATGTATAAAAAGTAACTAGTTCACGTTTGAAAATCTCAAATTAAAGATAAATTTCATAAGTATTTATTACTTTGATATAGTACGTATATACTTATATCATTTACAGAAAAACTAGTGTGGGTTTTTTCGTGTGCCGCGTGTAATTTTGCGTCATCCATCTTAATTCTTAATACTCCATTTGGAAAAAAAAGTAAGAAAAAAAGAGAGAAAAATATACTGCCGTCAATGTATGTCAATTTGCTATAAACCCCAATTATTGCAGATTCCTATACAGGGTGTCCGGTCTCAACGGTGTCCAATGGCTAATTCCTAAACCGTTAGTCATAGACATATAGTTCCAATTACAAAAATGTTTTAAATCAGGTAAAGAAACATTTTAAAAGCGATTTGGGTCAATAAAAACATTTCTTAAAAAATTACGAAATTTAAATTTTTATACGGTCCCCAGGTCCTATAAGTTATATTTAGTAATTTTTCCTATTACACTGACAAGTAAGACAAAAAAAGTCCCATTCATATAACGCTAAAATTGAGCGAGTTATGAAACTTTAAAAATGCATGACTTATGCCACTTTTCTACTCTGAAAACAAATGAGTTCGGCTTGGCTTTGAGGGATCATATGCCAAGTGTTTAAAGTATTCGAAGGTCTTACTTCATGTGTATCTGCGCTTTGAAAAAAAATCCTACAAGTATTATGATTAAGTCTCAAATTGGCTAAAATAACATATGTTTTATTTTGTCAGGATTTGAGACTGTTTCTATTATGATTTCTTTTAACAAAAATTATGTTTTTTATAAGTTTTTATGTTACTTCAACAATCATATGTATGTTTTTCCAGTTCAAAATTTGTACTCTAACTTTAACCCACTTTTAAATATCCGATCGAGATTGCATGCATTTTACATACTGGCGCAAATCCGATAACAATCTAATATTATTAAGATTTTCGGTGGTTACCATTTATACTTATTTTACAGGATAACACAAAAAATTTTGGATAAATTTCTGCCAAGGAGTTTAAGAAAAAGTTTTAGATTAGATAATACAAGACTGCGATTGTTGGGTTTTTCACATTTATGTATTTTTTAGCACTGAATCCGAAAATTACCTTAATTTTTAACCGTCATGTCAGGATATTTCGCAAATCATAAATTTTCAAATTTAAAGAATAACAAAAATCGAATACTATAAAGTAGCGGAGATGGTTGTGTTTTTTAACTTTTGATAATTGATTTTTACGCACTTTTTAGCACTGAATCTGAAAATGACCTTCATTTTTAACCATCACGTTAGAATTTTTTTTGCAAATCGCAAATGTGTAAGTTAAAATATAGCTAAAATCTCATACTATAAAACATATGTAAAACATTTTTTATTTTATTTTATTTTATTTTATTTTATTTTATTTTAATTTATTAAAAAATTTATTCGATATTTTTGCTTATCCTGGGATTCTTACAGCTAAACAGCTGAGTGGTCCGATGAGATGGGGGAGGAAATTCAATTTTAACATTGAACTCCTTAACTTTGAAATTTGCAATGTGCGAAAAATCCTGATATGATAGTTAAAAATGAAGGTCAATTTTGGATTCAGCGGTTCAGAGTATACAAGAATCAATTATCATTAGCTAAAAAACATGACATAACCCAACATTTGCAGGCTTGTGCAATCTAATAATATTTTAATATACGTATCATTTTGTAAACAATTGAGGTTGTTAATTTAGAATCATTTTATTTAAGAAAAATTCTGTTTTTTCTTTCTTCTTAAATGTTTATTACAAATTGTATATTTTCCATTAATATGCCAGAATGATTAAAGATTTCAAATTTATATTGAATTTTTAATTTTACTCCCAGATATTTTTTATATCTGACGAAATTATATTTCGACTAAATTTGTGAATGACCCCTAATTTGCAGCAAAAAATATGCTCCAACTTTATCAGCTATTACTCTGTCAATTTTAATCGTAGAATAACGGGACTTTTTTTGTATTACTTGTCAGTGTAAAAGGAAAATTTTACTAAATATAACTTATAGGACCGGGGGACCGTATAAAAATTTAAATTTCGTAATTTTTTAAGAAATGTTTTTATTGACCCAAATCGCTTTTAAAATATTTCTTTACGTGATTTAAAACATTTTTGTAATTGGAACTATATGTCTATAACTAACGGTTTAGGAATTAGCCATTGGACACCGTTGAGACCGGACACCCTGTTTAGTAGGATTCTTCAAAATTATTCAAAACATGTTTCGTGGGCCAGGAGTTGCCGGCTTCGGGTACTTTATTTAGAGTATGCATTTTTAAATAATTCTTCTTGATTAAAGTAAAATACACATTGCGCATGATCTCTGAATGCACATAAAATAAATTTTCTACCTTTGTCATTGAAGTATTAGGAGCAATAAAAAAAAGTGTTATACGCTGATGAATGTATATTGCGTTCTACAGCGATTCATCTGCTTTTGAATAAAACTGACGGAAATTTCGTCAATGTGTGCAATTTCTCTCTTATGAAATATCTCCAATACTAGATATCCTATAGTGTCATCTAGACACTCAAAATGTAACTAAAATAAATCGCACTGTTTTGTTATGGGAAAAAAACTGCATCATTCAACACAAACCATATTTTCTAACTCAAATAGTACTGCATAATTTTCAAAATATTCATAAATTTTGGATCATTCGGCCTCGAATAAATTTTAATTGAAGTAATTGTTTCACGGTAACTACTTATTCTTATCTCTTTTGTTAATATCTTGCAAAGATAATGCAGAGAAATATTCCTGCAAACAGCAATGAAAAATATAATATAATAGTGAATAATATTTATGATGTATATTAATAAGAAAGTTTTCATTCCTTTTGAAAATAAATGTGCAGTATAACATGAAAATCATATACCAGGTGATACAAAAGTCCCGGGGTTTTGAAATGTTAATAACTAGTGCGGTTCTCACATACATGCTCAGAAACGTGTGGGATTTTTGTCTCTAATGAAAATTTTTTTTATATAAATAGTTACAATTTTTATCCGCAAGTGGCGCTGCTGTACACCATCGAAAGTACCCATACCATGCGTTATATAAGAAGATGAGTCGTTTGCACAAGACCTTTCCTAAGATATTGCATAGATGTCGTTTTAATGGCCATTTATGTATAAACGCTTTTTCGGATGTTAAAGAAATTGTATTTAAAAGAAATTTTGATACAAAATTTGTTTTGCAACAAAGTTTTGTTACAAAAGCAACAAAGCTTTGTAGTTAAGCTGCTTTGCAAAAAGGATGAACCTGCAAATTTAGCTTCGCAATATCGTACAATGCGGGGAGTTATAACTGGAAAAGGACCGATGACGGTCACAAATCTAAAAACTATGACAAAAAGATTTGAGAAACGGGCTCATAAAGATCGTCAAAGAACCAGGAGACGCCAAACGTCGGTTCCAGTCGTAAACGAGGTAGATTGCGATGTCGATGTCACATCTGTACAAAGATCGTCTTGTGTCATTGATCCAGTTGAAAGATGCTATACGCCATCTCGTTTCAGAGACACCCCTTGAAATGCTCTTCAATGCTGGGCAGGCTGTTTTACATCGTCCCACGGTGGTACTTATAAGTGATGAGGGTCATACAGAAAAGTTTTAACCCTTGGACACTGATTCTTTGTGTTTATTGAGCTATATTATGCCATAGCTAAACCATATTATCAAATTTAGCGCCACCTGTTGGCAAAAAAGTAACTAATATAACTTAATTTTTTTTTTCGTTAAAAGAACAAATCCTACATTTTTCTTAGCATTTCTGTGAAAACCGCAACTTTCTATTGTATATAGTTTACTAATTATTAACATTTTAAAACTCCTGGATCTTCTGGATCACCAGGTACTTTTATGTTACTTTAAAGTTAATAGAATTTGCAAGCATATACAAACATCCATCAATTTCATGTCTCTGTTTCTTTTAAGTTTCCGCTTTTATTTTATAAAACTAGGCTTTTATAAATGCATTATTGTAACGAAAAACTTAATATCAAATATATACCTTTAAAAGTATTTTATAACGAACTCATTATTTAAACATAAAACTTCCTGGAAAAATATTGCTTTTTTCCATGTTTCTAGTATTTCAGAGAAAAAAAGATACTTTAAGTATTAACGATGCCTTTTTAAATAAAAAATACGATAGAAAAGCTAAATAAATAAAAATTTAAAATATTTCTTTCATGATGAAGAATTCATAAAGATTATACAAATATGCATGAATATACGACAAAAAAGAACATATTAATATTTCAGACTTTCAACATGATATCTTAGTTATGACCGGAAAGTTTAAAAGAGAATTTATTTATTCAATCATATGTTATGGTACCCTTTTTTTAAAAAAAAAAGTTATATTTCCTTTCAATAAATTTTTTATAACTTAGCTGGAATCATATTTTGAAGAAAGAACGGTTTTGAAAAAATCGAAAAGAAAAGTTTCTAATTTTAATTTATCGCTTTATTTGAACAGAAATATTAGATGAAAACTAGGAAAGTTTTTGTTTTAAACTTTTGTTTTTAATAATGATTACACTTCATATCTATACATGTTCATATTTAAAATGATATTAATAGTTAAAAAGTTAATTACAATCATATTTGTGCATTCGATCTATATCAATAAATTCAGCGACCTCTCTCTAATACGCCTCTAACTTATATGAATCCTTCGGTTATGCGGCGATTTCATTAGGTACCGGTAGCGTCTTGTGGAAAATAATGCACAATTCTTCTCGGATATACGACATTTTTTCTTGCTTATACGAAATTAAATTCATCACTTTTGTCTTTCGCCTCTCTCTTAATTTTAGTCGATTTAATTTTCTTATTTAATTTTAGTTTCTGTCTTGTTTAATGTTATTCTCAGATATACGAAATTAAATTCGTCGCTTTTGTCTTTGTCCCCTCTCTTAATATTAGTTGATTTAGCTTTCTTATTTCATTTTAGTTTCTATTCTTCATCTTGATTAATTTTTATTCTCAGATATACGACGTTTTCTCTTTATTATACGAAATTAAATTCGCAGCTTTTGTCTTTTCCTCTCTCCTAATTTTAGCCGATTTAACATTCGTATTTAATTTCAGTTTCTATTCTCCATCTTGTTTAATTTTTATTCTCGGATATAGGACGTTTTCTCATGCTTATACGAAATTAAGTTCATTGTTATTCTTTTTGGTTATCTCTTAAGTATATTTAACTTTCTTATTTAATTTTAGTTTTATTCTTGATCTTGTTTCATTTTTATTATCGGATATACGACGTTTTCTCTTGCTCATACGAAATTAAATTCGCCGCTTTTGTCTTTGGCCTCTCTCTTCATTTTAGTGGATTTAACTTTATTTCATTTTAGTTTCTATTCTTCATCTTGTTTAATTTTTATTCTCATATATACCACGCTTTTTCTTGCTGATACGGAAATAATTTCATCCCTATTGTTTTTGGTCCTTCTCTCCTAATTTTAGTCGATTTAACTTTCTTATTTCATTTTATTTTTTATTTTTCATCTTGTTTAATTTTAATTCTCATATATATGACGTTTTCTCTTGCTTATACGAAAATAATTTCATCGCTGTTGTTTTTGGCCCTTCTCTCCTTATTTTAGTCGAGTTAACTTTCTTATTTCATTTGATTTTTTATTTTTCATCTTGTTTAATTTTAATTCTCATATATATGACGTTTTCTCTTGCTTATACGAAAATAATTTCATCGCTGTTGTTTTTGGCCCTTCTCTCCTTATTTTAGTCGAGTTAACTTTCTTATTTAATTTTAGATTTTATTCTTCATCTTGTTTAATTTTTATTCTCATATATACAACATTTTCTCTTGCTTATACGAAAATAAATTCATCGTATTGTTTTCGGCTCTCTCCTAATTTTAGTCGATTTAACTTTCCTATTTCATTTTGGTTTTTATTATTGATCTTGTTTCATTTTTATTCTCGGATATACGACGTTTTCATTTGCTTATACGAAATTAAGGTCATTGCTATTGTTTTTAGTTGCCTCTTACATTTATTTAACTTTCTTATTGAATTTTAGTTTTATTCTTGATCTTGTTTAATTTTTATTCATATCAGTTACAATAATTTTTTTTTCTTTTTAAACAGAAAAGTGATAGAACAGGTGTCAAACATACAAATTTAAAATAATTTTGATCCCTTATATTATTGATTTTACTTACCCTTACTTCAAAAATCGTACGTTCATATAGCTAGCAATATCTGACTCCTTGAAGTCAAAATAGATTTAGAAATAATATTTCTGCATACGACCGAAAGAGCAAACCGATATTACGACATTTATTGGAAAACATGAATTAAATGTACTTAAAAAATAAAAAGTAAATAATTATTGAGTGGATTTTTGATAAATTTCGAATAAAATGCACTAAATCGGTAAAACTGCATAGTTCTAGCCAAGTTACATTCATGAAGGCGTCCGTTCTACCATGATAATATTATTTCTACTAAACTTTATAAAAAGTAGAAAAGATATTTCGAATAAAATGCACCAAATCGGTAAAACTGCCTAGTTCTAGCCAAGCTACATTCATGAAGGCGTCCGTTCTACCATGATAATATTATTTCTACTAAACTTTATAATAATTAGAAAAGAAATTTCGAATAAAATGCACTAAATCGGTAAAACTGCCTAGTTCTAGCCAAGTTACATTCATGAAGGCGTCCGTTCTACCCTGATAATATTATTTCTACTAAACTTTTTAAAAAAAAGTAGAAAAGAAATTTCGAATAAAATGCTCTAAATCGGTAAAACTGCCTAGTTCTAGCCAAGTTACATTCATGAAGGCGTCCGTTCTACCATGATAATATTATTTCTACTAAACTTTTTAAAAAACTAGAAAAGAATTTTCGAATAAAATGCAGTAAATCGGTAAAACTGCCTAGTTTTAGCCAAGTTACATTCATGAAGGCGTCCGTTCTACCATGATAATATTATTTCTACTAAACTTTATAAAACGTAGAAAAGAAATTTCGAATAAAATGCAATAAATCGGTAAAACTGCCTAGTTCTAGCCAAGTTACATTCATGAAGGCTTCCGTTCTACCATGAGAATATTGTTTCTACTGAACTTTAAAAAAAAGTAGAAAAGAAATTTCAAATAAAATGCACTAAATCGGTAAAACTGCTTAGTTCTAGCCAAGTTACATTCATGATGGCGCCCGTTCTACCATGATAATATTATTTCTACTAAACTTTAAAAAAAGGTAGAAAAGAAATTAGAAAAAAAAATGAAATTGGAGATGGACGCAGTTACCGAAGATTAATCTTAATTAAATTTAAAATATCAAAAAGCCCGACTGCGTAAAAAGCGAAAAAATTAAATATTTCTGATCAATGTGAAAATATTTTTTATATTACTTACCTATTTTTTTTATTTATTTGTATTGATGACTTTTAAGTTGTGTTTAATTGACAGTTGCTGTCTATAAACACTGTTTTGATGAGGTCTATGAAGGTTAGAGTTGCAGTAAAGCTAGAGTTCCTACCTACACAACTTCCAGGCTGTGTAATATTTAAAGGAAACTTCTGGCTGTAAAATAGTCAATGAAACATCGTCTTCATTTTGAAAAATCTATCCAACTATATGCCACTCAATAGGGTGCGCAGAAAATTTGTTTCATTTCAAATTTGTTTCATTTGTTCCGCCATTTTGTATTCTAGAGCCGCCATTTTGAATTTATAAAAACAAAACCTAACCTATAACCATCGGACGGTTAAGTCTAATCGATAGAAACCTCATTCATTAAAATCGATCCAGGCGTTGGGATGTTTCGAGGGTATAAAGAAATCCACATACCCAGATACGCATGAAACACATAACTCTTCTTGGCAGCCGGATAATAAAAGTACGTAAATGTCATTGCTGACTTCAGAAATAAGCTGATGTTCTTCATTTGAACCGCGCCATGTTTGGTAAATGAGCCATCTTTCAGGTCAGAGCAGTGTGTTATGTTTTAATGAATGTGAGTTCGATCCTCAGGAGGCCGTTGATCAATTTTTTTGGTGCGTTCGCAATTATATTAGTACGTAACCCTATAGTTGTCGTCTGGTCTGCCTGACGGCATATAACAGTGCTAAAACTACCCAACCGAATGATTTGAAATTTAATATATATAATCGTTGCAGAAATTTGTCTAGTCACTTCAAATTTTATGAAAATCGAAATCGATATTAATAAAAGCTTTCTTTGTTTTATTCCTATTATACGTAATTAATACAATGATATCGCGATAGAGTGATAGGATCAATGAAACATCGTCTTCATTTTGAAAGATCTATCCAATGATATACCACTCAATATGATGCGTAATTGTTTTCGTCTCTACCGCCTTTTTGTATTTTACGGCCGCCATTTTGAATTTGTCAAAACAAACCTTGTCTATAACCATTGGACGGTTAAGACAAACCGATAGAGACCTCATTCCTTAAAATCTATCCAGACATTAGGATGTTTCAAGGGTATAAAGAAATCCACATACCCAGATACGCGTGAAAGACATAATCCTTCTTGGCAGTCGGGAAAAAGATAGATAGAGAGAGGGAGAAAAAAAACACTTTTTAATACACTGTGGGCACTCAATTTAGATTAGTGGCAAATTATTTGTCACCATTTGTACCATTTTTGTAGCATACAAATGTTCATTGTTGAGATAGATTTAAAAAATCATGCTTGAAAATTATTAACGCGTTGAAAAGTTACTAAATTGAGAGTTTTTTAAAATAAATTTCTATAAAAAAGTGTATTATTCCCTATTTGAAGATATAAAATTTAAATTATGCGAGGTTTAGAAGAGATGTAAGCTAAAAAAAAAAGTAAAAGCCATACCACCTGTAGTTCAGTATCATAGGCATCACTAAAAATAGCTACCCATTTTTTCCAATCATAAAAAATTGTACTACGATTTTTTTAGCGACAACAGAAAAGTCCGTCGTGAATGAATTAAGACCTTGTCTATAATAATACTGATAAATATATATGAAATCACTATTTTTTTGGCATTTCAAACTGAAGATTATATTTTTTCTAACTTTCTGTATAATTTAATATTTTTATTAATCTATTTTCTTAATATTCACAATATATAGTAATTTATTAGTAATAAAATAGTAATAAGTTAATTTGATCTGATAAGTTGATCTATCAGTTATACCTATTTCTCAGTTATGGGTGTTTTTTCTTCGATCCCTTGAAAATCATTTTATAGATAAATTGTTGTGCAAAAAAAAAAAAAAAAAACAGAGTCTGTTATCTATTTTAGTGATTTATCTAGCGATTTCTTGGCCCTTATAAAGCATTATATGCATAAATTTAACTTTCGTTTATCTGTTTCAATTTTAAAATTCATCTGCTTTTACGAAGAAATTATTGATGCTGTTTTACAAGTGGAAGGAAATAAAAGTAATTAAAAATAGTTATAAATATAACAAATATAGCATTTCAAAATAACACTTTTTATGCATTGACAGGAACTATATGCAACAATTTAAATAATAATTGGTTGGGCCAATGTTACCCCAAATGTTGGACCAAAGTTACCCCAACTTAGAAAATGGCTTTTCTTTTTTATCTCAGGAAAGACAACTCACAATCCTACATTAGGCCTTGATCTACACTAATGAGATTCTAATAACATGTATACTTACCAAGGTTCAAATGAATTAATTTACAGCTCGGCAGACAAAAGTTGTAAGAGCAAAATTCTCACGGTCTTTACATTTTTATTTGATTAGTGATGCCACGGTGGAACATTGACGAATTACTTACTATGAGCTACCAGTCTGAAGGTATTGCTGCCACCTATATTTTGAGACCAAAACTTTGTCGATAACTCAAACGATGTAGAAAATTTAGCAGAACTAATCTTTTTCCTTTTTGATCCAAAGTTACTTTGGATGGCCCAAGTGTATAACTTTTATTTATAGCCCACTTAACAGTATAAATAAACAGATATATATGAAATATGCATAAAACATTTTACTTAAGTAATTACTTACATTACCTTAAGATAATCGACTCAAAAGCTACAATTCTTAAATTGTATTATAAAAAAAATATATATATTTTAAAAAGAAAAGAATACTTAATATGTGTTAGAGATAAGTGTAATATAACAAACAAAAATCAGCCACATACTACCCATAAAGTTATGAAAAATCCTCATAGCTTAACTATGGCCACCTTTACAAAATTTTCAGCCAAATACTACCCATAAAATTATGAAAAATCCTCATAGTTTAACTATGGCCACCCTTACAAATGTTTTTGTGCATCCATTTATAGAGCATACAAATTTTCATATATATTATATAGTATTCTAAAAATTAATTCAGTTAGGAAACGCAAAACATAGTTGAAAATTCTCCTTCAGCAATTTGAGTTAAGAAACGGAAATACGCTCATTTTGTGATCTATAGAATTTATACACCTCATGTAATAAGCACAAAAGCAGTTACGTATTAAAACGCATAGCAAAAATGACAACGTCAGATGTTTTCGCTCATAAACAGTACTATAACAAAATTATTTGGGTGTTCCTGTAATTGAACGATAAATGCTATGCACACTTTATTCTACAGTAAACATCTATTAGTACACCTCAGATATCTATATCCGTTTTAATATGTTTGAAATGGACTAACATCATTAAAATACATTTCAAATGATTATTTCTGCTTATACAATTACGTAACAAAACCCTTTTGTGTGACCTTGTAAACGAACATTAAGCGCTAGGCACTTTGCTTTCAAAACCAAACATCTTCATTTACGTACACCAATTACATGAATATCTGAGTGTATTTACTTGAGTTAGAGAACGAACAGACATACGGCTAGACAAACCGAATTCATAAACACATTTCAGCTACGTTCGAAAATGATAATAAGACAATTAAATTTAAAAAATCAAAAAACGCGACTGCGCAAAAAGAGAACTAATTAATTATTTCATATCTATGTGAATTATATTACTTACCTATTTTTTTAATTAACTTGTATTGATGACTTTTAAGTTGTGTTTAATTGTTAGTTCCTATCTATAAACACTGTTTTGATGAAGTCTATAGATGTCTATGATGGTTAGAGTTGCAGTAAAGCTAGAGATCCTACCTACACAACTTCCAGGTTGTATGATATTTTAACGGAGCTTCTGACTGTAAAATAGTCAATGAAACATCGTCTTCATTTTGAAAGACCTATCCAATGATATGCCACTCAATAAGGTGCATAATTATTTTCGTCTCTACCGCCATTTTGTATTTTACGGCCGTCATTTTGAATTTATAAAAACAAAACCTACCTTTTAACAATTGGGTTGTTAAGATGAATTGATAGAGACCTCATTCATTTTACACTGTAAATTAAAATGTCTGAAAATCAAACACTTAAGTGTCTGAAACGGAGTGTTCAATTTTCAGACATTTTAAAATGTCTGAATTTTTTCAGACACTTTTTGCGTCTGAATTTCAGACACTTCAAACGTCTTAATAGCATCCGTTTTTTTTGTAAGCATCATACGTAGCCATGTTTGACCACGTTGAACCCTGGAAAAATATTTGGCTGGGGTCTTGCCCCCCCCCCCCACTACGCCCTCCCCCCTCCCCCCGCTGCCTGATTTTTTTGGTGCTCCTAATATTGGTATGCAATTTTCGTTAAGCTGTTTATTTAAATCTTTTACTACATTTTACTGATTATAATCAATATTTTGAACTTCGGGAATAGAACAAGATTAAAGCAAAAAATATTTATCTAAATATTTGTTTTGATGATAAATATGATTTTGAATATGATTTTTTTAAAATCTTATTTTACTTTAAAAGTTCAAAACATCGATTATATTCAGTACAATTTCGAAACGGATTTAAAATATAAGCTTTACAAATATTGCACATTAAATTTGGTGGCACTTAAATCGTAGGGGGACGGGACACTGCTTTAATACCCATGCTTTAATCAAGAAGTTCTTTTGCAAAAAATGCAACCCTACACTATGGTTATCTAAACAGAGATGTCCGGTACTCGGGAGTATCCATTGTGGAGGTTAATGGACATTCACGAATAGCGGACACCTCTATTTAGCGAATACTTTTTTAATTCGCAAAGCACACGCATACATATTTGTATATTTTTACCTCACAAAAGCAGACATCTCCGATCATCAGACAAATTCCGCGATCCCGAAGTTTCCGCTATTAAGGGCTTTTAAGATACATGGATAAATATATATTTTTTTATAATCTTGTCCTATTCTAAAAGTTTAAAATATTTATTATACTCGGTTGAATGTCAAAAGAGATTTAAAATGTCAGATGTACGAAAATTACAAATAAAATCCCCCCATCTCCCCAAAAAAGGAAAATTCATATAATTTAAAAATTAGATTAAAAAAAAAATTATATTGACACATAGGCAATTTTACATATCTATCATATGATAATCACAACAGCTATTTAACTATGAGTAAAAAAATTAAAAAATAAATATTCCACTTTAATAACATTAAGAAAAAAATTACTTCGGTATTTTGTTAAATATATTTTGTGTTTTTAATCTTGCCCTACTCTAAAAGTTCAAAACTTTCATTATAATCAGTGCAATATCGAAAAGGATTTATGATATCAGCTTTACGAAAATTGAATACAAAATCCCCCTCCCCCCACCTCCCTTCCCGAAAAAAATTTTAAATTCTTATCATTTAAAAATTAAATTTAAAAAAAATTATATTGCCACATGCCACTTCAGTAAGTTTTTATGTAGATCACAGGGTAATCACAAAAGCTATTCAACTATCAATAAAAATAAATAAATAAATATCCTACATTAATAGCAAGAAGAAAAAATAATTTATAGTTTCCAAGCTTCATTTGTCTTAAATATATATCTTAACATCTAATTGTCATTCTTGTAATTTTCGTATAAGTGTATATAAATACAGTTACAAAAATCACAATATTAAGTACAAAATCTAGTTATAGCTTTTTACTTTTTCCCATTATAAATTTCAAATTACTTTTCTACTAAAAATAATCAAAAAATCAATATTATACTTGATTTCAAATCAAATACATATGTATATTTTTACTGGCAGTTTTAAAATTAAGGAGCACATAATAGATGAATCATGACAACGTCATATGTTTTCAGGCACTTTATTTATCTTATTTTTTAATCTGCGGTTTTACGTTAGGAAGAAAGATCTTTCCAAAGCTTTTTTTTTCTTTCATTGTGGTCGTTACGTGAGATAAGAATTGACCATTGAAACGAAACTGCGATTGAAAGCAAGAGAATGAATATTCAACTTAAAATGTCTCTCTTTTAGTAATATTATTACTTTAAATTTGGGAAAAAAAGATGAAAATTCAGAATATATAATTTGTAATAAAAGTCAACGTCATGAGTTTAAAAATATATACTTCTAGAATTAATGGGTTTTTTTGCAAACAGATTCAAAACTAATTGAATTTCATGCAAGATTTTGCTTATACTATAAATAAAATCATAAAAGACACTAATTTCAGTACTATAAAGAAATTATGACACTTACTTCAATCGATGTTGCAAGAGGTCAGAAAAATTCCTCGATTTGAAATTTCAAAAACTACCCCAGTGAAGGAGAAGGGCTTGCATCCTTTTAGTACGCAATTCCATAATATACCCGACTAGCCATATTTAAAGAATGAAATGTTTCATCCTCAAAATAGGACCCGCCAGACAAAAGTTTCTTTTTTTTTTTTGCTAGCTTCGACAGGACGAAGATGAATAACACAGTATTATTGATATAAATTAATACAAATTAACACTAAGTCCATTGCACACGCTTTGTAGAATTTCCGGGTGTAATCTTCAAGCGTCGTCTACTTCTGTTCTGTGTCTATCCCGCCCTTATATGGACAACAGCTTCTAAGAGACATTTGATGTCAAGCACACACGCCAGATGCATGTATTCAATAAATAAATAATCCAAGTGAATACGAATTTAAATCACAGAACTTCACATTCCGCGAAAAACGAATTAAAATACACGCGTACATAAAAACAAACTTCGTTTGAATTACAACGTATACCAACTTTGAACGAAGCCATCTAAAACGCATGAGCGACTGGCAGTGCCCCAGTGCCCCCTGGTGGTTATTGCGTCGGAAGAATCAAAACGTCTTAAATTAAGATACGTTTGAAGCAACGAAGTGTCTTAAAATAAGACGTTTGCGGATATTTTAGACACTATTCTCAGTTCATTTACACCATGATCATACTAAGACACTTGTGTATCTTAAATTAAGACATCTATAATGTCTTAATTTTCAGATTAAGACACTTAAGTGTCTAAAATTCTTTTTCAGTCACATATGTGTCTAAATTTAAGACGCCTCTATTTGCAGTGTAATCCAACCAGCCGATGGGATGTTTCGAGGGTATAAAGAAATCCACATACGCAGATACGCGTGAAACACATAACCCTTCTTTTCAGTCGGATAAAAATATAAAATATACAATGATCTTAAAAACTGGAAAAATCAGTTTATGTTTCAAGCAAATTTTTCACCAGTTGAGTAATGGCAAAGAGAAGTTACTTTTCATCGAGTATTTGGAATATTTTAAAATAAGGTTTGAAATGTACTCTATATCTAATGAACGATGTGCAAATTAGTTTATTCACAATGCTTATTTAATGAAATCATTAGCATTTGAATTGTGTTACGCAAACTAATGGTTTATTAGCTGATCATTAGCCACTCCTTCATTGAACGTACAATCATATATCTAGTAGCCTTTGAAGTGAGTTAAACTAATTTGGAATGAAAGGAATAACTCAAATTTCAAGCTTTTCTCTCTGTTAAATTTTCTTTCACCTTACATATAACTATTAATATAGTAAAATTGTTTTCAATATTATTAAAACTTTCAAAGTAAATGAAATGCTTTCTAGTTTTTTCCCAAAGATGGTATGAATGCTCATTTATTTAGAAGTACATGTGATTGTCTATCAAGATTCTGATTAACTTTACTGAATTTATTTAAAATATTATGACTCAGAAACATTCCAGCAAAGTAATAATAAATAGTAGTTAAATACTATACCAGGTAAACGAAGTAAGACAGAACTATAATTTATGAAATATTTATCTTAACATGTTTAATAAAATCATCATGAATCATTGTGTAAAAATGTAATGTATTTCCATAAAATAATTTATCGCATTTCTTTGTTTTTGTAACATTCACATTTATTTGTTTATCAATTAAATGCTGATTATTTTTAGTTAACTAAAAGTAAAATATTTCAGTAACTTAAAATATATATATAGCCTCAAAAATGCTAGTCTCAGTAGTGTTTGGATACAAATTAAATTAATGTATAGCTATTTACATGGGTTTTTATAGTGTAAGCCACATAGCTGATAACTGCTATGCTTGTTGACCACCGTTATTTTCGTGAAGTTTGTTTGGTATTCAATTAATGAGATATCTCACATAACATAAGTCCCATTTTTCCATTCTAAACTTCTTGTAGCTACAAGTCGTAGCATGTGACTTACTCTACAAGTACTCATGGAAATAGCCAGTGATATTTGAATAACTTATCGAGAAATCAGTTTTTTCGTATAGAATGTTCAATGGAAAGTTAATTTTCCATAACACGCATTTGAAGATTACATTTATGTTTTACTAAAATTATTTACAGTTATGTGCCTCTGAAATTTACTTCATTCATAAATCATGTCATTTTCTTTAGATGTGAACCCTTTTTTACTTCTAGAAGGCAATGTTTGGACATTTTCGTACGAAGCAAAAAAGATGAAAAACATTTTGCACTAAAACTTTTGGCATTTCCGGTTTCATTCACAGTTGTCAAGAAATTTTCTATTCACTATAACTCAGGTTTTATTTATAGTACAATAAAAATTAGTACAGATTCGGAAAAGTGAAGAATTCAGTGAATTTAATAAACAGAAAATGCAAATTTAGGACAAAAATCGCATTTCAAACGTAGTCAGATACCTTAACCAACCGGATATTGCTCTTTTACCCATTAACCCTTTAACCGGTTTGCCGGATTTTTCCATTTCTAGAAATCCTGTTAAAATGGTTGAAGACAAAAATATTTTAAACAGAATTCTATTTTGAACCCTATATAGAAAGCAGTGATGTTAAAGCTATTATAGCATCAAACTGCGATTAAAAAATATATATATATCCAGGGACTTACAAGCATACTTATCAAAATACTGAAAAACAATCGGATGGTGAAAGGGTTAAATATTGGTTAGAACTGAGTAACTATTTTCAGATTCAATAGTATCACAATTGTTAATTGTTCCCTTACATAACATACATGCCTTACATTAGCTTGCATAACTGAACATAATGAAAATATTTTAAAGTTACAACTTTTGAAATATAATACAGTCAACCCTGTCGGTATTAAATTACTTTTTGTGACAAGTATATTCTACTGTTATAGAGGGAATTACTTTCTGGCAAGAATCAAATTAAATTTCTGATCAATGAACGGATTAACATGAATTTCACGCTATAAACAGAAGATTTACGATATTTATATATATAAATATTTAAAGTAAATCTTGACTCGCACTGAATATTCTAGTTAGGTCATTTTGTGTCTTCGGGTACATGTGTTGTTATCATGTACAGTAAATTATTCATGCAAGCGTCTGTTATTTAAATACAAGCCTGTAATTAATGTTCTCTGACACAATTTCATCTTAAAATATGAACACCTCCAGAGTTATCGTCTAAAAAAGTGTGTTCATATTATTTGAGAGAGCTCTACAATAGATAAAATATATCAGTAATGGTGACACATATAGAAAGTTAATTTTAGTAATGCGCATTACGAGTAACTAACAGCCTTCGCCCGCTACGCTGATCGGTTTCGTTAAAAGAATCTTCAATCAAAAGAAATATATCTAACAAAGATGAAAAAAAAAACCCTTTTCTTCACATCTAATCAAACATCCAGAATCGTTGTCTCATTCGTATAATCTTACAATATCCAGTTCAAAGTCGATGCTGACCTCATAATAGACAAAATGGCTCTAAAATCACTGAAGTAATTTAACTACTTTTTTAGTAGGCTACGTGTCTTTATTTTACAGCTTCTACCTAAAACTGCTGCCGATATATGGCGAAATGTGCTTTAATTTTCGACTACCCCTTTAACTTCCTTAGGGAGTATTTCTAAAATCGTTGAAATATGTGTTCAATTATTTTTTAGTAGATTTGTTACCTTGAATTTCTCACTAATACCTCAAACCGTCGCTGAAATATGGCGAAATGACCTAAAACTTGCGACCACTCCATTAAACTCCTTAGGTGGGAATTTCTAAAATCGAAAAAACACATGTTTAAATATGTTTTAGTATCCTGAAACTAATGCCTCAATCTAAAACAGATGCTGAGATATGGCGAAATGACCAAAAGTTTCGATATTCCGCCTTTAATCCTCAGGGGAGGAGAATTCTAAAACAGCTGAAATACATGTTTCATTATTTTTTAATAGATTTGTAATCTTGAATTTCATGCTTCTAAATAAAACTGCTGGTAGGATATGGTCAATTATTCTAAAATTTTCGACTTCCCCCTATAACCCCACAGTGCAAAATTCCTAAAGTAGCTGAATAACGTGTTTAATTTTTCTTTTAGTAAATTTATTTTTTTCAATTTCACGCTCTTACCTGAAACGGATTCTTGAAATATGGCCAAATGTTTCAAAATTCTCGACTTTCCCTTTAACCCTCTCAGAGGAGGAATTTCCAAAATTGCTAAAATACGTGTTTAATCGTTTTTAAAGAAGTTTGTTATCCTGACTTTCTTACTCCTACTTAAAACGCCTGCTGCGATATGGCCAAATGTCCTAAAATTTTCGACCCCCTTTAACCGCTTAAGTAGAAATCCTTAAAATCAATAAAATAAATGTTTAAGTGTGTTTTAGTAGATCTGTTATCCTGAAACTCATGACTCTATCTAAATCAGATGCTGAGATATGGCGAAATTATTTAAAAGTTTCGATATTCTCACCGGACTTGAATCCTCTTAGGAGAGGAGAATTTCTAAAATCACTGAAATACGTACACGTTTAAACTTTTTTTAATAGATTTGCTATCTTGAATTTCATGCTTCTTCCTAAACCGGCTGTTGGGATATGACCAAATGTTCTAAAATTCTCGACCCTCCCTTTAACCCTCTTAGGGTAGGAATTTGTAAAATCGCTCAAATATGTGTTCAGGTATTTTTTAAGAAGTTTGTTATCCTGAATTTCTCGCTCCTACCTAAAACTGTTGCTTAGATATGTCCAAATATCCCTTTAAACCCTTAAGGGGTTATTTATAAAATCATAGAAATCCATGTTTAATTAATTATTTAGTAAATTTATTTTCTGGAATTCCACGCTCCTGCCTAAAACAACTGGTGAGATATGCCCACATATTCTAAAATTTTCGAACTCTTCCACTAACCCCCTTAAGGGGGAAAATTCTAAAATTGCTGAAATATGTGTTTAATTATTTTTTTAGTAGATTCATTTTCTCGATTTTCGTGCTCGTACCTAAAACTGCTACTGAGATTTGACAATTTTTCTAAAATTTGCGACTCCCCCTTTAACCCCTTAGGAGGAAAATTTCTAAAATCGCTGAAATACATGTTCAGTTGTTTATTTGCTGGAATTTCACACGCCTGTCTGAAACGGCTTCTGAGATATTGCCAGATGTTCTATAATTTTCACTTTCTCCCTTAACGCCTTTAGGGGGGGGGGGGGGGGGGGTGTTGAAAAATCCTTACTTAGTGCACGCTTATGTCATAAGAAGTATTTCCCCGGATCAATTTTCATGATTCTAAATTCAGTAGTTTGGGCTGTGCGTTGTTTATGAGTCAGTCAGGACAATCCCTTTTATATATAGATTTTGATATACGAATGAATCATTTAATATGCACGAAAGCATAGCTGCTAACTTTTGCATTCTTTTTAATCGATTGAAACCATAAATTTTGTTTAAAAATAATTATTATGTGGCTCTTAATTGTGACTTGAAATTGATGAAAAAGAATATGAATTTTGGCAGAAATATTTTTGCTTACGCTCGAACAGCTTAGCTGAACTGACTTATGATTCTTTTTTATTCGATGACCTATTTCAATAATATTTTTATTACCTGCAAATTTAGCGCGAATTAAATTTTAAAACTCTTTTTGCACTGGCTATATCCGACAAAAGAAAATCACGCCCCAGTTATAAAATGCGCCCAGAATAATGTTAAAAAAGCGATTTAGAGAAAACATTTGAGATTATAAGTAGCACTTTTAGCACAGTAATAAAATATCTTGAAAAAACTCTTGAAATATTCAAAAAGAGTGCCTCATCTTTTCAACGTATCATTTCAGCGAAATACGCAGATGTGGACTAAGTATTAATTTCATGGTTTAAAGATACATGATCAAAAAACATCCCTATTAGTGGAAGTATTTTAGAAGAAAAAGTATATGCGTTTGCAAAAAACTTTGATACATAGACTTTCATGTAAGTGATGGTTGTTTAAGTAAATTCAAAATAGGATATGAGATTGTGTGTAAAAAAGTATGTGGAGAAGCAGCCTCTATTTCAGAAAAAAACAACCGAAAAACTGAAGTACGGACGCAAAAGTTGTTTAAGATCACGATCGAAAAAGATCTACAATGGATCAAAATGGATTGTTTTTCCGTTTTGTGCGCAATAAAACTTTAATTTTAAAACAGAAATTTATCACGGTGGAAAAGGTGCAAAGATTAACTTTCATCATCATTTATGTTGCAATGTCGACGGCTTACAAAAGCGAAAACTTCTCGTAATTGGAAAATAAAATAATACTCGGCGTATTTGAAAAAAAGTAATGGAAACTTTGCCTGTAACATAGAGGCGTAATTGCACAGCTTGAATGAATAAATCTCTTTTCGGAGAATGAATTTTAGATTTTGACAAATAAATGCAAGAAGCCAAAAGAAGCGTTCTGGCTGTTTTAGACAACATCTCTTCGCATTTGACTTCTCCCTATCTTAAATGGATCAAATTACTTTTTTCCACCTAACACTACATCCAAAATACAAAAATTAGACCAATGAATAAATCGTTTAAAGCGAAATACCAGAAAGTGCTTGTGGAAAAAAAATAATCGTGAATTCAGATGACCAGAAGAAAAAGTAAAATAGACCTACTGAAAGCAATTTATATGTTAAATACAGGTTTGTGTGATGTTTCGAACGAAACTTCTGTTAACGCTTTTTCAGTTTCAGGATTTTTGCCATCACCTTCAAATAATAATAAATTTGTTTCTTTTCTTTAATTGGAAGATATAGATGAACTAAACAGATTTTATCCTTAAATGTTACTTTGAAAAATACGTTAATGTTGATGAAGACATAATAGCAAATGAAGAGTTCAATGAAGAGATTATCGTCAAAAAAGTGCAGAAGATGAGTCGTTCGATGACAGTGCCTAGCAGAAAGAAGAATTCATAGAAGCTGCTGAGAAAATTTTATCTTCTGATTCCCTTGAGTATTTACAGAAAAATCTGTTTGCCATCCAAAATGAAAAGTTGCTAGTGTAGGAAATTAACATGTATATTGACAAAATAATTTCTACAATATTTTACAATGCTGTTAAGAAAAGAAGCAACGCTTATAAACGTCATTCTTCAATCCTACATAGGAATTTAAAACTATCCTTTATGAAAATTAAATAAAAAATATTTTTTTTACATTTAAATTTATCTGTTTTTCATGTGTAATTATATATATATATATATATATACTCTTAAATTAATACAACAAAACTCTAATAATTTGAAATCCAGTCATCCAGATCTATAATTAAAAAAAATAAAGATTTTATGATATGTACGCATTTATTCGTAAAAAAATAATTTCATTGTTTTTTTTTTTCAACTGAAAACTTTTTTTTTTTTTTTTTTTACTGTTTGTAGTAAAAGTGGTAATTCTTATGAAAGCTTAATATGGTATGAATACAAACCCTTAGCTTTTCTTTTTCTTAAACAAAAGCGATTTTAAAAGACATCTTTATGTAATTTAATGTATTTTTTATGATTGTCTCTATTATTCTGTCTTCTGCATACTTAGATTTCGTTCAGGCCAGGTCAGTCCGGGTAACTGGAATTCTTATCGTAAGCAAATAACAACTGGCAAATCTTTGTGTTACTTTCGGTT
Source organism: Maratus speciosus (assembly GCA_963932465.1). Classification (NCBI taxonomy): domain Eukaryota; kingdom Metazoa; phylum Arthropoda; class Arachnida; order Araneae; family Salticidae; genus Maratus; species Maratus speciosus. The sequence continues at coordinate 417,541,512 of OZ010790.1, read as the reverse complement.
TCGTTATAAGGTGCTTTGATTGTTACATAATACTAGAAAGATAGCCCGTGAATGATGACGGAATGTGAGATATAAAGACATATGCAACAGATGGGCAAGAATATGTGTTTTTCCCGCTTGTTCCGCAGAGATAGATTAAAATAACAGATTTTAAAAATGAATCTCATTTATGAAAAACTGTAATACAGTAGAAGACCACCAATCCGCGCAGCTTGGTTCCAAGAGTTGTGCGGATTTGAGGCTTTCTCAGGACAGGTCATGTCTATATTATAAAATTAGATATATGGCTTCTTTATGCTAAATAAATTGTATAAATATTGAAAAAGTGCATGTGTATATGAAATGAAGTAGTGAATGTGTTGCTTGAAAATATGTTGCCGATTTTCCTTATTCGCCAAGGCCACTAAAGTGGTAAAGTACCGAGAATTTAACTTTTGTTTGGCTATATAAAGCGCAGTAGTTTTCCAATATAGGGGCCTTGGCGAATAATGAAAATTGGCATTATATTTTCTGGCAAGTTTTACATAATTTGGGCTTCAGATGTGATATTTTTTGACAAATGATATAAACAGCTATGAAAATTTATTTATATAACATGTAAACATTTTATTTATATCTACATTATTGTTGTTTTTCATATACAATTTACTTCTGTTTGTATACAAAAACAGTTAAACTTTATATTCAATAAATTGTATAAATATTGAAAAATTACCTGTGTATGTGAAATAGTGAATAAGTTGCTAGAAAAATACGCTGTCAAATTTCATTTTCCCTATCTCTCCAAAGCCCTTATACTGGAAAGGTACCTAAAGTACATTAAAATCGGGCAGTTAGACGCTCAGACAGTATAGCGTCGTTTATTTGACTGTTATGTTATTAGTAGCATCGGGATGAAGATGTAAAGCGTACATTTTCGTATATTACACTTTATATTCTCACCAATAGATTTTGAAAAAAACCTTCAAAGCGCGGAGTTTAAATTAAATTTCGAAGGCCTCGATTATGAAATATTAATGATTTTAAATGGGAACTATCGCCAATTTGACTTCAAATGTGACAACTAATTTTTGTCCCCAAATTTGTCAATATTTCGTCAAATTTAGCGATATTTCGCTAAGTTGCTCAACATTTGATGCTACTATGGTTATCCTGTGTTAATAATTTTTAATAATTACTCATTACAATAAGGCGGTCCTACCAGAATTATGAGGGACACACAGAGACATGGATTTTATATAAATAGATGCTTAATTATAGAAACTCGACAGAATTTCTCGACAAGCAAAATAAACAACAATATTAATGTCGGCAAGCAGTTTTTACAAATTATACCTCACTCCGAGTCCTTTGGGAACATTTTCAGTATTAATAGATTTGTACACGGCACACTACGTGTACTTCTATATCGTGTCTTTAAGTGTCTTATCAACTTCTTTTTAAGAATGCTTTTTCTGACCTGTTGCTTGGCGGAATTATTTACAACGAGTTGTTTTTGATGCGATTATATTTTCTGTCTAAATGAATATAAAATAGGCTTTTTAATTAAATATTGCATACTATAATTAGTACTTTTACGCACTAATTAAAATATATTTATTTCTTTACAGAGATTAATAAGGTTATAAACATTATTATTAATAAACTAAGAATAAAAGTATTTGAGGTATAAAATCATTTTATTTTAATAATCATCTTAAAGGGGACTTTTCCTAAAAACACTCCCGTAAATGGCAATAAAATTTTATGCCCATCCATGCAAATTGTAATATATTTGGTAAGTTACAAACATGCTTAACAACAGACTAGAACACATATTTTGGTAATATTAAGGATATGTATGTTACAGAAGTCTAACAGCTAAGAATATAACTTATTTATTTGGATATATTACAGAATAAATATCCATATTTTGCTGTAATCTCTCGGTAACAGATAAAGATATTTATAGATAATAATTTCATGCAGTTTTTATGTTATTTAAACATAGGGGCATAAACGGGTTAATTGTGCAATTTTTGTTTGCTTTGTCAATTGGAAAACTCCTTCCTGCATTTACTGGAGGATAAAGTAACGTGCCTACTCCATCTTTTTAAGAATTGAAGTAATTTCACACGAGCGGAAAATCCGACTATAAAAAATTCGTCGTTTTCATAAAAATTTAATTTGTATGGGAATTACAAAAAAAGTAATCAGATATCGCGAAGTTAACTTATTAGTTAGCAAGATATTTTGATCGCAAAATTTGAAGATAGTTCAGAATTCTGAACAATTTTGGAGATAGTTCAGAATTCTGAACAATTTTGGTTGATTTTATATAGATAACTCAATTTTTTATCTTGCGATAGGACTCATACATATGAACAGCTTTCGATGTGACTGAACATACACACAGTATGTCTCAACAGACCAACCAAGTAAGTAGTCTTGTTTCAAAATGCCAGTCACCCTAGAAATCCAAAGATCTATATCGTAGCAATTTTTAAAAATATCAAAGAAACAAGAAATGCCCTCGAAATCTTTTATCCAAGTCAAACATCTAAAGGATAAAAGCTTTTTGATCTTCTAATTTGTTTTTATAGCTTTTTGAATTTCAAATTTTTTTGTGGCCGACATTTTGAAACAATATGTCCAACGAACTCAGTAGAGACCTTGCTAAGCCTTGTACACATGCTTAGTCACATCCAAATCGGTTCATAAACACGAGAGCCAGAGAATAACAGCTATTTTGTTGTTTCAAAATGTCTGCCACCTAGAATTTCAAACTGCTACGTCTCAGCCACTTTTTTTTATACAGGCAAAACAAAAAAGATCCTTAATCATTTTATCAAGTCAAAACACTTAAAGGAATAAAAGTTTTGAATTAATAAATGTATTGTACACTTTATTGAATTTGAGATTTTTGTATTTTCTTCTTTAGGCCGCCGTTTTAAAACAAAATTGGAGGATGAAAATGACCAATAATGTTGATAGAGACCTTGGTGAGTGTTGTACACATGCTCAGTCACATCCACATCGGTTCATAAACACGAGTGTTACATCAGGATAAGGTGTCATCTGCTTTTAAAATGTTAGCCACCCTAGTATTTTAAACTGATACAACTCATGCTCAAAATATTAGAATAATTACTTTTTTTTTTTTTTTTACAAATAGAAAATATTATTTCGTAATTTAATATCTTTTAATGCAAATATGCAAACTATATTTTTATTAAGAACTTATTGTTGATTAAACTTACTTATTATCTTAAAATTAATATTATTTTTTAAAAGATTAATTGAAAAAAAAATTTGTTAAGCCAAAATATTAGAATATTTATTTAAGTGGTTCAAAATATTATAATGTTTCATAAAAAGTGGGGAAGAATTGTACTTTGTGCCGATATATATTTATTAGCATTTGTTTATCGCAAAACACATTTATTTTTAATGGTAATTTTTATTGCACGACTGATGGTTTGTTTATGGGCTCCACCCTCAGCCCATCCTCAGTGATATTTACATGCACTATTACGAATCAAACATTATCAAGAAATTATCCTTTCCATTTTACATCCGCTATGTCGACGACTGCTTTGCATTATTGAACTCTGATGATCTTAATCTTACTAATATTTTCGATATTATGAATTCTATAGATGAACATATTCAGTTCACTTTCAAACCCGAAAATAACAGACGTTTGCCCTTCCTTGATGTTATGGTTTTCCGCGAAAATAACTTGTTTCACACTACTGTTTACCGTAAACCATTCGCAGTATCCTTACCTCCACATCGCCTTTCATCCCATCCACCTAATCAAAAGTTCGCTGCCTTTAACAGTTATGTTTACAGGGCTTTAAATATTTGTTCTTCTGACAGTTTACTAAAAACAGAATTAAACTACATTAAATCCATTGCCATTGATCGAGGTTTTACAGCTGAAATCGTCGATTCCATTCATAACAAACTAAGTAAACGTACTCAATCCAGGGTTAATACTGTCGGTAATGAAAATTTAATTACATTCCCCTATTTTCCGAAAATAAGCCATCAGATTTCTATAATATTGTTAAAATTTGACTTTAAAGTAGTTTATACTCTTTTTAATAAAATTCAATTCACAAATCTGAAACATCCAATTGATAGTTTTTCAAAGTGTGGCATTTACAGGATATCTTGCGAATGCAACAAAATGTACATTGGTCAAACGAAGCGAGCCTTTAAGATCCGTTTGTGGGAGCATAAAACTTGCGTTAAAAATTGCGATATCAAACGTTCCGCTATTGCAAACCACTGCTGGTCCAACAACCATAATTTAAAATTTTCCGAAGCCTCCATAATACAGAAATGTTCATCAATCTACGATCTTGACATCTGGAAAGCTTATCACATATATAAAAATTCAAACAGTTTAGTTAACGATTTATCCAGTACGCCCAATTGTTCAAAGATATGGTTTAAGGGGTCAGGTAACCTTTGAACCAATAAAGTACATGGAAAAGTTACCTCTGTAAGAATTGCAGTCATTCTTTAACTAATTAACTTTTAATTATAAAATTGAAAGCACATGTTAGGAACAATTTATTTTATCAACCAAAGGTGTTAGAAAAGGTATACAAATATATAGTTTTTTAAAATTTATTTTTAAAGATAATACAATTTTTACGAAAGAATTATTCTTGCATGTCTTGCGCGCATGATTTTTCCCATTTCAATGGCTGAAACAAGCCCAGATTTTTTTTTAATGAGTACAGATGTAAAGTGTTTTCAAAATGACTTACAATGAAAAAAATAAAACTTGTAGATCTCGAGAAAAAAATTTCTTTTAGAGAAATTCGAAATATAGAGATTTTTTTTATACAAAAGTAGCCGTGAATTCTAAACTTCTTACTTGAGAAACATAATAATAGGTCATTTTGTGCTTCTGTACGTTTAATACATTCACCAAAAATTTCGTGAAATTCTAAGCAACCATTTTTCAGAAATCGGGCGCGCAATGATCAAAATCGCTGTTTTGAGAAAATCGGCTTTAAAGATTGAAAACCCCATTGATCATATAGCAAAAGCTCAAAGTATTTTAGACATAACTTCTCTTCTAATGCAAATTTTTGTATGGGGTTTCATTTTAAATGTTCCCAATGAATCATATTTAATTATTAGCTATTTAAAAAAAATTCGATTTTTGGACGCTTCAAAGGTTACCTGACCGCTTAATTTTCTATAATTCGTTCTCTTCACTCCCTCCCCCTCTTTTTCTCCTTCTGAGATTGAACACGTCCGGAGCAATTGGGTGATTTTGATAGGTCTCCCTGAGTATGCGAGAGTGTTCGATTCCGTAGCTGTTTGTCATCTGTATGTCGCATTTCACCGTAGCCAGTTGCAGTAGAGCTGAAAGGTACGCCTTTATGACTCTCTGCCCCCCCCCCTTTTCATACGATGTTTTAATTTTACTTTTTATTTTAAGCACTGATGACGAAAACTTACAGGTTTTGAAACAGCTGTTTCCTTTTTAAACATATTTTATTTGTGCCTTTATACGTTGTTTCTCTTTCTTAATTATAATGTTTTACATTAATTCTCCTTTAATTATCACCGATTCATAACTGGTGGCATCATTGATTAAATTCAGTGGATTTTATTTAAAATCAGTATTTTTTTTTCAGTTTGTTTGCTATTTCGACTTAAAATGGGTCGTGTGAGTGATATTCCTGAATCTATTAAACTTCGTATGGTTGATTTGTATCGGCACGGTAAACATTAATGTTATATAGCAAATTATTTACATTTTTCGCAATCAAGCGTTAGTAAAATACTAACACAATATTCAAAAAATGGAAACTTCAAAATAACTGCCGAAATGGCGGCCGAATACCAAAAACATCTGCTAAAGAGTACAGGAAAGTTAAGCGCATAGTTAAGAAAAACCGTTTTAAAAGTGTGCGATTCTTTCACTAAAAATGGAAAGAAGAAGAAGTTGAAATTTCTACATCGACAACATTAAAACGTCTCCATAACTTTAAGTTTAAATCTCGTGTACCGAAAACAAAACCTCTCATGACTGCAAAACAAAAGCGTATAAGATTGGATTGGTGTAAATCAAGACGTTTATGGAGCGAAGAAGATTGGAAAAATACATTTATTTAGTTTTGAAAGTATGTTTTGTGTTTCATATGGTAATCAAGTATTCGAGTTTGGAGAATGAAGTAAGAACCATTTGATAAAGAATGCCTTAAACATTCCTTAAAGTTTGCCGCTAGTGTCATGGTTTGAGGTTGCATGAGTGCAAAAGCACCTGGAAAGTTATGCATCGTCTACGGAAAGGCTAACTCTCAGATATCTGAAGAAATTTTGGAATGTTCCATGATTCCATCATCAGAAGATTTATTTGAAGATGATTTCATCTTTCAACAAGATTTAGCGTCACACGCGTACTTCGGTGTCAACTAAGAACTTGTTCCGCCAACGCAACATTAAGGTAATTCTTTGGCCACCAAACTCACTAGACCTCAATCCCATCGAAAACTTATTGTGCATAATGAAGAAAAAAATCCAAGAAAATCCTCCTTCAAGTAAAACTGAGTTAGTGGAACGTATAAAGTCTATTTGGGTTAATATTGATAGAAATGTTTGTAAGCACCTTGTATATAGCATGCGAGATCGATTGTATGCTGTTTTGAAAGCTAAAGGGGGTGCTACAAAATATTATCTACCATTTACTTCATATTCATAAGGTAATATTGTTGCATACAATAAAATATTCTAATATTTTGAACCAATCTAAATTTTATTCTAATATTATGACGTGTTTCAGAAAGCTATACACCTAATTTATTGTACTGTATTTTATAGTTTGTAAATGTTAAAATCTTATCTAAACATTCTAGATTTAATTTATAAGATATCTAATTGCATTTCTTAGTATCAAAAATAAATAAATGAAAAATATTCTTTTCTTATTACTTTTTTTCAATTATTCTAATATTTTAAATATGAGCTGTATATCACAGATATTTTTTTAAGACAGAGGCCAAAAATAAATTCATCGGAATCCTTGTACCAAGATGGAATATAGGAAAAAAAACATTTTTAATTTATAATCCTTTTGTACATTTGTTGATTGTGATGAAAGATGGAGGACGAAACTTCCACCGAATTCGGTCGAGACCTTGGTAAAAACTGTATACATGCTGAATCAAATCCAGATTGGTTCATAAATAAGAGTGTTAAAGTATGAGAAAGATCATACATATATCGTTTCAATTGGCAGTCGTTTGGGGATCTGGAGATCATGAAAGGTGAAAATATACCAATATTTTTCGTTTTTTCTTCCCTCCGGACGGTTGCAATTAAGAAAGCTTTTTTCCTCTTTGTAATGTAGCCTATCTAAAAATGTCTCTAACCAATACTCTGTAATCCTGGAAGACTGGGCTTAATTCCCTAGTTTTATTAATTGTAAAAATAAATCTGCGAAGCATGTTAATCCACGAAGCGGTTCTCACAGACACGTGCAGGAAATTCCCAGCCTCATTGAAGATTCTGGGAGGTGGTCTGATGCATCCATATTTCATTCTTCAATGTGCCAGAGTCAACGCCGTTGCATATACCTAGGTATTAAGGTACAAAATTACTTCTGTAAAACGTGGAAGGTCGTACGTCTTTTGAGAAGACTTTGCACTATCACATACGGCCGATGGAAACAGAAAATGTATGGTTGAAGCCTTCATGACAATGTCATCCTCAAATTGTTGTCCCCAGCTACCTAGATATTAACCGAATGGCTTATTACGTATGTGGCCAAGTTGAGAGGGTTTCCAATAGTTATCCACACAGCAATGTTGCGGCCCTCATGGCAGCCGTTGTGTATGTGGTGACAAATGCTCTCAACACCCATCTCATGATTACATGCAGTCAGTTTTGACACTCTGCAGAGGCGGTTATTGCGGTTGGCAGAGCTTTTAATGAATGAGATCATCCAATGTGCATGTTGTCACTTGTACAGAATGTTAAAATAGAAAAATAATCCCCTGTATCTAGTGTATATTCCTGTTTGGAAGCAGACGTTGATTTGTTCTCAAATACTTGACGTACCCTGTATATATTACGAAAATGAAATTTCTGCGCTTCAATAAATTTATTCTGTAAAAATTATTAAAAAATATCCCATATTAAATATAGAGATCTCCAGGATATCCACTAAATATTTCATCGAATGGTGCTTTACATTCCCTAAATATGGAATGATAATAAAGCTTTATTTTAAAGTCTTAAGATACAATATTATAGAGGGATATCTGCTTTATTTACTTCAAACTTCATGATATGTTACCAAATTACGGTAACATATATATATTTATACATTCACAAACAAATATTTTATTTCTGAAAAAGTACGAAATATAAATTTCATGTACATATGAGGATGTAAGAATATTATTTTAAAAACTACTCATACAACAACAAAAAAGACCAAAACTAATCTTTTTTAACGTCCTAAAAAAACTAAATAACTGCTACTTAAATTTAAATAATCCTTTTAGTTACTAAAAATACACACACAATAAAAAAATGATAAGCAAATAAGTATCAGCTCAGAAAATTTTAGGTAGTTAATTGTACGCTGCAATCAAATGTATCAAAGTGTCGATTCTTATTTCTATCACTTAGTACTAATAAGCATCATATCAGGAAATTTTTCGTATTTAATTGTACAGTACAATCAAATGTATCGAAGTCTCCATTCTTAGTTCTAATACTTAAACACAACCTGCGCAAAAATTGGAATATAAATAAAAATGCAATTTTTATTAATATTAGTTGCATGTCACTAATAAAATTAATAGAGAAAAAAAAAAGAGAGAAACCTTAATAACTAAATCAAATATGCGACCTGCGTCTTTTGTTTATCCTAGAAGCTAAGATTTTCTAATTAATTTTAATTTAATGAAATATTGTAATTATGCAAATCCTTGACAATGCATATTGTCTTTAATCCCCAGAAAGTAAATTACTTTTCTGAAACTTGTTGCTTTAGGTGATGGAGGTATTTTCGATAGCTTTTGAAAGCACGTTTTGTAATTTTATTGTTTCGAAAGTTAATCTAGTTTGCACACTTTCCTCAAATAGATGAAATCAATTTTATTGCTTACAGAAAAGCAATGAAGCTGTTAAATCCATATTTATTACAAAGTTAATAGGAAATAAACAGAATAATTATACCTCATCAGAATTTCTGGTACATGTGTGTTATTTAATTGACGGAAGAATTTTGATTCTATGAAATTAGGGTCACAAATCTACAAATGAAGCAAATTTTGTAAATTGATGTAAACAGCAACATTTTTTATTTCACCGATACTCATATTTAGGCCTCAGTAATCAAAATGATACCATGCTAGAAAATGATGCCTCCTTTAAAAAAGACATTTATTCTTAAAACGGAAGTAAACAATGCTTAAAGGAATAGTTTTTGCGTTTGATTTCTGTATGTTTTCAAATCTGACTTTGCAGCTTTCAGATACATTCGTGAAATGATTGCCATTTGTCAATGCAAAAACTTTTTTTAGATAAAACGGTATTTCAAAATCATTATTCTGAACTAAATATAAATTGTTTAAAATTCTAATAACTCCATACTAGGTCTTTGATTTTGAGGGGAGGGGGTGATTTTGGGGGAAAGGCGGTATGCTATTAAGGCACGAAGTTCCATTCGGTATTTTAAAGATAAAAGGTGCGTCTAAATGTTCGGTGAATGGTCTTGTAAAATACAGAAATGTAAAGATACAAAGAAAAAATATTAACCGCCATTAAAATAATCTCCATCAAACTAAACATTCCTTGAGAATGTTTTTTTTTTTTTTTTTTTTTTTTTTTTTTTTTTTTTTTTTTTTAAGTTTTTAGAAACTTTCAGAGAATGCTTACTTAGGAATTACTATAACAGCCGCTGTCACATGTTGTTTAATGTCTGATATATCTGCAATGCGTAAGTATTTCAGGTCTGGAAGATCTAAATTTTGAAAATATGGTGCGCAATCAAGAACAGTGACTCGTCGATTAGCAAGGAAGTTCCGCACGCGGATGCAAATGCCCGAGCGTTGTCGTTGAGCTAATTATTCTTTTCAGTTTGATATAACATTGCATGGATCCCCATTGCTGTTCCCCCATCATTTTGGCAAAACTTTGTGAATTTTTTAAAAATAGGACCTTTATGCGTTGGTTAATATTATTTGACAGGACGTGACAGGCGTGTTGATTGGTCGCATCAGGAAACTCTGCTTGAAAATATTGATTTCAACGACAAGGAACAGTTCTTCTTATGCCTCTCACGCACATTCTTATTACGAAATGTTGTGTAAATAGTGGACCATTCACTGTTTTTTTTTAGATATACCTTTGTACTTAATGCTGCGCATCATATTAAAGGGACACATAAAATATAAACTTATACTAATAAAAGAACGAATCGCTCTGAGTGTGTGTGTGTCTGTCGGCGATGGCTAGCGGCATCTACCGCAAGTACAAGTCTGAAAGTTCAGGAGTGATTAGTTAAAGATAGGTCCTGATGCACCTGAGGCTCAGATTTTTAATTTATTAAAGGCCGGGTCCCCTAGGCCCCTTTAAGTTTTTATGCACTAAATTGTTAATAACATGCCTCTTTTCCATCCGATCTTCTTCGTTTTGGGGGTGAATTCTCCTTTCAGTTTCTGTCCCATTTCTACATTTCAGTTAAGACCCTGGCACCGTGTCAAGGGGCCCAGTACAGGGTCCCTTGAAGTTTTAGTGCACTAAAATGTTAATAACATGCCTCTTTTCTATCCGATCTGCTTCGTTTTCGGAGTGAATTCTCCTTTCAGTTTCTACCCCATTTTTAAATTTCAGTTAAGAACCTGGCACCCTTGCACGGGGTCCGGTACAGGGCCCCTTGAAATCTTAGTGCACTAAATATTAATAACATGCCTCTTTTCGACTCGGTCTTTTTCGTTTTTGGGGTGAATTCTCCTTTGAGTTTTTACGCCATATCTACATTTCAGTTAAGACCCTGACACCCTGTCAAGAGGCCCGGTACAGGGCCCTTGAAGTTTTAGTGCACTAAAATGTTAATAACATGCCTCTTTTCTATCCTATCTGCTTCGTTTTTGGGGTGAATTCTACTTTCAGTTTCTACCCCATTTTTAAATTTCAGTTGAGACCCTGGCACCCTGTCAAGGGCCCGGTACAGGGTCTTTAAAGTTTTAGTATACTAAATTTTAATAACATCCCTTTTTTCCATCCGGTCTTCTTAGTTTTTTGGGTGAATTCTCCTTTCAGTTTCTACCCCATTTCTACATTTCAGTTAAGACCCTGGCCCCTTGGAGTTTTAATGCACTAAATTGTTAATAATATGCCTCTTTACAATCCGATCTTCTTCGTTTTCGGGGTGAATTCTCTTTCAGTTTCTGTCCCCTTTCTGCATTTCAGTTAAGACCCTGGAATCCTGTCAAGGGGCCCAGTACAAGGGGCCCTTGAAGTTTTAGAGCACTAAATTGTTATAAACATGCCTCTTTTCTATCCGATCTTCGTCATTTTTGGGGTGAATTCTCCTTTCAGTCTCTACCCCATTTCTACATTTTCAGTTAAGACACTGGAACCCTATCAAGGGGCCCAGTACAGGGCCTCTTGAAGTTTTGGTGCACTAAATTTTAATAACATGCCTCTTTTCTATCCGGTCTTCTTCGTTTTTGGGGTGAATTCTCCTTTAAGTTTCTACCTCATTTCTACATTTCAGTTAAGACTTCCCCTTTCAGTTTCTACACCATTTCTACATTTTAGTTAAGACTTCTCCTTTCAGTTTCTACCCCATTTCTACATTACAGTTAAGACTCTGGCAAACTTGTAAGGGTCCCGGTACACGTTCCCTGGAAGTTTTAGTGCACTAAATTGTTAATAACATGCTTCTTTTCTATCCGATCTTCTTCTTTTTGGTGTGAATTCTCCTTTCAATTTCTACCCCATTTCTACATTTCAGTTAAGACCCTGGCACCCTTGCAAGGGGCTCGGTACAGGGCCCCTTGAATTTTTAGTGCACTAAATTTTTAATAAATTGCTTCCTTTTAATCCGATCTTCATTATTCGATACATTCTCCATTTAGTTATTCTCCCGTTTCTGCATTCCAGTTAAGACCATGGGCCCGTCTAGGGTCCCGTAGGGCCCGGTTCAGGGCCCATTAAATTTTTTGTGTGCCATGCGTTTTTCACACCCTATTTGTGTCACCTTCACAGTGCATAATTTTAATGTTGAGCCCTCCTCTTCTCCTTAGACCAACACTCACATATTTTTATTGGGGCCCTAGGGCCCTTTTTTAAGCATTTCTCCAATTTTTTGCACATTTCTTTTAAATTATATTCTATTGATCCCTTAAACGTAGTTCGATTCACTAGCTTTATTTTTCTAGCAGCATCTTAGTTTCTCCAGCTATTACATGAACGACAAAAAAATATTTCAGACTTTAACTACCATCAATTTTGAATATAAATCGTCTTCTTGGGGCCCTTGGTGCATCTTCTTTAAATATGATCCAAATTCCTTTACCAAATTTTCTTATCAAATTTCTTTACCATATTTTCTTTTCAAATCTCTTTACCATAGTTTTATCGTCCTCAGATTACATTAAAAACTACTAAAAAATGTATTTATACCAATCTACAGTCCATTCCCCCTTGGGCCGGGCTCCTTGAACTTTTTGTGTGCTATGCATTTTTTACACCCTAATTTTCTCACCTTCTGATTGCAGAATTTAAAAATTGAGTCTTGGACCCTTTCTCCTAGACAAACACCCTAATATTTTTATTGGGGCTCTAGGGCCTTTTTTTAAGCATTTACCCCATTTTTGCGCATTTCTTTAAAATATTATTCTAATGATTATTTCATACCCTATGATTAATTTTGACTAATTTAAGATCTAAAACGCTAACTACTAAAACATTTAAACATGTCTTCATGTTAGGGCCCTGCTTTCAACTGTCAGTTGTGCCGTTTTGTGCCAATTACAGTCCAGGTAAGACCCTGGCACCCAGGGACCGGTCTTTCTTTATACCTCAGCTACCACCTTTTTCGAACATTAATCTCCTTTTTCAGCATCAACTTACGTCTACTCACTACAGCCGTAAATTAAAAATCGCGTTACTTTAAAACTAAATTTAGATAAGGGATTTCATCCGTTTATTAAATATCGTGTTAATGTTAACAGTAATTCATGAAATTTACAAGGTGAAGAGGCATCTGTCACCACTTTGTGGTGCGTTATTTCCTCGGGTTTAAGGACCCAATTTCAACGGGATTTGCTGCCTTCAACTTAGATTACAATTCATCTACTTTCTGTATTATGAAATTTTATCTTAAACCTTAGTTACCAACATTTTCTATCCAACATGCCCTCTTTACCAACATGCACTCTTTTTTTTTTGGGGGGGGGGGGGGGGGAATCTGTGGGCTTGATTTCTACGAAGTTTTGCTCACTCAGCTTGGTTTTCGATTATCTCCGGCACATGCGGGCACTTCCGGTAAATGCTACCATAGGTTGTGAGGATCTAGATTAGTGATGGGCGATTCTCGAAAATTCGACAATCGAGAAAAATCGTCATCGTAAAAAATAACAATCGATAAAGCCATCGATTAATTCCTAGAATGTACAATCGAGATGTTTTACAATCGATTATAACGAGAGAAGCTAAAAACAATTGTTGGAAAACTTAGCTATTATTCTGGCCGAAACTTTCATAGTAGTGATAGGGTTTGCTCGATAATTCTGCTATCGCAATTATTTTCTCCTGATTTAGGCTTAAGGGGTTACTTCAGTCAAGTGAAAAGACCTGCTCGCTAAAGCTAATCTTATGGAAGAAATTTATAAAGATATCTCATTTGAATTTCAGTATTTTAAAATGATTTTCTTTGCATTGGAATAAATTCCCCTTTCTTCTTTATGAAACTGCCATGTCCAAATCGCGTAACTATGGCGCATTTGATGAATCAAATAACCTTTCTACTTTTTAGATAAATCCAAAAAGTTTGATACAGTTTAATGTTCCCCTAAATGTCAAATACTGTGGAATTTCTCCATTGATCGAAAACAAAAGTTTCTTTCGAAAAACGTAAGGATAGTAAGATAAAGATACCTGCCAAGAAAGAACCTGCCTAACACGGAAACTGTTTTCCAGTACCTAGCGATTCCAACATGACTCTTTAAGTCTGTATCGAAATCCAAAGTAGCTACTTTATGACACATTTAAAAACTCATTTTTTATTTTAGGCGCATTAGCTAGAATCGATTAGCATTTCCCTCTTTTCGATAAAGGAAAAAGGTTTGATACAAATTAAAGTTCCCTAAATGTCTAAAGTGTATCAAATGCTGTGGAATCTCTCCGTTTATCGAAAACAAGACATCTTTATCGAAAAACGTATGGATAACCAGACATATATAACTACTGAGAGGGAACCTGCCTAACACGGAAATTGTTTTCCAGTGCCTAGCGATTCCAACATGATTCTTCAAGTCTGTATCGAAATCCAAAGTAGCTAGTTTCTGATACATTTACTAGCTCATTTTTTATTTTAGGTGCATTAGCTAGAATCGATTAGCATTTTCTTCTTTTCGATAAAGGCAGAAGGTTTGATACAAGTTAAAGTTCCTTAAATGTCTAAAATGTATCTAATGCTGTTGAATTTCTCCGTTTATCGAAAACAAAGGAGTGTTATAGTAAAATAGAAAAGTAAGCAGACAAATATATCCGCTAATAGGGAATTCTATAACTAAAATAAAACTTCAATGGACTTCATTTTTGGTATTTTGGATAATTTTAATTTTCCAATCCTTACCAACGTGGTATTAGATGATGGGTCTGGAAAAGGTAGAAGAAACGCCACCCCCCCCCCCCCCCCCAAAAAAGGGGGCATTAGGCCCCAAATTGACAGTAGGGCAGACCAAGGATGAAAGTTAACTTCATGTAAGAGAGGACTAGGGGAAGTTGAGAATGATAAAAAAACTAAACCATTGAATAAGAAAAAAATTGAAGAAAAAGAAAAATGGTAAAAGAACAAGTGAAGCGTGTGATTAGAGCCGGACAAATGAAGAGGGGCCCGATGGGCCACAGCTGGTCCAGAATGAGTGCCCAAGTAGTCAGAATGGGTCAAGAACTTGGAGACAATGAAGAAATCTACAATGAAGAAAAACAATGTATCTACATATACAATAGGTACAATAGGTATCTACAATGAAGAAAAACAATGAGACAAAACATTATGAAAAACAGATGAAAAATACCAATAGCCTGAGGCTAAAAGTAAAATGTTTCACTGGGCGGCGTCCCCTGGTGGTAGTAAAAATAAAATTGATACGAGAAGATAGGGGAGAGTGAAAATACTTTATTTTGTGAATTTTATAATTTTTGGACAAACAGTATACTAAAGGTTTGAAGAAACAAAACTTTAAAGCGCCCTCTTGAGGCGAAGAAGGGAGTTAAAATTAAGAAACATATGTCCATATTTTTTATTCGATTTTAGACACAATTTGATGTTAGTCTTATAATTTTCCTATGAGTGCAAGATACCGTACCAGAGTACGAAAAAAACCGCCGCTAAGTATATTCCTTTAGAGTATTTTAAGCCCAGGGGCCTACAATTAACGGTGGATTGACAAAAGAAAGGTAGATTTAGAAAGGTTATGAGATTACCCTTATTTTAATATATTACATGAGTGGGGGAAAATAATTTTGAAAAATCCTGTTTCCTGAGGCGACACTTAAAATCTTGAAAACACATAATTTGCAGTGCAGTTTTGTTTTAACAATAGCATTCTAATATTAAGAGATATGGGACAGCTATGAGGGCTAAAATAAGAGAAACATTGAAAATCAAGACAAACTGCGCCGCCAAATTCACTAGAAAACTTCTATATCAACAACAGAAACCCGAACTGATAACTTAAACCACTATGCCTCCTAACCCATATCGGTTAATAACAAAAGCGAATGGAAAAGAACATGTACTCCTTTGGGAAATCATGACTTACACCAGAAGCGCGGTAAGTTTGACTCTTCTGAAAGCTCTCTCGTCCTCTCTCTCGCATTTCGAGATATATTTTCTGCTGCTGCAAACTGCTCGTTTATCTCGAGGAGATGGCAAAACCGAGGTCAAACCTCTCGCTTACTTCGAGATATCTCATTGATTGTAAGTTGTAACTCATTGCTTCCCATTGCCATTCTCGTTTCTCGCTCTCGGTCACTGTTCAACATTTCATATGACATTGTCGAGAATAAGAAATCAGTTTTCGTCCTTCCTCGAAATGTTACTCTCGATGATTGTCATTTCACGCTCGGCCAAGAAGGGCCGAGATGAGATATTGAGGGGCGAGCTGGACAGAGCTGACAGGCATGACAATGAGCTGTGAAATGAAGCTTTAATTTTCAATGTTTTTCTTATTTTAGCCCTACCAAGCTGTCACATACCCGGAGCCCTTCGATAAATATTATTTATTAAATATAAAAATTTCAAAGAGGAAGGTGGGTCGGTTGAATTCAGAGGACGTGAGAGTGGGCGAGGAGCAATTAAAAAAAATTTACCGAACTCTTCTTGTGACATATTATCGAAAAGTCCTTTGACAACTCTTTCATATTATGAACCTTTCTTCCCCTGAAGGTGAAATTCGGGGGGTGGGGAGGGGGCGAACAAATTTTTAAAACCGTAGCCGATTTCTATAATAAATTTAAATATAATTTTCGACGTGGGTTTTTTTGCAGTCTTCCGGTAAATATTATTTATTGAACATAAAAATTTTAAAGTGGGAGCTGCGTGAATTCCGGGGCGAAAGAGTGGACCCAAGTGGGGGGAGGGAGGGGAATCAATTTTCAAACTTTTTTTCGACCCATGATGTGATATGTTATCTGAAAGCTCTCGAATGACTCTTTCATATTATGAGACTTTCTTCCTCCCCTTCCCAATTTGGCCCCCACCGCGGGAGGTAGTTTTTTCCGTTTTAATCATTTTAGATCGGATTTTTTTATGGAGCCCTCCGATAAATATTATTTATAATATATGAAATTTCAGGACACTTTTCTAAATTTAGTCAAGACCCCTCGTGTGACATATCGTTGGAAAGGTTTGTGACTACTTATTGATGTTATGCACTTCCGGTGGCCGTCCCCCCACTTTGCCCCCCCGGGGGACACTTTTCCAAATATAGCAAAGACCCTTCATGTGAGATATCGTTGGAAAGGTCTGTGACTACTCATTGATGTTATGCACCTATGGTGTCCGTCCCCCCCACTTTGCCCCCCCGTGGGGCACTTTTCCCAAATTTAGCCAAGACCCCTCATGTGAGATATCGTTGGAAAGGTCCGTGACTACTTATTGATGTTATGCACCTCCGGTGACAGCCCCCCCACTTTGCCCCCCCCCGGAGGAAAGTTTTCAAATTTAGCCAAGACCCCTCATGTGAGATATCGTTGGAAAGGTCTGTAATTACTTATTGATGTTATGCACCTACGGTGTTCGTCCCCCCCCCCACTTTCCCCCCAGGGGGGCACTTTTCAAAATTTAGCCAAGACTTCTCATGTGAGATATTGTTGGAAAGGTCTGTGACTACTTATTGATGTTATGCACCTCCGGTGACAGTCCCCCCCACTTTGCCCCCCCACCACGGGGGACACTTTTTCAAATTTAGCCAAGATCCCTCATGTGAGATATCGTTGGAAAGGTCTGTGACTACTTATTGATGTTATGCTCCTCCAATGACAGTCTCCCTCCACTTTGCCCCCCCCCCACCGGGGGACACTTTTTCAAATTTAGCCAAGACCCCTCATGTGAGATATTGTTGGAAAGGTCTGTGACTACTTATTGAAGTTATGCTCCTCCGGTGTCCGTCCCCCCACTTTGCTCCCACCGGAAGACACTTTTCCAAAAATATAGCCAAGACCCCACAAGTGAGATATCGTTGGAAAGGTTTGTGATTACTTATTGATGTTATGCTCCTCCGGTGTCCGTCCCCCCACTTTGCCCCCCCCCCCCGGGAGACACTTTTTCAAATTCAGCCAAGACCCCACATGTGAGATATTATTGGTAAGGTCTGTGACTACTTATTGATGTTCTGCACTTCCGGTGACCGCCCCCCACTTTTCCCCCACGGGGGACACTTTTCTAAATTTAGCCGAGACCCCTCATGTGACATATTGTTGGAAAGACCTATGACCACTTACTCATGTTATCCATCTCCCGCACCCTTCCCCCCTCTTTGCCCCCAAGGGAAGGGCATTTTTATAAATTCAGATCCAGACCACTCATGTGACATATGGTTCGAAAGGCCTAAAGACCTGTGACGACTTATTCATATTATGCAGCTACTGTGCCCCTCCGCTCACTTTGACCCCTCCCCCAAGACATCTGGTCCGAGGTTCGTTCGTTTCGAGATTATATTTTTTTACAAGATTTTGTAGTGCGTGCACACCACGCCTGCTATATGGTGTCTTATAGCGGGTAACCTGTTCGTGATTTCATATTACAAGATTACGTATAACTTAGGGGGCCCGATTAAAGGAGGGGCCCACTAGCGGGCGAAGTCACCTAGTCTTTATTAACGCCGACTCATTCCAGTTCACCCGCAGACGATTCTTGATAAATGTATGACGTATATAATATATAATATATGATGTATAAAAGCAATTGGCAAACTGGAGTCATCGAGAAAAAAATTACACAATCAAAAAGTATCGAGATGTCCATACAATCGAGATAATCGAGAAAAACATCTCGTTATCGCCCATCACTAATCTAGATTACAGGTTCGTTCGGAAAGAAGTTTTATGGGAACACATTAGACGCTGCGGAAGTCAATGGGACTTCCGAAATTAGGTTCATTTAAAAGAATTTCCAAAGATATAAATTCATATAAACTTAAGTTTTATTTAAGGATATTATTTACAAACCCCGGGCAACGCCCGGCGGGCGTGCTAGTTATTTAATAAATTTCGAAATGAACAACATTGCAATGCAAGGGTTCAAAGTATCGATGATAATAAAATACTCTTGAGGCCCACCCCAGTCTCACTAAAGCCAATATTAGCCAATTGTCGTGTAAGAAGTAAAAGTTAATTTTGAAAAATTGGATTAAAAAAAATATCAGGTTTATTTTTTGTTTAAAAATTACTTTTTTTATTAGCTTCATTAAGCAAGAAACTTGAACAAGCCAAGTTGTGATCGAAATTGAAATTTTTGCCTTTTGTAATTGAAGTTTTGGCCTTTTGTGAGATACTTAATAAAAATAGTAAACCAATGAATTGTTATATTTTGTATTCTTTATCCTACTTCTGTTATATTTATTTTTTAGTAGATATTTTTTCTTTTGTATAATAGTCTTTAAATCATTATATACGTTAAATGAGAAAGTTTTAAATACTTTCGAACATAATATTGCTTTTGTAAAGTTGTTTTTTAGATTTATTTATATTTACATTTACATTTATTTATGAATTTTTTGTCGAATAAATAGTATAATAAATTAAGCGTATCAGGAAGCTGGAAGATTATAGTTAAATAAACGATCTTTTAAAATCCTTGCAAGGACTTTTAAGTGTTATGATGATCCTGGGATATTCATCCGGTCATCAAGAAATGTTACACTCATGTGAAACAGAGCTATTTGTATAAATTAAATAATTCAGCGACAATATTTATCATAAAATCACAAAAAATTAAAGTGTGCAAATTATCAATGACTTTTAACACTTTCCAACATTGTCGAGAAGTTTTCATGACTTCGGTTTGTCTATCTGACATGTGCCGTTTGTCCTAGCTCTTACTCACGTAAATATAGTCGGATTGACATGTAATTACTATACGTTATTTTATCGTTTATCGTAGCATGTTCTGTACTGAAAATGAAGTATGTAGGTTACATAGTTCATGTATAGGGACACTCAAAAGTATTCCGTTCCATTATGGTCTATGGAGGAAAAATATTTGCGGTGCATTTAAATAGTGTTACACAATTTTAAACATAATGAAATTCATATACAGTAGAGTGCCGATTTTTGGAACTCCAATTAACCGAAATTCCAATTATCCGAACAGTCTATTTCTCACCAAAAAAATATTTAAACCGAACTTCCAGTTATCCGAAAAGCCTATTTCTCCCCAAAAAATTTGTTAAACCGGACTCTCTTATCCATTGGCTTGGAATAAAATTTTAAATAAAGAAAAAACTGATAGTGGATCAGAAAATGAGAAATGTAAAAACAATAAAGGAGATGGGAAGAATCCTAAGCTGTGATGAAAATGAAATTAACGAGTGGTTCAATAGTGAAGTACATGACCCTGGATATCACATTTTAAATGATGATGAGATCGTGGAAGACATTAATATGGATAAAAGAATTGAAGAAAATGAAATGGATATCAGATTTTAAATGATAACGAGATTATGAGATACATGATGAAAAAGAAATTGCAGAAAATGTAAACGAATGCTCTGAAAATAACCCAGGTCCATCCCATAACGAAGCCTTTGACTGTTTGGAAACAGCTATGAAATGACTCGAACGACAGAAGAACGCTGATGCTATTCAACTAACTTAGTTAAGAAGAATTAGAGATATGACATCATTGAAAACTTCCATTAAATTGTCTGTACATTTATCCGAACTTTTGCTTATCCGAACTAGGGTCGTTCCCGACTTATTCGGATAATCGGCACTCTACTGTATACTTTATTTGCGTGCTCTAGAAGATAGTTACTATAGAATAAGTTATATGTGGTACATACAATACACATACAGTGGAACTCGAAAGTATTCCATTATATTATGGTCTATAAAAAATCGTTTGCGGCGTATTTTAATGCTATTACTATGTTACAAAAATAATGAAATTGATATGAATTTATGAGGTGTACTAAAACATTCTTTATCTAGAACGTAAGATGTAAATTATTTATCATTCATTTACAAGTTCACACAAAAGAGTTCCGTTATATAATGTTCTATTGGGAAAACACTCCGAATAATATTATAATTATGTTGCACTGTTTCAAACCAGACGAATGTGATATACATTAATGAAGTTTACTACAAGATTCTTGCAGTTAAGATGTGCGTCTTATTTATCGTTCACATACAGAGACACATAAAAGATTTTGAATACAATTCTGTATTCCATATAATACTGCGTTTTCTTTTAGGGATGATTGATGAAAAGGTGTTTTCAGTTATGGTATGCGTTTTAATTTTAACTAAATTTTTGTACACTACGTGGTGTGTATAAACTCTATTGACCATATACAAGACTACACAACAGTATTCGCAAGCATTAATGAAAATTAGCGCGAATTGCTTATACGTGTTTTTTAATTTGAGTTATGCATTTTCAAGGTCTACTGAATTTAGTATACCAAGAGATGTTTGTAGCATATAAATAAAATCATATACAGAACTGTGCGAAAAAATGGATAAATGGCTACCTATGGATAGTATTTCCTGGAAATGTGCTTTCCAATAAGTGGGTTTTTGCAGGCATTAAATTTCAGCTTGATATCTGGCATATAGAAAAGTCTGTACGTAATATACATTGCTGTACAAAAGAATTCATGTACGTTTCCCTGGATTGGTAAAAATTGCTGAAGAGGAATTTTCAAAGGTATTATGCAGTTTTTTGTTTTTTTTTATTAAGCTAAAATTTAGGATACTTTTAGAATATATAGAAATCTATATATCAGATACAGATCTGCACAAAACATTGTGAGTACTTTTCCGGTTATGTGCAGCAAGTGGTGAAATCTGGTTTTCAAATGTTCTAAGTGTTTTTTAAAATGTTTACCTCGGTATCATTTTTACCTTACTAAATGGCGACGTTGTAAGTGCAGGAAAGTGTTTCATAATGTATGCTTGACACATAATTTTTCTTTCATGTTATTATTTTTTTAATATTCACCTATTCAATTCAAATAATTGAAACGTCGTTTAATAGATATGAGGTTTTCTTTAAATAATTATTTGATAATGAGTCAGTTCACAAAGTAAGATTGAGCTAACAGGCATAAATAATAAGCAATTTTAATCACTAAATATTAAATTAATATTACCTGTTCTATTACGAAATGATGAACGATTTATTTCTGCAAATTAAACAAGATAATTGTACTATCCAAATTACAAATTCAGCTTCAAAGTTGCTTCTCGACAATAGTATAATTTTATGGTTTTAAAAATCAAATAAATATTAATAAAATAGAATTCTTTTCTGTATTATTAGAATTAAATTTTTAAACTGCATTTTACTTAAGTTATTTTCTACAATAGCTTTGATATATCTATGAATATATGTTTAAATTATACGTATGTTATTATTCAACTGACTTAAATTTCACAGAAATATTTATATATATAAAACATATGGAGACCTATTTTTTTACTTTGTATAAATTATTCATATATTTTTTTTTATTTGAATAAACACTATAAATATATACCAACCATGTTCATAATGTAGCCTATTTCCATACAATAATAAAAATAAACTTTTCTATAGTAAAGAAATTGAACACATCTCTAAAAGAAAAAGAAATTCTATTTCCAAAAATCATTTTTAATATGTTTTCACCCAACCTAAAAAACGGTGTATTCTAAAGACAAAATCCTTTAAAAATGCATGTTAAATAAATAACGGTATAAAGAAACGTTAACAACGTGCAATATTTGTAAAGGGAGTTTATATCGACAAAGTTCTATCTCATTAAAGTCGAATATTTCAGAAAAAAATAAAAATGACAAAGATAAAATCTTATTTGAGAAAGAGATTCTACTATTGTCCGCATCAATTTATAACAATATTTTTCGAGATTTTTATCAATAATGCTGTTTTTCTGTTTTTTCTTTTTGAAAAGGAACTTTTTACGATGAAAGTGAAACTTAAATTAATGATGGGAATTTTTTTTAAAACTAAATTTGAAAGGATTTTGCTTTAATGCCATTTTAAAGTTCTCCTTTCGATAATATCTTTAAATAATTGGATTGTAAAAGAGCATCTCATTACGATGCGAAAATTAAAAAAAAAAAAAAGAAGAAGAAAACGGAACCTGCTGCAGATTTTACTCAGTAATCGTATTAGAATGCAACACTATTTTAACAAATGCAGACAGTAATTTTTGCATATATATTTGTCTTTTTGCAGTTAATTTCTATCATTATTTTCAGATAAATATTACTAAAATACTTCACGTTAAATTTCTCTCAGCTGTAGCTGGAGTTCCTAAAAATAACACTGATGTTATATTTATACACAAATTTCCTTTATGTAACACAATAAACAATGAAAAATCATGTTACATATAATGAAAAATATTAGTTGATAATGAAAACAGTATGAAAAGTTCACAATTAATTTTTATATCATATATTTGATCCAAAGATATGAAAGACTTTTTCGCAATGCATTTTGTGATCACTGTGCACAATCGAGCACATATGCAATGTGCAAACGTCAATGAAATGCGGTGTTTGTTATATTATGTTTTAAAGGGAATGAGCATAAAAAGTAAGAAATAAAAAGAAAGTAAACAAAATCAAAATTCCATAAAATAAAATGCTTATCATAAAGGATTTTATTACTGGTAACTAGCATGTGATGCATGATCTAGACGTAGACACAAACTATGCATATTTTCATTTTTAATTCAATATCGGATTTGATTAAGAATTTCATTAGTTAGTTCAAAGTAAATGTTCTTCTTGCTGATAGATTTTTAACTCCAGACGGGGCAATATGTTGTCAAATTTGGGAACAAATTATCTTTTTGTATAAGTGTATGTATGTCTAAACCTAGTCTAATTCGTTTAAATCTGCACTAGCGGGCAAAAGTTTCGAGACGATATGTTTTTCTGTCCTAACTTTTCTGTAAACAAAAATTCTTATTAATGTAAATTATTAATTTGTAGCTTTAGTCATCCTAAGTGGTGCGAAAGTAATGATATGTGTAAAAATTGTTTATATAAAAAATACCAAACGTGAATTTGAAAAGTTAAAAACAGAAGTTTTAAGGCAATCTAAAAAAAATTCATGTTTTTAATAGTTGACTTAAATACATGTGATATTGTCACACACACAAAGGCTTCGCTAGCTGAGGGGCTAGAGCAGTGGATGTGTGTTCGAATACAGTCCCTAGCTTTTAAATTACAGTTTCGTTATTGGCCGCAGAACATGGACTCACAGTAAGTAAGGACACCATAAGATATCGTTTGGATGCCGCTGGATTGCGTGCAACGTTCTCTACAAAACAATTTCTCATCCGTGCAAAGAATGGGAAAATCCGATTGAAATTTGATAAGGAGTAGAAAACTGGGACAACCAAATATTGGAAAAAGGTACTTTGGAGTGATGAATCCAAATTCAATTTGTTTGAAAGTGATGCCGGACATTATATTCGTCCTAAAAATAGCAAATAAAGCCTTTGTGCAACAATATAAAAAAACAGAAAAAACAACGTTTAAAATGCACAAATAATACATGAAAAGCAGCAAACAGTTGTTTCGAATCTACTAGCGAGATTCTTCTTCAGTGCAAGACAGGGAAAAAGAAATAGCGCGCTAGAAAAAGCAAGGCTGAGCAAAATCATAGACAGAGACGCGCTGGCTTATATACCCTATGCGGATAGCGAAGGCGCCAAAAGCAACCAATGAGAGAGAAGCAGTGGAAACGACTGGGTGGACAAGTAGCGACATCTACCGGAGAAGGAGAGAAAAAGAAACCAAAAAAGGGGGAATTAAATTAATGCTTTCCAAATACTTGGAAAATCAGGAGTACTAGATAAGTCATTGACTAAAGAGTGAGAATTTTTAATGATGTGGTAAGCTTCCCAAAAATCATGATCAAGGTTAGAAGCACATTTTTGGATAATGATGGCTGAGAAAAAATCGAACCTATGTTGAGAAGACCAAGAATGTTGAGCAATAGAAGAACTTTTGAGCTCCTGATTTTTAACATAACCTTCATGATTTCGTTTAAAAGAGCACGAAAGAAGTGTACAAGAAAGTTATTGGCACTAAATGATTGGTAAAAAAGTATACTTTTAAATGATGCACATAAAATTTGCATAGGCCATCTACATATCAAAATGAACCAAATGTTTGTTTTTTCAATTGCAATACCCAGGATTGATGGCATAAATAAATTCTAAACCTTTCAATTAGCGTAAATACAAATTTCCATGTTATTCATACAATTAGTTGCAATATAATTAATACAATCCCCTTAGCGATGGCAGGTAACTGGGAAGCCGACGTCTGCACCATCCAAAATGGGATACATGCCGCACTGCTATTCCGGTATACATGCCGCAATTTCTTTTGTACGGGATGATTAATTTTTCCTTTTCTTTTTGCACAGACTAACCATGTTCGGAATGTTATCATGTTTACTAACACCAAAGGAGATAAAGGGAAAATAAAAAGTAAGAAGGGCAAGAAAGGTGCAAGTCAAGGTGATAATAATGAAAAATTGGATTACGCTTAACACAGATGTTCTTTGCAAGGAATGTTTAGAAAACTACTCCAAAAAAGAGGAAGTGTAATTGGCTTCGTTGCATCATGTGTTTAAATGTAGTTACATAAAGACTGTACTTTTTCGACACTTTTTCTGTAGATTGTTGTAAAAAAAAGAACAGGTCTCTTAACACATTCGGGACCATATGTGCATATAAGCACCTTCATAAAGAGCTTACAATATTTGTTTCTGGCACCAGTAAAAAAGAAAAGTAATATTTTCTTTGTTTAATTAGAGCATTTTCATGATTGCTTCTCTGATTAGTCACCTTTTTTTTTTTTTTTTTTTTTTTTGGTTATTGTGGACTTTGCTACCTTTAGCTTTTCTTGACCAAGCTTTGCGAGAACATGATTGAACAGTGCTGCCTTTTACCTATTTTTAAACCCTTATAGTAGTTTTTCAACTACAGTTAGACTATTTATTTATCTTTTTAAGATTACTATTTACTTCTTTATTCTTCTTAAGTCTTAACTTATTTTGTAACTTTTTTTCTTTTTTAATCTTAATTTTTAATTCTTCTTTCAATTCAATTAAATTTTTCTCTATAGTAGTTCTCAACTACAGTTTAAATTTATCTCAATGATTCACTATAACATAAGATACTTCAATTCCTAGTCTGGGTGTTAAGCTGTTATCAGCTGGAAAACCTCTTAATGCTGCTCACCTGTTCAGCACCTGTTCATGATTGTTTAAGTAAAGGTAACTTCTTTTAAAAAAGTGGTTCCAGCCGAATAAAATTTGTGTAAAAGCCACCGGTCCAACAAATAAATTATGTCAACACAATTTTACTTTTTTCTTTTCCCTTTCTAATATATTGATGTTACGTTGTTGCTGAAATATCAATTAAAATTTAATGTAAAAAAAATAAGTCGATAATTTTAATAGTGAAAGTAGGGAACAATTATTAATTTGAATCTACTAATACATTTCATTGTACTCATTTAGTTTCATTTTGTTATTGCATCGTTAATTATAGTCCAGATATGAATATATTTTTAAATATTTTTATTTATAATTTCATTCTGTGCTTATTACAAGCGCGACATAACTACCGCACAAAGGCGGCGTCTCAGCCTGAATGTGCGGGTGACGCGCCGCAGTATAATGTTTTAGAAAAAAATTGTTAAAAAAAATTAATAATTTCTTTTGAGATTTTTTGTCGCAGTACATGCGTTGTAATATTTAACATTAAATAGCCCAGCATGATTTTTTTTTTTTATTTTATGTCCATAATGGGACTTCATACACAAATTTTAAAAAAATGTGCGGCATAAATCCCGGAATTACCCTACTTGAAAAACATATACAGGAGGAATAAATATGAAGTCAGAGTTTGGAGTTAAAACAAAAAATCGCAGTTATTCAAATGAAAGTGGAAATATTACGAAATTGTTTGAGCCATGAGACAAGGACAAGTATTTATTATTCCATTTCAAAAAACGAAAAAAGTGTGTTATTCTTCGGTCTACTTTCTACGAAAATCCAAACTTTAATCAAGAAAATAGAAAACCGGAAATGACAGAATTTTATAATCCCACAAAAGAAGCCGTAGGCATATTGGATAAGGTGTGTAACAACAGGTATGTAGTAGAAAAACGCGTCGATGGCCTCTTTGTGGGTTTTATGGTATGATATATATCAGTATAATGAGTGCACATGTTATATGAGTGCATTACATGGTTCAAAAATCTGAAAAAGCATTATCCAGAAAAAGTTTGCGATAAAGCTAAGTGAAGATCTGCTTGCCCCACCGATGAAGAAATGTGTATACGTATAAAATTTGCCCACATCAACAAGGACAATTATAGATGATCTCTTGAAATTGGATATGAGGATTCAACAACCCAGGTAGAATGTAAAAAGATAATAAATTGTGTATTTTGTCCATTCAATTTGCGCAGAATGACACGCAATTTTGTTTCATAGCAATGTGTGGTGAACATCACGCTACTATGCGCAATGATTGCTTTGATAATAAATCTATCATGCTTTCTTGATTACTTGAAGGTCGAGAGTGATAAAGTCATCTGCAGATAGCATGCTTTTATTCTAATTAGCTATTAAAATTGATTTTAAGCACGCCTACCCACATTTCGTCTGAGAGACGAATGGTTGCAATACCCGTAAGTTTTTCAAAGAGTAGCATTCTAGGGTTCAAAGCACATTCTCTAGCTTTTCAAACTCTTCTCAGACGAAGGTCTCTTATACGCATCCTCTTAGCAAAAATCATAGCTGCCAATAAATTTTCATTTAGCTAAGAACACATTTCGTTCGATCACAGCATACATAAACAGAAGACAGATGTACGTACATACGCAACCATAACAAAATCTTTTATCTCATTTTTAATGATATTATGATACTATCACGTATGTGGGACTTGTATCAAAACTTTCACTTTTCGATTTCTAAATGTCTTATGAGTGAATGTGCTCAGGGATATTGGAGTTGTTTATATACAGTGTTAATTTATGATAAGTAGGTGTACTTGGTGATTTTGCTAATTATAATAGGTGAACACTAAATAAATTGTTTTTTAAACATGCTCTGCCTGGTTAGAACATGGAGTTGCTGAATTTATTTGCGAATGGGATTGGTATATTTTGCCTATTGCCTCTCCAATAACAGTACAGGTAAGTGATCCGTTAGATTGTGGCAATTAAAATCTTAGTGGAAATCACGGAGTTTTAATAGTTATACTCATATTTAAAAGCGACATTTTCTACTTGTGTAAATTTCAGAAAAACATATTTTGTAGAGACATTTTCCATCTGTGAAGTGTTATTTCTTTAGAATTTTCATTTTCTTTTAGGTATAGTTTAGAATTTTACGATGGTTTGTTTTCTTCCTCTTTAAATTTATTTTGAGTACAGAAAAGTTTAGTTAGTTAAACTGCTCAATTTCTTCACTAAAAATAAATTTTAGCTAAAATAAATATCAGTTATAGTTAAATTGAAACTGCAGTCATGAATCATTTTTAAAACACTAGCACGTTCAAAGTGGATGCACAAATTTTCTGACGTCTGTTCAATGATGAAACCATGTTGTAAACAAATGCTGCGTGTATGAATGTTATAAATGTCCTACACTGTAACAAAATCCGAGAAGTATTCCTGTAGGAATCGGAAAAATAGTTGCCCTTATCGTACCGGAAAATTTTCCGACCCAACTCTGAATAAAATCCGTAAAAAAAGGAAACATTCATTAAAACGGTACTTTACGGATTTTATTCCAATTTTACGGATTTTATTCTGATTTTAGTGATTTACAGGAAATCTGGTCCAATTTTTTTTTTTTTTTACAGTGTACACTGTAAAAAAATAATGCCAGTTTTGCGGTAGGAATCGGAAAAATAGTTGCCTTTATCGTACCGGAATAATTTCCAACACAGCTCGGAATAAAATCAGTAAAATTGGAATAAAATCCGTAAAATACCGTTTTACTGACTATTTCCTTATTTTTACGGATTTTATTCCGACCTGGGTCGGAAATTATTCCGGTACGATAAGGGCAACTATTTTTCCGATTCCTATCTTAAAACTGGCAGTATTTTTTTTTTTTTTTTTACAGTGTATTACTTATAAAACACGCAGTAAGCTTTGTTTTCTAGAAAAAATAAACAGGAAAATTTTATTGCTCTTGATTCAAAGACAGTTATTCATAAATATTTATTGTAAAAATCAAAATAATTACTATTAATAGTTGTAAACTGCTTATGATTTAAATATTAGTGTATTGTACTATATAGTAACTTCAAACAAAAGCATAGCAAATTTAATTGAATAAACACAAAAATTTCCTTATAGGTAAATTAAAAAACATAATGTTTCTGAAAGAAACATGCATGATGTAACAGCTATTATTGATATTTTAAATGAATATATATTTATATAGGAAATTCATTCGGATATTTTTTTGTTTTTCTATTTATACTTAATATCTATAATACGTTCCCTATTCATCAAATAAAATGTTTTATTCTCAGTACACGCTAACCACTAAAATAATAATGAATCTTTTATTTTACATGCAATATATTTAGCAGAATTTCTTTCAAACTAAAATTGCATAACTCACTTCATTTTTTTCTTCTGAAAATATATTTACGGCGCGTCTCAGAAAATTCATGGAAATGCGATTTTATATCTCAGAAGTACTCGAGGGATTTCGAATTTAGATTAAGAGATAATTAAAAGATTATTTCGACGATCTTCATTAATTCTAATTGGATGCATTCAGTTAGTTCATCTGAACAGGTTCTTTAATTATAAATACGGTTAGAGTTGAGGTTTGTACGGTTACTGCCTTTTTATTTTAATTGATGAATGTAACATGAAATTACAGACTCAAAAGATTTTTTCTACTAATTCTTGTTGTTTCAAGCAATTAAAATACTAGAAACTTTTATAAAAAAATAAAGAAATGTGTCTTTTTTAATACTAACTTGTAGTATTCATCTTAGTAAATGTAAAAGTCTCAAGTGCGTCTCAAACGTATATGGACAGGTGATTGTTTCAAATAGCAGTTTAAAGAATGAACCAATAATCACGAAGAAAGCATTGGTAGGGAATCATAACATAAGTTTTTTACTACAAACAAATATAGTATAAGTATTACGGAATTTTTGTAAAAATAAAAAAAATAGGCTTCCTAAAAATATATGGATTTATCTAGTATTTTGTATTGAAATTTAAATTTTGGATCCATTCCTTTGAATTATCTTGAAACTCCTATCAAGCATGCTTCGAATTAGTGTTTGGAGAATACATGGCTGTAAAGAGAATCAACACTGCTATACTTGTTGCTTTAATTCCTGAATAATAGAAAGCTCATGACCGTAGGCGTACTCCTTTCGTTTAAGTACCCTCCCCCCAAAAAAGGGTTATCAATTAGATTCCGATCTGGGTTGAGGTCTGGCCAGTCTATAACAGTCATTTATTTCTGATTAAACCAAGCTGTTGTTGAGCGGGAGGTATGAATCAATACATTGTGCTGTTGGAATTTCCAGTTTTCCCCTTCTGTATTCTATAAAGTTTCCAATTTGAAGTAAATTGCTTTTGAGGACATTTTTATAATCCTTGGAGCACTGTCGACCATTAAGAAAAGCAATAGCCTTGTTTTGTTGACACAGAACGCGAGTCACGCCAAGAGAGAATCTCTTCTTTGTTGTCGACGAAAGAATTCGCGATTTTCCCGTCGTAGATTATACCAATAGTATGCCCAGTCATCAGGGCCATTCAAATTGAATCGTCCCTGAAGAACACACTCAATCATTCACCCGTCAACGCATGTGTTTTTTTAGCGCAAAGCCTTTCTATGATGAGATTTCAGCATAGGTGTACGAAGATATTCTGCGATATTTAAAAAAAAAAAAATGCTAGCCTGTATCTAGTTGTGAAGAGTAGATCTCGACATGGTGAACGCTAATCTCCTCACAATTTCATCAACATATTTCTTTTGGGTTGAAACTGTTCGCAAAATCTCTCTATCTTGTCGCTGATACGTTTTTCTGGTTCAACCTGAACGCTTTTTTGCACTCACATTGTCACCTTTCGATAAAATTTTGTTACTTCCAGACTTCGCAAGCTTTATTTAGCAATATCAGAAACTTTAACGTTTTGGCCCTTTAAGCATAGAAATTTAGGTATATCAGCTGCATAGATTAAACGTTCCCAGGCATTTTGCAACTATTCGAGAGTTGAAGAACGAGCAGTGATTTTACATTTCGAAGTGATTACGTCACATGTACAGAACGCAGAATATGCAAACATCTTTTGCGCAGTGGTAATAAAAGCTATTATTTTCATTGTCCATACATTTTTGGGACAGCTTATTTTGAATTTTATTTTTTATAAACTATCTGTGATATAAGCATGATATTTCTGTATTGTAATAAACTTATGTTATGATTCCATGTACTATTTATTATTTTCGTAGTTATTGCTTCATTTATTGAACTGTTATTTCAAAAAATCGCCTGTCCATGGTACTTTGAGACGCACTGTACTCTACTGAAAACTCTATTTCATATGAGTAAATAATACAGTTATATTTTTGTAAATTTTCAAAAGTTCTTTTATGTTCTTGAAAACATTATAGCATTTTTTAAACAAATGTTTAGTTATGTTTGCAGTATTCTCTTTAAAATTATTCATTTACAGCTATATTAACATAAATTAATGTTATTTATTAACTATTGAGTATTAAGAGATTCTGATAGCAATGCCATTCCACACTACGTGTTGGACAGCTTTTCTACATATTACTGCTTTTTTAACAATGCTATTATATACTCAAATGAAAACAAGTACGTGATTATGAAAATCTAGGGGTTTTTTATTATTTTTAATGTATAATTTACATTTTAACAAATTCCAAGTTCATTGATATAGTTTGTAATGTGAGAGTATGAAATGTGAAAAAAATTATCCAACTCGTTTTCTTAAATTTGAAAAAATCGATATGAAAACTTATGTAAGTGTCATGCGCTGGACATTTTTTCCCTATTTTCATGGAGTGGTTCTGAAAACGGGCAGATTACTTAGATCTAGGGATTAAAATGTGGAGTTTTTTAAACTTATTAAAAACAGGCAGATTAGTTAATAGTTAGGTCTAGGGTTAAAAATATGGGCATTTTTAACCCATTAAAGGACCATTCTACATCATGAATAGAACAGCTTTTCTATTTATAAGTGCTTTTTTAACAATTCTGTTATATACTCAAATTAAAACAAGTATTATGAAAATCTAGGGTTTTTCCTTATTTTTAATGTATGGTTTATATTTTAACAAATTATAAGTTCATTGATATCCTGTGTAACGTGAGAATATGTAATGTTAAAGAAATTATCCAACACATGTTTTCTTAAATTTGAAAAAATCGATATGAAGACTTATGTAAGTATCATGCGCTTGGCGTTATTTTCCGTTTTTCATGGAGTGGCTCTGAAAACGGTCAGATCACCTAAATCTAGGGATTCAAATGTGGAGATTTTTAAACTTATTAAAAACGGGCAGATTAGTTAGGTCTAGGGTAAAAATGTGAAGATTTTTAAACCTCTATTAAAGGGTCATTCCGTATCACATAAAGAAAGCTTTTCTACATATTACTGCTGTTTTAACAATTCTACTGATTCTCAAATTAAAACAACTATGCTAATATAAAAATCTAAGTTCTTTTTGTTGTACAGATTATATTTTAACGTCTTATAAAGTTAATAAATATAGGTATTTAGTTAAGTATCACGTGCATGACATTTTGTTCGTTTTTCATGGAATGGGCCATCATTTGAATAAAAAAAATATATTTTTGGAAATTTATCTTATTGTCAAAGTAAACGATTTTTGTAGGAAAAGTAAATCATTCATATAGGATTAGAAAACTATTCATGGAGAAAAAAATTATCCAACACCTGTTTTCATAAATAAAAAAAAACGATATGAAGACATTGGAATTAATAAATGATTAATAAATAAATATATGAAAACAAATATTTGTGAAGATATAAAAACTTTGGTGTTATAATATTATTCTTAAAATTTTACAAAAATAAAAAATATCCGAGAACTATTTTACGAAAAATATTATGTTCATGATGCAATATCTTTCTTATAGAGGGAATGTCTTAAATGAAAGTAATGCATAATATTATCACATTAAATGCCAAATCTATAAGATAAGGTTTTTCATTTTTTTTTGCTGGAAGTCGTTTGCCAACAGAAATTCCGAAAGATAAACCTCATTTTATGACACTGAAAAATTTCTGTCATTAAATAAGGCAAATTTTATCATTCTAAAATTGTAGTAGCTGTAGCTAGGGTAGTTAAGTTAAAAATGTTTTATGTTAAAAATGGCATTTATTTTTACCTTTGCGTAAATGCAGTACCAGAGAGTAATGGGTTAACATGGTATTTTCTTTAAAAAAATAAAATGACAAACAATTTTCTCTAACATAAACTAACACATGAAGCAAACTCTTATTATTATTCACGTGTCAAACAGCCTTTTTATTATACTATATTATAACTATATTTTATGGTAGATTTATCCATAATCCTAATTTTATTTCTCAAAAATATATTTTTGATTTGAATGGGAAATTAGACATTAGTAGTGCATAAGAAAAAAAAGCTTACACTAAATGATTGTTTATTACAGGGTTCGTACGAATACCGTTATTTTCAAGGCCTAATATCACAATATTTTTTATAGAAAAATAAATCTAATTTAAATGAACGAAAATTTTGCCTTATTTAAGGAGAGATTTTCCATAAGAAAATACTGGTACCGAAGAATTTCTTAGTCTGGAAATTCAAGCACCCGTACGAACCCTGTTATTAAATTGTGCACTGATATTTACTTACTGAACGGCAGGTGACATATTTTATCAAAATACGTTTGTGAGATTACATTTGTGGTAGGAGAGGGGTTACTGTTACCGATTTCTTTGCTGTTATCGCGATTCACGTTCAGTCAAGTTGTTACCAGCAGCCGTTCTTTTTGTCGCCCAGTAGACGATCAAAATCAAAATTTGGATCATTATGCAAAGTTATACATGATACGATAACCAATTTATAAAAATAAGAATTGTTCTGTAATTCGTAACAACACAATATAATTTTGTGCGATAGATACATTTTTACGAAAATTAGAGCAACGAAACTTTCGATTTTAGGAATCTAATGAAGCGTGTACAGCACTACCATCAAAACAAGAAATACGTAAGAAATTTTAAGAAAAACCTAATTTGAAAGACTGAAAAAAAAATAAGGGATTTTTCTAAACAGTTAGGGACAAGTACCAGTTAGCGGTCGTATTTTTACCTTTTTTACAGACTTGTTACACTGTTACAGACACTTGTTATTGCGCGTTATTTATTTATTTCATTTTTTTATGGTTTGGAAAATGAAAATGTTTTAATAAATAATTAATTAATAAGAAATTAAAAATTAAAAATTAAAAATCATTTTTGTGAATGACTGAGTATAATTTACACTGTATAATTTACAAAGTGCATGGGTTGAATCACAAACGCTGAACAAGCCCACCGCCTCCTGAATACGAGGCCTAAGCGCTGCCACAAAAATCGCGGCTTCCGAAGGTGGATATTTTTTAACGTATGTACGGTTCCCTAAATTTAGACACCAGTATTTTATAAAACATTTCTTTGACTTGTTTAATCTTATAAAAATAAAGCGGAAAAAACATAAAAAAATATTGGTGCTAAAGTTAAATGGACTTGACACACACTGTAAAAAAATCCGCCTTCGGCAGCCGCCATTTTTGAGTCAGCCTAGTATTCAGGGGGCGGTGACAAGCAGGACGATTACGGCAATACCGAAGACGAAGTATTACATGACACTTTCCTCGAATTTTTTTTTCTAATCTGGCTGAGGCTTGTACTGCTGCAGTTCTTGGATAGGCCTCCCCACCTAGCTGAACATATCGTTTCTGATCACATCATGTACGAGGAATGGTCTACTGACGTAGAACGCATAAAATCTGCTGAATTTCACTTATGCGTTTGCTATGAATGAAATGTTTGTAAGGATTTTGCGACAATCATCGGTCTTGTTTACGATTGCAGTAACATATCCGTAGAGAATGACAATATTCACAGTATTAACAATATTAAATGTACACAAATATTAATTTTTGTATCAATAATCAACTTTCTTTTTAAATAAAATCATGTGTTACTTTTTTTTTTTAACATTTAAAAGATTCCATATTTAAACTTACTTAAAAAATATTTAATAACTATTTATCAAAATAACACTTATTTATCTTCAAGACGAGCATGTTATAAAGAAAATCCATCAATAGTATTTCATTTTTATTTTTATTTCGATGAATGCCATCTATTTTGTCAAAAAAGTTTATTTTTAGAAACTTGCTTTTGTTTGATTTTAAATAACTGCGATAATACATTAAAAAATCGAATTAATGATGGAAATTCTTATGGAAATTCAGATGGAAAAACTTTTTTTAAATATTTTTTACGCCATAAATTTTTCATTTGCACTTTTTACTTAAACACTAAGATCAACTTGCTGCAAGATCTGAACCTAGGTGGTCTTTGCGGTTACTCAAATTTGTTGTGTTCTTCGGGAGTGTGAAATTCTAAAACGGATCCTATTACTTGTTTAATAAAAGCTTATTTTAATGATATGTTCATATACATACTATAGAAGTAACAAAAGAATAATGCTTAATTAATTGCGCATATGTTTCTTTCTTCATTGATATTGCTTTTATTTAATAGTTTAACACAACCTTTATTTAAGGTGTCCGGGGCTCAAAATTCTATTTTTTTATGTATAAAGATTTTGATATGAAATGTTTTTCTGAAATATGTTTTAATATAATAAGAATACTGCATGTAAAAAAATTGAAAAAATTGTAGTTATTTTTTTATTTAAATTTTAAAATTTTAAACATATTTAACTTTTGATATAACTTTGGAACTACTTCCTCGATTTACAAAATTTTGTGTACAGAAAATGTGCCATTTTAATTTGTCTTCAGGATTTCTTAAAATATAGATTATGAATTTTATAAAAAAATTGAAGTAAAAAAAAATAAGTTTTTTTGATGAGTGAGTTTTGCATTAATTAGCATATTTTCACAATTATCACTAAAAATTAAAAATTCTAAAGACAATATTTTGGAAATATAGCATAACATATCTCTTGGAAATTTCATACATATATCTTGAAAGGAACTTTAGACATATTCTTTTAAAGTTGACAAATCGTGAAAAAAATCATTCTGAGATAAATGAAGTTAAAAAATCACTGCCGGCCCGGCCTTCAGGCGGAGGTAGATTTCGAAGTTAAGTATACTAATTTCACAAACAAAAACCAAATCATGATTAGAGATAAACTCACTTTAACAATTTTACCTGGCCACTTTTGACGAGTTTTTATTCCATTTTATATAATAACTGGTTTTATCACAATCATGTTAGGGCGGTATCCAAAAAACCACTTTTCAATGCTCAACAACTCGAAATTTTCTGGTATAACTCCAGATTCATTTTTAATAGGAAAATCATGAAACATGTTGACGTGATTTTTGAAGAGATTTATAAGCGACCTGTGTTTTTAATTTTCGTTCAATTAATTAAAACATGATATATAAACAATTATTTTCTCAGTAAGACAATATTTTTCGTTTCTAACACAATCGCTTCGGGAAATTCCGTTCAAAATGCTCACTTTGACATCATTTGTTGAAATATATTCGGCCTCTGTCAAAAAATCGATCATTACGGTACATTATATAGTTTCTGAATAAGCGAATCTACCAATTGAATGCGTTTGAGAGCAAAAATGAATTTAAAAATGAGTCAGAAAATAAGCAGTTTGGATTTCAATACTCCCTTAATACGATGATTTTTCCAACACAATCCGCTTCGGGAAATTCGATTCAAAAGGCCCACTTTGACAGCATGTTTTAAAATATATTCTACCTCTATCAAAAAATTGACCATTACAGTACATTATATAGTTTCTGAGTAAGAAAAGTACCAATTGGAAGCCTTTGAGAGTAAAAATGGTTTGTAAAATGAGTCAGAAAATAAGCAGTTTGGATTTGAATACACCCTTACGGTGATTTTTTTCTTCAACTGCTATGTATTTTTAATTTGTTATTGCTGTAAGAATTGGTCCTATCCAAAACTTGTCTATATAGATGTTGTAGGTAATATTAAGAAGATATATGATAAATTCATGGGGATTTTATATCGTTTGAATTGACGGAGTTATGGATTTTTTTCTTCTTCAAACGCCCTTTTGTTTTCGTTTTTAATTTTTTTTTTGGGTACGAATTGGTCCTATCAGAAACTTGCCAGTATAAAAGTTATAGATAATGTTAAGGAGATTCATAATAAAATTAATTGGATTTGATATCTTGAGAATTGACGAAGTTATGAATTTTTTTCTTCTTCAAACGCCCCTTTTGTTTTCGTTTTTAATTTTTTTTTTTTTGCGGTACGAATTGGTCCTATCAAAAACTTGTGAATATAAAAGTTGCAGATAATGTTAAGGAGATGCATGATAAAATTAATTGGATTTGATATCTTGAGAATTGACGAAGTTATGAATTTTTTTCTCCCCAAAACCCTATTTTTTGCACCCCTTGAGCCCATTTTTAACTTTATCAAAAATCTGTGATACATAAATTTTTGTCCCTACTTTTAGAAGTAAAAAAAACTTTAAACTGATTCGATATGTACAAAATGTAAGAAGTTATGGGTTTTTTTCTGTTTTCACAAAACCCCTCCCTATTTCCATCCCCTTGGTCCGATTTTGCCCATTAACGAACTTGACCGAGATATTATGCCCCTTGATTTTATGTATCAGTTTGAAAGAGATTGGTGCGGAATTGTGGAAGTTATCGTGTCCAGAAAAAAGTGATATATATAGATACATACATAGATAGATAGATATATGTATATATAAAGTTTTTTACTGAGGGTGGTTTTGGGCTCTAGGGGTCATGATCGGTGTAGATCTGCAAATATTTTTCAGAAATTCCAACATAGGAACGACACCAATAGGTAGTATTTCATACGAAATCTACCTAAAACAGTTAAAGTGTATCGCTTCTCAAGGCAAAAAGGTGTTATATCTCTGGATCTAATGAAGATAAAAGCATGCGGTTTGCGGTATTTAACGCTAAAAACTTTTTAAGCCAATAAAAAATTTAAAAAAAAATTTTTTTTTTTTGAGAATTTTTAGCCCCGGACCCCCTTAACCTATTTTCCATGGAATTAAATTTAAAACACACTTCGGTGAAATTAACAAGGTAAAAGATTTAACATTTTCTTTATAATGCCTACCGCTTTTCCAAAGCCTGCGGACAAATATCACTTTCTATTCTGTTTATGTTCTCTGTTGTTATTACTTTCTCTTTTCATTATTTAAGAATAGCTGCAATAGCATTGCATTCTTATAATTTTTTAATTCGTTTATAAACGATACTATTTCTTCGTTGATCTCTGAACTTAAATTATTATCGAGATTTACTTTGTTAGTCGTGACAATTATATATGCAGAAAATCGATTGAACTATTCTAATTTTCCTGTGTTTATAGATAAATGTTCCCCAGAAACAATATACACCTGATTACCACTTAACAAATATATTGTTACATGACAATAGGCAGGAAATGCAGACGCCTCGTTTAAAGTGGATCCTTGTAGACTATTTAGAAATTTGAAATTCTAGGTATATTTAAGGATTTAGAATTATTCTTATTTGATTGCCTATTTAGATATTAGTCTGTTATGAAACTCGGCTAAACAAGACCGATTTTATAAATAAGAATGGTTTTTGATATAAATACCACTATTACTTACGAGAAAATTTTCTTTTATTCATTTCTCCGAGTACTCTCTCTACAGCAAACTCAAAAAATGTAACACTTTACGAAATTAAATAAGGTATTTAGTTATTAACTTTAAAAACCATCAATTTAAAAAGCCTTTTTTAAAATCTTCTTAAAAGACATTTTTAAGCGTATTCTTTTCAATTAATTATTTATTTTTAAAGTAAAACTACAAAACGCAATTAGTTTTTTAAGGTGCCGAATTTTACTTTGCAACTTAATCGGAAATGTAAATATAAGTTTCCAGAGCGTCCCAGGGGATCTCGTATTTAGATTAAGAGATAATTAAAAGGAGAACTTGATGAACTTCATTAATTCTAATTAGGTGTCTTCTACCTTCTCAAAATACATCTTTAATTACAATTACGGGTGAAGTTGAGGTTAGTATTGCCTCTGTCACATTAATTTAACTGATGAACGTAGTTATAAAAAAGTAACAATTTAATCCCAAAGGATTTGGGTGATTTTCTTTTCGTTTAAAACTAATATAGACTAAAACCGATACATAGTATTTTTTTAGAGGGATAACTAAGAACAATTTTTAAAAAGAAGATAAAAGCACTAATTAAAGAAAACTCGTTTATTTTAAAGTGTTTTATTTACAAAAGATAAATAGTGTATTATTTCTATACTAGCAGTTTTCTTTCTTAAATCTTTATTTTTCATTATCACTTTCCAATATAGTTGAAATGTATTTATGACTTAGGTTCATATGCTTGTCTCTATGTCTATCCGTGTTGTAACTTTTGTATATATGTTTGAATCGTTATAAAATTTATATATGTTATTGTGGTTTGCTGTATGACGATATTTATTTAAGATGGAATGTGTAGCATTTATAATCTGTTTACAAAAAACAGAAAACAATCCTGATATATTACGGTATATAAGGGAAA
Source organism: Maratus speciosus (assembly GCA_963932465.1). Lineage (NCBI taxonomy): Eukaryota > Metazoa > Arthropoda > Arachnida > Araneae > Salticidae > Maratus > Maratus speciosus. The sequence goes on along the minus strand of OZ010790.1, from coordinate 417,501,688 downwards.
ATTGTTTTAAGTGCATTTTAATGATGTTATACTATTTTATATGTGATACTATAATATGTTATACTAAATTTATATGCATTACTTATGTTCACTACCATAAGCTTTCTATAAAATATAGTGCAATAAATGCCGAAAATACAAGGTTTTTTTTTAATCTTTTTAAGGGGACAGATTACCTTTTCAAAAATTTTGTTTATAATAAAAAATATGGTTCAAATGATGTACTCACTGCATTTCAGTGTTTAACTAAACGTACATTTTGAAAAAAAAATAACTGCATATTTAATTAAATATTTTAAAAAAGATTTTTTTAAAAATCCTTAAAACTTTTTTAAAAATATTGATATATTTGCATATATATATTTTTTTTCAAATGTATCACAAGATTGCGCATAGAGTTTTAGATATATTTAATATTGCATTTAATATAATTTTTTTACTGCTATGTGAAGTGTAAAACTATGAATTCTAACAAATCTCCATATACTTTTATAAAAAAAAAAAAAAGCAAAAATCCTGAAGGGTAATTCTATGCGTAGATTTATCCCATATATAATAAATAACATGCATAAAAAAGTTTAAATCTCTGTCTCAAGCACAAAAAAAGACTTAGTATTTTTAAAGCATGGAAGTGACGAAAACATGAACATAGAGAAAAGGCCATTTAAAATTTTAATTCGTGTAGGTAATTGTGCTGGGTGTATTAATAAAATTTACAATATCTCGTGATATAATTGCGATATGGGTAAAAATGAGGTGTCAAAATTTTCACAATTAAACAGGCTTTCATTTAATATTTAAAAATAAAGCAAAATTTTTTGGTCAATTTTGAAGTAAACTGTTCCCTTAAATTTTGAATTAAATTTTAGTGTATTACGTGAGCTATCTCAGTTCTGTAAATAATTTGCAGGATTACACAAAATAATTCGCGTGTATTACCGTGTGTACGCGGTAATAGTTCAAAGTGTTTTTACATTTTTGTTATGCCCTTTTCCAGCTTAGCTACTTAAATTTGTATATTATGAGATTCTAGAGAATATGAATAAATTTAAGTTTAATGCTCCGCAAAAAAAGTTGGTGCATTATGCCGTCTATGGATGACAATTGAAGAGCTAAGTGGAAGAACATGTTAAGTAACAAAAATGACATTTCAAGAAATTTGAGGTGAAAGTTTTTGCTGTAAATTTTAATGATTTATTTTCTGTTTGATACGATGTGTTTAAAATATTAACAGGTATGGTCTAAACTCTCTCAGAAAAACTTATTCATATTTAATTTTCAAGTATTAAAAATTATTAGTATTATTGGCATTATTAAATATCAAAATATTAAATATTAATGAATAATCTCCTAAATCTTCAAGACTAAATAGAATCTTAGTATTTTAGCTTCACCATGTGATAGGATACCTCATAACGCTTTCATCCAAAAGAAAAAAAAATAGAAAATGTGGCATAACATGTTCATCCACTCAGCTCTTCAATTACTATAAGTGTTTTTAGTTGTTTTGTGAGTTTTCAGTTGATTTAAATTTAGTTTAGTAACAAGTGTCAATAAAATCTGTAGATTATATTCAGAGCTACATAAAAAAACTGGAGTACATTAACTTTTGTGGATCGTAGTAGATGACAGAGAATTTTTAATTGCCCTATGTGTTTTTAGAGGAATTAAATTTCAGCATATTGTACAGTGTACGTAAAACTATATACACCTCAAAACAAAATATTTAGAATACTTTAACGACTTCCGGTCGTAAGTGAGTGTAGTTTTAACTGTATTATACGCTATATAAGTTATTTATATTTTTTTCTCCTTATAAATCACGAATTTTTGTAATAATATTCTTGAAGTCTGGGAAAATATTTCATAATCTATAAGTGGCCCATGATTTTTCTTCCCGGTTCTAATTAAATTAATGAGTCTTATTATATTTTTGTGTTATTTTAATATTACATCATACATGGTAATCATTTCACTCTTCTTAATCTAGCAATGAAGTCTATACGAATTTTTTTCAGATATTTATGATGTTACTATGCGTTTATCCCTAAAGTAATAATTTCAATACAAATTTAAATAATTAATAAGATAATAGCGGATTGTAAAGTACGTAAGTATTTGGAAGATTTTTTTACCGTTATGTAGTTAAAAAATTTGATAGATTGCGTAAAACATTTTGGAAATATATGTTGCGTTTATTTTATTTTATTTACTTATTTATTTACGCTACTTTCGGAAAATTAATATGTTATAAATTCATTAAAATAATTCAACAAAATGATTATTTTTAAATAAGTATGGATAAATATTACTAATCACTTAAAGAGGTATCGGGACATACAATATATACATTATTGGAATATACTTTTCGAGATTTTCTTTTATTGTTGAAAAAAAAAAAGAGGAACTAAAAACTTATATTCGCAAAAGTATACTTCTTATGGCTCCGCACTTTTTTTAATAAGTAAATACAAAAGGATATTCAATATGTGATTTATCTCATTGCTAACTAAATGTAGAACGAACATAGTGAAAAATGTCCAAGCCAGGAATCGAATCCGGAACACTTGGAATAGGCTTGAAATAGGAATTCCCTGCATGGACGTTTTTCACTATATTAGTTCTACGCTTAGTTAGCAATGTGATAAATCACGTATTAAATATTCAATAAATTCAAGACTAATTCCACAGCTGATAATTAATTGAAAAATTAATTAAAATTATATATATAAAGACAAAAGTTTTACAAAATGAACTAAGGATTTACTCAAAATGGTCAGCAGCGAAATTTTTTTTATTTAATTTAGGTTTAAGTTAAACTTGCGAGTTTAATTTTCCTTACCATTTTACCTCTAAAACTTTCTATTTTTTTCTAAATTTTTACTTATAATGAATTTGCATAGTACCCACAGGACATTCAAATAACAAATAATAAAAATGTACTACTTTTAATACGGAATTTTTGCATAACATTGTCTTAAAGGAATGCTAAAGAAGAGACGGAGACGATAAGGTAAAAAAAGGGAACGGTATAGGAAAAAGAAAAGATTGTAAAAAGAAATTGTTATATAAAAAGCAATTTTTTTTTTTTTACTTCCACATCATACGAAGTATAGAATGGGTCTTGTAATCGTTTCAAAAATCGAAATTTCTTTTTGACGGATTTACACGTTTCAGGCACTAGAGATTCCGAAAAACATATTTTTAGGAAAACAAATTGCCGTCCGTTAGTCTGTCTGTGTGTCTGTAAACTATCTAGCTCCCGAATAAATTGAATAGAGACTTGAAATTTGGTGTGTAATTAGTATACGGGGCATTCTCACAATCTTTTGACTTTTGGGGGAAAAATCTGGCGAAATTAAACTTTCTAAAATTACATTTTAATATAATAGACGAATGCTTTAATGATTCAAAATAAAGAAAAAATGGTCAGCAGCGAAAATTTTTTTATTTAACTGAGGTTTATATTAAACTTATGTTATGGAAAATTAAACTTTGTAGGTTTAATTTTCCTTACCATTTTACCACTAAACCTTTTTATTTCCTTCGAAATTTTTACTTATAATGAATTTGCATAGTACCCACAGGACATTCAAGTAAGAAATAATAACAATGTAGTATTTTTAGTGCAAAATTTTGGTATAACATTGTCTTAAAGTGGTATTAAAGAAGGGACGGTAAGGTAAAAAAATGGGGCGGTATAGGAAAAAAGGGACGAAATGGGGGAAAAAAGGGACGATAAAGATAGAACGGTTAGGAAAATTAACACCTATTTTTAGGAAAATCATATTAAGACTAAGTGATAGCCACAATGTTCATTGTTTTTTAGAAACAGTTGTTAACATTGGATCAAATTAATTATTTTTTAATTTACCTCGAAAAGGGCAGGAATAAACGTTGGGGGCTGTAAGACTATCAATAAAGCCACGATCTTGAAATTGATATTTAAATGCTGATTTAAATTCTGCAATAAATTTCCTGTCAAAACATTTTAGACATTCTATCTCTAGCATACATCTGCATGATAAAAAACTTGAAAAAAATTCTGTGGCTGCATCTGAAGTGATTTTCTGTATAAGTTTTCAAGAGGGACGGTAAGGATGAAAAACCCAAGGACAGAGTTCAAAAAATAATATCAACCGTAAAAATGTGTGCAAGTTAATTTTTTGCTACATATTTATATAAAACAATTGTCCCAACTTCGGAAAAAAAATTACATCGCATAACTTTTATTGAAACAGTTTTATACAGGCAGCTCCAAACTTAAAAAGTCAACATCAGGGACACAGGACGGTATAGGAGTTTTCCTGTTATTTAGACCCCCAACATCGTCCAAAACTTATTTATCTCGTTAATATTGTTATGCAATCATGCAATGGGATGTTCCCCAGTATATGAAATAAAAAAACACAATAACATGTACTCAGATAAAAATTATTATTCAGGGACATAAAAGTCAAAGATTGTGAGAATGCCCCATATACCACCCGCAGCTTCATCATTCGCACATTTGTCAAACGATAACCGATTTCGTGAATTTAGGAACTCTAGTATTTTTATGTAACACGCTAATGAAGCCATTTTTCCGTTTTCGCAAAACAACTATATTGTTAACCAGAAAAGCGCTTTCCATGATGCTCCTAAATGATCAGCACGTGGGTTGTTTAGCTAACAAATCATCATTTGTTTCTTTTTATAACCATGTTAGGAAACATCTTTGCTGTATTTTATCTTCATTCTAAAGTTTTTACTTCAATGCTGCAATCAAACTGGGTATCTGATGTTTATATCATTCACCTTTTATTACCTCACTGGTTGAAAGATTACATACTAAATTTCACCCATTTGGTTCTACAATATATGCAACGTAAGCTTACCACCAAGAACTTTCTATTTCTGCATTGTCAAAATTGGTTCACCTGAACAGCATCCCATACCTTTTTGTCTTTTGGGATCGTCGTAATTAATACATCATTCATATTTAGTAAAAATTAGATATTGAAACTTTTTTTTTTCTTTTCAACACTTCCATCATAGTTGAAAAGTATTTATGAATTCGGTTTATCTGTCTGCCGTCTCCTCGTGCTCTAACTCCCATAAATGCACTCGGATTGCGATGAAATTTATAAATATTTTGGGGGCTTATTATGGCAGTTTTGGTATTGAAAATAAAGTGTAGTATTTATGGTTCATTTACAGGGACACTCAAAAGAAAGAATTCAGCTACTTTACGGTCTATGAGAGAAAAATCGTTTGCGGTTTATTTTAATAATATCACACTATTTTAAACATTTTGAAATTGATACCATTGAGGTGAAATTCAAGGGGATTACCATAGAAATGGTCTGCATGGAATGTCTTGTTCATTTACAGAGACACAAAAAATTACTACATTACTGACTTTGAAAAAAAAATTCTAGAAATGCGTTTTTAAATACAACTAATTTTAGCATAGTATTTGGTATGTATACTTTCTATAGATAAAATTCCTTAGGGCACAATTATTTCAAGTACATTTCCAGTGCTACTTTGTTTATGATCCAGAAAATTTATACATCCTAAATATTAGGCAAACAATATTTTTCTACCTATTGGTAGAATTTCATGAAGGCGAATTTTCAAGCTATTCTGTGATTTATTACTAAACTATATTTTAGCATACTATGTAGAATATTATAAATCTATGTATGGCATGCAGGGCTGCACACAAGAATTGGAGTTCTTCTTCGGTTTTGGACAGTAATAGCTAAAACCTGTTTTTCAAATGTGTTATGCACTTTCTAAAATGTTTACTTAGATATCTCATTTAACTTATTAAACATCAAATTTTTGTTAAAGTGTTTCATAATCTGTACATGACACATAATTTTTCTTTCTGCTTAACTTTAGAAAAGCAATTAACATATGATTTTCCAACATTTCATATTTATATGTAAACCTATTGTATTATTTTGATTCATGTCCGCTGCATTTAGACGTTTAAAAATGCTTTGTAGTATAGTAAACAAATATGTCGCATAATGTTTAATGCAGTTGCGAATTCAGATATTTTGGCTATTTTTTTCAATTATTACTGATCTATAGTTACCCATCTAACATTTTCCAACTAAGCGAAATACCTTTCCGAAGACAAGTGTCATTTATTATAGTTGATGAAAGTAGAGCTTTGGTACTGAGGTCTTTGGGAATTTGGACAATGTGAGCTGAAATTCGGTTTTAACTCCGATAAAGATTTAAAAATATTTTTTAGCTAGAAGATGACTTTTTTAAATCTTGTATTTGACAAAATCTTCAAGCAAAAATGAAGTAAGGATTTGACACTTTAAATAAATGTCATTATTATTATGTCAATGTAAAAATTATAATGCACTAAACATTAAACATATATTTATTTAAAAAGATTGCTAACTTCTGAAGAATAAAGAAACTTCAAAGATGAAAAAAAAAAAAAAATTAAGATAGAAAAATCAAGATAGAAAAATCTTACGTCCAGCATGGATTATGTAGCGCTTTTCAACATATTCAGAATACGGTAACAAAATTATGCAGTTTATTATGGTGAAAAATGATACTTAAATAAACAATTTGAAAAACGCATAATGCATTTGAAAACCAATTTCTCCTATTATCACCAATAATTGGAAAAATATCCCTGTAAATGATCTACAGATTTGTATGTGTACTAGATAGTATGCTAAGAGTAGTTCAATTAAATGAATAGCACAGATCAAAATTTCCATTCAGCACTTTCCTTGAATATACGAAATGTACTTGAGAATTTTTCTGAAGCCCTGTAAATGATGTATGATGTGCAGAAATTATACACATCAAGTAATATTAAAACATATTGTTAAATTTAAGGGGTCTTAAGACTCTTAAAATTGGAAAAAAATAAAAAAAAGACCATTTTAAACATTTAATATCTTAAAATGTATTTCATTTTAAGACACAATTTTTATTGGGATCAAAGATATAAGTACAATCTCTCATGTGATGTATTTAAAAAATTGAAAGATGCAGAACTAACATTCACAGGGGGATTCAAACTTTCAGCCATTTGACGACCAGAAAATCGGCATAATAGGTTACGCGCAGGATTCCAAAATGAATTTTTCAACTTCAATAAAACATCTCGGTGCCTACTTATACTTCAGATTAAAATATTTACCCTGAACCTAAATACATTTGTATTTAAAGTATTTTTTTTTAACACAAAGTTGAATTTATCTAATGAAAAATTCAGGAAATTTCAACAGTATAATCACATATAAAAAATTTTTTTGAACAATAAAAAAGAAATTTTAGTTCCAGTTTATACAGACTAACATGAAACATATGTTTTAAAAATTTCATGAAAAAATATTCAGAAGTTTTTAAGATATCCTGCGCGTTTTGCCCAAAAACGTCATTTGAAGAAAAATGACTTCAAAGTTTTGGAACCGCCGCTCATCTATTAATAGGGTATAATTCTAAAAGCCCTAACTTCTGCTCTAATGGGAATTTCAAGGAAACAATTATATCAAAATTTTCAGAAAAAATAGGAGTTTAACATCTAAAAAAAAATAATAAAATTTCTAAAATTTTAAAGCTTTAAGAGTCCTGAGACCCCTTAAGAACACATAACGAATTTAAAAAGCGTATTTCCGCCAAATGAGAATTGAAAATACTTTTTACTATATCTTAGTCTGCGTATACAATATCTGTAGTTCTTGAATCTCGATCATTTTTATCAAACATTAATGCTCTTACAAATCAATCATACGGGTGTCAGTATACCGAGATATGATTATTGAAAAGTAAAACGCACTAAAAAAATAATAACTCTGAACATCAAAGATAAAAATAAATAAAATTAAATACGCATCAGTAATATCTGTTATTCGACCGCAGGCGGTGTTCTGTGTGTCCGTCCAACGTCTCTGCCTGCGCCGATTTAGCCGAGACTCTTGTGGAAGCCAGGTTGAAAAAACAAATCGGAAAATTGAAACCGGACAAACTTAAAAGGAAAATTTATTAAATTAAAGACGGCATCGAGAAAACAGAAGGGTGGACTCTAAGGGTCTCTGAAGCTATCACACGACCGCCGCTGCTTCGAGATCCTTATTAGATATCACTGGGATAAAGTAAAAAAAAAAATAGTCAAGTTTGAATACCTAGAAAGTTACCTTTTATATATGAGGACGTGAGTTTCTAAACTCGCCTTTTCTAAAAAAAAAAAAAAAAAAAAAAAAAAAAAAAAAAAAAAAAAATCGGTCTTTTCAATCAATCTATTCTACTGGGTCGAAAACAATACTATATGCAAAAAAAACTAGTTTTGTAATGTATTTCTGGCATTGTAAATTCCTGGTTTACAATGAAAACCAACGTGCACAGTCAGAGGATTTTTACGATTACTCAAACTCTCTTGTTGGTGTTGTTTATGACGGCCAATTATCTTCACGAGAGATATAGGCGGGGGTGCGCTCCGTGGGGTCTTTCTAAGGGAACCTAACCTGTATTTATGCTAGAAAATCCAAGGTTCGAAGAAAACTACGGAAAACTTCGAACGATTAGGCCGACGGGCGCGATGGGTTCGAACCCAACACCTCCCGTCTACCAGCTTTCACAGCAGAACCTCTCGGTCACTGGTGGAGCTACTGAAAATTAGATTTTCCGGATCAAACGAGTTTGAATCTCATGACATCAATTGTATTATGAAAATAAAGTAAACATTCTAAACCTATATTGTATATGCAAGGTGCATCTTAAATATAGGAAATTATAAAAACAGCGAAAATTCAAAATTGGAAAAAAACATTGAAGCATAAAATTATTGTAGAATTATGTAGTAACAATTATATTTTTATCATTATTCAGAGTTTTGCCTTGATTATTAAAAGTCTTCTGATATAGGAAAAAGGTAAAACAAAACATTTCTGTAAAATGATCGAAATTTTAAGCAAATAAACATATAATGTATCAGATGTTATTTCTATTTTCCTTATTAAATTAGAGTGATACGTAGAATAACACTATCTCTTTCGTTTTTCTATTAGAAGTATGATACTTCATTAAACTTTTTATATGTTATTTTACTGGGATTATGTATCACATTTATTTGATTCTATAAATATGATCAATTTCAGCTTTAGCGAAATATTATGTTTATATATATATATATATATATATATATATATATATATATATATATATATATATATATATATGTATATATATATATATATATATGTGTATATATATATATATATATAATAAGTACAACATTCTTTGTAATTTGAGAATAAACACTTTTTTCCAAAAAAATAAGATATATGTTTCTATTTTCATAAAATGATAAAATTAAGTTTAGTTATTACTATCATAAGAAAGTTAGCGAACCTGATATTTTAATACTACGTAAAACATCCGTTTTCTTTTTAAATATTAATATTTTGAAGTTAAATTTACGAAGTATATATATTTTTGGAAGCTTCCATCTCCGTTTCAAATTATCCTACAGTAGAAAATATTTTACTATGTATTTTAAGAACTTTCAATTTAATTGCACTTTCTCAGACATACAAAATATTTTACATTCGTTTTCCAAACATAAAATAAATGTGTTGTTATATCCGATTTTCTCTAGATAATGTTTTAAGTAAACAGCTTTTATCGGCATTATATATATATATATATATATATATATATATAATTATATTACTTTTACTTATATTTATATTATTTACTTATAATTATATTATATAAATATATTACTTTTACGAATATATATATATATATATTCGTAATCATTAGACTTATTTTATATTGAATAAAATTTTAAATTATTAGGCTAGACTTCTAGAGAAATTTTTAAATCTACAATTTTTTACAGAAATATTGCAGTGAAAGTATCATGTAATGTTCTTATAAGAAAGGCATTTCCATTAAAAAAAAAGTCGATCGATGAAAGACACATACGTGCATATACGCAAGAGCTTAAGAAACAAATGTGTTACATAAATTTTATTGTAAAATTTCTAATTGTTTTATCGAGAAAAATGGTGTGCAATCATAATACACTAAAATTTTAAAGTTATTTTTTAAAAAATAAATAAAATATTTTTAATTAAATAAAGTAATGTAATTAACACTTCTTGTTGTGTATGTTTTAGCAATTATTGTGTTGAAAATTTAAAATTATTTTAATATTTTTAATGCGAAATAAATAGCATATGACAGTGACATTTAATGAACTCACTTAGGATATAAGAAATTGATTAATAAATTAATTTTAAAATTTAAAAAAACTTCTTAAAACACCATAAAATTAGAGAAAACCGCGAGGCCTTTCGAAAGAGCTTAGTTTTTCTTCACCAGGTGCAAAGAACACGTGCTTCCACTTTGAAAGCAGGAACGAGTCTTTGAAAGTAGAAGCATCTGTTCTTTTTCCCGGATGAAGAAGGACTAAGTTCATTCATAACCATAAAATTACAGTAAGCCTCGCGCATTTCTGCAATTTTATGGTATTTTAAGAAGTTATTTTCGATCTTATCGTATCACACCAATTTATTCCATCATTAATTGTACTTAACTTTCAAAATCATACAGATTTGATTAATAAGAGAATTTATAATGAAGATTTTATTAAACGTAGAAGCAAATTACTTTTCTGCAACTTGTTGCTTTCAAAGTTATGTTTCGGATTTCAGCATTTCAATAGCCCCATTAATTTGCTACGGTTTATTGAATTGATCTTTACGAAGATTTCAGAAAATAATTCATTCATTTATTTTACTGTATGCTATCAAAACCACAGCATGAGATAAAGAGCATAGACATCAACAATACTCACATAGGAAACTGAGTGTTCACAAAAACACTACACTTGTAAAATAGAAGATATATAAATGGAAAACAGGAGGACGATACAAGACGCAGCGTAAAATTCTTTATTAGACTAGATGTAATAGTATAATAATTGGTGTACACATAAAATGGTTTTGTAAGTATCGTTGAAAGCTTATATTATTATCAATGATTTATGTGCTCATATAGTCCCAAACATTTAAAAACACCTGAATAGCATTGACATTGGCGATGCTTGTTACGAGTCCATGTAAAAAAAAATGAATTTAGTAAATGACAGGCTCGGATGCCCTTTACACCTGGAAACCTTTGCAAAATAAAAAAGGTGAACAAAAATAAATAAGGGACCGTATGAGATGTTTACTATTCCAATGCATTGATTATCAAAATTCCATTTAAAATTTTCGAGTAGAAAAAGAACATGGTGCACTGGAATCCCGTCGTAGCATTGGATTCATAATCTGTCGGCTTCGTTTAATAGAATATCCTTCATTGGTCGTGTCCAAAAATAGCTAACATTGTATAATAGCGAAGCAGGGTTCTACAACTTGTGATATCGCTTCGTGGATACACATGGATCCACAAGTGCTCATTGTCAGTATTAGTTACCCTTTGACGTAAAAATGGCGCATAAAAGAACGTAACTTTAGAAGCCAAACCACTCGCATTTTGCTACAGAAAACAATTCTACTAATGGCAGCGTCTTTGATAATTTCCTTATACACTATGACGCAAAAGTTTAGACAATGAAGAAATTCTTACATACTTTGAAAAATATTTATTCAATTTTCAAATCACTGCTTGAAATTAATGTGCTGTACATATAAACAATATTTATAACAAAGAAAAGTGGAATTGTGCATATTGCAATAAATTAAATGGCAACAAAAATAAACTGCTGTCTCAAAAGTTTAGACACAAATTAAATGAAATCGAAATAAACAATTTTTAAAACCTGGTTGCGCATCCATGCTTATGTATTACGTCATATACATGAGATTGCATGGAAGAAACTAAATCTTGCATAGTTTGTGGATCGATATCGTACCATGCATTCTCAATAGATGTCTTAAGTTCCTTTTCAGAAGAGTATTGTCTAGCGTTGCTATAAAATTTGCGACACATGATGCTCCAAAGGTTTTCTATAGGGTTAAGATCTGGGCTACATGCTGGCCAGTCGAGAACTCTTATATTATGGGAATTAAACCAAGATTTTGAATGTTTTGCAGTGTGAATTGAAGCATTGTCTTGCTGAAATTCCCACTGAGGACCCCCTAGAAGCTCAGCAAATGGCAGTAGGTGTTCTTCTAATGTCTGTGTATAATGCTGTGAAGTTTGACGACCACTGGTGAAGGTCAGAGATACTTGTCCATTATAGCAAAAGGCTGCCCAAACCATCACCGAGCCCCCTCCTTGTCTGCGACTAAAAAAACGTCGAGGTTCCTTCCGCAAGTCATGCCAATACGATAACAACCATCTGGACCATCCAAATTCCACTTTTTTTCATCGCTAAATATGACTGACTGCCATTTCTCTCCATATGACATATGCTTTCGAGCCCACATAAGTCTTTGTAACGTATGGTGTGGTTTCAGAGCTGGTTTCTTCTGCATTTTGCTATAAACGATTGTTCCTTTTTCCAAAATTCGTCTACGAATCGTATCCTTTGATACAGAGAGTCCCGATGAGCTTTGAACTCCACGTACGCTCATTTGTTGAGTACTCGCTAGTCTTTGTATCAGGCGATCCTCTCGTACATTTGTCACACGTGGCCTCCCAGACCGACATTTTGCTTTATATTCGGAACCACTCGATAAAACTCGATAAATAGATTTTTTTGACCTATTAATAATAGCAGAAATTTCAGAAACGCTCTTCCCTTCACCTTTCAACTGCCAAATCCTTGAAACCTCATTCACTTGAATTTCTTTAGCTCTCGGCATGTCGACTATGAAGCGCAATCGTTTGCAGAACTTAAGTACTCCAAATTTGTGACATCATCGATTCTAAATTTGCATATGCCAGCAAATATTCAAAGAAATTTAGAATAGTGTCTAAACTTTTGCGACAAGCACATTTGAATTTTTATGAAAAAAAATTAGTATTATAGCAAATAAAACGACTGTCTTTTGTACATAGCATTTTAAATCAGTTTTTGAATATATTTACAGGTTTTTGTAATTCTGACGTCATAATTCTACATTTTAAAGCTGAATGACGTCATTGTCTAAACTTTTGCGTCATAGTGTAGTTGCATACGCAATGCGACCACAATTGTCACGATATGCTAAGGCAGCAACTGGAAATACGCATATGTTTTTGTCTGAGAACTATTGCTCCCAGCATCCAACATCTCCTCATGTATGACGTATTTCATCTTTATTGTGGTCGTATGCTATCGTGTATGGTATCGTTAATGGATCCATTTTTATGAAAGCTAAATATTTGATTATGTGATACAGTACTGTTCGGGTACCATACTCACTCGTACTGAGGATTGTCTATTAAACGTACTAACTCATAGGTGGATGTATACTAATTCACTATATATGAAACAATGTGTGCTCTTTCACGGATGTTCCAAACAATATACTTATTTTACTTATTAACCTGATATGTTTCTTATCGCTGTTTTGAGCCTACGAAACGAATTATATGTACTATATTTGAAACACTATATACTTTACGAAATATCCATTACTCTTATTATTATACACTATAAAAGTAATGTCGTTGAAATCTAAAAATAAAATCTATTTAATATTTTATTCTAAATAATTCTCAATGCAACAATGAAACAATCACTGTGATTTTACTATTACTCATGCATTTGAAATATAGCTTGATATTATGGTAATAAAATAATGATTTATAAAAGGTAATCTAAATGAAGTTAGAATTCTGAAACTCTTTGAATTTGCATTGCCATGACGGACAGGTTGGTTGGTTGAATTTTGACGGCCGATTATCTACGCTAGGGATATAGGCCCACCATGACGGACAGATTTAGTTTAATATGCAGGTAGGAAAAGTAGTATTTAATCATATATGTTGTGCTAAGAAAGTATTATTTTTCTAAAACACGTAACTCTGCATTTAAAATAAGAAAATATTCAATCCTGTTTGTATCTGTTAGCTTTAGATAACATATTATATGGCTACAGGATATGTCTGTAATTTCTTATCACAGGTAAAAATTTATTTCTAAATTTAGTACGTTATTAATTTTTTAGGCAAATTTATGCTGAATCTCAGCTGTTAACCATACCGTGACGTAAGTATTTTTAATAAGTGCAACTTTTTTCCCCTTTTTGAACTTTTTAATGTGCCCGTGATGTCATATGAAGTATCAATGCTCATGTTCCCTATTAAACTTATTTATTGAATGTCCAATGTAAAATTAAATGTTTGTTAGACGCCATGTGTTCCTTAAAATTTTGAATAATAGAGATAGTGTACTTGGCACAACTTTATATGCAGTTCGAACGCGAACTGATAGAATTTGAGTGGTATCGACAAAACACCCGGAGGAATACAAGCAACATTATAATGCGTGCCTTTGTCTCTTTTATCACAAATTAAATATTTAAAAGAGCATCCTACGGCAAAATTTAAATAAATAAACTATTAAAACTATGTTTTTTCTATCAAATATTGACACTCGTTCGTGAAGAAAAAAAAAACGCTTCTCTTGTAGATCAAGTACTCTAAGGAAATAAAACTACTTTTAAATATTCCTGTAAAAATAGAAATTTGAATTCTTAATGAATAACAATCTGCAAGTGGGAGATAAAACTCTTTGCTAAAATTAATTAAACTTTATAATTGTAAATGAATATAAATAAAATATATTTATTCTAGGATAATACAAACCTTAACTGAAGAGATTCGCTATCTAGCGTAACGTTTCTATTGAATTCTCACAATTAATTAGAACTTAATAAAAGCGTAAGATATCTGGAATTCACCATGGAGATAATTAAAGCTTTAATCGTAGAGGTAAATTCCTCTGCTGCAACTTGTTGCTTTGAAAGTGATGATTCGGATTTCGGCATTTCTATAGCTCCATTAATTTGTCACGGTTTATTGAATTCAACTTTACGAAGATTTCAGAAAATTATTCATTCAGCTTTACTCTGAAATTATTTATGTCATTTGATAATTAGAAAATTTATTTTATTTTGCTTTTGCAATTTTCATTCTTTGAATGTAAAAGCAACATGAAATTGACATAAATGTTTTATAATAAAAAGTCAACTTAGAATAAAATATATCTGTAATAAATTATACAATAAACTAATGTAGCAAAATTCATTTATAGAAATATGAAATTCATTATCATTTATATAAATGCGTATACAAAGCATTAAAAAAAAAAACATTCAACAAACTTTAAAATATGATTCAGAACAAAAAGTATTAAGATAATCGAACGTAATTTTCAAGAGACGTGTCTTTATTTGTGCGAGATACAAAAATATAACCAGATGTGGTGGATATGTATATCATCCGCATCAAAAAAGTGTCAAAGTACGAGGGCAAATCAAAAAATAAGTTACAATTCCAAGTTATGGATCCGAATCATGTTACACGTATTAAACCACATATACAGAGGCAACAAGGCTATGACAACATAGAATGTAAGTTCAATTTACCACATAGTCCCCAAGAGACTGTAAACATTTATCGGAACAGTCAACCAACTTTTCGATTCCGGATGCGTAGAAATCTCCTCCAGCACTATCTAACCACCCAGAGACAGTGAAATCCAAGGTGCTCTTGAACAATGGAGAGCACACTGCAGCACGAAATGTTAAGCATGCTGGCAATTTCCTGGAGTGTTATGCGCCGATTCTCTATAGTGATCGCATCCACACGGTCAACATTTACTGGACGTTGTTTCGCGATATTCGTCCGTGATATCCGTGCATGCTGAACATTTCATATGGCAGTGTGTTCCCCATTGTTCACAAATATCTTGGATTTCGCTGTCTCCGGGTGCTTACATTGTGTTGCAGGAGATTTCTACGCATCCGGAATCTAAACGTTGGTTGACCGTTCCGAGAAATGTTTACAGTATCTTGGGGACTATGTGGAAAAGTGAACTTACATTGTATCTTGCCATAGCCGTATTGCCTATGTATATAAGGTTTAATAAATGGCCATAACTTGGAAGTGAGACTTATTTTTTGATTTGCCCACGTAGATTATCCGTATTTTAACGATCTTCAGCGCAAAATTGTTATCTATCGGGGTATGCTGGAAAAAAGTTTCCAAATTTTACAAGCACGTTTATTAAACAATTTTTCGGGAAATCTATGAAAGTGGTGTAATGTTATTGTTAGAAAGTGGTTAAAAGTGGTGTAATGTTTGTTTGTATTTATTTTTTATCAACAAGAGTATTTTTAAGTACAACATGAGGACTTCTGTTAACTCTTTCACTACCAAAATTTAAAAAAATAAAATAAAAATTATGAACTTTTCACACATTATTAATAATCATCTCAATATTCTAAAAACCATCTAATAAAAATTTATGATGATTTTTCTTTTGTTATTATAGAATAGTCAAACGTCATAAACACGAGTTTTAAGAACATTATAATTACTTAGAACCACCATAATAAGTTTAAATGAAGGTTTCTAGTTTATTTAACACAATTCAAAACATATTTAGCTGCTTCAAGTATTAAATTATTCCAAAATTAGCGCATTTTTTTAAAAAAGTTACCTCGACGAGAAAATTCATTTTTATTTAAAAATTTCTCGGTGAAATTTCGATTCAAAACATTTCGCTCATCCGTTTGTTTCATTTGAAAAAAAGATCTGTTTTTGGTAGAAAAACGATTAAAAATGCGCACGATTTTTGTTTTATTATTCTTTTAAATGAAATTAAACGTTTTTATTTCTTTTTTTTTTTTTTTAAGAATGTCACTGATCACGGACGCCAGTCGCGAAAGGGTTAAGCTCTCTTATAATATAAATGTGCTTTAAAAAACGAGATTTTTCTTCTTATTATATATGAGTACATTTTTCTTACATTTGAGGGCTGTGCGTGTATGTAAATTGATTATGGACTGTAACTAGTTCAAATATAAATGCAAAGATAGTCAAATGATACGAAGAGAGTCTAATAACAAACAGTTCTTTTTATACGCATGTATACAGGAACTTGTATCGGGACTGACACCATAGTCAGTTACGAAACATATTGCGATGTTGTTTTCGTGGACAATACAACTCGAATTAAAGACATAATCTGTATAATTATGCTACACCAATACTACAATAGATGTTATTACTAGCAATAATGGCACCATGGTCATTTCAGATAACGAAATAGCTCACTAAATGCGGTTTTATTCCATAAGAACATTCGAAGTTCGAATAACAACAGACGATAGAGACTGCCGTTCCCAAACGGCAAACACAAAAGTCTGGTGGAATGCGCAAGGAGGTGCGTTCAAAATAGTGTCAAGGCCGTAACAAGGGCCATGTTTTAAATGTAGCTAAGTAATGAGTATAATATAAAAAAAAGAATATAAAAAGGGAATTTTATTTATTAATTGTATTATTTCGATGAATTATTTTTTCTCTAGTAAGAAAATGTAATACATTGTTTGTTTTTTATCAAAAATATCTTCTCGACAAAAAAAAAAAAAAAAAAAAAAAAGGATGGCATAC
Source organism: Maratus speciosus (assembly GCA_963932465.1). Lineage (NCBI taxonomy): Eukaryota > Metazoa > Arthropoda > Arachnida > Araneae > Salticidae > Maratus > Maratus speciosus. The sequence goes on along the minus strand of OZ010790.1, from coordinate 417,484,159 downwards.
AAATGTTTATTATAAATATACGAAGTTGATTACTAAGAGTGAAATGAAAGTTCTATGTCATAAAATAAAACTTTCCAGAGTCAATTCAATTATCATTTTATTATATTTCATTCATTTTCTTTATGGTTATTTACAAAAATAGCTGTAAAATTTCAGGAAATATTGGGAAGAGCATTGATATGCCTTTACTGAAAAAAAAAATCCTACTACCATAAAGATGTCAATCTAAATCTATAGCCAAGATTTAAAGCTGTACAAATCAGAGATGGGGAAGAATTGCTGAATTTATTCATAGAAATTAACTACAAAAATCTGTTTTTTAAACGCTTTTCTCTAACTCTAAGTTGCTTAGTTACTTTTTTTCCATTCCCTGCGTCCACGTATAAGAATATTAATTTACTCGATAAAATAATAATCTATATTAATAATAATCGACAAAATATATTTGTTGTATTTTTTAACACAGTATTATGAATATTCAACTTTGAAATACCATTCATTAGAACAGTAGGATCAAAGAATTACTATATTAGCATGACTAGCAGGAAATTTAAGTATAGAAATAGGATCATGTAGCTTATAATAAATATAAACGAAAAACCACAACCTAGCAAGTTTATATAAAGAAGAAATCATCCAAATAAATTTCAATGAAAGTAAGATGATTTTTCCCGCCAGTCTATATTATCATCCATTATAAGAGAAACTATAGAGATTATAACATGTAAAAATTCCATATGAAACGATGCAGAATCATGTAACTGACCAAACTTATGGCTCGATATACACAATTGTTTATTACAATTTGTTAAACATTTACTATGTTATGGATATTTTGTAGAAACTGACAAATATATTTCCTCTTTAAAAAATAATATTAATCACACCATACATATCGTTTAAAAAATAATCTCGCAAGAAATTTACAAAAACAGAGAATGCATGCTACGTTTTAAAAATTCTTTCTCAAAACATTCTATCAGGAAAATACACACTGTAAAAACTATTTTAAAAATCATTTTTGTCACTCTGAATTGCGTATTGTATGGAATATTCGGGAATAAATCAACCTTTTATTTCGATTCCCTGCCTGCAGATATATCGATATGAATTCTAAAAATATTCCAGGTTCATTCAAATTTCAAAGAAAATGGCGATAAAACTCTTTCGCAGCTGTCAGGGGAAAGAAATATCATTTTAAATCTTTCTCAATTGCTGTAATATTTTGTTCTGCAGTGAGAAGCTTAGATTTCTGCTATTGAAAAGATATTTGATTTTAGTATTATAAAATACAAACTATTATGCTAATATTTTTCTTTATATTACTTATTCTCATAATTCTTAGAAATTATGTCTTTTATATAAGAGAGATTTTAAACGGTAAATTAACTATAGATAGGCTGAATTTTGTTATGTTTAATTTTACGGATTTGATATAATTCTATAAAATTATTGATTTTACATTTTCAAACATGTTTCCGTATTTTTGTTTTATTATTCAAAGAAAATTGCGATAAAACATGTTCGAAACCAGGGTTATAAAAAAACCGGGTTTTTTGTTAAAAACCCAGCCCGGGCGGGTTTTATTAAAAAACCCGGTTTAAATGGGCAATTTTCCCCGGGTAAATGGGGTGAAAATGCCAAAATGTGGACTATGATTTCCTCACAAATAATAATCTTCAGGGTTGCCACTGTATAGGGAAAACTGGAAAAACTAAGGTAATTTAAAAGTGAATATTAAAAATAAGAAATTTTACTAAGTTTTGGTACTTTGCAAAATTTATCCATTGAAATTTTGAAAATTCTCAGAGGAATTACTCAGGGAAAATTTAATTTTTTGCTTAGGAAAGCGCAAGAAATTTGATTGCCGAAATAAGTGGCAATCCTGATCTCAAATACAATCTTTGTGGACGCTTCATAGTCTAATACATGGGAATGACTTCATAGTCTTAATAAGGATCTCAATATTTTTCTCTGTTCTTAAAATATATATATATATATATATATATATATATATATATATATATATATATATATATATATATATATATGATCCCTTTAATTTAAATAACAAACAAATTTTAAATTGCAAAGCTATAAATTGTGTGTTATTTAATAAAATATAAATATAACTTAAAAAAAAACTTGCTCCTTTGAAATTATCATAAGATAGCAAATGTTGATAAAAAAATATCTTGCAACAAAAATTTTTCTTATATGTATATACAGGGTGTCCACTCTCAACGGTGTCCAATGGCTAATTCCTAAACCGTTAGTCATAGACATATAGTTTCAAATACAAAAAATGTTTTAAATTGAGGCAAAGAAATATTTTAAAAGCGATTTGGGTCAATAAAAACATTTCTTAAAAATTACGAAGTTTAAGTTTTATATGCCCCCCCCCCCCTGGTTTTATAAGTTATATTTAGTAAAATTTTCCTATTACACTGACAAGTAAGACAAAAAAGTCCTGTTCATATAGCACTAAAATTCACGACTGAGATATGAAAGTTTAAAAATGCATGACTTATACCACTTTTCTGCATTTGAACACAAATGAGTTTGGCCATGCTTTGAGGGGTCATATACTAAGTGCTTAAAATATTCGAAGAACTTTTCATGTGTATCTGCGCTTTGAAAAAAAAATAGAACAAGTGTTACAATTGAGTTAACTTTTATTAAGTTTCAGATTGGCTAAAATTATTGTATTTTAACAAATGTTTTATTTTGTAAGGATTTCAGATTCTTTCTATTCATGATTTCTTTTAACAAATATTATGTTATTTTATTTAACTTCAATGATCGTATGCTTGTTTTCCCAGTTCGAAATTTGTACTCAAAATTTAACTCACTTTCAAATATCCGATCGAGATTAAATTTTACATACTGATGTAAATCCGATGACAATCTAATATTATTATGATTTTCGGTGGTTATCATTCATACTTGTTTTACACGATAACACAAATTTCGGATAGATTACGACCAAGAAGTTTAAGAAAAAGTTTTAGATTAGATAACATAAGAATGTTATGGTTGTGTTTTTTAACTTTTATGTATTTTTTAACTTTTATGTATTTTTTAGCTCTTAATCCGAGAATTACCTTAATTTTTAACCATCATATCAGGATGTTTTGCAAATCATAAATTGTCAAAGTTAAAAAATAACAAAAATCGGATACTATAAAATAGAGAAGATGGCTGAGCTTTTTAACTTTTGATAATTCATTTTTATGTACTTTTTAGTACTGAATCGGATTCAGCAGTTAAAAATGATGCTATAAAACAGATATAAAACTTTTTTTATTTAATTTTCTTGACGTGATGGTTAAAAATGGCCATTTTCGGATTCAGCAGCAAAAAATACACAAAATAATTTAATAAATATAATAAGTTTGGTAAATATAACACTCTTGAAGCTAACTGAAAAGCTTAAATTTGCGTTTTAAATTAAAAGCTAAAACGTTTTAAAATTATAGGGTTCCCAATCTAAAAGTGCAAGTAAATTAGTACAAATATATTTTCTAAGATTCAAAGAAGTGAATAAATAAAACAAAATAACCATAAACTGTTAACTACATCATTTGTTCCTTTCCATAAATATATTTTAAAAACCCGGGTTTTTTACATCGACTTTTTATATAAAAAAAAAAAAAAAAGACCTGGGCGGGCAGCTACCCACTACAACTCTGTTCGAAACTCACAGAGAAAAGAAAAATCATTTAAAATTTTTCTAACTTGTAAAAATTCTAGAACAGAAAGAAACTTTTTTATTATGATGATCCTATATGAATGAGAGCATAAAGGCGCACTTCTGAAAACATGCGGTTCCGGATTCCACTCCCAGTGACTCCATTCCTGCTGTAATTTCCAATGATATACAGGATGTCCACTCTCAGCGGTATCCAATGGCTAATTCTTAATCAGTCTGTCATAGACATATAATTTCAATTACAAAAAAATGTTTTAAATAAGGGATAAAAGTATTTTTAAATCAATTTGTATCAATAAAAACATTTCTTAAAATGATGAGAAATTTAAATTTTTATACGGTTCTCCGGTCCTATATTTAGTAAAACTATATCTAATAATAAACCACTTTGCATTTTGTCTTTATGGTACTAAATATTGTCTTATAATAATATAATATTGTCTCGATAATCGTAAATATTGTCTTTATGGTACAGTATTTAAGCAGAAGTTTGCAGATAATCTGTTTTTGCACCATATTGAAAGGAGTATTTGATTTTGTCTTGCTGATCAATTTTGGTGTAATAGTTAGGAATCTGTTTGTATGCTTGCAGTTTCATCTGATTTTATTTAGTTTGCAGAAGTTTGCAGATAAGGATTACAGATACCATTTACTTACATTTTGCTCTACCGTAAGTATTTAAAAAAAATCTGTTTTTGCAACGTATTCAAAGGAGTATTTGGGTCTTGCTGATCATAATTATTCATCATTTTGAAGAGAATTTTGCAAAATACCCAAGGGATTTTAATGTATCTTTTCGCTCTTCCCCATTAAAAAAAAAAGTTCACTGAAATCTAAATAAATAGTAATGACAAATAAAATTGAAGAGTTTATATGTCTTCTAAAATTGAGGTACTAAAATGAATAATGCACAGTTAGACTCTTTTCTTTTTAGAAATGCCCATATACTCACACACTCTTTACTGCAAAACTTTTATATCAATTTACAATTAAATCGATTGTGTTTCAGAAAGATATAGTACCAAACATTTGTATCCTATCCAGAAGCTTTCCCTTTTAGAGCCCTTAAAATCCTTGATCCATTTTTACGTACAATAATACCTGGCAGAGGAAGGGAACTTCATAGGGAATTTAATATACAGCGTGCATCTGAAATGCTTCAACAAACTTAAAAGCCTGATAGTACTCATCAACACGCACAAAAAATGCAATGGAACGTGGGGTCGCAGATGACGTTTAAAGGGTGAAAATAGCAAAACTAATAAAAATATCGAAATCTCGCATGTTGCGTTTCTGCAGAACTGGCTAGTAGAACGAAACCGGTTTTTCCATTCATTTTGTGCATATCCTGTCAGAAAGAGATAGCAAAAACTTGGAAGAAAGCCAAAGAAATCTGTGAGCAGGAATCCGCGTATGCAAAGCCACGTAGTGTTCGAGCGTGTTCGCCAGTTGTTCCTCCGTAGATTTGCTCTGTGTAATAATGTTCGCGGTCGACACTTTGAACAATTGTTGTAAAATAATTGTTTTCTGGACATTATGAGCTATGTTCTACCTATTCTGTGCAATAAATAATTTTCTGGTGTGTTTCTTTCTTTTCTCAGTTTGTCCATTTCCAGACGCATTTTCTCGATTTTCCTCCTTTAAACGTCATTTGCGACCCCATGTTCCATTGCATTTTTTGTTCGTCTTCATTAGTACTATCATCCCTCTAAGTGTGTTGAAGTATTTCAGATATACCCTGTAAAAGACTTTATGATAGTATCTACTTTAGCGGGATATCGTTATTCTACGAATAAAGATTATTTACTAAAGTCCTGTGACTCCTCTCGACTTCAGATCAGGGGTAGCTCTCGTTATAAGCGCGGTGTCTAGGTTTAGTGAAGTGGCTTTACGTTACACTATGAGATTGTATACATCGCCACCTAAAGGAAAATATCGACTAGCGTTCCTGTCTCGAAAATGCTACGAGATAAGGGAAAAAAGGTCAATTACAAAATTGTAGAGCATCTTTGAATTTACAATAATAATAATTTTCAAATATACCTATATAAACACATCATAACTTATTATTTTATAACGAGATAAACATTAACTTGCGACTATTCTTTTACGAAGATAATTTTTTTTCGGTTAAATAGAATTTTAATAGAATTATTTTCGTATTTACGCAGTATAACGAGAAAAACATTAACTTGCGACTATTCTTTTACGAAGATAATTTTTTTTCGGTTAAATAGAATTTTAATAGAATTATTTTCGTATTTAGGCAGTCTAAAAAGGAATTTTCTCCATCATCAAAATGTCGAAATTGTAAATAAATGACATCTTCCTAAAATTTCATAATGTTATTGATTGTTGAAAATTTGTTATTTACATAGTTCTTCAAATAATAGTTCGACATGCATTTCAGTAGAAATTAGACAACGACCAATTCAATAACGATTTTTTTAAAATAAAACCTGGAGTTAATGCAGATAGAATTTTTTTTCATTCAATCTAAATAAACAATAATAACGCACACAAAAAATAAGACCCTATTTTAAATGTCTGCTAAAATTGCAGTATTAAAATGAATTGGGGTTGCAGTTTTATATATTTTTTTGTTTAAAAAGGGCTTCATACTCAAGCAGTCTTTATTGCCAAACCTTTATATCAATTTAAGGTTAAATCGATCGTATTTGAAAATGATATGGTACGAAATATTTTTATCCTATCGCACTCATTTTTCTTTCAGACCCCTTAACCCTTTATCTCCTGATGATTCTTATAAGTACCATTAAAATAACTTGTTGTCTGAGCGAAGCGAAGGCTAATACTCAGCGAAATATTACTGTCCGGACACATTACTACTACGATAGATATTAACGCCATGTCCTACTAAAAAAAAAGCCTAATAAAAACCTTTCGTCAAGCATAACTCAAAAAATATTTGTCGGATTTCGTTTCTGATTGCACCTGAAGGTACCTATGAGGGTCGCCTACTGAATGCACCTACTATGAAAAATAAGTTCCAAACCGTTTAAAAATTATATAGAAAAAACTGATAAAAAGCACAATTTATCTGCATACGTCACAGAAATTTGGTGTGCGTCACTTTCACCGGTTGATGTTTTCGTAGACAACTGGTTTGAACACATGGAGCAAATATAAAAAAAAAAAAAAATGCGCACGCATTAATATTGAATAGATCAGTTTCAACCACGTGATCACAAACCTTGCAACGACCCGTCGCAACCAGTTTTGGTGGGCAAACAAATAATAATACCGTACTCCGTACCACGGTGACCGTTTTCAGCCTGTTGTATAAAATCTGGCCTGTTGTATGACATACAATTGTGGATGATTAAAACAAAAGACATGAGTGTTTATTGCTCCGGGAGGTTATCTTTCTCTGGATGTCTGTCTGTCTATCATACAGCATGCAATTTTCTTGTAAAGGATGATATTATTATGCAGTAAAACCTACATAACGGACACACCCTATTAGTGGACACCTCTATTTAGTGGGCATTTTTTCGATTACCAATCCTTAAATAACTGTACATTTTTTACTCTCAGTAGCGGACACCTCCAAATAGAGGACAAATTCTGCCCTCCCGAGGTGTTCGCTATTCAGAGGTTTTACTGATAAAACCTCCATAGCGGACACACCCGATTAGCGGATACCTCTATTTAGCGGACATTTTTTCGATTACCAACTCTTAAATAACTGTACATGTTTTACTCTCAGTAGCGGTCACCTCTAAATAGAGGACAAATTCTCCATTCTCTGGGTGTCCGCTACTCAGAGGTTTTACTGTATATAATATTGATAGTTATTTTACAGGGCCACACAAAAGAATAAGACTATATGAAACGAATATAAACTAAATTCGGGATTGGTAGATCGCTGATGGTAATGTAATTTTAGGATGTTGTTACAGTAATCCGCAGCATGTTTTTAGAGTTTCGTTCATCTAACGAAACCCTACCTGTCTCACTCCTTTGTCTGTCTGTCTGTCCGTCTGTCACAGAGCCCGTTCTCAGAAACTATATATGTCGGAGACTTGAAAATTTGCATACTTATAGCTGAACACCACACATCAAATGGCAAATAATAAAATTTTGAAAAAGTCTAATATTTAACCCTCTGGGCTCTAACTTGTGTATTTTAAGCAATTTTTCTAACTCAGCCTCTAATTCAATTAAGTTGGAGACATGAAATTTTGCATACTTATAGCTGAAATCCTCACATCAAACGACAAATAATAAAATTTTGAAAAAGGTTTAATATTTAACCCTCTAACTTGTGTATTTAAAGCAATTTTTCTAACTCAGCCCCTAATTAAGTTGGAGACATGACATTTTGCATGCTTATAGCTGAACACCTCACATCAAACAACAAATAATAAAATTTTGAAAAAGGTCTAATATTTAACCCTCTGGGCTCTAACTTGTGTATTTTAAGCACTTTTTCTAACTCAGCCACTAATTAAGTTGGAGGCATGAAAGTTTGCATACTTATAGCTGAACACTTGTGATAACACGGTAAATCATAAAATTTTGAAAAAGTCATATTTAACCCTCTGGGCTCTAACTTGTGTATTTTAAGCAATTTTTCTAACTCAGCCCCTAATTAAGTTGGAGACATGAAATTTTGCATACTTATAGCTGAACACCTCACATCAAACGGCAAATAATAAAATTTTGAAAAAGTCTAATATTTAACCCTCTGGGATCTAACTTGTGTATTTTAAGCAATTTTTCTAACTCAGCCCCTAATTATGTTGGAGACATGAAAATTTGCATACTTATAGCTGAACACCTCACATCAAACGACAAATAATAAAATTTGAAAAAGTCTAATATTTAACCCTCTGGGCTCTAACTTATGTATTTTAAACAATTTTTCTAACTCAGCCTCTAATTAAGTTGGAGAGATGTAATTTTTGCATACTTATAGATCAAATCCTCACATCAAACGACAAATAATAAAATTTTGAAAAAGGTCTAATATTTAACCCTCTGGGCTCTAACTTGTGTATTTTAAGCAATTTTTCTAACTCAGCCCCTAATTAAGTTGGAGTCATGAAATTTTGCATACTTATAGCTGAACACCTCACATCAAACGACAAATAATAAAATTTTGAAAAAATCTAATATTTAACCTCTAATATTTTGTCTCGCGCAATTTTTAAATTTAAACTGTTTTGCAATACTATTTTTTGTTCATTTTGCATAATAAGTGTAATGTGACGCAATTTCTTCTATTTCAGACTTCTAACGCATGTTAATGAATTTATTTTACAATATCCTTCCTCTTTCAAAATTCACATGTAAATATAGTTTTAATGGCGCAATTTCCAATACGTGCCTGCTTTTTATACCTAATTATCTAATTCTAATTTGAAGGTATTTTTCTGTTTATAATAGTAACGTGTAAATAATTTTTTTATTTGAAGCAAACATTATTGTTTGCGCTGTTTATACAGTTGGCAACAGTTTAAATTAATACCATTTTCTAAAATATGTAAAAAATATCAGTCAAGATGCTGAATATTTGAATTTAAAATAGAAATAAAACCTCGAAAAATGAGTCAAATTAAAAAAATTAATGAAATCTGCACACCGGGATTTTCTAGTGAATAAAATGATCTAAAAATGATTAAATTCACATGTATAGCTTTTGCTCCTATAAATTTTTTTTTAATGGAAAGATATTGTCCAACTTTAGCATTAAATATCTCTTAAAATAATTCTTCGATTTGAAAACTGTATGCATTAGCGTGTTGATCAAACATTTCGCTATAATACCACCGATTTTCATATTTTTGTATGCAATAGTTTTCTTAATATTAACGAAGAAAGACCTCCGGTCACAAAAAATTAAAAACCGGCGGCGGCGGTGACAGCGTTAGTTACTTTTTTTAGAATAGAGAGATATATAAAAATGAAAACTTGTCTATCTGTCTGTTTGTAATTCTATAAAAATCCACACTTTGTCAGTGCAAGAACCTACATCGCTGCAGGAGCAAAAAAGTTCTAAAATTGTGATATCTGCGATATTGATTGGGTTAGAAACTTTAAATTTGGTGCGGTAGTTACTTTTAAGATGTAAATACTCGTAATGAACGCTCTCTAAAAGGTTCAATTTGACGGATAAACTTAAAAATTTCTAGAAAGGTTCTAAACTATGATTTATTTGGAATACTGAAATTTTTGGGATACTGTTGGGGTTAGAAACTAGAACTTTGGCATGGTAGTAATGAATAAGATGTAAATGCTCGTTGTAGAACGAATTCTAAAAAATAGAAAGACTAAACAAAGCGGAAAAAGATCTAAAGATGATCTAATTAACGATGAACATGGAACTGTTAGGAATACAAACATGAAAATTGACATGACTGTATTTATCATGACGTAAATTCTCGCAATAGAACAATTTCTAAAAATGTCGCTATAAAAAACAGTGCAGAGACAAAAAACTTTCAAAAATTTTCTATTCCTCTGTTACTGCTGAGCCCAAAATCTTGAAATTTTGCTTCGGGTTAGTTTTAAAATATACAATTGTCTCTATGAATGGTTTCTAAGAAATTAAAAATTTAAAAAGATGAAATTAACGGAAAGCGATCTCAATTACCATTAATTTGGAATTATTAGGTACAGCAACTTTAAATATTTCATAATGCTGCATTTCCTCCGCAAAACTTGCGATTTAAATGCAACAAAACTGATAGATACCCACCTAGCATTAAATAAATTGTGTAAATATTGAATAAAGACCTGTATGAAACAGTGAGTTGCCCGAAAGTACTTGTTAAAGTGTTCCTTCTCTAGGCTTTTCTCTCTCTCGCCAAGGCCACTAACAGAGGGAAGTGCCGTTTTAAATGTGATATGAATTTTTTAACCGATTCATTTTTCTAGACATTTTATCATAAGGTCATATTCTCAATTATTATTAGTAGATTTTTTATATATTAACTTATTCTGGTGAAATTTTGTAATCGGGTTCATATTGGCGTATATTAGCTTGCATGATTTGCTGAATAAATATGTATGGATTTGTAAATTACTTCAAATGACACATTGACAGTTCAAAAGTTATGCAGACGATATATTCAGATCTTGTGTCATACTTTATGTTGTAATCATTGCCGATTTCTTTTATTTAATACATGCTAAATACAGCTCAACTTGTGCAGAATATGTTTGAAAACAAAACAATACAGCGTATGTAGTGGACAGCATACACTCATCATTTAAATCCGATCGAGCATATCTAAAACACACTCTAACGAAGCATTGCATGCCACTTTTGATGTATTCGGTACTTTGATACTATATTAGATTTTGAGAAGAGTATTCCTTAAATGTTACCGACAACCTCATTGCATCCGTGGAAAACAGATATTGTACAATATTAACTATTCCGGGGGAGCACACACCATATAAAGTATAGTCTATTCTTTTTAAACATCATATATTTGTCATTTAAAGTTACTCAAATTGGTGCGGAGCATCTGATTATGCTCTTGACATCATTTTATACAGTTAAAATTCCGATATAAGTAAATTAGTGTTTCATTTTCTATTTTACTTTTAATATATTGCGTACTTTCAATTTTATATCCATGCATGGCTGTCTTGAATGGTTTGATTTCCCATTTTTTTAAACAGTGTATACGAATTTATATATAAGATTTTGTAATTCTACAATTCGTTTATTTTCATCATTTCAATTTTTCGCAGTATATGGACAATTAAAGATAACATCTCATTTTCATTGCTTCCACATGTTATTATTAAATCTATGTTCTCAGTAATATCGCTCAGACTAATCCCTCTGAGGGAAGTCCTAGTTATAAAATTCATTTAACACATCGATTAGTAGTAATACACTGTAAAAAAAAATCTGTAATCCTACAAAACTAGTTTTTGTAAAACTACAGAAATCTGCATGTTTACTAGAATTTTATCTGTAACCGGGTATAATATTTACCACTCGCATAGTAGAAATACATGAAATATCTTAGTCTCCCATGTCAGCCAATGAGAAAGGACTTCAATGATGACGTAATGACTATTCACGCAACCACAGAGGTGTTCAAGGTATCCATCTTGATTATGATTTCAAATTAGGATGTAAGTAAATATTTCGTCTTTATGAGTTAAATTTTGTTATATTTCCATTCTCCTTGATTCCTAATAAGTAAAAATGAACTACACAGTAAGACCGTTTGATTTCGAATTATAATGTAACATGATTTTAGCAGGTATTAATGCGTAATCATCCTATTATTTTATTGTTAAATATTTATCGTTCAGTCAAATGACTATTCTTTACATCAGTGTTTACTGCATGCGTGCAATTTCCAATGTTTTATGTAAAAAATAATATTTTATTGCAATATGGTTAGCAGATTAAATATTTTATTTTTAATTAGTGATGCAATGAATAGTAACCCCCTCCCCCCCCTTTGACTGATAATGAAGGCTAAATATTCCACTATTCTTCTGCAGAATACTTAAAATGTATACCAAAATTATCTTTCTTAATATTAGAGTCGTGCCGTGTAATCGGTATTTATTGTACTAGATTCCGGCATCGGGTCGGGTTTACCTTACTTTTTTGGTTCGGATCGGGTCGGTTTGGGTTTTGAATCTTGTGTGTCGGGTTCGGGTTGACTGATTTTTCAAAAGAATGTCCATAATATTTTTTTTCAGGTTAAAAATCTAGGTATAGGGCAGATGTGCCAGCAATGGATAAACTTCAAAGTTTTTTGTTTATAAAAAAAATTTATACAATAAAAATTTTACTTTAAAAATTTTCTTCATAACACCCCCCCCTCCCCCCTCACGCTTACATGTTTTATAATCTGTGTTATTGTTGATACTCTTAATCAGACCGATTAGGAAGCAAAAAGTTATCCTTCGAAGTTCCACTATTTTTCATTTATGTTGGCGAACATGCAAAGAGCTGGTTTAACTTAATAAATTTTATATATTCTTTTACTTTCCTGCAAAATTTCCTGCAAAATTTGTTTTTGTTTTGGTAGTAATAAAAATTTTTGGATATGATCATTCTAGACATTTCATCAATCGCACACTAGATGAAGCAATGGTAGCCCAATCTCCAGTTGAAAAAAGTTGCATAAGATTTCAATTGTATAAAGTAAAAGATTATTTCAAGATCAGAAGTGATTTTGCTTCATATACTTTTTATGCTTTCTGAATATTAATGACTTGTTTATGCCTAGATGTAATAGTTTCCCTATTTATGGAACATTATACTGTATATTATCCATAATATAAACTAAGCCTTCAAGCATGGATTAAACTAAGCATGGGACACATTTTGAAACTTGCAATTTTTTTAATTATAAAATTGTTTCTGAAAATTACGTTTCTATATTGTTCAGGGACATTAGAAAGTGTTTCATTTGGTATTCTATAAACTGAAATATTGTTTTTGTGTCAAACAAAGTTCATTTTCTTATTTTTGTAAAATGTGTCCCATTCCTCCATACTCTCTCCTATGCTTCTAACTCTGAATATTGGGCACTTTTCTATCTATACACACGTTTCATGGGTATGTGTTTTAAAACTATCAGAAATATTATACATATGTTTGCGTGTATATGAAAAATGAAATGTTGGTAAAATTTTTCTATTCCTAGAGAAGGATAAATGGTTCTTAAATGTGCCTTAAATAAAAAGAATTTATCACATTTCTTATATATATTTTTTTTTCTTAACTTTTAACTCATGTTACCGGCCTCTCAGACCTCAGCTTTTTTTTAATTTTTATAGTTTTGCAATTTTTTATGTACTTGCAATTTTCAGTTTAACTACAAACACTACCGAAATTTTGTTCCGTTGTGAACTTTAGTACTATCACCAGACACTTTTGAATAGGTGAATTTTAATTATAACAGTCCTGTGCAAAAAGTTCAGTACAAAAACACCATCCTATGAGTTAATCGTGCCTTTTATTCATCTTTCGATAAAGCGGTCTCACAGACAACTTCACATTAGTTGACTTCACACTAGTTGTGACAATTTCTGTGACATCAGTTAAAGGTTAAGGAGTAAATTTAATAATAGCTCATTCATATTGAAATATGTATTTATTTTATCTGAAAAATTGTTCTGCTCAAACTTTTTGTGAAAATCTTAGACTTGGAAAAAACCTAAATATAACCTAACAACTGCATTTTAATTTTACGTGAGTTTCTGAGGGATAAAATGCCGAGTTTTTACTTTCTCGTGCAAAGAGAGATATAGGGTACGTAGGGGTAAAGATATGAGCGGGGCAAAAATACGCACCGGCTGATTTCATATGAAGCAACATTTCGGCTCTCATGACTAATAGGTGGCAGTTTTGTTTCAAGTGTACTAGTCATTTGTTTAAACCTTTGATTAAAAGTAGCAATTTGTGCTAAGAAAATGAGGTAAGTTTAAATTTTCGAATTTTGATCTAATATTTTTAAAATTTCACTTTATTTTTTAGCTGATAGTACCTGGAATTTTTACAAATCCAAAATTTTAGTGGAGATCGAAATATTTTTAGCTTCTAAATGCCGTAGTTTACCTCGATCACATTTGTTTATACTTATAGGTAGCCGGTTAAGCAAAATACTGCAGAATAGGGTAAAAGCACGCATCCTTCTTGGGACAAAGATACGAACATGTTTAAGATATGGGACTTTGCCCTATCATTTTAGCTAGATTCAAAGCTTTTCACAATTTCTAAATTTATTATATAAAATATAATAGCTGCTTAGCTAATATAAGTTAGTAAACTACATTTTCCTTTTTCTAGTTAAGTTTTTTTTTTTTTTTTTTTTTAATATAGAACGTAGGTATCTACCTACCTACTTTTAAAAATCAATATTGTTTCATGAATCACTTTTGTTTTAAACCTTAATCCTCAACTCCTGTTAACTGTCTCGCCGATTGCTGCAATATTCAGTTTTCACAGTTTAACTTGTAATTTTCAATTTAAGTAGTTATGTTAGTTTAATTTTGATTCGTTTGGTAAATTAGAAGTATAGCTGAAGACTTCTGAATGCGGGAAATTTTACTATAATAGCCCTTTGCATAAAGTTTAGCGCAGAAACCGCCTCTTATGAGTCAGTCAACCATTTCATTCAATCAACGATTAAGCGGTCTCGGAGACCGCTTACAGTATTTATGAAACGATTTTTGTCACAACAGTTGGAGGTTAACTGCTATTTGCGATCTCGCAGACCGCTGTTTTTTTCATGGTCTAGTTTAGAATTTTCAGTTTAAATATTATCAAAATTTACAAATGCTTTTACATTACTCATTCATTTTAGTGAAAATAGGGGCAAAATCCGGCCGTAATGGGGGGGAAAAAATGCGCACTGTGAATATTTTGCCTCATCACTGCGTACTTTTTGCCCAACGAATAGGGCAAAGATACGCAGAGCAATTTTTTTTTTTTTTAATTACAATTTCTCACGGAATTATAATTTGACAGAATGTCGTTTGATAGTGGTCGTTTGATAGTGGAACGTGCCTAAGGTTTTAATACAACATTTTAATCAGTCGTCACATACGTTTAGATCAATGTGCTCGTTAAAAATCAAAATTAATGATAAGTGCGTAACTTTAGCCCCCACCTATCCTACATCACTTAGGTGTGTCATGTGATTGTGAGCCATGTTGTGGACAACTTGTCAGCAAGCGCCATTGAGATCAACCATGATGGTGAATATCGATGGCGCTTTTTAACAAGATGTCCTCACTTCAAATACTTGTGGGCATGATACCCACATATGTTTGAATATTAAAGCATATACATTTGTCCATTTTCCTACATAAAACATTGTTATTAGAGATGTAATTGTAGATTACATTTCATAATATCAATAAAACCGGATTTCCTTTCCTTTTATTTCGGGTTCGTGTTGAAATAGGCCTGGGTTGAGTTGCAGGTTGCCGGAAATTATTTTGGCTGATTCTGGTCAGGTTGCGGATCGAGGAAATATTTTTGGAGGGTTCAGGTCGAGTTGCGGGTTGACTTAAGTATAATATTCGGTTTTGTGTCTGGTGCAACTTGACCCGTGCAGGACTACTCTGTAGTCGGAAAATTTTCAATATATCAGGATTCGTACGGTCCTTAAAAGTACTTTCATTTTTCAAAAGGTTTTTTTTTTTTTGTGCTTGAAAGTGCTTATTTTCATACAAATTTTTTTAAAAGCCCTTTAAAGTGCTTTACTGTCATATTATTTCTTAATCGGGGGGTGGAGCTCTTCTGCATTTCTTTTCATTTCTGATTTAAAAAATAAAGATAAAACCGCTATTGCTAACCTTTCTTCTGAAATTTCACCTCCCCTTTTTACTCCCTTCTCCACAATACCAAAGTTTAAACTGTTTAAAACTTTTTTTTTATTCTTTAACTGATGTTACCGGTCTCACAGACCAGTGCTTTTTTCAATTTTCATAGTTTAACTTGCAAATTTCAGTTTATTACAAACACTACTGAAATTTTGTTTCACTTTAGTACTAACACCACAGACTTTTGAATAGGTGAATTTTAATTATAACACTCCTGTGCAAAAAGTTTAGTACAAAAACAACATCCTATGAATTTATCGCGGATTTTATTCATCTTTCGTTGGAGCGGTCTCACAGACCGCTTCACACTAGTTATGTGACAATTTCTTTGACATCAGTTAAAGGTTAAAAAAAAAAATTGCTCTACTGTATTTGTTACTTTAAGTGAAAAAATAATCAGTCCTAAATTTCATTAACTATTCATTCCATCATATCCATTTCATTAAAATTTTATCTGAATTTCACCTTCAAAATTTCGTTTCCCCGTTTTCTTCACATCTCACAGTAATAATACTTAAAGTTTCAAAACTCTTTAAAACTGCTTAAATTTAAAAAAAAAAAAACTGTTCTGTGCCATTTTATTGTCACAATAAATAATCAAGATTTTTCTTCCCACTCGAAATTGGCATCCCCCCCCCCCAAAAAAAAAAAATAAAAAAATAAAAAAATAAATAAAAAAAACTTAGAGCACATAGAATTTTAAAGTCTTTAAAACTCTTTATAGACCAGTTTTAGGGGAGGAAAAAAGGGCCGCATTTGGAATTAATTAGGGAAAAACTGGAAATTGTTTTAATCATTTTACTTAAAGTCTAGAATGAATGTACTAAGTTTTCCCCCTCTTACTAGGTGAGTGGTTGAAGATATGTACAGATTTATAGTCAAAAAACACATTTTTATTAATTACCATAACAATATCTAAAAAAAACTAACTCTATCAACAACATTGTGAATACAGATGTTGTAGAGGTTAAAATTCTGATTGAAATGTGTACTTAATATTTTTGTTGAACTTTTACAATTATAATGCAAAGTTTTGCCTAATTCGTTAATCAAGTGATTGAAGCCAGAACAGACGAGGTTATCAGTTCACCCTGTTTCTAATTTATATATATATATTAATTTATTGAGGATTTTGTAATTATTTTAGGCTTTATTTTGGATATTTTCAGAGTTATGGCTTAAACTCTTGATTACGGAATATAGCCCAGTGGTAGGAAATGAAAAAAAAAAGGCCGAATTCGGAATTAAATACGGGAAAGCTGGAAATTGTTTTAATCCCTTCAACATAGGTCAGAAATAAACGTACTTACTAAGTTTTCCCGCCCTACTAGGTGCGGCTTTGCCGCTACGAAATTATGTGTCGTATTTAATTTGACATATATAGTGAATAACAGTGCGTATGCATCACATTTAAGGAGGTCGAAAATAGTGGGGAGGAGCGAGGGAACAAATGAGTGTGCAGGATTCTTGTCGCTAGAGGAATAGGTCAACCAATAGCACAATTTTAAACTTCGATATTTTACGAAAAGGACTAAGATGGTTTTAATAAAAATTATATTCGACTAGTATACGAGCATCTTAAGTTAAATTCATAAAATTCTAAAACCTTCGGAATATTGAAAAAAAGTATTATTAGTTAGCTTAAAGTTAGCTTTACGTTTTTTTTTTAAAAACTAAGGTTTAAGGCTGACGATATCAGTTGAGAAATGGCATGTAAAACGGCTGTCAATTATGTACCTCTTTCTCGATAACTACTAAATTATAATCCTCAAAATATACAAAATAAAGCATTAACATATTTACAGAAACATCTCAAGGGCCTCAACAACTTAAAGAAAATACATGTATGTAATAAACGGAGGCAGGGTGGATTGATAACTCTGTCTCTCTCCTGATTAGCGGTTAAGGCAAAATTTAGAAATAGAATTGCGACCTTAATGTTCAGCAAAAATATTAATATGGGTACTCATTTTATTCAGAATTTCAAATTCTACAACATTTGTATTGACAATGTTTTTGGAAGCATTAATTGTTCTGAGATATTGTTAAGATAATTTAAAAAAGTTTTTCGACTATAAATATGTACATATTTTCTAATGTTCATCTAGTACGTGGGATAAAACTTGGTACCTTCATTTTAGACCTAAACGGAAGGGATTAAAATAATGTCCAGTTTCCCACCCACATAATTGTGAGTTACATCCCCCGATCACGGGTCTTTGAAATAGAATTGTGACAATGTCCAACAAAAATATTAAATGGAGTTCTCATTTTACTCGGAATTTTAAGCTGACGACAAGCTGAACACGGAAATTGCAAAACCTAAATTTCATTCCAGATTTCAAAGTGCTGCCATTTGCAAAATGACATCAGCGTTACGCGCAGATATATTTGTTTTTTATAATATTGATAGATATAGATTTTATTTTCATATCAAAATCTTGTTGTTTTTTTTTTTCTTTTCAAACTAATTTTTTTCACCCTTAAATCCATTTACATCTGAGCCAAATCAATACTCGATCATTTCAAAGCTACTGCATAACATTAAGTGTGTATTTTTAAATAATATATACGTAATGTGAGTCGTACAGTAAAATGCGCAGAAAAACAGAAAAGTGACTTCGGACAATGAATTTTTTTAAAAGATTAATTTTCTATTTTTTTAAATGTATTGCAGTATTTCAAAGAGAATTGAAAGTATATGCTTTTTGGTATTGTTATTATTATTTGGTATTAATATTCTGCATAATTTGATTTTTGGAGTCTTATATGTAATTTTGATATATGCCTGGAAAGGGATGTGGGGTAGGGACAAGGTTCTTCCAGTATTTTAAATTCTTAAAGTTTGTCGTTATCATCTAGACTCTTTGAAATTTTTAGATGGTAAAAACATAATGCTTTCGTATCCCGAGTGAAAAAATATTAATATTTTGTGGGGAAAAAGGCTGGTAAGATTTTTAGCACGATGCAACTCAGGTTTTTGCTTATTTTGTCGAAGTTTTTGCACATTTTATTTAGTAAAAAATATTTATATTTGTCCGAATGTTAAGAAATTTTCGTAGGTAAATCTAAATGTCGCCTGTTGATTTGCTCTAAAAAGATTGTGTTAAAATACGGACGTTTAGTTAGTTTTATGGTAGAAAAAATATAGTCTTTGTGAGGCACGAAGTGACCTACGCTCACCAATGTATTTGAAAGAGTTAAAACTCATGTTTTTAAAAATCAATTGCATCATCAGTTAGAAGATTTTAACTTTTAGAGCATATATATATACATATTTGCCGATACTTCTAAAATATCATCCTGGAATAAATTGCTACAAGCTTTCGGAAAACTTTTTTGATCTTTTTTTCAGAACTTTAACTGCTAGGTGGGGAGAATATCGTAAATTTAATATCGGAATATATCAACGTGTTAATATTGGTGATATATCGCGATAACTACCGTAAAGTGTATGCGAATAGAAAAATTGCTTATTTTAAAAGATAAATGGCATGTTACCAAAAATTTTGGTAGAAACAGATGTAGGAAGGAGCTAATAAATGTTTCATGCTATTTTCTTCTACAGCATCCTTTAAATATATGTAGGGAAGGTGGGGCAAAATCGGGTACCATAAAAGTTGTTAGTCTCAAATGCTGTGAAATGGGAAAACAAACTTTGAACACTGTTTTTAATGTAAAATGAATCCTTGGCTATAATAAAACGTTCTTTTCAAACAAAAAAATATATATATAATTATTTATATTAAAAAATAGCTTTTTTCAAACGTATGCAAAAATCTGGTTTTACCTCGCTGGTTGGGTAAAATTGGGTATTCATTTAAAACTACTGGAAACTCATTTTGGTCAAAAAGATCTTGCTTAATATAGTAAAAAATACATTTTAATTATTTTTAACAAAACGAAATTGCACATGTGTTCTTCCATGTGTAAAAAAATAATTCGTTGGCAAATTTTCTACGTTGTATAGGCTTGCTTACTTTACACTGTACGTTTTCGAGTTCTTTTAGCTTCAAAAATCACAGATGAATTTGTCATCATATTCTTCTGCATTACTACATGCTTCGTGTGCCTAATCGTGGAATTTTAAACATCGTATTTGGATTTAGAATTTAAGTAAAGTTCATAGCAAAACATACAGGTTTCATTATCCTCTTCTTTTGAAGATGTGTCCTCAATCTTTTTTGGTTTCTTTTTTTCTTTTAAAGAAACTTCTTGTTTCGTCTTGCAGTTTGTTTGGCTTATTTCTCCTTAATATCTGCTTCGATCTGTAATTTATAGGGAGAAGAAATCAAAATAAGTTTTTCCCTTTCTTTACTCAATT
The DNA here is from genome assembly GCA_963932465.1 of Maratus speciosus. Lineage (NCBI taxonomy): Eukaryota > Metazoa > Arthropoda > Arachnida > Araneae > Salticidae > Maratus > Maratus speciosus. Next base: position 417,463,781 of record OZ010790.1, on the reverse strand, counting down.
CTAAAGCCTTCCTTAGAAGGGGATAATAACATTTTAGGCGAAATTGGAAATACAGATTGCTGGGCTACATAGTCTGAAGATGTCGAATGGATAATTTTAATAATGTATTCTGTTGATGTAACATTTTGAATGAGTGATGACGCCTGTGATTGTGATGTTAGCTGCTGCATCTGGAAGCAGCTCGACGTGAAAGCTGCTGGATGTTGTCAACTCGTTTATGTTCGGAAGGTTGAGCTCCATTATCCTGTGATGACTTTCATGGGTTTCTCTGTCACTTCCGAAGGAACAAAAAGATGGTCTGGAAAAACATTATTGTAGGGGAAAATCCCTGTTTTCTCGAACCTTCTGATTGCAGTACTTACAATTGCTGCTCTCGAAAATGCAGTTTTAAATAATTTTCCAACTTGGTAAATTGTTATAGATCGCGCAGAGTTGGAAAATAACCACTTTTTCACCTCTTGTTCTTAGTATGAGCTTAGAGATGCTTGAAAGACACATCAAGGGGTTGAAATCGTTGCGTTGCGTAAGGAAAGAAGCATATATAAATACATTGCTTTCTCTTACTAGATTAACTGGATTCTTTTATATGAATTGAACACCTATTAAGGATTTAAAGAACGGACTTTTCAGGACAAGGATTGGAAAAAATCTGTACATTTTTTAACCAAATAAAATGAAGACCTCTTTCGTAATCCATCCACTCCTATTATATACAGCAAATGAGTCTGGGGAAAGTTTCATTCATCAAGAGGGGGTTTTTTTGCCTGTTTAATATTTGATAAAAAAAATTCTGCTATAGATTATATAGCCTAGTTATATAGGATTGGGATTTTTTGGATTATTTGTCAATTTGGGCAGATTATTTTTTTTAGAGAAACAAGTCACGAAATATATTTGCATTTTAAGTGGACCCATAACGCAAGTTATTACACCTCAGATTAGAAAGTTATTTATTAAAATGTAATAAGCATAATATAAAATTATGCCTTAATTAGTACCATTATTTTGTTCATTAATAATTGCAAATTATTTAATTTCATAAATATAAGTTAAAAATTAGACCCACTTTTTAATATAAAACAAAATCAAAATTAAAGTTTTTTCATTATAACTAGATAGATTTAGAATTATATTATAACTTAACAGCATTAAGAATGCAATTTAAAATTCCATGCTAATTTATTAACGTTACTAAAAATACATTCTATGAGTGTCGGACAAAATCGGGTATACCCAGTTCTGACCCACTCTTAAGTACCCGGTATTACTTCAACATAACAGAGTTTAAACATAGCGTCACTACTCTTAATGCTATAAGCAAAAGATCAGTTAAAATTTTAAAATATTATCAGGAAAGGAAATAATTAGATATAGTACTCAGGAATATTTAATATGCTGAAAAAACGTGGTTATACGCGTAAAATCTAGAATCAAATAAAACAATTTTTTAAGAGTAATTGAAACTAATTCCTTCACACTAAAAAAAACCGCACACAGTAACGTTTCAATCAGCTATAAATGCCATAATGGTTACCGACAAGTTATTTCTCGTGTTGGCTGATAGACAGAAGTACAACTGAAGGAGGGATCTGCGCTACCCGGTTTAACCCACCTACCCTGTTTTTTACAACTCGCCCATATGTATATATATACACACATACAAAATAAAAAAAAATTTAAACAAGAACGTAAAATAATCAAGCTTCAACGACAGATTATAATTTTCCAACACATTCAGAATTATGTAAAAAAAAAAACGTTTAATAAAGTTAAATATGATGGCTAAGTAAGCAAATTACAAAACACGTAACACATTTGAAAATTAAAGTTCAGCAATTATTATCAGTCATCGAAAAAATATCCGAATTCCTTTGTGCAACGCTATATATGATCTATACATTTGAATATATACCAAATAGTATGCTTAACATTAGTTCATTTAAGAAACGCATTTTCACAGTTGAAAATTCCCCTTCAACATATTTCGTCAATAAACGGAAATATATACATCTTTTTTGCAGCCTGTATATGATTTACAGATTTTATACATACGAAGTAAATAAATTAGTTAAAAAAAAAAAAAAAAAAAAAAAAAAACTTGTACGACAACAGATAATGAACTACCAGCAATTGTTTATTTATACAGATAAGCGAATCCTTTTGTGTCCCTCCATAAATAAACGATGGATGCTATGCTCATCATGTTCTATAGTAAGCATCTTTTTGTACATTTCAGTGATGTGTATCAATTTCTATATGCTTGAAATAGTGTAATATCATTCCAATATACTACAAATGATTTTTCCCTACATACCATTGAAATAGACCATAAAATGCCATTGATTAAAATAACAAATTTTCCAAAAAAAAATCAGTTTATTAAAATCATGATTTAATCGTTGATTAAAATCGTTAACACCCTATTGCAGCCAAATGGCAAGCATTAGTTTTTGTTAATCACGATTGATTGACGAATTTTTTCCCTCAACCAACTGACGCTTTTTGCAATATTTTTTTACATTTAAGAATTTCACAATATTTTTCTTTTACCTAACAAATGGAGAATTTTGCAGCTTTTTCTTACAAACTTTCTTTGCAGTTATCCAAAATTTTTAGCCTAATAAAATATAAAATTATAACTAAAAATTAAATAAACAGCACATAAAGAAAAACTATAAAATTATTTAGATATTTTAATTCCAATATTTCAATTGACTAAGGTTTAATGCAGTTTTATTTATTTTTTTAAATAAATAAAATTGTGTGATTTGTGTTAGGTTGCCGTTTTCTCCGAGACGGGAAAATTTAAGTTTACCTATGACCTTTTAGAGAGGGGGGGGGGGTGGTTACTGTTCCTGCTGACCATTAAATTTTCAAATTAGTGGTTCAAATGAATTTTTGGTGTTCTTGGGCCAGCGGACCACCAATGATTTCGAACACTGATTGATTTTTTAAATGCTGAAGATTTCCTTGTAAAAGAGATTTGAATTGATATACTGTTTAATTTTTTTATTAATTCCCCTGTGTGAAATTTGATTATTGTTATGTTTGCACAAGAAATATTTTATGTCTTAAAATATTTACTCTTTCATTTAAAACAGGTGGAGAAATTAACCTGATGCTTGGATCTATTCCATTTTACCAGACTTGAAATCCTGATTTAGAACATACTAAGCTTCAAGAATTCTTTTTATTTGATGACCTGAATGGTCAGAGAGGGGGTGCAGCACCCTCTTAAAACTGTATGAGAGAAACTGTATGTAAAATGATATTATATTACAGTAAATATTAGTCTGACATACTATACATATAATTTAATGATTATATAATTTGTATTTTCAATAAATGGAGCGGCATACCGCAAACCAACTTAAATGTGTTGCTATTTAATAGTGTCTGTAACCATTTCTTTTTCAGCTATTGCAAGGCTGCTGATGATGAATATTTTTCTTTTTTACGAGTATAGTTAAAAAATAAATAAATCGTCGTCATAGATTATCATTTAGGAATACTGAAAAAATACTTATATGTAAGAATAATTAGTCGCTTGGTGGCGACACTGCTGTTATTAAATTAACCCTTCAAAGTAAGTATTTAATATGTTGTAGAAATACATTGTGTATTTAAAAAAAAGCTTTAAAGTTTAAAGTAATACTTTTGTATTAGCTGATATTAGAGGTTAAATGGATTCTGCTACTTATAGCTGCCTTTTTAATTAAAACAATAATAAAAACAGGGTATGTATTTAAATCTAAAGAAAATTATTATTATTATTATTTTTCTTTGTGAATAAGCAAACACTAAATGGACTATAAGTGTAACTGAGTGTGAAGAAATATTCCAAAATGTAAAAGGACAGAATGGTAATATTTGTGGGGAAAAAATGTAATTATTTTGTTAAATTAGATCAAAATGGTTTACATTTGTTTTTTAAATATATTTCAAAGACAATAGAATCAATAATTAAAACTTAAATAATTTTCGGTTTAATGAAAATAAAAAAAAAGCTTTCCTACTGCAAGATAATCTCGCATAATCTGAAATTTTGTTTATTATTACACCATAAAATGATAAATTGAAAACCAAAGTGAGGGGGAAAAAAGAGAGCTACAATCCGGTGTAACCATTCCCCATAAAGATGAGAGAAAATCCTGAATCGTGATTGAAACTTTTAGCAAAAAATTGGAATAGAGAAAACCTTGAATTATGATTTAACCTTTCACCAGAAAATTGGATTTAAAAACAATCCTGATTCGTGGTCCTACCTTTTACCAGAAAATTTGATTAAAAAAAACTAAATTATGGTTCAAACTGTTACCAGAAAATTGGATTTAAAAAAAACCTGATTTATAGTTAAACCTTTTATCAGAAAATTGGATTTAAAAAAAATCTTGATTTATGGTTCAACCTTTCACCAGAAAATTGGATTTATAAAAAGCCTGAATCATTGTTTAACATTTCACTAATATAATGGTATTTGAGAAAGCACCAATAAACTGGTAAAACTTATCGCCAATATCTTGTTTGCAGCTAAATTTCAGCGACTTTTCACCATTTTCTTGGTGAAACATCACACTTTATTTTTAACAGTGTATCGATAACATTTTTTAAAAATTTAGGCATATTTTATAAACTCAGTAATGATACTTTACTTCCATTATTGTTTCTATTCGCTTTTTTAATTTAACTAAAAACCATAAGATCTGCTTCTGCTTATCTGCTTATTTACTGCTGTTGTTATAATGCTCATTTAATATGGAAATGATTTTGTACCTATTTGAATATCTACAGTGAAGCTTCAGTCAGTTTTTTAATGCATAACATACAAATATTTCTGGCAATTGCTGTGGTATTACTGAAAAACACGTCAGGCCATATTACTTATTTTGATCGAAGGATTTTGATTTTACTGCAATATCTCTTGCACGGTTACAAAAAACTTCGTGGCGAGAATACAAAAACTGTTTTAGACACAATACTAAAAAATCATTGGTAATTTTTCTGACGGTACTTTAATAAAGTTACCAACAATTTTTTGCTAATGTATATGTAAAGTTTTGGGTGCAATACTAAAAAAATTCATAGTAAATGTACTATGAAATCCTTCGCAAATTTACAAAAAAAATTCTTAGTCAATGTACTAAAAATTCCTTTGTAAGTGTACTAAAAAATCATTAGAAAATTCACAAAGTATTCTTTAGGAAACTACCTAAAAAAACGTTAGTACCTTGACTAAATAATCCTAAGTAAATTTACGAAAAATTCTTTAGTAAACTCCCTAAAAAATCGTTAGTAAGTTTACTGAACAATATTTAGTAAACTTACAAGGAATTCTTTGGAAAACTCTCTAAACAATCCTTAGTACGTTTACTAAAGTATCTTTCGAAAAATTACCACAAATTCTTTAGTAAACTCCCTAAAAAATCGCTAGTAAGTTTACTAAGAAATATTTAGTAAATTTACAAAAACTAATTAGAGAAACTCTTGAAAAACCGTTAGTAAATTTACAGAACAATATTTAGTAAATTTACGAAAAAAATTTTAGAAAACACCCTAAAAATGGATAGTACGTTTACAACATATTCACTGATAAATTTACTAAAACTTATTTAGTAAACTCCCTAAACAAGCATTAGTAACTTCACTAAACAATATTTAGTAAATTTACAAGAGTGTTTTTGGGAAACGCCCTAAAAAATCACTAGTACGTTTACTAAGCAATATTTAGTAACAGTTACTGAAGAAACTTTTGTAATTTTACATGATTATCTTTCGTTGTGGTTACATAAAAAGTTCTAGGAATCCCAGTTTCCAACAAAATTCTTAGTAACCTTACAAATTTTTTTTACAGTGTACAGTATAGAATGAGTTATGCATGCATTACTTTACCTTTCCTTCAAAAGCATTATTAGTTACACAAAACAAAAATATTTTTAAAAGGATTATTTCTTTTTCCTTTGCATCTTTTCTGCTTTTTTGACGTTGTAGGGGGGAGTAATTTTTCAATTCTCAAATATTTCTATATTTCTATTGTAAGAACATTATACTTGTACGTTTACTAATTCTACAAAATACTAAGAAAAATATTTAAATTAAAAGATTTGAGTGGGGGTTATAAATATCGCACAAAATCCCTATAAATTCAACTTTAATTAATCTTTCTAAATCCTTCAAACCTTCTAAAATCCTTTTAAAATTTATTTAATGTTTATCTAAATCTTCTAATGTAGTTTCAGAAATTCACGAAAAATGCTGTAGAAGAAAAGGTTTCGTGAATTCATAATTCAGTACATAAAGGGTTAAAATCCTTTGTAATATAAAGTTCCTTTTGTTTGAAAACCAGCATTCGGCAAATGTAGTATGTAGGTGAGTCGTAACGGTATTATAGTCCAGGTTCATACATGAAATAAGATGGGTTTATTAACAAGGTTGGGGAGCTTTACAAGAGCCAGAAAATGTAGGACTGGCAGCAACAAGAAAGCCAGGGGCGAGTGAGTTCAAGAAATCACTTCGCATAACATTTGCGAGATTACAGTCTCGCCAATAAATATGCCAAGAGGTTATAATATGGCGGGATTCTCATTTCTGAGAGCGACATTTGTGTTGGATACATTGGCTTTAATACTACAGCATTGTAATGATTTAAAGAACTTTAGGACTTTTTAGAATAGTGCGCCCTGACAATACCGAGGAGCTCGCGAAGTGAACCTTTGGCTTGCGACCGCATGCCATAAAAGGACTCGGCGAGGAAAATTAAGGAAGAGAAAGGATGCGTAATAAGTTCGTCAGACCAGAGCCGTCAAAATAAAAAGTCGATGCAAGCAAATTTTTACATCTAGATAAATCGTTAGGCCCGTTTCGCTATTTGCATGCCCATATAAGGATATGGGGTTAATTTTGACGGTTGCGGAAAGAAAGCAATTTCCGTCCTAGGAGTGAACGGGAATAATATATTTATCGCAAGGAAAAAAAAACCAAAAAACCGAGGGAATGTATTTAAATAAATGTGGTTAACTTATAGGTCTATTGGGATACAAGTACATGATTTTGATTAGAACTATAAATTAAATTAAATGAAAAGGCGCCAATTTAGCATGAAAAATAAAAGGAAAGGGGAAATTGTAATGTAATTTTGATAACATATTCTTGATCCGTTTTCTCGTACAATAACATATGGAAGAGGAAGGAAACTTTATTGTACAATAAAGATTGCCACTAATGTCCTGTCTACTCCTCTAAAGTTCCGAACAGTGGTAGCTATCATAATAACCCGCAGTGTCTAGGTATAGTAAAGTGGCTATGCCTTACACTATGGGATTGAATACAGTGCCGCCAGGCGGAAAATATCAGACTTAGCGTCTTATTTCGAAAACGCTATAATAATTGGGGGTAAAGGTCAATTACAAAGTTGTAAAGCGTCTATGATTTAGTATCAATAATAATATTTAAATATACCTATATAAATACATCATAAATTATTATTTTACAGTATAGAAGCGTAACGAGAAAATAATGTTGGAACTTTTTTTTTACGAAGCTAATTCGTTTTTCGATTAAATAGTACTTTAACAGAATTAGTTTCGTATTTATCTAGTCTAAAATCATGTTGTTTCCATCCTCAAAATTTAGAAATTGTAAATAAATCACATGCACCTAAAACTTCATAATTGTTGACTGTTGAAAATTCATTGATGGCACAGAGTTCTTAAAACAGTTGTTTGAAATACATTTTAACAGAAATTTGAATGCGTTCTTTTTTTTCTTTAAATAAAAAACAAAGTTAATACAAACACAATTCTTTTCATTTCTGAACCAAATGTAAATAAATACTATTCACCAGACAAATGTTATTATTATTTTATTTATTAAGTCATGTAACATTGTATAATTCACTAACACGCTACAAAAACAAATTTATTCAAAATGGCAAAGAAAAACCTCCAAAAATGTTTCCAAATGAGTTTGCCTAACCATCTGTATAATTACTACCTTTTCTATTTATCTTTAATGAACTAATTACTGTATTTTTATTAATAAAGTTTAGGTTATTGGAGCACTTTTACTATTGCTGTACTGTGTAATCTAACCATAATAAGATATCACTTCCCCTGTAGTTACTTCTGCAGTCGTCACACACCTGATTACATTTGCTATGCAAGGATCAAGTCACTGAAAACGTTAAAGAGGATTGATTCAACATTGATCGACGAATAAGTGAAATCAATACACTCTCAGAAATGGATTCTCAGATTTCACGAAATTTTCTTCGTTTTTGACGAAACCATTTCCTGGGATATGCTCCGAGCGAATATTTCTTCAAATTGAGAAAATTACTTTCTTCACTTGTTTGAGGATAACAATTTCGTCAAAAGTGCTTGTTTGAAAAGCGTAATTAGTGGGCTGGTGGTGCCACCTATTGAAGAGTTTAGAAGCTCTTGTATCGACAGGAGAAAAAATAATAGCTTCGGGGTGTTTCGAACTCACGACCTCCGGTGTGGGAGACGGACGCTCTAGCTATTACGCTATTGAGTCCTCGAAGGGATATGATTTTAGATGCATGTAATGGATTCTACTGTATATTTATATTTTTATAAGGTTGATTGTAATTTTATCGATGTTGTTATACTTATAATTCTTGCAAGTTTTAATTAGTAAGGCTAATTTATTATTATTATTTCCTATGGTTAATATGAATAATTATAATATGGCTCGATTAATATAATTTATTAAGAAAATTTTCTTTGCTCGATGAATGATTAAAATATGGTCTGGTTAATTTGTTGCTCAGAAATAACGAATTTTAAAGTGCATGTGGGGGAGATTTTATCAATTTGAGTATGTGGTTGAGATTTTAATACTTTACTGTTTACAGAAGAGAAGGGAGATGGATCAATTATGCATATTTAATTTGATAGTTATATGAATATATTTCTTAAATGAAAAAGGGATCTTTGAACTTTAAAACTTTATTGACCAAATTTTCTTTTTAAACGATTTTGTAAAACACAGGAAATTTATTCTTTTCTAATTAAAACATAGCAAGCAAAGTAAAATAACCATAATAATAATAAACATTCTTAAAAACTTTAAGAGCTAAAAAAATAACTAATGCAGAAACAATAACTACCTGTATTTCAGCATTTTCTGAAAAGCGCTAAAAAGTGCAATTTTTTAAATAAAGTATGACAGGAATAACATAAACAAGGAAATATCTCAGATATTTGCTTGTTTATGCTTGCTTGTATCCTGCGACTTTAGCAAGCAGATATTATATCTGCTTGCTAAAGTCGCAGGATTTGAGGAGGTACGGTTTCCCTAAAACGCATTGAGTCTGGCCGTGAGTGAAGAAACACTTTCGTCAAATATTTGAGAGTTTACGTGTCGTTAAAAGTCACGTGATTTTAATACGAAATGATCGTCAAAAACAACGAAATATAGCTCGAGGATTGCTGAATCGTCAAAATTGAGAGTTTTATTTCTGAGAGTGTACGTAGCGCATAAAATAAAATTATTCTAAAATACTGGCATACTTCATACTTTATTTTGTCTTTACAAGAAGAAAATATCAGATTAATGAAAATTTCCGATTGTCCAAAGAATTACATGTTTTAGGGGTCAGAGATCACAAAAAACATGTCTTTACAAAATGTCTGTCTGTGAGCCTGTAACTCAGTTTGTCTGTCTCTATGTAATATAATTTTGTTGGCGCTCTATCTCAAGCACTAATGAACGGAATTTGATAAAAAATTATATTCTGTTAGTTCCTGATATAAATTGTTGCTGATACTATTTTGGCGTAAATCGACTAACAGGTGGCGCTTCTATGCTGCATTTTCACGATTTTCGCAATAGCTCTATCTCAAGCACTAATGAACGGATTTTTATTAAACTTCAGATTCAGTTAGTCCTTAATAAGAATTGAAGCTGATAACGTTTTGATGTAAATCGCGCAACAGGCAAAGCTGCTGCGCTGCATTTTTCACGATTTTTGCAATAGCTCTATCTCAAAAATTAATGTACAAACTTTCTTCAAATTTCAGATTCAATTTTGAAAAATATTGGTGCTAATTATTTTTTGGTGTAAATCTCCCAACAGGTTGCGCTGCTATGATGAATTTTTCGCAATTTCCGCAATAGCTCTATCTCAAGAACTAATGCATGAATTTTCATCTTACTTCAGATTCAGTTAGACGTTGACACAAGTCATTGCTGATTAGGTTTTGGTATTAATTGCACAATAACTGTCGCTAGTATGCTGCATTTTTCACGATTTTCAAAATAGCTCTATCTTTAAAACTAATGCACGGATGTTCATAAAACTTCAGGTTCAGTTACGCGTTGACATAGGTTGTTTATGATTAAGTTTTGGTATACATCATCCAGTAGGTGGCACTGCTATGCGCCTCTGCTATGCTTTATCTCTTTAGAATCCTCATGAGGGACATAGATTGTCATTTAATTTCGCACTGTGATAGCAAATTTTTAAGTATTAACATGTATGAGATACAATAAAATTTTGGGATTGGTACAGCCGACTTTATTTTCTCTTAATTTTATTCCAACATTGCTATACATTTCCTTGTTTTCATGAAAATTACTGAATTGTTTTGTTTAAGATTAATAAGTTTAAGGTGATCAGTTTAGATTTTGGAACTTTATCTATATACACATCTTTGAAAATATTTATTTAAAATTTACACGAACTACCAGAATACATTCATATTGCTTTTTACTAAGCTTGCTTTATCTTTATGTAAATTACAAAGTTAGTGATTTAATATTATGTAGCTAAAAATAAAAATAATTAATTCATGAAAAATAGACTTTTCTAAATCAACTCAATTTTAAAATGATATTCCTTTGGTTAAAAATAATATAAATATCTAGTTCGTTAAAACTTTTGTTTCCATGCACTGTTGAAAAATTGCAATGTAATTGATATTTTATTGATTCTTTTTTTAAGTAAAACCCAGAGTTAGTGCAAATTATTTTCATTTTTACGTCTTTAAATACATTCAATAAGCAAATACTGTGGTCTACAAATGATTTTACGAGATTTAATTTAATTAGAGTAATTTAACATTTAATAGATAGAATAACACGTTAGAAAAAGAAATTTATTCAAAATGACAAAGAAAAAACCCTTAATAATGTTTCCAGAAGAATTTAAATTACTTTACCTCCCATCTGTATAATTACTACCTTTTCATTTATCCTTAATGAGCTAATTACACAATTTATATTCATGAATTCTAGATTCTTGAAGTACTTTTACTTCTGCAGTACTCTGTGATGCTTTACGTCTAACCATAATAAGATGTCACTTCCGCTGCAGTTTTCATTTACTTCTGCCGTTCTCTCTCACCTGATTACATTTGCTATTCATGAATCAAGTCACTGAAAACGTAAAAGAGGAATGACTCTCAGCGCGGTGCATTTATCAAGGAATAGATAAAGGTGAATCGTAGCGTATAAAGTAAAATTACTCTAGAGTACTTATATATTTTTATAATTTTGCGATCGCTTTATATTATACGTATGTGTTTCAATTTTTTTCATACATGTATTTTGAATAATTAGAAATATAGGAATACAGCTGTTTTGTTAAAAAGGTATTTTCAATTTACAAAAAAAAAAAAAAAAAAAAAAAAAAAAAAAAAAAAGATTTTCTTTTTTTCACATTGTTAAAATCTGCAGAAAATTGTCCAGTCTTTTGGCCATTTTTATAAAGGTAATTTGACCATATAATTAAACGCATATGACAATATTATTGACTATATTACTGCCAAAATAAAGTTAAAATAATCTAACCGGTTTTTTTTTTTTTTTTTTTTTTTTTTTTTTTTTTTTTTTTTTTTATAAAAACGGTCGAATCACTACACAGTTTACCGCAAGTTTTTAACAATCATTTTGTAATATATAAGAGCAAATTTTTTTTAGACAGCCAAAAAATAAATGAAATTTATAAAAATGTACATTCTAGGTGGCCCCATTTTGCAATCGCTTTATATTATACGTATCTCTTTCAATATTTTTCATCATGTCTTTTGTATAATTAGAAATATAGGAATACAGCTGTTTTGTTAAAGAGGTATTTTCAGTTTACAAAAGAAGAAAAAAAAACAATCTTTTTTTTACACAGTTAATATCTGCAGCAAACTGTTCAGTCTTTTGGCCATTTTAAACGATAACGGTAATTTGGCCGTATTATTAAGCGTGTAGGACAATATTATTGACTATATTATTGTGAGAATAAAATTAAATTACAACAATTTAACCCTTTTCAATACAAACCGTAGAATCACTGAACAGTTTTCTGTAAATTTTTAACAACACAGACTTCCGTTTTATAAATATTGTGTAATATATAAGTGGAAGAATGTTTTTAGAAGGTCAAAACAAATGAAATTTATTAAGATGCGTATTCTAGGAGGCGCCATTTTGGAATCGCTTTATATTATACATATCTGTTTCAATATTTTTCATCATGTCTTTCGTAATTAGAAATATAGGAATACAGATGTTTTGTTAAAGAGGTATTTTCAGTTTAAAAAAAAAAAAAAAAAAAAAAAAAAAAAGATTTTCCTATTTTTACACGGTTAATATCTGCAGCAAACTAATCAGTCTTTTGGCCATTTTTAACGATAACGTTAATTTGACCATATTAGTAAGCGTGTATGACAATATTATTGACAGAAAAAAGTTAAATTGCAATAATTTAACCCTTTTCAATGCAAACGGTTGAATCACTGCACAGTTTGCTGCAACTTTTTAACAATGCAAATTAATTTTTTATGATCATTGTCTAATATATAAGTGGATTAATTTTTTTCGAACTTAAAAACAAGCTAAATTTATAAAGATGTGCATTCTAGAGCGAGGCATTTTGTAATGGCTTTATATTATACGTATCTGTTTCATACATTTCTTTTGTATAATTAGAAATATAGGAATAGAGTTGTTTTGTTAAAGAAGTATTTTCAATTTACAAAAAAAAAAAAAAAAAAAAAAAAAAAAAAAAAAAAAAATTACTTTTAGTTTGTTAAAAATCGCCAGTAAACTGTCCAGTCATTTGGCCAGTTTTAACGATAACGGTTATTTGACTATATTATTAAGCGTATCTGACCAATATTTTTCACTATATTATTGTCAGAATAAAGTTAAATTACAGTTATGTAACCATTTTCTATAAAAACAGTCGAATCACTGCACAATTTGCTGCAAATTTTTAACAATGCAGATTCATTTTTTAATGATCATTGTTTAACATATAAGTGGCAATTTTTTTAGAAGGTGAAAACAAATAAAATTTATAAAGGCGTATTCTAGGCGCCGCCATTTTGCAATCGCTTTATATTATACGTATCTGTTTCAAAATTTTTCATACATTTCTTTTGTATAATAAGAAATCTAGGAATAAAGCTGTTTTGTTAAAGAGATATTTTCAGCTAAAAAACAACAAAAAAAAATTGTTAGACTGTTAAAAATCTGCGACAAACTGTATGCAGTCAATCATCCATTTTTAATCATATTATTAAAGGGACCGGGAAAGCAAAATTCCACAAAAAAAATCGATTTTTACTTTTTTATATCATTAACTAGTTTAAACTTTCATCTTTCCAACGATGTGTCACACATGTTTATGCATAAAAAAATAAGTGTTGAAATTATTCATTATTTCTAAGAATACTTCACAGCTTAATAGCCATTTAAATCTTTAACTGACTTTTTCTCAAAACTTGGATTTTTATGTTTATGTTCCTCTTTTTCAAATATCTATTAAACTTAAGAAATCAGATTTTATTTAATACTTATGTTATATTGTATACTTTAACACAGGGATTTATGATTCGTTGAGAATTATATATTTTAGGCAGTGAAATCTTACCAAAAATGCTACTTTAAAAATGACTTTCAATAAATAATTAATAATTAATTTTGAGTTTCACTCAGAAAAAAAATGGTCTGTTAAAATACGTAAATCATGTTATTCTAACTACTCTAAAAAATCTAGACCTCTATCTTCCACCAGTTCTGAGAAAAAGGAACATAAAATTAGTGAATTTAACATGGCGAAGATAGGGCTTTCCTGGTCCCCTTAAGCGTATATGACAATGTTATTGACTATACAGAATATATATGCCAATAATATGTCAGAATAAAGTTAAATTACAGTTATTTAACTGTTTTCTATAAAAACTGTTGAATCACTACACAGTTTGCTGTAATTTTTTAACAATGCAGATTTATAATCATTGTGTAATATGTAAGTAGAAGAATTTTCTTAGGAGATCAAAACAAATTAAATTTATAAAGAGGATATAAATTTATAAAGAGGATAAATTTATAAAGAGAATTTATAATGTATTCTAAGTGGAACAATTTTGCAATTGCTTCACATTATACGTATCTGTTTAAAAATTTTTCATACATTTCTTTTATATAATTAGAAATGTAGGAATAAAGCTGTTTTGTTAAAGAAGTATTTTCAGTTTACATACTTTATTATTGCCTGAATACAGTTAAATTACAGTTATGTAACCGTTCTCTATAAAAGCGGTCGAATCACTGCAGAGTTTGCAGAAAATTTTTAACAATGCAGATTTATTTTTTATGACCATTGTCTGATATTTTTGCGTGGAAAATCAAAACATATGAAAATTATGAAGACCTGTATTCTAGAAGCGCACGAGTGAACTATTTATATTATGATATTAGTTTAAAGTTTGTTTTAGGAATCTTAATAAGCGATTTCATCTTTGTTTCCGTTTTAATCAAACAAAAAATTGTTAAAAATATTCTTGTGTCACTATCTCTAATAGGAAAAATTTCTTATCCTTCGAATCGATTCCTATTAATAACTGGAAAAGGGCCCGGGAATTGTGCGTACGTAATGATTTAACACTCCCTTACATTATTGCAATTAAGTTATATCTTATATTAACAAAAAAAAAATTAAATACATTCACCATCTTTACAGCTATGTAATATAAAACAATCACCCAACGATTTCTAAGTTGTTTCAATATTCTTTATTTTTTTCTACTAGTTTGTAAATAGTTTTGTTACTATCGCTTATGCATTTTTTTAAAACTTTAAATATCATAAAAAAATTTCAAAAAATATTTTCTTCCGTTTTATTTGGATGGACATAGGGTTTACATGTTTCTTGTTTTACCTACATTTTGTCATAGAGAGTGAGTTATTTCGTAAAATATGAATGAAAAATATTTAAAACAATTATCAATTTCACAACAATGAAAGGCATCGTTCAAAGATGTTAATTCTCTTTATTGAGTGCATACATCTTAAAAGTAAATAAAAATTAAATTAAAATGGATGAATTGGAAAACTCTTCTCATCTACAAAGAACTCATAGTTATCTTTATTTCAAACTTCAAAGAGAAATTTTTAATTCAAATATTCCCTATTCAAAAAAATGCGTCTGCGAATGTTAAATAATTTTTATTAAATCTTTGAAATAGAAATGTCTTATCGAACGACGGCATAGACAACATTTATAAAATGCATCCTGTTTAATATACAGAACTTGATAAATACTGCGGAGTGCTCAGTTAGTTTTGGAACGTGTTTAATGATTTTTTCTTTTATATCCACACTAAACTGAGATAATTTCATTACTATTTCAATATTTTAAAATATTAAGGGGTCTCAGGACTATTAAAGGTTTAAAATTTTCGAAATTGTAATTTTTTAGATGTTAAACCCCTGCCTTTTACGAAAATTTTGACATAATTGTTTCCTTGAAATTCGCATTAGAACAGAAGTTATGGCTTTTAGAATTATACCCGCTCAAAAGCTGAAGCGACGTTTCCGAAACTTTGAAGTCATTTTTCTCCAAATGACGTTTTTGGGCCCAACTCGCAGGATATCTCAAAAACGTCTGAATATTTTTTCATGAAATTTTCAAAACGCATGTTTCATATTTGGATGTATAAATTGAACCAAAAATTTTCTTTTTATTGCTCAGAAAAATATTTTTTTAGGTTATTATATTATTGGCATTTTCTAAATTTTGCATTAGCTAAATACAACTGTGTTTTAAAAATTTAAAAATGCTTTAAATAAAAACTTATTTAAGTTAAGGGTAATTATTACAATCTGAGTTATAAGAAAGTACGAAAATTTTCATTCTGGTTGCAAAATTTAATTTGTAATCTTGCGAGTAACATGTTATGACGATTTTCTGCTCACAAGTGTCTTACAGTTTGGAACCCCCTGTAAATGCTAATTCAGTATCATGCGATTTTTTAAATACGCGAAATGAAAGAACATACTTATTAGCCCCCGGTACGGTATGCTATTTCTTTCTCCCAGCTTACTTTGTGTAGTCTCCAAAAAATAACGTTACTTTACAAGAGCCAGCCGTAAAACAAAGCAGTACGATTAAATACGCTATAGCAATTTTTTAAACTTCTAAGCATCGCACATTTTCAATTTTTGTACCGTCGTATTCGAAAAAAAGTACTTTTAAATGCAATTTGTTTGAAAACTGCATCTCCATTTATTTTTGAGATATTATTATTATTTTTTTTTTTTTGTAGTTTTTAGAGCCATTTGCTTAATATTGGCAACGGAAGAACTCCATTTGTGTTGAAAATGAAAGAAAATAGCAATTATGTCTTTTTATTGCCATTTTCCCAAAAAATTAAAAAAAAATTAATTATAATAAGTGCTATTTTCAAAAAATATAAATGAAGGATTTCTGATAAAACATGGAGCTATTAGAAACTAAATTTAATTTTAAATATCTATATTAATAATACAAACA
The DNA here is from genome assembly GCA_963932465.1 of Maratus speciosus. Taxonomy (NCBI): domain Eukaryota; kingdom Metazoa; phylum Arthropoda; class Arachnida; order Araneae; family Salticidae; genus Maratus; species Maratus speciosus. The sequence goes on along the minus strand of OZ010790.1, from coordinate 417,446,989 downwards.
AATGAAGGCCTGTGAATCTTTAGATAGCCGATTTTTTTGTCGGGTATTTTGAATGACGAAATCTCTTTTTTTTTTTTTTTTTTTTTTTTTTTAGATTTGTGTATTGTTCAGCGATAGTGACGTCCTAAGCATAGTTTACTATAGATGTTGTTTAACACTGGATCTCAAATGATGAATTCTTCAGCGGATGTGGCTGACGTCACTTTATGTAAAATAAAATCGCGTGTTATAAGTCTTAAAACTGAACTACAGTAGAGTCCCGATTATCGGAGTTTCCACCTTTCATCGAGTTATTTTCTTCTGATGTGGCTTCTATTATTATGACACAGCCATTATAAATGAAGTGTTAGGTGAAGATGAAAGAGCAGCCGTAAAAAGTTAGAACTCTGATTTTCTGGTCAGAATGGGGGGAAAATTTTCCATATATTTTTTTTTTCAAAAAAAAAAAAAAAAAAAAAAAAATATGGCCATTTTTTCCCCATTCTGACCAGGAAATCACAATGGCCATTTTTTCTCCCATTCTGAACAGAAAATCAAAATGGCCAATTTTTTTCCATTCTGATCAGAAAATCAGAATGGCCATTTCCCCCCCCCCCCCCATTCTGACCAGGAAATCAGAGTTCTAACTTTTTACGGCTGCTCTTTCATCTTCCCCTAACGTTTCATTTATAATGACTGTTTCATAATAATAGAAGCCATCAGTCCATCAGAAGAAAAGGATCCATTCCAAAGGTATAAGTTCGATTAACTCGGATAATCGGGACTCTACTGTATCTATATTTATATACATATATTTTTTTGACATCGTAGGCGACACTAAATTCTGAAAAAGCAGAATTCCTGTGTTCTAGTATTTATATCTTTCATTTCAATTAAAATTATGTCTTAAAAATCTAATACATTTTAATATATTATTTGTTGAAAATGGTCTTTTTTTTTCTTTTTTTTCCAATTTTAAGAGTCCTGAGACCCCGTAACTCAGTAAAATAAAAATATATCACTGTGTTTCAATAATAGTATTTTGCATTGCAATCGGAATTTTAGAATAATCGTATTCACATAACGTTTCTTTAATTCATACTAAAAGAGCTGTCCTTATAAAAAATGTTTTATTCTAGAAAAAAGTACGAGTTTATGGACTATATTTAATTGAAAAATTAACATTACAAGAAAAAATTATTTTTCATTTTATTCTAATAAAAGTTTCTAATTCAAGAAATTAAATAGCTCGAAGTTTCGTTTATAATGTTACCCAAGATGAGTACACAATCTGTGTAAAGGTAAGATTACATTATTTTTTTTGGAACCTACATCTAATGGTGTAGTAGGTCAAAGATTATAGGTATTGTTCAACTAGTCATTTCCGAGGAATCAGAATAATTGTTTAAATAGTTATGCATTTAAATATAATTGATGGTATATAAAAAATTATGTAAGAAAATGAATTATTAACATTAAATTAAAGTTATATCATGCTAAATGTGAAAACAAGTACATTTCAAGGCCTATAAATAGCTTTTAAGAAACTGATCAACATGTTTCATAAGCCCAATCCAAGAACTTATCAAGATCAATATTGATAAAAAATAATATTCCCGCAAAAATTTTAAAATGCAGCCGTGAAGAGATAGTCACGAGATCACAGATATAATTGATTTAGATAGACAAGAGGTTAATATGTTTCTTATTTTTTCCTAGATTTGTTTCATAGAGAGCGAGTTAATTCGTGAAATAAGTTGAAAAATATGTAAAGCAATTGGAGATTTCACAACTATGAAATTCAAAACAATCGTTCAAAGATCTTAATGTTCTTTATTGAATTTATACATCTTAAAAGTAAATGAAAATAAAATTAAAGAGATGAATGGAAAAAACTCTTTTCATCTTCAAAGAATTCATAGCTCTCTTTATTTCAAGCTTCAAAGAGAACTTTATTATTCAAATATCCGCTCTTTAGAAAAAAAATGCGTGTGCGAATGGTTAATATTTTTCATTAAAGCTTTGAAATTAAAATATATTATCGAACGCCGACGTAAGGAAAATTATAAAATGCATCCTGTTTAATATACAGAACAAGATAAATATTTCAGAGTAATAGAAAAGGCTTTTTGAGTTAAGTATACGAAATACCGTCTTTCCTCAATTAGTTTTCTAGCGTGGTTAATGATTTGTTATTTTACCATCAGCGCTAAAATGATATACTGTCATCAATACTTTAGTATGAAAATATTTTAAACTATTAACTCGGTAAAAAAAAAATATCCCTCTGGTATTCAATAATAGTATTTTAAATTGTACGGTCATAACCCGACTTACGTAAGTAATGCGTTCCGTAAACTTTTACATAACTTGAATATTACGTAAGTCGAATTTGTAAATTATTTAGGCATAATTTCGTAAGAAACTGAAATATATATATATAGACGTGTGAAAATTATTACAATAATTGTGAAATTTACAATAAAAACATGTTATATTAAAGAAATATTTTAAAAATATTGATACGTTTAATATTTAGTGTGAATCCCCTTGTTTTTTATTAAAGAAATGATGGCATACTTGTCTTGGCATACTTTGTATGAGTTTTTGGCAATTAATTTGTATTTCGTTGTTATGATGCAAAATTTGGATGAGTCTTTCTATTAGACTAGTCTTGTTTGTGATGTTGTATTTCTTTAATTTTTTCTTTACAATGGCCCAAAGGTTCTCTATGGGGTTCATATCTGGACTGTTTCCAGGCCATGGAAATGATTTCTTTAATTAAATTAAAGAAATGAAACAACACAAACAAGAATATTCTGATAAAAAATTCATCCAAATTTGGCATCATGACAACAAAATACAAATTGATTGCCAAAAACTCATACAAAGTATGCCAAGACGTATCGAATCTTTAATAAAAAAACAAGGGGATGCACACTAAATATTAAATGTATTAATATTTTTTAAATGTATTATTTCTTTAATGTAAAAAGATTTTAACGTAAATTTCACAATTATTCTAATAATTTTCACACGTCTGTATATAAAAATATATATATAGTATAATTTTATAAATAAAACATCATGAAGCAGTATTTAATGAGATATAAACTGTAAAAGTATGAAGAATATAAAAACAAACTGAGAAAAACATTTTTTAAATAAAAAATATCTTGTGGAATACGGTATTTATAAATTTAAGATTCATGAACTGATTTTATAACAATTTTGAATTTAGATCAAAGGACTACAAAAATAAGAAATAATTAAAGAGGAATAAATTACCTCTTCTCCATAAATTTCTGATGGCAAGGCAAATAAATGGTTCTCACAAAATAAAATAATCCTTTATAAGCACAATATTTATTATGGAATAGATTACTATTATGGATAACTAACAATAAAGATTAAGTTGTTCTGTCAATACTATTTATAGTATGCAAAAACAAAAATGATTTGACACTTCTAACAGCTAATTTAGTTCTGTAGTGGGACAGTCAGCGCTTGGAGTGAATGGTTGTGAAGAGAAATTCTGTTTTGAAACAACTTCTATCACTCTGTATATTGAAGGCTGGGGGATTTGATTTGTTAAGGGGGTAGGTTTGATTTGTTAAAGATACCTTTAAACCACCGAAATTTTCGAATTTTTTTAATACATATTTTTATTCCGTAATCATATCCGAACAATATGCAAAAAACCGCATTGAAAAATTCCCATTAGTTTACTAATTATGGCAGTTTTATTATGACTAGATATTAAGACTACATAGGATAATTCAACTTTGCGTTGCGTTTATTCAAAATGATGGATTTTGATACTGCGCGCAGTGTTACTAAAAAACTATGCATGACAATCAAAAGAAATTTTTATCACATATTCATTTCTGCATTATCTACAACTTAAAACCAGAAAAATGTAAAATTTTATTTATTTTTTCTTTTTTTGTACTTTGAAAATGTTTTTCGAAAAGTGAACATTTTAAACTTTTTGTTAATTTTTTAATTTAGTCAATATTTTTTACAAATATTCTGGTTTTAGTATAAAGGTATTATGTATTTATTTTCACCAAAATATCATCTTTATATGCATATCGTCAGATTTTATCATGCGCGCAAGATTTTTTTTCTGTTATTGTCATATATTTTTAAACTTATATATACTTATAAATTCGTAAATAAATATAGAAATGATATTTTTTTAAATATAAATTAAGTTTGTTTTTTATTTTTGACTTATTACACAAGTTTTGAAGCTTGGAACATAGTGATATTTTACGTGTTCAAAGGTATCCTATCCCCTTAATTTTTTAAATGTATATCCCAATAAAATATCTCTCTCTAATATATACATCTATATTATGGCTGGGGATTTTATCAGCATATTTTATTTATAAAATAATTATCAAAAGTATGCAAATGCGCATCAAACGCGAAAGTGTGTCCATAAATGTAATTTTCGAGATTTATTACGTAACTGCGAATTTGCGTAAGTCGGGTAATACGTAAGTCAGGGGATGCCTGTATTTGAAATTTTAGAATATTCGTATTCATGTAATATTTTTTCATCGCATAGTAAATCAGCTGTCCTTACAATAAATGTTTCATTCCAGTAAAAAGTATGAGTTAAGGAGATAATTTAATTAAAAAAATTTCACGAAACATTTATACTATTTTTACTCTAATACAAGTTTCTAACTCAAAGAATCAAATTGCAAGGAGTTTCGTTTATTACTTTTCCAAAGATCAGTAAGCATTCTATATAAATGAAAGATTACTTTAATTTTTTTTAGAAGCTACATCTAATAGTGTAGTAATTCAAAGATTATAAGTCATTTACAAGGAATCAGAATAATCATTTAAATAATTATGCATTTAAATATAATAGTTCGTATATAAAATTATGCAAGAAGATAACTTTTTATCACTAAAGTAAAGTTATAATATGCTTAAAAGTGAAAAACAGTACATTTAAAGACATATAAAAACCTTTTAATAAACTGATTAAATTGTTTCGTACGCTCATAAGACGACTTGATCAAAATCAATATTGATAAAAAAGTATTCGCAAAAATTTTTAAATGAATCCGTAAATTAATAATCATGAGGTCACATGTATAATGAAAGCATGTGCTCAAATAAAAATGATTATCTGCGAACGTGAATTACTTTATCCTATTGTATTTTTTTAAGCATCTCTTTCCAAATTCTGGGTAACTCCAAGGAGGCTGGATCATAGCATATATTCTCGTTGCGTAAATAGATACTTATTGATTCTCGGATAATGGATGGGAAATAAAATCTTGATGGATAATTTATTCTAATATTTGTAAAATCGATCTGTAAAGCCTGTTTGTTATGCTGTCTGGCTTAGAAAAACCACAGCCAATCAATCAACTATCCCACATAATGCACAAGCACCTTTGTCATACAAATTTCTTCATAAATAAGTCAATAAAATGTTATAAAATACACATTGCTAAATGATGTATTTCATAAAAAAACATTAAAATTACATTAAAAGCTCACAGAGAATCGACGGTTTCAACCCTCTTCTGCAGTGTAAAAAAAAAAAAAAAAAAAAAAAAAAAAACGGACTAGAATATGGAAATATTACTGGCAATCTAGACGCCAGTACTATTTCCGTATTTTAACGGAACTTTTTCCCGGTAAATTAGAGGAAAATTCTGTTAAATTCGAAAAAAACGGAAAATTTTGTGTAATTTATAGGGGAAAAGTTCCGTTAAAATATGGAAATAGTACTGGCGTCTAGATTACCAGTAGAATTTCCGTTTTTTAGTCCGTTTTTTTTTTTTTTTTTTTTTTTTTTTAATAAAGTGTGAAGCTGTCATCAGGATCTAAAGTCAAACATAATCACGATGTTTTTCGAGAGTGAAGTCAAAAAACATCGTGATTATGTTTGACTTTATATCCTGATGATGTCCTCAGAAGAGGATTGAAACTGTCGATTTTTGTGTGTTTAATATAATTTTAACATTTTTCTTACGAAATACATCATTTAGCAATGTGTGTTTTATCACATTTTATTTACTTATTCATATTGTACATTGTGTACAAAGTCTATGCCTTTCTAATAAATTTTCTTCATTTTGATATTTTATTAAAAGATTTTTAACGTTCTGTGCACCCGAGCAGCTAGCTAACGAAATAAATAAAATATATGATATCGAAAGAAATAATGGATATAAAGAAAGTACTATAAATATAGTAATTATAAGCACCAATTCTAAGTAGGAAAGAAACTTCAATGAGCAATATTACAAATTATCTTCTTTACAATTTTTTCCAGGATTCGTTAAAAGATTGAAATGTAAACTTAAAAAAATGAATATCTGTCTTATTGCAAAACCTTCTATAATATAAAAAAACAAACATAGTATGTAGGAAAAAATAAATAGAACCAGATCCATTATCAGGTGTATATGAAATACCTCTCACCAAAGGTGATGGAACAGGAAGTTTAAAACGAGATTCAAAGAATATTTAATATATATCAAATACAACAAGAGAACTAGAGGCTTAGTCAGACAACAAAGAGCCTTTAAAGATTGATATTTAATCCTTTCAGGGACAAGGTACTTCTAGTCCTAAAATTCTGAAATGAGTGAATTACACCAGAATTTATTAACCCATTTATTTCAAAATAAGCAAAAGCTTTTGTTCACGTACTTAATAATATGGAAATTTTCATCCTAATATTCTGGTGTGAATGTGGCATTTAGGAATTAAAATTAAGAGGTGCAAAGATGAACCACCGTCCTTGAAGGGGTTAAAATAGTAGAATATTTTATCAATCAAGATTTTATTTTCCATCCATTATCCGAGAATCAATACAAATCTTTTGCGGAAATAGTTCTTTTTCGGAAGGTTTTTTATTTTTATATTTTAACAATATTGATCAGTTTGTTAAAAGGTATTTATAAGCCTTTAAATGCACTTCTTTTCACTTTCAGAATAATCTTAGTATAAATTGTCGCTCAAATTATTTTTTACAAACATTTAAATAAAGCAATGTTTTAATTAGTTCCTAAACAATAAATTGACAACAGAGCGAGATTTAATAAATATAATGTGATTTTTAAGTTATTTCTATAAAAGAGTATCGTTCACGATGTCATGTGATTTTATCTAGATCACTTACAAAGATGGATTACTCATTATTTTATGAAATAAATAAGTGAGAATTCACAGTATATACTGCAGTATTTTTTTTAATATAATGTTCTTATTATTTAACATTCATGTCGTCATAATTCAAATATTCCTTCTTGATTGATATTTTTTTCTTTGCTTTCGCCGTGCTAAATTTCGGAACGTTTTATCAACGTAAAAAACTAAAAAAAAAAAAAAAAAAAATTCAGGGAGCTGTAACATGGGAGGCAAATATAGATTTTTATGAAGAGAAAATTGCTCTTAGAAGCAAAAAAGTCCATTGCTTGTTAGCGTATCCAAAGCTTCATTTATTAATCTAGTAAATAAGGCAAATAAATTTTCGAATTAATAATTTGTATATTTTCAAAGAAAGTGCTTATCTTGTCTCAGGACGAAATAAACATTTCATTAGCCCAAATATACTTTTTGCTTCTACAATGAGGAAAATGTTACATCTTTGGTTGTTGGTTAAATCAGTAATGTCCCGAATAAAAATCACGCTAAAATTGCTAACATTACATTCGGTGTCCTCTTTTTTAGATTAATATCCAAGTATAAATTCAAATTTTAATTTAAATCTTCAAAAGTTGTTAAACAACATTTAATATATCGGTATTTTATCTGATGAATAAAATGAAATTTATGTATGATGTTTTCTGTTGATTAAAGTTTTCTACTTTATAGAACATTGATTTGGAAGCTCGAAATTATATTTTTAAGATTTTCGAAACGAGATTTTTTTTTAAACCTTAAAAAAAAATAATCTAGAGAATTATTCTGCATATTATTACGATATATAGCTACATACAACGATATACAACTACAATATTTCATACTGTAAACGGGAATTACCAGGATATTCTCCGGTTATTTGGATCGATAAAAAATGTATATATGAAAAGTGATTTCTTTAATTATACACTTTTATAAGAATTCTATGTTTACGCAGAAAATCACCCATTCTTCGATGACTACAATATATGATTTCTAAAAAAAAAAAAAAAAAAAAAAAAAAAAAAATATTACAATACGGTAATTTGGCGTTTGCATCGAGCTCGATTATTAAAAACTCGCCGCATTCTTACGCTTGGTGGAAAGAGCGAGGTGTGAATCCATTGAAAAAATTATCATTTTTACTCTGTTTCTTTTTACTTTCTTCTATCTTTACAAGAAGAAAGTATTGGATTCATGAAAATTTCCGAATTCCAGTTTTTGACGGATTTACACGTTTTAGGGGTCAGAGATTCCAAAAAACATGTTTTTACAAAATGTCTGCCTGTGAGTCTGTCTGTCCGTCTGTCTGTCTGTATGTGCACAAATTTTGTGGGCCCTGTATCTCAAGAACTATTGCACGAAATTTAATAAAAGTTTATATTCAGTTAGTCCCTAATACAAATTGATGCTGATTAGTTTTTGGTGAAAATCGCTCAACAGGTGGCGCTTCTATGCTGCATTTTTCACGATTTCCGCAATAGCTCTATCTCAAGAACTAATGCACGGATTTTCATCAAACTTCATATTTTGTTAGTCCTTGATATGAGTTGACGCTGATTACGTTTTGGTCTAAATCACCCAAGAGGTGGCGCTGTTATGCTGAAGTTTGCAGGATTTACACGATTTCCGCAATACCTCTATCTCAAGAACTAATTCACGAATTTTCATCAAACTTCAGATTCAGTTAGCTCATGATATGACTTGGTACTGATTTCGTGTTGATGTAAATCTCCCGACAGGTGGCACTTCTGTACTGCCTTTTTCATGATTCCCGCAATAGCTCTATCTATAGAACTAATGGACGAATTTTCATCTAACTTCAGATTTAGCTAGACGTTGACACAAGATGTTGCTAAGTAGATTTTTGTGTTAATCACCCAATAGGTGGCGCTGCTATGCTGAAATTTTCTCGATTTTCGCAAATAGCGCTATCTCAAAAACTAATGCATGGATTTTCTACAAATTTCAGATTCAGTCAGACGTTGACATAAGCTGTTTCTGATTAGAATTTGGTATAAATCACCCAATAGGTAGCGCTACTAGACTGAATTTTGCTAGATTTAGACGATTTCAACGTTAGTCATACCTCAAGAACTAAAAAACGGAATTTCATCTTTAGAATCCTCATGAGAGGCGTAGACTACGATCTAATTTTGGTAATGTGATAGCGAATTTTGAAGTATTAACCTGTATGAGATAGAAGAAAGTTTTAGGATTGGTACATCCGACTAGTTTAGATATGGCAACAGGAAAAATAAAAAGCATTTTTTAAAATTTCTATTCTAGATTTTTTTAGGATTTCTAAATTGAATTTTTAACCTTTATTTAATATTTAATTAATATGAAACTATTAATTGTTGATTTAATTATTAATGGGAAATACCATTTATATTTAAACTAAATAAACAGGATATTTTCTAAAGAAAGGTATTACACTCTTTATTTTTACTTTCTTCTATCTTTACAAGAAGAAAGTATTGGATTCGTAAAAATTTTCGACTTTCAGTTTTCGACGGATTTACACGTTTTAGGGGTCAGAGATTCCGAAAAACATGTTTTTACAAAATGTCAGTCTGTGAGTCTGTGAGTCTGTCTGTCTGTCTGTGACACAAATTTTGTAGGCGCTCTGTCTCAAGAACTAATGCACGTAATTTAATAAACGCTTGTATTTAGTTAGTCCCTGATATAAATTGATGCTAATTAGTTTTTGGTGCAAATCGCCCAACAGATGGCGCTGCTCTGCTGCATTATTCATGATTTCCACGGTAGCTATATCTCAAGAAGTAACGCACGGATTTTCAGTAAACTTCCAATTCAGTTAGTCCTTGATATAATTTGGTGCTGATAACATTTAGGTATAAATCGCCTAATATGTGGTGCTGCCATATTGCATTTTGCAGGATTTACACGATTTCTGCAATAGCTCTATCTCAAGAACTAATGCACGGATTTTCATCAAACTTCAGATTCATTTAGTCCTTGATATGAGTTGGTGCTGTTACGTGTTGGTGTAAATCGCCCAACAGGGGGCGATTCTGCGCTGCCTTTTTCACGATTCCCGCAATAGCTCTATCTCAAGAACTAATGCACGATTTTTTACCAAACTTTAGACTTAGTTAGACGTTGACACACGTTCTTGCTGATTAGGTTTCAGTATTAATCGTCCTACAGGTTGCGCTGCTGTGCCGTAATTTTCACGATTTTCGCAATAGCTCTATCTCAAAAACCAATGCACAGATTTTCTCCGAACATGAGATTCAGTCAGACGTTGACAGAAGATGTTGCTGATTAGGTTTTGGTATAAATCACCCATTAGGTGGCACTGTTAGTCTGCATTTTGCTGGATTTACATGATTTCCCCTATAGTCGTATCTCAAGAACTAATGCACCGAATTCTATATCTTTAAAATCCTCATGAGGGACATAGATTGCCATTTAATTTTGTCAGTGTGCTAGTGAGTTTTGAACTATTAACATGTATCAGATAGAAGAAAGTTTTGGGATTGATACATCCGGCTAGTTTAATTATATTATGAACTTTCAGTGTTTAATTTGGAAATAAAACCACTAAATCTTAATTTGGTGTTACAGCTTAAAATATTTTGTTATTGCAGCTGGATAACCAGTTGGCTTCTTTTGGCGAGTGGGAATTGGTGCTTAATTAATGTACTGCTGTTGTAAGTAGTATACAATTGTAACCCTAAGGAATATTTGGCTATTATATTTAATCATTTGTGGTGGGCTGTATTAAAATTAAGTTATTAATATATAATTAATTTCTAAAAATCGTTACATTTTGTACTGTTCTCGGAAACACACCTTCTTACATATATATATATTTTTTTATTCTAGCGAATCAGGAAATGAGTAAAAAATGGATTACAAAATACCAACTTTATATACAAAATCAAGTTTAGTTAAACAAAAGATTATAAAAAAAGTACTTTAAATAAGTCCTGTTTATACAGTGTGGATAAGGGCATCTATTTGATTATTTGAGTATTCTTGAATTATGTGAACATGCTCAACATAATAGCAACAGATCGGATTTAGAAGCTTTTTATTGTTGTAACTTGAATTACTTGATGTTCAATAAGTTCAAAATCAAGCTTTTATTCCAGTATTAGCCCTTCTTTTATAACAATTTAGATAAATACGAATACAGTACTACCCAGGTCAAAATTCTTGCTAGTACTAGCATCAGAAATATGCTAGTTTTTGCTATGTATTTCTTTGTCTGCTAGATTTTCATGCTAGTATATGCTTTACAATGCTAGCCAGCATCACATGCTATATAGCTAGCTTACACAGTAATAGCATGACAAGCTATATACAAGCATTTTATGCTTATTTGCTGTCTAAGCTTCTTCCAAAGCATGGTGTTGTAGGTACCTTACCGTGCTATTATATGCTTTTTTATGCTTGCCAGCATAATATGCTATGCAGCCAGCTTAGGAAAAAATAGCATGACAAGCTATGTACAAGTATTTTATGCTTGTTTGTTGTTTAAGCTTCTTCCAAAGCATGGTGTGGTAGGTACCTTACCGTACTATTATATGCTTTTTTTATGCTTGCCAGCATAATATGCTATGCAGCCAGCTTAGGGAAAATAGCATGACAAGCTATGTACAAGCATTTTATGCTTGTTTTTTGTTTAAGCTTCTTCCAAAGCATGGTGTGGTAGGTACCTTACCGTGCTATTATATGCTTTTTTATGCTTGCCAACATAATATGGTATGCAGCCAGCTTAGGTAGAAATAACATGACAAGCTATGTACAAGCACGTTATGCTTAGTTTCTGTTCAAGCTTCTTCCAAAGATTTGAGAGGTAGGTACCTTAATGTGCTATTATATGCTTTCTTATGCTTGGCAGCATAATATGCTGTGCAGCCAGCTTATTAAGAAATAGCATGACAAGCTATGTACAAGCATTTTATGTGCTTATTTACTTTTTAAGCTTCTGCCAAAGCATGGAGAGGTAGGTATCTTTACATGCTATTATATGCTTTTTTATGTTTACCAGCATAATATGCTATGCAACCTGCTTTGATAGAAAACAGCATGACGTACTATGTGCCAGTAAGATATGCTAATTTGCAACACAAGTCTCTTCCCAGTAATGATGAGGTAGGTACTTAAATGAAGAATTGTGTGCTTGTTATTGCTTGGCAGCATCAAATGTTTATTATTTTTAAATTAATTAATTTATTTTTGTTTTGTTTTAGTTACTCGAAAGTATAAATTTGACTATGTTTTTTTGAAAATAGAAGAAAAGGAAATTTTAATTATAAATAAAATTAATTTTTCAAATCCAGGAAGAGGTAATAGCTCTCTTTACCTCCGTCCCCCCACCCCTCACAAAACAGAAAATTCTTAGTTTCTCTTTTATTATAAGCTAAGACAAAAGATTAAATTTCAATTTGTTTTTCAAAATCGGAGAAAAAAATTAGATACATTTCAAATTCGAGGGAGGCTTAATCGATCACCTAAGCCCTCTTCCCCTAACGGAATATTCAGGAGTTTATTTTATGGGGGTTTCACTGTACATTGCAATTTTTCAAGATGTAAAATATAACTTCTATTTTTTAAATTAATTTCTATGTGGGTGGGTTAAATTCTATGAGGGATTTAACTTCTATGAGAGTCTTCTAGAGGAGCTCTCTCCTCCCCCCCCCCCCGGCTATAAAAAAATTTTTTCTTCTGTTTCTTAGAATTTAAATATTCTAACTTACTCGAAAAAAATGCAGTATACCTTTACAAAATGTAGAAAAAGAAAATTTTGTTCATTAAAATCTAAAATCCCGGCTGGCCCTCTCCTGAATTCAATAATGTCTTAAATCACCGATTTGAGATTAGATTTTAACATCTAAATATCAAAAGAAACAGAACTAAAAATTAATTACCAAAGCGGATATAGAAGAGTAACTCCCCACCCCCCACACACACAACAGAAAATTTTAAGCTATCTTCCTCTTACTGTTAAATTATTTTAGGTTACCTGTAAATTATAAATCTTCCATATCTTTAAAAATGGGAGAAAAATAAAATTTTGTTTATTAAATTTCAAAAGCTGGGAGGGGGGAGGGCTGTGTCACCGCCACCTGAATTAAATACTGCCACTTGAACACGTTTGAGATAATTTTTTAACACATAAACTTAAAAAAATTAACAAACAATTTCCATGGTATACTTAAAGGAAAAAAGCCCCCTCTCCTTCACCCGAATTTGAAGAAAATTCCTCGCTGCCCTTTCTCTTAGTATTTAATTCTGTTAAGTTTCTCGAAAAGATTAAATTTGCTATGTTTTTAAAATCAGAGAAAAAAATATTATTTTGTTAAATTTCAAAATCCAGTGGCGGTAGATTTCCTTTTTCGAACCACTACAACGTAAATTTAATACTTCCTTCGTCCACCCGTTTTAGATAAAATCTAAACACATAAATCTAAAAAAAACTGAAAATTAATTTCTACAAAGGATTTATTGGGAAAAAGCGCCTCCCCTCCCTCCCCCATCATAAAATTCTTAGCTGTTCATTCAAATAATTATGACCATATTCAAACCATTCATTAAGCAAAGAAAATTCCACTAATGAAATATAATAATCAAGCCATATTCTAATTATCCATTAAACATAGAAAAAACCCTAATAATATATTAACCTTATTAATTGAAACTTGGAGGATACAGCATCGATAAATTCTATGTCTTGTGAATAATCTTATAATAATCGATAACCCTCTATCTTATAAAAATATCAACACACAGCAGAATCAGCTCTTCACCTATTACCCGCATTTAAAATCGTTTACAAACACGACTCCAGTGGCGAAGTAAGTAAAGCATCTGGCTTCCAAACCGGATATAATGAGTTCTGTCCTTTTCAGAGGAAAAGAAAAGCCGACCTAAGTTCCCCTTCTAAAAGCTGTAGGTACTTCAGAAATTCTCCAAAGATGGCGCCACCAGCGTCATTTCTTTTCTAACCGGGAGAATAGCAAAAAATAAAAGCAAGTGATGCTAGAAAAATAATGCTAGAATAGAAAAAATTAAAAGCAAGTGACGCTAGAAATGTAACGCCAGCATAGCAAAAATTAAAAGCACGTGATGCTAGAAAAATAAAAGCAACTGATGGTAGAAATGTAATGATAGACTAGCAACAAAAAAAAAAGTTTCTGTTGCTGGTGAATTACTGCTAGAAAGCAGAAATTACAAGCAAGTGGTGGTCTTGATTGTTGCTAGGCCAGCAACATATTCAAGCAACACAAGCTGGAATATGTATGCTGGCCAAGCAGTAGTGTTCCAATACACACCATGACTTGCTGGGAATTATGGTGGAACCAGCAAATGTGTTATGGTAGTTTATGCTAGTTAACTTTGCTAGGATACAGCATTTAATGCTTGTCTAGCAAACAAATACCAGCATGAATTTCGACCTGGATACACTGTTAAAAACATACTGCAACTTATCCAGCCATTCAACAGTTTCTTCGTTATGGTTCAATAAACGTAACCAAGAGACACAAAAAGGGCTACATAATTTAATTCTATTCTGACGATAATATGGACAATAATGTGATCAAAATGCAGCTAAATTACGGTTATGTAAACTTTCTTCATAAAAACAGTGAAAAGAGGAGGCAGATTGCTGAAAATTTTTAACAGCGTAGATTCTTCAAGCTCAATTAGAGTTTCGCGAGTGAATGAGAGAAGAAATTTTAACAGTTTTCAAAGTATTTGAAAGGTATTAGTGAATTCGGGTTTTCTGTCCGTGCATTAACTCTCTTAAATATACTCAAATTGCCATGTAATTGATATATGTTATTCAGGTTTACTACGTAATGTAACTTATTGAAATGAAGTTTTTACGATTTTTTGCTCGTCTACAGGGACACACGAAAGATTTCTGGTACGTTATGGTCTATCCGGAAAAATTGTTTGCAATGCATTGTTTTTAATGATGCGATATTTCAAATATAATGAGATTGATAAGCGTCACTGACGTGAACGAGAACATGCTTTCTCTTGAATATAGAAAAAATAGAATTTATTGTTTGTTTACTGGGACGCATAAAATATTTACAATTACATTAGATCTTTTGCAGTGTATGATAATTATATAATGATGCTTCAAACTAAGTGCAATTAACAAGAATGAAAAATCATGCGTCAATCATAGATAATAATACTCTTTCCAACACATCTAGAAATCCGTAACTAAAGTTCACAGTTAAAATAGCTGAAAAAAAGTATCTGAATGAAAAGTTTCGGAAATATGTAACACATTAGCAATTATCTTCCATAGTCAAAAAAGTAGACTAATTATTTTGTGCAGTCTGTATATGATCTATAGATTTCCATACATACTACATAGCGTATTAAAATTCAGTTCAATTTGAAACTTGACAGTTAACAATTTTCGGAAATAGATAGAAATGTATTCGAAGTTTTTTGAACAGCTCTATATAGTATATAGAGACTATAGGCACACACCACATAATAAACTAAAATTTAATTCAGGTAAAAATTGCTTAATACAATTTAAAACGCGCTTCCAGCAATTAGCAACCATACAAGGCAATGTACCATGTTCTTTTAGTAGCCCTGATTAGGAATTTATTTATATTCCACAAATGTCATGTTAGCAGGAAAATGCATAACACAATTAAAAATTACCGTGAAATAATTCACTACCATAGTGAGTAATACTTACGAATTCACCGAATTTATTTGTGTGTCCCTGAAAATGAACGATAAATGGAATGCACACCATATATTTCAGTAAAAAACTTACTTTGCACCTCTCTGATGCACATAAATTTCAATATATTTCAAATAGTTTAACAATATTAAATATGCTGTAAACTTTTTTTCCGTAGGTCATTAGGTAACAGAATTCTTTTGTGTGACCTTGTTAAACGTATAATAAACATTTTGCATCCCATATTCTACATAAAGCATGTTTTAGTGCACTTCGTAAATGATATAAATTTCATTATGTTCGAAATGGTGTATGTTTAACAAAATGCACTTGAAACGATTTTTTCCATTGATAAGAATGTATATGAATAATTTTGGAATGTGCCTTTAAACGGACTACAATTGCTACATAGTTCATTTTCAATGTAGATCGGGCTTTGGTAAACATCTATAACAATAAAAAACCTTCAGGGTAATCCGAGTATATTTAAAAGAGTTAAAGCATGGATAGAGAAACCGAAGTTATAAACACGTTCCAATTACGTTAAAAAGTGTTAACAATTATGTTGGAATATGGTAAAAAGTATTAAATTTTAATACAACATTTTATCTATAGATTATAGAAAGCGTAGCATTTATCGTATACAGGGTGTGTTCACTAAGTTTCAAGACTAGTCTGAGAATACAAAATTTATTAAACATTTTCGTACAGCGAACTAAAATTCTTCGAAATATGACCCTTAGCATCCACTCCTCTGCCAGCGTTTTTTCCATTATTCATAGGCTCCCTGGAAGCCTTCGCGTGCAAGGCTGTTAAGGGACCTCGTCGAAGCTACCTAGATCGCTGGGATCCTGTCGAATCACTTCCCTTTCAGGTCTTTCTTGATACGGGGAAACAAAGATGTCGAAGGGAGCAAGGTCAGGGCTGTAGGGGGGCTCGAGGCAGTATTGTCACGGAAACGTAGCAAAAACTTCGGCAGTGGCGAGTGGCGCGTGAAAGGGCGCAATTTTGTGGTGAACAATCCAATCGTCTCTGATATATGGACGTACGATTTTAAATTATTTTTTTTTAATTTCTAAATGGCCGCCATATTGAAACAAGATGGCGGATGAAGTTAACAAACGAATTCGGCCGAGAGATTGCTATGTACTATGCACATGCCTTGTCACATCCTAATCGGTTCATAAATGCGCGTGCTATCACGTGACAAAAATCGGATCGTTTCAAAATGTCAGCCATGCTATAAATTCAAAGTGCTATAACTCAGCCATTTTTTAAGATATAGACGAAACTAAAAATGCTCCAGAATCTTTGTATCAAGCCCAAACACATAAGAAAAAAATATTTTTCAATGTCTATTTTTTTGTGCCTCATTTTAAATTTGAAATTAAATAAAATTAAGTGGCCGCCATTTTGAAACAAGATGGCGGATGATGCTGGCCAACAAACTCGGTCAAGACATTGCTATGTACTATGCAAATTCTTTGTCACATCCAAATCGGTTCATAAATATGTGTATCATCGCGTGACAAAAATCAGTTCGTTTCAAAATGTCAGCCATGCTAGAAATTCAAAGTGCTATAACTCAGTCATTTTTTAAGATATAGACGAAACTAAAAATGCTCCAGAATCTTTGTATCAAGCCCAAACACATAAGAAAAAAATATTTTTCAATGTCTAAATTTTTTGTGCCTTATTTTAAATTTTAAATTTTTAAAACATTTTTAAATGGCCGCCATTTTGAAACAAGATGGCGGATGAATCTGGACAACGAACTTGGTCGAGACATTGGTATGTACTATGTACACACGAAATATTATCCAAATCGGTTCATAAATACGAGAATTACAGTATGACAAAGATCAGATATATATATATATATCAATTTTGTACGGAGGTTGGTTTCGGGGTCTGGGTGTCATGATCGGTGAAAATATACCAAATTTTTTCGGAATCGTTTTTCTCCGAACGGCTGCAATAGGTAGCTTTTTTTATTGAAAGCTACCTAATAAGATTTTAGAATTACGTCAACCAACAGTAATACATGCCTGGCAGCATGAGTGGGGCGATTAGCGTACAGGTACAAATATGTCAGCTATTTCTAGCACACTAGCAGCAGCAATGGATATTTAAACAACGAGATCGCCATCAGAGTCAACTGGAGTCGCATAAACAAAACTCTTCAGATGTCCCCATAAGATGTAATCGATGAGTCGATAAACCGGAGATCGGGAGAGTGGGTAATCGACTTGTCCAGAACCGCAAGGGAGGAACTTATCGTATTTTTCTGAAAACGGATTTACCAGAACAAGATGTTTCGATTACCATTCGTAAGCCAGCGTGATTTGAGTATGATGGAATGCCAGTCAATTTCAGAACAGTTGTGTTTAATTACCTCGATGTCATTTTTCGGGTTTGATGGATTGCGGGTGCGTGCTTTTTTCTACTCCAGGAGGTTCTCGTCGTTCGAATATCCGTTGCTGTCGCACATGTGCTTGAAATAACTGACATCTTAGCATGTGTACGTCAATCGATGCTGCCAGACATGTATTACCGCTGATTAACTCAATTTTGAACACTTATTGTAGACATAGACCTCGTCAATGATGCTCTAAATAAACATTCCTTTCATATACCTTTTCTACGTTTGTGCTTCGACGCTTCACATGCGCCATATTTTCCTATACAATAAATGATTTTTAAAGTGTCCTGTACGAACCCTAAAGTTTGTACAATGAATTTAGGATCATCCTATATATTTTACTATATGAAATAAAAGGACGATAAGTGGACGTATCTGTGTCAAAAAAAATTTTTTTTATTGAATTTAAATGTTTTTCTTTTTATATATTTTTTGCTTCTATCTGACTTAAATACATTTTTTTAATCAAATGATATCAATTTAGTTTACAATAATATTTCATTCATTTATATAAACTTAATCATGGATTCATAGCAAGTATTTCCCTTGTTTTCATAGATTAGCAGTGTAAAAATGGGAATTTCTTTACAACACACATTTGAAATTTTCGAAATATATTCATCGAATGATTTAATCTATTTTATACATTAACTAGCAGCCTGCGTCCTCTACTCTGGTCATTTTCTCTAAAAGAATCTTCAATCAAACTAAATATATCTAGCAAAGATTAAATATAAAAAAAAATTCTTGACGTCTAATCAAATAGCCACAATTGTTCTCTTATTCGTATAATCTTACATTATCCAGTTCAAAGTCCATGTTGGCGAAATAATACACAAAATAGTCATATTACTGAAGTACTATATTTAACTATTTTTTAGTGGGTTTGTTATCTAAAATTTCCCGCTTGTAAATAAAACAGCTGTTGAGATATGGTGAAATGTGCTATAATTTTCGACCTCCCCTTTAACCTCCTTAGGGGGGACAATTTCTAAAATCGCTGAAATATGTGTTAATTAATTTTTTAAAGATTTGTATTCTGAATTTCTCGCACCTACCTAAAACATCTGCTGAGATATGGCGAAAATACCTATAACTTGCCACCACCCCATTAAACCCACATAGTAGTCCAGGCAATAGGGAATTTTACTTAGCAAAATTAATGGTAGTTCTGGAAATTGGCTTACTTTATGTTTTTTGGGTCGCTAAATCCGAATTTCTAACTTCCCACCAAAATTTCCCCCGGCAACCTCCCCGAATTTTGGTAAAAAGCACCCAAAAAACTTTTATATTAAAAAAATCAATTTTTTTATTGTTTTAGGGAAAAAGTATCTAGAAATTCAGAAATTAGACAAAATTTGCAACAAATTAGATACATGACATTATGACTTAGGATGAAGGGGAAGGGGGGATCTGCCTCGGAACATGCGCGCGGTGCCGCGTGGACTAAGTTGCGCAATTCCACTTAACCACTCACACGTTTACATTCGCCCTCCCATCTCTCCTCCGAAATTTCCATATAAGGTTTACTTTAAGTTTTTTGGGTTGTTGAATCGGAATTTTTAACTTACCCCCAAAAATTCCCCCCCCCCAAAAAAAACTCCCCAAAATTGTTGTTATTAACTTAAATTTCTTATTATTTTAGAGGAAAAGCATTACAAAATTCAGAAACTAGACAAAGTTTGCAACAAATATGATATATGACATTATGACGTAGGATAAACGGGAGAGAGGGGGCTGCCTTGGAACATTCCCCGCGCGCTTTCCTCAAAAAACAAATTTTTTCAAGAAATCAATTTTTTGCGGGGTTGCCGAGTGAAATTTTGGTGGGAAGTTACAAATTCGGATTCAGCGACCCCCAAAACATAAAGTGAGTCGAAATCCAGAACTAGTATTAATTTTTCTAGGTAAAATCCCCTATTGCCTGGACTTCATAACTTAGTGCATGTTCAGAGGCAGCCCTCCCCTTCCCCGTTCATCCTACGTCATAATGTCATATATCCTATTTGTTGCAAATTTTGTCTAGTTTTTGAGTTTCGTAATGCCTTTCTCCTAAAACAATAAAAAATTTAAGTTAAAAATAACTATTTGGGGGGGGGGAGTCGGGGGGGAAATTTTGGGGGGAAGTTAAAATTTCGGATTCAGGGGCCCAAAAAACGTAAAGTAAACCTCATAAGGGAAGGTCGGAGGGGAGATGGGAGGCCGAATATAAACGTGTGAGTGGTTAAGTGGAATTGCGCATCTTAGTTCAAGCAGCACCGCGCATGTTCCGATGCAGATCCCCCCACTCCCCTTCATCCTAAGTCATAATGTCATGTATCTAATTTGTTGCAAATTTTGTCTACTTTCTGAATATCTAGATATTTTTTTCCTAAAACAATAAAAATGGTTTTTTTAATAAAAACGTTTTTGGGGGGCATTTTACCTTTTTTTTGGGGGGGGGGGGTTGCCGGGGAAAATTTTGGTGGGAAGTTAAAAATTTGGATTCAGCGACTCAAAAAAAATATAGTAAGCCTTTTTCCAGAACTACCATGGGTTTTGCTAGGTAGAGCCCCTATACGGTCTCTATTGCCTGGACTATAGGTGGAATTTCTAAAATCGATATAAAGTACATTTTAAAGTATGTTTTAGTAGATCAGTTATCTTGAAACTAATGCCTCAGTCTAAAACAGGTGCTGAGATATGTCGAAATGACCTAAAAGTTTCAATATTCCTTCCTTTAATTCTCTTAAAGGGGAGAAAAATTTCCAAAATCTCTGAAATACATGTTTAATTATTGTTTTAACAGATTTATTTTCCGGAATTTCATGTTCCTACCTAAAATGGCTTCTTAGATATGACCAAATATTCTAAAATTTTTGAACCCCCAAATTTAGTCCTCTAGGGCAGGAATTTCCAAACTCGCTAAAATATGTGTTTAATTATTTTTTAAGAAGTTTGTTATCGTGAATTTTTCTCTACTACCTAAAACGGCTGATGAGATATTGCCAAATGTCTTAAAATTTTCGATCCCAATTTAATCAGTTAGGTGAACATTTCCAAAATCTGAAATACGCGTTTAATTAGCTTATTTGACAGATTGATTTTCTGGTATTTCACGATCTTATCAACAACTGCTGCTGAAATGTAGCCAATTGTCCTAATATTTTCGACCCCCATTAAACTTCGTTAAAGAGGAAAATTTCTAAAATTGCTGAAATACGTATTTAGTTTTTTTTTTTTTTTTTTTTTTTTTTTTTTTTTTTTTTTTTTTTTAATAGATTTGTTATTTTAAATGTCATCCTCATACCTAAAAATGTTGTCTTGTGGTCAAATCTTCTAAAATTTGGGAACTCCCCTCACCATTTAACCTTATTATGGCGGAATTCATGAAATTGCTGAAATAAATGTTAATTATTTTGTAGTAGATTTAATTTCTGGAATTTTCAGCTCCTAACTATAACTGCTGCTCAGATGTGTCAAATGTTCTGAAATGTTCGACCCCCTCATCTTTAACCCTCTTAAGAAAGGAATTTCTAAAATCGCTAAAATATGTGTTTAATTATTTAAAAAAAATAGTTATCCTCAATTTCTCGCCACTACCTAAAACAGCTGCTCAGATATGTCAAATATTCTAAAATTTTCGACTCGCCCCTTTAACCCCTCCGAGGGGAATTTCTAAGGTCGCTGAAATACGTGTTTAATTATTTTTTTAGTAGTTCATTTTCTGGGATTTCACGCGCCTACCTAAAACGATTGCAGAGGTATCCTCTATTTTCACGCTTCTACCTAAAATAGCTGCTGAGATATGCCAAATGTTCTAACATTTTCGACAACCCTTTTAACTCTCTCAGGGGTAATTTGTGAAATCGCTTAAATACGTGTTTAATTATTTTTGTAGTAGATTTATTTTCTGGAATGTCACGCTCCTACCTAAAACGGCTGCTGAGATATGGCCAGATGTTCTATAACTTTCAACCCTCTTTTAAACCCCTTTAGGGGGTGACTTTTCAAAAATCCTTTCTTAGTGCACGTTAAGTTATAAGATGTATATTAACCTCAATTTTAATGTTTCTATGTTCAGTAGTTTGGGCTGTGCGTTTATTATGAATCAGTCAGAACAAACTCATTTATATATATATATATATATGTATATATATATATATATATATATATATATATATATATATATATATATATATATATATATATATATATATATATACATAGATTATTTGAAATCGCCTATAAATCTATGGAATCGAGTACTACTTTAAGGTAACATTACTCTGTTACTCTTTGTAAAATCTTATTTTCTCTTACAAAAAGAAAAGTTTATAATTATAGTAACGTAATCTCTCTATTTTATCTTATCTTTCCATTTAATGACCTATGGAAATTTTATCAATATTTTTCTGGGAATAATGTTTTTGAGATAAAGTACTTAATAAAAAGGAAGAAAAGAGAATGAATAAAAAGTTAATTTCTTTTAATAACGTACATAGAGATGTAACAAAAGAAAATCAGACCTTTCACATAAAATTTTCATAAAAAAAAGAATAAAAAAATACCTTGTATATTTACTTTACATACGATAAGTTGTATCTATCGCCTAATATTAAATGAATTTATACTCATTTCAAGTGCATTAATGTACCCTATAGAGAAAAAATAAGTCCTTCTCAGATGCAATTGTTCGTGAAATTGAAGATTTAATGTTTTTAAAATGTATTTTGAAATTCTGCATGGAGTGTTTTCAAATGAAATTGCGTCGTCATGAAAACTGTTCGAAATACATTTCAGAGAAAAATACAATTTACTTCATTATATGAGTTTTTTAACATGTCTACTATTGACATTATTTCAAAAAATGATTTTTCAATATTTTCTTTAGAATAGGGAATTGTAGATATCTGTTTCATTGAAATGCATACATTTTCAATGATTGAAATTCTTTTAAATTATGAACATCTGTAAAAACCTCAAAATTAATGAAAACATATATGAAGCAATTCACATACACTGAGTTCATGTAAATGCAATGTTACAGCAGTGACAACGAGACATGATCGCTATCGTCTTAAAAATATTTTCCAATGACATTTTATTTCTGTTCACTTTAAACCGTATGAGAATATAAGAAAACGAATATGATCAGAATTTATTAATCTGCTGCATTTAATAACAGATTAAATGTTTATAACTTTTTTTAATATTATTTGTAATAAAGTGAAATTTTCTCCAAGAAAAAAAAAATAAGTTAAATGTTATTCGACTACGCTACGTTAGCTGGTGTCCTGTGGAATTTTGGACAAATTTCTCAATTTAGAGATTTGGAAATGATAGGAACTAAAATTTTGGTTAAATAAAGCAATAATTTAACTTTACCGTTTTCACTATTTTTTAATTCATTTATTTTACTTTTTTTTCTCTGATTGTAGCAAAGTAAACAATTCACGATTGCAAGCGCACTTTTCGTTGTCCAATAGAACATTTATAAATTGTGAAAGAAAAGCAGGCTTTTACAAATATCATTTTCAAAAAGAGTTTATAAATCTTTTTGTACATTTATTTTACATAAGATAGGTGGTATGTATTTCCTGGTATTTTAAGGATTTATACTCGCTTCTCCTCATATTATTAACGTACCCTCTAAAGAAAAGATAAGTTTTTCTCAAAATAAATGACTCGTGAAATTGCAGAACTAATGCTTTTGAGATGTATTTTTCAATTTCAACATGCGCGTTTTGAAGAAAATTGCACCATTATGAAAATTGCTGGAAATGCATTTCAAGGAAAATAGAATTTACATCATTATATCAAGTTTTCATAACAGACCTACTGTTGAGGAGATTTTAAAAAATAAACTTTGAATAGTTCCTAATGGCATGGAATTGTATATATATTTTTCATTGAAATGTTCATTAATTCAATAATTTAGATGTTTGGACATTGTGAAAATAATTGGAAATCTTCAACTTTCAAGGAAGGTCTCCATAAAGCACATAATCAAAATATTTTGAAAAAAAAATGCTAACGAAACTACTCACTTATGTTATGTTCAACACATGTTCAGTTAGGATGAAACACTCTGTAATTGTGACTAAATAAGTGGTTTGCGGTCCTATTTTCTATGGCAGTTTTTATGCTCATGTTAGCTACTATCACACCTCAGAATTTGTCCGTCGAATGCGGCAAAACCCTGTATATATAATTCGTAATTTAACTGCAGGTAAGATGAGTTACATCTATTTCAGGGTTTAAGCAAATTTACACGCATTTCTACTACTACATATATAAATGTACCTTCTAATGAAAATAATAAGTTCTTCTCAGAAAATAATGACGCGTAAATTTGCAAACTACTGCTTTTGAAAGATATTTTTGAAATTGATTATGGGACACTTTCAAGGAACATTACATCATTAAGAAAATTGTTGGAAATATATTTCGAGGAAAATTGAGTTTTGAGTTCGAGGAAAATTGATCATTATATGAAGCTTTCTTAACTATCCTCCTTCTGCAAAGATAAAAAAAATAAGCTTTAAATAGTATTTTAGTGCGAAGTTTAGGATATTTTTTTCATTGAAGTATTTACTTACCTTCAGAACTGTAGTTACTTAAATTATATACAGGGTGTCCACTCTCAACGGTGGCCAATGGCTAATTCTTAAACCATTAGTCATAGACATATAGTTCCAATTACAAAAATGTTTTAAAGAAATATTTTAATAAAGAAATATTTTAAAAGCAATTTGGGTAAATAAAAACATTTCTCTAAAAATTACGAAATTTAAATTTTTATACGATCCCCGATCCTTTAAGTTATATTTAGTAAAATTTTCCCGTTACACTGACAAGTAAGACAAAAAAAGTTCGGTTATTCTACTATTAAAATTGGCCGAGTAATAACTGTTTAAAGTTGGAGCATATTTTTTTCTGCAAATTAGGGGTCATTCACAAATTTACTAGAAATATAACTTCGTCAGATATATTAAAAAACGGTTGAATGTAAAATTAACATTGCAATATAAATATGAAATCTTTAATGTATTCTGACATATTAATGCAAAATATTTAATTTGTAGTGAACATATAAGAAGGAAAAAACAGAATTTTTGTAAAATAAAATAATGAAAATTAACAGTTTCAGCTTTTGATAATTTATTAGGGTTCCGTACTTAAAAAGTAAAAACGGAACCATTATAAGATCACTCCTGTGTCTGTCTGTCTGTCACAGTCATTTTACTCGTAAACTATGGAACGTGGAAAGTTCAAATTCGGGGAAGTAATAAAGACCATTGACCCACATATTTCCAGATTAATAAGCATTCATAAATATATTTAGTAAAAATGTAGAGGAGCTAATTATGCTACTTAAAAAAAGAATATTTTGTTTGTATATCATGTGGAGTATGCTGTGAAATCTTTCGTAACGCTGAACTCAAAAATACATTCCTTTTAATTTTAGGTATTATATTTTCAAAGATATTGTCGAAAATGTAGCGCAAAAATATGTTCCCCCCCATCTAATTCCGAATCTACTGAAACTAAAATTATGAAAAAATTAGAAGTAGTAGACGTTAATATAAAGCTTGCCGGAAAATTATAGCGCTTACCCTAGGTCACATAGTTTTTGAGAAATTAACATTTTTCTGTTATACACAAATTTCGATTTACGGGCATTCAGAAAAATTGTTGAGCATTGCTGGATATACCTATCGTTCCAGAAGTATAAAAGCATTGTTGATAATTATTTTCGAAAAAAATCATCGGTAATTAGCCGAGATATTAACCCTTAAAGATATGGCCAATTTGGACATACACTAGGACAGGGGAGGCGTACTCTATGCCTAGTTAACAGTTTTTAATGATATATATGTGTAATGTAATGTCCAGTAACAGTATAAAAGCAATAAACGTCAAATTGTTTAAAACATACTAATTTAAAGGATCTCGGGACTCTAAAAAGTGGAAAAAATGAAAAAAAAAGACCATTTTCAACATTTAATGTTTTAAAATGTATATGATTTTAAAACACAGTTTTAATTGGCATGAAAGATATAAGTATGTTCTTTCCTTTCATGTATTTAAAAAATTGCAAGATACAGAATTAGTATTTATGGGGGCTCGAAACTGTTAGACATTTGTCGAACAAAAAATTGGCATAACAGTTTACACGCAGGATCACAAAGTAAATATTGCAAGTAGAATGAAAATTTTGGTGCTTACTTATACTTCAGATTGTAATAATTTCCCTGAATTTAAATAAATTTGTATTTAAAGCATTTTTATATTTTTAATGGAATGTTGCATTTAGCTAATACAAAAGTTTGAAAATTTCAACAGTAAAATCACCTAAAAAATATTTTTTGAACTATAAAAAGGAAATTTTAGGTTCAGTTTATGAAATATATGTTTTGAAAATTTCATGAAAAAATATTCAGAAGTTTTTCAGGTATCCTGCGCGTTATGTCCAAAAAACGCCATTTGGAGAAAAATTACTTCAAAGTTTCGGAAACGCCCCTTCAGCTTTTGAGCGGGTATAATTCTAAAAGCGACAACTTCTGTTCTACTGGGAATTTCAAGGAAACAATTACATCAAAATATTCAGACACGATAGGAGTTTAACATCTAAAACAAAATTAAAATTTCTTAGATTTTTAAGCTTTAAGAGTCCTGCGACCACTTAACCCTTTCCGGCGAGGAGTAATTCTATTTATAAACTTATGAAATAATGAACTGATACCAGAATTTATAAATGGATTTATTAGAAATGCGAACTTGCTTATTTCCACGTACATAATAAAAGGAAAATTTTAATTAAATATTCTTGGTTCCATTTGTCTGTTTTGGAATTAAAATTAGGTGTCCTTTTTTTAAGGGCACGCCTCGAAAGGTTTAATTAGAATGAATCGCATAAATACTGTGGGATTCGCGATAGTTTGCATTGAGTGTATAACTCAATACGCCTCGAGTGACTTTAAAAGTTATTTAAACACCTATCTGGAAAAACGAATTGACGCATTGACGAAGGCGGCGTTGCAACTTTGAGACCTCCTTTCAAAGCGCTACTTAGCACAATGCCAAATTTAAACGTTGAACATAAGTTTTGTTTTAGCTACACTGTAGAAATAAAGGTTATTACTACTCTGAATTTAGTTTTATGAAATGCCAAATGAAGTTTAACTATGCACGACTTTTATTGTCAGTACCGAATTAAGTTCATCATAAACATATTAGGATAATATAAAAAAAAGAGTTGTACGAATAGCTATATTTGATATTATTTAGGTTCCATATCATATTGAACTTCCATGGTATACCCATTTACACTTTTCTAATATATGCAGTTATACCCAACCCTACGTTGTACAGTTTTTTTACAAAGTTTTAGTATTCTTTTAGCAACGGTTTGTTTTATAATACAATTACAAATTCATATATTTATTCTACGGAACCCTCTGTGCGCGAGTAATACTCGCACTTGACGGTTTATTCTTATATATTCTGTACCGCTGAATCCGACATCGACCTTCGTTTTTTACTATCACGTAAAAAAATTTTGCAAATCGTAAATTTTAGAGTTAAAAAAAGAAAAAAAAAAAATAGCGAAAATTTGGTATTATAAAATAGATGTCATTGTCGTGTTTTAACTTTTGATAATTGATTTTTATGTGTTTTTTACCGCTGAATCCGTAAATGACCTTCATTTTTAATATCATGTCCGTATTTTTCGCAAATTGTGAATTTCAAAGTTAAAAAATTCAAAGATAAAATTGAACCTCCATCCCCACCTCATCGGACTACTCAACTGTTTATCTGTAAGAATCCCAGTATAAGACAAAAAATTTAATAAATTGTTGAATTGAATAAAATTAAATTAAATAAATAGAATTTTACATCTGTTTTATAGCATCAGATTTTCGCTATATTTTAGCGTTGACATTTACAATTTGCAAAAAAATTCTAACTTGATAATAAAAAATAAAGGTCATTTTCAGATTCAGTACTAAAAAGTGCATAAAAATCAATTATCAAAAGTTGAAAAAAAACAGTCATCTCCTTTATTTTATAGTATCCAATTTTTGTTATTTTTTAACTTTGTTATTTTGTTATTTTTTTAACTCTGACCATTTATGATTTGCGAAAAATCCTGACATGATGGTTAAAAATTAAGGTAATTTTCGGATTCAGTGCTAAAAAATACATACAAAACACAACCATCGCAGTCTTGTGCTATCTAATCTAAAACTTGTTCTTAAACTACTTAGCGGTAATCTATCCGACATTTTTTTTGTTATTCTGTAAAATAAGTATAAATGGTAACGACCGAAAATCATACCATTAGATTGTCATTTGATTTACGTCAGTATGTAAAATTTAAGCTTGATCGGATATTTGAAAGTGAGTTAAAGTTCGAGTGCAAATTTTGAACTGGAAAAATATACATGCGATCGTTGAAGTTAAATAAAGAATTATAAAAATAACATAATTTTTGTTAAAAGAAATTATGAAAACAAACAGTCGCAAATCATTACAAAATAAAACATATGTTAAAATACAATGATTTTAGTCAATCTGAAACTTAACAAAAATTGACCCAATCGTAACGCTTGTACGATTTTCAAAGCGCATATACACATGGAATAAGTTCTTTGAATACTTTAAGCACTTGGTATATGACCCCTCAAAGCATGGTGAAACTCATCTGTGTTCAGCTGCAGAAAAGTGGCATAAATCATGCATTTTTAAAGTTTCATAACTCGGTAAATTTTACAGTTATATGAAAGGTACTTTTCTGTCTTACTTGTCAGTGTATTAGGAAAGTTTTACTAAATATAACTTTATTAGTGCATGGAAATTATTCCAGAGATAAAAATTCGCCTTGCATACAATATTTCAAACGAAAATCAAATTTCAAAGTAATTGCTTAAGAGCCGCAAAGGCCAACATAGTGAAAAAGATTCCATGCCGAGACTCGAACCCGGGCCATCACTATAGCGCACTGACGTTCTACATAAATATTCCATCTTGTGCTGCGTTTGTAGCCTTGCCAACATACAATAGTGAGGAAATTTCCAGGCTGGGTATCGTTCCATGTGGTTTAGCCAGTAGAATGTCAGTGAGCTATACTATTGGCCCGGGTTTGAGTCCCAGCATGGAATCTCTTTCATTATGTTGGCTTTTGCGCCTCTTAAGCAATTATTTTGAAATTTGATTTTCATTTGAAATAAATAATTATAGGACCGTAAAAAAATTTAAATTTCGTAATTTTGTAAGAATTGTTTTTATTGACCCAAATCGCGTTTAAAATATTTCTTTACCTCATTTAAAACGTTTTTATAATTGGAACTATATGTCTATGACTAACGGTTTAGGAATTAGCCATTGGACACCTTTGAGAGTGGACACCCTGTATAATTATACGGGAATCATTTTTAACTTATCACTGCAGTCACTTTATTTAGTGAAAATATTTATAAAGCAATGGCAATTTATGGAACCGAACTCTTTTTTATATTGTCTTAAACACACAATTAAGCGATACTAATAGTATGCATTTAAATCTATAAGAGATATGAAAAAAGCTGTATTAATATCCTTTTTTTTAAATAGATAACCTTTATTCGTGTTTTTCTTCGAATATAATTTTTTTTTTCAGGGGAAATATTTACTATATATATATATATATATATATATATACATATATATATTTCATTTTATTAGTTAAATATTAATTTGCCATGATGCATACAGCTTGTACGATACGCAGCATTACTGATACTTTGTATTACTTGTTTTATTTCCTTGAGTTGCGCAGTAAACTCTTCAGTGTAAGAAACGAGATTATTCTTCTTATATATAGGACAAATATGAGCTGTGAAGGAAATGTCTACTTTTAGTTTACGAAAAAAAAAAAAATCTCTTAAATAAATTATTTTCATATTTTGGGAAACACTTTATTATTATCCACATTGTAGGCCTGCCGGGATCCTGGGACACTATGTATATAAATATGTCCCGCATGCACAAATTGTTTAAGGATGGCCTGATTTTTCACACTTATTTTTTATTGGGAAGGTTTATTTATGTAAATAGCTCAAAACTATTAGGATCTAAAAATGATATGTTTGCCCTGTCTGTCTGTTTTCTAATCTTCTTTTACTTTCTGATCCAAAATTTATGATAAATTAATGATATTTAAAATGAATCTGGTTTAAAAAATCAAGTCTGGTGTCTTGATTTTTCCCGAAGATCCTGCAGTGGTTCGGGTTGGAAAGAGTTTGGGTTAATGTTTTTCATTGGGGTCGATGTGGAGTCGGATTGGCTATACTTATTTCGTATCTGAGTTGCACTTTGATTCTTGCGGATAGGGTTTGATAATCTGTTAATCTGTTTTTTTTTTTCAAAAGAAGGACCAGAGCATTCTTTAAGATGAAAAAACTATATATTTTAATGTAGATGAGTTATTAATGTACGATTATATATATATATATGTTCTGTCTTCTAAATAAATATAAAATTGATAGTAGTGATATAATTATGGAGAATGTTTTTATACCTGTATTAAAAAAGAAATAAATTTTCATCATTTCGATTATTGGGTAAGTTTATTGTTCAAATGCCCGGGTTCGAGTTGAGTATTGCATTTACTTTAAGTAGGGGAGACGGGAACACATTGTGACAATTTTTTATTACTCTTATATATTTAAGTTCTTATGATTTAGTTCAAATAACTAATATCACTATTTTGCAGTCTATAGTCTCGGCAACCTTATAATGAAAAAATATTGTCCCAATGTGCCCCTGCTCGGGGTGGAGGTTGCTCGGTAGCAGGTTGATTTACTTCCTTGCATTTGCGATCATAATTATAAAGAAACTTCCGCCAACTTAGATTTCTGCCCATAGTTATAGCTGCAGATCAAGATCGTACCGACTTGCGACAAAATCTATCATTTGCGATAAAACGAAGAATGGAAATCGCCAAATATGTAGAGTTTAAGGTTTTTTTTTTTTTTTTTTTTTTTTTTTTTTCCCAGCGAAACTCTCAGTGATGTTGTTGAATAATTCAAAGGTTTTCTATGTACACCAGATTAATTTTAACACAATAATTCTAATTGGTAAATGAATCATAACAAATGTAAAGTTCCAACTAGGCGAAAAATGCCCGGACCAGGATTCGAACCAGGGATTTCTTGGATGAAGCCGACAATGCTCTACCATCTGAGCTATTACGGACGAATCTGGTGGAACTTTTTCACCCTGGAGTTCCATTACCTGCGATTTATTCTGTTGAGCTGAACTAGATTTCAGACCAGATGCTATGATCATTACGGTTAGCTGAGTGAAAAAGTTCAATCAGATTCGTCCGGGATAGCTCAGATGGTAGAGCATTCGCGGCTTCAGCCAAGAGATCCCTGGTTCGAATCCTAGTCAGACATTTTTCGCCCAGTTCGAAATTTATATATGTTTTCTATGTAACTTATTCTTTGTAATTCGATTTTTATTTCAAAACTCGTCCACATTTATTATATCTATATCTTTATATGTTTTCATCTAACTTTCAAACATGTTATCAAGTTCTTGAGTTAACGCGAGATTTGTTTCAGAGGGGTATTTAAAAATAAATCGGACTAGATTTTTTTTTTTTTACCGACATTACAAATCATCCTAATTATACTTGTTTTATTAGTTTCTATAGCCCATAATTGAATTTTGATTAATCTCGAGGAAAAAGAAAATACAAAAAAAAAAAAAAAAAAAAAAAATTAAAAGTAAAAAGATGATGCTTTTAACTAGTTTTAAAATGATATTTAGAATCAGTAGTTCAAAAGAAATCTATTGCTAATATTATTTATATTTAACTATAGTTTTCCTTTGATAACTACTCAAATTGCTAATGTTACTCTAAAGCCAGGGAGCACGTTGTTTCCGCTTTGTGGTGGATCGTCAACTGGAAGCTGCACACCTTCGCAGTATCCTATCGAAGCTGAAATTCAGTATCTGTATAATAGGGGGCATTCGTATAAATAACAGAAAAATCATAAGTTAACTCAGATGTATTGCCTGATTTTATTATAATTTACATTCGCTTCTAATACCTTATATGCTAGAGTTCTCTCTAAAGAAGTCATAAATTTTTCTCAGATTAAGTTGCTCATGAAATTGTTTAACTAATGTTTTCGACATTTATTTTTAAAATTCAACTCGGGCGTTCTCAATTGAAGTGGTATCATTAAGAAAATTTGAGGAGATACATATGAAGGAAAATAGAATTTATATTATTATACAAAATTTTACTAAGAATTGTACTATTGTAAGGATTTTGCAAAATGAATTTTGAGTAGTTCGTTAAGGTAAAACAAGTAATATAAAAATTTTGTTTTTTAAGTCAATTCCTGCTTAGGTCATCAGAGAAAAATTTAATATAATATTTCTCTTATGTAGCACTAAAATAGGGCTGAATTTGTTGCTTGACGTTTGGCAACAACTGCAGTAACACAATTAAATTGCCTTATTACATTCCACCAACCAGAAGCGTGATTTCACCACTGAAACTCGTGTCATATTTAAAATAACAATTTCAATGATTTTCATAAAATGTAAACACATTACAACGATTCCGTTTATTTATGCACTAATCGCGCACATATTATTTACTGAGAAATAATATTAAGTATTTTGTGTAAATAAAATTACAATGAATAAATAACCTTTCATAATAAGCAATATGTAAAACGAAATGTTTCCGATGAAGATAATGGCGTCATTCGGAAAACACAAGATGCATTTTCATCCATGAATTAAAATATTTTACTATAACTGTATGAGTGATGATATCATATTCCTGATTCTTATTCCTGCACATAAATAGACTGGACTATTGCTATCTATTTAAAGATTCTTGGTATACACAAATTAAAATTACACAATTTCTAATTAAAATGAATATTTAATGAAACTCAGGAATTTTAAAAGAATTGCTTAAGTGACGTTCTAATCTAGGAAAGGATGACGGGTTCTGATGGTTAAAATGATGTCATATTTGAAAGAAAGGATTCATTCTCATATAGATTTCAAAATTATCATGGCACATGTAGAATTTCTTCAAACAGCCGATTTCTGGGAACAATATCTATAGTGTGAAGGAGTTACCTCCCGGAAAATAGCGCAGCAAAAGCCAAGAATTGCACAGGAACTTTTTTTAGGAAATCCCAATGATGTCATGAGCTTTAGAGTTTATATAAAGCTGAAATATTTTAGTACAGTTTTTTCAATACGACGTCATACTCACTGGCCTTTCCATCTAATTCAGCAAATTAAAATTCAGCGCAGAAGCTATTTTTAAACACAGTACAATCTTTTGGCAGATATAAGAGTAGCAATGGCCATTGTTTCGTTTTACGGTCACGGAATGCATGCATAAAATCATGTTTTTGTTCAAAAGTTTCTTTTAGACACATCAGAAAACGTGTTGTTTACATTTTGTTAATTTGTCAAGTGCTTGAGAGATATTGTATTTTTCACAGTGTTTGTTGATTTATATGGAACTATCTTGGTATCAGGTAGTGTTTTCCAAGAATTTTTCGAAATAAATTTAAGCCTTGCTGTACAATATTATGCGCAATAAGTTTTAAATTAATTGTGTTCCAAGGTAATTTTTTTCAGTTAATTATTTTACATTTCAAAAATTGGTAAATTTCATAATGTTAAAATGATTTATGCCTATTGGTAGCACCAACTAAATGCTTAATTGTGATTTCAACGAAGTTTTCTATTACCTTATTTTTTTTAATTTTTCATAAGTTAAAAGGAATGTAAGATAGTACTCATTATAGCTAGAGTTGCTGCAAAAAGTGGCGAGTAAGCGAAGCGTGCTAAGGACGCATAGTGGTCCCAATGTGAATTATGTCGCAATTCACGGTGGTTGGCGAACGGTAGTGAGCAGGGGCAGATCCCCTTAGTTTAATATAATCCCTTAAGCTAATATTAGTTTTTGTTGCATTAAAATATCTCAATTTGTTGATTTTCTATAAGCAAATAAACTCTATTGGTTTAGAATGGAAGTCTATGGGAATTTGGCAAAATATTAGAGATATCGCCAAGTTGGCGCTACTTTTGGCGACTCATTTTGGTAGCCAAATTTTGCGACAGGCTTGGCGGTATTTGGCGACAGAACAGGGTTCTCCCTATGGTAACCCCCTTATAGATATGAAGATGCATTGCTGTTCAATAACATATGACCGCATTTTGTCTCCCATATAAAACTAAAATTAATAAATTAAAATTTAATTAATGAATTAATATTTGAAAAAAATGTTTTAACATCAATTTCATCCAGTACAAGTTTAATAATATTTCAACTTGATAGGATGAATAATAAGTATTTTATTAACGATTGAAAATTTGATCGAGATATGTATACATAGGAAGAGTGTGAACTAATAGTAGGAATTGAAAAATGTAGATACAGTTTCATTGAAATTTGCACTAAGAAATGAAATAATGTAGAATTTGTTTAAATTATGGAAATAATGAGAAATAATTTAAAGAAAATATTTATAAAACTATATTGATACTTGGTCGTAAACGCATTTTTGTATTGTCTGTAGAACTATTTGTGATATATTAATATATTTTACTTTTTTATTGCAAACCAGTCTGAATCTGAGCATCAAAATAGGAAAACAAGTAATATAAAAATTTTGTTTTTAAAGTCAATTCCTACTTAGGTCATCAAAGAAAAATTTAACATAATCCCTTAAGCTAATATTAGTTTTTGTTGCATTAAAATATCTCAATTTGTTGATTTTCTATAAGCAAGTAGGTTTATGGGATTTGGCGAAATATTAGAGATGGCGTCACTTTTGGCGACTCATTTTGGCCACCAAATTTGGCGATATATCGCCAAGTTGGCGACAGAACAGGGTCCCCCCTATGATAACCCCTTATTGAAAATACTTTCATTGATCTTCAATAACCAATGTCCGCCATTTTGTTTCCCGTGCAAAACTAAAATTAATTAAATTAAATTTAATTAATATATTTAATTAAAATTTTAAAAAAACTGTATTGACATCAATTATCATCCAGTACAAGTTTTAAAAAAATTATTCCAACTTGATAGGATGAATAATGTGTATTTTATTAACGATCGAAAATTTGAATAAGATATATAAATATATAAATAATAAATAAATAAATATAGGGAGAGTGTGAACTAATAGTAGAAATTGAAAAACGTTATTAATTTTCTCCTTTCCATGGCAGACAAAAATGTATTATTATTATTTTTTTATATTGAATACAGTTTCCATATGGTGGAATTATTCACTGCAAAAAATAGAAAAACTTAAAAAATTCTGTTAAAAATATTTTTGGCAACAATAAATTTATTACTGCGTTAAGAAAATTTAGGCTATATTATTAGAGGAGAAGGTCTAAATATCGGCTAGGGTCCAAATACCGGCTACTAGGTGTTCTGAGAACTGAGCACAGCGCAATCCAGCGGCGATAGACAGAGCTTGTAACTTTAATTGAGAGAAGAAAGTTACGAAAAGTACGCCTCTGATGTCTGTGTCATAATAAATGCAGAAGTGACGAATCTACGTAATCTGGTACATCAAAAGTTTTTCAGATATGTATTTCTCATTTTTTTTTAAATATACTGATCGTATATTGGCTTGAATTGTTGATTAAGTTATTTTCTAGACATATTTAGCTCTCATTTACCACGCGCACATTGTTGGTATTTTATTATATGAATGAGTAATACCGGTTTTAACTTAAACATAGCAGTGGTCCGAATACCGGCTACCTAGAGTGGTCTAAATACCGGCTAGCTGGCATTTGGATTTCTCTCGGGTGCTCTGCTTGAAGGGGAGGAAAATAAATTAATTTAAATAGTTCCATAATTAATAAATTAATTTAAATGGTTCAGAAATAGTTCCAGTCCCATTTCGCAATATGAAAAAAGCAACCATGGCCGCAATTCTTCAGGACCAACACTTGTTACCGGATCATGTTCCAAAAAAGTGCTATTGGACACTACAAAATTGCTTGTAATAAATGTGAAGAGAAAGAAAAAAAATGATGGAGTAAAGCATGCGAAAGAGGCAGAATTTTCATTTTAACCCTCTCGCTGCACAACCCGAGATTTCCTCGGTCAACATAAAAGTAGCAAAACTTGCGCAACCCGAGATTTCCTCGGGGATGCATTTTTTTCTGTCTAATTAACCTCCTTGATTATTCTTACCAGTTATTTTTTATTGTAAATTTCCCTTTATTTAATCGGAACATTTTCCTTGTTAAATTAGACAAAAATTTTTGTTTTGAAAAACCGGTGACAAAAGAATAAAAATTCTTAAAAGACGCTCGTCCCGAAGCAGCTAAATACGCAATTTTTGAAGCTATTTTGATAAAACAATTACGCAGCGAAAGAGTTAAAAAAGTGAAAAAGGAAAATATCCAACTGAGGAAGATGATAAATTTGTGTCTTCTGCATGGGTGCTTTCTCTGTGGACAAGAATGGGGTAGGGGATTCTGGGTTCAATGTTAAGAATGCGATATGTGAGCTGATAGGGACTGTACCGACGCAGAGAGTGATATTATGTTTTTGATTTTTTCAGATAAAATAATTCTCATTTCAATCAGCAAACTTTTTTTTTTTTTTTTTTTTTTTTTTTTTGCTTTACACGTTAAAAAACAAAATTAGAAGCATAATGGGAAAAAGACTGTGAGAGATAGTCGTAAAGAATTTTAGAAATAAAAAAAAATACTTATTTATAAAAAATTGCGTATTTTTTCTGTGCATAAGAAATGTTATTAATCAATACAATTTATTAAAATAATATTCTTATTGCTTAATAATTGTTATTAGCTCTATTTGTGTGATCTTTTGGAAAAAAAAAAACTTTGGTTGCCGGTATTTAGACCCCATTTTAAAAACTCAAAATTTGAAGACATTCAGAACTTTGCTTTTTATAAACAGAAAACGCCTTTTAAACTGATTTTTTTTTCTCTAAACAGGTGTAAAACATGTCACGGTACCCTGCTGTCACTTTTTATTTTATTAATTTTGAAAATTGTATGATCTAGATTGAAAACAAAAGTGGTAGCCGGTATTTGGATCTTTTCCTCTAATTTATTATCATGACAACCAGAATTAGAAACTAGTGCAAACTAGTTTTTTATTAAATAATTCTCGTCTATCTTCACCAGTAACATTTTACTTTATTTCTTTCCCCGAAATGTTTCCCTTGACGATCACAAGCCAGTTTATCATGGCCGAGCATTATATGTATCAACTGTGAAATCCCAGTAGGATTTTACAAATATCAATTTAAATACAGAAAGGTTATTACGATTAAAATGTTTTAGAATATTTATTTGACAAAAGTCATGTTTATTTTATACCTCACATATTAACTTTCCTTTTAAATGGAAAACAAGTTCTTCTCAGATTAAATGACACGTGAAATTATAGAACTAATGCTTTCAAATACTTTTGGAATTTACTGTGCGACGTTTGAAAGAAAAATTGTTCCATTATGAAAATTGTTGGAAATGCATTTCAAAGCAAATAAAATTTAGATCATTATATGAAATTTTCGTAGCATATCTACTACTGAAAAGACTTTAAAATCAGAGTTTTGAACAGTTCCTTATGCTACGCAACTGCAGATATTCTTTTAAAGAAATCTGTAGTAAAAAAAATTTTCTTACGGAAATTACTGTGAAAATCAGTTATTTATGGAAAACATTTGTACATTAATGAAAAGATTGGAATATAAGTGCATTTGTACATCGTATTAAGCACAAAAATGTGTTTTATATTGACATTTTTTACGTGACAGAGTATCCTATTGTATACAGCCTTGATAATGACGACTAGTTTTAAAATTCCACTTCCTAAAATTATAGATGATATCCTTAAATCCCGACTGCCATGAAGGGTTATGTGTTTCACGCGTATCTGGGTAAGTGGATTTCTTTATACCTTCGAAACATCCCAACGGCTGGGTGGATTTTAAAGAATGAGGTCTCTATCGATTCGTCTTAACAATCCTATGGTTATAGGTTAGGTTTCGGTTTTTATAAATTCTAAATGGCGTCCGTAAAATACAAAATGGCGGTAGAGAGGGAAAAAAATTACGCATCCTATTGAGTGGCATCTGATTGGACTTTCAAAATGAAGACGATGTTTCATTGACTATTTTTCAGCCAGAAGCTCCGTTTAAATATTACACAACCTGGAAGTTGTGTAGGTAGGATATCTACCTTTACTGCAACTCTAACCTTCATAGACATCTATAGGCCTCATCAAAACTGTGTTTATAGATAGGGACTAACAATTAAACGTAACTTAAAAGTCATCAATACAAGGAAATAAAAAAAAATAGGTAAGTAATTTAAAAAATAGTTTTCACATGGATGAGAAATAATTAATTAGATCAGTCGAGTTTTTTAATTTTTGAAATTTAATTTAATTATTTAGAAGTTATAGTTGCAAGCATGTATACTTTATACAAGGAGAATTGATAATCCTGCATTTTTAATGTGCCTGTCAACTTTCGAAAGGGATTTTTTTTTTAAATATTTGAATAATTGCCTACTTATGTGCATTATATTGTAGAATATAGTTAAAAATCGTGAATAACATATAAAAATATGTAAAAATATGTATATTTTTAAATATTTTGTTTTTAGGATCAAAACATAGATAAAAATTGCTATAAAATTGCACTTTTGCAAAACATCAAAACTCAAATTAAAATGAAGATTCTGTAAATTGTATCTCTGTATTCTGTCTATTCTGTACATTTTATTATGATTGATGAAACTTCCTTGAGATACTGAAACATTTTTATAATTATAACCATGTTATTTGCAAAAATAAGAAGTTAACTTTTTACACACTGAAAAATCAAGAAAATATATGACAATTCATAACTTGTATCAACTAAAATATGAAAAAATAATTGACTGTAAGCATAATAGAGGCGCATTACCTATATAAACTCCTTTAGAGTATTTTTGCAAAATTTCATAACGTTACAATTATAATTTTTCGAGTTATGATGTTTTGTGTTAAAACAAAATGTTAAAAATCTCATTTTGAGAAAAAGCAGAAAATGTATTTAAAAACCAGATTTTACCTATTAAATGAAAAATTTAATTTTAAAAAGCTCCTGATTTATACAGCTCACTATCTGTGTTATTTACAACAGTTATTCTTTTTTTCTTCATGGTTTTTCAAAATTTTCTATGTTTATGTGCAAACATTTACGGTCACTTCCGGTAACGGAAGCCTACTTTTAGTTTCAAAAACTTGCGACGGACTAATATTAAAATGCCTGTAACTCAAATTCTAAGCAAGATAGAAACAACATTCAAACGGATTTTGAAAGCTAAAATGTCAGTTTTTTAATATTAAACCAAATATAGAAAACAGAATTTTTGACCGAAAATTGCATTTTAAAGCTAGGCGGACA
The DNA here is from genome assembly GCA_963932465.1 of Maratus speciosus. Classification (NCBI taxonomy): domain Eukaryota; kingdom Metazoa; phylum Arthropoda; class Arachnida; order Araneae; family Salticidae; genus Maratus; species Maratus speciosus. The sequence goes on along the minus strand of OZ010790.1, from coordinate 417,407,250 downwards.
GCTTAAACAGAAATCTCATGCACTTTGCAAGAGTAACAGGGTGTATACAGGGTTTTACTTAAACATAATATTGAAAAATATTAATTTTAGAAAAAATATACATGGGGAAATTAAAAGAAAATCCATGTTGTACCTTTACGTTTAAAAAATATTGTTGTTACAAGAGATACTGGAAATGTCCTCAATGGTTTTCCAAACACATCTGAAGACGAATTTAACTCAACCTCTCTATAGGGTTACCTAAACGTAGCTTGAGTACACAAATAAACAATACACCACGTATTATTTGAGCACATCCGACGTAGAAACAAGCGATGGCATCAGATGCTCTGGTAGTAAAATCTTCAGAAACATACAACGTCATGTTCAGCTATGTTCGAAAGCTAAAAGATAAAATTTCCTCATCTCCAGCGTAAACCGCATTTTTTTAAATGTAGCGATGATATGTACTCATTCTGTTTTATTTTTCCCCGTGCTTTTTCCTAAAACCAACAGCTTCCGAGGCTTTCTTCCAGTAAAATACTCTATATAATTATAAAATTAGACTTAAAATTGTTCAACGCAGTAACAAATAAAAATCATTTATCAGAAAATAAAGAATTAAAAATATATACTTGAGAATTGAAATTTTTCTTTATTTCCAACGGTAAAGTTTTACAGGGAAACTTAAAAGATTAATTTCAAATAATTCATAATGAATGAATTATTTGTAATGTATATAATGTACACTATTATATATATTTTTGTAATTTTTTCAGTGCAACTTAAAATATCCTTTAAAAATGATTCATTCATTATGTTAACATACAGAAAACTCTAGAGCTTTAAATAATTATTACTTAACAAGCTCGGTTTTTCATTTTATTTAACAATATGCCGAATCAATTATCTTCGAAACAAATAAGTATTGAAGAATTCCAAAATGGGATTTTCTTTTAATTATCTTCTTTTGAAGCAGAGAAGTTTTTTCAAAAATGTGAGTAGGAAGTGTAAAAGCTGCTGTACATAAAATTATTTTGTGATTTGAAAATAATTAATAATTCTAAATTATTTTTATTTGAAAAAGGATTTAATGATATTTTTAATGAGGCAGTTTTAGAAATTCTGTAAGTGTATTTCTTAATTTATATTTTTCGCTGATTCACAATTTTCTAAGTATCGTAATTATTTCTCATTTCATGAAGGTATTACTGCTAATGGCTAAAAATTATTTTCTTAAAAAAATTGAATTCGATTTTACTTTCTTCTATCTTTACAAGAAGAAAGTATTGGATTCGTGAAATTTTCGACTTCCGCTTTTGGACGGATTTATACGTTTTAGGGGTCAGAGATTCCGAAAAACATGTTTTTACAAAATGTCTGCCTGTGAGTCTGTCTGTCTGTCTGACTGTATGTGACACAAATTTTGTGGGCGCTCTATCTCAAGAACTAATGCACGGAATTTAATAAAAAATTATATTCAGTTAGTTCCTGATATAAATTGGTGCTGATTAGATTTTGGTGTGAATCGCTCAACAGTTGGCGCTGCTATGCAGCCTTTTTCATGATTTCTGCAATAGCTCAATCTCCAGAACTAATGCACGTATTTTCATCAAACTTCAGATTCAGTTAGTCATTGACATGAATTAAAAAATTTTACATTTTGGTGTAAATCGCTCTACAGATGGCTCTGCTATGCTGCATGTTTTTACGATTCCCGCAATAGCTCTATGTCAACAACTAATACTTGGATTTTGAACAAACTTCAGATTCAAGTATACTTTGATATGAATTAGTACTGCTTGTGTTTTGGTGCAAATCTCTCAACAGGTGGCGCTGCTATGCTGCACTTTTCAGAATTTCCATTATAGCTGTATCTCAAGAATTATTGCAAGAATTTTCACGAAACTTCAGAATCAGTTAATCCATGACATGAATTAACATTTTTCACATTTTGGTGTAAATCGCTCAACAGGTGGCGCTGTTATGCTATTATTTTCAGAATTTCCACCATATGTGTATCTGAAGAACAAAAGCGCGAATTTTCATCAAACTTTAGAATCAGTTAGTCCTTGACATGAATTGACATTTTATACAGTTTAATGTAAATCCCTTAATAGGTGGCGCTGCTATGGTGTTTTTTGTGATTTCCGCAATAGCTCTACATCAAGAACTAATGTTTGGATTTCCAACGAAATTCAGATCCATGTATACCTGGATAGCAATTAGTGCTTTTTATGTTTTGGTGTAAATCACTCAACAGGTGGTACTGCTATGCTACATTTTTCAGAATTTACGTTATAGCTCTATCTCAAAAACTAAGGCATGAATTTTTATCAAACTTCAAATTCAGATATACCTTGACATGAATTGGTGCTAAATTGATGTAATTTCTTGTACTATTTAAATGATTTAATTTTCGTTATTTATATAGAAGAAAGTTTTATGATGGCCACAACATACTAGTTTAAAATGCTACTGAAGTTATTTTCTTAGAAAAAATTACTTCTTGTTTCAACAGCTGAAAGATTTAGCTTTACTACGAATGAACATTGACAATAGTTTAGAATAATACAAAAACCTATCAAATTATATTTATATACATATATGTGTATGCCAGAGAGAGGGAATACCCTTTTACTGTTAACCATAACTAATTTCATATTCAATAATTTTAGAGGTACCCTTCTGGTAGCAAAATTATTTGAGGCCATTTTCATCATCTTCAAAGCCATTTAATCCAAAAGAGTTACTCTTGTAAAGTTCAGAAATAAACATTTTTTGTATCATTGATGAGTTCTATAAGTGGCATTTAGAAAAACATTCTCCGTGTACATTAAAACTGAAAAGAATCCCACTCTTTTGTGACAAAAATTTACAGAGATTTGACACTTTGAATTTTATGAATTTGCAATGTTTTTCGTAACTAGATTATGTTTTGAATCCAATTAATAAAATTGATGCACATTGGCTTTTAATATGAGTAATTTTCGCCAAGTTTTCTTCAGCGCCAATCCTTTTTCTGTGGCTAAGAGATCGCTTCTTTATCCTTTATAGAGCTTAAAAGAGATAACCCACCCAATTTGAATCCTTAGACAACACTATAGACAATGGCAGAAAACTTTTAAAATTTTGGATTGTTTTACTATATCCAGACAGAATTTTATATCCGTTCCTGACATTCGACTGTTGTGTCATAATTAGAATATTGCTATTTTAGCTACATTTGATTTTTAAGAAATTGCAACTTGCTTTCATCTACCTTTTGTTACTCATGCTTTAACCAAACATTTTACTATAAATTTAGATGTAAACAGACCTGTTCTCTTGAGAGCATACAAATACGGTAGTGTGTAAATTACCTGTAGAAAGAGCAAGGTGAATATTTTTTCAGATATTTTTCAAATTTTAGAAAAATATTAGACGTATTGTTCATCAGACTTGACAGTATAAAGATATTTTGTCAACTTACGATTTCCTGGAAGTTTTATAAATACTAGTTTCTTATATGTTTGTGAGCGTTTTTACAATTGCGGAGTAAACGTTCTCATCTTGAAAAAGTACGAGTAGAAAAGTTTAGAGCCTCCTCAATTAGTCTCAATTAACAGAGCCTCTTCCTCTGACACTTTACGAGTAAAAATAACTTTATTAGGAGCATCATTTTTTTAAATATTTAATCACCATATGAAATATGCCCATAACTGCAGCCATAAATGTCGCATTATAAAACAAGTGAATGTTTACTATTAAAATTAACACATGTAGGAAAGACATAATTCATCTGAATAAGGAAATCTATTTAAGTATTCTCAATGTGTCCAAAATTCACAGTAAAGCTTCATGCATTATACATGGATTCCAGTGATGGACACATTGAGTGTTCTTAAAGGATCTCAGGACTCTTAAGCGGTCTTGTACCTTTTAAAGGCGTCGAAAATTAACGAAAAACTTCAAAGTTTGAATTAGTCTATCTTCAAAGTCTTTTTATGCATAAACATTAAATTTTGGATATTGATTAAACAGATTGTGTTTTGTAATATGCTACCATTAGAAATTTATTAACCCTTTACAAAAATTATGTATTGTTAAAATCAAAATAGCTCATTTCTTTTACCCCATAAGTCATTGCGCGCATGATATCTTGATAAAGTATGTATGGATTGGCATGAAATTTGGTAAATATACTAAACATATATGTGTGTTTAAAATGATCTACTCTTTGGCTAAAAACTTTTCATTAACTGTATAAAAAAAATATTTTCGTAAAAAAAAAATAAAAAATTTGTATTTTTAATGAATAAAAATAGTCATAACTAAAAATATTACAATTGTAAATACTTAAAAGTAGATCATTTTATACACACATATTTTTTTAGTATATTTACCAAATTTTACGACAATCCATACAAATTGTCTCAAGATATCATGCGCGCAATGACTTATGGGGTAAAAAAAGAGCTATTTTGATTTCAACAATACACAATTTCTGTAAAGGGTTAATAAATTTCTGTTGGTAGTATATTACAAAGCATAATCTGTTTAATCAATATCCAAAATTTCATATGTTTATACATAAAAAGGTTTTGAAGATAGACTAATTCAAACTTTGAAGTTTTTCGTTAAATTCCGTCGCGTTTAAAAGGTACAAGACCCTTAAAGCTTCAAAATTTTCGAAATTTTAATTTTTTTAGATGTTGAACTTCTATTTTACTGAACATTTTCATATAATTGTTTCCTTGAAATTCACATTAGAACAGAAGTTATAACTTTTAGAATTATACCCGCTCAATAGCTGAAGCGGCGATTCCGAAACTTTAAAGTAATTTTTCTACAAATGACGATTTAGGGCATAACTTAGGGCAGACTTAGGGCGACTTAGGGCAGGATATCTCAAAAACTTCTGGATATTTTTTCATGAAATTTTTAAAACATATGTTTCATGTTAGTCTGTATAAACTGGAACTAAAATTTCTTTTTTATTGTCCAAAAAAAAAAAATATTTTAGGTGATTGTACTGTTGAACTTTAAAAATTTTGTATTAGCTAAATACAACTTTGTATTAAAAATATAAACATGCTTTAAATACAAATTTATTTAAGTTCAAGGTAATTACAATAATCTGAAGTATAAGTAGGCAGCAAAAGTGCCATTCTAATTGCAAAATGTATTTTGTAATCAGCTTATAACTCTTATACCCATTTTTTGCTCGTCAAATGCCTGACACTTAGGAGCAGTGTTGCCAGATTAGGGACATTTTTGTCCACAGATTGTTTGTTGTCACCGCTTTTTTTAAATAGAAATATTAGGCCTATTTAAAAATAGATTAAAAATTCTGAAAAATAAGGCGAATCATACTATTTTTAAAAAGTGGTGACAGTCACATAATCTGAATTAAAAAAGTACCCAATCTAGCAACACCGCTTTGGAGCTTCCTATAAATGCTGATTCTGCATCTGCATCTTGGTACTTTTTAAATACATGAAATGAAAGAACATACTTATATCTTTCATCCCCAATAAAAATTGTGTTTTAAAATTATATACATTATAAAATAATAAATGTTGAAAATGGTCTCTTTTATTTTTTTTTCAATTTTAAGAGTCCTGAGACCCCTTAGGTTGATAATCTTATTAAAATAATCGGTACCTTGGTTATATGTGTTAGTTGTATTAGTAAATTTGCGTTTGCTTTATAATGAGGCACATTTTGCATGCAGTTAGTGGTGTATTTACGTTTTGCCCATTGGAAATAAAAAAATAAAATTTCAGTTCTTTTAATAAAGTTATTTACATGTAAGATATAATTCTAAGCTAAATCATAGCCTCTCTTAAAATTTGTAATTAACGTTTGCGCATTTTGTACAGTTTTTGAATTAGCAATGCTCACTATATAATTTGCCGTGAAAACCATTGAAAGCGCGGTCTTATTGCTTAGCCTTTCTACTATACTTAGACATAATATTCCTGAAAATAGATTACGATGTCTGGTGTTAATAATTGTCGGGAAAACTTTACTAGGCACTGTATAAAAACTCGAGTTAAAAATTATTAAAATTAAGAAAAATATCGACCATTTAGTAAGAGAAATTTCAGTTATTTCATAAAAAAATACTAAAATCTCAAATTGCGCTGTAGACTAATTCTTCACAAGAAATTGTGACAAGTTTTATGTATTTTCGAATACAAAGAACAATTTTTGTTTTACTTATGTTAATGCTTTAAATTGAATAATCATCCATCTTGTTTTAAATGTCTCTACTAATCTGAATTCTATTTTACTTCCGATGACAAATGAAATTACACTGATTTTCATTTCAGTATCAGATTTTTCTTTTCAGAAATAAATTAAGTTCTTTGATGCAAAATGTTCCGTTAATTTTTTATAACCAGTTGATCCGCAGAAGGCTTTCCCACTGCAATCATTGAGATTATTTAGATATGTTTTTCATTAATTTGTAATTAACACCAAATTTTAATCAGATAACATGTTTTGACAAAATATGAGTGTATTATGTCAAAAACTTTAAATGCTTAAAACCTAACTCATCCTTGTGAATTTTGTAAGCGCATAGAAGAAGGGGTGTTGGCTTCAAAATAAATGTATATTATTGGAATACTATAGAAATGGGGAAAATGTAATGCCTAAATGTTTAGGATTAGTGACTTTTTATTCAATTCCTGCTATTAGTTCACACTCTCCCTATATTTATTTATTTATTTATTTATTTATATATATCTTGTTCAAATTTTCAATCGTTAATAAAATACTTATTATTCATTATTATGAATTTTATTATTAATTTTATTATTAATTATTATTAATTTTATGATCACAATTTAACGAAGCATTATAACATTAGTCAGATACAAATAAAACTACTGGAAATGTTACTGCTACAGATGGCAGTTGACAACATTTCCTATTAATAACAACATTATATTATTCATTTGATCAGTTTTTGCATATTAGTATTAGTTCAGCTTTCAGTTTGTTTCTTTTTCAGATATATAATACGTTCATTCATTGAAAATAATCCACTTTTTTTAAAAATAATTGGAATACTTTAGAAATGAGGAAAAGGTTTAGAATTAGTGTCTTTAGAGAAGCGTTGGCAGTTACTAAGGGAAGCTGAAAATTTTCAAGAAAAATTGAAATGGGATTAAGTTGATGCACTGGGCACTATTCCTGAAGTGATGTTAGAAGTAGGATTTAAGTTTATATTAAGGAAGCGGGGTTTGGAATTAATTTTAGAATTTTTTTTCTGTGCTTGCTCCGTACATTTCGATTACTTCGAAGTATACAAGAGAACCTAATAATAAACTTATTTTGTTGCAACATACTCTAAGATGGACAATTTAATTGTGATATAGTTATATCAAATTCGCTTTAATTGCACAAGCCTAGAAATGTTTAAATTCTTTTCGGTAACATTTTGGTTAATTCTAATGTTTTTATGCGATTTAAAATACATAGAAATGTAATGTGTTTAAAATTATCCAACTTTATCTAATTTTGGTTCATTCTAATGTTTTTTGATACGGCTCAAAATACATAAAATGTTTTCAAAATTTTCCAACTTTTTCTGATATCACATATTTTTTTTTCTACAAAGTGAAACTGAACACAAACAAAAGGCTCACCAAAAATCAATTGGAGTAAGAACAGTTTATTTAAAAAAAAATCTTTACAAAAAATTTACATCTTACATCTGTATAAAAATATGTCCGTGAAGAACGTTGACGTCATATCGACGGTGGCAACATCTGACCAATAAATTCGCCTTTTACTGCAGTTTTGTTAACGTCTAAGCATTGCACAATTTCCATTTTTCACCGTCGAATTATAAGAAAAAAATTATTTCAAATGCAATCTTTATCGCTTGCAGCCCAGTACGAAATGTTAACCCTTTTGCATTTTAATCAATATAAATAGTGTATCATTTGGTATGGACTAAGAATGCATAATACAATGAAAACATCATCAATAAAGAGAAAAATTATATAAATAAAGCACAAATTTAACACACATGTAGCGCAATTCCGCGTTTAAACAATTGAAATTTTCAGAATGAAAACGACTGCTGTAAGTAACGAAATCTTTCTTCAGCTTTTAACTGCTGAAATCTGGCTAATAGGAAAGTATCGTTTTGAATAAATTTGAAAATTTTATTTGAGTACTTTATTGATATTTTTTACATAAAAAGGATTTTTGGTGTAAGCAGTACCTCTATAACAATAGTCTAAGTCACGTGACTGTTATCAACAGTTCCAGGCTGACAGCTTCGCTTTTTATATGCCTGGCGGCCATTTGGGTACTTAGCCAGGCTCAGGAGATAAACTGCCAAATATTGTTCCATCTCCATGAATTCATCTATATTATAATAGTCTAAGTCATATGACTGTCATAACAATTACTGTCTGACCTCTTCGCTTTTCATAAGCCAGATTAACATTTTGATGAAAAAATCAAAATTGTTTTTCCCGATAAATCTGCAAAAAAGTTGCCATGATCGCAAAGATTCTTGGTACTGTTAAGTTAACCGGTTTCCAATCTCACCAATAGCATTTTTTAACTCGCCAGCTAGCATTTTTTTATTTTTCGCGTGGTAAATTAAAATAATGCTTTGATGTCGAAATTAAATGTCCTGGTTTATAGTATTATTTAATTTTTTCTTTTCTTTTTTGAAAGAAATAAGTGAAAGCCATGAGTGTTAAATGTATCAGTTTTAAATCAAAGTTTTGTATTTTAAATAAAATGAGTAAAAGGATTATGTTTTGAATTAAATTTTAAAAAAGAATGCGATGAGAACAATGTTTGGCGATTTCTCATCTTTACCCGGCTAATATAAAAGTACCGATTTCTTGGTTTCTCTATCGGAATTTTCAAATTTGAAGAAGGACTAAGGAAGTAAATTGAATTATGAATAAAAGTAACATGACACAATGCTTACCATACTTTTAATTGAGACCAAACTAGTCGTCAAGGGCGGCTAGTATATATATATTAAATGCAAAATGTGTGTAAGAGTTTCCAATAAAAAAATATTTTCACCTATGTTCTGTAACCCAATAAAACCTGGTTGAATCCCCTAGTTTTATTAAAGTGTTAATTTTATCATGGCTGTTATAAAGTAGAAGAAGTAAAAAAAATATTATAATACTTTTTCTTCACAAGGGAGAATAAAGCACAAATAATCATTTTTTTCAAACTGCACTTCCTGCAGCTGCTTCCTATGTAGGAACCAGAGAGATTTTTCGCCATAGACAATAATGTAATAGAACTAATTTGTGAGTCCTTTTAACCCATTGCTACTCGTTACATTTTCAGAAAATTATCCTCTCACAACTATTTGCAAACAGCAATATTCGTGTTATTTAATGACATGGTTATGTTAAGTTTCATAAAGAAATTCTTTCAAGTAAAAGTGGTAAGTTTGCGGAGAGCATACAGCTTAGTCACCATCATTGCTATAAACGAAATGCGATATAATTGTAAATATGCTACAGTATCCCTAAATAACATATATCATTTACATTGCAATCCGAGTTTATTTGCATCATCCTCACGAAAAGGTAGAAAATATGTAAAAAAAAAATCTATTTTAAAATTATATCAAAAATCTTTAAAATTGCATCGATGTTTTCGTTTATGCTCAATAACTAAACTTATAGTAGCAGTCAAGTTTGTTATTTTATTTTTCACAAGGTTTTGATTTTTTAAAATTCTGTCATAGCCACGGTGACCATGGGAAGAGGCATTTACATCTCAAAAATTTCAATGAAAACGTAATTGAGTATTTATTGGGTGTGGTTAATACATATTATTTTTTTTATAATTACACTGTTTATGGTCCGTTACACGAAAAGTAAAATTGCGAAAAACATTGTTTTAATGTTTTGTATTTAGAGAATGTAATTGTCTGAGAAACAGTGAACATCAGGATTTCATTACTTTTCAGTTTTCTCTTTGTATTTGAGACCTTTTATACTGCACACAATGATTGATAAATGATCTAAACTAGACAATAGCAGTAAAAATGGATATTTCATGTTCAGGGAGAAGACAAAAATGAAGTTGAATTGGAAAAAAATCCATAATATCAAAACATAACAAAACGTTATATCTGAAAATCTGAAAGGTTTTCTTTCTCCCAAACTATGCAATGATGATTAGGCCTGTACTGTCATCTATATCATTTTTGTAAATTTATTTTCATTGGACACATAAGAAGATAGTTTTGACTAGTGGCAATGTTTATAAATAATTTCCTTATTAAAAGTAAAATCATTTAAAAAATATTATGCTAGTACTTATCTAAAGACTTTTAACAGGTTAGTACTGAAAAAAAAAATTGTAAAGGTCATTGAAACGAACGTTGTATTTTAGAAGTAATAACATACACGGAGGGGACTATCGACATATATTCCTCAAAATAATATAATTAAATATTAAAATTATTTTGTTAAATGTTACTGAATAGCTTTCTTAAAACTTAAATATACTTATGAATGGAAATATTATAAAATTTGCCGCATTTCCTAATACTTATTCCTTCGGGACTGTAAAAGTACTTCTTCGTAAGAATGACCTATTTAGGAGAGTTAATTTATTAGACAAACGAAAGTCATAAATAGTTTTTAACTATGTTGTAAAATGTTTAAAAAATGCAAATACGAAAAATTTATAATATTAGACTAGCATTGGCAAGCAATTTTACAGAAAATTTTATTACACTCTTAATGGGACAAGGGATCTACAATTTTTTTTATTTATTTCATTTTAAATACTATTCAAGGGCACACTGTATGCATTATGGGATGCATTTATCACACATGAAATTAAAAAAAAATTCGGAAGAAAAATAAGAAGTTTTCTTGAATATTTTAAGTGTTATGAACAAACCAAAATACCCCATGCGCATTCCATATCAATTAAAATTCCCAATATATATATATATATATATATATATATATACATAGATATTGTTTCATAAAACTGTGCATCGAACATATATTTGAATATAAAGGTAAGAATAGAAAAAGTTCTAAATTTTACGAAATTTTCTACATTTTGCATCATATTTCTGTAATTAACCTTTAACTTTTCCAATCATATTTAGTTTGAAAAAACAATCCACAATTTATGATATATAAAATGACAAACACCTATAAAAAAATTGAAGATTTCAAATGATATGGAATGTTTATGGGGCATTTTGAAAAGTTCTTCATAACGCTTAAAATATTCAGGAAATTTCGTTATTTTCTTCCGATTTTTTTTTTTTAATTTCATGTGTGATAAATATATGCCATAACACACATAGTGTGTCCTTCGATAGCATTTAAAATGAAATTTAAAAAAAAGGAATTCGAAGATCCCTTGTCCCCTTAACGATTGGTCTGAAGTAATATTTTTAGAGCAATCAAAATTTAATCTTTCTGCGCTGATGGCTTCAATTTTATTGATTTTAAAATATAAAATACAATTCCAAAAGAATTGGTACTGGATTCAGGATTTGAAGTTTTAAATTACTAGTAAAGATAAAACATTTATCTGTCTTTAAGTTCATCTCTACAATTAATTTTAAATTAAAATAAAAAAAATTAACATATACAATTTATACTTTTAAATTTTTATTACGTTTTTATTTCAAACCCAATTCCATGTAACTTTTTTTACTGTGATTTTGTTTGACACCTAAAAACTAAAGATTAATTAATACGTTTGCTTCATAGCTAATAAAAAAAATTTAAGTATTAAAATATCAAACATTTTAAACAATGTGCAAGACAGGTATGTTGCTAACGGAGGATTTCTTTACTTGAATAGAACTCATTAAGTACTTGTTTTCTCGTCAAATATTTACTTTTAAGAAACGTCCCTTACATGTATTTTAATTAGCTTGCAGGAAAAATTTAATAAAAGTTGACATGCACAAGTGCATTTTAAGTAAAAAAAATATTGTTCTAATTAAGCCACGATTTCAAATATTGAAAATTTTACAAGAGCTTAAAAGTTAATCAAACTCTTAAAACTCTTAAAAATAACGAAAGGTAAAATGTATATTAGAAAATTTCTTCTAAAAATGGAGATAAATTTTAAAAAGAAATCTGAATGCAACTGCTTTAATTTTGTTTACATTTATTTTATGCTTAAAGAGCTTCCATTTTCTTTGAGATAAATATTATATTATTTTTTGTTAAAATAATGCTGTAGGCATGTACAATTTTAATTAATTTTCCAATTAATTTTAAGCGGTGAAAACACGTGGTTTTTTTCACGTATTTAAAGTTTAACACTGTAGGTGTGCCATATTATTTTAAGATTATTTCCTCAAACAGGACACATCTATAGGGTTACTCCAAATATATTAACATTTAAATAGAAAACATACATTGTTTGTTTCAGAGGTGCGAAATGGTGTATACATCAGCTTTAAAGCAATGGAGAGTTCAATAAATATTTTCCTATGTAATTGTTAACATAATTTTACTAACACAGCATAGCCTGTATCAAGTAATAAATCAGACAACAAATGCAACCGTACATGTCTAAGTCGATCCAATGTCCATTTATTAATTCAGACCTAAATTATAAAGAATGTAGAAGATTTTAAAACATTTAAGATTGCATATTAAGTTATTTAATTTCAAACTTTCTACTAAGGGCTCTTTAATTGAAGTACTTTTAAGTGACTTTAAGTGAAATAGGATAAAATGTACTTGTGAAAGTCTCCTAATTATGCAGAAACATTTAGAATTAGTGGGAAAAGCTTAAAAGAATCTAAGAAGATGGAAAGCGGATTACGTTGGCGTAAAGAGGGATATTACGGAAGAGATTCTAAAGGGGCAGGATTTTAGCTTCTATTAAGGAAATTGGGATAGTGATTATATTTAAGAATTTTGTTTCTAATATGCGTGTTTTGAGAAATTCAATTTAAACGTGATTTCTGTCAACTTCTCTTATTTCAAAGTAGAAAGACCTGATGTTGAAGGAATAGAAAATTTTAAACTTTACGGAAATTTCACTATAAAAAATAATTATTCTTTATAATGCTCCACTGTTAAGAATTTGCAACAAACTGCCCAGTCATTTGACCGTTTTTAGAAAAATGATTACATAACCAAAATTTAATTCTATTCTGACCATAATATGTTCAGAAATATCGTCAGAATGCTGATTTGCAGTCGTAGAGGTTTCGGTTATGCAAACGTTTTCAGTAAAAGTTCGAATTACTGGACAATTTGCTGCAAATATTTAACAGTGTAGCTTAGCTTTAACCACTTCATAGATTGATTTATCCCAGATGAAACTGAAATTAACAAAATTTGTAGTTGGCGGAGCCGTTGCCTTCGGCAGCGTATATCTGTAAAGATTACATCTGCGCTTGCTGTGATCTCGAATCTAACAAAACTTGTATTAATGACATGCGATAATCTTCTAACTGGAATTTAATGACTACAGTACCAAAATTTATCGAAAAATTCTTTGCGTTTCAGAAACCAAGTGTGGAAAAATAGCCGAGGAACGTGTCATAATAAAGGCTTTTGACATATTGCATTAAAACTCGTCGTTTGGTTACAAATTGCAATTAATGGAAAATTTATGAAACAGTGCAACAGCAAATAGTCTCAAAACTTGTAGTGCGAAAGCTTCGCATAGATCCACTGATTGTAATAAATAAGACTTAGCTCAACAAATGAAGTGCATTCGCATTTTCTACAATGTTAACATCGAAAATTGGAAATTTCAGTGTTTATTTATTTGAAAATTTCATTATTCATAAACTTCATTAAGTATTAAAAATGTAAAACAATCTTGTGACAAAGTTGTCCTTTATTGCACAGTTTTTTCAAAAGATATATTCGATAGATAATAATTTTTAAGACATGGCATCAAAAATTCATATCAAAATTAGGTAATTCTTAGAAAATAAATTCTAAATAGAAGTTTCTGTTACTTTTATGTAACATCCATTACAAAAAGTAAAAAGCTACCTATTTCAGTCATCTGTAGGAAATCAATTCGGAAAGATTTCGGTATATTTTCACGATCATGATCCCATAGCCCAAAACCCGCGTTCAAAATATGATATATATATTATATACATATGTTAATTTATGGGGGTAGGACACCTTTGAACACGTTGAAAAAGTAAAAAATATTACTATGTTGCAAGCTTCAAAACTTGTGTAATAAGTCAAAAATAAAAATCAAACTTCATTTAAATACACTGTAAAAAAAAATCTGTAGATCTACAGATGTAAAGTTACATGCTTACTAAACTTTTATCTGTAACTGTACAAAAAAAGCTGCAAATCTACAAAACTAGTTTTTGTAAACCTACAGAAATCTGTAACTCTACACTGTAAAAAAAAATCTGTAGTTCTACAGATGTAAAGTTACATGCTTACTAAACTTTCACCTGTAACTGTACGAAGAAAGCTGCAAATCTACAAAACTAGTTTTTGTAAAGCTACAAAAATCTGTAACTTTACAAATGAATCTGCTAAAATTTCAGTAATCTTACTAAACTTTTATTTGTAACCCTGGCTGCAGTTACATGAAAAGTTCTCGGAATCCCAGTTTCCAAAAAAATTCTTAGTAACCTTACAGATTTTTTGATTTTCGGCGCAAAAGAGTGTCTGTTACATGAAATTTTGTTGTTGCCGTTACATGAAAAGTTCTAGGAATCCACTTTTCCTAGAAAAACTTTAGTAACTTCACAGATTTTTTTTTACAGTGTACAAATTAATCTGCTAAAATTTCAGTAATCTTACTAAAATTTTATCTGTAACCATAGTTGTAGTTACATGAAAAGTTCTGGGCATCCCAGTTTCCTAAAAAAATTCTTAGTAACGGTACAGATCTTTTGATTTTCGGCGCAAAAGTGTGTCTGTTACAGAAATTTTTGTTGTTGTCGTTACATAAAAAGTTCTAGGAATCCCAGTTTCCTAGAAACACTTTAGCAACTTTACAAATTTTTTTTTACAGTGTACAAAGGTCATATATAAATTTATATATACTTGTAAATTCATAAATAAATATTAAAATGATAAGTTTAAAAATATATGATAATAAGAGAAAAAAATCTTGCGCGCATAATAAAATCTGAAAATATGCTTATAAAGAGAAGGTTTTGGTAAAAATAAATACACAATACACTGTAAAAAAAATCTGTAAAGTTACTGAAGTTTATCTAGGAAACTGGGATTCCTAGAACTTTTTATGTAACGGTAACAACAGATATCCCTGTAATAACGTTTGTTACAGGAATTTTTGTTGTTGCCGTTACATAAAAAGTTCTAGGAATCCCAGTTTCCTAGAAAAACTTTAGTAACTTCACAGATTTTTTTTTTACAGTGTAGAGTTACCTTTATACTAAAACCAGAATATTTGTAAAAAATATTGACTAAATTTTAAAAAAAATAACAAAAAAATAAAATTTCACATTTTGAAAAAAAATTTCAAAGTATAAAAACAGGAAAAAAATAAAATTTTACATTTTTCTGGTTTTAAGTTGTAGATAATACAGAAATAAATATGTGGTAAAAATTTCTTTTGATTGCCATGCATAGTTTTTTAGTAATACTGCACGCAGTATCAAAATTCATCGTTTTGAATAAACGCAACGCAAAGTTTAATTCTCCTATGTAGTCTTAATATGTAGTCATAATAAAACTGCCATAATTGGTAAACTAATGGGAATTATTTAATGCAGTTTTCTGCATATTGTTCTGAAATGATTACGGAATCAAAATATGTATTAAAAAAAAATCGAAATTATTGATGGTTTAAAGGTATCTTACCCCCTTATATACATATCGTTCACCAGCAAGAAAAGTGACACATCTCGACAAAAGTAAATTTCACAGGAGAGGCAAAAGAAAATTTGCATGATTTTACTGTAACATGAAATTATAGCACTTAGCTCTGCACGCAGGAATGAAATCTTCCATAAAAGCATAAAACACTTAAAAATGAAGATGTAGGATGAGGTTTGGAGAGTTGTGTAATTTTACCTCCTCACACAATTCACACCTCTTCTGTGGTCAAAAAAATGGACATATGGCGTAATAAAGTGATTTTCCGCACAGCTACACTTACGAAACTATTTGTGCAAGACGCACTTATGATAGACCTATTAGTGGAATAAAACACAAAATGAATTTTTGCGAGATGTGTCACTTTTCTTATGGGTAAGCAATATGATATATATGCTATATTTGTCATGCAGAAACTCTCACAGTTAGGAACCGATTTGGGTGTGACTGAGCATATGTATAGAATATATCAAGGTGTCGATTGTGTTTATTGTACAGCTTCATCCACGATCTTGTTTCAAATTAGCAGCCGTTGAAAATGTCAATATCATAAAGAATTACAGAAAAAGTTAGAAATTCAAAAACGTTCTTTTTCATTAATTGTTAGACATTGATAGAGCGATTTCGGAGCATTTTTTGTTTTACCTTAATCTTAATTTGCATTTATCTTTAAAAATAGCTGAGATATAGTTACTCTACGGTATATTCTGAGGTAACTGACATTTTGAAACAATCTGATTTCTTCAAGCGATAACACTCGTATTTACCAACCAGTTTGGATGTGCTTGTATGTGAACAGGACTTATACTAAGGTCTCAACCCAATTCGTTCGCCCGCTTCTTTCAAAATGACGGCCACATAAAAATTTCAAATTTAAAGAGATGTACAAGAAAATAGAAATACCAAATGTTTTCTCATGGGTCATGGTACAAGGATTCCCGAGCATTTTTTGTGCCGCCTCTATCATTAAAAATGGCTGAGATTTAGCAGCTTGAAATTCAGAATTAAATCACTATAAATACTTTGATATAGCTGACTAACTTAATAAAATTCCCATTCAAATTCACTATTGACGAAAATTGGGATTGAATCATATTATAATCGGTTTTTACGCATTGTAGCTTTGTGTTTATGCAGAAAGGTGCACTGTAAAAAAAATACTGCCCGTTGAATCGGAAAAATAGTTGCCCTTATCGTACCGGAATAATTTCCGATCCAGCTCGGAATAAAATCCGTAAAAATTAGGAAATAGTCAGTAAAACGGTATCTTACGGATTTTATTCCGATTTTACGGATTTTATTCCGAGCTGGGTTGGAAATTATTCCGGTACGATAAGGGCAACTTTTTTTCCGATTCCTACCGGAAAACTGGCATTATTTTTTTTTGCAGTGTACTAGAATTTTTAAAAACTGTAAATAGGGAACCTACATTTTTCCTCCGGTACAGGCCGGGAGGACAGTTTAATAGTGTAAATTTTTAATGAAACACGTTTTTGGAAAAATGAGACCGCACTTCACCAATTTACCATTTGGACAAAGACATTAACAGTTACTGTCACATAAAATAAATAATATTCGTATTATGTACGATTAAAATCGTATTTAAAAATAATTGTGTGAAATTTTGAAACCCTGAGTATATATATATATATATATATATATATATATATTGATATTCCAAATTTATACTTAACAAAAACTACCACGCAAACCATAAGATATTTTGCTTTGAGACATATAGAAACACGAAGTTGTTAAAACATGTAAATGTAACATTTTAGTAATTTTACCTGTTATTGAACCGGTAAATAGATGTGTAAATTGACATTAAATATTTCCAAAAGTCATTAATTTTTAAAAGAATATGTAAAATAAAAGACATTCCGTTCTTCAATTTTGAAAGTAAACATAGTAAAGTCCTTGTTTTTATTGATAAAATATGCTTTAAATACGCATCTGAAATGAAAGACTGATTTTACTTCTGTAAATAACGTTGGAAAAATAGCAATGCCTCTTCAGCGGCAACACACTAATTATTTTTCAGAAATATCCGTCGATGGAAAATAATCCACTTTTTAATAAATGATAAAAATTTTACGTTATTCTTTTGATATGTTAATTTGTCTTCTTATTACTGAATATTAAATATTTCATGTATTGTAACGTTAATGTAACAGATAATAATCACAGTCATAAAAAAGGATTTATTTTATTTTGAGTTTTAAAACTGCTTTAATTATACATGTTGAATGTTTAAACTGTATAATAAGAAAAATTATTTAAAGCGAATGTATCTTCTTTTTCACTAAAATACCTGACTGAATACTTGTTACTCTAATCAAATATTTGCTTATGAAAAACCCATCCAGGCATTTTAATTAACTCAGAAAAAAGTTTTCCAAAAGCTTATATGCAAATATACTTTGATGAAATCAGCAACATTTTGAAAATTCTACAGAAATTTACAAGTATTTAAATTTTTGTTTAAAGACATTTCAATAAGGAAAATATTTAGAATATTAAAATCCATATTGTAAAGTGTTCATTTTTTTAAAAAATATAATAGTATAGTTTTTCATTTATATAAGATAAAAATTTGTGTTTTATTTATGTCGAAAATATTTTTGTACGATTAGATATGACTTTTTTCTCAACTGCTTCTCTTTATACTTTTGTGTTACACAAGACTTATTCTGGGACTAGAAGTCACTCAACATCGTGATTCCCTAATTGTATTCCCTAATTATTAGATTTACTGCAGATACATTTGATTTACCCTGCATTAGGTTTCGGATATTGATGGCATGTGTATATGATGTATCTTGTAAAGTTCCATAGTTTTGTAAAAAAAAAAAAAAAAAAAACTTAAATTGTGATTATTATGCTATTAATTTAATTATTCTGCTGTGCTTTAATGGTAGATACCAAATGTTATGAATTATACGACTCGGAATGAATGTTAAATATGGTTTTTAAAAAGCAGGTTCTCAGAAAACGAATGTTATTTGTGTGACATGTCACTCACTAGCGTGAAAAATGACACAACTCGAAAAAATTCATTTTGTGCTTTTTTTCCATTAACAGATTTGTCTTTAAATCTCACTACAGCAAGAGTTTCATAAATGTAGTTATCCGAAAATTTGTTTATTACGCTATATGCCTATTCGTGACCATAGAATGGGCACAAATTAAAGTCCTGCATCGGTCGGATTACCCGTTCTTACTCGAACCCGACCAGACCCGCAGGTGTATATTTTCGCTTTGAGTGTCGGGTTCACATCCACTTTTTTTACTGCGGGTCGGATAGAATTTCATTGTTTCCGGTTGGGTTTTGAGTCTAGCGGGTCGGAGGCGGGTTGACTCGTTTTTCAAAAAATGTCCAACATATTTTTTCAGGTTAAAGTCTATATACAATAAGATCTCCATAATGACTTTTCTCCCGAAAGACGGACACCTCTATTTAATGGACACTTTTTCAATTCCTAAAATTTACATATTTTAACGCTTATATCTCTGAGTAGCGGGCACCTCTCAGTCTACACACACTTAACATGTGCATGTGTATATAAACTATCAATAATATGATACCTCTGTTTTTGTGTGTATCAAAAACGAAATGTTGATAACATTTTTCATATTTCGAAAGAAAAAATTTTTCCTCAAGAAAGAATAATCCATGATTACATTTCTTATATACATTTTATTTCTCATGGATTAAATTGAACGTATAGTCCTAGATATTCAAAATATTTATTTTCATCTGAAACGTAGTTGTGCTCAAACTTTTTGTGAAACTCCCAACAACCTGAGTGGGAAAAAAACCTATATATGTCCCGAAAGAATTCTACTAGTGTCAACGCAACATGCAGAAAGAAAATTAGATTCATTCTAATCCCAAAAAGAAAATTCTGGATTACCCGACCCCATGTTTGACTTTATTCAACGATCGGGGTTCAGAAGTTTTACTATACTTGAATATTAAAGAATATAGGTTTGTTCATTCTTCTATGTTAAATATAAAAATGGTATTAGAGATACAATTGTAGATTATTTTTCATAATGGCATTAAAACATGATTTACTTTCCTTAGATTGCGAGTTCGGGCCGGGATGCGGGTTTAAATATTGCGGTTTCGTGTCGGATATGGGTTGAACTACTTCGGTTTCGGGTCGTATTGCGGATTGACTTAAAATTAAATCTTTGAAGGACTCTAGGGCAAATTGTGTAGGAAGTTAAAATTACTCAATTCTCCAAACCTTAACTACATCTTCATTCTTGAGGCTTTTACGCTTTTATACATGTTTTTACTGTTGTATGCAGAGCTAAGTGCGATGTTATGTTACAAGAAAAACATGCGAATCTTCTTTTATCTCTCCTGTGAAATTTACTATTGTCAAGATGTGTCACTTTTTTTGCGGGTGAATGATACGTTCTGGAATAAATAACGTATAATACCTATCTCGAAAATCAAGAGA
Source organism: Maratus speciosus (assembly GCA_963932465.1). Classification (NCBI taxonomy): domain Eukaryota; kingdom Metazoa; phylum Arthropoda; class Arachnida; order Araneae; family Salticidae; genus Maratus; species Maratus speciosus. The sequence goes on along the minus strand of OZ010790.1, from coordinate 417,386,972 downwards.
GAATTATAAAAATAAAAACTATATCAATCAAAATCAAACATTTCGTCGATGTTACCTCCTGTTTTGTAAAAACATTCATATATTTTCAGTGGAAATGCAATGCCAATGAGTACAAAAATTTCAAGCAATCGATTAAAGCATAAATCAGGCATTTTCACTCATTGTTGCATAGCTAGCCAACGTTTGGCCATGATTTTCTGGATAATATTTTTTTTACATTACAAAATGCGTCTATTTCTTATTTTTGCAGTACCTTTATCCATATGTTTTGTAGGAAAAATAGGATTTAAAAATAAGAATAAAGTGGTACGTAAAGTGTACTTTCCTTATCTGATCAGTCTCTCTCAGGCAGTCAAAATTCTGCTAATGCGCTTTAATATAAAATGGGACTAAAAATTCAATAATTATTTTTTACATAAATTACAAGTTTAGACAAGTAAGAAATTTTAAATAATTAATCTAGATACGAAATTTATCACTGTTGTCTTACAGCGAAATGTATTTATAATTTATAGAAAACGTTATTTATTTCTGCAAAATGATTAAAAAAATAATAGCACAAAAAGATTCAAAAAGTCATTTGAAAAAACTCATTTTTTTATGTTTAACGTTTTGTCATCGTCTGTATCATTCAAATGATTTTTTTTCTTTTTCTTTACTTTTTTTTTTGAAAAAAAAATGTACATGTCTTTTTTAGGTGCGTTCGTAAGTATATAAATACGTAGCACCTATAGTCGTCGTTCAGTCCGTCCGTCCGTCTGTCCGTCCGTCTGTCTGTCCGCATATAACAAAGCAAAAACTACCCAACCGAATGGTCTGAAATTTGAAATATAAGATTGTTGCAAAATTTTGTCGAGCCATTTCAAATTTTATGAAAATCGGATGTATAGTTTAATTACAGGGGCAGTCAAAAGTTTTTCTTTACATTACGGCCAATGGGAAAAATTATTGCAAGTGCATTTTAATGATGTTACAGCCTTCCGAATGGTCTGAAATTTTATAGATATAATTGTTGCAAAATTTTGTCGAGCCATTTCAAATTTTAGGAAAATCGGATGTATAGTTTAATGACAGGGACAGTCAAAATTGTTCGGAGAATGGGAAAAAAATTATTGGGAGTGCATTTTAATGATGTTAAAGACTATGTACTTTATGAAGTGCAAAAAGTTATACATTCAGTACAATATGGGGTGCAAAAAATAATTATAAAACTTGGTATAGTACGAACGCACCTCATTTGCCACGTTTGACGAGCAATTTCCAACTTGTTAAACAATGCAATCAAGATATTAAATCTTTCTTTTTTTTCAGTATAGGTATGTCATTTTTTAATCTCGATACTGAAAGAATAATTAAAATTTCAATCTTTTTCTTTGAAGAAACGTGACTTGATTAATAGAAAACGAATTGGATTTCATATGTCTTCCCTCTGTTCTTATAGATTCCCTTTTATTATTTCATCATCATTTTAAAAGCAACCTGGTCCTTTTGAAAATAATCTCATGGAAAATGCATTTTAGTCTTAATGGTAAGTCATTCATTAATTGGCATTATGAGGTATATGATAATTTTATTAATAAATGGTGAAAATTTTAAACATTGCGTAATTTTTAAGAGAAATTAATTTGTCTTCATATTATTAACTATATAACACTGCATATAATGGACCATTTATATACATCATATATCACTCACAAATACAAAAATTTTTGTATGTATTATTATGAATTATTTTATGTATGGTTTTAAAAAGACGATTTGAATTACCACATGTTAATTTTTTAAATTTATAAATGTTCTTAACACAAAGGTATTCCTTCAGGGTTAAACCTTATTGAACATACATTACTGTAATAAAATATTTGGTTTGAGAGATGATGGATGAGTGACCGACTTTAAATTCAATTATTTCATAAAAATATTTTCAAAAAGACAATAAGTAAATCACTTTTTTAATGTGCATATATTTTTAGCGATATAACCAAAATGTAAAATCATTTTTTATGTCTAACTCTTTTTCAAACTACATACAGACAAATAGCTGAAATCGTTAATTTTTTCAATGAAAAAAATGGAATTAATTCATTGCAAACTAATTGGATTTTTAGTTTGTTATTTACATTGTTGCTCATACGTTTACTTTCATTATCACAAATCCTTCTAAGTTTTTTTCCGTATTTTACAGATAAATAGTTAGATGTGCATTAAATTTAAATAGTGATAAAAATTAATATAATCGTAACATAATACATTATGGGGATATCGATAAAAAATCAAATATCAAACAATCCAAACTGGCTATCTAAAAATCGCAGAATAAAACTTATTGCACCAAAATTTCTTGTTTATGTTTTTCTATACTTTTGGTGCTGTTAATCTTTCTTCAGGGATCATATTTGTTTTCCTAAAATACTTAAAATCTCAATCTGGATTAATAAATTTCGTTCTGTTATTCAATTTGGCATAAAATATTTACTCTGAATACAAACGTTTCAAGCTTTATCGAATAAGCAAAACATTCATTTCAAATTCTCATCTAGTTTCTCTAGTTGCTCCAGTTGCTTGCTCTAAGCTATGTTTCTCATGCAAATTGATTAATATAAAATCCTCATTAAAATCGTTTTTTAAGACCCTATTTTTTCTTTAAAGTGGGAAGTGAAAGTAGGGAGTACTAAACTTACACGAATATTTGCGATACTATGTTCAAAGATACGCTATTATAATTAGAATAGTCATTAGATATAATTTTTCAAAGAATACCTACAAGAGCAACATTTGTAAATTTAAGTTCACCGTCTAATTTTAGCCCTACCTTGCAGTGTTTTAAGAATATTCAACCTCATATTATATCAATGTTTCAGAAATATATCTTTTAATATCGCAAAATTGTAATAATTTTGCTTTCATACTGGGAGTTTTGTAAAGCAAGGATTTTCCTGAAATTTTTGTAAGTTATTTTACGCAACTTATTTGCTCTGAAATTCTCCAAACACATTTTAAGAAGCTGCTAAATTTACACGATTAGCTGCGGTACCATATTTAAATAGACGTTAATAAAAATTACAATATTCATTCGTTTTAATAGTTCACTTAATACATAAGGTGGCAGCATCTATTATTTTACATTCACCGTCTAATTTTTACCTCATCTTTCATCATTTTTAATTAACGATACGTTAAAAAACTTTATAATATACTTATAACTACTTAAAAGGTGACAAAAACACATAAAAATATTATTTAATGCAACCCGAGATCTTTCGAACACACACGCGTTCATTTTCAAAGGGAAAAAGATGATTGACTGAATAGAAATACATTTTAAAAACAAAAACAAAAACAAAAATAGTACGCATGCGCAAGCGGAGTTCAGTCCACTTCACTGCAGAGGGTGAAAAGATCAGCTCATATTATCAAGAGGTCTGAAAATATTTTGGATATTGTACCAAATTGCGGAAATATTATAGGAAAGGACATCGTTACAAACATTATCACTTCTAAGTAAAATTTCAATGGATTCACGGATTATTGACGAGTAGTGGTTAGAAGTTGAAATGATAATTTTAGTTATACGATATACTTCGAAAAAGCTAAAATTATAATTTCAACGTCTAACCACTACTCAACAATAATCCGTGAATCCATTGAAATTTTACTTAGAAGTGATAATGTTTGTAACGATGTCCTTTCCTATAATATTTCCGCAATTTGGTACAATATCCTAAATATTTCCAGACCTCCTGATAATATGAGCTGATCTTTTCACCCCTCCGCAGAAAAATGGACTGAACTCCGCTTGCGCATGCGTACTATTTTTGTTTTTGTTTTTAAAATGTATTTCTATTCAGTCAATCATCTTTTTCTATTTGAAAATGAATGCGTGTGTGTTCGAAAGATCTCGGGTTGCTTTAAATAATATTTTTATATGTTTTTGTCACCTTTTAAGTAGTTATAAGTATATCATAAAGTTTATTAATTACAAGGTGAAAATTTCCTTCACGACACCAGTGTTTAAAACAGTGTTTTGACTCTATTCAACGATACGTTAGATTAATGTTTCAGAAATACACCTCCTAATATCGCAAAGTTTCTATAATTTCATGTTCATGCTGGATGTTTTTTAAAACAAGGTTTTTACTGATTTATTATTCAGTTACTTTAAACATCTTTGTTGCTCTAAACTTATTTACACCCGGTCTAAGAATCTTCGTTTATCGTTTTATCATTAACGTATTTTCTGATTATCGCGAGCACCGTGTTAATATTAGGGTAGACTGGGAAGCATTGACCTATTTTTCCAAAATGATTTTTTATTTTTTAAGTATTTAACCTAGAATAAAGATTCATATATCCTTTTATTCGTTATACTATCAGTTATCAAAATTAAATTGCAACATACGTGTATTATATAAGAAACTTGTAAAATAAAATTGATTTTAAACATGAGAAAATAATGGGTCAAGGCTCCTCACATATAGGAGGCTTAACCCACTTTTTTTATATTGAAGCATTTATTAAGGGAAATAAAATCAGTTTGAAAAAAAAAGGCAGAATAACTTTATGCTACATGGTTTAATTAATATTAACAAATATTTGGGAAAATGTGATAACGTAAACAAATCTGCGTGAACGGAATTCAAAACACATGAAAAATATTCCATTTTAAACACCCGCTATTTGTGACACTTGACATGGCAACAATAGTTTCCAAATAGTTTGGCTTCATCTCCCTGTTTTCATCTTGGTGAAATTTGTCTACATACCTTTCTAAAGTGCTTTGATCATTGTTATGTTCGTCTGCAGAAAAATAAATACCTGACATTTCTTAAGGCTTTCATCCTTTTTAGTCTTTTCCATTCTTTCTATTTACTTACTATGGGTACTTTTTAAATGAAATAAAAGTTCCTATCAACTTTCCAATTTATATTTCATTAAAATTAGTCTTGCTTCTATAACATTTTTTCCCATCTTCATTTAATCAGTTTTAAAGATTTTCTTTTCTATCACCCATTTTATTGTAACTTTGCAGAACAAATTTACATTATTATAGAAATATAACCATCAACTCTTCATTGTGGAAGAAAAAGATTTTTGAAAAACAACTAATTATCTTTAACCATCTGGTCAACCCTCTCCATATTGATTGGGTCAAGCCTCCCCACATAGACACTTTTTAAAGTACAGCACATGGTTATGCTTAGCCTAATTTACTGTACAATCTTTATGTCTGGAAAGAAAGCTCAATATTTCTGGATTACTTAAAACCTACTTATTTACATTCCTATTATATATTTTATCTAACAAAATCTTATAAAATGTTTCTAAAAAATACACTTTTTTTTAAGCTGAATACTCTTGACAACTGATTTTTCCACATCTGTTTCAATTATCTTTATGGAAAAAGACTATTGTTTTAGCATTTCGGTAGCTTTGGTTGCCACCTATTGGTAAAGCTATCAAATTCTTTAAAATATGAAAACTGAAGAGTAGGTCAAGTCTCCCTTATGGTCAACCCTGTCCAATCTCCCTTATATAATTGTATTTTATAACATAAAAAAATAATAATAATGCGTAACAATTAATTGGAAACTTGCAACCAGTTCCGCGTTTCCTATTATTGCAAGTAAAACAAAATCTTAAGTTAATAAATAAAGTTTGAAAATGTAAAAACATTTTTTTTTACAAAAAATCATTTTTTATTATAAATATTGTCATATTAGTACATTCATATCAATTTATTGTAGATATCACATTACCGGAAAACGTCTATGCAATTTTGAAAAGTACAGTCGTGGGAGAAAAAAAGTAAACACCCCTATTAACTCTGCAACTTTATTTTAGGAGAAAGTTACTGGTACCAAACGATTGGAAATAAATTTTACTTTTAAATGATGTATATAAAATTTTCTCAGGCGGTCGTCTACATATCAAAACGAACCCAAACATTATTTCTTTTCAATAGAAATACCCAAGTTTAACATCATAAATAAATTGTACACCCTTCAATTACCCTAAATCCAAATTTTCATGAAATTCGTACTGCTAGTTTCCGAGAAATTAATTATTTTAAAACGAGTCAAATTTAGAGTTTGTATCCAAATTGAAATTAGGTAATCGATTGTTGAAATGCTGCAGAATTATAATGACACATCTATTAATGTATTATTTCTTGCCAATAGGACCATTTCACTCGCTTAATATGTTTCGACTGTTGCCAAATGCTTCCATAAAATGAGTAAAAATGTTTTCAAATTATATTTTTCTACGCATTATAACGATCAAACTTCGTAACCATCATTTTGATGTTTTCAAACCGCAATTCAAAAAATTATCCTTGGAATAAAAATTTGAAATTGAGAATTTGAATAAAGCAAAACATAATAAAAATAAATCTATCAAGAAAATTGTTGGTTAAAATACATTTTTTTTTTTGGAATATTAATTTCATAATTCATATTAAAAAAAAATAATTATAAATTCAACTTATTTGTGTTTAGGATTTTTAGTATTATATTCACACACAAATTATCACAGTAGGATTATAATTTCAGGAGATATTAATAAAAATATGAAAAGGTAATTTAATATTACAAGATCTAAATTTTGAATTTTGAAAATTTATAAACTTATCATCCAAATGACGTGAAATTTCGTTTCTAGGCATAGTTTGAACCGAAGATTTAAATATATTGTCAAAATTGGTTGTTGCCATTGGAAAAACCAAATTTGGTCTGTTTTTTTTTTGTAGATGGCCTCCTAAGCCAATTTTATATGCATCATTTAAAAGTAGGCTTTATTTTCAATCGTTTAGTACCAACAACTTTCTCCTATGATAATTAGTTGCAGACATAGTAGGTTGTGTTTACTTTTTTTTTTTTTCCACAACTGTCCATACATATATTTAAATCTTAGATATGATTAATATTATAAATAGTGGTGTTACAACATAGTACATCTAGAATTAAAAATAAGGAACGTGACGTATTTAATTATACCTAAACAATATCTTAACCCTTTCACCGTCCGAGGGTTTTCTAGTATTTTTTATAAAAATGCTTGTAAATTCTAGGGTATATATATTTCTTAATCACAGTTTGATGCTATAATATCTTTAATATCACTTCTTTCTATATAGGATTCAAAATAAAATTATGTTTAAAATATTTTTGTCTACAGCCATTTTAACATGATTTCTAGAAACGGAAAAATTGGGCCAAATAAAATACATACACACATTTTAAAGCGGAAATAAAAAAGGTGAAGATGAATTACATTTCTATTTCAAAAGTTCATCTGAAACTGGAGTAAAAATTGAGAGATCTGATAAGATTTTAAACTTCACTTAAAAACTTTCTAAAAGTTTTGGATATTTTTTATCCTTGTTTGGAATACTTCTAGCAAGCTATCGCTTACGAATAACCTATTTCTAGAAAACATATTAAAATTCCATTAAAAATTAAAATACATTTTAGCAAGCTGTTATATAGGAAGTGTAAGCCTAGAAGTTAAAAGTTAATGTAAAATGATACTTTTTTTCTGTTAGAAAATATCATACTTATTGAAAACTTGGTAGATTTTTTATGAAAGATAATGTGAATCGAAGTTGTTAAGTTGATTTTTAAATTGAAAGAGCTGAGTAAAGTAATATAAAAAGTTATAGAAATGCCAAATCTTATAAAATATTTAAATAAATATTTCAGTAGCATTGTAGAGAAAAAGAGGGTTCGTGTGAACGAGAACCATTTCATCTAATTAACATCATATAAAGAACTTTTAAAATTTGCTTATAGTTGATAGGATAAATAACCACTAGTGACATTTGATAAAAGAGAAAAGAAAGTTATACCTGTAAAGTGCGCTATTTTGATGTTAAACTAGTACGTTACTTTGATTCCTTTATAGAAGAACTTGTGTAAATGATCGCCTTAGGACTATGGGTAAAAATCGTAATTTTCACTTAAAATTTGAAATAATCAATGAAAATATTCATATACTATTAATCGACAATAAGAAAAATTGAATATAAAATGTTACATTAAAGGCTTGATTAATGCATGGACATCTGGGGTTTTAACAACAAATTTGTAATCTGTTATAAGTAAGATTGCAAAACAGATGTGAAATCGACAACAAAGAAAAGTTACCTGAAACATTAATTTTAGCGCATGATAAATCCATGAGCTTCTGGAGTTTTAGCAACAAATTTTTCTTGTAAATAAGATGACAAAACAGAAAAGAAGTATACATCTTTCTGAACAAATAAAAGAAAACAGATATACACATAAATATAGCTTTAATTTATATTTTATTAATTAGGAAGTCTTAATTTAGTTATGGTATATTAGACGGAAAGAAACACTGCGCAATTTATATTGTTTTAAACAGCAAACCTGTTAACGTTTTCCGTAATCAAATTGTCTGGTTTAAAAATCATAAAAAGACATTACATTGAAATGCAGTTTTCAAACATATCACATTTTAAAGTATATTTGCGCTCTCTTCTGATATTTAACGGCGTAAATTGGATATTATGCGATTTTTAGCACGGAATAAATTTGAAGAAAAAAAAATGAAATTGATTGATGATTCATCAAATCAATTAATTTTACCAATGCAAATTATACATAGAAACATGAAAGAAATAAAGAAAAGACGACGTTTTTTACTTTTTCCATTTCAGAAATTAATTCGCTGAAAAACCAGCCCGATTGTCTAAAGGTTTATTTCTAAATCAAAAAATTAATTTCAATGGTTCATAGGCGTATGACGTTAAAGGCTCTTTTGTGACGTTATTTGTTTATATTAGCGAAATTAATCATTTGATATGATTATCAAAATACAAAATCTTTAAATTTTAATGCTACAGGAAGTAAAATATTCAATGCTCAAATTTTTCTCGGTGAAACTCATAAATGAATGACTCACTGCACAGCTTGTTTTTTTACATTAGCAAAATTAAGCACGTTTCTGAAATGGTTTCACGATTGTGTAATTCATCGAAAAAAAGTTTAGTTTAAAATGTTTTATAGAAAAATATTCTGAACAGATAGGAGATTTAATGTAGAGGAGTTTGTATTTAAACAGAAAAATTTTCTTGTACACATCTCAAACATAACATGTTTCAATCTTATCGCCATCTGATACCATTTATTATTTAGAAGGTATTATATTATTATGAATAAAAATCTGCGAAAATTTAAAGGACGTGTAATTGAACTACGCGCTTAAACTACTGAAAGTTTCGGAAACGAAAAGGGTCCTTTAAACACCGAAATATGTAGCCATTTCTTCAGTTATTAATTCCAGAAATGCAACTAATAAGAAAGTATTTTTTATAATAAATTTTTAAACTTTAACATTATTGATATTTTTCAGATAACAATAATTATTAATGGTTTTATGGGAGAATCTAAAATGTATAATAATTGTCAGAAATCTATTAATTAAATCAGTAGAGGAATTCAAATATCTTGGATTTATCTTTCATGAAGATGGATCAAGCCAAAGAGATATTGAAAGGAGAATTGGTGAATGCAGAAAAGCAATTGCAGCGTTGAATTCTATTCTATGGAGCAGTGATATTCTCCACAAAACTAAACGATTAATTTATAATGCTAATGTGCAAAGTATTACAGCCATACAGTAACTGTCTGGCGCAGAGCCATAGACATTAAATCTCCGTCTAAAAAAACTCCTCTCTTCCGAAATGGACTTTTGGTGAAGATCAGCGATGAAGTCTAGGCTGGAAAAAATAAAAAAATCAAGAATACGTGAAATCATGCAGGTTAAACTAGATGTTGTTAATACAGTCGAGTAGAACAAACTTTGATGGTATGGACATGTCCGCCGAATGAAAGAGGGACGCCTTCTTTCTTCCTCTTTGAATGGAGTGCATAAGGCAGACTGAGGGTGATTTGGGAACGTTCTATTCGAGAGACAGTGAAGATACATTAGTTAAATGATGATATCACTCTAGACAGAGAAAGATGGAAACAATCTCTCAGAATTAGTTTTTTGGTCAAGAAAACCCACTGTTGAGTGGAAACTCCTGAAGAAGAAGTAGAAGAAGTAGAAGAAGAAATCTATTACAGCTTTAGCTATGTTCCCCTGGTAAGCCTGGAGCTATGTAAGCCTGGATTGGTTCCACTATGGACTTTAAATGAATATCTAAATGTTAAAGTTTGAAAAAATGATCCCGAGTAGTTCTTTATTTTCCTGATTTTTTTTTTTTTTTCTTTTTTTTTTATTGTACACTGTTAAAAAGTTTGCGCTAGTTACAAATTTTGATTCTGCCGCAGTTTCAACCATATGATGGTGAAATCGTGTTTAAACATTTGGAGCTACGGTTCAGTAGGAACTATAAATATTGGAACAAGGTTTTACTATCTTATGTGTTTAACTACTGAATCACGAAAATTTGGTTAAAACAAGGCACAAAATTTTTAACAGTGTACTGGTAATACAAATTGTATAATTTATGAATTTTGACATTTATAATCGTATATTCTTTCAGAGTGGATAAATTTTATGAAAGATGTTTAGGATTTAAAACTTGTTCTAATGGTTTAACATTTAAAATAGAGATTTTAATTAAAATATTATCGCATTCATAACGTTAGTTTTTTCTTTTATAAATTTTTCCTTCGTTTCGAAAAATTAACGTCATTTTAATTGACTCGTATTCATTTTCCTTTAGTAATCTTAGTCGTGGTACAATGAACCAGTGGAACAATATCAGTGAAAATGGCATCAATTTGTTTCAACTTTATGCAATGCAATTTATGCTGCAACATGCTTATGAATATGCATATGAATATGCTTATAAATATGCATATTATCCTTTAAAACCTAAATGCTACAAATTAGTCATGGCATTCTTAAATAGACAGAACAACAACGGACAGGAAAAAAGTCCGTTTTAGACAGGTTTTCATCAACTATCCATAACTAGTAAAAAATGATATATTCTCCTTCTAGATGGGTTGGGTCATGTACAATTTGAGTGAAGATGTTTTTAAAAAGGTTCTAGAAAGTTTTTTACCAAAATAAAGTGAAGACCGATTGTTTCAGTTTTACGAGGGTCACTCTGAAATTTTTGAGATACAACTAGGTTTTTAAAGTTATACTTAAAAAAATTTAGGTGTGTTCAAAGTAGTCTCCTCCAGCATCAATGCACTTTTGTAGACGAATTTTCCACAGATTAAATGCCTCAAGCTATTATTTTCTTGGAATAGATGAAAAAATACATTTATAGCCACATCAATCTCTTCTTCTGAATGAAAACGACGTCCACGTAAGTTCTTTTTTAGATTAAAGAATAACCAAAAGTCACACATAGCTATATCAGGTGAATACGGTGGATGTTCTATCACTTTAATTCGTTTTTGTTTAAGAAACTCAACTGTTAATCCGGCTGTATGTGAAGATGCATTGTCATGGTGAAGCATTAGTCCCCTAACACTCACTTCTTGTAGAATTTCTGGAAGACATTTAGTGGTATACCAGTTTGCTGTTACTGTGTTCTGTCCTTCCAACTTGATGGCTTTGACCAATCCCGTACTTCTGAAGAAAACGGCATACATCACTTTTTTCAGTGCGCGTTGTCTTTTCACCATTGTTGGCGTGGGATCATCTTCAAAGACCCATAATTTGCTTTCTTGATGTGTTGGAACGTCAAAAAACGGTATGTACGTTTCATCATCTGTTACAATTTTAGAAATGATGCGGTGGCCACCATCATTTAGCAATTTAGGAGTTTCTTTACTGATTCTGACACGCTCCTGTTTTTGGTGCTCAGTTAGATTATGGGGAACCCAACTACTTTTTTCATATGCAAACTACTTTTTTATGCAAACTACTTTTTTCATATGTAGTTCTTCATGAAATAATTTTGTGTATGGCTGCGGATCCAATGTTAAGTTACATCTGTATCATTTGATAGGTACAGCGATTATCATCCATTAACATTTTTCGTATGGCAGACACATTATCCGGGATTACTGTGCGAAGGCGGCCTTCCTGTGTGTTCTTCATCCTGAAGAAAATTGCGACCTCTGCTAAATTCTTTAAACCATCTGAATACAGTAGCATGAGCTGGAGATTCATCACCAAATTCTAATTTCAACCGTTGAACGCATTCTTCTTGATTTAATCCTGCTTTAAAATCGTAGAAAAAAATAGCGCGAAAATGTTCTCGCGTCAACTCCATTTTCTCTTCTGTTTAAAATTTATTCTACGCTATACAAGTTGAAGTAAGTCAGTAAAAAATCGTCTGCTGTGTTAAAATACTTTGTATTTTAAAATTAAGCCGTAATTTTTATTTTGTAAATTCTCGTCTGCGCGTATCTCAATAATTTCAGAGTAACCCTCGTACAATCTGTGCAATCTTTTCGTCTTTTGCAAAAAAGGCTATCGTAGTTGAAACATTGATACCTCAAGAACACTAATTAGTTTTCCACGAGCAACTGCAAAATGTTCACCTTCAATACCTGTTTCACGAGTACAGCGCCTTTTATCAATACATTTTTTAATTGTTTATTTTTCCTTTGCTTAACAATTTTCCTTCGCTCTGAGAATTTTCAGGTGAAATACCACGTTAGTCTAACTTGTAATCTTTATGTTACGTCGTTATAAAATTAGAACTGTATCATCTTGTACATTCAAATAAATCATAACTTCGTAGTAACAATAAAATAATTTTAGCAGATACAAAATTTAAGATAATTAATTTTTAAAATGTCAATCGTTTATTTACTTATTGGCTTTAAGATTATTTGACATTGTTCTTGGATGTGAATATGCTAATCAAATAATGAAATTAACTGTTGAATTTTATTAAAAATATATTCAAAATCCATAAATAAACGCTAATGATTACACGTTTTAAAAAGAAGTAATAAAAAAAAAAACAATTTTTCTGTATTTTAAGATTCATTTTCACTTTAAAAAAAACTCTTTTCGGTGAAAAGACGTAGAAATAGTATCATTTGTGATGTTCTTTTAAAATATTATTTTAAATTACTACAGAGATAAGATTTTTTACTGAAAAATATTTTATCCTTGCAATATTTCGTTTTTCTCAAAAATTCGTATTTAATGAGAGAAATTTTTCTATGTATAACTCATCAAGATATTGCGCATCATTAACCTTTTTCCATATATTTTTAACTTGCTGTTTTTAGTATTTGATGTTTTATGTAATCGTTTATATCAAGAAGAAACACCACAAATGAAAATATGATTAATTATACATAAGAAATTCAATGATATTCTAGATGGATAAAAATTCTCGTATACATATAAAGAGATAAAATTAGAAAAACGTTGTGTTTTCTCTAGTGCAATCTGAATATATTTTATGTTTATTTTTTTCACAAAATGAATTTAATGATAGAAAATGTTCTAATATCATTTATGAATTTTAAATACAATGTCAAATGCAACTTCAAATGCAATTTAGATAATTCTTTTCTTACTCTGTCTTCGTAGTAAATAATCGATTGTGATACAATAACATGCACCGATTTTTTTTTTATTGTACTAAATATTACATTTCAATTTATTAATTTTCAAGAAATTCAAAGAATGAAGGTATACACAGGCATGCTAAATCTTCGGATTTTTAAGCACTATTATTTCTAAATAGATGTGTTTTATTTAATGTGTTTACATGTGTTACATGTAATTACATGTGTTTTATTTAATGACAGAAGCTTGGCGTATAATAAGACGAAAATTGCCATTCAAATTTTGTTGCACTAAATAATAGGACGTCCTATTTGAAATTTTTATAGAAAAACACGCAGTCTGTAAGTGTAACGGTTACTTTTTAATTCTTTCGAAGAACTATAATCTGAAAACATGTATGTATCCCTCTTTTTTGTATTCTTGAACTATTAACATATTTAGAATGTCATAATAAGTATATAAATTGGTTTCTATTCTTTAGAAGACTTACAGAAAAGGAATATGTATGCATACATCCTAACAACACAACATAAACTTTATTTGGCGACTTTGTGCAAAACATTTTGAGAGTTTTTCTACAAGTTGCCGGCACATTTGTGATAATTAATAATAGTGCAAGTAACAATAGTAACAATAGCGATAATTAATGGTAAGGTAAAGCGAGGAGAGATCGCGCACAAAGAGATTCAACGATACGGAGTAGAGTGCACGGTCAGCGACTCCAGGTAGTTGTACAGTAGCATTAGTGTAGTGTCTACATGAATATGCACATTGATTGTTCCAAGTGTCTTGGATAAAGCATCGCTATTTTGTTTTGTTTTTCTAAAGAAAGTGCTTGAGTTTTCATAACTGTTCGTCAGAATTTTTATAGAATGTCAGTAGTACAAAATATTTTGAACTTAAACGATTTCTTATAAGATACTAACCTAGACTAAGGATGCGAACACCAACAATTCATTTTAGAAATGGCCATGTTTAAATGAAAGGCTGCGCAATCTTGCCTACCAAAATAGGAGAGTTTGCGCATCTGCTGCTTAGGAGAGGTGGCGCATTTCACCTTAAGTTTCAGTGCTAGGAGAGATTACGCAGCTTATTGGTAAATTTGCAGGAATAGCAAATTACGTGTAAAACATATGAATGAATCAATTTTGAAATAATTTTTGGAAAACATATAATTATGGAAAGTACATTTGGCAACAAATTAATTTGCAAAAAAATACTTTTGCAGATAAAAATTTTGTTAATAAATTAATAATACAGTTGTTATTAGATTAGTTTTATGTAATTATTTTTTTTTATAAATTAATAACATATTTGATAGTAAATTAAAAATATATTTTTTAATGAATTAATTAAATATTTATATATATATTTTTTATTTATGAACAATTAATTTGCTAATAAATTAATTTTGTTAATTAAAATAATTTTTTTAATAACACCTACAATATTTTGGAAAAGCTTAAACCCATTTCAAGTAGTTTAATGCCATCGAGTGCAACTGATGTTACTTATCCACAAAATATGCATGAAAGAAGACTTAAAAAGGATGTCGCTAAAAAAAACAACTGAAGATAAGATGTTTTCAGAAAAAAGTGGGATAAAAAATCTGACGAAAAATATGAAGATCAATGAGGATGAGTGCATTGAATGTATGGAACTGTACCAGGAGAAAACTTCGACCACTGACTGGATTCAAGGTATTGCTTTTTGCAGGTGATTGATTGCACGAAAGATGCAGGATTTTCAACAATAAGTGCATCGGTTGTGGACGATGACAACTTAGGTCAGCAAACAAAATATAATGATACTTTGGAAATGAAAATGATGTAATTTTCAAGTTAAATTTGTTATAAAGTAAATTTATGTTATTTTGTAATTTTAGTAGGTCTTACTTTTTCTGATATTTTAATATTCTTCTTAAATTCAAATTCTTTAACTGTTGTTAAATTTCTTTCTTTTTACTATTATTTAAACATTTGATACAAATATTCACTCCTAATACAATAATATTTACTCACAAAAACCTTACAATAATGTCGATTAAGTGTAATTATTATTGTTAATTATGAGGGATTGCGCAAAATAGTTTTTTGGTTTTATTACTGCTGTTCTATTAAATTACAGCATAGCAACAAAATAACAATAAAAATGCATAGAAAACAAATGAAGTCAAAATTATTCAAGCATAGTTTAGCAAAAAATTAAAATTTAGATTATTTTTTATTATTTATCTTTTGAAATGTGCGCAGACTCTCCTAGCTTTACCTTACTGATGAAGCTTGTCGGCTGGTGTGTCGCGTAACCAGTATCACTCGCAGCACCCTATTTAGCGTACTGTACACTAGGGTGGGCCGAAAAAAAACTCTTTTTTTTGATTTTCGATGATGGGTAGTGCGGAAAAGTGGCCACTAGTGGCACCAAGTTCACACAAAAAATTTGAGATTTTTAGGACAATTCCTATATTTGCCGCTTTTTGCTTGAAGTTTTGCTAAAAGGCTGATTTTTGAACTTTTTTAGCAAAAATTTTAAAAATGTTAAATTAAACTTATTTTAATCGTATTTACTTGAAAAGGCATATTTTATGTTCCAAATGTATAAATAAGCTCTGATAATGTATTATTTAATTGCTATGTATTTTAAATTAGACGATTTTTATAGCCTTTTCGTGTTTAAGTGAGCAAAAGTTGCATGTATTGTTTGAATCTTTCAACGGTTTCTCTCTTTTGTCTTGTTTATGTCCCTTGGTCTTCCTTATTTTTTTTCGATGCTTTAAGGGTCATATATTTGGGTGACGGACAGCAGAATCCCTCAGAAACAGATCTGGAAGGAGAGAAGGTGGTGAGGTGAGAACTTAAGCGAACGCAGTGACTCATCGCGATGTTGGGGGAGTGAAGGAGGAAATACAGGAGAGGAGAAAGTGCGATAAGGGATGCTTATTATTTTCAGTGTTCCGTTTCCCTGAGACATGGCAGACGCTGTGTGAGACAGGAATATGCGTTTAGGAGTGTTTGGCTTTGAAGGGCCTGGTTCAAATTCAGATTCAGTCGAACTGCTTGCTTGAAAGCTCCCACTACACGAATCTTCCACCAATATAACTGTCTTCCATCTGGATCTAACTCCACTCGTTGAAGGCTTTGTCGCAGAACCACTATTAATCGTTGAAATTGTATCCCTCTTCATTTTCCGCGATATTTTCTTTGCAAGAGTTTTGCTTGTTTTTAAATCAATATTTCCGATAAACATTTTTCGAACAGTTCTTTGATCCTTCAAGAAGTTCACCTCCCGATGTGGAACTTTACGTCTGATGTCGCAGCTACAATTGTTCAATCCTCTACACTTATAAGCTGCAATGTCAAACAGAGAGGTTTCCGCATTTCGTACAAAATCTTCGCAGATCGCCTTGCCTTTAACGTCCGTATGATTACAAGATTTCTCCAATGGTCTACGCTCATTATAATAGTTTTTAATCTTTCCGTTAATTGTTCGTTGGGAAACTACTGGCATGGAAGATTTTATCCAGATTTCGGAAACGTTTCCACCTGCCATTTTAATAATATCATCCACTGGTTGAAGATAAATATCTCGATTTTCTTCTATATCGTTTCGCAACCAATAGTAGTGGCGCATGATGTCAGCAATAGTTGGCAATTGCAAGTCTTTTAATTTGCATGGTGCCCCAAAATGGCTACTTTTCACGCTATCACATGTCTTTACATGATCATGAACTTTCGCACTAGCCATTTCTAAACTCGTCGTAATAAAACGCACAAAACACAGTAAAGTCACGTTAAAAAGCAATGTATTACACGAGAAAAAGGTTTTACTTTTACACTGAACAAATGTCACAGGGAAACTGAGCACTGAAAAATAATAAACATCCCTTATCGCACTTTCTCCCTTCTTGTATTTCCTCCTTCACTCCCCCAACATCTCGATGAGTCACTGCGTTCGCTTAAGATCTCGCCTCAACCCCTTCTCTCCTTCCAGATCTGTTTCTGGGGGATTCTGCTGTCCGTCACCCAAATATATGACCCTTAAAGCATCGAAAAAAATAAGGAAGACCAAGGGACATAAACATGACAAAGGAGAGAAACTGTTGAAAGATTCAAACAATGCATGCAACTTTTGCTCACTTAAACACGAAAAGGCTATAAAAATCGTCTAATTTAAAATACACATAGCAATTAAATAATACATTATCAGAGCATATTTATACATTTGGAACATTAAATATGCCTTTTCAAGTAAATACGATTAAAATAAGTTTAATTTAACATTTTTAAAATTTTTGCTAAAAAAGTTCAAAAATCAGCATTTTAGCAAAACTTCAAGCCAAAAGCGGCAAATATAGGAATTGTCCTAAAAATCTCAAATTTTTTGTGTGAACTTGATGCCACTAGTGGCCACTTTTCCGCACTACCCATCATCGAAAATCAAAAAAAAGTTTTTTTCGGCCCACCCTACTGTACACTATCTGAAACCACTATGTAACATCATATGTAGCCTATAGCTCCCTAAAGCATATTTGTTCAAAAATCTAATGTAATAAAACGAAAATAATTTA
This sequence comes from Maratus speciosus, assembly GCA_963932465.1. Lineage (NCBI taxonomy): Eukaryota > Metazoa > Arthropoda > Arachnida > Araneae > Salticidae > Maratus > Maratus speciosus. Next base: position 417,368,938 of record OZ010790.1, on the reverse strand, counting down.
TTCTACGAGTAAAATACTTTAAAAATAAAGGCAGAAATGTGCACTTTACCCAAAGTTTTAACTATGAATAGAATATTATTACATTAGCCCAGAAAAATTAACAAAATTAAAATATTCATTGCACAAAATATTTTTCAGACACTTTTAAACAAACTTTAGATCTAAAATTCTAGTTATACTTTATAATTATAACTACATTTTAAGCTATTAAAAGTTGTTTAGAAAGCTTCTTCAAGATTTATATTCGGAGCAACTAATTTAAAGAACGTGCTTTCTATTGTTAATGTAAGCCTCTTGATTTTTCAACGCAACAAGTTCCTGAAAGCAATTTACTGCTTCAAGGATTAATCCAATTTTCATGTATAAGAATTTTGATAGATCCCATCTTTAATAAAATTAGAATTAATTACAAGCTATGAAACGGAAGTTTTTAATATAAAAAACTGGTGTAAAAGTAATTCGGCTTAAAGTTAATTAATTTTGTCTCCTATACCAAAGACTTTTGCTGCGGAATATTATTAATATATAACTAATTTGCATGTTATTACATTCTAAGTTATTTGCAAGTAAAAGTTACGCATCAAGAGAATTATAAAGTTATGTATAACTTATGTTCATTCAGGATGATAATGAAATTGTAATATATCTGCATCTTCGCTTTCATAATATCACGCAATCTAGACTGCATTTATAGATACTTTCTTATAATTGAAATTCCATAAAAAAACTACGAATTTATATGCCTACGTAGAGTATACAGTGTGTCTACGTATAACCTGACCGACCTTTATTTTCGCAACCGTCGGTCCTAGATGCATACTTCCAATTACAAAAATGGTCAAAATTAGGTGCAGAGTTAAGATAAAAAAAAGTTTGAAGCGAAAAAAAAATTAGTGAAGAATTACAGAATCTAATTTTTTATACGGTCCCACGGTCCTATAAGTTATATTTTGTAAAATTTCCCTGTTACACTGACAAGTCAGGCAAAAAAAGTCCCGTTATTCTACGATTAAAATTGACCGAGTAATAACTGTTTAAAGTTGGAGTATATTTTTTTGCTGCATATTAGGGGTCATTCACAAATTTAGTAGAAATATAATTTCGTCACATAAGAAATGGTTAAGAGTAAAATTAGCATTGCAATATAAATTTGAAATATTTAATCATTTTGAAATATTACTGCAAAACGTACAATTTGTACTGAACATTATAAGTGAATAAAAATAACAGATTTTTTGTTCAATAAAAGGATGAAAAACAACAGCCTCAATTTTTTACAAAATGATACATATTTTTAAATGCTGTTAGATTACACTGCCTTTCATATTTTGGGTTGTGGAATGTTTTTTAGCTTTTAAAAATTGATTCTTATGCATTTTTTAGCACTGAAACCGAAAATGACCTCTATTTTAAGCCATAACGTCAGGAATTTTCTCAAATCGCAAATTTCAAAGTTAAAAAGCTAAAAGTTAAAATTGATACCCCCTCTCCTCCCAACCTCATCGGACCCCCGAGCTGTTTAGCTGTAAGAAAGCCAGTATAAGCGAAAAAATCTAATAAGTTATTGAATTAAATAAAATTAAACTGAATAAAAAAGTCTTACACCTATTTTATTGTATCTGATTTTTCGCTATTTTTTAACCTTGAAATTTACGATTTGCGAAAAATCTTGACGTGATGGTTAAAAATGAAGGTAATTTTTCGATTCAGAGTTAAAAACTACATAAAATGTAATTATAAAAGTTAAAAAACATAACCATCGCAGTTTTATGTTATCTAATCTGAAACTCTTTCTTAAACTTCTTGACGGTAATCTACCCGATTTTTTTGTGTGTGTGTGTGTGTTATCCTCTAATATAAGTATGTATAAGATGGTAAGAGTCGAAAATTATAATAATGTTGCATTGCCATCGGATTTAAGTTAGTATGTAAAATTTAACTTCGATCGGACATTTGAAAGTAAGTTAACCCATTACCCGCTGGTCTTGCGTTCACGCAACAGTAAAAATAAATGCACATAAAGTTATTTTCATATCCACCACTATTTTTCAATTAAAAAAAATGGCCTTATTTAAAGACATAAAATTTTAAGATAATATTAGGCGAAAACTACCTTTCAGAATTTGTGGTGGCAAGCGACATTTACCTAAAAAGTTGAAAATTTCAATCTTATAGTTTGGCTGTTAATGGGTTAAAGTTCGAGTACAAATTTTAAACTGGAAAGACGATCATTTCAAGAAACCTTATGAAAATAACATAATTTTAGTTAAAAGAAATCATACCCTCAAATCCTTACAAAATAAAACATATGTTAAAATACAATTATTTTAACTAATCTGAAACTTAACTAATAAAAGTTAATCGTAATATTTGTACGATTTCTTTCACAGCGCAGATACCTTGAAATAAGTTTAAGTACTTTATACATGACCCCTGAAAGCATGGTCGAAATCATATGTTTTGATATGCAAAAAATTGGTATAAGTCATGCATTTCAAAGTTTCATAACTCGGTCAATTTTAATGTTAGATGAATGGGACTTTTTTTGGTCTCACTTGTTAGTGTCACAGTAAATTTTTAGTAAATATCACTTATAGGACCGGGGGACCGTATAAAAATTTAAATTTCGTAATTTTTTACTAAATGTTTTTCTTGACCCAAATCGCTTTAAAAATAATTCTTTAGTTTATTTAAACCATTTTTGTAATTGGAAGTATGCATCTAGGGCCAACGGTTGCGAAAATAAAAGTCGGTCAGGTTATACGTGGACACACTGTATAAACTCGTAGTTCATTGTTCTAAAATTAAGAAATAAAACAGCTAGGTTGAAAAAGACTCTTCAAAATATATTTGAAACTTACATAGCTACAATACTAGACGGGTACTATACATACATATACATACACACGAATATGCAGTGGGGGCCAAAATTGTGGACACTTTTAGGTAGCTTTCATTGCAAAAAGTAAAAAGCTACCTATTGCAGCCTTCCGAAGGAAAGCACTTCAGGAAATTTTGCTATATTTTCACCGATCATGACCCCCAGATTCCAAAACCACGCTCCATTGGAATGTCGATTTATATAGAGAGAGGGAGACTGTATATATATATATAGATAGATATAGATATATCTGAATTTTGTCATGCTGTAACCCTCAAATTTTTGAGCCGATTTAAATGTTTTTTTCATGTACATACTAATGTCTCGACCGAATTCGTTGGCCGGCTTTATCCGCCATCATTTCAAAATGGCGGCCATTTGAATGTTTGATTTCTTTTTATGTTTTCTAACATTGTATACTTATAGAAAATACTACGTTTCACAGGATGCAAACTCTTATGTATCATTTTAAACGAATATTAGAAACATTAAAAGATATTTTAAAAAGTCACACAGTGTAAGCTAACAAAGTCATTTTAAAGAGAATGTTAGGAAACCTAAAAATTTCCAAAAGTGTCTACAAAATTCAAATGGCCACTATTTTGAAACAATATGGCGGATGAAGCTGGCTACCGAACTCGGTCGAGACATTAGTATGCACTATGCATATTAGAAGTTTCATCCAAATCGGTTAAAAATTCGTGAATTAAAGAATGAGAATATTCAGATATAAATATATGTATATATATATATATATATATATATATATATATATATATTTCATCAATAATTAAAAATACAAAAACTCCATAATCCTGAAAGAAGGTGTATATCAAAAATATTTAACTATAAAAATCCCCAAAACTTTCAAAAATACAGGTTAAAAACAAAACACGGGCTAAAAACTGCCAGTTCTTTATCAGTGGGAGGGCAGACAGACCTAACTCCACCCCCACTGTTAAATGCTTGCAGGTTTCTAAACACACGTCCATCTTGCACTCAATCGAGAAAAAACTATTGTCATTTTAGAAACAAAATTTAAAAAGGTAAATAAACCAAACTTAAACAAAAAACTAATATAAACAAAGCATAATTAAATTACAAAACGAAAAAGTTTTAATAAAATGTCTTTTAGAAAATCACTTTAAAATTGCAATTTAAATATAAACAAATTAAATTATCTTAACATGTATGAATGCAGAACAACGTGCACCCTCCCAAACTTACAAGAAAAGTACAAAAACATGAAACATTAGTACCTATACAATGTCCTTCGCCTGTCAATAATAGCAAACTGTTAATTTTTCTTCTGTGTCCATTATCAGAATCATTATTGTGTGAATTCTAAAGTCTTGTACAAAGAACGAGTTGACATGGATGTTTTGAATTACTGGAGGCTTGCAGATTAGGATTTTAAGTTTTTTTTTTATAATGATTTATGTTTATTATGTTTGCTAACCGGTAGTTTATTTTGTCTTTAAATTCAACGGTCGTTGTTGACACATCGTTTTAACACGAATTAAGCACTAGCTCTAAGTCTAAACGACTTTCTTCCTATTGGTTGTCGGTAAAGACTCGCCACGTAGACGCTAGTATCTCTTTACGCAATCGATATCGAGAAACATTTCGCTAAAGAAGGAATAAAGCACTAAACCTATAAAGTAAATATACACAGCACTTTAAATTTCGAGATAAGTTCTCTTTGTTTCACCTAACAAAGTCAATTATCTTCACGAAACGCCTCACGAATTTCACCTTTCTGGCATTATGGAAGAAATAAATAACCTATTCGATACATTTCTTACTCAAATTTTATGTATATATATATATATGCATATGTGTGTGTGTGTGTTTGTGTATTTGATTGCTTTTGACTTAAGATTTCAATTTATTCAGTTGATTATTTTATGTTTTACATGTTTCAAAACTAAAATGAAATTACGAAAATTATTATTCGATTCTAGACTTCTATCAATATGTTTATAATAGAAACTCTTCTACAGCATTCAAACGGTTAAATCAATTATTTTTAATGCAACTTTTTTACATTTAATTGCTTATTAAAGTTTTACTAAAATGCAACTTTCAATCGTATCTAAACATTTACTAATAATTGGCAAAGGTGGAATTAATATACTCATCTAACTCATCTATCGATGAAACATTTATAGTTTTATTGGAAACAATTTGATTTCGCAACGAAAATTTATGTTTCTAGGATTACAATTAATTTCGATCATAGAATATACGTCAATCTTCCAAACTTTCATTAAAAGGAAATCAACATGGATCCACCAGCGTTATCCTGAAGCTAAATGAAAGAAGCTGGGATGACACTCTATTGAACAACCTGATAATCAACTAGTTTTCCATCTTATCAGAGTATTTTATTTGAATTAAGTTCTTTAAGTGAAATGATACAGATAGGCGTATGCTTCGAACTATGTTATTTGTAATTGTTTTAAATCAACAAATAATCTATAGATGGTAAATTAGTAATATCAATATACCTATGAGAAAGTTTTTCTATAAGTTTAGAAATTGATATATGTAATTGTAAGGGGAAATACATGCATAGCATAGAAGAATAAATTTGTAGAATTAATTTGCGGTTTGTGTATGGTTTTTAAAGTGTAGAGAAAGGTAGGTATTATGAAATAGTCGGGCAATATGCAATACCTCAATATCTGACTCGTACGGTTCGGGAATCCAGCTTAAAACTGAGGACTTCTTAGTACTCTAATGGTTCACTGTGGTTAGTTCTGTTTGAATACCTGCTGTTGGAGTGGCGGAGTGAAATCAAATCTTATTCTCATTTGTTGCAGTTTTTTGCTGGTAAGATTTATAAAATCCGTATTAGTTATAAGACTTCTTCGTCAGTAATGTTAACCAATTTCAGAATTAAGTTGAACAGTTATATTTATTGCTGTGTTAGTCAGTTAACCTGTATGTTAACTTGTTGACGAGTGAAGGGGTTATTTATTGTAAAATGGGGAGTCGAGTAATTTGGCATATCAGCTAAACAACTGTTTAAGACAAGTGTAGTTAATATAAACAATCCTTCCACTATGACATCTGAGTTGTTTTTTAAATAGATTGCACATAGAAGGAAGGTCAGTGTGCCTATTTTAAAATGGAAAATATTGAGAGGATGGAAGAAGGGAGGAGTGGATAAAATGCTTGATGTGTGCGACGTGGACAAATGTGGACTCTGACGGGGCCAAAACAAGTCACTACATTTTTAATTTTTGTAGAAATTAAAACAACTTTAAAAGCATTGATGACTTGCACATGATGCACTATTATTTATTTATTAAATAATCTTATTTTTGTAAATCGTGGTTTTTTTTTTTGCAATTTTAATACTTCTTATAACCATATCTCATAGTACCCAAATGGTACATATTACGCGAAATGTGTAATTATTTTTTTTAATATAAATATAGATTTGTATTTTTTTTCATCCATTTTAATCCCATTAAAAATGTGTTTAGAAATAATCGAAGTTTGCACTTTACTAAATTTAAATGTATCTCAATTTTGTTATATTGATTTTCAAATCAAAATTTAAATGATATTCATAATACGCGAACTTCTCTATAATTCTAAAAAAAACATATTCTAATCGCATGAAAAAAAATATTTGACAAAATATTAATGAAAATATTAATGAATGTATTATCATTTTATACATATGTGTGAAAATGAAATTATTGTTATGTAAACAACTTCACTTCTATAGTGCGAACATGTAGCAAGAACAAAGGTTTCAGAAAATTTTATTAACATGCACTTTTTAGAAACAAATTGGAATCTGTGTTCAAGTACTCAGAACTAGCGTTAGAACTGATATAGACTGTGAGATATTCTCCAATCTTCCTAATTTTAATTATATTGAAATCATCCTGGATGCATCAACGTCATCCTAAAGTTAAAAGAAAGAAACAGTGATGACACTCCGGTGAACAGCTAGTAACAAGAGTCAACTAGTTTTCCATCTTAGCTGAACATTTGATTTTAATTAAGCTTTATTATGATGCTTGCAAATTATGCGTCGTTAATTATTTTCATATTTATGTGTGAAGTCTCGACGCGCACTTTCAATGTCACAGAGTGTCATATTTTGTTGACTACCTCCACCTCGTAATTATTAAACGATCCTAAACTTTTCTCGAAAAAAAAGGTACATTTAAATATACACAGAGTTAAGTTTTATTCTAAATTATTAAAAGCTTCTTAAAAATTCTAATTTTTTTAGGAAATGTAATTTAAAAAAAAACAGTCTAATTTGATAATCACCATAAATATATCTTTTATAAAAAGAAAACCCTATATTAAAACTTAAAGAACATTCTGTAAATACATCATATAAAAACTAAAATAGTTTATTTAATCTTTTGACAATCTCTGTCTGTAAAAAAGTGTCAAATATAATATAGGAGTAATAAATAGTTGGAAAGGAAATTTAGATTATTTCGGTACACTTCTAAACTATAAAATACGTATTATTAGTTCAACTATTTAAGTGTAAATTCTTGCGTTTAAAAATGCTTGAAGTACGAGGAGCGTTCCATTAGAATGCAAAAAATAATTTTAATTATAGCTTATATTAATATGAAATATAGTTATTTCATATACTAGTAAAATAAAACCAATTCGAATAACATTTTTGAGAAATGCACAGAGGAGAGATTAACATACAGAGAGAAAGAAATTAACATACTCATTTATCAATGAAAGATTTTATACTTTCATCTTAAAACAAATTACTTTCGTCAACGGAAATTTCTGGTTCTAGAGTTAAAACTAATTGCGAACGAAAGATATATATCAATATTCCCAGCTTTTCATTAAATTGATATCAACCTAGATGCACTAACGTCATCCTGAAGCTAAATGAATAAAGCCGGGATGACATGCCAATGAACAATCCTCTAATCAACTATTTTCATATCTTGCCGGGACATTTTAATTTAATTAGAATTTTTAGCTGAAATAATACACATAAATATAAGTCTCCGTCAAATTTATTTGAAATATGCAATTAATAATGATCTTAAGAATGTACATTAGTAGTAATAATATGTTTACAAGAAAGTTTTTAAAAGGAATGATTTTAAAATATTTTACATAATTCACTTTGACAAAATTTTCTGGAAAAAAAGGTACATTTAAAAAAAAACTATACCCGGTAGAATTTTATTCAAAAACAGAAAAAGTATCTCCACTTTTAAACGTATTCAAATTAAAATTATTAAAAAATAGAAATCGTAAACCTGTTGGAATTTGGCACGGATTGAATATACAATTCGGAAATGAAACACTATTTAGATCTCATGTATAAACAGTTGCCAAAACAAAAATGAAAAAGAATGCCCCAAGCATAGATTACGAAATAGTTTCCAAACCCTTCTAGAATACTGAAACGGAAATACACCTTTTAAAAAGGCAAAAAAAGTATCTAAAAAGGCTTGAAGTACGAGGTGCATTCCGTAAGAAAGCCAAAAAAAAAAAAAATTCCCTGTAATTATAACTAACTTAGTAATAACAGATGTAGATATTTCATTTACTAGTAAACTAAAACCTTTTGACATAACATTTTCAACTAACAGACAGTGCATAATTAACATACGCATATGTCAATGATAGATATTTATTTTCAATTTGAAACAAATTACTTTCATCAACGGAAATTTCTGGTTCTAGGACTAAAACTAATTGCGACCAAAATATATACGTCGATATTCCAAACCTTTCATTAAATTGAAATCAGCCTAGATGCACTAACTTCATCCTGAAGCTAAATGAATAAAGCCTGGATGACACACGCCAATGAACAATCCTATAATCAACTTGATTCATATCTTACCGGTTCATTTTATTTTAATTAGTATCTTTAGCTAAATGATACACATAAAAATAAGCGTCTAACTATTTTCTTTTAAATAAGCAATTAATAAAGACATTAAGAATGTTAATTAGTAGTAATACTATATTTACAAAAGAAAAGTTTTTTTTTTTTCTTTTTTCTTTTTTTTTTGACAAAAAAAGGGGGAAATTTGATAGGTGTTTAATGTATATCCAAAAGAGGATTTGCATGCACATGCAATAGAGAAATAATTTTGGAAACTTAATTTGCTGGCAATAAAAGTAGATTTAATATATATGTTATGGTCAATTTAATAAATTCGGTTATTATTAATAATAACCGGTAATTATTAATAATAACTGCGTCTTTTGGTAAATTCGATAAATACTGCATATTAATCATATTCACCGGTTATTATTAATAATTCTCAATGAAATTCGGGCAGTACACTGCAAATAAAGGCGTCTAAAATTCACACATATGTGACTGAAAAAGTAATTCAGACACTTAAGTGTCTGAATATGAAGTTTCAGACACCATAGATGTCTGAAATTAAGACACTTGTGTCCCTACTATGATTATGGTATAAACACTGTAAACTGAAATGTCTGAAATTCAGGCACTTAAGTGTCTGAAAATGGAGTGTTCAATTTTCAGACATTTTAAAGTGTCTTAATTTTTAAGACACCAATATGCATCTGAATTTAAGACATTTCAAACGTTTGAATCGCATCCATCTTTGATCAACCTGCATGTTCGGCAATAAGCAACCGTCTTTCCTTCTTTTTTTAAGCTTTATACGTTGTAAAAAATATCCGTTAAAATATGGAAGTTGTACTGGCTATTCAGACACCCATTTACGTATTTTAATGTAATTTTTTTTCCCGTAAATTCCAGAAAAATTTCCATTTTTTTGCATATTTCTGTATTTAAAAGATAAAATGTAACTTTTCAAGGACAAACCCATATAATTCAGTCCCCACTTTCAAAAACCACGTATATTAGACATGATATATTTATTTATATTCAAACCAGTTTCGTATCCAAGAGGTGGGCTGCTGTGTAGAAAGTGTCAAATTTAAGTACGAAAGTTTCAATAAAAGCTTGTTTTAACCTTAGAATGTGTGTTATTTCGCAGAAACCATGAAATTTTTCATTTTAGCCAAGTTTCCGTTATACAGAGGTTTATTTCAGTTTTATTTACTGTTTATTGAGTTTCATTTAGCAAATAATGTTCTGTAGTCCGTTTAAAAAAATACGGTATAACCATGCTGAAAGTGAAATTTTGCCCAGTCTTATACGATTCTGTCTTAAAAAGTTTGATGGAATAATAACTTACCGTTATAAAAACCTGTTTAAAGAGGATAGCTTATAATTCGATAGGTAACTTATTCATCAAAAAATAGAAAACTCATTTCGACAACAAACAAAAATGAATAAAAATTTATACATTTCCAAAACATCAAATATTTCATGTCAGAAGAATTTTTCTTTGAATTCGAAATTAAACATTCAATTTTAAGATGAATAGTGCCGCCATCTATTGGTGTCAAAGTAGTCTATCTGGAAACAATTTTATTCGTTTGCTGGTAAAAAGAAAAGGATTTTCTAATTATGTGCTGCATTCTAGAAGTCAACTAATTAAACCCTGTAAACTACTTAATTCGTAACCTCTATAATCTCTATTTAAATTTTAAAAAAATTTTGTAGTCCAATTTCCTTTTAATAACAGTTCAAAGACCACTATGAAAAAACAACAGTTTCATATTTTAAATCAGTACATTACTACTGATGTTCAACTTATAACCCAATTTACTTAAAACCTTTATTTTATGGCGTGCATCCCTTGGCTTCTGGCGGGGGGGGGGGGGGGGTCCTCATTTGCACTCTAACAATTCCTCTCGTAGAAAAGAAAAAGCTGAACTTAAAATACCACATATTCAAATTTCTAGAAAGAAAATGTGTAACAGGGATGTGGAGGGTATACGCCGTATACCTTCTGGATTTTTAAAAAAATACTCCGTATACCCTGTTTCTCAAACAAAACTACAACGAAAACTCGATACATGACTTTAGACTATACCCTCTGCCTCTAACGTGTACCCTCTAATTTTTTTACGACTACAACACTGTGTGAAAAATGTTTACAATTGTACTAAATTGGAAAAAAAAAAAACTTACTGCTACTTAAGAGGACCGGGAAAGCAAAATTCAACAAAAAAATCGATTTTTACTTTTTTATATCAAATATCATTAAATAGTTCAAACTTTTATCTTTCCAACGTTGTGTCACACATATTTATATATAAAAGAAATAAGTATTCAAATTAATCATTTTTTCTAAAAATACTTCACAGCTTAAATGGCCATTTAAATCTCACTTTTTTCTGAAAACTTAGATTTTTCATGTTTATGTTCCTTTTTTTCAATATCTATTAAAATTAAAAACTCAGATTTCTATTTAATATTTATATTATGATATATTGTATATTTTAACACAGGGATTTAATGATTTGTTGAGAATTATTTATTTTAGGCTGTGAAATCTTACCAAAAGTGATAATTTAAAAATGACTTTCAATAAATAATTAATTTTGAGATTCACGTAGAAAGAAAATAGTCTGTTAAAATACGTAAATCATGTTATTTTAACTACTCTAAAAAATCTAGACCTCTGTCTTTCACAATTTCTGAGAAAAAAGTACATAAACTTGGTGAATTTAACATGGCGGAGATAGGACTTACCCGGTCCCCTTAAAAACATTGCTTTGTGCTTTATAAATACTTTATTTCAAAGATCGGCCGATGAAAGCGTGGTCGAATGGATAACGCACTCTACTATACAACAGGACCTCAGATCGAATCCCACCTCGGGTAAGTATTAAAAGTTTACAGTAGAATTGAATACAAATTAGATGTACCGTGAGCCTTCGGGAAGGTGGTTGTTGAAATATGGTGGTTAGTCCTTGAAAAATATATTTTATCTTTTTAAATGGAAATTTTTAAATACAGAAATATGCACAAACTAAACGGATTTTTATTTATTTATTTTTTTTTTTTTTGGAATTTAGATCAGAAAATTTCCATTAAAATATGTAAATTATACCGGAGTCTCGAGTGGCTACAATTTCCATATTTTTAGGGATATATATATATATTATTTTTTACAGTGTATAATGCTTACAGAAGAAAAAAAAAAAAGGTGAAAAAATGTTTGTCAAAGTGGTCAAACATGGATGCAATTCAGACGTTTAAAGTGTCTGAAATTCGGACGCATACAAGTATCTTAAAAATTAAAACACTTTAAAACGTCTGAAAATTGAACACTCCGTTTCAGACACTTAAATGTCTGAATTTAAGACATTTCAGTTTACAGTGTATGATTAATTAAGCTTAGTAAAGAATATGTCCTTTACTGGAATATGTACTATCATAACTGTATGAAGCGAATAACAAAAATAACTTTTTAAGATACAATAATACTCAATCAAAAGATGTGTCCTATTAATTAGACGTCAAGGCCTAAGCGATTAAAGATAATTATTTTTACTTCTATAATTGTTGAATCAACTAGGTAAACATTTTAAACAATGGAATAATGAAAGAATAAGTAATTCAATTTTAAAATGCATATTAAGATGCAATGAATATTAAGGAAAATGTAGTATAAGTAGTAAATTTTAAATTTAGACTTCTATGAAATTAATTTTAACGTAAGCATAAAAAAGAGGAAAGAAAAGTAGGTCGTTTGTGTCTCAGCCGTCCAGAAGTGCCAAATTAAAGGGCCATGGAAGAGTAGAAGAAAATACATCTTGTCAATGCAGGAATTCCAAATACATTATTATTATTTTTATAACACAAAAAAATTTGCAAACAAATTACATTGGAAATACAATATTATTACATTTCTGACAAATCATTTATTTTGGCAAGAACGGGTGTTGAGGCATTTGGAATTACAAAAGGTTTTTGATTTTTGATTACATTTTTAACAAATTATTTATTTTGGCAGAAAGAGCTATTGTTTCATTTGGAGTTACAAAAGTTTTTTGATTTGTTTACATTTCCAGCAACTTTATTTATAATTGTCTTTACAATTGTAATGCTGATGTCCTTGACCACCTAAGTTGGAATTCTTACGAACACATACTGTTAGACTTACTGCATTCACAAGAACTTTATTAACTGAAATTAAAGATTCTTTGCTGACAGTAAAATCATTCTTTGTGTACAGTTGATTTAAAATTCCATGTTTTGTGCCAAGTTTACGTAAGTTTTTATTTTGCTTAGAAATTATAAGTGCTATAATATTTCAGCTATCAGCCTCACACATGTCGACCTCTGGTATTCTTATTCGAACGGTTTCTCCTACATTTGCACTTGGAAATTTTAACTTCGAAAGCGGTAATATTTTCCCACCTACTTATTTAGTTGACTGTTTATCTGAGCTACGAGCTTCTTGAATATTTTTCGAGACTTCATCTAGTGAAAAAGAAGAGTCTTCTTTGCTTTCTTCATAATATTCGGTTTAAAATCACTAAAAGTTTTTTTTTCAATTTTAGAGTTATGTTTCCCCTTCAATTACAGTTTAACTCTTATTACTGTTTTTGACTGAACCTGGAACAGATTCTTACATTCTCTAGGTCAATGCACATATTTTCATCATTCATTGTGCCTATATCCTCATCTTCGGTTGAGATTGCTGTCTGAAGTTTGATATCATTTCTAAACTTATTATACAATAAGACCTTCTTCACTTATTCCTGACAGAGTATCGATTGGTAAATAAGTTATTAAACCTATACTCGCTTTATAGACAAATAAAGCTTTATATGAAGTGCAATCTATTCCAGAGTGATGTGCTGCATTTTGCATAAATTTAATGGATTTTAGTCCTTCTGACCATATTTTTCTATTGTTAGTTTCAAGCCAAGTATTTTTTTTTTAATGTCTTGGTTTGCTCGTTCAACTGAGCCTTGCGAATAACTGTTTCTTGGTTTTCCATTAAACGTTTTGAGTAGATTCCACTTTCCACAAACATCTTGAACAATTTTATTAGGAAATTTTAGGACATCGATACCTTGCAAGACCCTCAGTGCTTCAAATTCACAACAAAAATTGCATCACGTTGATACTACTTGGCACGCAATGAATCGAAAAAAATAATCGAAAATGCGGCGAAAAATAAATATTAGTGAGAGTCTCGGAAGATGCGGCCGCCTGCATTAGGGTTGCCAGATTGGACTTCATTTTCATTCAGAAATTTCGAGTTCATACCAGAAATAGAGAATAATATTTTATGCTTTATTTAATGAGAGACATTTAGCGATCAGATAAACGAAAAATTCTTCATTAGAAATTTCCTGTCTGAATTTGAAATTTCGAGAAATTGATTCCTATTAAAAAATGTTTATGTTACAATACATTATTTTTCTAATTAATTTTAAAAAATAAGTTTTTTTTAATTACATTTCCATAAAAATTATGAATTGTAACCTATAAATATTTTAACATAAATGTATTTCTAGAAATTTCAAGTATAGTTCTTAAATTGTGCTTGGAAATCTATCCGCATTGGAATATGTTTTGCAAAGATTATAAACTAATTTTGCATTACAACAATATAGAATGTTTATTTAAAAATAAAATAAAACTTGCGATTCTCATCTAAAATTTTCAGACAACTTACAGAAGAATAATTAACATTCTCACCTGTGAATGAAAAATTTATATTTTCATTTTGAAACATATTGATTTCGATAAGGGAAATTTCTGCTTCTTGGGTAACAACTAATTTTGACTGTGCAATATATATTGATCTTCTAACATATTATTAAATTGAAGTCAGCCTGGTTGCACAAGCGTCATTCTGAAGCTACATTAAAGAAGCTGAGATGACACTCCATTGAAGAATCTGATAATCAATTAGTTTTCTTATCAGAACACTTGATTTTGATTAAGAACTTTAACTGAAATTTTAATGCTCCAAATATCTTTATTGCTATATGTTTAAATTTATGAAGACACTTCCAAAGATTAGTTGCAGTGTGATATATTAGGAATGTTTTTTAAAAATAAATTCATTTTGATAAAAAATTATGAAATTATTAAAATTGTTATATGGATTAAAAGGGTTACATTTTCAAGAGTACGCAAGTATAAAATATATCTGGACACTTTATTTCCGGAGAAACGGGTAAATTTTTTAAGGGGCCTCAGGAATCTTAAAATTGGAAAAAATGAAAAAATAGACTAGTTTAACCATTTTATATCTTAAAATTTATATAATTTATTTAAAAAATATATTGGTATGAAAGATCCCATGTATGTCCTTTCATTTGATGTATTTAAAAAAATGCAAGATGCAGAATTTGCATTTATAGAGGTTTCCAAACTGTCAGACATTTGACGAAAATAAATTTGATATAACAGCTTACGCGCAGGATTATACATTTTGCCACAAAAAGGGAAATTTTAGTGCCTACGTATACTTCAGATTATAATAATTACCCTGAACCAAAATAAATTTGTATTTAAAGCCTTTTTATATTTTTAGTATATAGTTGTATTCAGCTAAGGAAAAATTTCGAAAATTTCAACAATGTATAACCTAAAAAACATTTTTTGGAACAATAACATGGAAATGTCAGGTTCAGGTTATACAGACTAACATGAAACCTATATTTTGAAAATTTCATAATAAAATAGTCAGACTTATTTAGATATCCTGCGTGTTATGCGCAAAAACGCCAATTAGAGAAAAATGACTTCAAAATTTCGGATACGCCGCTTCAGTTATTGAGCGGGTATAATTCTAAAAGCCATAACTTCTGCTCTGATGGGAATTTCAAGGAAACAATTATATCATAATGTTAAGAATGATTCCTTTGAAAATATGTTACTAGTGCCAGTAAATACAAGGATATTTAAAAAGAAAAAAACATCTACTACGAAGATAAATATCGATAATAATTTGAAGTAATATAAAGATATTAAAGCAATTTTATCTAGGTTCAATGTTCACGGAATATTTTATTTTAATAAGGCAGTTAAAGTGAGAACAACAGTTGAAAAATACAAAAAAAGCTGATATCACAGTACACTTTAATGTGTAAACACCAGAGTGATTTCAATAAATTTATTTTTACTAATTTTGACCGTATTAGAGATATACTATGAATTACAAGATTTTTTTAAATGTAATATGTGATTTCAAATATACAGTGGAACCCGGTTAAGACGCTCACGGTTAATACGCGATCCCGCTTAATACGCGGATTATTTCCGATCCCTTGAACATCGCCTATAAGGCTAATGCAAAAATATCACTTTAATACACGAACGGTTAATACGCGATCCCGCTTAATACGCGAGAGATTTCAAGTCCTTTAAGGCAAAAAATTACGCTTAAGACGCGAATTCATTGTTCAAGTTGTGGATTCCTTGTCTCTTTTCCAGTATTGCCAACTTATCGGATTTTTTATATTTAAATAAAACACAGTCTCTCCAAATAATAATATTTACTTTATTTAATAACAGATTAATTAAGCCGAACATTACTAATCCGAAATAGTCGTAGTTATTTGAATTTTAAAAAGCCCGCTAAATTAGCCCACTGCAATTCATTGACCCCGCGTCCTAACATTCTGTGTTTCTCGCTTCGTGTATGTTTTTACTGTAAAGAGAAAAGACGAATTCAGGATTTTCAGATATGTCATAAAATTATGATTATACCTATTGTTAGTGAGGTTTTAAATGTAAGTTATATACCTACTATGTTTTAAAATGCATATATATAGGCAAAAAAATGAAACTCGTAAATATGAAATAAATACGACTGCGGTTGTTTAATTTTTTTATGTTTTCTTTCCTTTTTTGTATGTTAACAATATCTCTTACAAAAGGGTTAAGAAGGATAGTTTTGTCTTATACTGAAAAGGATAGATTATAATGGTACTCATTATCATAAGTACTAAATATGATTTTAACAATTGGATTGTGCTTCAAAACTTAAAATTTTTTTATATCTGTTAAAAAAATTAGATTAGCTGGAAATATTTTTTTTTATTTTTGCATGTAACGTAATAATCTACAACAAAGCCGTTTAAATTCATTTTTTATTTTTAGTTATTATTACAATCATTCCTAAAAAAATAATAATGGGTTGGGTTAAAGTTTAATACAATAAAACTCCAATCTAAATATACCTAAAAGATACAATTTTCTACCGTAAACATCTAACCGAAAGCTCTAAAGTTCCTTTAGACGATTAGATGTGTAAATAGACGCACAGTTTCTGCAACATTATACAAATCCCGTTTAATACGCGATCCCGCTTAATACGCGACTTTTGTCCGCTCCCTTGAAACGCGTCTTAACCGGGTTCGACTGTATATATATATATATATCTACTAATCTTTCAACAATAATTTAATGACTTGCAAGAAAAGAAAACCTTCGACCCTTATATAATTATAATACCAAAATATAAAAACGAAAGCTACTGAAATAGCTTCAGTACTTCTCGAGAAAAATGTACGCAAATACCAGCTGTTTTTCGTATATTTCCACAGCTGTTATTACTTCTTTAATTTAAAGTTGCATAAAAATATAATCTTGTTTATTATGATCTATACTAATAAAAGAACAAATCGTTCTGTCTGTGTGTGTGTCTGCGATTTCTAGCAAAATCTACTGCACGTACGACGTTTAAATTTTTTGTGAAGATAGCCCAAGGCCTTTGCTAATGTACCTGAGCTTCAGATTTTTAAAATTTTAATTATTAGCTGAGTAATTAATTTACAATCGCAACTAACTCTTATCAAAAAGTCATTTATTTAATCTCTGTTCGAGGAAGTACGCGCGAATGCCTACAAATTCATTAACGCATCAGAAACTAGCGAAGAAACATCTTCGACTGTATTTCTGTTTTTTTTTCTTTCTTTTTTTTTTTTAATCCAAATCGACTAAACCGTTCAGTACAGTTAAAATTGAAAGACTTATTCCAAAAAATTGGACTCTACGTCTCAAATGGTGCAATAAATTCAAAAAAAGGTTTCAGTTAACCATTTAAAAGAACATTTTCAAAAACGGTCTTTTTTTTTTCGAAAAAAATCTTTTCCTCTCCAGGATGCAATTTTAAATGTACTGACGAACCAAAAATATGCTTATGAAGCGGAAACTTTCTTTAAATCGATGTAGCAATTAGTTTTTAAATACATGAATTTTAACCCTTGCAAATACGCCGTCAAACTCAGGTCACTTCGCGTCTCATGAAGAGGATATTTTTTCTACGCTAAAAATAACTAAACGTACGTATTTTAACACAAACTTTTCAGAGTAACTCAATAGTCATCTAAAGCAATTTTAAGGATTTCATTCTTCTTTGAAGGGTATATATATATATTTAAAAATGTTCCGCATTTGTAAATCAATGTAGCAATAAATAAATAAATATATACAGTAAATATTGTTAACTTTAAAACAATTGAATTATTAAAAGAAAAGAAAAAAAACTACAATTAAATGAATCGAATTATAAAAAAAAATTACTACATTTTATAAATATCATTGTTCAACGTATTCAGTTAAAAGAAAATTTGGATTTTTTTTTTTTTACAATTTTAAGGGTTTTTAATTATTCTTTTAAAAATATACATTTTACATTGTTCAATCTAACAAATGTTTTTTTTTTTTTTTTTTTTTTTTTTTTTTTTAAATCTATACTAGCCATACTCAACCTGCTGCCCGGCGGTATTTTCAGTGCGGTGCTTTCCAAGACATATAATCATTAATCCATATTTATAAAATTAAGTCATGTACAAAAAATACTACTTAAGACCTTCGCTATTGTTTTACATATTTTCAAAGACAAAATTTATCCTAATATTTTTAATTCCTTTAAAACTAACAAGGAGAGGGCCAATCTTGTTAATGACAGATTTTGATTATTTTAATATATGTTGTACGGTAGAGACCCCTTAGTCTCACGTTGAACGGATTTTATCCAACACTCCTTAAATCTTGAGAAATAATAGGGGGTCTAATAGATTAACTTAAATACTTACATTGTACAACATTGTAATAACACAACTTAAATACTTACATTGAAACAAAAAGGATAGGTTGGTCGTAGCTCAGTTGGTACGGCGTATGCTGGCTGATGTGCAGGCCCGGGTTCGGTGCCCCAACGCGCTACATTTGTTTTTCTCATTTCTTGCTTTATAAATATACTTGTGATTATAATTTAATAATTTAAATTAAAAATTCCAATATCATACATTAATTACAATGTTAACAAACTTAAATTTATCATTTTTTTTATTTTTAAACTATTACTTCTTATCCTTTAAAGAGGTTTAAAAAGAAATTGGATCTATTATTGAAAAATGAAAATTCCAAAATCGTGACAAAACCTGTTGTGGCGTCATCTAGTTATGATAAAATAAAAGAATATCCAAATAAAATAAAAATAAAAGCAGAAACGAGATAACGAAGAAAGCAAAATAATTGAAAGTGCAAGTATAAGTATTACTAATTTAAAAATCTTTAATATGCAAAAAGTCGGTTGTAATTTAATTCTGATGCTAATTTTTAATATAATTATGCTTTTTACTTTAAAAACAGAATAATAGTATTATCGCATTGACTTTCTTTGTTAAAGCAATGCGTAAATGATGTTTCTTTAAAATCACTAATTGACACAATTGCTCAATATCATTGCATCGATGAACAATATATGAAATACATTTTAAAAGTGATTAAAAAAAAATTAACAGTTTTATGATGTTTAAATGCAACTATTTAGTTAAAAGTAAAAAATTAAATAGGTTAAAATTATAATTGATATACAATATCATAAATTTTAATTGACAGTGAGATTATTAAGTTATACTTACGAATATATTTATAAAACAAAAAAATGAGAAAAACAAATGCAACGCATCCCGGTATCGAACCCGGGCCCTCAGATTAGCCGGCAAACGCCATGCCAACTCAGCAACAACCAACCTATCCTTGTAGTTACAAAGTAAGTATTTAAGTTGTGTACTACTGTTAGACCCACCGGTTTCTCAAGAACTAAAGAGCGTTGGATAAAATCCGTTCAACCTGAGACTAACGGGTCTCTACCCTACACCATATATTAAAATTATCAAAATCTGTGATTAAAAAGGTTGGCCCTCTCCTTGTAAGTTAACATCTTAAATGCCGTTTTCTTATTCTTAAAGTTCTTTTTATATGTGCTCCCATTAGTGCTACAATGTTGCATACTATTTCTTAATTCTCAGCTCTAAACAAACTTTATTCAAATTAATTAGATTTGCACTGTATATTTTTACAAGTAATAAAAAATGAAACTTATGCATTGGGTAAAATATTTATTTATTAGAAAAAATCTGATGATTTTTTTTCTTTAGAACTTTTGCATTCTACATTGTTACATTATATAACGTTTTTCGCGTATCATATAGCTAATACTGATTTTTCCGGCTGAATGTTTATCGCAAAAAAAATTGCCACCGAAATATTTTTACCCGACTGCCAAGAAGGGTTATGTGTTTCACGCGTATTTGGGTATGTGGATTTCTTTATGCCATCGAAACATCCCAACGGCTGGATGGATTTTAATTAATGAGGTCTCTATCTATTCGTCTTAACCGTCCGATGGTTATAGGCTAGATTTTATTTTTATCAATTCAAAATGGCGGCCGTAGAATATAAAATGGTGGTAGAGACGGAAACATTTTTTAACGCACCATATCGAGTGGCCTATCATTGGATAGGTCTTCCAAAATGAAGACAGTTTCATTGACTATTTTACAGTCAGAAGCTCCGTTTAAATATTACACAACCTGGAAGTTGCGTAGGTAATATCTCTAGCTTTACTGTAACTCTCACCTTCATAAACATCTATGGGCCTCATCTAAACAGTGTTTATAGATAGGAACTAACAATTAAACACAACTTAAAAGTCATCAGTACAAGTAAATATAAAAAAAAATAGTAAGGAATATAAAATAATAGTTTCACATTGATGAGAAATAATTAATTAGTTCGGTTTTTACGCAGTCGGGTTTTTTGATTTTTTAAATCTAATTACCCTTTTATTTCAAAAAAAAAAAAAAAAAAAAAAAAAAATTCGCGTCCTATTTTTACAACACTTGCAATAAAGATCTACCACGAAATTTATCGTTCGTAAATACTGCTGTTAAAAATTTCTGGTAACATTCTTTTTCGGGTCAAACATTTCATCTACTGACAATATTAACTTTGTTGTATTGCTCTGTGTGGCCCGCCTAACGTCTCAAATATATATTTACGGCCGCGAGGGGAAAATGTTGAGTATGACTGATCTATATCAATAAAAACAATTCTTTCATTTATAAAAACCTTCACCAGATTGCGCAAAAGAATTCCATACAAAGAGTCTGCGCGTTATAGTAATAATTCCAATACAGGGCCCCCAACAGAAGTAAGATACAATAAAACCTGCTTCGCGGAAACACAAACGATCAGTGATAAATTCCGTTTTATGCAGGCTCTGAATGAAAGAAAGCATAATTACATTTTTGCGGTGGGGGGGGGGGGGAGCTGAAATCTGTTTTTTTTTTTTCAGTTTATTGCATGATTCCGTTATAAATAGGCTTTACTCTATTAGAAAATAAATTCGCTAAAAATTAACTAAATAAAAATCCATATAGTAGTATTTACTTGCAATTTTATTATTTATTTTTCAGTATTACATTTTATGATTTATTTGTAATTGCTTTTTTCATCTAAAGGTTTTAAATAAAAATTTAAAATACTGAAAACATTATTAAATTTTAATTGAATACATCAATTAATTTTCAATAAAATATTTTAAAGTTTGAGTCAAATAAAAAAGCAAAACCTTAAGCTGTGACTTTATACAACTTTCCAACCAGAGTCTGTCCCTGATAATTTGTACCATCTCTACATCCCCACCCCTTTATGTACGGACCTGCGAAGAAATTTCAGGTTCATTTAAGAATATTATTACGGGTCCATGCGGGGCAGCTAGTGTTAACCAAACAGTTAATTAAACCTCTTTAAAAGTTAAGATATTAGCATTAATATGTTTGTTAGAATTTCTTAGAAATCAATTATTTTTAATGTAAAATTATGTAATTAATATGTATATACTATGTGCATAAAAAAATACATCTAAAAATAAATATGAATATACATTTGTGTGCATAAAAGTGAAAAGTACAAATAAATACCTTCAACTAAAAATTATACGCTTAATTTTCAGATTCAATGGTAATTTTTCTATTTTGTCACACTAATATTTAATTAAATTTTGAGAAATTTAATTGACTTAATATTAGTTTTTTATATAGATTTTCATAATATTGTGTTTAATAAATGTTTTAAAAATTGCCTAAAAAGTAGATTTTTCGGATCTTCTTGTTTTTTATTTATGTTTTTATAGATTGTATATCATCAGTCATTAGTTATTTTATTTCTAAAACAAAATTCTACAAAGCAGACTAATCAAATAGTTTCATGAAAGATCTTGCTCGTAAAACATCATTTTTAACTCATTATATTTTAGTATTTAATTATAATTGAATAATTTCCACTTATAACTAAGGAGCTCTGCCCCTTCCAGCTACGCTCGACATCCCCCGTTGTCAATTCTCAGCCTCTCAAAACTTGGTGATGTGCCCTGTTTAAAAAGTATTACCAGGTTACGGGAGATTGAAATGATATTATCACGAACGCGTCTATCT
This sequence comes from Maratus speciosus, assembly GCA_963932465.1. NCBI lineage: Eukaryota > Metazoa > Arthropoda > Arachnida > Araneae > Salticidae > Maratus > Maratus speciosus. The sequence goes on along the minus strand of OZ010790.1, from coordinate 417,346,431 downwards.
TCTGTATTCGGGCTGTCATGCTTTTGAGTTTGAATGGGTCATTTTTCGATTACCATGGCAACATTCGCCGATATCGCGTCCGCCGACGGCTGTTTTTAGGATTGATAAGTAAATCAAATTACACATTTGAAAATCACCTTATAGAAAATGATTACGTTAACAATGCCGTTGCAACCAGACTTTTATAATGACGCTTTGGACAATACTCTTCCTTTTGTTTCATGGTTTAAAAACTCCGTCTGCTTCGGATTAACTTTCAAAACTACTGTATTGAAAAACACTGTATTTGGAAAATATACGCTTAATATTTTATGTTTTGATCGAGTTTTAGATATTTTCAGGAGCAAGTATAACTTATGCATGAAGTCTTTTTTCTATTTACATGCACCTTCGTGCATATTTTTCACGTTATTTTTTAAAAAGTAAATTGTTTATTTTAATTAATAATTATGTACGGATTTTCTATTGTGTTTTTATCGACAAGTAATTCGTATAAAATAAATTGAAAGTATTTTGCGCATGCATTTATCTTTATTTATGCTGCATAAAGTGTGAAAATATGTAGACAAATTTGCTAGCAGCGTAACTTATACACCATGTGATTCCCAATGTGACATAGCATGAATATTGTCCATAAGAAAGTCATTTCAAATGTATATATTTAATATATGACGTAAATTTTACCATTAAATACGTTTTGTACATTATAACATAATTATTTAAAGTTTTTCTTCTCTTTTAAGGTTCAAGTATAAATATATTATTCAATTTAAAAGTGTTTTGGAATATTATTATTTGAGCCTTTTAAATATGACATAATTTTCCTCATTAAAAGTTTTTGACGGGTAATCACTTAATTATTTTAGGTATTTTACATATGATGATATTTAATATTTAAGAATTTTATATATGGCTTAATTATCCCCATGAAATAGGTTTCGCGTGTAATAATTTAATTATTTTAAGATTTTCTTACTTTGAAATCTTCACGTGTAAATACAATTTTTCTGACGTAATTTTCCCTATTTCCTGCTTTTAACGCGTGATCATTTAATTAATTTGGTAAAGGTTCATTTGTGTATTTAATAGTCACTTGTGAATGCATTTTTATTTGAGAGATATTTTTTTTGCGTTTTTCAGGATTCGTTCATCTGTCGAAACCTTATTCGTCTCACTCCTCTGTCTGTCTGTCTGCCCGTCTGTCACAGAGCTCTAAACTATATATGTTGAAGACTTGAAGTTTTGCATGCTTATAGCTGAACACCTCACATCAAACGACAAATCATAAAATTTTGAACAAGCCGTAATGAACGGAGGCATTCATAATTCAACAAAAGCATGGACCTTTTATCAAATTACAAAAACGATCTCTTTCACAGATTAAAAACAGGTGTCATTTTAACAGTAATTAAGGACTGGCGATTTCTTTAAGGCGCGATTACTTTTTTCTACGCATCCTAAAAATTCGAAAGTAATACCACAAGACGGGGGAAAAATCAGCTTTCAGAAATTCTAAAAATTATCTCGATCGTACCATAAAACTCGAAAATTCGTTAAAAATCTAGAAAAAAATCTTTTATTTTCTTTCATTTGTGAAGGCGACAGATGTCTCATGACATTGAATTTTCCAGGATAACAAAACTTGTGGTTAAAAACGGACTCAGAATTTTAATAAAGGACCAACATTTTTTAAAATATGGATGTTTGAACTACGATTTTTACGCCATCCGACGTAAAATTTCATTCTCTTTCAAAATATGTCTTTATTTTTTAATTTCGACAATCGGAAGCAATAATAATTTTATTTTGGTAATTAATTCTAGAATTGCATTTTTTTTTTCCACAGCAGGTCATGTGACACAGAAAGAAAAATATATAAATTTTTGTATTAGAGTTTTATAATTGCAGTACAATTTTTTTTACATATTGATTTTACAAACTTGGTTTCTTCACATTCGGATGTTATTTCGCACGCTGATTCATAAAATCTAAATTAAAAAAAAATCGGACCACAACTTTCCGATTTATGAAAAAATCAATTTTTAAACTTATAAAAGAGATGTCTTTTCGCATGGACAAGTGACGGGAATTTGTTAACATTAGGAAAACTAAAGACCTGATTGCTTTTAAACTTTGGCATAATTTATAACAGGAGAATTTTATAAATTTAAGGTGAGTTGAATTTTTGTTGGGGGCAGGGGCAAACGAGGGCTCCGTCAAATACCGCCACCACCTCCAGTAACATATGTACTGATAGGTTGTTTAACGGAGTTTCGTTCAGATACGGTTTTGTTAAGAATAGAGTGCGCTCCCTAGTAGTGGAATGACGAACTAACAGAACGCGATTTTGTTAAAATTAGGAAATCTAACACGGCGATCTGTTTTAAATATTAAGATAGTTTATAACACGTGATAAAAAATTATAAAAAAGAATGACGTGTCACGTTTCGAGGGGTGGGGGACACGAACAAAATTAGAAAATATAACAAGGCGAATCTGTTTGAAACATAGATGCTTTAGGGATTGTTTACCATAATTTAGAAGGAGTTCCAAGGCGATAAATGTACTTGACGTTTTGAAAGAAAGTGTTTTGAAAGGAATATTAAACGAAACTCTCTGTGCGATCTGTAATCACACTTACCCACTTGTTCAAAATTGGCAAGCGTAAAAAAATCACGTCTCCTAAATATGAAAAAAATATTTCTTGGATTGACGAAAATTTTAATAAAAAATAAAAAATCTCTAACAAAAATTAGTAAAAAAAAAAAAAAAATAAGTACAGTCTGAACACCCCTAGCTTGTGAAGTATACACCTAAGAATGTATTCTGAAATACCTATGTTCTGTTTTTGTTCCTATAAAACAATTTAATGAAACGATTTTGACCGACTTTAACATTCAATAGCTGTTTAAAAATTTCTTCGATTTAAAAACTATCTATTTCAGAAAAAAAAGACCTTCGGTCACAAAAAACTAATTTACGATGGCGGCGGCGGTGGTGGTGATAGCTTTAGTTATTTTTTTATTTTTATTTTTTTAGAATAGAGAGATTACAGAGATTAAAGTGAAACGTTCTATGATTAATCTAAACATTATCAGATAATTGATAGAAGAATATTTAAAATCATCATCTATTGCAAATGATTTGTATTTAAATTGTGAGATATATTGATTTAAATACAGAAATTTCTGCTTTTAGGGTCAAAACTAATTTTGACCACGAAATATACGTTTATCTTCCAAAATTTCATTACATGAAAATCGTCTCGGTTGCATTGTAAAGCTAAATTAAAGAAGCTAGTATGGCACTCTAAAAAACAAAGTCCTAATCAAAATGTTTTCATCTCTTAGAAGCAACAGTTAGTTTTAATTAATGGCTTAAATAGAAATGATATAGAAAAATGTATCTGTCCAACAATCTTCAATATTAATAAAATAAGCAGTAAATTTAAAGATTTAAATAAGCATTAAATTGTTTGAAAAACTGTTTAACCCTTTAGCGGGCAGTATCCACAAAAAAGGACACCAAATTTTAATTCCAAAAATGTTAAACAGCACCAAGAATATTTAAACCCTTGCCTGTGACACACGAACTCAATTCAAGCAATGTAAATACGCCATTTTTGGAATGCCCGACCTGAGTTCGGTCAAGTAAAAAATCGGTGTTTCAATTCTGTGAAGCCCGAACTGAGTTTGCCCAATGCATAATAAGTAATTTACCATTTCCCCAATAGATGGCGATACTTTCCCGCTAAAAGTTCGGCAGTTTCGCGCATTTGTCGGATTTTTGTAATTTTGCAGTTACAAACAAAATTAAAGAGAAAAAAAAATTCCATTTTTGGCACGTTTTTCTAAAATATATTCCACAGGCAAGAGGTTAATTAAAATTTTCCTTGTATAAAGTACGGCAAAAAAAGCAAGTTTTTTTTCTAATAAATTAGTTTGTAAATTCTAGTGTCAGTCCGTCATTTCATCATTTTACAAACAGACTTACTTCGCGCCGGAAAGGGTTAAATGGTATATTTATAATAATTTATTCAAAATGAACTTATTTTGATAGAAAATTGTGTAAATAAAAAACTAAATGATGTATGTAATAAAATATTTATTAAGAAATCATATCTTTTAAAAAATAATTTATATCGAATATATTTCATTAAACTTAGTTTGTCTTAAAACCAGTGCTAGGAAATATATTAATCAGAATATTTCACAAAAGTTACAGGCATAAAATACTTAGTTTTTATCTGTAAATTTTACATAATATAATTTGACAAGATATGACGTAGAATTTATTATTAAAAATATCATGATAAAAATAAATCTTTTGATGCTGTCTGGACTTTTTCGAATAATTGTTAATAATAAATATATTAATCTACGAATGGAAACACTTATAGTTTCATTTTGACACAAACTAATTTCGACAACTACAATGTCTGCTTCTAGCATTTCAACTAATTTTCACCGTAGGATGAATTTCGATCCTTTGATTAAACAGAAATCAGCTTGGATGCACCCGAGGCATTCTGAATTTAAAAGAAAGAAGTTTGGATGACACTACTGTGAACAGTTGATAATCAACTAGTTTTCTAACTTAGTGATGCAGTTACTTTTAATGAGGATGAATTGACAGGAGAAAAAAATTACGTCGGACTATATTGTTTATTACAGTTTGAATTAGACAGTAATTAAATACTGCTTAAATGATAGTTTATATTTGGCTATACGAAGACGTGAGTTTCAAAACTCGCCTTATTCGAAATTTAAAAAATCGAGTTTTCGTTATCACCTACTCTATGGGTAAACCTGCATGGAAAAAACAGTACAATCTACAAAAAAGTAGTTTATCGTGTATTTCTGGCATTCTAAAATGCCTTTTCTACAATGAAAACCAATGGACACAGAGAGAGGTTTTTCGCGAGTTCCCAAAATTTGATTTACTAGATAAGGCGAGTTTCGAAACTCACGACCTCATATATACAATAACAAATATATGCATATATGTAAAGTAGGAAGCGGAAATTTTGCCAAACATACAAATAAACACAAGAAAACATTTAATATTTCTTAACTTACATCAAACATTTTCAAAAAACTCTAATTAGCAAACCATATAATCATTTCTTTTTTAACCTTTTCATTTTTTCTGGGAATACACTCTCGTAATCTGCTTTCCACACCAACGTAAAATACCCCAAAGTTAATGAGTACACATTGTCTGATAAATCCACAAAACTGAATTTATATTCCTGGGTTCAATCCTGTTTTCAAAGATTTCTATCTACTGATTCTCGGAAAATTGTAATTTCACTGACGTCTCGATGTGCAAGTGCTATTATATACTCTTCAATTCTATGTTTCTCTAGAAACTTGAGTGTTTGGTACATTCAGAATAACCCATTTAATATAACCAGCATCTTTCAGTATTCTTCAACTAATCCATCGAAACGCTAAAGCATTCAGTTTGCATTTCAGACCTTTGCAAAAAATTTCAGTCTTTATTTTTGATGAAAAGCATTTAAGTGTTACAGACGACGACGTCGATCATTATCCTGCAGAATGACCTTCCGTCTTGATCTAGTCTTTGAATAAATGACTTTATATTGCTAAATTTGCCTCGCTCGATTGCATTTTCTAAAAATCCGCTCTCAGATTGGACTTTTTTTTCTACTTCTCAGACCGGTCTAATTCTGTGTTGCCTAAGAAAATTGAATCTGTTTCTAATTACTATTTTCATAAAATGTCCAGTGTAATTATTGGTTTATAGCAAAAATCTTATAGACCGGGAGGCGACAGGACAGACAATCACCTCATCGAGTTCACTGCTATAATTACAGAATTAGTTAAAACTGGATTCGCATATTAAAAAGCAATCGATCTGCCAAGTCCTATCTTGTTGGGAAACACTTGAAAACCTGATTTTAGCTGTTGATTCGTAGGTTTATCATTGTGTTTTCCTGCTCCTAGACCTCCATGTTTTCATACCTTTGGGTGCAGGAAAACACAATGGTAATCCTACGAGTCAACCGCTAAAATCGGGTTTTCAGGTGTTTACCACCAAGATATGACTTGACAGACCGATTGCGTTTTAATATGCGAATTGAATTGTAACTAATTCGAAATTTCAGTCGTGGAATCGATGAGGTTATTGTCTGTCTGTGCTGGCCTCATCCCGTTCTATTATATTTACGAAAATAAAATCACTGCACCCCTTTCATTATGTTTTCTTCCGTAGAATGTCACTTATTAAAAACAAAGATGCAACTGCAATATTTTTTATACATTTTTTAATGTGTGTACGGAAAGAGCTTTGCTATTTTTTTGCTCCCTACTGCAGTATGGGAAAATAAATTAAATAACATTCTTAATTTCATTTTCTAGAAAATATTTAATTTTAAATTTTCTGCTTTATATATCTATATTTTTTAATTAGTACTAATAGAATTAGTATCTAATTAGTGTCGCAACATTTATATAATTATATATTCTTAACATAATTTTAATTTTCACCTTAAATATCTTTTTATACGGATGTTTATAATTTTCAAATTAAAACATATTTTACAAAATATTAATTAGAGCCTAAAGCAGTTCAAATTTTCAAAGTGTCGTTATTTTGACAATCTATATATGTTACAAAAATAAGTAAAAATTATACTGGTATGAATAACGTAATACCACAAAAAGGATTAGAAATTTAAACATATTCTGAAACCACTTTAACTCAAAATAAACTATTATTAGAATTTGTGTAAACAGTGTATTTTTTGCATATTAAAAACACGAAATGCTTCAAAGAAAAGATGCGCTCAATAAAAATGACAAGTAAAGTAATAAATGAATAGCTATTTATTAATACACTCTATCAGTTTATACACTATATTGTTTTGTTTTATCACAATTAAACTCTTTGGTAAAGAAATAATAAGTAAAAAAAATAACAGAATGTCCAGTTGAGAGTCGAATCCACGAAAGATTTACTAATTGGCATATTTCGAACAACTGTGTCTGACATACCACACGCAGACAATCACTAGCATTACTAATTTTTCAGCAATTCAAAATGCAAATTGTTAAATTAAACCTCAGTCAATAGAGTTTCATATTTAACGTAATTATACACCATTATTTTATCTCAAACTGATTAAGAAAAAGAAATTACATAACTTGAAAATTTTCAAACTTTTCAAGAAGGACAAATTATCGGTGTCAACTGTCTAACCTGTAAACTCTGTATTAAGCTGAAAACGCTCTATCAACTGAAATACCCTTGATAACGTGGACTCTCCTAACCTGAATACATTTTCTCTCGGAAAATTTTCCACTCGTATTATATGGAATGATTAGGTCATTCAATACGCATTTCAAAGCAAAGTTTCAGAGTATATATTGAAAACATCGATTTCTGCAGAATTAAAATAACATGAGATATACAAAATCTATGCAACTTTCATCCATGTCCGTTCGTTTATCTATCTCTCATAATATGTTATATTTTGCAGTTGACTCTCTGAGGAATGATACGACAAGGAAAAAAATAAGTAAATAAATCAAGCGAAGCAGAACTTCAGGACGTCTCATTCCAGCCTGCCTCTGATTGAAGACAAGTAAGCAAAATTTCATTTATTGCATGCCATAGAATTGTACCAATGTTTTTTTTTTTCTTTACTGATCAAAACCTTATGTGCAAAAAATTGTTCCTTCGTAACTGGCCATTCCAAAGCAAACTAACTCTCTGGCGCGCAGGTTGGAGGGTGGGTGGGGGGGAAACTAATCTCTCTCTTCTGCCTAAAAAGATGGACAGAGGAGAAAAATTCCGCTTTTAGCACCACGAGATGGCGCTCCTCCTCAAAACATTGACCATCATCGTAAACAAAAGCCACAGCTCCCAAACTTTACGCTGTGCGTTGGGGGAGAAAAAAAATTGGTTTAAAAGAACCGGCTGTTCTGCACGATGTATTTTATTCTATTTTATATATATATACAGGTATATAGCACACCTACACTTAAATTTCCCATATAATGTGTATATAATGTCCTCTCTGAGAATTTAACCATGTGTAGTATAACCCAAAAATTTCACTTGAAAAAAAAATATATATATCTATATACAACACAAATGTACATGAAACATTTCATTGATAAATTAACGAATATTCTTGAATAATAAAAAGGGTATGTATAACGATAAATGAAATAACGCATATTATTTTCATAAATACAGTAATATATGAAAAAAAAATATATATATGTCCAACGACTTTTATGTACGTTGATTACCTTCCTGCTCCGACCCGTTATGAATTTGGCATGCTCTAGACTCGACTTTCGTTGTTGAGAATAATAGAGAAATATGTCTTTTAATCGGCTCTTTGAGCGGGTTTTGGAGCTCTGTTAAAAGGTAATTATTATTGCGAAACCTTCTTACGACTTCGAAAGGACCTCTCCATTTAGGCTGAAATACTCCCGGTGTACCCACACATTTTAGGTAACACTCTTGCCCGATTCTTAAAAATTTTACTTTCTGCATTTCGTCGTTATTAATACACTCGGCTAACATTCGTTCTTGATTATGTAGCGCAAATTTTTTTATTTCTTCCAAATGTTGTACCTATTTTGCACATATGTTGCTGTAATAATATCTTGTGTGGGAAGGTGGATGGAAAATGGGTTTCTAATATCTCTCCCAAAGAATAAGAGAGATGGCGGGAAACCTGTTGCGCGGTGAGGGGAAGTATTATAAAGTAATTTAAAATAGTCCAGCCTAGTATCCCACTCTAATGTAGTTTTACTCATAGCTGTTATCGAGTTTTTTAATATCTTATTCGTAACTTCAGAAATTCCATTCGTTTCTGGGTGAGTAACGCTGCTAAATTTTAATTGTATATTTAAGGAATCCATGTATTCTTTGAACACTTGAGAGTGAAAATATTTGCCGTTGTCTAAAGTTACGGATTTGCATAAACCATAACGGCTAAAGTATCCGTTCAGTACGTTCAAAAGTGTCTGGGTTTCATAGTTGCGAATAGGAACAGCTTCTAAGAATCTTGACGTCGAGTCCACAATAACAAAAATGTATTTATGCTTTTTCAAAGACATAGGCAGTAACCCTATTAGATCGATATGAATTGCTGAACCGACCTCTTGGTCCTTTACTATTTTTTGTGTAGGCACCTTGATTGTTTGGTGCTGTTTGGTAGTATTGCATGGTATACATTTATTACAATGATTCTTTATATCACGGTACATTCCGTGCCAATAAAATCTACTCTTTATAATATCATAAGTTTTTTTAAAACCGAAATGAGGTTTATGTGCATCTTTTATTATTTCCATTTTAAGTGACTCTGGAGCGATAAGTAATTCTTTGCCATCAGATCCAGGTTTTAAAATTAATATATCTTTATGGTTTAGAACAAACTTTCGAGTAATTTTATTCTGTTTGTTGTTTTTAATTTTACCGATAATTTTCTCTAATTTATCATCTTGTAATTGCTGCTCTTTGATATTTTCATCAACCAAATCTTTATTAACGACAAATAGTGAATTTTGTAGTTCGTTTCTAGCTGTTAAATTATTTAAATTACGAGTGGAATAATCTGCTGGATTGGCAAAACCCGGAATAAATTCTATTTCATAGCTAAACGGTGCGAGATTGTCGATCCATCTAGCTACAATATCAGGCTGTTTCTCTAAATTTAAATAATATGTTAGGGCTTTGGAATCCGTGCGTATAATGAATTTCCTACCTGTTAAAATGTATTTAAAATACATTACTGCCTCGTGTATGGCGAGTAATTCTAATTTAAAACTAGGGTAATTCTTCTCAGGATTTCTTAATTTTCTTCCAAAAAATTCAATTGGTTGGAGAACGCCATCATACTCTTGTCCCAATATGCCCGAAATTGCGGTTTTAGCCGCATCCGTGATTAGAATAAAATCTTTCGAAAAATCAGGGGTTTTTAAAATAGGATTCTCTATAATAGCAGCCTGAATTTCTTTGAATGCATTTTCTTCTACTTCCGACCATTTAAATTTTACTTTATCTTTAGTGAGATTAATTAAAGGGTCTACTATTTTAGAATAGTCTTTAATAAGTGATCTAAAATAATTGGAGAGACCAAGGAGTGATTTGACTCCTTTCTTATTTTTAGGTCTAGCTAAATTTTGAATTTTGTCAATATTTCTTTTTGAAGGTGAAATTCCTTCCTTATTAAGGGTGAATCCTAAAAATTCGATCTCTTCCATGCAGAGTTGCATTTTAGTTGGTTCAATTGTAATATTGTTTTCAATGAATATGCTCAGTACATTGTCTAATAGTTCTATCATTTCCTGTAATGAGTTTGTTGCCAGTAATATATCATCGACGAAATATGTCACTTGACTTTTATCAAAGTGTCCTAATAATATATCCATTAATTCTGCGAAGTAAGCCGTACTGAGACGTGTGCCGAAAGGTAGTCTTAAATAAGAAATTTTTCCATGTTCTGTAATAATAGCAAGTTTGTCTGTATCTTCTTCTCTTAAAACGATTTGATAGAAGGCCGAGTGTAAATCTAGAACAGTGTAGTACTTTTTGCCGCCTATTGTCTGCAAAATCCGTTTTATGTCAGGTATCGGATAGGCATAGTTTTGCAAAATCTGGTTAAGCAAACGAAAATCAGCAGCGATGCGATACTTAACTTCTTCTACGTTTTCGCCTTTCTGTGTAACTTTTTTTTTTTTACAAAAATAACTGGAAACGCGTAATCAGAGTGACATTTCTTTATTATATTAGCTCTCAAAAGCTTATCAATTTCTGACTTAGCATACTCCTTTACACTATGTGCCGTTTTATATGGTTTTGTTTGTATAGGATAATTTGCGCATTAAATTAAATCTGGGTACAACTAAAGATGTTTTTCCAAGAGTGTAATAATTTTTGGAGAATGCATAAGCATTCTTTAGTAATAATTCTTGTAATTTTGCTTGTGTATCAGTATCCAGATGTTGTAAATTAAAATCCTCTGGACTGAGTTCCGCCTTTCTGCGTTCACGAATTTCCTCTAAAGAAATGTTGTTAACTTGTACTATTGGATCTGATTCTTGACTGCTATTGTCATTTTCTGACGTTATCTCAAAATGCTTGGAAATTCTTCCGATATTCATTCCTTCTACTAAATTTAATTTCTGCTGCGAATCGTTCCTGATAATTATGTTAATTTTATTATCTTTGCCAATTTCATGAATTGATGTGTCATAATGTGTGTTAATGTTATGTTTAATTGGTTCTAACATTATAGTGTCATTAATAATAAATTGATTTGGGCATATTAATTCAGTAATTACTCTCTCACCTGGACATATCTCTGAGTTTTGAGATATCTTATCTGAAATAATATTTTTACGTGATATTTTTCTTTTTTTGTTTTTATTTCTTTGTTTTTTTATGTTAATTTTCTGTGGTTCATGATTGTCATTTGTACTAATGGGAGATGGAGTTAAATTGTTTATCTGCCCCTGAGATGTGTCTCTGAGAAAATTCAGTGTAATGTTTTTATTTTTTAATTTCATGGTTTTATCCTCAAAATCCAAAATAATTTTGTTTATTTTGAGAAAATCAAAACCAAGTAGCATATTATAATCACGGCCAAAATCTGAATTTGTGATATAAAATGCACCTGACACGAATACATTTTCCAATTTGAAGGTTAATTTGATACATTGTTTGAAAGCAATTGTCGAATTAGTGAGTGTTTGAATTTTTACCTGATTACATAAATTTTTATATTTAACTTCTGCATTCTTTAGTTGCTCAAATAAGGAGGGTGAGGCCAGGCTGACCGCAGCTCCACAATCTGCCAAGGCGGTGATTTTAATACCCTTTATTTCAAAACTAATAATTGGAAGGCTTTCTATATTATTACTTTTCACGCTAGCAATCAATTTGTAAGAATTGTGTGACCCGTCCATGAGAGACTTACGCGGGTACCTTTTATTTGAATCTGTAAGTCCCTCAATTAATTTCCCTGTTTGTCCTTAGGTTTCTGTTCATAATCTTTATTTTGTTTATATTTGTTTTTGTGAGAATTGTTTTTATCCTCTTCTGAATTTCTATTATTTCTATGGTAGTTTCTCTGATAATTTCCACTTGTATATCCTCCATACCCATTACCCTGGTTATATGAATTGTAATGGTCCTGATTATAACCGTAGTTGTAATTAGGTAAATTGGGGTAGGGTGGGGGCATAAAGTTTAGGTGGGGAGGGGGTGGGGAGTAATACATGTAGTTAGGAGGTGCATAATGCATAGGGTTCGGATGGAAATTTTAATGCATATATTTAGAATTTTGTGGGAAATTTCCCTGATACTGGTAACTGTTATCTCTTCCGCATTTCCTATCTGAATTCTGCTCGTTATGAGGGGTTGTTTTGTTTCTCTCAGCGGCATTACTTTTATTTTGGTCTTTGTCCCCTTGGAACCAGCAATTTTGATTGGAATGCGTTTTAGAATTGCAATGATCGCAATATTTAGTTACATTATTTGCATTCGAATTCATATGTACTTTAATGTTGTTTAATTCACTAGTCAATATTTTAATTTTCTCCGCACTTTCCATATTCATTTTTACTAATTCCTTCACTAATTCAGGGTCCTTATTAGCAGCGATATTATTGAGATCTTTAACATCGACATGTGCAAAAGCTCTCTCTAATTTTAATGCCATTTCACATGCAATGTTAAAATCCTTCGGAGAATCCTTACGAATTTCTAAGCTAAAATCGCTTCTAATTGCATCCAGAAATCTAGACAACTTTACCATTTGCGTAAATTTGGAGTCATTATCATCCCCAATATCCTGTCCACTTTTTTTATATATAAGTCTGCTGCTGCTTTAAATTCTAATATAAAGTCCGCCATATTTTGATTCGGTTTCTGCTTAAGGGAAAAAAAATTTGTTTGTGCCTCACTAAAACTACATTTTATCTCGAATAATTCTTTTAATTTCTTTTTGAAATTGTCTAAATTACTCTCCGAAAATAATTTTCCATCCCTCATTAATTTTTCTTTAGCGGGACCAACGATTCTTGCCTTTAGAATCGTTAATTTAGAAATGGGGCTTAATTCGGTTTGATTGATTAAATTATCAAATTGTAATAAAAAGTAATTTATGTTAGATTCTCTTTTTCCATCATAATTAGGTAGTAAGCCGATTACACTCTCGGCAGTTATTTTGTCAGTGGCCATGATATATGCGTTTTTCTGGGGTGTATTGTTAATCGTAATAGTAGTTTTCTTATTACAATTTTTGTTATTTATATTCTTGTTACTACTTTTATTATTATTTGAATCTACACTACTTTCTTTCTTTGTATTTGCCAGTTCTTTTAATTGTTTCCTAGTTGTAACTCCACTTACCCTTGTGTTATCTCTATGACTTTTACGTTTACAATTATTACTCATTAAATAAGAATATAATGTAAACTAAGTAATATTTTTTTTTATCAAGAGCGACACAATATACCATCAAAAATAACGCCTAGTTATTAGTATCAATTTTATACATGTAAATAAAATTTTAAAACATAGTAATACACATCAACACTGCGAAATAGTGAAAAGGGTTAAAAAAAAATGTACAGTATTATAAAATAGCAAACAGTTAATTTCGCTTAACTGCATTAAATTTGCAAATTTTATACACAGTGATTTAATAATTATGACCAAAATTATTTATTTATCAAGTACTGTGATTGTATTTATCATATTAATTTACTCATTTGTTTCCATCAACCATATAATTACTATTATTATTGAAGTTTACAATGTACATAAGATATTTTCATTACTCAGCGAAAACACAAAGAAATTTTGTTTTTCAATTTCTGTTGTAAGTTATATATACATATATATAATAATTTTATATAATGAGCACAATAATATTTTCTCTTGTAGTATAGTAATTTCTGTTTGCCGATTCATATGTACTACTAAAACCGACTATGGTGATACACGTAAAATAAAAAAAAAAAGGAAAAAGAATTTTTTTTTTATTAATAACCTATGGTTCGGTCTCCTAAAATTAAATTAATTAAATTAATATAATTAGGAAAAGGCTAAGGCACCATTACAACTTGATCACTCCCCTATGCTGGAATGATATATACATGCTAAAATATATCCATAACTTTAATACACTACAACACGGGTAATGAGGTTGATTAATATTAATTTTATATGAGGAGATTAATTTTTATGATTCTTACTATTCGTACAGTGTTAGCACCAAATGTCTCTAGGTAAGCGATATAATTAACAATTCCCTTCAGGGAAAACCAAAGAAAATTTAATATATTAAATATTAAAATTATAATTAATCAATGCGCTGTGTTATTTTTTTCGGAGATCGTTTACCTTCTAAGTCTGTAATTTCTTTTATATAATAATTTTTTTAGCAAATCATATGGATAAATAGATTATTTATTTTACATTCCCACATCTATAAGAGAAAAATATTAATTAAGAATTAAAATAAAGAAAAGATTACTCATATTCAAACTTGATTACATTTTATTATAGGAGAAAATTTACAATAAAAAGGGGTTATTTACATATTGTGGGTTATATATTTTAATAGTAATGCTGATGCCCATCATTATCTATATATTTACCTATTTCAATTAATCAATCTATTTAATTAATTTTATAACACGTGAAATATCACCATAGTCCGTTACTTTCATAGGTAATGCTTATTACTGGTAAAAACAATGGAATAAAATCATAATGGACTACCTGATCCACTGCCCCCGGCAGCATGTAGAATTCTCGTTGCTCCGAGAATATCCCACACGTAGGCACAAAAGGTCTCCAAAAAAAAATGTTGACACAAAATATTAATCCTTAATCGGCCATCACATGTATTTTTAAGCCAATGTTGGGGTAACTTATTTTTTATATATATATTTTATATGTTATTCATGGTACAGCAATCTGCTAAAATCCAACCGCAGCATCTTATTTTTTTGCTGCCATCAGCATTGGGATAAAATTTGCAAGTGAAGTCTGTCTCTTACTTACACTGAAAAAAAACAAAAAAACGGACATTGTCCTGTTTACATTATTTATGCAAACATAAAATTATACCATATAGCTAGAAAATTTGCATACAGAGTTGCCACCCATCTTTACAGGCGAATATCATTGGTCGACTCTGAATTTATGTGGCGCAACCTTATAGGTTGAGTTTTTGCTGTACCCAGTTATATTTATTTTTACTTTATTCCGTGTGTGTGGTCCTTCTGGTCAAAGGTCAGCTGTAAATTTCGTTGTTATGCCCTCATGATGTCCTACACAACTATAAATCGTAATTTCGATGACTTTTGTAGATTTATTAGTGTCGTAAATTTTATCTGTACGATACTTTACCAAGACATGCACTTAACCTAGTTCAGGTTCTATTATGGTCATACGAATGCTTCTTTTTATATGCTGCCTCGTATATAATAACATCATAGTTTATAGATAAAAGTTAAAGTTTGTTGGAAAGACATATTCTTTCCATCAGTTTCTTTAGACTGTATGGAATGTTCTTCAACTGCCCTTCGATGTAAGATCAATATTTCTCATTTTGATGCAACTTCATATTGACAAAACAAGTTTCTGCTTCAAAGGTTACAACTAGTTTCCACAGTGGCATGTGTGATAATCACTTATCTTTATATTGGAGTAATATCTGAATTAATTTATCGGTGTAAATCGAAATAGATGAAAGAAACTGATAGAATCTGGTAAAGGCAAACATAGTGTAATTATAAGCAATCTATACAATTTACAATGCATTGAAATACGGGTGTTTCTAAATGAATATCGGGGATTTAACGCTTGGTAGTATTTATTACATAAAACTTAAAACTATAATTAATACATAAAATGAAAGAGCATCTCAAACAGTTTTATCTACAAGCTTACAAGTGTTCAATATGAGCAGCATTCGTCACACGGCACACATCAAGTCGATAGCTCAGTTCTTCCCAAACGTTGATTAGCAAAGAAGTTGTGTTCAGACGCTCACCCGATCTGACGCCATGTGATTTCTACATGTGGGGATTCATAAAGGATCGTGTGTATGTGCCTCCACTACAAGTTGACCATTGAAGCTGTTGCAACAATGACCCCACAAACATTAATCAACGTTTGGGAAGAACTGAGCTATCGACTTGATGTTTGCCGTGTGACGAAAGGTGCTCACATTGAACACTTGTAAGCTTGTAGTTTAAACTGTTTGAGTTGCTCTTTCAATTTATGTATTAATTATAATTTTAAGTTATTTGTAATAAATATTACCAAGCTTAAAACACCCCATAGTTTATTAATATTTCAATCATTTACTAGTATTTTAATATGCTTAAAGCATTAATTAACTTATTATCAATTTAAAAATATAAATATTTGTTCAAAATACCGGAATTCAGCCAAGAAATGTCAGAGGTGTCTATTTACGTTTTGCAGCGCATAATCTAGCGGTAAATAATCGGGAGTATACTTTAATAGAAAAATATGAAACTCTGCGAGGAAAATTTTCATTAGGAAATGATACATATAAATTAAGTTGTTTTTTATAACTTTTTTATACTCAAATCCATATATTAAAAAATTAAATCATCATTCAAAGTATAAGACATTTTCATGAACTTGATACATAAATCTCTAAAATTAATCAAGTAGAACAAATAATTAAATAATGGTTCAAGCTCATGCTTTCTTTCTCTTTTTTGTGACATATATTGTTATTATAACCTAAATACATTATTTAAAATAAATCAATATTCATTTCTGCATTTAATGACATATTTTAACTAATTAAATTCCCCCGTCAAACTTTACTGAAAATGATATGAACTTCATTTGTGTACCCCTATTTTTCTTTAAAATAACATTATTGCCTTAAGTAAGTAATTATGAAACATTCGATAGATATATGAGTGAAATGCTATTAATCCATCATTTATCAGGCTTACCTTCAACACCAGCTGTGTCATTCATTAATAATTTTTCATGGTATATACACACGATCAACGATAGAACAACATGAAAAGGGACAAAATGGCTGTTTTACCTTTTTTTGGTCTGATTACTTTAAATATTGATTTAAATCCCATTATGACATACTTAACGATCAATGGTTTTACATTTTTTTTTTTTTTTTACTTTTCTGTTGCATATATTAAGAAAATATGTAAAACTATAAAACAAGGAAATTAAAAGATATGTGTTTTTTCTATTAAACAATTGCTGAATGCTATTACCTTTATTTCCTTGTGTTTCTTGGTACGGTAAACAATTGTGAGATTTGTAAATACTTTTGCTGTTGTGCTATATATTTAACAAACTCTTCCAGTGTATAAGTTTAAGCGATACATTATTACTGTTTATTGAGTTACAAACTGCATTTTTTAAATCTTATTATTTTTTATTTAATTCATCTTCTGCAATAGATGATGTAAAACAAAATAATAATCAAATTATAAAATTTATAAATATACTAGCAGCGTTCAAACCCTATGTGTTGCTTTTGAATTAATTAAGATCATTCGATTGGTTAGGAAAAAGATTCATTATATTAATTTTATTAAATTCTAAAATTTCAAATATGAAATCAAAATTACAATGCTAGTTACAACTTTTGTTAATGCAATTTTTCGCAATAAAATGCAACGTTTCCATATGACCTTATTTGTGATAAAATTCAAGATTTGATTATTGGCTCATATTTTTGGAGCAATGTTTAAAAAAATTACGTAATTTTTCCGATCTTGACCGGTTTCTTCCGATATGACGTCAATGACGTCTTCTTCACAAACTTATACAAAAATATTTCGGATTTATAAAGTAAAATAATTTCTTAAAAAATATTGTTGTTCCCGCTTAATGATTTTATATTTGGAGTCTTTATGAAAAAATTTAGAAAATAATAAATTAGTTGAAGAGCTAATTTTCTTCTCTTATTTCATTACTTTTAAATAGGGGCAATAGTTTTCCAATTCAACGAACGGGAGTAAAATACAGTGAAACCTCCCTGTGCGACCACCTCCATGAAGCGACCACCTCCCTGAACGATCATTTTTGCATGGAACGAAATTTATTCCTATAGGCTCAATACTGATTTTGCCTCCATTCAGAGACCATCGCAGTTAAACTCCCTCCATTAGTGACCAATTTCGTTGAAGAAAATGAAACAAATCCCGTTTTTTCCAGATCGCTTGAAGAAGGTTTTATTAGAAAAATAATTCCAGAGAGAACATTATTTATCAAACCTCTAAACTAAGTTTAGATTTTATTTATTCCGGTAATTTTTAAATGTTTAAACCCCAGAGAATTTTACTATTACCCTAAATATTCTTACCCTAAGAATTTAACTCTGATGACAAATTAAGAATGACGGTTAATAAATTCCCCTGCCCTATTCTGTCAGGAAACTGTCAAAGAAATAAATAAATTAATGAAATCGTCATTATTTGTCCCCGTCCAAAAAACAATTTCATTTATTTACTGAACTTCGAAACGACTTAGAAATAAAAGTTATAAAAGATAAAACCGTAAAAGCAAAGAAAACGTCAATGTATTCATTTTTTTAAACTCTGGAGTAATTAACTTATATAATTAACTTTTGTTTTGATACTTAATTTTTCATATTTTTTCCTAATGTGAAAAATAAATTTTAGTAACATTAATTGTTAACATTAATTGTTATCTTTTCCCAACAATTAAATCTAGATTTAAACATGACCTCCATTTAAGAGACCACCTCTCGGAGCGACCAATTTTTATTGGAACGAAACATGGTCGCTTTAGTGTGGTTTTAGTGTATTTTTATGTTGAAACTCCTTGGTTAAATGCAAAACTCAAGAGTTACGATGGAATGATTTTCTAGATGTCAATTAATTGGCTGGCGGTTCTTTGTTTTTTATAAAAAAACTGATTAATGAAGCTTGAATATGTAAATTTATGTGGTTATTTCTTGAAATTTACTTGAAAATCAAAATTTTCTAACGATATTAATTTTACCATCTATTCAAATAAAACATATTTCCATATTTCATTATTAATGAGAATATGAAATAAATAAAATCATAATTTTCATCGTTTCTCCTTCCCTTTGTTATCCAAAACAATGTTATTTAGTTGCCGCCGTTACAGAAATGTCAATAAAATCATTAAAAAGTTAAATAATTTAGAAAATATTTAAAATTTTAAAATTCTGAGACGTTTTATAACATTCTAGGATGCATGCGGATAATTAGCGATAATTCCGATGCTTTACGTTCAATATTCTAGGAGGAGGAGTTGTGAAATATAAACAAACAGGCAAATTTTAAAATAATAGAAGATATATGGTGTCTAAACTTATCGTTGTCCAATAGCAAATTGCTAAGCCGTTAATCAGTATAGTTCCAAACTTTTAAAAGGTTTTACATGTTGTTTTTCGCCATATCAAAATTCATTAACGTCAAAAATCTACCTTTGTAAAAGTTACGAAGTTTAACTTTTTCGTACAGGTTCCTTATCTACTGAAGAAATAGAATGACAATTGAATAATCACAAATATTGATTGTTTGTATTTCCTGAACTGTGTTCAAGCGACAAAAGTAAAATTTCAAGAAACATAAACACAGGTATAATGATCTCGAAGAAGCATCTGTCAATGGGCGTATTAAACGCTTCCCCCGCTCGGAACCCGAACAGCGAACAGCAGAGCAGTTCAATGGGATACCTAGTAGCAGTGCTATACTCCACTCCCTGTAGATGAGTAAGTGTATAGCAAATCCTAGAAGAGCCATGAGAAAAGAGTTTAAGCGTAGCACACATTACTACAATAAAAAAAGAGAAGTTAAAAAATTTAAATATGGAGAGGCTTTAAATTTATGAGAGGGTAATCCGAGGCTTTGGTCGGGATTTTAAACTTATCGAATTTAGCTTTACAAATTTTCCGGTCGGATCTTACTTGATCAGACCTGCTACTACCGTTCCGGTCTGTGAGCAAAAAGAAAGGACCTACGATGGGCACGAGATCGCATTGTCCTTGAAGTATTTTCCGGCGTTTTGCTCCACCCGCTCACCCCCAGCAACCACCAAGAGCTATAATGAGCTTGAAACCGCCCGGTGATTGGACGTATGTTGAAGTTGGACCGGTGGTTGGACGTATTAAACGTTCTGCCCGCTTGGTATCGTTATCCCCCGGTGTCTTTAGCCTTTGAATTTTACATCTATAATTCATAGTACCAGGTTTCATTCATAAACATTTTATTTATTAAAACAAATTTAAATGGACTAATGATTGTTCATACGATTTGAGATATTTTAAGAAGCAAAAAAATTATAAAATAAGTATTACATTGCCTTTATTGCCTCCACTGAATGGAATGCAATTATTTTGCATTTTACACAGGCAGCATATATCTGGAGTATTTTAGTCACATTATTATTCTAAGTACTTTTTACTTTGTAATTTCAACACAATGTTAATTAAAACAAATCCACGTAATGAATACAGTCTTTTTTTACTGCATTTTTAAAAGTAATAAAGTAAAAGAAAAAAAACATGTTTTTTTAAACCTTTGTATAAAATTTAAGTTAATAAACATGTTTTTTAATAAAAAAAAAACTGTAATAAAATATTTTAAGAGTTTTTACCAAAATTTAATTGACAGATAATGCCGTTAAATCAACCCCAGCATTTTAACGGCTTGTATAATATTATTTGATAAAAATTTCAATATTTTTTATGCATAACTTTAATACTACAGAACATTTCTTTTTCTTTAATGCAATTATGCGAAAAATTTCAAACAATCTTAATTTTCTCGAACAACACAAATTACCACAAAATATATTTCATCTGGTAAAGCGCTAAAGGGAGTAATCTTATACATCTGTTCTTTTCTCAAGCTTGAGATTGTACCAAAACCTCTCATGTTAACATATTACCGCAGTCCTTTTTTACTTAAAGAATCGGTGGCAAAAAACTCTAAAAATGTCGCAAGAAATTAACTACTTAAAAAATATTTTATACTCATTAGTACATTATTTAACATAACATATACGAATAAACATTAGAGCATGTTAATTTTTTTTTTTTTTTTTTTTTTTTTTTTTTTTATAAAACATATACACTTATTTAACTTCAGTTTATCGTAAATATTGCTACTTGAATTTTTTTATTAATATAACTAATTTCTATATTATTAATTCTATTTAAAGTAAAAATTAAATTGAACTACAACATAAACATTTCTTATGCATACTTTGTAGGACATCTGTACACTGATTACCGTAGAAAAAATTATTGGTACGATTTGTTGTCAATAGTTCTTTAGTTTGAACTATATTACAAAAATGGGCAGATGGTACGGCTTAAAAATTTTTATAGGTCTTAATTTTTAGGCTAGACATTGGAGGAATGTGAATTATTTTTTCATATACACTGTAAAAAAATCGACATTTTTACAGTACAAAGTACTGTTCATCTCGCGCACAAACTCGATCACAGTGAATGTGCTGTATCTTTTTTTGGTTTCCTGACTATATTAACATGGAAAATACAGTAGTTGCGTAAAATTAACAGCACAATGTGCTGGCAATTTGGATGCCAGCAGTTTGTGCTGTAAAAAAAATGCGTCCAAATTGCCAGCACATTGTGCCGTTAATTTTACGCAACTACTGTATATTCCATGTTAATATAGTCAGGAAACCAAAGAAACATACAGCACATTCACTGTGATCGAGTTTGTTCTGGCAAATCTACAGTGGTTTTTTTTCCAGTGTATGACACAGATATCGATTCATAAACCTCTTATGCCATACTTGAAATATTTCGACGTAAATCCGTCTTATATTAATTGATATTTAAAATGAATTAAAATTTATATGATACTGGTCCGTATGAACTTATATTAAAAATGAGAGTTGTAAAATTATTAAAAGTTAACCAATTCATTTTACAAAAATATTATCTTTTACAGAAAATAACGTTTGTGTATGTAATGTTATCTTTAAAATTTTAATGGATACTGCATTATAATAGTCATAATTCCATTTAGTCAGAGATATCGTTTATATAGATACTAGGGGGCTCTGACCCCTGCAGGCTATGCTTGCTATCCCCCGTTCAGACGCCGCAGAATCTAAAAGCACGCTAATTTGATCGGTATTAAAAAGATTAAAGAAGATTGTATTATAATGAAAATCCTATAGCGATCTCCCTGTAAACGGTTTTCCATTCAATTCCCTTTGATTGTGAAAATTTAAGGCCGAATCAGTTGCTGTTAATACATCCAATGGTTGTTTTCGTGTTTGATTAAAGAAAGCCAGTTAAACAATTGAAAGGAAGCTACAATAAAATGAATTAAGTAAAAAGAGTCTTTGACTTCCGGTATTTTTTAACAGCGTTATAAAACGATTGACATAATACAATTTACTACAAATTACTGCTTTAATCCCTTCAAGGGTGGTGGTTCAAATTTGGACTACTTAATTTTAATTCTTAAATACCACATTCGCATCAGAATATTGGAATGAAAAATTTTATTAAGTAAGTAAATAAAAGCATTTTCGTATTTCGAAATTTGTTTGTAAATTCTGGTGCCATTCACTCATTTCAACATTTTACGAAAAGAAGTACATTGCTCCTGAAAGGGTTATACACATATAATGTATTTATTATTTTAAAGTTTCCTTTCTCTTTTAATAATCACGTGTAAATGCAATTTTCAAGACATACTTTTCAATTTTTCCTGCTTTTAACATTTACTCATTTAATAGTAATTTTAAAGTTTTTTTCTCTGTTTTTAATAGTCACATGTAAATAAATTTTTAATCGTAAGGAAATAATATTCTTTGCGCTGTTTTTAGAATTGAAAGCAATCTCTATAATAATAGCCTAAGTCATGTGACTATTATCAACAGTTCCGGGCGGATCCCTTCGCTTTTTATATTCTAAGCGGCCATTTTGATACTTTAAGGTTAGCCAGCCAAAGGCGATAAGTCGCCAAATATTATTCTATCGCTATCATTTCACTTATATTATAATAGTCCAAGCCGTGTAACTGCCACAAACAATTACAACTCTTCGCTTTTCATAAGAAAGGTTTCCATTTTGATTAAAGAATCAAAGTTATTTTTTAGAATAAAACTACATAAAAGTTGCCATGATCGCAAAGAATTCTTGGTACTTTTATGTTAGCCGGGTGCAAATCTCGCCAATAACTTTTTTTTTTTTTTTTTAAACTCGCCAGTTAGCATTTTTTATTTTCGAGTGGTAAATTAAAACGGTACTACTTGGTTATCTCATCGACAAAAAATCTATCCTCAGACTATAAGATTAAATGCCAATAATGGTTGATCTTAAATGTCACATTCACTTGACTGTAAGGAAGTTACACTTGTTTACACCAACAAGTGATTTTTATTTCGACATTTTATTTGTATTTTATTAATGTTATACTAATTTATTCGTTCTTTCGTTATTTAAAATAAAATTTTCGTCTATTTGTATAATTTGGTGAGTAGTTTGGCGATTTATATAAATTGGCGAAATTGGTCAAGAGGATAACTAAGTAGTACCATTAAAACATTGCTTTGAATTTGAAATTAAATGTCAGGATTTGTTGCATTATTTAATCGGGTTTGGCGTGATTTTTTTTACGACAATTTGGCGAAAACCTCGTTTTCGAATACCATTTACATATGTATTTTTAAATTATTTTCCATTATTTTTAAAATGAAATAACAATAAATAAAAAACAAATAATTAATAATTATAGAACAAAACAATTTATAACATTTTTTTTAAATAAAAAGAAAATAAATGTAAATAAACATTTATTAATAAATAAGCAACAATAGCCGGGTTACCAAGTAAGGCGAAATAACGCTATTTAGGTATCCTGGTGCGTATATGACATCTGCGCCTAACATTTTTTCTTTTCGTTTAGTTTTTTTAAAAAAAGAAAAAAATTGAAAGACATTAATTTTAAACTTTTCAGTTTTAAATGAAAGTTTTATATTAAATAAAATGATAATGAAATACAAAAAAAAGCATTGTTCTTAGCATACATTTAGGGGAGACGAAACTGGTCGCCAAATTAGTTTAAAATAATAGCCTTTACTAAAATATGAAAAAAAAATCTTTTATGATTAAAATTTGAGTTGCCATTATTTGAAAAAGTATTTAAAATTAGAAAAAAATTTAATATTTCGAAAACTAATTCCATTTAAAAAAAATACCAGTTTTGGGATCTGCGGATCAATACCGATTTTTGTTCGAATTTCATCTCAAAGTATTCCATATTTTAGGAAAATCGCCGTGAAATATAATCAGTTGTTTAACCAGTCGTTTCATAGAATCGTTTCATAAATTCGTTATATTTCAGTCGTTTCATATATCCGTTTCATAAATTCGTTTCATTAGGATTTTATATATACAGGGTAGATATTTATTTATATCACACATTTCTTATTGTTAATATTTGAAAAAAAAAATGAGAACCCATCATACTGCCAATCTTCATGGCGAAACATTTTATCTTACTTTGTCATTTCATCAGAGACGAAATACTGTGACTACGCGTAGAAAGTTTTATTCACTCAATCTTTCGCATAAATTCATAAATAAATGTTAACAAATCCTAATTATCTTGATTGACAAATATCCTTAATGCTTTGGTTACTTCATACTTTATTTTTTTTCCTTTTTATTTTTCCATCAACATAATCCGTTGAAAATTTGCCACGGATTGTAATAGTTTTCCCCCGTTAATGTTTATGATTAATAATAAATATAGTTGAGACATGTTTCTAAAAATATATTAGGTTACAGCTAACAAAGTTTTTAAAAAATAACACTGATTTTTAAAAGGAAGGAAAGTGATTTTTAAATATGGCTTGTATGTGTTTAATGAAAAATCTAGCCATTGTTTCATATCTGGCCTGGAAAAATTAATAACCAAACGGAAGAACTATTTAAGACATTTTATCTTTTTTTATATTATTTAAACATGTTCTCATGCCTCGGCTTTAAAAAAAGCGTGTACCAGGATACAATATTTCTTTTCCTTTTGCATTTTCATTAGCTTAATACTTTGAAAATTCACTGTAACATTTATTAGATTCTCTCTCTTTGTTATGAAATGTTAATAATAAATAAGGTCGACGAATGTCTTAAAAATATATTAATCAAAGATAAACAAAGTTTGTTCTTTACATAAAAAATCACTGGTTTATATAAAAAAGGGATTTCTTAAATATAGAGTGGTGCGAATTTAATAATGCACCGAGTCATTAATTCATAAAACGAGAAAAAATAAAATAAATTGAGAACATTATAAAAAGTTTCATATTTTTTTAATTAAATTTTTTTTTCATATTTCCAATATTTAAATTTCACCTTCTGACATGTCAGGTTTTTTTTTTCATTTACACCAGTTTACTCTTTTGAAATAATCCTTAATTAAAAAAGTATTTAAAATGCCTCTAGGTAAAGAATGTAGACCGCAAATACCGTAAAGGCTGACTTCGAAAAGTACACTATGGTTACAAAACAATTTTCACTGTTTGTAAATATCTTTAAATAAAAGTAACGCATATAATAATATTACAACTGATATGGGAAACTATAGGTGCAGATTTACGGTCGCCAGTGGCCAAGTGATGGCAAAAATTTTTGCTATGGCGACTAACTTTCAGTGTCTTAGTCGCCAGAGATCAATTTCCTGTTGTTCTCAATCCCCGTCGCGGAATTTGTATATTTCTTTTTTCTTTTGCAAATAAAAAAGCACCTGCTCTTTTCACTGGACAAGATCAAGTGTGACCTTGATAAAAAGTCAGGGATTTTGTGATCTCAGTTACCGTCGTGAACGCTGCGCTGAGATGTACTGCTTTCATGCCCAACATTATGCTCGAATATAATTCTGCGCATGTCCGTTCCACTACAAAGCTTAGCAGCTGTGAAGCTCGGCACATGAGCGCGCTAATAGTAAAGCTTCTCCTTTGGACACTAGCTTATTCGAAAGTTTCGTCCAGAATCCAGAGTTGAAATAAATACTCCTTTACTTCAGATCTGCTCATGAGACAGTCCAAAGTTTCCGATGCGATGAAGATTATTTAAGGGCTTTGGATCATGGAGACGCGAGGATAGAGGATTCAGAACTCTGAAGAGAAACGAACAAAACGAAAAAGAGACTCGCAAGAAAAAATACTTAACGCGAGGAAAATTGCTCTGTAAATGTTTTCTGTAAGTGCGAGATTTTTATAGTGCAAAATGATCTTACGCATTCCTAGTTTATATATATATATATATGTGTACTTTTATATGCCAAAATTAAAATAAGAAGTAAAGTTTTTCTAATATTTCCCATTATCATGACTGCTTAGCTTATACATGTTTTGTTATTCAATTGTATCTTGTGCAACAGTACCTTCTGATTTTTCCAGATTTATATTATACTTTTTTAACATAAAAATTTCAAGAATTTTAGGATTAAATTAAATATACACATTTGTTGTAATTAGTCTGTGTTTTGTTGCACATGTGTATTTATTAATTAAACTATTTTTCATTTTGAATTCCTGAGTATTTTATGTTAAGTTTTTCCATATAAACACTATTGTTTTATGAGTTTGTTTGACAATGTGGCCACTAGATCTTGGTTAGAAGCCAAAGTGCCGACTGGATTTTTGGGGTTTAGGAGCCACTGACACCTTAAAAATTTGGGAATCTGCACCTATAGGAGAAACTGTGCTAAAATGACATACCCTAAGGAAAAAATGCTTTTACTCATACAAATCGTTTCTCATGACCTTTATTTTTTATAAATTGACTTTGCGAAGCATACCAAATGCAATGGTGTATTTTAAAGAGTAACAAATAAAGTAACAGCGTCATAATAACGATTTATATAAAATGCAGCATTATGTCATTTTATCTACAGTGCTGTCCTAAAACGACACACCCATAAGCTGCTATTAATTTTACTTCCATACACCACAAATAATTATTTTTGCACTTTAAAAGACACCGCCACATTCATTATGTGCCCACTTTGAACGCTTAACACATTTTATCCACTTCTCCTTTGATTATGAGTGACCGAATAAAGTATTGCAAGAAAGAACTACTTCATCATCATCATCGGACGAAGGATCCATGCCTTTGTCGTCATCATTGGATGTAACAAAGCTAATTTTCTTCTTAGCCTGTAGAGCTGCACGCTTTGATTGTGCATTATGTTTCTCAGCAGCTTTTGCCTTCACTTTGGCAATATTTTACTGCTAGTCAGAACTATTGTACTGTACATTCATGCTTCCTCTTTTTAGAGGATGATCTAACATGAGGAGCACATGGAAATGGAGACATATTAAGTTTTCTGATAAATCAAGATCATGAACTTGAAGATGTTGCCTGTTGAAAAAATGCACATGTCTTCGAAGTATCGAAAACAGATGTTGTTGGCACTGGAATTGGAGGGTGTAACAGTGAAGCTGTACTAATTGACGGATTAGGTATTGACAGACTGTTCTCTGTATAACTTGTGTTGCTGTTGTTGGTTTCCTTATTTTCCACTGGACGTTCTGTCACAACTGAAGCACAGAAAACATAATCGGGAAAGATGTCTGGGTTCATGTGATAGATTCCATTATTCAAAAACTGGCATGTCTTTTTTCCTACAATAGGTATATTTTATATACAGAGGCAGTATTGGAGATCGCACACATTTATAAATCATTGCATATACAGAAAATAATCTAAAGAGAAATAAGTGCTCACCTTATATTTCAGACATGTACTCACTGAAGTGAAACTGACGTGAATTAGCACCAAAAATATTAATAATAAAATAAATATTGTTAAAATTTACTCTCGAGTGGGACGTTAATGGTAAGTTACCTTTTTTGGAAATCCTTATTCAACGAAAAAATGACATTAATTTTCAATTAATTTTAACTCTAGTCTCCAGGGAACCAATTTCAACGTATTTTAATTAAAATTGTCCACTTAGCCACAAAATCTCCATTATAAAAACTTTAGCAGTTAGAGCTATAAAGTATTATAGTAGTACTGAAATCTTTGAAGTCGAAAGAAATACATAGCAGTTACATAACAGCTTTTCAATAGTATGTAAAATTCTTAAAGTTTATTCTAACTTTTCTTGTTACTATTTCCATTTCCTTTTTCCTTAAGGTCATGGAAAAATATCTTTGTAGCCTGTGTTTAAATAAAGAGTAACGATCTTGATTTTAATAAATGATATTTTCTTTCGAATTTCGAAACTTGGAACATAATTAATGACCAGTGATTAACCAGTATTGGTTTATTAATTGGTGATTTTAATAAGCGCGAGCATTCTAAAAAATATCTCTACATTTTCCTCTGAGTTTTTCACGTCATTGTAATAATCATCTCTTCCATTTAATCACAGATTTTATTTTTATATCTCGCAATTCTCTCAGTTAACTATTAGAAAAAAAAAAACTGGAACATGTTGCCAGAATTAATTTTGCTTGCGTAATATTTATTTATTTGTGCATCTGGGACGTTTCTTTCAGTAAATCCTATGAATAAATTATAATAAGTTTCTGACAAACAATAACCATCTTGATTGACAAACACGCAGTTGGGTAATTCTATTTATTCATTTTTCCTTTTTACCTTTTTCATTAGCTTAATCCTTCAAAAATTCCCAACACAGTTTATTTGATTTTCTCCCTTAATTAGAGTATATTGCGGATAAATATTTTTGAAATTCTGTTTTAATAAAGTAAAACCAGGCAAAGTTTAATACTTATAGAAAAGTACTTATTTATTAAATAAAAAAGTAACTTTTAAATATAGCATTGTGTTTATATAATAAAGCAAAAAGCCACTATTTTATATAAGGCATGTTAAAATAATAAAATAAACCTTTGAACCTATTGAAGATTTTTATGTGTTTGCTTTATAGCGTTAGATTTTCTTAAACTTATGCTATTAAATTTTCTTATGTTATCATTTAATGTTTATTGACATTTTATTTACCTCAATTCTTTAATAAATTCGCGAGATAATTTATGAGACTTTCTCTGTTGGATAGAGGACAATAATGATAAATATGGTTGAGACTTGCTTCTGAAAATATTAAAAAAATATTTGCAAAGTCTAATACTTATAAAAAATCGCTTATTTAATAAGTGAAATCAGTGACTATTAAATGCAATATTATGTGTAATGGAGGAACCGTCCATTAATTGTTATAAAAAATAGAAAGATAAAAAAAAATACAATAGACTGTAATAGGAGAGATAATGTAATAGGAATAATAATAGAAATATTTATTATAATCGGGGAAAATATAATAGGGTGTACTGGATTGCCATAGAGATAATCCAGAACCCTTGCTTCTATGAGCCAAGGCTTTTGGTTTCGCTCATATGGGAAAATTATAACTCAATTAAAATTTTTACCAATGGTATGATTGTGTTTTTAAAAAATAATGTATATTAGAGAGTATTTAGCATTTCTAATGTATTTTATTATCATTTTAGCTATTCTCCAACTTTTTCTATCACAAATGCATGTGTTGACATGCAATTTTTTGAAAATATAAATTCATTCATTTCATAAATTTGCGAGATAAATTCTTATATTTTCTTATTTGTATAGAAATGTTGCTAAAAATAAAGTTGAGGCCTATTTCTAAAAGTATAATGCGTTAAAATGTGCTATGTTTAATACTTAGGGAAAATCATTGCTTTATTAAATGTAAAAGTAACTATTAACATAATATTTTTATTATTTAATGAAGCATCTTGCCAATATTTTGTATAAAGCGTAAAAAACTGAAAAAATAAATAATAGAGCTTTTTAATGCTTTTTTGTAACTAGAAAATTTCTGATATGCACTTATAAATATTCATGGATTGTTATGTAATTTTTATTTCTTTTCCACGTATTAATTAGCTTAATCCATTAAAAATTCGCGCAATAATTTACTAAATTTTGTTTGGTCGTTGTCATCATCGTTATACATTTCTAAAAGTAACTATTTTTTTTTGCATTCACCCCGAAATGAACTCGATTTTTTTCCAGACGAAAGGAGGAATAACACTTTGACGATACAAACAAGTTTTATGTAACATATAACCAGTGGTGTAGTCGTAAAAAAAATCAGAGGGTATTAGAGGGGATCTCTAAGCAGAGGGTATACGCTCAAAGCAGAGAGTATACCCTAGAGTGTATATACTATAGCTTTCTTCAGAAACAGAGGGTATAAGGTGTTCCTTAAAAAAAATCCAGAAGGTATACGGTGTTTACCCCCATATACCCTCCACTACATCCCTGTATATAACAAACATAAATAATAGTGAAGTATAAGAAAGTTCACGTTTATTTTGACAAATTTTCCCATTAAAAAAAATCGCTACCGGCTCAGCCTACAAACACAGGTAGATTAACAATTTAAGTACTAATTTCACCAACTAAAACTAAAACAAGATTAGAGATAAAACTCAGTTTAACAGTTTTATCTGGCCGCTTTTGACGAGTTTTAAATTTCCTTTTCCTGTAAGAGTTGGTTTTATCAGAATTAAGTAAATACGATAATATTTTTCAACCTATATTTTTTTTTCATCCCTTAAGAATTCCTTTAGCAATATAATCCATTAGTAGAGTTCATCTTATCAAAAACTTGATACTACAAATGTTATAGACAGTATTAAGAAAATTTCTATAATAAATATAAACCATGTGGTGATCGTTTTATTAAATGAACCACACACTATATTTTTAATTCTGACGTTCTTTTTATTGAGACACGCGCGCGTTTAATTACGCAACCCAATATACATCATCTCTGAGGATTGTCTCTGCTTTTTCGCCAAACATTGACGAAACCTTGACCTTTGCGACTGTGTTCGCTTCTGCTTAAAATTTTAAATGTGCTTCAAAAGTAGAGCCGCCGAAGCAAGACATTTTGGTCCCTCGCCATTTTGGTACCCAGTCATTTCGGTCCCTTGCAGTTGTTGTTGGAAGCAGATATGTTTATTAAATAAAAACATTTCGAAAAATTAAATTGCTTTTATAAAATGTATTTAATAATAACAATTCATAATTATTTAAATTAATTTTTTATATAACTAATTTATCCATTACTTGTTTAAAAATTATTACATGAACTGTATAATATTATATCCAGTCATACCCAGTCTTTTGGGTCCCTTGCAGTTGTTGTTGGAAGCAGATATGTTTATTAAATAAAAACATTCCAAAAAATTAAATTCCTTTTAAAAAATGTATTTAATAATAACAATTCATAATTATTTAAATTAATTTTTTATATGACTAATTTATCCATTACTTGTTTAAAAATTATTACATGAACTGTATAATATTTACTTCAGGGATAATATAATTTAAATTATATTTTACCCTGTGCTGTTGGAGAGGGTGGTGGCGGCGCAAATATAACCTTTAAAAATGTCGGTTACTATAATGTTATTAACGTGATTACGATGTATAAAAATGATAAGAAGTCTGCAGATAAATATGCTTTTTATTTATTTATTAGTTAGTTTATAATATTTTCTTGCTCTTTAAATATAATTAATTACTAATATCTTGATCTTTTGAATTATAAACAATAACTGTACTTAAAAAAATCAGAACCTACACCTGGACAACATCCCCTAGCACTGTTAAAAATTATTTTTACACATTTGTAGAATGTTGCATTATTATTAATGATTAATAATTACTTAGATATTACGTTTTTGACTGATTTTTTTAATTATTTTTTTATTTACTGGGAATAATAAATCAAAAATTTTGAATAAAAACTTTATTTGATGAATAATTGCTATTAATTAAATATTAAGATAGTAATTTTAGTATTAAATTAAATTAATATTTTATTAAATATATTTTTTAACTTAATATATTCTTAATTTATTAAATTAATAACATTATTAACTTAAAGTAAATCATTTACCTGTTTATTTATTAAAACTATTAACATAATTAATAATAAATCTAAAATAAAAATTTACTAAACTTATTTTCTGGGAAAGAATGAGGAAAAAACAATTTAAAAAAAATAAAAAACGACAAATGCAAAGAAGCTTCAGTTAAAAAATGAAAATAAAAATAATTAAAATATCGGTAACATTATTACATAAAATTAAAGATAATCATTTATTAAAAGAAATAGGTCCAGTTTCAATAAAATGTGCTCACAAAAATCTACTTCAAGCGGTAGAAAGACTGTAATACATATATATATATATATATATATATATATATATATATATATATATATATATATATATATATTAACAAAGGAGGAAGGCGGTGGAAGGGAGCGATTGAAAACGGTTTCTGGAAACAAAATATTTTCCATACCACGCCTTGTAAATCTACGCAAATCATTATCACTTTCCCAGTGTGTATGATGGTAAAGAAACTTATGAAAATAACTTTATAAGATGCAACGTTATATTATAAAAAACTAGCAAACCCCGCGGCTTTGCTCGCGTAATATTTGAAATATGCCAAGTGATATTTATATAATAAATAATATTTTTATTAAAAGGTACTAACTAAATTTTTATTTTATTAAAAGGTAATATTTTATTTTATTAAAAGGGTTTTTTTTTATTAAAAGGTAATTAAAATTACTATTTAAAACAGAGTTTGATTAAACATCATTATTACACTGCATTAGACAGAAATGAGACTTAAATTAATAAAATGAAATAAAACTAAATAAATGATAATTCAGAAAATATTTTGAAACTTTTATGCCCAATTAATACGCTCATTTCAGTATTCATTTGAAGTTTTGAATTTTTTAGAAACCATCTTCTTACATCTTAAAATTAACCATCATGTCAAATTCCAAGTCCTACCACCTCTCTCAACATAAAGGACTGTGTTGAAACAGGAACTGTCACCATTAATTTGCCAACATTAATTTTGAAATCTGTTTGTTAATTCCTAATATTCCACAGAAACGTAATTTAAAAAGCTTTTAAAGCCCTTTTTTAGAACATTTGTTGTTCCTGTGAACCCCAGGTGGTAGAATCACCGGCATAAAATATAGCCTGTGTAGGATCAGAGATTGTTACCATTGATTCGCAACTATTACTTTTATAATCGGTTTATATTCCCTGAAATTGCATAGAATCGTAATTTAGAACTTTTTTAGAATGCTTTTCGCAGCCCCCCCCCCCTTCGCTTCACCCCTTTTTAATTCGAATTTATTTTCGACGTTCCCTCGAGGGGCGTTTATACTTTATAAGTAACTACCATGTCATATTTAAAGTATCTAGCCTTTTCAGTATCACAGAAATCGCAATTTAGAAAGTTTTTAGCTCCTGCTATCCTCTGGTGGTAGTGGAACAGACATAAAATATAGCTTATGTTTGAGCAGGTTCTATCACCAAAATTTATCATCATTATTTTTTAATCGGTTTCGTAATTTATAAGTTTGCTTAAAAATTGTAATTTATAACGATTTTCACTCTCTTCATTTTTTTAAATTTGGAATTTTCTTTCGACTGTTCTTAGAAAGCAGTTGCATCTTGTAAGTAAATACACATGCAATACTTCAAAGTGTTAGACCCCTCAGTTGTGCAAAAAACGGAAATTAGAATATGTTTTGCTTTTGCAACCCTCAGATAGTAGTGACAGCAACATAAAATATAACCTATATTATAGCAGGGACTGTCACCATTGATTTGCAACCATTACTTTTGAAATAGCTTTGGTATTTTCTTAGATTGAGTAGAAATCGCAATTTAGAACGTTTTTAGGATGCTTTTCGCGCATTTTAACCCCTTTTTAAATTTCCAATTTTTTCGAAACTGTTCTTAAAGATCATTTATATCTAATAAAAATGTACCTTGCCTAATTTTAAGTTGCTAGCCCTACCGATCACAAAAATCGAAATTTAAAACACTTTTTTGCTCCTGCAACGTCTTGGTGATAGTGATACCGACATAAAATAGCGTGTATGTTAGAGCAGGGGCTGGCAGCATCAATTTCTTACCATTACGTTTGAAACCCGATTCATTCTTCCTGAGATATTGCCGACAAATCGGCATTTAGAACGTTTTTAGAACGCTTTTCGCGCATTTTGTTCCTGCATCTCCTCTGGGGTAGTGGAAACAGATAAAAAATATAGCCTATCTTGGATTTGTCACCTTCGATTTTACACCATTATACTTGAAATCGGTTCAGTACTTCCTGAGATTGCATAGAAATCGCAATTTAGAAAGTTTTTTACAACGCTTTTTGTGCATTTTGACCCCCTTTTAAATTTCCATTTTTTTTAGCAAATGTCGTTAGAGATAATTGATATCTTATAACTAACTATCATTCCAAATTTCACGATTCTAGGCCCTTCCGTAACGTAAAAGCCGCAATTTAAAACGTTTTTCTCCTGCACCCCCTTTGGGGTAGTAGCACCGACATAAAACATCGCTTATGTTGGAGCAAGGGTTGTCACCATAATTTTGACGCCATTATTTTTTAGATCGGTTTGGCATTTCCTGAGATTGTGTAGAAACCACCATTAGAGTGATTCTTAGAACGCTTTTCGCGCATTTTCACCCCTTTTAAATTTCAAATTGTTTAAGAACTGTTCTTAGAAATTCTTTATATCTAATAAGTAGCTAATATTTGAAATTTCATATTTCTAGGCCCTTCGGTAACGCAAAAATCACATTTTTAGAACGTTTTTTGTTCCTGCACCCCCTTTCGGGTAGTGGCACCGACATAAAACATAGCCTATGTTGGAGCAAGGGTTGTCACCGTCATTTTGACAACCTTATTTTGACACCGTTATTTTTTAAATCGCTTTGGTATTTCCTGAGATTGTGTAGAAACCACCATTTAGACCGTTTTTTTAGAACGATTTTCGCGCATTTTCACCCCTTTCAAATTTCGAATTGTTTAAGAACTGTTCTTAGAAATCCTTTATATCTAATAAATAGCTAATATTTCAAATTTCATATTTCTAGGTCCTTCAGTAACGCTAAAATCGCATTTTTAGAACGTTTTTTGCTCCTACATCCCCTTTGGGGTAGTGGCACCGACATAAAACATAGCCTATCTTGGAGCAAGCATTGTCACCATCATTGTGACACGAATATTTTTTAAATCGGTTTGGTATTTTCTGAGATTGTGTAGAAACTACCATTTAGAACGTTTTTTGAACGCTTTTTGTGTATTTTCACCGATTTTAATTTTCGAATTGTTTAAGAACTGAACTTAGACATCATTTATATCTTATAAGTAACTAATATTCAAAATTTCCTATTTCTTGGCCCTTCAGTAACGCTAAAATCGCATTTTTATAACGTTTTTTGCTCCTACACCCCCTTTGGGGTAGTGGCACCGACATAAAACATAGCCTATCTTGGAGAAAGCGTTGTCACTATCATTTTGACACCAATATTTTTTAAATCGGTTTGGTATTTCCTGAGATTGTGTAGAAACTATCATTTAGAACGTTTTTTAGAACGCTTTTTGTGTATTTTCACCGATTTTAATTTTCGAATTGTTTAAGAACTGTTCTTAGACATCATTTATAACTTATAAGTACCTAATATTCAAAATTTCCTATTTCTTGGCCCTTCAGTAACGCTAAAATCGCATTTTTATAACGTTTTTTGCTCCTACACCCCCTTTGGGGTAGTGGCACCGACATAAAACATAGCCTATCTTGGAAAAAGCGTTGTCACTATCATTTTGACACCAATATTTTTTAAATCGGTTTGGTATTTCCTGAGATTGTGTAGAAACTATCATTTAGAACGTTTTTTAGAACGCTTTTTGTGCATTTTCACCTCTTTTAAATTTCGAATTGTTTAAGAACTGTTCTTAGACATCATTTATATCTTATAAGTAACTAATATTCAAAATTTCATATTTCTAGGCCCTTCAGTAACGCTAAAATCGCATTTTTAGAACGTTTTTTGCTCCTACATCCCCTTTGGGGTAGTGGCACCTATATAAGATATAGCCTATGTTCTAAGTTGGACTAACACCATCATTTTGATACCATTACTTTTGGAATCGGTTCGGTAGTTCCAGAGCTTACCTCCGACAAATAAACAATTTTTTCCTCTTTATAATAGGAGTATAGATGATAAGAAATTTAAATATCTGTGCTTCAATAAATATATATCAATTCTGATTATTAAAGTAGGAGGTGTAGAGGTGTGGTTTGAGGAAATATTTACATGTAATAGCTTATAAGTTGTTAATTGAATTATTGCAAACATTCATTATTAATACGATTCGATGAAAAAAAATAAGGACAGTTTTTATTTATTATTCAATTGATGCTAATTTAGAAGTTCTAAGATGATGATAATTTAGAGGCGCGCTGTGATATCTTTATCACAAGATATAAAAATTTAAATTTCCTGGACTCTTATTTTCTGCTTTTTATAATATTTGGGGAGGGGGGATGATAAAAAATGATAAAGGCCCCAAATGGTTTTGGAACTGTACAGCGTTTGGCGGGCTTACGACAATTAGTGTCCGAGTTATAAGGTGGTGGGCTCGAAATAGCAGGGGGCCGAAATGGCAAGGGACCGAAATGGCTATGGACCGAAATGGCTACTGACCGATATGACTAGGGACCGAAATGGCATCAGGCCCGGAACGGCGGGACAGAAATGGTAGGACCGAAATATTGTGTACCTGTGCAGCCTGATGCGAAAATTGTACAATGTTATATGAAAACAGCCTTTTTTGAGCAGGTGTCTATGTCTAACTACATATTAAAAACTAAACAAAAGCTACAGATATTAAATAAAATATCAATGCATAGGAAGTATAATGAACAAACATAAAAAAAGGGTTGAAAGCAGAATCTGAAAAAAAAAATATAGTATACTAAATAAATCAAATGTCTACCTATGATATGTTGATAGAAATATCTCTCTCACGTACTAAATAACCATAATGTGTATCTAAAAATTAAATTTTTATTTTTATTTACGCATGATGAACTCGACGGCCATCTTTTAATATTTTGCATAACTCTGAAAGCTCCCAAGTGCTTGGTTAAAATTGTGATTGCTTGTATCCAAAGTACTATTTTGGGATTTTGTATAATTTCTAAATGACCGTCAAGATATCATATTTTTTTCTCAAAGCACGTTATTGTGTATTCAGTAGAGGGGAGATTTATTTTTATCAACATATCATATGTAGGCACTTGTCTTATTTTCATAAGAAAGTTAAGTTAAAAGAAAATATTAAATAAGTACCAGAATTTAAGGTTAGGAAATTGATATACCATGATATACATATCTAATTTAATTAAAATCTGTCCAGTCATTCTGTAGATAATCAACCAAATCTAAAAGTCTCTTAATTTTAAACATGGGTGTATTTCAAGGATTAAAAAAAAGACATATAGGCCCTTTGCTTACTTACAATCCTAATATTTACTATCGTAATCCGTGGTAGCAAAATCAAAAACATTCACAATACCGCTAAAAAGAATTTCGTTTACATCCACCGTGCTTAATGTAATAGAAAATTAATATCGTGTGGAAAGGAAAACAAGGGAAGTACTATTAAACGTTAAATATTTAAACACAAATATTTGTCAGAACACTTTTAGTATTTTACGTTCATCAGATTGTGTTCTCCGAGTATTAAAAATAAATGCGCTTGTTTATCTATGTAGGTTTTCAATATCTAAAGGTTTTTAATGAAATTTCAAAGTCCTCGAACGTTCTATTATAAAATACTCTGTTCAGTTTTCTAAATGTGTTCTGTAAAATTTAGATTTGTAATTTTATGCAACAATTGCCATAAATATATTTTTAATTAAATTTGAAAAATCAAAAAACCCGACTGCGTGAAAAGCGAACTAATTAATTATTTCTCATCAATGTAAAACTATTTTTTATATTACTAACCTATTTTATTTATTTACTTGGGACCTTTTAAGTTGTGTTTAATTGTTAGTTCCTAGCTATAAACACTGTTTTGATGAGGCCTATAGATGTCTATGAAGGTTACAGTTGAATTAAAGCTAGAGATCTTTTACCTACATAAGTTACAGGTTGTGTAGTATTTAAACGGAGCTTCCGACTGTAAAATAGTCAATAAAACATCTTCTTCATTTTTAAACACCTATCCAATGATATGCCACTCAATAGGGTGGGTAAATTTTTTTTCATTTCTACCGCCACTTTGAATTTTACGGCCGCCATTTTGAATTTATAAAAACAAAATCCTACCTATAACCATCGAACGGTTAAGATGAATCGATAGAGACTTCATTCATTAAAATCCATCCAGCCGTTGGGGTGTTTCGAGTGTATAAAGAAATGCACATACCCAGATACGTGTGAAACACATAACCCTTCTTGGCAGTCGGGTAATAAAAAGACCACTATAGTCGATGGAATTTATTTGATAAAATACGCTTTAAATGTTTGTAAAACACTAAAATTTTACTTCCAGTAATACACATATATTCTGATCAAAGTTCTGACAGAAAAGGTTTTAATCAATCACCAATTCTTTTTTTTTCAAACAGAACTCGTAATTATTGTACCAACACGTAGATTTCAAAGAATATTTACATAAATTAATTAGACATAAAAAAATGTAGAACATGTCCTTTCAGAATTAGTGACATAGATAGAAACTTATATAATTTCCATGAAAACATGTTAAGAGCTTAATTTTATTGCTAAAGTCGTTGAAAAAGAAAGGTTTATTAAAAAAAAAAATCCCTGTCGGCCCGGGATACAGGCAGAGGTAGACTTCGAAGTCAAATATATTAATTTCACAAACAAAAACTAAATCATGATCAGAGATAAATCCACTTTAACAATTTTATCTGGCCGCTTTTGACGAGTTTTTATTTCATTTTTATATAATAGCTGGTTTTATCAGAATCATGTTAGGGCTGTATTCAAAAAAATACTTTTCCATGCTCAACAACTTGAAATTATCTGGCCTAATTCCAGATTCATTTTTAATAAAAAAAGAAATATGAAACTTGCTGACGTGATTTTTTAAGAGATTTATGAGCGACCTGTGTTTTTATTTTTTGTTCAATTAATTAAAACTTGATATATATACAATTATTTTCTCAGAAGGACAAGATTTTTCGTTTCTAACACAATCGCTTCAGAAAATTCCGTTCAAAATGCCCACTTTGACATAATTTTTGAAATATATTCTGCCTCTATCAAAAAATCGATCATTACGGTACATTATATAGTTTTTGAATAAGCGAATATACCAATTAAATGCGTTCGAGAGTAAAAATGAATTTAAAAATGAGTCAGAAAATAAGCAGTTTTGATTTCAGTGCATCCTTAATACAATGATTTTTCCAACACAATCCGCTTCGGTAAAATCGGTTCAAAATGCCCTTTTTAACAGCATTTTAAAAAATATATTCTGCCTCTATAAAAAAAATCGACCATTACGGTACATTATATAGTTTCTGAGTAAGAAAACGTACCAATTGGAAGCCTTTGAGAGCAAAAATGAATTATAAAATGAGTCAGAAAATAAGCAGTTTGGATTTGAATACGCTATTATTAAGATGATTTTTTTCTTCAACCGCTTATGAAAATGTTGTGAAAATGTTATGAAAATGTTTTTAATTTTTTTTTTTTTTTTTTGCTGTAAGAATTGGTCCTATCTAAAACTTGGCTGTATAGATGTTGTAGACAATATTAAGAAGATATATGATAAATTCATGGGGATTTTATATCTTTTGAATTGACGGAGTTATGGATTTTTTTCTTCTTCAAACCCCCTTTTTGATTTCGTTTTTATTTTATTTTTTTTTTTTTTTTGCGGTACGAATTGGTCTTATCAAAAACTTGTGAATATAAAAGTTGTAGATAATGTTAAGGAGATTTATAATAAAATTAATTCGATTTGATATCTTGAGAATTGACGAAGTTATGAATTTTTTTTCTCCCAAAAACCCTATTTTTTGCGCCCCTTGAGACCATTTTAACTTTATCAAAAATTTGTGATACATAAATTTTTGGGCGTATTTTTAGAAGTAATAAAAACTTTAAACTGATTTGATATGTACAAAAATTAAGAAGTTATGGGGGTTTTCTGTTTTCACAAAACCCCTCCCTATTTCCATCCCCTTGGTCTGATTTTGCCCATTCACGAACTTGACCGAGATTTTATGCCCCTTGATTTTATGTATCAGTTTGGAAGAGATTTGTGCAGAATTACGAAAGTTATCGTGTCCAGAAGAAAGTGATACAGATAAATATATATATATATATATATGTAACGTTTTTTACTGAGGGTGGTTTTGGTCTCTAAGGGTCATGATCGGTGTAGATCTGCAAAAAGTTTTCAGAAACTCCAACATAGGAACGATCCCAATAGGTAGTATTTCATACGAAATCTACCAAAAATACGCAACCTAATAGTATTTAATTACAAAGCTATTCATTTTTCAGTTACTTAAATGCAGCAAAACAGATCCAAATGGAATCTGTATATAACCGAATTCTGCATGAAACATATAATTTTAATGATTTCTGAGAAGATAAAATAATTTTCTCCACTCATAAGCCTGTTTAACCCCCAGTCGGGCGTAGCGGACCTGAATTAAACATCAGAATTTTTCTGTTCTTGTTGTTATATTACTTGCTTTGAAGTTAATAAATTGGGTTATAAAATTATATTTCGAATATATTCTCTTTGTGGGTCCTTGTGGATGTTGCTGGTCTGAAATGCCTGACTTAAATTTCAATATTTTTTGTTTGACTTACTTTGAGGCAAAAAATGGGGTTTTTGAATCAAGTTTTGAATATTCACTCTTTCTAAATCCAATAGGATGCAGATGGAAGGACAGGAATTTCAGTATATTTTTGTTTTACTTGCTTTTATATTGCAAAATTATGTTTTTGTAAATCAGATTTCAAAAATTCTCTGACAGCAGTATTCGCATCTCATAAAAGAATTTTTTTTTAATTTCTTCGCAAAATCACGGGAAAATCGCGAATATAGGATAAAAACTACCTGAAACTATCTAGTCTAAGCAAAAGAATTATGTTATCTAACCCCAAATTACCCGAAATTCTCAAATAAAGCCGCAGAGATTAAAGCAAATAACGCCGAGTTTCGGCAACTGTGCGGTCAGAACATTTTAGTCTTTTAATGAATTTCTTAGAGTATATGTTTTTTTTTCAAATAACATACTTAAATAGAAAAAAAAAATGAAAAAAAAATTAATTAAATAGAAAAACCTAGAGTCAATTCAAATGTATTTCGACATCGAAATTACTTCAATATTAAGTATTTAGGTCATTCCAATTTTATTCCGATTAGTTTAACGTGTTTGCTATATACATAATATTATGTAGCGTTAAACAAAAAGTAAATCTGTCTTTATATTTTTATTTTGAATAAGACATACAGCAAATTAACTTATACAATTCTAACATTTGCACTGTCGTAATCCGTCGAGTCAACAGCAAAATCTTCCATTGCACAGCTGATAAAAATTCACTTATATAGCACATGAATAATTTAACAGACATTTAATATCCTGTGGGAAGAA
Source organism: Maratus speciosus (assembly GCA_963932465.1). Taxonomy (NCBI): domain Eukaryota; kingdom Metazoa; phylum Arthropoda; class Arachnida; order Araneae; family Salticidae; genus Maratus; species Maratus speciosus. The sequence goes on along the minus strand of OZ010790.1, from coordinate 417,304,834 downwards.
ATTTAAAAGAAATGCTATGTAATATTAAATATTTAAGTACAAATATGTGTCTGTATTCCTTTAGCATTTTAACTTAATCCAATTTCTCTATTCTAATTTTTCAGATAAAAGAGTTTGTTTGGCTATGCAGTCTTTTTTTTTTTTTTTTTTTTTTTTTTTTTTTTTTTTTTTTAAATAATAATAAAAAAGCTTTTAATGTAATTCCAGACTGATGCAATATTCGATTATGAAATCCCATGCTGAGATTTCTAGCTTTGTTTCAGAAGTTTATTTTTGTAATTTCTTGCAACAACTGCTGTAAGTTGAAATTAACTTTGAAAATCACTAGGCAAGGTAATTCAAGTGAAAGGAAAAACATTTTTTTTATAAAAAATATCTTATAGAAATGTTTCCTTTTTCTCTGTAAGAAACTTCACCTTTTTTTCCAAAAATAACTCGTAATTATAATACAGTTCATAGAATTCAAGGAATATTGCCATTAAATAATAAAACAAACAACAACAACAACAACAAAAATAGAACAATTGCTTTCACGTTACGTACCTGTCTAAGAAAATTTATGATGTTCAAGGAAGTATTCTAATTAAGAGATTTATCCAATTTTATTTATAAATCTTTAAGAAAGAAAAGGGTCGAAAAGGCAATGTACCAAACACCTATTTATTTTCCAGTTAACTAAGCACAGTAAAAACTATCTAAAAAGAGCTTGTTAATAATAAAATCCTGAATTAAATGGAGAATTTTCAAGGCTCCTGCAAAAGAAATATGAATTTCCTTAGTCATAACTCTGTTATGAAAATTGGTGAACTTGGAAATAGAATCTACTCAGATATAATGTTTTTTATTAAATAAACATTTTTTTTTTCGAAAGTGAGAGCGACGTTTTTGTGAGCAAAAGTCTCAATAATTTTAAATTTCATTACAACCAATCAGGAACGACTAGCATTATATCTTGTGTTTACCTCTTAACAAATCTTTCGGTTCTGATAATGATTTCTGTCATCAATGTATAGAAATTAATTTGTATGTTACCTCGCATTACAATATGTTAAAAGGAAAAGGAAATCCTCCTGTAAAAGAAAATTCTGAAATCACTTGAAATGAATTTTTCAACCTCTGTTTAAGTATTCTCGAACAAATGTGATTTATTTTAATTAATTTCACCAGTTGCTGTTTTTCGCTTAGGAAGGGTATGTACGAAACTATGGAACTCGAGATTTCATGGGGGGTAAAGAAATGTGGGGCTTTCATCTGAAAACTTATGTGTTTGTTTATTTTTGTATTTGGGAGACAAAAAGAAAAAAATGTTTTAATAATACTTCAGATAAAATTATTTCTCCAATCATTCCTTTAAAACCACTTCAAATAGAAAAATAAAAAGCCACTTTAAGAGGAATATTTTCATGCACGAGATTTACTTAACCCAAGGAAGATATCGTCGATGAGATTTTATATCATAGTGTAGAGTAAAAAAAAAAATGCCTAATGATGAAAATTAACAATTTTCAGAACAGTTGTTAATGTTTTAAATATGTTGTTTTATATAATTTAATAAATGGATGTTTATTGACTGTATGAGAATTATTTTGAGCTATGAATAACTTTTTCATGTCAATTTAATATATGTCTTTTGAAACCAATGCTACAAACCAATTTAAGTCTACTGCAGGGGTGTAAAAATCTAGGCGTGAGCAGGCAGTCTCTCATCACTAAATTATATTCGTTATTTTTCGTCTAATATTTCGTCTAAATTTGTTGTAAGAATGCTAATGAAATTTAACCGAAGAAAACTATTAAAATATAGTGGTGAGAGACAGCCCGCTGGCCCCTAGATTTTTACACCCCTGGTCTACTGTGTTTTTGCATAACAACTTTGCTTTAAAGATCAGAAAAGCTAATCAAGACATCGAGGAAATTTTACTTTTTTAAACATGGTGAGGCATGTGGTGCACGAAGATGTTATACTTCGAGATGATACACCAAAAGAGGCTTAATTAACCTCGAAATTTAACATATTTACTATTTTAGGTTTAAAGGCGCAAAAATTTCGTTAGATTTCAATGATATTTGATAAAAACATACACCAACTTTGCTTACATACAATACTAATATTTTTACAAACATAATCTGCAATAATCAGTGGTTGAAAAAGCAAAATCATTCACTGCGCCACTAAAAAGTTTTTCGTTTACATTACACATGCTTAATTTAACAGAAAATTAATATCCTGTCGTAAGAAAACATAAGGAAGATGCTATTCAACATCAAATATTTATATGCAAATATTTGGTAGAACTCCTTTCGCATTTTACGTTAATCAAATTTCGCTATCCGAATACTTCAAACAAATAGATTTGTTTATCCATGCTAATGTAATTCTAGATAAAATAATATAATGATAAAATAATAAATTAACATTTCTAGAAAATATTGAAATTAATGTAATTTCAAACAGATTCAATTTTCGATTAAGAAATCCAATGCTGAGTTTTTAACATCTGTTTCAGAAACTTCAGAATTTACCTTTAATTTTAACAAGACAATGGAGTTGCAATGAAAAGATGTACTTTTATTTTTATCCAAATATATTTTTTCTTTTATTTCATTTTACTTATTTAATTTTTTGCTATCAGCTTATGGATATGTGTTAACCTCTAGTGATGCGCAATTTTTAATATTGTTATAATACACATTAAATATCTTATTTGTACTCTCTGATAGAATATATTTTAGTGGTCTATCGATCAGTTTATATTTAAATATGCTTAAAAATCTCTACTTAATATTAAGAAATAGTTTTCTTCCAGTGCGACATTTCTTTTTTTTATTATATAAAATTAAAAAAAAAAACCCTTATTAAGTAAATTGAAGAAAAAAGCAACAAATAAAACTCTTTATAGAGAAAAAAAACTAATTTTTTTTTCCAGAAAACATTAACCAATTCCCTCCTAATTTTTTTAGTTTTTGTCGATGTCTGCCTTTTAATTGTTTTTATTTTCAAAAATGTCTTTTTTTTTTTTTTTTTTTTTTTACTTAAATTTGTGTGACATGTATTTGTCAAAAATCTTTCTATTTAATATTTACTCAGCATAAGGCGCATGACATCGTCCTGAATTCAAACTAATACATTCATTTAATGGAAAAGTCAAGGGATTCAAAAATTTTGTGTCTCGCCAATGATAAACTTTTCGAATTGTAATCATTCCTGCACTTATTGAAGGAAACAGATAAACAAGGTACTTATTTTCCTTATTATTGGAAAAATTTTTAAGCAACTGATCCTATAAAAGTCTGTACATCTTGCTTGTTTCTTTTTACAAGGTTCCTTTCCTTTTCTTCCAAAAATTTCACGTAATTCCTGTTATTTTTCTAGCTTTATTTTTTTTTTGTAAATATATTATGTTATAAACTTATTTATTTACTCTTTAATACATAATATTTGAAACATATCAATCGTTGTTACATATTTGTCTATGAATCGTAGATTTATCCAAAATAACTTGTAACTATATGACTAATTAGATAATATATAAAGACAGTCATTCGGTCAATTGGATAGCATTGCTATGCTATTTATTGGGATTTTGTTTTATAATAACATAATTATTGGGAATAAAGTGTTAGATGAGAGATTAATGATATGTTCATATATGCAAATAATCAGTAGTATAAACCTACAAAATGCATTTGTTTTATATATGGTCCTTATGATTATGGACCCACCAGTGGCTGAGAGGTTCTGCTCTCGAAACTGGTAGACGGGAAGTGTTGGGTTCGATCCCAATCGCGCCCGTCGTCCTAATCATTCGTAGTTTTCGTGGTTTTCTTCGAACCATGGATTTCCATGCGTTAATACGGGTTAGGTTCCCTTAGAAAGACCCCCACGAAGGGCACCCCCCCTCGGGCCAATATCGCTAGTGTAGATAATCGGCCGTCACAAAATCAACCAACCAACCAACCTTATGATTATGATTGTGTTTTGTGTCAAAAACTGTCAAACTGCTTTGAATAGATTAAACTGCATTTTAGGTAGCTCTCATTTCAAAAAGTTATCTATTGCAGCCTTTCGGAGGAAAGCGGTTCCGAAAATGTTTTGTATATTTTCACCGATCATGACCCACAGACCCCGAAACCACCCTCCTTTCAAATGTTGATATAGATATATACAAATATATATATATATATATATATATATATATGATCTTCGTCACACTGTAATTTTCGTATTTATGAACCGATTTGGATGTAACTTGCTGTGTGAACAGTACATACCAATGTCCCGACCGAGTTCGGTGGCCAATTTCATCCTCCATCTTGTTTCAAAATGGCGGCCATTTAAAAAATTTTAAATAATTTTAACTTTAAAATGAAGTAAAAAAATTAGAAATTGAAAAAGATTTTTTTCTTATTTGTTTGACCTTAATACAAAGATTCCGCAGCATTTTTTGTTTCGTCTTATCTTAAAAAATGGCTGCGTTATAGCACTTCAAATTTCTAGGGTGGCTGATATCTTGAAACAATCAGATTTTTGTCACGCGATCTTTAAAAAGGTCCTTCCGCCATTGCGTGTGTTTGACGTGTTTTTGTGAGCTCCTGATATTACAAGTTTTAAGTTGGTAAATATTCATTATTTTGACTCAGTATTACATGCATAGTTTTCTTGTGCTTTCTCTTATTATAATTATATACTAATTTTGTATTTTGGCTGCTCTTTTCTATGTTTTCTGGAACTTTGAAATTTTTGAAGTTCCGAGAACATGTGCTTTAGTTATTAGGCCTTGTCGTTCTCCATTTATGTTATTTTTACTTTAATTAATGCATTTTCTTACATTTATATATACTAATTAATTTACTGGTATCTTCCCTTGCTTTTCGCTTTCATTTGAGACTTCTGTGGCTTAATTTAATGCAGTTTTAGTTAGTTTATCCATTTTCTTGATGTCGATGTTTCCGTGACTGTCTTCTGTTTACGTCGCCATCTTGACACCTTTTTGTGTTGAGTTGTTTTGTGCTTCTGATCTGTTTGTGAATTATTTTTGATTTGGAGATTTATTTTGGTGGAGTGGTCTTGTGGTGTGTTGTATTTTATGACTTATATTTGATTTGGAGATTTGGTTTGGTGGAGCGGTCTTGTAACGTGCTGTATTTTATGACTTATTTTTGATTTGGAGATTTATTTTGATGGAGCGGTCTTGTGGTATACTGTATTTTGTGAATTATTTTTGATTTGGAGATTTATTTTGGTGGAGCGGTTCTGTGGTGTACTGTAGCTTTTTCGGGTTTTTTGAGTTTTTGGTAATTTCTGATTATTTATAACTTAGTGGCGTGTGTTGCATTTAATGTCGAGGAAAGCTAATGTGATGGAGGCTTCTATGAAGTCTCTATTTCAGGAAGCAGAGGATTTGGAATTTCCGGAAGTTGTGAATAAGGTGCATGCTTTTTTATATGAGCTTTTCGAGGGTCAGCGAAACAAGGGTGGAAAATTCACTGCGGAGATTATGTCAACAACAAGAAAATGTTTTGACCATATAGGTTTAAGTCATGTTCGTGCTCATCGTGATTATGTGGCTAGCGAGGCCAAATTAAAGACTCTGGTTTCAAATTCTAAGGCATATGAAGCTCTTGTAGAGAGATTTTCTCGCTCGTCAGGCCATTCTGCGTTTCCCCAGCGTGTTCCTGTTCAGATAGCGGAACCACCAGCTGAGCCGGGCTTCTCCGTTGTGATCTCGTCTTCTGGAGAGAAACAAATTGAAGAAATAAAGAGGGAAATTAAAAATGCATGTCGTTCTGGAGTACAGATATCTCTTCCGGAGGATGTGGTTACGACGAAGGCAGGCCGGCTCATATTCAAAGTTAAAACAAGGGCCGACACGTAAAGATTCAAGGAGACCTTAGATAAAATGGGCACTTTAAAGGAAGAAATAAAGGTCACCGTGCCCAGGCGAAGACTTGACCGGGTCCTAGTTCTTAGTGTGGAGCCTGACGTTGCTGAAGATGCGGTTCGTGCTTCTCTTCACAGATCGTTGTTCGTTGAAGGACGTGCCGGCGGAGACGGAGACGATGATGGAATTGAAATTGTCAAGAAAAGACAGACTCGTTCAGGGAAGGTTAATTGGTTAGTTGGCGTCAAAAGGGGTGACTCCGAAATGTTGGTTAAGAAGCGTCGTATCTGTATAGATATGGAGAGATACAGCGTCGTAAGTTTTTTTCCTATAGTCCGTTGCTTAAACTGTCAATCTTTCGGACACACCGCAGCCAAATGTGAGAATGATATGAAATGTGTTAAGTGTGCAGGACATAATTCTATTAAGGACTGTATGGTTTCGGAGATAGCTTGTTCTAACTGTCTTTTTGCGGAGGATACTGATACTGATGCTGGTCATAGAGCCGATAGCACGGATTGTCCCACTTTTAAATCTTATATAGCGGAGACTCTTAGCAAACAGTTGTGATAGTTGTTACTGATCTTTTGTCAATAGCTCAGGTTTACGTTTTGTTTAAATTAACTTACACCATTGTACTGATGCATCTAATGCTCTTTTCCATTTTATGGACGGTTTCAATATAACCTTTGCTCTTTGCCAAGATCCTTACATCTATGACGGTTCCCTGGTTGGTCTCCCCACAGGCTGGATCTACTTCCTCTCTTTAACTGGTTCTGCTGCTATTATCTGTAAATCGACGACTATGCATGTGTAAACACTCTGAGTTTAAACAATAGTGTCTTTATTAATATAACTATAGATCAAGGTTCTTTAATCATCGGATCGGTGTATGCTGCACCTTCTAAACCAATCGAGAATGACCTTAGAGACTGGTGTTACTACTTCCCAGACTTTTCTAAAATCGTCGTTGGAGGAGACTTCAATATACCTATTATTTCTCTTGGGTATACCAGAGAAAGCGAAAGGACAGAAATTTTCCAAGAATATTTGATGATCACTAACCTAACCATAGTTAACTCTAATTTATTCTTTCTAATTTATTTCTAACCCATTTAAAACTAAGAATAAAAAGATGTGTAAATTCAATGCTTTGTTCCCGCAACACTTGCCTCGTCTAAATGCTACTCTGGATGGACTTCCTAATCAAAGTGCATTAGATACTTGGACTGAGGAGTTTTCCGCTTTACTACAGGATATCATGAATCAGTGTTTTCGTAGAGGTCGCCTACGTCATTGTCCAACAAATACTTGGCACGATGAAGATCTTCGAAGTCAACGAAACAGGGTCAGTGCCTTGCATAAGAGATATTTAAAAAACTTAGATGTTATTACGTATAAAGAAAGCTATAACATAGCTCGACGTGAGTATAAGAAGAACCTTCGCAAGGCGAAGCGAAATGCTTGGCTTAAGTTCTGCGATTCAACAAATAATGCATACGGATCCTTATATAAATTTATTTCTAAGAAGAAATTGTCACATGAAGATTTAATATTTACTACTTTAGAAAATTCTCATGTGTTTGCGAGCTATGACGACGTGGCCGAAGACCTAATGAATCATCACTTTGATGCTAATGCTGATTTTACAGATCCGTATGAATTTACCAGTACAAATTATTATACTAATCAGGAGGATTTCCATCCCATTACAAAAAGAGAATTGTTTTATGTTATGCGCCAGCAGGGTAACAATAAGGCTCCAGGATTTGATGAGATAGATGCCTTGGTAGTAAAAAATCTTTGTAAAAGTTTTACGCCTTTTGTTCTTAAGCTTTTTAATACTTGTCTTCGTTTTGCTCATTTCCCTATGTGTTCGAAAAAGGGTCTTGTTTTGTTTTTTCGGAAGCACAACCGACCACCTGAGTTGCCTAAGTCTTACCGACCAATTACATTGCTGCCGATTATTGCCAAGATTTTGGAGAGAATAGTGAAAATGCGAATAATTACAATTCTGGAATCTTCTGCATATCTGGACGAAGGTCAACATGGATTTAGAGAGTCTAAGAGCACTATAACGGCAATGGCTGCTGTAAAGAATTTTGTTAGGGAGACTTTGAATGATTTTAAATATTGTGCATTAATTAGTTTCGATATCGTTAGTGCTTTCGACGTAATCGATTGGCAAATACTTGCTAGTATTATAGATCACCTTCCTATACAGGATTATTTAAAAAAGATCTTGAGGAACTACATAAGTCATAGATTGATAGGATTCAAGTTTATGAGAGGGATTCGCTGGTTTCATACTTTTCGAGGTTGTCCACAGGGGTCCTGTTTGGGTCCCTTGTTGTGGACTCTGGTTGCTGATAAAATATTAAAATATTATAAGCGTCATTTTAGAAAAATCATTTCATACGCTGATGATTCAGCTATTGTGGAAGGGGCCGATACTCGTGCAGCGCTGGAAGATAGAGTTAACGGATGTATTGAATATTTCATGAACGCATGTGAAGAGTTTGGCTTGACAATCAGCGCTCAGAAATCATCAGCAATGCTTTTCGGTAAATATACTTTGAACAAACGCCGTCCAATTTTTAAGCTTAGGAATACTAGCATTTCGGTCAAGGACAATGTACTATACCTGGGATTTTTTCTGGATAGCCGTTTCCGTTGGCTTGATCATTTGGATCTTGTTCGTGACAAAGTTATAGACTTTTCGTGCTCCATGCTCAAAACCCGCATTAGAGATAAGGGTCTTCCCTTAGATTACATGAAAACTTGATATCATTCGGTAATTAAGAAACAGATATCTTATGGATATGAAATTTGGTTCCGGGAGTTGAGATACCATGGAATTAGACGCTTGCCTTCATGCCAGCGTCTTTGTTTATTATCAATAATCAGAGTTTACAGATCTGTATCTACGGAAGCTCTTTGCGTAATTTCGGGTATACCTCCCCTGGAGCTGGAGTTGGAACAGATGTCTGGTCACTATAACACGGTGCATCATGAAGATCTAGTATGGATAAATAATATTTGTGTAACTAAGGAAAATATTATGCCACATTTACATACATTTGATTATCCTTATTCTGTGTCAACTCATCATATACAGTTTGTAAAGTCAGTCACTTCTGTAGTACCTATTTTTAACCACCCTGTAATTTACACAAACGGTTCCAAGATGAACAACACAGTTGGTTCCGCTTTTGTTGTTTATAATGATGGAGAGATCCTTTTAGAAAAACGTTTTAAACTTTACGCTTCTAATACTGTTTATCAGGCTGAATTATCAGCCATTGACAAGGCCATCGACTGGTGTTGCAGGGCTGATTTCAGAGAATTTCACATCTACACTGATAGTTTTTCTTCAATACAAGCCTTGCAGAACTTATTTCCAACTAATAAGATTTTGTATAACATATATTCTAACTTGAGACTGTTGAGTGGTAAAGTTATTTTTATGGGTTGGATTAAATCTCATATTGGCCTTGCTGGTAACGAAAGGGTTGACTATCTGGCAAAGTCTGTTATTCTGGATGATGAGTTTGACGAGAGGTTGGATATTCCAATCCCTGTTTCCTTCGTCAAGCGTTTTTATAAGAGTAACATCATCTCGAGGTGGACTAATGATTGGAAAATTAGTGAAAAGGGTAGGGATACCTTCCTCATCTTGCGTTCACCGGACGTTTCTTTTTTGTGTTATTCAATGGTAGTAGCCTATTTCATTTCCTCGCATGGTGCTTTTCCAGTGTATTTATTTAAGATTGGCAAGCGACCAACAGATAAGTGTGATTGCGGTAACGTCGGCGACGTTAAACATTTTATTTTTGGCAAGTGTCCTCTGATGCCTCTGTTCTTAAACTTTGTGAGAAATAGAACTCTGTCTTGGAATTTGCAAAATGTTCTCTTGCTGAGATCGAATTATTATAGACTGACAGTTATTTATAATGAACTGAATAAATTGTGTTCATTCATAAAGTACAGATTTTGAATATTTTGGTGTAATTAAAGAATTTTTGGTGGACTTTTGCCGGACTGTTATCCACATAGTGCTTTGCTAATATTTCTGCCTTCACGCATTTTTCAATTGTTTCTGGACTTTCAGGGTCTGATGGTCTTTTGTAACTTGAATTGACCTAAAATGTTTTATTGGCTTAATGTTTTATCTTGTTTTGATTATTAGTGTAAATCGTACTTAGTTTTGAGATATATTTATACAGTCATTTGTAACTGAAAATAACTTAAAATTTAGTTTTTCAGTTTCATTCAGTCTTAGTTTTAGTTTTAGCTTTATTTTTATTTTATGGTAACTAGGGTTACAGTCATATGTTAAAACTTGTACATGACTTTAATTTTTGTATTTTATTTGCTAGGCAGAGTGTGCCATATTTTTGTGACTTTTTAGTTTTATTATTTGTCGCTGTTTCCGGGTCTGTTTCGGCGGCTGGGGTTGAGTCAGATGGTGGAGGACGTTTTTCTGCCAGGGATTCAGGGCCTTTGCCATTATTTGGTTGGCTCCCTGGTAGAGTGATCAAGTGTTTGATCTTGATACAAGGATTCCAGAGCATTTTTTGTTTTGTCTTTATCTTAAAAAATTTCTAATGTGGGTGACATTTTGAAAAATCTGATTTTTTTACTTGCGATAGCACTCTAATACGTATATATGAACCGATTCCCATGCGAGTTAGTATGTGCACAGGAATTACTAAGGTCTCGACCGAGATATTGTCTAATTTGGTGACCAAAAATCCCTCTAAATAAAACCAGCTTGGATAAAGCTGATTAATTTCGCGAAATTCTCATTTTCTATTCAGTATTGTCAAAAATTTTTACTGAATATTCTATAATCGGTTTCCACTAGTTTGAGCTTCGTGTGTTTGAATAATATAAGCTGGTTTTTTTAAAATAAAGAATATGAAAGCTACCTCTTCCTCCTGTCAGTGGCCGGATGGACTTTTTTTGCAAGTTGAGTCACGAACAATAAAATTAAAAATTCGAGTTTTTTATTAATATTATTTTTTATTCTTTTCTTGTTAGATGCAGAGATCAACAAGTAATTTCGTTGTAATAGAGAAAAATCCTAACGTAAACATAAAGTTTTATAGTTCATTTAATGATTCACATTTCGGTGAAGTTAAAAAATTGAAACTAAGTTGAAGTACATTCAATGAAAAAGTCTTGCTGAAAGAAATTTATCAATCGATTTTTTAAATTTTGCTTCTCTGCATTGGAAATTTTTTTCGACAGATATCATTTTCGTATTTGTTTAAGAAGTTAAATAAATGAGGTTTCTATTTTCTGTATTAACTGAAATATTTCGAGACAACTAAATCTATAAGAATCCTTCCCGCTTTTCTTTTTGCAATTTTCCACTTGCATTGGATGCATTCATTCATTGCAAAATTTTCAAATAACTAGTGTTTAAATTTTTGATAAATGTATCGTTTATAAATTTATCTATTTATTAGTTAATTCATGGTATATATTATTTGCACCGTACTATAAAATGCTACATATTTACCTTTGTGCCAGAGTATTACTCAAATGAAGTCTTGCTCTATGACAGAAGAAGTCTGACCTGTGTAAGGACACCAATTATGCTAGGTCTTTGACAGTAGTGTACTAATTATTGCGCATTATCTTACAACAATATAATTACTGAGAATCAAGTATCAAGCAGGACGGTCGTTCTGCCAAGCCAAGCTGAAAAAAAATGCTAACCCCGCCAAACAAACAAACGCCAAGAATAATGGCAAGACACCGTAACTGCTTATTATACTGAAGACAACTTGTTCATGTTAAATAGGCGAAATATGCCAGCGTAAAATTTCCCATATCAAAAGAAGCAATCATCGTAGAAAAATAAAACCAACACCAGAAGGACCTAATAAAGAAGATCTTCAATTTGAGATCAAATGCATCCTCATAAATTAATTATACACAGAGATATAGATTTCTTAAAATAACGTCGAGATACTGAAAATGACCGATTTATTTTCTTCGTCACAACTTATGTCTCAATCGAGGTAGAGACTTAAATAATGGACAGAAAAAAGTAAGGATTGAATTTTTGGATAGATATTTACTCAATCTACGTGCTTTTATAAAATTCAGCTTTAAAAACATTAATTTTCTATTCATAATTAGCGAAAAACTGTTAATTAGTTCTAAAGTTTAAAAATTATGCCAAATAGCGATAAACCCGCCAAAATATTTTAGAAATCTTATAGTTTTCTTTTATATTATCCTTTTGCATTGATTTGATCGAAGATAACTATGGCTGAGATTCAGATAGATTTTTCGCTGTTAGCGAAATGAGTTTGACCAATCAGAAGCCTGCATGTTTGAGAATATTTGCTGTTTCTGGATCCCGGCCTATGTTATGAAAGTTTTGAGTCATTTTTTTAGTGCCGTGGATGAAGTGCAATGTTTGTAGAAATGTAGGTTAGGATCCAGATAGATTTTTCGCTGTTAGCGAAACGAGAATCACCAATCAATAGCCTGCATTTCTGCAAACAGCGAAAAGTTCACAAAAATGCAGACTTCTGATTGATGAATCTCGTTTCTCTAACAGCCAAAAATCTATCTAGATTGCGCCCAATGGAGGATATTCCAAATATGGGTTCGAGGCTGAAAAAAGTCACGTGATACCGGTAATTTATCCAAAGAACTTCTAACTGATAAGAAGGGAAGATACTACTACTTTGCCTCATGAACCGTTTCATTGGCTAGCAGGGATTTACATTACACGTCTACGGAGCCTTCCCTTCTTTACCATAGAAGTTTTTACCTTGACCACGTGATCAAAATGTAGATGGAATATCCTCCATTATGTTGAACACAATTTTGCATTTCCACATCCAGGAAGGGTATTGATTGTCATAACAACAATACATATTCGAAACTATTTAAGGCACTGATTCTGAACTCCTTTGCTATACATTTCGATATTAAATAAGTTGTTGTTTCCATAGTAACAGTACCTTTCTGTATTGCTTTCTCTAAAACACAAATATAGAAATTTAACAAAGAGCGCTCAGAATCAACACCATAACAGAGAGCCTTTATACATAATAGTGGTGATATATGCACAGGAAGCATGCTCATTTCAAGTTTTTGCCGAAAGTATGGCTACAGCGTCTAGAATACCTTGTGTGGAAATATGCTATCCAAACAACGCTAAAAATTTGTATCCCTTATATGTGCGACGATACTTTTAAAATTCCAAGTATCGATCACAGCGACATCTGTGGGATTTAGTATTACATTGCATAGACTAGCAATATCTTGCAGTTTGAGAAAATATCCTGCAGATATCGCTGTGATCTGTATATTTCAGCAGCATCGTTGCACAGTTAAGGGATACAATATTTTAGCACTTTTTTAAGTGTTACAGGGATAGCCAATTTCCACACTGTATATTCTAGGTGCTATAGTACGGCAATCCCCTTTCTTGAATAGAGGCTATTCTATCTACGTTATGATCACGTGGTCAAGGCAAAAACGTCTAACGTAAAGAAGGGAAGGCTCCGTCGACGTAATGTAAATCCCCGCTAGCCAATGAAACAGTTCACGGGAGAAAGCAGTAGTAGTTTCCTGTTTCCCTTCTCATCAGTTAGAAGTTCTTTAGGTAAATTGCCGGTACCACGTGACTTTTTCAGCCTTGAACCCATATATGGAATATCCTCCATTAGACGATACGCGCATGGACGAGCTTTATTAGACTAGGGAAATAATTCAATATGCATTAGCCTGACGATAATGACAAGCTCGCAAAGACCTTTAACGATTTGTTTTTATCACTTCTGCCAATAAACCTTTATTGGCCATATGTCGCTACTTCGTTATAGCGACACACTTGTTCCTAATTGGATCCCGGCCTTAATGTATCAAAATACGGAGTTTGCTTTCTGTACTATTCGTGAGCTCAGCTATAACGTCTAGAAATATAGGCCGAGATCAAGGTACATTTTTGCAAACAGTGAAAAGTTAGCAATAATTCTGGCTTCTGATTGGTCAATCTCGTTGCGATAACAAAGAAAAATCTACCTAGATCATGGTCATGGTGTGGAAACCGGCTATTCCAGTAATACTTTAAAAATTACTAAAAATTTAATCCCATAAATATTGAAAAATACTGAATGACAAATGTCGATAGCAGCAACATTTTCTAGATCTTCTCTGAGCGAAACGTTTTCTCATTTGATGTCTTTTGAAATAGTTACGTTGGAATTACCATATGTCGCTGTGATCGACATTCATCGTTCAGCCTCGTTCAACATTTATGGGATACAATTTTTTAGCACCTTTTTAATAAGCCGATTTTTGAGCTATATCTTCTAGATACTATAGCTCCGTTATAGGCCTAGATTATATGTTGTAGAAATCGACTATCCCAGCAATACTTTAAAAAGCGCGGAAATAGTGAATCCCTTAAATGTACAACGATGTTGAATTCCAAACAGTCATTTGCAGCGACATCTGCAGGATATTTTTTAAAGAAGTAAGAGACACGTGCAATGCACCGCTATAGCGTCTAGAATACATAATGTGGAAATGTGCTATCCAAGCAGCGCTAAACAGTTGTATCCTTTAAATGATCACTGACGCTGAAATCCAGGGAGCTGATCGCAGCGACACCTGTGATATACTTTCAAAGTAAACATCGTATTATTACAGCGGGCTTGACGCCAAGCACACAGGTCAGATGTATGTTAATAAAATCTAAAAAAAAAAAAAAAAAAATGCTACAGCGTCTAGACCAAATTATAGCGCCTAGAATATATAGTGTGGAAATTGGCTATCCCTGTAATGCTTAAAAAAGTGCTAAAATATTGTATCCTTAAATGTGCAACGATGCTGCTGAAACGTACAGATCGCAGCGACATCTGCAGGATATTTTCTATAACTGCAAGATATTGCTAGTCAATACAATGTAATACGAAAATCCCGCAGATTTCCCTGCGATCGACAATTGGGATTTTAGCAGTATCGTCGATCATTTATGGGATACAAATTTTTAGCGTTGTTTAATAAAATATTTCCACACTAGGTATTCTAGACGCTGTTACCAAATCGTCATGAAGTTTTAGGAAATATCCTGCAGATATCGCTGTGATCGACTCATTGGATTTCAGCATCATTTGAAATTTAAGAGATCCAATATTTTAGCACTTTTCAAAGTATTACTGTGATCTCCGATTTCCACACTATATATTCTAGGCGCTGTAGCACCGCGGTAGCCTGTCTTTTTCGTTTACCTCGGAGTAGATATAGATGAAGTCATTTGTAGCTGTTCCTAAACTGTGGCCAACAACATATAAGGCCAGTTCATAACGTCACACGGAGTTGATTATCTGTACACGGCAATGGACACAAAAAAAAATCGGCGCGCAGCTTTGTACTAATCATCGTGTAAAGATGATCTAACTCTGAGGCTAACGAAAAAGACAGGCTACCGCGGTGGGTCCGATTCTTCTTTTTTTACAGACCGCTGGAGTCACGTGATGCTCGAATGCACCAAAGAAGGTGCGTGAAAAGAGAGCATCACGTGACTCCAGCGGTTTGTAAAAAAAGAAGAATCGGACCCACCGCGGTAGCCTGTCTTTTTCGTTAGCCTCGATCCAACTCCGTGTGACTTTTAAACATCATGAACTGGCCTATTATGTCATTGGTCGCGCTAACACCCTCCCTCCTGCATCCACCGTATATAGCGGCATCTTGTACTGGAGACTGCTAAATGGGCTGCTATCGGTCAAAATCAAGAGAGAAAAGGGCAGAAGAGAGGGAAAGAACTCATTTTTTTGGTAACTAATTTTTCACACGGGAAGATTGACATGTCTGTTCCTCTCCTTTCATAACTTCATGGTGGTGAAATAAGCCAAAGCCTCCTAAATATTTGAGAAAGTCTTCACTCGCGTCACGAAAACATCACACAAAGCAGGCAAAGCAAAGAAACAAAATCATTCATTGGCTCGTGAATATGAACGAGCCAATGAATGATTTTTCTTCTTTGTTTTGCCTGCTTTGTGTGACGTTTTCCTGACACGTGTCAAGGCTTTCTCCAATATTTAAAGATCGTTGAATAGGCCGGGATCAAGATAGATTTTTCGCTATTAGCGGGATGAGATTGATCAATCAGACGTCTGCATTTTTCCGAACTTTTTGATGTTTGCAGTAAACACCGAAAAGCCTGCAAGGATGGAGGCTACTGATTGGTCAATGTAATTTTACTAACAGAGAAAAATTTATCTGGATCCCGGACATTAACTTTGGTTGGTTAAAACAATTTTGAATAAAATCAAATCAGGAAGCCAATGTTTGTTAACTTTTCTGGTTAGTTTAATTGAAATCTTCCTCGTCTATTACTGAAAACTGAGTTACCGTACTTTGGACAAAAAATTGAATATGAGTACACGACTTGTGCATATTTCACCACTCTAACACAGTGTTGCCAGATGGGCTACTTTTTAAATTCAGATACTTGATTGGCACCACTTTTTTGAAATTGTAAAATGCGCCTTATTTAATGACATATTAATTAAGGCGAAAACAAAGGGAATCTTACCGTTTATAATAAGTGCTGGCAATCAAGAAATCTGAATTAAAAAAAAGTAGCCCACTGGCAACACTGCTCTAACATATAAATGTTCTCTGTTATGATCATGATTCTAAGTGCAGTTGGTTACATTTGAGTATCTGGGCATTAGAGAAAGCAATAGTGGCCCACCGTGGCTGAGTGGATGAGACACCATGCCGCTAATCGCTTGAGAGCGTAGGTGGAAGCAGATTGGAATCCCGCCGTGATCCGCATGTGTTATGATGCATGTGTTCAATAAATCAAACAAACAAACAAGCAAGCAATAGTGAAAGGTACAGTTGGCATGGAAACAACGACTTCTTTAATTCGTATAGAAAATTAATGAATAGTAGTAAATGACTCAAGTTTAAAATGTAGGCAAATGGTCTGGAAATATGAATGGCTCCCATCTAGTATTTCACAAATTAATTTAATAGATTCACATGATGTATAACTTGATGCAACTCTTAGCTAATGAAAATTCTGCAACAAGATTTATGTAGGTAGATCTTTTGAATGAATAATTCAAAATTCTGAGAACAAAACAAAGTTCTTAAGGGCTCTTCCTCACACACCCCTCAAAAAAGGAAATACGATAAAAAAATATAAGAATTTGGATAGCTTCAATATGTCCGTGATCTTTTGTCAGAGTTCAGAAAAAGAGTCTGGGCATAAAATAAAAAAAAAAAACAAATTTGACGAACGATAAGACTATAGATTTCAGGCAATTTTTAACCGAAAAATATTTAATTCTAATGTATATGCGGCTTCAATAATAGACTATTAAAGATAATCAAATTAGGGGAAATTTTATAGTAAATTAATATCCTCACATTTTTGCAAATAGGTATGGATAAACAGACTTGAATAAAATTACATATTTATTCTTTCTTCTCTATAACACGATCTAAATGAAGATGAAGTTATATGTACGGTTTATATCTTTAAATGTTTAGATTTTTTTTTATCAAAAATGTTCCTTTATTATGTCTAGAATTGCTAGATTTACAGATCCGATTTTTTAGATGACTACGGGGTTTCATTCTCGGATTAACCGTAGGTATTTCTAAAGGTAAATTTATTTTGCAAAACCGCCAGCAAAAAAAGTTATAAAAAACAATTAACTGCCTGACTAACTGTAAATATATATTTTATTTCGACTCTGTTTTTTACTAAATTTTCATCTTTCGTAGAAAATTTTAAGGAGATATAAATTTAGAAAGACTGATACTTTGAAAGAATAAATTGACTTTCCTTACTTTTAAATTATTAATCACTATAAAAAATGAATGATAGGTAAACAAAATGTATAATATTGTGTTTGCTCCCTGCTTATAAAGGCTATACAAGGACTAATTTTAATTTGAGCTAGTAGAATTATTTCAATTATATATCATTTGTTTTAAAAAAAGAACTGATATCTACTAAAAAACAACTTTTCAAAAGTAAAAAAAAAAAAAAAAAAAAAAAAAAAAAAAAAAAAAAAGAAGGTGAAAGTTGTGGCTAAAAAATAGTGTGATATCAAATTTCCAAGCTTATATTACGGTACTTATTTAACATTTTTTGATAAAAATTTACCATATGTAAGTCGAGTACCTAAGTATGCGTTGATAGAAAGCCTTTTCTCCTTTACTAAATACATCATAACGTGTTTCTGAAAATTAATTTTTTTTAATTATGCATGATGGGCTTGGCGGCCATCTTTCCATATTTTACACAAATTTCTAAGCACTCAAGCTCGTAACATATTTGCATTATTAAGAATTTCGAACTTCTAGTTTTAGCTACAGACAGATAAATTAAGAAAGTTTTTTATTTTGAAAAAACAAATTGATTTTTACTGCTTTAACTAATTAATTAACCCCCCTCCGAAAAAAGAGAATCATAAGAGGAAACCTGAAGTTACTTCAGCTTTATTTTTAGACACAATTTTTTAGGCACTCATTTCCATAAATTAAAAGAATAAAATGTTTGCTTTAGTAACAATTTCGAACTTCCGATCTTAACAATGAACTTGTGTGCTTAGAAATTTGTGTAAAATATGGAAAGATGGCCGCCAAGCCCATCATGCATAATTAAAAAAAATTAATTTTCAGAAACACGTTATGATGTATTTAGTAAAGGAGAAAAGGCTTTCTATCAACGCATACTTAGGTACTCGACTTACATATGGTAAATTTTTATCAAAAAATGTTAAATAAGTACCGTAATATAAGCTTGGAAATTTGATATCACACTATTTTTTAGCCACAACTTTCACCTTCTTCTTTTTTTTTTTTTTTTTTTTTTTTTTTGCTTGGCTTTTTTTTTTACTTTTGAAAAGTTGTTTTTTAGTAGATTATAGATACGATTGTCTTTTCGTTATTTATAAATAATCGAAAGTATAAGTTATAAAAAAATTTCCTGTTAATTTATGAAACATAGGAATTTCACTGGGTTGTGCCATCTCTGTTAAATTGCTTTGAATGCACAAACTGGATAGTGAGTAAATAGCATCGCGAAAGATGAAAGTCAAAGTTTCGTTCCAAAATTTAATGTACTTTTTCTTATTTATTTATTTATTTATTTTTTACTCTGGGCTGCGACTCGACAATGAAGAAAAATCCTTACTTAATTGTTAAAGTACAGCAAACTTGGAAAGTGAGCGATAATTTATTTCAGGGTAACCTTCCAGTGCGTGAAGATAAAAAAAATTAGATTCAAATAAGTTTTTTCAATCAAAAAGTCTTGCTGAAGAAAATTATCATCATATATAGTTCGATTACAGAGATACAAAAAATAATTTCTTTACATTATTGTCTATAAGAAAAATTAATTTTCAGTGTACAGTAAACACTTCCATATCCGGACCTCTCATATACCGACCCTCCCATATCCGGACTGATAAAAATTCAATATTTATGGCTTTTTTTAAGTTTTTAAAAATCGGTCCATCTTGTGCGACATACTCATGAAAGATGTCCACACAATTTTTATGCATCTCTGTTGTCCTAGCCCCCATATATTCAGACCTAATTTAATTTCTCCTCTATTTTTCATAGATTGTATGGATAGTTATTCTTAATATCATCATCATGTACATATCATGTACATATTTTTTTCCTTCATATATATATATGTATATACCGGGTGTCCTAAAATGGACTGACTGATTTTAAAATTCAATAACTAGCAAACGGGGACAGATATTTAAAAAATTCCTGCAGGAGGGTTGTGCATGAGATCAAAAGTTTTTTTTACAGTGATTTTCGTTTTTAGTTCGAATTACAAACAATAGATGGCGCTGCGATCAATAGACGCTAAATTTCGGCTGATTTTTGGTCCTTCGGGACTCACTCAATACATTTCAATCTCCTTTTTCCGTATGGAAGAAGAGATCAGCCAAAAAATCGAGCTTGTATTTAGCGCCTATTGCTTATAGCGACATCTATTGTTTGTAATTTGAATTAAAATAAAAAATCACTGCAAAAAAAACTTTTGGCATTATGCATAACCCTCCTGTACGAATTTTTTAAACATCTGTCACCGTTTGCAAGTTATTGAATTTTAAAATCCGTCAGTCCTTTTTAGGGCACCCGGTATATATTACTTTTAAACTTCAAAATTAATTATATATTTTTTAAATTATTTTTTATAAATGTTGTATTGTGTTTCATATAAGAAACCAGCGAATCAACTCCCTCTTACTCTATTATAATATGGCAGTGTTGTGAGGTAGCAGATCATCAGAGGATCGAGAGAAAAACAAAACAGCCAAGTTAAATGCAATATTTAAAAAAATAAATGTATTTACTTCAAATTTTAATTGCAAAACTAAAGTATAACTACAATAAAAAGTGAAAATAAACTTTTTTATATCTCATTTAGGTACATTTATGGAACTTTTTTAACAAAAAATATAATCCTCTCTTAACCGGATTTTTCTCATATCCGGATCAATCCGTATACTTTAGTTCGGTTATGGGAGTTTCTACTGTATTTTAATAAACTTACACTCTTTCGAGCATACTTAAAGTGATATACCTTATTGATATTCAATATAACATTCCTTCTGTATCATATAAAGTGTGTAGTATTTATAATTCATTTACAGGACCTACAATGAATCACGTTACACTATGGCATATTTAGAAAAATTCTTTGCTGTGTATTTTTAAATGTTACACTGTGTCAAACATAATGAAATTGATGTGCATTGCTAAGGAGCTCTACAAAATTCTTCCTGTAGAATACGAAATTCAAAACATTTATTTGTTCATTTACAGAGACACAAAAAAGAATCCGAGTAGCCTATAACAGATAATCATTGGTAGTCCGTTTTCATATGCTGTCAGTTGTGTAATGCGTTTCCTAACTGAATTAATTTAAAACTTAATATATGATATGTATAACAGTCTGAACATCATATGCAGGTTTAAATAGCTTATTTAAATTCTTCATACATGGGAAATAAATACTGAAAAAACATTTAAATATGAATTGCGTTTTACAACTGAATTAAATTTAAGTAAACCATGTGGTGTGTAACAAATGACTGCGTGCACGGTTGCTTATAAGAATTACGATGTTTTATCGACTGTGGGCGTTAATTGTTGAAACTGGATATTGAACTGTGTCATGCATTTTCTAAATTGTTTGTTTAGATGTCTTTTTTACCTTATTAAACATTGTAGATCTGTTGCCATATTCTGTAAGTTTTAGAAAATGTTTCATAGTCTACGTGTGACTTATTGTTTTTCTTTCGTGTTTGTATTGACAAAAGAAGTCAAATGAATGAGGTTTCAATTTATATATGTATAGAAACCTCATGAAACAAATTAGTTCAAAAAAATCTTCTACGCTTTGCTTGTTTCTTTTTTACCCGACTGCCAAGAAGGGTTATGTGTTTCATGCGTATCTGGGTATGTGGATTTCTTTATATCCTCCAAACATCCCAGCGGCTGGATGGATTTTAATGAATGAGGTCTCTATCGATTCATCTTAACTGTCCGATGGTTATAGGCTAGATTTTGTTTTTATAAATTCAAAATGGCGGCCGTAAAATACAAAATGGCGGTAGAGGCGAAAAAATAATTTTACGCACCCTGTTGAGTGGCATATCATTGGATAAGTCTTTCAAAATGAAGACGACGCTTTATTGACTATTTTACGGTGAGAAGCTCCGTTTAAATACTACACAATCTGGAAGTTGTGTAGGTAGGATCTGTAGCTTTACTGCAACATCATAAACATCTATAGGCCTCATGAAAACAGTGTTTATAGATAGGAACTAACAATTAAACACAACTTAAAAGTCAACATTGCAAGTAAATAAAAAAAGTAGGTAAGTAATAGAAAAATAGTTTCGCATTGATGAGAAATAATTAATTAGTTCACTTTTTATGCTGTCGGGTTTCTTGATTTTTAAATTTAATTTTTACTGGTTCATCTGTGTTTTTTTTTTCCAAAAAAATTATTATTTTTTTTTTTACGTTAATATTTGATAAATATACTCCACAAATTCATTGTGTATCATGCAAAGATAATTGTTAAACTCAAAAGTACAGTATGTTCAAATTACTTAAAAGATGACAAAATATTTAAAAAGGTGTTAAATTTTATATTTCTCAGTACTTTAAATAATATACATAGCCTTCGTCAAAAAATACAAAATTTTTGTATCCTCTGACGAAGGCTATGTCTATAGTTGAAAGTACTAAGAAGTATTAAAGTAATTTAACACCTTTTTTAAATATTTTGTCATCTTATAAGTAATTTGCACACAGTGTAATTTTAAGTTTAACTTTTTAAAGATGAATTTAGCATTCAATTTATTTGTTTGCTGAGGTGATTGTTTTCCAATATTTTGCATCCCACTATTACTGGATAGTAGTTCTTTACTTATTTGATCCCATTTTTCTGTGATTAAATTATTATATTTTTTTATATCTAAAACACTAATAAATGCTACATATTTACTAAGGTGTTAAAGATTTACACAAAACGAGAATGTTCGAGATCAGTGATTAGGCGTATTCTATAACAATAATTACGTCTTCTAGTTGGTTCTGTTTTGAGTTGCATTTCATTTCACAATAACATAATTTTTGAGAATCAAGTGTTGTAGGCGCGATTTTTATTGGATCCTTGCTAAAAATAATTTAAAGCATAAAGTTAAAAAAATGTATCTCTTTAAGAAATGGTTCCTATTACTATTTTGAGTAGGCTTTGTGCTATTTTTCCACTGCTGCTTTAAATAGATAAATTACGTCTATCCTACTATCATGGGTTGTAAAATTCGAAATTTACTGTTAAAAATAATAAATAAACAAAATCCATTTTTACACTATTAGAAGAATCGTAAGAGAAAAAATGGTAAGATTCAAAGAATGTTTCATTATAAAAGATTGCAGTTAGGGGATAAAATATATCTAAAAGTAAAAATAGTTAAAACACCTTTTTATAAACATTCAATATTAATTTTAAATCGCGCCTAATTCATGACTAATTTATGTAATTCCAAAAAAAGTCCATCATTAAGTAATTTCACGTAGGTCCGTAGTTATTCAAATGTCACCGCTTTCATTTACACTTGATAGCAAGCGTGAGCGTATTTAGCAAATTTCAATTTTTGCTCTATTTATGTTTTAAGATATTGCAATAGTAAAGAGGAAAACGTGAATTACTTAAACTAACTTCCCAGGCTTTCTAAATTATTCTCTTAACTTAAAATCATTGTTTTATTAATATGAAACAATTAATTTATAAAAGCGTATTTAAAAAATATGTCTATTGCTCTCTTTAATTTTTATTTGTATTTTCTACTTTTTATTGTTTATTGTTTAAAATACATTGTTGCTGAAGTTTCACAGCCAGTTGACAAATTTAGGTGATAGTGGTTTGGCGAATAATTAACTCGAATGTCGTTCTAACTCGTAAACAATTGAATCGTTTATTTTAGAAAAAATCACTAGTCACATTTTTCAAATTTTACACCGTAAGTAAATGCGTATCCAGTTTATGTACCTTTTCATAAATAAACATGTTTTCTAACATCCATAGCAATAAATGTAGTTGAGTTAGGACTGTACCATTTGAAAACATAATGCGGCTACCCCTATAGAATATATTTTTATAAAAACATGGATTTAAAAAAAAAAATGTGACTTGTGCCCTTCTTAAAGTATCGGATTCAGTACCTCAAAGAATACTACACGATTTATCAGTTAATAGAAAGTGACTTAAAATTAGTTTATTAATTTATAATTAAAATCTAAAAACATTAAACTGTATTAATATTGGAAAAACACCTGTGTGGATATATTTTTTTAATTATAACATAATTGGTGAAACATGATTTCAAAATTCAATCTTTACTTACAAAAAAACAAGATAAGTTAAATAGAAGAGTGTAAAATCATAAAACGTATGCGATTGTTCAACTGAGAAAATATTTCCAGTGAAAATCAAAAATTGAAACTAATACACTTATTCAATCGAAAAGTCTTGCTAAAAGAAACTTATCGAGTATTTTAAAGATTTTGTTTCTTTACATCGAAACTTTTTTAAGCTGTAATCTTTCTTGTATTGATTTAAGAAGACAGATGAATCAGTTTCTTATGTTCCATATTAACTGAAACATTTTGAAATAACTGATTCTATAGAAATCTATTACACTTCGCTAGTTTTTCTTTACGCGTGGTTTGTTTTCCAATTTTTTTATACAAATAATAAAGTAGTGATGATTTATTTGTGTTTGTAGTTAGAAAGAATTTAGTAAGAAAAACTCTTTCGAAAAAGAAATAAGTTTTATTCTATGTCGGAAAGGCAGTTTTAAAAAAATGTTCCTGTTCGAGATATGATAATTAAATACTGTAATTTTTCATTAAAAACGAAAACAGATGCTTCTTTAAAGAAATTCATTTAAATAAATAAAATTAAAAGGACAAATGAAATAAAGCAATTTACAGAAAATTATTCCTAAAATAAAGTTGCATATTGCGGCCATCACAAAACATTCTTGCATATTATTTGCATGATTTCTGTATTTGTTTAAACGGTGCAGTTACATATGATGTGCTATGAATGTGGAACACACTTCTTTTATTTAAGTTGAACAAGGTGTTACAGTGATCAGTGAATAAAAAAAAGGTATCACAACAGAGCTATACGTTTTATATTTAAACCTGGACAGGCATACGTATTCCAAGTTTACTCGAACTTAAAATATTTGGTACATTTCTGATCATCAGAAATTACGAAGAAGCTATAATGTTCATTTAAATAATTATAATATAGTGGTATGTCTTGTTGAGTGATGTAACCAAAGTTAAATCAGCACACTTTTTGGATTTTGCTATTTGGTACAGTTGCATTTGTTATAAGATAGGATAAGCTTCAGCGGGGTAAGAGCGGGCATTCTTCAAAAAACTGGCTACAAAACAAAAAACTATAAATGTATTAAAAAATTGTATTTGTCATTAAACCTTAATAAATAACAAAACATTTCAGGATAATGATAAAAAAAAGGCTAGGAGAAAGTGGTGTAAAACCAGATACCATAAATGTTTTGATGAATAATTCCAATATACCACTCAAAATGCAGCAAATAAAGGCATGGCTGTAATATTAAACATGAAGGCTATTGAAAAAAATTGCACAATAGATAAAATTTAATGGTCCTTGTTCGCAAACTTGAAGTAACTATAAAAACTAAAAGTGTCACTTTTGAGGTAATGTTAGGTAAAACCGGGTACATATCAAAAAAAGCAACAAAACATAGTCAAAACAATTTTTTCATTTATTATTCAGCCAATTTTCAAACTTATTCAATCCAAGTAAAATGTTAAACTTTGAAACATGTTATTTTATTTTTATTTGGGGGGGTTTAGATTGTTGTAGAAATTGCAAACTATATCATCTTCAAAATCAAGGTTAAATCCGCCATAGGCATCGTGGAAAAATGCCATGTAAATTGCGTGAATTGACCTTCCATCTCTACTTGACGCATCTTACACAAGTGGGTTGCGATGAATACATGGATCACTTCCATCTCATCATCATTGGTCAAAGGCAGCTAGTCTTCTTCTTCCTCCTCAGAAGACGAGACCTCATTCCTTTTTTTGCCCTCCTTCTCACATAATCTTCCTCTTGACTTTCCTTTTCTTTAGGGTCTCCTTTTTTCTGACGTAGGTTTTGTAAACCTGATAATTAAGCATTTTGGATTTGTAGGGAGATGTAGTTAAAATGTCTGCAGCATCTCCGTTTTGTCTGGTTTTGATTCTTCTATTTTTCTTTTCCTTAGGTTTACACTGCTAGCAATTATAGCATTCGAACTTTAACCAACTCCACACTGCTTCACATGGACGATTGGTCCTTTTTCATGTGTCAGATTACAGGTGGCAGCAGCTACAGGGGAATAAATAGGGGACCCGGTTGTACATGACTATCCAGTTATATTCCACTTTCCCCTACATTATAAATGTGCTCCATATTTCATAAGCCTATCGGGTTTTTTTTTTTTTTTTTTTGAAAAAACTGCAAAAAAACATTAAGACATAGTTATATTTAAATGCATATACAGTTCGTGTAAAAACTTTAACGACAGCAAAAAAATTTGATAAATTGAAAATGCGACATATGAAATGATAATTTAATGTTGATCATAAAGTGGAACTACTAATATAAAAGTCAACAGAATGTGTCTATGTCCTTTTTATTGCGAAAAAATCATAATTATGCAAAAAAAAACTCTATCTTTGACTGTGTAAAAATTTTAAGGACACCAGTATTGTTTTACAGAAATGTTATATATAATTATTACTAAGAATCGACTGAAACAGGTTTTTAAGGTCGAAACCGAAGCTAAAACCAAATTATGGCGATCTTTCTATTTTCGGCTGAAATCGAAAGCGAAAATGTCCAAAAATTTTTAAAGTACTTAAGTTTTATGTATTAAGGTAATTAATATATGCTTAAATATATTATTAATGAATTATACGTATTTATTAAATATGCGTAATAATTAATTAATTATGCGTATTTATGAAATATACATAATTATTAATTAATTATACGTGTGGCCCAAATTGTCTCTCTAAGCCTTAGATTCAAAACTTTTTTTATATATATAAAATACAACGTAATTAATTCATCGATGACACAGAAAGATTTTTTAATTATATGAATTTCATTTAATTAAAAAATAGTTTAGTTTTATGTATACACACCTCGATTTATCTTTTATAATGATTTCTGCAAATGATCATCTATTATACTAGAACTTTCTCAAACAGCATTCGAAACTCTTCTGCGGTTTCAAGCTGAAAATTTTCTAGTACTGATATGTCTGCATCTTTTAATGAGCACGTGAAAAAGTTTAGTTATATATGCATTGCTTGCTTTATAATTTGCATTCACGTCTTGAGTCCGTCATGACTGATAATTACAAACAACGAAATTCATAGCAATAAATAGTATCGTTTGAGCCGACCGATAAAACTCAAATCGATGAGAAATGTTGAAAATTTCCGAAGGAAGAAACGAGATATTTGGAATACTGTTAGCTTCGCTCCAAAATCTGAGTTTCTCCGAAAATTCGTATTTGGAGAAACTCAGATTTTGGACCGAAACATCAGTATTCCAAAAATCTCGTTTCTTCCTTCGGAAATTTTTAACATTTCTCATGGATTTGAGCTTTATCGGTAGCAGTAGTTGGTGGTAAAGTTCTCCCAGCGTTACGAAGAATGAATTAACACGATTTTACTTGGATTTCCTTTTTTCATTGATTGAGATTTCATTTTCGCGATTGTGTATATAAATTGGCACAAAGTTTCACATTTTTGTGACTCAGGTATATGTCAAGGCCATAAAAATAAGAAATTCGGTAGTGTCTCCTATAAAATGTGATAAAGAGTTGTTAATTATATGTGTTTTATATAGGGAAGCATTGCTCCCGATTCTTCAACGTTCAGGATACCAGTATTTTAATACAGTAAATGTTATTTTATTTAATTGAAACATTTGCGCGATTTAAAAGGACAACATTATCTCTAAGATGATAGTGATGTGCAAAAAGCCTGGGACTTGCCATGTCTGATGGGAAGTGAAATGTTTTGCCTATTTAATGCATTTATCTTTCTTTTAATGCTACTAGAACGCAGAGTTGTGAAAATTCGAAATTATAATTATCTTCAATATAAAAACAATTTAATTGAGTGTAATTAATTATAGTTAAAATTTCATGCTGTAAAAAATTCTTGCAGCACAATAATTGGAATTGCCATGATTCCATTCTGTGATTAAATGCCTGCGTTTGATTGTGTCTAACTATAAACAATTACATGCAATTAACTTGTAATTTCAATACGAATAATTGTGATTACAAATTTGCCCAACTCTGCGTGAACGACGTCTCGGGTAACAGCTTGTAGAGTAATAAAAAATATATTCAAATAATCCCTATTACGAAACATTATGTGGAAAACCCGACTAAGGGAAGCAAAAGGTTAGTTAATCTTTCGTATTCTGATCCGAAACATAGGTTTGCGTCAAATATGAACGATATTAGTAATATTACGATTTAAATTGAAAGTTGATACTATTAAAAGACTATCACAAAAAATACATTACACAGTTAATCACGTTTGCTATTTAGTCAATTGGCAGTGAACACGATCGTAAAGGATTAGCCCTTACTTATAGAAATCTACAAACATGCTCATTTTGAGGTGATTTTAGTAACTTAATTCTATCGAGTATATTATTGGGTATTTATATTAGATCTTAGATATAAATATTGTAGAACGGCAATCAAAAGTATTTTCCGAAAACAAAAATTATAAAAACATTAGATTTCTGAATTAGATGTCTCAGTGTACATTTCCACTAGTTCTTTATCCGTTAGATAAGTGTTTGTGATTGGCAGGCAAGTAAATATTGCTGTATGGATATTAGGATAACGTAAAATTTTTGTCTAAAATGTTGCTTATCTTATAAATCGCAGTGTAAAAATAAATCTAATTTAATAGGATTATCATTAACACAATCAATAGAAAATTACAAATGTACATTAAATCACACTACTGAGGGTCCTACTTCCTAGGGAAATCTATTTTATCATCTAGAAATTACCAGAAGAAGTAGTTCGTGCGAATTATAGAATATTATTAAATAACAATGTGTTTAATTTAACTCTTCTAATGTCTGGAACCTTCGATTTTTTTTTAATTTTATAAATGTTTACGTAATTTTAAAAAAAAAATTGTTTTTTCTATACGAAGAATAATTTTACGCAAAGTGTGCTAAAAACAATGAGTTGTAAAGCTGACGTTGAGGCACCTGATCTGTAGATTTACTAATTATAATACATATCAAATCAGTTCAAAATTAATATTACTTCTAGAAAAACTATCGAATATTTATATAGGACAGATTTTTGATATCACTAAATATGGGCTCAAGGAACAAAAAAAAAAATAAAAAATAAAATAAAAAAATAAATAAATAAAAAATAAATAAATAAAGTTTTGGAGGAGACATAATTTATAACTTCGTCAATGCAGAAGATATCAAATCTGCTAAAATGTATTATAAATCTTCTTTGTATTAGCTAAAACTTTTATATTGCAAGTTTTAGATAGGACCAAGTCTTACAGCAAAACAGAAATAAAATAAAATAAAATGAAATAAAGGGGAAAAAAATATAAACCAAAAAGTTGGTAGGGGAGGGGGAGGTTGTAAAAGATAAAATTTCCCATCTGCGTTAATCCGCCATTAAGGCGATAAAAAAGTATCAGTGGCGTGATGCAATCTTTTGACAACAGTCAGAGATGCTGTATGTAGGATTGCATTATTAAACGCGCGCGAGTGCCAATAAAAAGACCGTCAGAATTTAAAATATAGTGTTTGGTTCACTTAATGGAACAATCACTACACGGTTTAAATTTATTATATAAATCTTTTTAATGTTATCTATAACATTTGTAGTATCAAGATTTTTATAAGATGAACACTACTAATGGATTATATTATTAAAAAATATTATCAAGGGATGAAAAAAAGTATTAAAGAAAAAATTATCGTACTATGTAAGAGTACTCTTACAGAAAACTGAAATTAAAAAGTCCCCAAAAACGGCCAGATGAAATTTTTACACTGAGTTTATCTTTAATCTTGATTTTTTTTTCGGCAAAAATAATATTTAACTTCGAAATCTACTTGTGCCTGTAGGCGGAGCCGGCAGGGATATTTTTAATATATAAACTGAAAAATATATAGTTGTGTACAATTATAAATTACGCAATTATGTGTACGTATAATAAATTAGTGTAAATAAGTTTTAATAAACGCTTCGCATGAAAAAACACCACAAAAATCCTATATTCCAGGGTTTCAAAATTGTCTTACTCCGTAAACAGGAAATTTCAGAAAATATTAAATGTTATCAATTTAAAATATGTCTTTAATTTATAAGTAAACAAGTATAAAGAGTTGAATCTGTAAATGTTTCCAAAATCCCAAATCGTTTTCGTGATGGATTTTAATAACACTCTTTCAGCTTATGAGTTATGTTTTGTCTATCGGTAATAATAGAAAAACCTTTCGAAGCTTGTAATGTGATTTTAGAAGGTGCCTAAATTATTTACTTAAAACAATCTGCAGAAATTATCTAATTGTAGCAAGTTTTGTAATTATTATAGATATTGGAGTGGGATTTTTTTTGCTGGACGTTTCTAATTACGTTAAAACGTTATAAAGTTATCGAAAAAGACTTAAAAGATAGGGATAAAGTACGAAATCGGATTATACTAAAGGAAATGGGGCTTTCCTGGAGAAATTCCAAAGGCAGATTCGAATCTCTCACAAAACGAAAAAAGATTGTTATTTGGCTTGTAAATTTCTCTTTGTTCTTATTAAATGCATCTTAACTAAATTAAATACCATGCATCGACTTGACGTAAGTTGTTTAATTAGTATTATGAAATGAGATATGAGTAAGAATAATTTGCTAATTTCACACTTGTGAAGAGGTGAGAGTGGAAGAGGGTATGTAAATGAATGGGCTACATTCTAACACAATCAGAAATTTGTTTTTAATCATAAATGGACATTTTCAGATCAAAAAGTCTAGTAGTGGTTTTTTGAATAAAATAAAAAATCTTTAGGATATCTATCCAAATTTTCATTTTAAGCCTGTTTTCGGGGCATAACAGGGATAAAATGGTTGTAATCGTACCTTGATTATTTAAAACACAGGAAAAGAAAACACTGTTTGATACTTAAGCACCTGAATAAAAGCACCTTAAATTTTCAGACGAATAGAATGAAAATGTTTTTAAAAGGTTCGTGTTGTTAAACTTGGAAAATAAAAAAATTGAGGAACTCCTTTCAATAATCCCTATTTCATAAACTATCCGATTATTCCCTACTTCCCACTTTAGGCCGATTTAATGCATTTTGTAAGGCTTTTCTATCTGCACATTAGGACGTAGTCTCCCGTAGTCTCCGTATACTGTCGTAGCAGGATATTTGCTAAATGCAGTATATCCCTCTAAGTGTTTGGGGCGTAATATTCCATTCATTAAGCTCCAGGTTTCACAACAATAAAAGCAATATTTAAGATAATATAATTCTATAGATTTAATGAATTTTAAATACATTGAAGAATGATTAATACTCTCAAGGATTACATTAATATTTGTAATTGATTTATATATATATATATAATGTTGAAAGAAGCATATTTTCCTAGCATTGAAAACAAAATGCAGGGAAAACAACTTTACAATTTTACCCTTTTGCAAGACCCTCAGAGGGATACTTAACTTAGGAAAGACAAGAAAATAAGGAACTGGTGGTGATAATAAGACAACAAAAGTATATCTTCTTAAATCCGAATAAAAGTGCAGAAAAAGCTCTCTGATTTGGACAGATTCATTTGAGTGGGATAAAAGCAGGTGTTTTTTCTACAGTTTTAGTACACAAAACATATTTTAACACTATCTGTTAACTGCTAGTAGTTAACCCTTAAATGCCTGGTGTTGCTTTTCGGCAACATACCCAATTTAGGCTCTAAAATACTATTAGAACAATATTGAAGCTATAATGCCTAATGTTGCCAATAAAATACATTCTGAAAATATTATTAAATTGATTTTCAACATGTAGATGGCAACACTTGTGCTGTTTAAGAATAAAGATAGATTTATTTTTTCAATTGTTGCTACTTGTTCTTTTTGTTTCGTTTGGAAGCTTGCGAAATACCCTATTTTGACCTGCAGTGAGCAAGTAAAATTTATTTATTATTATAGTTTCTAAAATTCTTGTGTGTTTAATATTATAGAATTTTATCAAGGGAAATTATTTTTTCAATTAAACACCAGTATTGCCGATTAGTAACAAGCTGTTTTTTAGCCGTAAACTATACTTAAAACAAAATATGATTTTTTTAAGTATTTTTCCCATGATTTATTTAAAAAATAAAAACCGAAAAACATTATTACAATGATTTTTGAAAAATCAGGCATTTAAGGGTTAATTTAAATATGCCATGTTTAAGATACATTAAAGGCCAGGATAAGTGATGAGAGAAATTCACATGGCACAATCTATATATTTAAAACGCTAAGCGTTTTCTTTCGACAGTCCGTGAGAAGAAATTACTGCATCAAATTACACCAATCTTTTTTTAAACGAAAGATATTTGGCCACAGATTTGTTATCGTCCATTCGTTTGTTCAAATATTTTGTTATTTAGCCGTAATTTGAAATTAAAATTCTACAGTTGCGCATGCGCAGTATATAAGTACAAGTCTGCCTTTGGAGTGACACGCTGTACATGCGCAAAAATGCTCGCCCAGTTGAACTATCACAGGCACAGGTCGAAGCTGTTTTAAGTTCGTCTGCTATTCGATCTTACTGTAAACAAGCTTTTCTTTCTTTCATAGAGTTAATATTATTTGGCTCTTTCAGCATTATTAACAATTAAAAAATGTATTGTGTCGATATTAAGAGCTAGATACAGTTTATTTCAGGGGGTGTCATATTGTTTTGGCCATATTACACACAGAAGATAAACACAGTGATTTGAGGCAAGTTATTTCTGGTGATCCGCCTTATGAAGTACCAGTAGTTAGATACAAAGATTGGCAAAGTAGCATATTAAGTTGTAGCTGCTTCTTCGGAAAAAATATGGTATCATAATATATATAAATATTAAAACACAAAACTATTTCTGTAAGATCAGAACTGAAATTCGAGACATTCGTATGCGATGAGGCAACTGTTTTTCGAACCTCTTCAATTTAGAAGGAAGTTAAACAAGTTCCCGCTAGCGTAGCGGGTTAACGCAGTACTTTAAAGCTCTGAAAGTTTGTAGAGGATGCTGTTTCGAACCCAAGCATGACAAAACGTGTAATTTTTTTTTCGATAATTCATTTCAATAATGACATATTTTATTAGGAAGAGAAGTTATAGAATTTTTATTTTATTATTATTATTTGAATGCTTTATAATTAAATAAAATTTAACACTGAATAATATTTTGAAAAAATAATGATTTTATATTATTTATGCTGAAATATTTTATATGTAATTATCAATTAAATAAATTGAGCTGATCTAAAATTTTCGTTATTTTTTTTACCATTATCAAGAATATATATACTTGTGTGTCAGAAAGAAAAAGTTTATCATTCATTTGCGTAAAAAGATAAAAAGGAAAAAAATAGTCTTATAAGAGGTATAAAAGAAATTACCTTGATATCCAGGTTTAATACTTAAAAATGTATAAAAATGTAAAATAAAATTCAAGTAATAAAAAATATATATTTAAATAATCATTAGCTGCATCAAGTTTCAAATTTAGGTTTTTAGAGAGTGAGACAGATAAAAATAAAATTCATGTCAACTTTTAATGGCCAAGTAGTTTTAATAAATAAATAAATAATAAAATAGATATTGTTATTAAAAAAATATGAATTCGTAGTAAGTAAAAATAAATTCTCTACCCGATGTTTTTAGGTAAATTTCTGATAAAAAGCAAGCATAATTAGTTGTAAATTATAAACTTAAAATTATTTTACTTCAATGAATAGGTTAGACTGGCAGCACCATCTGTCGCATTAAACAAATAAGAATCACTTATGCAATATAGAAATTCGTCACGTAATTCGCCATTCAATAATTAATTTAAAAGCAACTAATAAAAAATTCAAGAATTTTTTTAATGAAACATTCAAATTATTTACCGTCAAATCTTGACGGGCACTAACTAGTATGCATAAAGATAGAAGTACATGCACCACATTAGAAATACATTTAATCACATGATATCATAAAATATAAAATTGAGAGGTTTTTGCAATTTTTTAATAATTTTGCAGAAGACATCTTCTCATCATTACCTTTTTATTTGTTTTATTACCATAAATTAACGTGCACGCAAATCATATACAATGTAGTTATAAGCTATATTTGTAATTTAGAAATAATTCAAATGGAAACATAAGACAATAATATTATCATTTATAACGTTTTAGCGACTAACTGTTTTATTATTAATATAAATATTATATTTAGCGAGAGATCGAATTATGTTATTTAAACCTTGTTCATGACAGATTCCAAAAAGAGATTAGGGAGATTATGGGAGATCCGTGGATGACAGAATCATGCTTACAGTTATAAAATATACAAATCAAGTACAGCGTTTAGATGTAGCATTTGTTTTGAAATGGGCTAAATAGAAATTAAAATACGAAATTAATTATTTTTTACTGCCCCACTTTTCTATAAACTATATATATATTTTTTAATGTTACCCTCCAACTAAGAGGATAAAAAAGCGCTTGTTTAAATATCGCAGATTGGAAATTTAGCATTTGGCGTCAAGTTATTAATGGCAGATATAAACTGAAGAAGCAGTTATTAACACTTAAAAGATTTACTGTAATACGGTTACCGTGTACTGATTTTTTCTTTAAAATTTTCATTTTCATTTCAAACATTTATATCATTGTTGTTGCCAAGATTTTAAGCGTCTCCATGACAAAAATTGAATGCTTCATACATAATAATTTATAACTTCTCTAGACATTGTGTAAGTTGGAAATATTTTGTACGTATTCATTTATAGAAATATATGCATTATTTCTCAAAACAATATAAAATGCGCATATTTCAGAAATCCTGTTTGCGTCATTAAAGAAACATCCAAATAAAGTTCGATTAAATACAGTTTTTAAATGTCATGTCCTTTTCAAAATGCGCGATTAACTTTATTTTTCTTTTAATTAATCCTCTAAAGCAGCCATACTCAATCTCTTTTCCTGGTGGGCAGTAAACGCAAGTTTCGGCTTTAATATTTCAGGCTTTTTTAATATTTCGGCTTTATTATATGTTTCGGCCCTTTATGTACTGAATTATAAATTCATGAAAATTTTATCTTCTAAAGCATTTCTTGTGAATTGTTTAAACCACATTAGAAGATTTACATAATCATTTAATAAATTTTAAAAGGATTAAGAAGGATTAATTCAATTTGAATTTATAAGGATTTTGTGCAATATTTATAACCCCACTCAAATCTTTTATTTAAATATTTTTCTTAGTATTTTGTAGAATTAGAAAATGTACAAAAATAATGTTCTTACAATAGAAATATAGAAATATTTCTGAATGGAAAATCACCCCCCCCCCCCCAACGCCAAGAAAGCTAAAAAGATTTAAAGGCAAAAGAAATCCCCCTTTAAAAAATAATTTTGTTTTCTGTAACCAATAATGCTTTTGGAACAAGAAAAAGTAATGCCTCTATAACTCATTCTAAACTGTATTACTAGTAATCCATGTATTAAATTAATTTTATGACAAGTTATTTTAATTGTACTTATAAGTACCGTTAGTAGATACAGGGTTAAGAGGGCCGCAACACACTTATAAAAGGGTAAAAGAAAAAGAATAATTAAAATAGTAAGATACCATAAGTAAAAGGTATATATAAATATTTTACAGACCTGCCGATACCTTTTGCCGATACCTGAGTCTGTAATTTCTCACTAATAACATGCCCCAACATGGTTTATTAGTGAGAAATTGCAGACTCAGGTATCGACCGGAGTAGCTCAGTGGTTAGAGCAGCAGTCTTGTATCCCGGGTTCGATTCCTGGCTCTGACTAATTTTTCACTCCAGTTGGGTTTATTGTATTTATTTATGTATGTCTGTAAAATATTTATGTATACCTTTAACTGTTGAATGCAGGCGTTATTTATGTGTGAATGTGTGTTTATTATTATACCATAAGTAGTATAACAATGCAATTTAACAGAGTAAATATTAGCGGTAGGGTTTGAACATTTGTCGCGAAAGAAATGTTACCAAAAAATTTTAACTCACTCTTTGAAAAAAGTGGGTTCTCAGTTTAAAATACGTCACACATTCAAAATAACTCCGATCCAAATGTACTCAAAATTTAGAAACACATGTACTCATTTTTTATTCCATGGATGTGTACAAATACGAACCATTATGGACTGCGACCTGAACCACCGTTTACTACAGATTAAAGTAAAAATGTACTGCGATTTATTTCCTGCTCAACAGATATTTAAATATTTATTAAGGGAAAATGGCAAAATTATTATCAAAATATCCAAATCAAATATTTTTATGATAAGAGAATTGTTTTCAAGCATTTTTAATTTATTTTAAAATACTGTACATAATTTAATATTTACATAAATAAACATCTTTTATGCCACCATGAATGAAATAAACCACTACAAAGTACAAACTTATTGTTTCGTTTGGTTTTGATAACTTGTGATGGTTCAAAATTGAGAAGGCATTAGGTTAATTTTTTATCCAAATACTCAATTCAATAGGAGTACACGATTGACTCATTTTTGAGTACTTCATTTTCTTCAATGCACTCTCCAAATAATAAACTTAGTAGTAGATTTCTATTGCAAATGCTAGAAATATGCCGCGAAGTTTGCTGGTTGAAAATACTGCTGCAAAATGTTTTTGCGACGAAAGCTCAATCCAAAAAAGCAGTATTAGCTATATAACAAGTACAAAACGTATAAAACAATGCAGAATTTCCAAGTTCTAAAGAAATCAAGTTGGACATTGCACGTCAAACGTGGCAAATGAGGTGCGTTCGTACTACAACTAATTTTATAATAAAACTTTGCACCGCATATTGTACTGAATGTATATTTTAGTACACTTCATAAGTGCATATCAATTTCATTATGTTCGAAAGGCTGCAACATCCTTAAAATACACCTGAAGTAATTTTTCCCATTGGCCGTAATGTAGCAGAAAAACTTTTGACTGTCCCTGTAATTAAACTATACATCCGATTTTAATAAAATTTGAAATGACTGGACAAAATTTTGCAATAATTACATATTTAAAATTTCAGACCTTTTAGTTGGGTAGTTTTTGCTCTGTTATATGCGAACGGACGGACAGATAGACGGACCGAACGAGGACTAAAGGTGGTACGTATTTATATAATTACGAACGCTCCTAAAAAAGCAGGACGTTTTCTCTAGTAAATCAATCTTCTGCTCCATGAAAAAACTTTTTCTTTTAAATTGTTGAAAATATTGTGCAAATTGTAAAATTAATTTGGACTTTTGAATGATGCTGAAGTTTAAGAAATGTATTTATCACTGTAGGAAAAATAGGACTATATGCAAAAAGAACTTTTGACTAAGTAAGTGGCTCTTAAGATGTTTTTAAAAAACTTTAAGTTAATTATAAATAACAAGACAGATTTTATTTTCCCGTAAAAATATATAAAACAACGATGGAGGTCTTAAATACATTTTTATGTACATCTCAATTAATACTAAAAATATGGGTTAATGGTTATGTGCCTCGGGCCGCGCATAAAGGGTCGCCGGGCCACATGCGACCCGCGGGCCGCAGGTTGATTATGGCGGCTCTAAAGTAACCTATATTTTTCGAAAAATAGCCTCGAAAATAGGAAGTAAAGTGATATAGTCATATATCTCAGCGAATACTTCACTTAAGACAAGTAATTTTTTCTGGTTTACGTCTTAAAACATGGTGTAAAAGTCTCTAAATTGAACTTATAAGATCCAGGAACCGAATGCAAAATTGAATTTCTTATTTAATATATGTACTGGCTTTTCCAAATAAATGTCATAGCTAGAAGTTATACTTCATTTGCATATTTTTCACACTTTCGTTAATAAAGAAAATTATTTACGAATGGATAATCTGCCCGGTAAGTGCTTTAATTTGCGTAAATACACTCAGATTGCTATGTAACTAATATATGTTATTGAGAATTACTATGGAATGTTCAGTATTGAAAGTTAAGTTTGTAGCACCTACAGTTCATTTACAAGGACATTAAAAATATTCTGTTACATTATGGTTTATAGAGAAAAATGATTTTGAATGTATTTTATTAAGGTTACATAAGTTCTAATATACAGGGTGTCTAGAAGTTAGTTGGGCAATTTCGTAAGTTAAGAACTTCCGAAATCTTAAAGGAAATTACTTGTTGAAAGTCAGACTAGTATTAATTTTACCGAAGTTTATTCATAGATGGCGTTAGGTTTCATAATTGACGCTATCGCTTAGCTAGCAGAGGTGTTATGCAATGGCCTCCACGATCACAAGATCCTTCACCGCTTGATGTCGGTGAATGGGATTATGTAAACGATCAAGAGAAGGAGGGGCCACTTACTGCTTCCATTCCTGAGCTAAAATCAAGAATCTGCACTGCAATTAATCTGATCGACGAAAACATGCCGACAAATCTGTGGCAAGAAATGATTTACCGGTGGGACATTTGCAGAGTCAAGAAAGGAAGTCACATAGAAAAGTTTAATAATAGTAAATTTGAACCATTTTTCTATCTTACAACAATATGTACATTATTTTTTTTTTCCTGTCAACTCCATTCAATAAATCATTCTTTATCCCAACTAACTTGCAGACACCCTGTTTTTAAATTTATGTACAGTCGTGGGAAAAAAAAAGTAAACACCCCCTACTAACTCCTCAACAAATTTTCGTAGAAGAAAGTTACTGGTACCGAACGATTGGATATAAAGTCTACTTTTAAATGATGTGTATAAAATTT
The DNA here is from genome assembly GCA_963932465.1 of Maratus speciosus. Taxonomy (NCBI): domain Eukaryota; kingdom Metazoa; phylum Arthropoda; class Arachnida; order Araneae; family Salticidae; genus Maratus; species Maratus speciosus. The sequence goes on along the minus strand of OZ010790.1, from coordinate 417,266,261 downwards.
GCTTAGGGGCCATCTACAGGTTAAAACGAACCATAACTTTGTTTTCTTCAATAGCAGTACACAATTCTGACAGCATAAATGAGCTCTACACCCTTCAATTACTCTAAAAACAAATTTTTATGAAATTCGTACAATAAGTTTCCTAGAAATTAATTATTTTAAAACGAGCGTATTTTAAGGGCTGTATCTAAATTGAAGTTCGGTACTCGATTGTTAACCGAGAGAGCTCCCTTCCTGATCAAGGCACATTAAGCAATCAATTAAGCCAACTAGATTACAGGATAGCATAAGAAATTTCAAAATATTTAGTCACTTCTATCACAGACGGCCCCTTAAACCATCATTTGAAGAATAATTTGAAACCTACTTCGAAGAAAAATGTGAAATTTTGGATTTCCATAAAGCAGGACTTAATAAATCTGAATCCATAAAAAAATTGTAGGTTGCAATTCATAATTTTTTTAATATTAATTTCACAATTCATAATTCATATCAGACAATTATAAAAATTGCAAATTCAACGTATTTATGTTTGAGTATATTAGTATTATTGCTACACAAAAAATTAGAACATTAGGATCATAATTTCAAAGTTATAAATAAAAATATGAAAATGTAATTTAACATAAGAAGCACAAAATTTTGAATGTTTATAATTCAAAAACTTATCATTCAAATGACTTGAAATTTGGTATCTAGGCATAGTGTGAACCAAAGATTTGAAATAACTCGTTAAAGATGGGTATTGCCATTGAAAAAAATGAAGTTTGGATTCGTTTTAATATGTAGATGGTCCCCTAAGCAAATTTTATATACGTCATTTAAAAACAGACTTTTTTTCCAATCGTTCGGTACCAGTAACTTTAGTCTACGATAATTTGTTGAGGAGTTAGTAGGGGGTGTTTACTTTTTTTTTCCACGATTGTACATTATTGAGGCATCAAACGTTTTCTGTAGGATATGGCGCCCAAAGCACTCATCGTTCATTTACAACACAAAAGAATTCGGTTATAGTACTGTCTATGAGCGAAAATCACTGAAAGTGGTTTTTCAGTTGTGATACGCGTCTTTTAATTTAACTATTTTTTTTATTGCTTTTGTGTATACATTCTGTAGTTGATATGCAGGGCAGGGCTCTGGCTCTTGATCAACATTAGTGATTTGGCTAATAAGAAATAAAAAACAGTAGCCAAATGAAAACAAATGTTAGCAAAACAGATTCGGCGTAAACACTGAAAAATCTATCTCAATCCCCTTATCGTACCCGGGTTTTTTTTTTTTCAATATGTTCTAAAATAATCTTTTTTTTTTTTGTAATTGCTTACAAAAAAAAAATTTACTATCCGCTACAGAAACTATTAAAAATGAGTACATTCTAAAGTCTAAACGTCTCAATGCTTTACACATTATTTTAGCAGTAAAATAAAAATTCAAACTATCAATAAAAGCTATCTTTGACTAATCGTTGTAAAAATATACACTTAAAATCGCTATGAGATTTCGACTCTAACCGATAGAAAAAAAAATTGGTATCATATAATCCATTCTGTGTCTGTGGCTGTTGCTAAACATAATTGGTGTTGGGTCAGTATGTCTATAAATCGAATAATGTAAATGGCACGATACCATTGATAATGAAAAGCGGCATGAATAGTACAGTACTTTGGATAAGAATCTCGTCTGTATTGGCTGTACACACACACACAGAGAGAGAGAGAGAGCAGAAATTGAGTACAGTAATACCCCGACTTACGTCATCCCCAGGAATGAGAGCGCTCCGACCCAAATGGCCGATTACTACCACTAAATTTCAATAGTATTTCAAGCATTATTTACTGACAGAGTTTCTGAGATTTAATAAAGCAAAGAAGGCTATTAAAATTTAGTGATAATAATCGGTCATTTGGGTCGGAACGCTCCCATACCTGGGGGTGACGTAAGTTGGGGTATTACTGTACTCGAAATTTGGCGAGTCAGATTGTTCGTTTACACGCCAAATGAAGAATTTTGTCGCAATTTGGCTCAATGGCGAGCGGCAGCGAGGACTTTGTATACAGGGTTGTACAAAAGAATTCATTTCCGCCTACTGTAGGAAACTTCTGAAGGGGAATTTTTATTTGTGTTATGCGTTTCCTGATTGAACGAAATATTTGCATACTTTGTAAAATATATACAGATTTATAGATTCTATATAGGACTTCACAGAACAATTTGGATACTTTTCCTACTATCCATGTAAATTGCTCAAGTTATTTATACAAATTGTTTACGTAAATATAATTTTTTACCTTATTAAAGAGAAAATTTTCTTGCGATATTCGTCCTCGATATGTTTAGAAGTCTTTCGTAATCTATGCTTGAAGCATTTTTTTCTTGTTGAAAATAAAATTTTGTTTCTATCACCTGTGATTTAAGAGATAATTACTATAACCTCTATTTTAGACTATTTATGTTTGAATTTATATGCGTGCGTGTGGCATATCAATACTATTTTAAAATCAACCCTCTTCTTAGACCTTTTTTTTTTACGAATAATATGGTTAATTAATTTTTCTGCAAGCTATTCAAATCTTTTCAGACTTTGTTTTATTTTTCGGTTTCATTTTCTTATAAAAGCATCTTTTAAAGATATCTTCACTTTGAGATTTAGAAAAAAGTCTTAAAAACATGTCTTTCATAGGGATTCTTTCATAGGAATGAAAAGATGAAAAACCTATTAAATGTATTCAATAAACAAAAACTCCAATTGAAATGATAAAATAAATATCTCTGACAGTGTTACAAATAATCTCCAAAACAGTTTTCAACAGTTAATTAATATAAGAGAACTTAAGAGCTTAAGAAACTAAGTGAAAGTTATTTTTATTTCAAATATTAGAATATATACCTTTAAGATACCATTTTTCACTTAGTTGATTTAAAACTAAAATTTTTGTGCTCCTTATTTACAAAAGAGTACTTAATGCTATATATATATTTTTTTTAAGATTTTACTACGGTTTTCAAAAGCTTTTAAATGCTGAAAGAAAATAAGTGATGATTTCAATATTAAAATGTCTAAAATTGTATACTTAGAATATACAAACGTATCTATATGTTGTATACAAAATTATTTATACATCGCAAATATGCAGTATCCGGACGTTCTGTTATAAAAGTTGCTACTTTTACTAAATTCTGTAGTTAAAAAGATTAAATCGTGCAAGAGTACCGGAAATTGTCCAGGAACGAGATATTGGCCACAAAATCACAGAAAAACAAGCACGATTTACGAATATATTAATTTTGGCGGATGAGAAATATATATAACATGTAATAAAATGCATAGTTACAAGTTATTGTTGTAAGTAAAAACGATTGAAACGATTGATTGAAAACGAAAATAGATTAATTAGAAAGCTTTCCACATATCTTCAAAAACAGAAATATCATAGTATCTTTACAATTTTTTTGTTTATGTTGTTAACGTTTAATTATTTCATGTAAATAAATATATATTTCTTTAAAAAAGTGAGGATTTATATAATGGAGACTAATTTTTTTATTAAAGAGTGGCTGTTCATTGCATCACTGAAAGGTAATATGCCTACACTAGTAAATGACCAGAACTAAAAAATACTTTTTTTTTTTCCCTTACAAACATTTCTTTCAGAACCAAAACGAACATAAAATTTCTTACTTAAATTGAAATATCCAGAAGGTTTCGCCAACATTTAATCAGTTTACTAAACAGTTTCCTTTATAGTTGTTTACTAAATTTTCCTGGTGAAATAATAGTTAAATGCATTTTCCAGTAGTTTAGTGTTTTCTCTTTAGCCTTAAGTATTTGTTACTCCAAATAAGGAGAACCCCCAGTAACTTATACCTTAAGGATTCTTTCTGCTTAAAATCACTATTACAAAATTTTGAATCGCTTCCATACTTAACTTTTTTTTTCTTTTATAAACATAATAGTGATACATTAAAAAATTATTCTTGAAATTTGCTTGAAAAAAATATGCATTTTATAATTAAAAATATTTTTTTAAATAAATGTGCTGAATAACTCCAGTAACTGACACAAACCTATTTTGAAAAAAACAAAACAAAAAAAACAATAACTAACGCAAAGTGAACACTGACACTTTATTTGCAAAACTTTAAAAAATAGAATTTATTTATCTCGATGAATTTAAATATACTTAAATCTTTATTATAAAAACAAAACACTTAAACATTATTTATATATATTATACTACATACGTGTGTGTCCCTTTTTTCATGCTTTAAATAATTAGTAATTGAGATGTACAATAACTGACATTTACGAACCAATAACTGAGAACTGGTGAAGAACTACTTAAACTTTAAGTGGTGTAGAAATTAGCAGAACTGCTTAACTTTAATGGGACTTTCTACAAGATGAATTTAATTTATTATTAAGTTTTTAAACCGCAGAAATAACAGATTTCAACATTTAAATATAACTAACACCTGTGTCTGAGACAGGTGAAATGAAAGTGTGGAACACCCCCTATAACGGCGTTACCGTTATATATTCATTATTCCTCCTTTCCCCTCTAAAAAAATCAACTTTTAACTTTACGGGTTTATTACAAATTGTCATTATTCTTCCCTCCCCCTTTCAAATATAATATTTAGTTTAAATTTGACATTTTAGAGTTAATTTCATGTGTCTTTATTCATTCTCTCCCCCCCCCCCCCTCTCACTACTGTATGTTTCGCCTTTACTTTTTAAAGTTCTTTTCAAATGCAGACATCATTTATCTCGGTTCCTTTTTCTGTCTTTCAAATTCACACGATAGAAAAAGATCTTAACCGCAGTTATTTTCCATTGAAATAAAGTAAAAGAATAAATTACAAATGAATGTCTTTTCGCTTTGCAGCCGACGTTATCTAATGCATATTTTCCCAGCCTCTGGGCTTGCATTAGTATTCAATTCTCACCCTTGTACTTTGTCGGATACAAACCATATGCCCATTGCTGACTAATTTGCAGCTGTAGTTAGATCTGTAACGTGCATATGAAAATCACGTGTTCCTATTTCTTTAACCACTTTTCCTTACCGCAAGAATGTCAAGATACGTGTAACCATATAGCCGCGCCATGGCGTAAGTTGAATTCTATGTAATACTTCGGGATGCTTATGATTCCTTTGTCCACGCCACCAATATTCATCGCCAATTTAGTACATATGTTGCTATTCATCTCGCCAATGAGTGAGTGATTGTAATGAATATTTTACCACTACTGCCTCTGAACTTGAGTGTGACAGACCTCGGCTCTCTGCCCTTCGGGGCTGCCCCGTCGGGCAGTCTCGTCTGTGACTTCTCCCGTCCCATTGTACTATCATGGCCTTCCTTTTAAAAAGTTTCATAATAAAGAAGTAAGTCCTCGAAATTTTAGTGTTGGAGTTTTTTTTCATTTATTCATGAACCTGGAATCTCTAAATAAATCTCCTCTATACAAATTGGCGCCGTTGCCCAGATTTTTTCTCCAACAGTAAAAAAAAAAAAAAGCGAAAGGATGTCCATAGACTTTTTTTTTCCACGGGAGTTCCGGTTGCCCTACTCTGTGTTCGCTCGCCGATGTCAACTTCAGGGGATTTCCCTTTCTCGCTACCCCAACGGATTTGGAGAGTGCCTCTTTCTTCCGGACTTTACACTAGCCTAACGAGAAGCAAGATTTAGACTGAGGTGCTCCAACGGGGTCATCGAACGACGTCGTCTCCTGCAGCAGTTCTTTTTCTACGAGATATGACTCCTGCATCACTTATTTCCCTGCGTGAAGTTGTGGCTTCATACTCCTACTCATTACGATCGAAAAAAGTCTGTCTGTACTCCAAAACAAAAACGACAGTTTCTGTTTTTTTGTGCGCGATCTTCAACCTTCAATCAAACGTGTTCGTGCTACCAGTGTGAGTGCGAAAGGTTTTGTGAAAAAAAAAGTGCCATCTGAACGTACATCCATAGTTTCCCAAAAGGGAAATGTTTTGTGAAAAGTCCTCACCTAGCTGTGGTATGAATTATCCGCACAAGTAACACACATTTTAAACAAAGTTTTCAGTGCAACAAGTCCAGGAAATGTGCGCCGTTTCGCTTTGTTTGTGATCTTGTGATTAATGCTCGCAGTGTGAAGTGTCCAGGAATCCCACAGATTTAGTGACAAAAGAGTGAAATATGCTAAAAAGAAATATAATTTCGCGAAAGTGTCCTAGTGTTCAAGACAATTGTGAAATTTTTCCAATTATTTTTTGTCTAAGGTGATACCTTCAATTTTTCTAAAAAAATATACAGAATGCACTAAGCGTGCCATGAGTTCGAGGAAAAATGTTTTCCTTTTGTGGTGTGTTGTCAAGATATAAAAAAAAATTACCCTAGTGTGTGCGAATGCTTCAGTTTAAAAAAAAAAAAAGAAACCACTCTGCATTAAAAAAAAAAGAGTGTACTAAATCACACTGCACACGTTGTGTCATCTATCATTCAACATCTTTATAGCATTCAGAGTACGAAAATAGGACGTTAATGATTTTTGTTTTAATTTTTTTCGTTACAAATTGTCACTAAAATCTTTTTATTTTAACTCTTTTTTTCTTAAAAAAAAACAAGCGTTGTTTTCTCATCGCTCTGTTTTTGTACTCCAAATGAATGCTCTCTACAAAAAAATGACATACTAGGTCATCAAATTCAATCAAAACACTTGTGTCACAATACTTTAGACCAAAAAAAAGAAACACAGTTTGCATGTAAGTATGAACAGGGAATACTTTTACATTAAATTATTTACTCTAAATTGTTATAACCTTTTTTTTTTCTTTCTTTTCAATATCAGTAAATTTTATCAGTTTCTATTCATGTTATGGTTCCCTATTCATACTTGTACTTTTACCATTTGGATTTTCATAAGTTTGTTCATTAGTCAGCTTGAACGGAGAAATCACTTCTAAACTATTTTTTTTTTTCAATATTTTTAACAGTGATAGCATATTAGCTCCTTATTATCTTCTTCCAAGCTGCGTTTGTTTGTTTGTTTTTTTTAAGTACTTTTTGCAGTTAAAATGATAAAATTATTATACTTTTATTAATATTTCACTTATAATGTTTTTATGGTTAAATCATGACATACTTCTCATATTTGTTTCTTCCGTGAATTTACATAAACATGCTATGTTTCATTTTTCGTAAAAATGATTTTTTATGCATTCAAAAATATAGAGTTTAACCCTTTAGCCCCACTGGCATACTTTGAAAGTACACTTATTCTGCCGATAGGCAACAAAAAAGGTTCTCTGCTCCAAGTTTTGCAGTATTTGATATTTTTATATAAATATGTGCATATTTCGCTCACAACATTTGCACATTTTTCACTTGTGTGTGACATTTGCACAATTACTCTCAGCATGTGTTGCTCGACTCTGACCTTGTTTGTTTTTTTGTTTGTTTTTTTGTATTTTTAACCTGAATTACAATTTCATTACCTGTTTTTTTTTTTATTTTATTGAATTTCGGAAACTTTAATCCAACTGGATGTTGACAAAAATTTAACTTTCAGAAATGTTGTGATTGATACACTCATATTATTTTTTACACTCCCCCCCCACCCCCTTCATTTTTTTTCCTTTTGTGTATAATTTATTTATGCAACTTATTGTGTTTTATTTTATGTGCATGCATTTCATTTCTGATAACTAGAGTTTTTTCATACATACACCTTTTTGATATACTCGTATTATTTATTTTGCATTATTTGTGTTGCTCCCTCAAAAAAAAAAAAAAAAAGAATTCCTTCTTTTTTTCCATTTTGGCTGTCAAAAAAAAGTAAACCACAGAAATTATATAAACGCGAGAAAAAAAAAGGGGGGGATTTTGGAGATAACACACACTGCACCAGTTTATTTTTTACAATATGGCAGCAAATCATGTAAATTCTAGTACTGATTTTAATCACCCCATTTCTGTATCTCCATGGGTAGATTATTTTGAGGACATATTATTCAGATATTCGGATTCCATTAATATGGAAGCCACATCTATTCAAAATTCACTTAAGACCGAAAATGCTGCATCCATGTCTGAAAATATTATAGATTTCCTTCAGATCATTAAATTCAATTTTCATGTGCTTAAACTAAACTTTAATGTTCTAAAGGATGATTTTTCCAAATTAAAACAGGATAAAGATAATTTATTTCTTGTAAATCAGAAACTTATTGAGAGATTACATGAAATCACAGCCCAACAGAAAAATAAGAAGAAGCTTACTAAATGTAGTAAGACTATGGTTGATCAGGTGGTAGATGTCAACAACAAACTCCCTCCATCTGCCCTAGATAAATCTACACAAACTATCCCCTCTTATATGTGTAAACAAGAAAAGTTACCACAACTGGAATATGATAAAAAAAAACACATATCTTAGCTCCGACCTGCACACTCAAGGTAAGCACAATGAAAAATTTACAGATATTAGCGATTCCTCTCTAAAGTCCTTATCCCCTGCTAAACTTAATGTACCTAAGCCTATTCGTGTCATTATTTTTAACCTCCCTGAAAATTTAAATATTCCTGATATCTTGTTTGGTATCTCAGATTTAATCCACATACCTGAACCTGATTTCCACTTTGTTAAAAAGTACAAGCTCCTATATATTAAGTCCTTTAATTGGATCTTTGAGCTTGCACCACAGGATGCTAGGCAATTATTAATCCATAGGGAAATCATCATACAATCAAAACCGTACCCTGTTAAACCATATATAAATGTTAAACGTTGTTTTAAGTGTCAGGTATACAATGATCATCTTGCAATTTCATGTTATAATGACATTAGATGCTCTGTGTGTGCCTTGCCACACATTGACCCTCAGTGTAGAAATCCTCCAAAATGCATTAATTGCATTAGAAATAATGATAGCAATAACACCAACTTTGACATTTTCCACAGTGCTTTTGCACCTTATTGTCCATCATTACAAAAAATTCATCAAGCAAATGCGAGAAAAAGTATACAACTGCAATACATTCCCATAAACATCTCATACAGCTTCCTTTTTAAGAAACAAAAAAAAAAACAATGTAACATACATTTTTATTTAACACACATTACTGTGAAGGAGTTACTATCTACAGCATTCCTTTTAAAATTTTTATTTTCCTATACATTTACATACATATGTCAGTTTTCGACAGCATTATTCATACTGATTTGATGTTTAAAATTAACTTAATTCTTTCAAGATTTTTTTTTTTATAAACACAAGTGTACAGTAGGTTGCTTTTTCATTTGATTATTAAGCCGGCAAATAGTTAAATGAATCTCGAAATGGAACATTTGTGAAAATTTTTCTGATGCGGGTCGTCAGACATTGGGATTTTCACATTTGAGGTAGATGTTACTGAAAGAGTACACATTAATTCAACTTTAAACATTCATCATTACACTAGTTACATCTTTAGATTTATTTTTTTTTAGAAATTTGGATATAATTTCACTTGTTAATCTTAGTTAAGTTTATTTACTTACATTTCTTCACACAAGTAGCGTTTCCTGGTTACATTTTATCCTTTTTCACTTTCCTTTACTTAAAAGCACATTTTTTTTTGGTGTATTTGTTTTAACTTTAGGCGATGCATTATTGTACTTGTGATACAATGCTCTTGGTTCCATATGTACACAATGAGTTTGTGTTCATAGTTTAAACAACTGAGTTCATAAGTCATACAACTGAGTTCATAGGTCATACAACTGAGTTCATAGGTCATACAACTGAGTTCATAGGTTACACAACTGAGTTCATAGGTTACACAACTGAGTTCATAGTTCACTGAGTTCATAGTTCATTGAGTTCATAGATAAAACAATTTACACGAGTTCATAGTTCATTGAGTTCATAGAAAAACACTTTTACACGAGTTCATAGCATTTTCAATTCTTTGTGTACTTCAGGGACCAATTGCACTATCATTTTTGTTTCATGACAATACTTAGTTCATAGAATATTTCCTTACACATATTAGTTCATAGTTTGTTTTCTTTCTTGTGATTTGTTTTGCATACTAGTTCATACCAATTTTTGTTTTGGTAGACACTTTAGTTCACTGGAATTTTTTTATAGACACATGAGTTCATTGTAAGTTTTTTTTTCACACATTTGAGTTCATCGCATTACTTTTACACTTTAAGTCAGTGAATTACTTGCTCATAATTTGTTCATTGAGGTACTTAGACTGCTGTGTTCACAAACATACATCTAAGTCGTTGAAACTTTCCTTTTTGCACTGACATACACTGTTTTAGTTCATAGTGAAATACTTTTTCTTTGATTCGTTCATTGAAATACAGATTTTTCTTTGGTTCATAGAGATACACTTACAATTTAGTTCATTGATATTACAATTTAGTTCATTGATATTACAACTGAGTTCATTGATATTTTGTTTGGTAAAAAAAAACACACATTATACACAATTGAAAATTTCTGTTTCTAGGTTTCAACGTTACACATTAGTATATTTCTTTTTTTGTTTTCATTATACCAGGAACTACTTTTGACCTCACATGATATGCACAAATTAAACATTTATTAAAAGGTTAAGTTTTAACACATTCTTAATTTTTCCATTATTATTATATTTCTTTTATGCCATGACATTTCATGTCACCATCACTTTGTTTCACAACAAAGAATGCCCAGTTTACAGGATGCTACCCCTTCACATGCATTTTCTTTCAATTTCAACCTTATGATGTTTTTATTGTTTTCATCACACTTGTTTTGGCTTTCTACATGTACATAATTACATGTTTTCTTTTAAATTTGGAGATTAAATATAATCTCTGATTAAGCTTCACTTAGACAATAAACATGTCTAAGATATTATGTCGTTCTTGTAATAACATAACTTCACAATAACAAAAAAAGTTTTTTTCGTTTGTAGCATTAGTAACCTAGTGCAGTTACACTAAATGTTTAAAACATTAGTTAAGGTCATACAATACACATACAGTTCCTATCCTGCTCGATACATTGTACGGAATACAAAGTTAGAAGTTACTTAAAAAAAAAAAAAAAAATTGTGGTTGTTATACTTACCCGATCATGTCACCAGTCTCTCCACACACTCTGATTGTCCTTTTACCGTTGATATGTGAGATAGTTATCTCAGTTTTTTTATTATTTTTAATTTATCCCCTCTGAAGTTTTGTTCCCGTTCAAAATTTTTTGCCCTAAGGGTCCAAACTTCATTGTGTAAAGAGACAAAACCCTTGAATTGTTGTTTCAATTCAATAAACATAACCTTTTTTTATATGATACATTGACGCATGCTCCTTTGAAGATCAATGTGATCTTTGGGGAGCAGGGACCTAGGTATCACTTGGTGTCTGGGTCTCATAACTCCCTCCCCCTCTAGGGCTGATGTTCTAAACTGACGCCATCACACTTGTTTATTAACAAGATTAAGGGCTACACCCATTCATAGGCATGCTATATGCATCCCGTTCTTTAGTAGTCCTGTGCGGTGTGCACGAAAACCAATTTTCTACTTTTTATTTTTTTTATATTACTTCATTTACCTTTTATTCACAGACATGCATATGTCATTTATTTTCTATTTCATTTTAAAGTAGTATCTGTGTCTTTTGTTGCTTGCATTTATATTATATTATTTTTATTTTGAGAAGATATTATAACAAAGTTACAAAAAAAATATTTACTTCTCTTATCTTGGTCATGAAAAATGCTGGTACCAGCCTCTTAATCAAATACTAAAAAGATATTTAAAAAGGATCCTGTTAAATCAAAAATTATTATTTGCAGTTTCTGGTGACTGTAAAGACTAATGAATACCAATAAATGAATAAAAATAAAAAGGCGCCATTTATCATGACCTGAAAAGTTTTGCTTTATGCAAACATTTAAAGAATTGCAAGCACACAGTTATATGTTATATGTATATATATATGGAGGCTTATCTTTCTTATTATGTTATATCTGTTTTAAATACTTATATGTATGGGGTGGACAAAGTAATCTTCAAATATAAAAAAAACTGTTCTTCAAGATTCACAGTTTTTTTTCTGGTGGTAATGGGTGATATATATAACGGCGTTACCGTTATATATTCATTATTCCTCCTTTCCCCTCTAAAAAAATCAACTTTTAACTTTACGGGTTTATTACAAATTGTCATTATTCTTCCCTCCCCCTTTCAAATATAATATTTAGTTTAAATTTGACATTTTAGAGTTAATTTCATGTGTCTTTATTCATTCTCTCCCCCCCCCCCTCTCACTACTGTATGTTTCGCCTTTACTTTTTAAAGTTCTTTTCAAATGCAGACATCATTTATCTCGGTTCCTTTTTCTGTCTTTCAAATTCACACGATAGAAAAAGATCTTAACCGCAGTTATTTTCCATTGAAATAAAGTAAAAGAATAAATTACAAATGAATGTCTTTTCACTTTGCAGCCGACGTTATCTAATGCATATTTTCCCAGCCTCTGGGCTTGCATTAGTATTCAATTCTCACCCTTGTACTTTGTCGGATACAAACCATATGCCCATTGCTGACTAATTTGCAGCTGTAGTTAGATCTGTAACGTGCATATGAAAATCACGTGTTCCTATTTCTTTAACCACTTTTCCTTACCGCAAGAATGTCAAGATACGTGTAACCATATAGCCACGCCATGGCGTAAGTTGAATTCTATGTAATACTTCGGGATGCTTATGATTCCTTTGTCCACGCCACCAATATTCATCGCCAATTTAGTACATATGTTGCTATTCATCTCGCCAATGAGTGAGTGATTGTAATGAATATTTTACCACTACTGCCTCTGAACTTGAGTGTGACAGACCTCGGCTCTCTGCCCTTCGGGGCTGCCCCGTCGGGCAGTCTCGTCTGTGACTTCTCCCGTCCCATTGTACTATCATGGCCTTCCTTTTAAAAAGTTTCATAATAAAGAAGTAAGTCCTCGAAATCTTAGTGTTGGAGTTTTTTTTTCATTCATTCAATTCTCCTGGGAATCCTCATACCTCCTCTATACCCCCCCCCACACACACACACCACCACCACCATTTAATTAAATTAAATAACTATAAAATATAAATCATGGCATTAATGTATCATAGGAATCTTTTAACTAGTTTTTACAAGTGTAACTTTAAGAAAAAGTTTAGGATGGTTGCATTGCATTAAAAATAGATTAAAAAAAAACACTACCTTAATATTACAACGAAGATAGTTGCCACAAACAGACACTTTTTCTGTACTCAAAAGTGTTTTCGTCATCGAACATGTTCTTGGCCTACTAGTGGTGAATAATTTGACTCCAAAATAAAAATAGTCGTTGGGGGCCACCGTAATACTTACCCGTAAGTATATGCATAATATAAAGTATGAAAATAAAACATGTGTAAACTATATACAAAATGCTTTGCAATTCCAAAATAACATTTAAACGTATTTGTTGCCAATTTGTTCGTAGATAGAGTGTTTAAAATCGTGGCTTGATGACGTTATAAACTTTAAATGCTCTATACTGAATTGCATAAAAGACACATCCTTATAACTCCAAAAATGATAATCATATTAACAAACAGTTTACGGTGTCCGATTAAGCGTCTCATTTCCAATTAAAATATATCTTTGAATTGAAATTTGAATGCAATACAGCGTCATGAAAAATCTAAGAGTATGGAAAATATGATTACAAATATCTCGGCAACTAATTATCCGGTAGACTTTATTCTTTATGCAAAATTTATGTTTGTATATTGTCTTTTATATTCACTCCTTAAAATAAACAATTTCTGAAATTTTTGGTAATAGTCGAAACATATTAAGCGAGTGAAATGGAGAAATTAACAAGAAATAATACATTAATAGAAATGAAATTGTCATTTTATAGCATTTCAACAATCGCGTAACGAAGTTCAATTTGGATACAGCCCCTACAAATTTGCTCATTTTAAAATAATTAATTTCTCGGAAACTAATCGTATAAATTTCGTAAAAATTTGGATTTAGGCTAATTGAATAGTGTAGAATTTGTTTATGGCGTTAAACTTGGATATTCCTGTTGAAAAAACAAATCAGAGTTTGGGCTCTATATGATATGTAGATGGGTCCAAAAGCAAATTTGATATACATCATTTAAAAGTAGTCTTTATTTTCAATTGTTTGGTACCTGTAACTTTCTTCTACGATAATTTGTTGCAGAGCTGGTAGGGGGTGTTTACTTTTTTTTCCACGACTGTACAACCTAATTTATATATTTTTCAAATCTACAAGTAAACAAATTAAATGGTTTTAATCGGGCAATTTCAATCACATTAAAACATTACGCATTTAAACAACAAGATAACTGCAGCTTTAACATTTGTTAAAATATCTTAAATAAAAAAGTCACTTAATTGCGGCTGGGTATGTAGTTCATATCATACCTTATAAAAAGTTTTAAAAGTTCATAGAAAACGAATATTTAAATTTAAAGGGACAATTTACAAAATTTCTCAGTAAGGATTAAAGTAAGATATACAGATACAAATAAGATGTATAATCTGTTGTAGGCGGTAAAGTAGCCATGCCTCACGGCATCAGAACGTAGGACTTTTATGACCATTAAGATAATTTCTATTGGCCGACGACAAGCACATATGCAGTTGTATTCAGTATATTATTTGCTTTAAAATACGATGCTTATATTACATTTAGATTTGATTGTCAAATACTCTCACTCAAATGTCAATGTAGGTATATTTAGAAACGATATCACAGTTCATTTAATCATTTACGAAGTAATCCTAATAGATAATAACAAGTCTACCAAGATGGTCTCTGGAAAACCTCTACATCGCCTGCACAGTACGACGCGTGTCGTGCGGTATAGGGAGAACCCAGATTGTTGGACCAACCTTCTACGATGGGACCTTAACTAAATGTTAGATGCATCTGCTACAAAACACGGTACGTGACTGGTATCAAGAGCTGCCCCTCCGACATGCATGCCGGGTGTGATTCAACATGATGGGTTTCTCTCCGCATAAAACATCAAACGTCCGGGCGTATCTGGCCACCGAATTTGGTCAACACATCATTGGATATGGTGGTCCGGTAGAATGGCCATCGCATTCGCCGGACTTTACTTCCATGGACTTCTACCTCTGGGATTACATCAAGGCACAGTTCTATGTAACTGAGATAACTTCTCTGGTTTATCTGAAGCAACGCATGATCCTTGATTGTCGCACAGTTTGCACACCTGCTATGCTCTAATGTGTCCAGGACTCAGTACTGTCACACATTAAATTGACCATTACCCCCAATGGAAAACACTTTGAGCAGTATCTCTAGTAGATTCCTTCGTTTGATGTATTCATTTTTAATAGTAGATCGTTATCTGATATTATAAAAAATTTATATTTATTTTTCTCTTTAATTTCAATATTTCATTCTTCGCTTTGTATACTACACCTAAAAATCAGCTCAAATTTTTAAATGAAATAACCTTCTTTGGTGCCCCAATTTGGTGGGCAAAAGGTAGTTTCGCCATCAAAAGGACATTGCACCCTGATTTTGATCTTGACTTACTTTAATTCATCTTTAAATTAATCCCACAATGAAAGACAAAATCATGTGCAAAAATCTCAAACTTTGAAATTTAATAATTGTGTCAATTTTTGTAGTACAGATGTCAAACGTTTTGTGTGATATCTGTTATAATATGAGTAAACTTTTACTAAACATAACTATGGGGACTGGGGACTGTATAAAATGTTAGATTTTGTAATTTTTATAAAATAGATATTTTACTTTAAATAATGTCACAACATGAATATTTACCTTATTTGAAACGTTTTTGTAATTGAAACTATATGTGTATGACCAATGGTTGAGGAATTAAAGGTCGGCGATAGATAACATATTGCAACAGGTATATAATTTAGAGTATATATAACATACATCAGAAAAAAGGAACCACACTTCATCATTAATGATTAACAAGAAAATGAAACAGCATATAACTTTTTGTAAACTGAGATACCAGAACAATACGTGTGGGTTACCACTACAGAAACAGCGAAAAACAATTATTAACTGAATTTGCGGATGTGCACTGTCAACTCCATGGAACAAAAATTTTTGTTTTTAGGAAATTCCTTCTTTATGTCAAAAGCTAAGAAGTTTCCGCACGGAAATATACACACAGATATTCAATCTATAACATATGAAAAAAATATGTCCTATTCATTTATTAGTAATTATTAAAAATGACAGATGTTAAGCTTAATTCCCATGTATGAAAGAAATACCTTCTCATAAGTTATAAATATTTTATTGAATGAACTATATATAAGTAAATGTACCCATTGTAGAATATCGATAATATTTGAAATTCAAGTTTAAACTAAAGAAATTAAGTTTTCAGTTAAAATATTTCGTGTACTATGAATATTCATTACTAAATCTAAAAGGATATTTTGAACGGATATTTATAAATTTCTAGCACTGTTACTGTAAAATACAAACATATCCCTCCCCCGTTAAACTGTTTTATTACCGTATAACCGTTACCGTATCGATATATCGTTCATTTAGAAACATCGCTCTTTACTCGTTATTCCCTAATAGATAATTAAGCTAAAAAATTTACCTTAAAAGAACAGTTTATATAAAATCATAAGACGAAATGCAAAATATCACATTGATCCAATCAGAAACTTCATTAAAAGTTCCCTGTTTACTATTAAAGTGTCAAATAATAATAATACAACTAAAATTCTAATCAGAATATCATAATAGATTTTGATCGAGCAAAAATTATGTACCCAACATATAATTAATACACATATATTATCAGACAATCCATGGCAATTATGTGTAAAGGCAATGAAGTATGTAACAACGCACTATTATACAATACTTGGAATACGCTGCTGGACAAAACTTAAGGACCACTTTTATTTTCAACGATTACAGTTAGAAATAGACCCGCAGCAGCACGTGTAACTTTGCATGAATGCGGGATGAACTTTGTTTTGTTAAACTTATGCAAATTTTATACTTCCGCTTTTGTCGATCCCATGACAGCACAGATAAGAGATTTTAGGCGATCGGTGGGTGCTGTGAGTTGTCATTAGATGTAAAAATTGAAGGAGATGCAGTAAAGCTTAAACATTTAAATTTTGAACATGTCTTTGAGGCATCATTTAGATGATATTACTCGTGGTAGAAAAATCGGAAAGTTGGAAGAAGGACTCAAAATGAGTGATGTTGCTCGTGAATTTAACATCGCGCACAGTATTATTTCTAGGCTATGGGCGGCACTCCAAAAGAGTGGGATATGTACTAGGCGCACGGGAGGAGGTCGACCTAGCAGTACGACGTCCCAAGAAAATTGCTATATTGTTATTTCGGCAAAAAGGAACCGACGCATCACAGCTGGTCAATTAACAAATCAACTTTGTGCTGCCTTAGGAAATAAAATATCGCGGAAAACCGTTTCAAGACGTTTAAAAAACGGTTTACTATACGCCCGAAGACCTGTTGTGTGTGTCTCACTCTCGAGACGCCAACGTAGCGCCTGTTTACAGTGGTGCCGTATGCATCGCAATTGGACTGATGACGACTGGTCTACCGCGCTTATCTCAGATGAGAGTATATTCAGTCTACCGTCTAATTGTAGACGTAAACTGATATGGCGCAAGGTTGGTAGTGCTTACTGTCGCGAAAATATTCTAGAACGAGATCGATATGTGACTCAAATATCAAAGTGTGGGTAGGCATCATGTTTAATGGCCGAATGGATCTCTATGTGCTATGATCAAGGGTCTATGACCGATAAACGGTGCATTGAAGACGCCCCCGCTTCCACAAGTGGACTTTTTTGAGGTGCTGTCGGCGAAAGTTTCATTTTATGGAAGATAATTCACCTTTTCATTGCACACAGTCTGTACAAGATTGTCTTGAGGCCGAAGATATCCATCTTTATTGGTAGTCTTATCGTCCCCAAGATTTTTTCCTGCAGTTTTCGAGGTAAATTAAAAAAAATAATAATAATTTAATCCAATGTTAACAACTGTTTCTAAAAATCAATGAACATTTTGGCTATCACTTTGACTTAAAATGATTTGAGTAAAATAGGCGGTAATTTTCCTTACCGTTCCATCCTTATCGTCCCTTTTATTCCCATTTTGATCCTTTTTTCCTGTACCGTTCCCTTTTTTTACCTTACCGTCGCTTCTTTAATACCCCTTTAAGACAATGTTATACCACATTTTGTACTAAGCATACTACATTATTACTATTTCTTATTTGAATGTCCTGTGGGTACTATGCAAATTCGTTATAAGTAAAAATTTCGAAGAAAATAAAAAGTTTTAGTGGTAAAATGGTAAGGAAAATTAAACTCGCAAAGTTTAATTTTCCATAAAATAAGTTTAACATAAACCTCAGTCAAATAAAAAAAATTTCGCTGCTGACCATTTTTTCATTATTTTGAATCCTTAAGGCATTCGTCTATCAGATTAAAACGTTATTTTAGCAAGTTTAATTTCGCCAGATTTTTTTTTCCCAAAAGTCAAAAGATTGTGAGAATGCCCCATGTACATATCTTGTTTTGTCCACCAGTGTATATGGTTGAATATCCTGAAAACCTGGTGAGCACCCAGTAATTTTCCTTTACGTAGGTTTAAGCACTGCTGTTTTTACTATTTTCCAGCTACCCATTTAAAACGAAGTGACGTATAGGAAAAAAGTGATGTATTAAAATGAATGGAACGGAATTAAATGAAAATATTTTCCTCTAGACAAGTTTAAACCCAAGTACTACTACTTCTACTTCCAGCAACCACTAAGTATTATAGTCTCTTCCGTTTCAGACGAAGTTACGTATTGGAATGAATAAAGCGGCAGTTAATGAAAACCTTCCCTAACGTAGGTTGTGAATGCAGACGGAAAGTACTCGGAAATTTAAATAAAATGTATATTTTAAACTTTTAACATCTGTATTATTAATATTTGTCCCCTTTTAATGTTCATATTGTTTAGTTGAAGAACTTTTTAAGTAGCTTATAAATATGTCGATTATAATTAAAATAAATATATACTTTATCATTAATTTTACTAAGACAAAGTGTCATAGGTGTAAAAACTAGCATTTGAGTGAAATATAAAACATTTACTTTTAGATAATCGAAATTATAATTTTTGTTAAAATCTTTTGTTATATCGAACTCTTTTTTTTTTTTTTTTGTCTCTCTAAACGCTTCATACATTCTAAGAATTTAGTGTATTTGAAACGATCAAGAAAAACATTTTACGCATCTCACAGTTTTGTAAAAAAAAAATTGAAGGAAAATTCTTTATACTAATTTAAATACTAATTTTATCTGCAATACGATTTTATAATAGGAGCTTGCATTTTTCTAAACAAATTAGGAGGTTATACTTTTTATTTATCCACTTGAGACATTCGACATTGAATATTATATTGTATCTCAATTTATATATTTTCTATACGTAAATATTTCAGTTTCGCTTTAATGCTTTTTTTTTCCATTAAAGGCTAGGACTCTTAAAACTGAAAAAAAAAATGAAAAATAAAAGACCATTTTCAACGTTTAATATCTTAAAATGTATTCCATTTTAAAACACAATTTTAATTGGAAAGAAAAAAATAATGTTTTTTTTTTTTCATTTCATGTTTTTAAAAAATTGCAAGATGCAGAATTAGCGGGCTCCAAGATGTCAGGCATTTGGCGAGCAAAAAATCGGCATTTCAGATTACGCGCAGGATTATAAAATAAATTTTGCAACTGGAATGAAAATTTTGGTGCCTCTTTATACCTCAGAAAATTTTCAAGAAAAAGTATTCAGGGATTTTTGAGATATCATGCGCGTTATGCCCAAAAACCTCATTTAAAGGGTTGGCCTCAAAAAATGGCCTCAAAGTTTCGGAAACGCCGCTTCAGCTATATTGCGCGGATAATTCTAAAAGCCATATTTTCTGTCCTAATAGGAATTTCAAGAAAACAATTATATCAAAATGTTAAGAAAAGACAGGGGTTTAACATCTAAAAAAATTTTAAATTTCGAAAATTTTAAAGCTTTAAGAGTCCCGGGGCCCCTTAAACATTTTCGTAATATACAATTGTTGCATGCATGTTAATTGTTAAAGAAATAAGACTGAATCCTTCATCTGAAATATTTTTCGTGCTATAAATCTCAACAGCAGAAATGTAGAAAAATAGAAAATAATAAAACTTTTAGTCAAAGCATTGCATACATTTAAGAGAAAAGAATACAGAAAACAAACTTTAATGATTTTTTTTTATTTAATAGGATTCTTCTTTAATAATCTGTTTAGAAATTAAAAAGATACCTAAAAAATTTTATTGTTAAATATTATTATTTAAACAATTTGAAAGTTTTATAGTAACTGATCTCTATGTATATTAATTTTTCAATTAGATATTCCATTAGCAATAATCGTTTTATAAAAAAGAAACATTGTCTATTTTGTAAACATTTATGTGATGTTCAAATAATAAAGTTTAAAATGTATTATTTAATTTGAAAAAAAATATTTTAAAAATTTAGTTCAGGATAATCTGAGAAAATGTACAATATTTTGGAATTCTCACGAAACTTTTATGCATTTCCAAATGTCTTAAAATGTGTATTTACCCATTTAAATAATGTGTAAATACCCATTTATACCTAGCGTCCCATTTTTGTGATGCTTCAAATTTTGAAAATTGTATGATTATGCGTGAAAATTGCATGATATAATTATCTATAAATGTTTTTATCTGTTACCGAAAGATGACAGCATAAAATGGACATTTATTTGTTAAGGGGACAAGGGACCTTAAAATCCTTAAAAATAATTTTTTTTATTTTTTGTAAAGTTCACCTAAATATTATTCAAGGATACATTATATGCATTATGGCATGCATTTATCACAAAAAAAATTGTAAAAAAAATTATATTTGAGAAAAAGTGGAATTTTACGCGTTGTCTTAGAAATCTTTGAAATGCCCCCCGCGCCTTCCATATCAATGAAAATCCCCAATATTTTTTATAAAAGTTTGTTTTATATATATAAATAAAATAGAGCATCGAATTTTAAATATTTAAATTTAAAGGTTAAAAAAAAAATTAAAAAATTTGAAATTTTTTCAAAAAAATTTCAAAAATTTTAAAATTTTCAATTTTTTTAACTTTTAAATTCAAATATATAAAATTTGATGATCTGTTTTATTTATATATATATAAAACAAACTTTTATATAAAATATTGGGGATTTTCATTGATATGGGATGCGCAGGGGGCATTTCGAAGATTTCTGAGACGACGCGTAAAATTCCATTTTTTTTCTCAAAAATAATTTTTTTTTGTGCTAAATGCATGCCATAATGCATATAATGCACCCCTGAATAATATTTAAGATATAATTAAAAAAAAAAAAAAAAAAAAAAAAAAAAAAAAAAAAAAAAAATGAAAATGAAGATTTTTGAAATTTTTTCGAAAAAATTTCAAAATTTTAATTTTCTTTTCTTTTTACCTTTAAATTCAAATATATAAAATTCGATGCTCTATTTTATTTATA
Source organism: Maratus speciosus (assembly GCA_963932465.1). Lineage (NCBI taxonomy): Eukaryota > Metazoa > Arthropoda > Arachnida > Araneae > Salticidae > Maratus > Maratus speciosus. Next base: position 417,244,641 of record OZ010790.1, on the reverse strand, counting down.
TATATATAAATCAAACTTTTATAAAAAATATTGCGGATTTTCATTGATATGGGACGCGCAGGGGCCATTTCGAAGATTTCTAAGACGATACGTAAAATTCCATTTTTTTCTCAAAAATTAATTTTTTTTGTGATAAATGCATGCCATAATGGATATAATGTACCTTTGAATAATATTTAAGATGAAATTTACAAAAAATAAAGAAAAAATTGAAAAATTTTGAAATTTTGAAATTTTTTCGAAAAAATTTCAATTTTTTTTTTTTTTTTTTTTTTTTTTTTTTTTTTTTTTTTTTTTTTTTACTTTTAAATTCAAATATATAAAATTCGATGCTCTATTTTGTTTATATATATAAACCAAACTTTTCTAAAAAATATTGGGGATTTTCATTGATATGGAAGGAAGACGCAAGGGGCATTTCGAAGATTTCTAAGATTTCGCGTAAAATTCCATTTTTTTATCAAAAATATTTTTTTTGTGATAAATGCATGCCATAATGCATATAATGTACCCTTGAATAATATTTAAGGTGAAATTTACAAAAAATAAAAAATAAAAATATTCTAAGGGCCCTTTTCCCCTTAAAAATGAAAGTTTTTCTCCGAGATTATAGATTGTTCCTTTTTTAAAGTGGCAAAATGTAAAGCGTAAGTTTATTGGTGTTTTTCCGACCAAGGATCCGAATAGATTGGTCATATGTTTAGCTTTTAGACTCCTTTGGAACACGTATTTTGTTAAATTGTGTAATTATATGTTCAAGCCTATTTTTTATGCATTTTTTTAACGTACGAAATATAGGACGCTAGGCAAGAATGGGTACATACTTTTATTAGCCATTCACGAAACAGTTATTTATGTAAAGGTCTTTTCAAGATGATTATAAAACGAATCGTTTTTAAGCTTTAAATACGATTATTCTTAGTTTATTATTATTAATTTTTAAAATGTTATTAGTCTGTACAAAGACATAAATCTTTTTTAGTAATTCATAAAAATACTAATAATAGTGTATAATATACAATTTGAACGCTTATTTTATATAAATATAGACAAAACATATTTGATTATGTGTATTATATTATTACAAATATTGTGCATATTTCCATATTTAGAACTTTTACATTTTATCAAACAATTACAAAAATATTTTAGGGTTTTCTTTTCTCTCACTTTTCCAGTTTATTTTGCATCATTTTAAAGTGATTCTCCCAACAAATTTGAGTAAACAAAAATTCAGGCACAAATGGGTTAATTGAAGCACATTTTAACAAGTCCCAATAAATGCTAATAAATTAATTCAACTATTGAAAATAAAATAATTTCAAGCATTTTTGAATGTGTATTAATTCAGAAAATTTTATTAATTTTAAATTATTCTAAATGAAGGACATTAAGGCTCTTGTGTATAATGGGATAAAATCTCTTGTTGAAATTTTTCTGAATAACGCTAATGTATTTGAATCTATCAGAAAAGGCTTAAACATGGAAACTAAGTAATACGAAATCGGATTACGCTGAAGCTAATGGCGATGTTCTTGGAGAAATTCCAAAGGTTAGATTTGCATTCCTATTAAGGAAATTGGAATACTCATCGGAGTTCTTATATTTTCTTTTACTTCCCGTTGTTACGTGCAGATTTGTAAATTGAAGTAACAGTTCTCCACTTACTGTTTCAAATTATTTTATAATTGAATACTAAGAAATGCGATAGGAATAATGAATAGAATTCAATTTTCTAATAGCATTTTAAAATGCAATTTACATTAATAAAATGCGGGATAAGGAATACCTCAAAACATGCAAAATTTGAACATACTTAGCGTATCTCTCTGTAATAATGTTATAATATTAACTGCTTTACTGGTTTTGTTAATTTTCATATTATTTTATGATGCTAATTTCAAACATTTTTCCAATAAAGTTTAGAGTTTTAAATGATAAGAATAAATACAAATGAAAGTGTTTCAAACTAGAATAAGTTTAAGGATTTTATTTTTACACATCTTATATAAATTAATAAATTGATTTCTCTGTCGTGGAATTAACAATTTATAATAACCTCCAAAATTAAATTACCATAAAATATTCTTTGATAAAATGAATGTGATTTCATACAGTTTGCAGAAAAAAATTAAAAATATTTTTTCTCTGTGTTTATTATTTCTATTATTCTTAATTTGTTAATTAACTATATTATGTGATTTCAGAAAATTACAATACTTCCAGTGCTAAAAGTTGCGTGATGTGTTGTTTTAACAAAGCGAAATATTCTACATATTTCATAAAAACAACGCTACGCGCTTGTTATAAAAATTTTAATTAGTATGTGAAATATACATGCACGATTACTCAAAACTGGAAGCACATACTGAGAAAAGAGGTAGATAACACCAATTTGAGCCATTTTTACTTTGCGAAGTATGACCTAAGACAGATACATTGCCCTGTATGTTAGCCATGCAGTTTTATATTAACTATATATAGTAAAGCGAGGAGAGTTCGCGCGGTAAGAGAGATTGCGTACAAAGAGATTCGACGGGAAGGAGTAGAGTGCGCGCCCAGCGACTCCAGGTTGTTATACAGCAGCATTAGTGCAGTGTCTACATGAATGCACATATTGATTGTTCCAAGCGTCTTGGATAAAGCAGTGCTATTTTGTTTGTTTTTTCCAAAGTTAGTGCTTGAATTTTCATAGCTGTTTGTCAGAATTTCTGTAGAGCGTCAATAATACAAAATATTTTGAACTTAAACAATCTGATATAAACTACTAAGATGGACTAACTATGCGAAGACTAGAAATTCATTTTAGAAGTGGCCGTATTTAAATAAAAGGTCGCGCAATCTCTCCTACCAAAATAGGAGAGTTTGCGCATCTGCTACTTAGGAGAGATTGCGCATTTCCCCATAAGTTTAAGTGCTAGAAAAGATTACACAGCTTATTGATAAATTTGCATGAATTTTAAATTACGTGTAAAACATATGAATAAATCAATTTTGAAATAATTTCGGAAAAACACATAATTATCAAAACTAAATTTGGCAACAAATTAATTTGTAAAAAAAAAAAAAAAAAAAAAAAAAAAAAAAAAAAAAAAAAAAAAAAAAAAAAAACTTTTGCAGATAAATATTTTATTAATAAATTAATAATACAGTTGTTATTAAATAAATTGTATGTGATTATTTTTGTTAATAAATTAATAATATATTTGTTAATAATTTAATTAAATATTTATATATATATTTTTTTTTTTATTTATGAGCAATTAATTTGCTAATAAATTAATTTTGTTAACTAAAATAAATTTTCTAATACAATGTTTTGTAAAAACTTTCACCCATTCCAAGTAGTGTAATGCCATTGAAATCAAAATGAAACAGAATGCAACTAATGTTACTAATCCACAAAATATACATGAAAAAAGACTTAAGAAAGATGCTGCTGCTGCTAAAAAAAAAAAAAAAACAGCTGAAGATAAGGTGCTTTTACAAAAAGTGAGATAAAAAACTCAAGGAAAAAACCGAAAGTCAATGAGGATGAGTGCACCGAATGTCTGGAACTGTACCAGGAGACAACTTCGACAACTAACTGGATTCAATGTATTGCTTGTTGCAGGTAATTGCACGAAAGATGCACGATTTGACAACAATAAGCGCATCGATTGTGGACGACGACCTCTTCGGTTAGCAAACAAAATACAATGAGACTGTGGAAATGGAAATGAAGTAATTTTCGAGTTAAACATGTTATCAACTAGATTAGTGTTATTTTGTAATCTTAGCAGGGCTTGCTTTTTTAGATATTTTAATCTTCTTAAATTAAAATTTTTAACTGTTGTTAAAATTCTTTCTTTTATTTATTATTTAAACATTTGGTTGAAATATTCACTCCTGATACAATAATACTTACTCACAAAAACCATTCAACAATGTCGATTAAGTGCAATTATTATTGTTAACAAATTAATTGTAATTACTATTAATAACAATCTTTTCTACCTATGTGCGCAATCTCTCCTACCCATGTGCGCGTTCTCTCCTACCCTGTAAGGAGAGATTGCGCAAAATAGTTTTCTTGGTTTTATTACTACTGTTTTATTAAATTACAGTATAACAACAAAATAACAATGGAAATGCATAAAAAACAAATAAAGTCAAAATTATTCATGTATAGTTTACCAAAATATTAATATTTAGATTTTTTTATTACTATTCTTTTGAAATGTGCGCAGACTCTCCTCGCTTTACCTTACATTCTGAGATGCTTGGATTCAATATAATAGGCATACTCCTTCCCCCTGCCCCGTGTTAACTTGATAATGGGATTTCGTTATCACGTGAATCTTCAAGATCAACCACCAAAATGAATTCAATATTTCTTGCGAATATGCTCAAAATTTCACGACCTTTGAAAATTTTACGTAACCTTCTTTTTGTTTTTATTTTTGACATACTACTGGCGCAATGAATGATCAGCTATAATTTGAGTATATCTTGTTAAACCGCATTTGTGTGTGCGAATTATTTTACTATTAAACGCCAAATAAAGCGGTTGGCAATGTTTCACGATATGTATTATTGATGCATATTTTTGAAACTTCTATCTCCTACTGACGCATGAAATTTCGGTTCCGATACTTCGATACCTTCGCTTCGGGCCCGGCGTTTTGGTTCTAACGTTCCATTCCGAATGCCATTTAAATGTCAAGCAATTGCGGTCCCTCACCATTTAGCTCCTTTTATAACTCGGACGCTAACTGTCGTACCACCAAACGTTGTATTGTTCAACATCATGAGGGTCCATTATCAAGGATAATTACCATTTTTTATATACCCCTACGTTTTATAAAAAGCTGAATACCATGACCAGACAAATTTAATCTCTTATAACTCGCGATCAAATTGTCAGAGCGCGCTTTAAACTTTGAGTGCGTGGATAACAAGACAAAACTTTACAGACGACATTGTCGGGTTTTTTTTTCTGAACCGAATATCCCTAAAACATGAATATCATTACCTGATAATCACAAACACTTTTTATTCGGATCCAAATTATCGCAGCCCACTCAAATTATTAGGGTAAGCTAAATTGTTTTAAACTCAATTGTATTCAGTTGATTTTTATCGAAGCCCACATATTTGAATGTATCATAAATATAATGTACTGAAAAATTAAATCACTTATAACTCAAGCTGCAATCATTGTAGAAGACTCATATCCTGTATGGTAAATGTAATTATTGTAAATGGAGGACTCTGTCGGATTTTTTAACGGAAGATCCCTAAATTTTAATATAGCGCTAATATCAGGTACATAATACTGCAAAAACTTATAAGATAATCGCAATTGTCACTGTCCATACAAAATCTCTATGATAAACATAATCGTTTTAAGTGGGAGGGGATCTCTGATGTTTTTTATAGAAGTTTACCATGTTTTAGTGTAAAAAAAATAAATACAATGTGCCGAAAACTTAAAACACTTATAATTCAGGCTGTAATTATTGTAGAACTCTCCTATTTTGTAAATGTAACATTTATAAAGTCGGAACTCATGATGCGCCATGACATTTCGATCCTTTGCGATCCCCCTCCTTCGGACGCATAATGTCGTAGTCAAGCCGTGAAACGTTGTATGCTTCAACATCATATAGGGCCTATATCAGAGGCGACTCAGCTTTTTTTTTTCTTCTTTTGAGTTAAATTTCGAGAATTTTATAAAAATTTGAATGTATCTAAAAAATAAATCCAGGAATGTATCAGAGAATGACCAATTTGGATTTAAGAAGAGCCTTAATGTGCAAAATGAAAAGTTTAAAACTTCCGGCTTACAGGTGCGGGAAGTGGCCTTTTCCTCGTTTCCTTTTCTTATGACATTCAGAGATAGTTGAAAAGGTTATGCGATTTCTGCACGCATTGTGAATAATTTGCACAAAATACTCATACTATGGGTATACCAAACTTAGAAGAAGTTGCAGTTTATTTTTGTACTTATTATATGATAACAACGTACAATATTATATGATAAATATAATTAAAATAAACTAAAATTAACCTACATTTATAAAAGATTACTTTTTAAAATCGCTATTTTGTGGGTTCCGTACTTAAAAAGTAAACACTGAACAATTAAAAGAACACTCCTGTGTATGTCTGTTACAACCGTTTTACTTATAAACTATGGAATGTGGAAAGTTCAAATTTGGTGAAGTAATAAAGACTATTGACCCACATATTTAAGGATTATTAAGCATTGAGAAATATATTTAGAAAAAATGTAGAGATGCTGATTAAGTTACTTGAAAAAAGAATCTCTTCTTTGAATATCATGTAGGGTATCGTAAAAAAGCTTTCATAACGCTAAACTCAAAAATACAATTCTTTTAATTTTAGGTATTATATTTTCATAGATATCGTCGAAAATGTAGTGCAAAAATATATACCCCGTCCTCTATTCACGAATCTACTGAAACTAAAATTATGGAAAGATTAGAGGTTAGTAGACATTAATTAAAACCTTGCAGGAAATCTATAGCGATTACCCTTTGTCACATAGTTTTTGAGAAAGTCGCATTTTTCCATGTCACACAAATTTTGATTTGCGGGCATTCAGAAAAGGTGTTGAGGAGCAGTAGAGGTACCTAACGTATCGGAAGTATAAAAGCATTATTGATAATGATTTTCGAAAAAAATCGTTGGAAATTAGCCGAGCTGTGGTCTGCAAACCTAGATGATAATAACTCCGTTTTCCAAGCGGAGCTTTTCGCAATACTAAACGCATTAGTGTGGGCGGAATCCCACCCTAGCAATAGTACTACCATCTACAGCGACTGCCTCTCTGTCCTGCAGGCAATACAGGCACACAGGACAAACATCCTCTAGTACTGCAAATAAAACTAAAACTAAAGAATCTCCTACATCGTATCTCGCTAGATAACGTCTCGGCTCACAAAGGTATCTTTGGCAATGGACTAGCAGACGACCTAACGAAGAAGGCTACACAGAAAGAAACAATAGATACACACCTCCCAGTGCCTCAGTAGTACGTCAAAAGGGTCCTTAGAGCAAGGATACTGACGCAATGGCAGGAACACTGGGATACCTCATTCAAGGGCAGGCACACATATAAACTAATTCCTAAAGTTTCTCTCACACTATATAACTTAACACCCTACACCACCAGCTTCTTAATAGGACATGGTCCTTTCATGGCGTATCTGGACCGTTTCAAGATACGATCCACTGCCATTTACGAATGCGGTGAACTTGGCACTGCAAATCACCCGTATTATAGTTGTAGTCTTACGCAACGCTGGCACTTGAAGCGTCCCGACAAACTTCCAGTCAATTGGCTCCAAAATGTCCTTTCACACACCCTCCTACTCAACAAATTAAAACACATACACAATTGCCTTACTTACCTATCAAACTTAACGTAAGTCCTGGTCCTGCTTATATAGTCTCACTGTCACTACATCAAGCTTCAAACAGCACCAGCATCCAGCCTCTTTGGATGTTTGAGCATTCTGCTATCCATCGTGTAGTCTCCTACAGACGCAAGAGCTCGTGCTTCCCTCCATTCTATCTGGTGTTACATCTCTAATGGACGCTTGAGTGTCTGCTCGTGCTATCTTACTAACCTAACCCAGAAACTACTCTCTCATGGACGCTTGAGTAATTTCTGGTGCCATGCAAATCATTCTTTTCCCTTCCTGCCGCCCCTCGTCGCGAGAGCGGTCTGCCCCTGGCGACCAGGAGCAGTGATGTAATTATTATTATTATTATTATTATTATTCAATGTTCTGTACTACCGCCCTTTGTCGCGAGTAGGAATTTTCCTGGCGAACTGGGCCATTTGCCTTTTTTTTAAATTTCCATATTGCTTTATCAAATAAATTCTGGGTTCTGTGGTCGGTGATCGGTGGTACGTGGTCGCCCTTGGCGGGTGAGCGTCGCCCCGTGCGCTTCTTATGTATGTGCGTCTGCATTCGACCAGACAGGGCTGCACTGACGAGGCCCAACGTTGTGGGAAACATACCGGGAGAGACTTTAAGCTCTAAGGGGAAGGCCTAGCCGTCCCTGAGCAGTAGTCTCTTAGGCTGCCTAACCTTTAAAGGCATCGACATTTTGGACATACACGATGACATGTGTGGCTTACACCCTATGAACCATCGGTTTTTAAAGTCTAGATAACAACTTTTAATGATATATTTGTGCAATGCAATTCCCAGTAGCAGTATAAAAGCAATAAACGTCAAATTGTTAAAAACAGACTAATTTAATTAGAATTAATCACATAAATACTATGGGATTCGCAATAGTTTGCATTGAGTGGATATCTCTATACGCCTACCGTGTCTTTAAAGTTTAATTAAAACCCTATATGGGAAAATGCGGCACGAAGAAAGGCAGAGTTGCATATTTTACGACCTCCTTTCGATGCGTGATTAGCACAACGCCAAGTTCAAACTTTGAACAAGGGTTTTGTTTTAGGTACACTGTAAAAAGAAAAGATTATTACTACGCGAATTTAGTTTTATGAAATGCCAAATGAAGTTTAAATATGCACTGTTTTTATTGTCTGTGCCAAATTATGTTCATGAAAACAGTTTAGGATAAGATTTAAAAAAAAGCATTGTACATAATAGCATTATTTGGTATTATTTAGGCTTCATATCCCTTTGAATTTCCATGGTATATCAATTTATACTTTTCTAGTATATACAGCTATACTCAACCATACGTTTTTTTTACAAAGTCTTATTATTCTTTTAATAATACAGTTACTAATTCATATATTTATTGTACGGAATCCTCCGTGCGCGAGTAACTTGGTACTGGCACTTGTCCGATTATTATTTTTTTTTTCCTTAAAAATAAGAATGAGATAATAACTATTATCCAAGAGATTGTAATATTTTCACAGAGAAATTTCAAAAAAAAAAAAAAAAAAAAAAGTTATCTAGCAGTATTAAGATGTAGCATGAGAAATATGAAACTAATTAAATAAAACAGAATGAGAACAAAAAGCAATATCTTAAAAATATCGTTAAAAATCCTTCGTAAAACTGATTTCGTTTCGATTTTAATGGAAGTTGTTCGGACCTTGTGCGCATGCCGAACGAGCTCCGTAGCTTTGCGGTCATGTGACCCAGTTCAGTTGTGGCTTAGCTGCCATTGCGGCACGTTGTGTATTCGAGCGGGTCTTATCCCCAAGTATATAGTTGTTCTTTAGCTGCCATTTTCGGCACATTGTGTATTCGAGCGGGTGTTATCCCCAAGTATAGTATGTTGTTCTTGAGCTGCCATTGTGGCACATTATGCTATAGCGGGTCTTATCCCCAATTATTCTGTTGCTTATAGCGGGAGTATTCCCCAAAAGATGTTTATGAACGTCACTTGTTCTAACAGCTGGTTATTACCCCAAAGTCACCTCATCATTCTACATGTTTTTCAGTGTTTGTGATTGTTTGTAACATTTGTGTGCTGTGTGATATAAAAATGTGAAAAAGAAAACTATTTGTCTTCAATCTTAAAGTTACGCACAGTATTCACATACATTTTTGTGGTCCGTCGATTTCGCAGCGAAATAGCTGCTATGGAAAAATTAAATAGAACAAAAGGTGCTCTAAAAGGTGCTATAACGAAATTAGAAAATTTCGTAAAAGATAATACAGACGAAATTAATTACTCGAGTACCGAGCTCGAAATAAAGATTCGAAAATTACCTGAGCTTCAAGCAAAGGTATCGGAAATACGGGATAAATATTATGATATCCCTGAGATTAAGGACTTACCAGAAATCGAAAACGAGTTAGATGAACTCGAAGATCGTCTCGAGAAACTTGAGGTAAGTCTCAACATATTTCTTAAAAATCTTAAAGTTTCTGAAATAAATGTGCATGCTGATAGTATTGAATCTACAAGTTTGAATAATATTAAAGTTAAGTTACCTGAAATCCCACTACCAACATTCAATGGTAAATATGAAGAGTGGTCAATCTTTAAAGTACAATTTACAAATTTAATTATCAATAATGCGCAGTTAAATGACGCTCAGAAGCTGTTTTATTTGCGAGCATCGCTAAAAAATGAAGCAAAACAACTAGAGAGCCCAGACGATTCCTTTCAGTCATTGTTTACAGCACTTACTGAAAGATTCGAAAATCAACGTTTGCTCATTGACACTCATTTATCGGCCATAATTAATTATGAAAAAATACATTACGAGTCTTCTAAAGAATTGAGATCCTTTATTGATTGTGTAAATAAAAATTTGAGGGCCTTAAAAGTATTACAATATGAACAAAACAATCTGTCTGATGCTATCCTTATCAATATTATATTGCAAAAGGTAGATAAGGAATCTCGAAAATTATTTGAATATTCGATTAAAAAATCAGAATACCCGCAATTTAATGAATTAATGTCATTTTTGGAAAACCGCAGTTCTACGTTAGAAAGCGTAAATAGATACTCTGCTTCAAAACCCTTAAACAAAAACATTCCTCTTTCGAACAAACAAAAAAATTTCATGCTAAATTCGAATGATAAATCGAATGGAAAAACTTGTATTCTGTGTAAATTGGCTTTTCACAATTTGAACAAATGTTCTCAGTTTCGAAAAATGAATGTTTCTGAACGATACGATTTTGTGAAGAAAAATAAGCTGTGTATTAATTGTTTGAATAATTCTCATTGCGTAAATTCTTGCATTTCAAAATATAATAGTAATACCTGTGGATTGCGACACAGCTCATGGCTTCATCGAGAAAAAGAAAATAAATCCAAAAATGAATTGGCTTACCCCCAAATTTCCTCCCCTCTTGCAGGTGCGGTAAATAGAGAAATGAAAAACATTTCGGTAAATAATGACGAATCTTTAAAGACCTTGAATAATATAAGTAAAGAAAGAAAATCAATTTTATTAAGTACATGCTTTGTTTTTATAGAAGTTAATTTCGGAAATAAACGAAGGTTTAGAGTCATTTTGGATAATGCTAGCAATGTCAATATTTTAACTAAGGATTGCGCTGACATGCTGAAATTTAAAAAAAGGATAATTAATGTACCCGTTACAGGATTAAACGGTTATACTTATAATGTAAAAAATAAAATTTCGAGTGTAATTACAAACGAAGATGGCTCTTTCAGGGAGAATATAGATTTCTTAATTGTTCCCAAAATCACGGATGTAATTCCATCAAAGCAATTAAATGTATCGGACATTAATTTACCGAATATTGTGGAATTGGCAGACCCCACATTTTTCAAACCGGGAAAAGTTCACGCATTGGTTGGCGCTGAATTATTTTATAGAATTTTAAAGCATAATTCAGTTAAGATAAATGATAAACTTTTTCTGCAAGACACTGTTTTTGGATGGATCCCAACTGGGGCGCTAGAGGAGAACACGCAAACAAACAATATTACTATGTGCAATTTCGTTAGAGATTTCGATGAAATAAATGATAATTTAAAACAATTTTGGGAGCTTGAGTCTATAGGCATAAAACATGATGATCCGAAAATATCGGAAACTGATCAAGCACAACAAATATTCGATAAAACTGTCAAATTTGTAGGCGATCGTTATGAAGTTCAGTTACACTGGAAAAGAGACTGGAAGGATTTAAATGATAATTTTAATGTTGCGAAACAGCGTTTGGAAGGTCTAAAAAGAAAATTTTATCGAAACCCAGAGCTTTTTCGACAATATTCTGAAATAATCACGGAATATTTAAAGCAAGGAATTATAGAGCAGGTACAAGAAAATGAACCTGTTTTAGACAGGGCAGTTTATTATTTGCCCCATCATGCGGTCTGTAAAGAAGATAAACTTACTACAAAGGTCCGAATCGTCTTCGATGCCAGCTCTCATGATAACAATGATTTGTCCCTTAATGATTGTTTATGGCCCGGCACCAACTTAAATCCACTTCTATTTGATATTTTAATCCACTTCAGATTATACGAAATTGCCTTTTCTTCTGATATCGAGAAGGAGTTCCTTCAAATCTCACTAGCTGAAAAAGATCGGGATTCTGTCCGTTTTCTGTGGTATGATGATGGTTTAAAATCTTTCAATGTCTTCAGATTCAAACGTGTTATTTTTGGAGTCAATGCCTCTCCATTCCTCCTATCTGCTACCATAAAGGAGCACATCAAGCGGTTTACGAACCTACACCCAAGAACTGTTCACCTACTCGATAAATATATTTATGTGGACGATTTTATATCTGGCGAAGATACGCTGCAAGAAGCTCTTGATGTTTCCCTGAATGCTAACAAAATAATGTCTGAAGCAGGAATGATTCTTCGAAAATGGTTAACAAATGATGAAGCGTTACTGCAGTGCTGGCAAAAGGAAGGTTTAAATATTCAAGCAGAACATGCTGCAATAAGCCTAGGAAGCAATCTAAGCAAGGTATTAGGAATGTCCTGGAAAACAGAAGAAGATTGTCTGACATTCGAAGTCAAAAGTTTAACAGAATTCTTGTCATCGCAAAAAAGCTCAAAGCGTCTACTATTGCAAGCAGTTGGTAAAATCTTCGATCCGTTAGGCATGCTGACGCCATTCACCATTAGAATAAAATGCCTGTTCCAAGAATTATGGCTAAAGAAGACAGCATGGGATGAACAGTTACCAACTAATGTGCACGAAAAATGGTTAAAGTGGCTCGAAGAACTTCCAAATTTAGCAGAATTAAAAATTCCGAGGAAAATTCTTGGTTGCTTGAATCAAGTAATAGCTGTAGAAATACACGCCTTTTCTGATGCTAGTAAAATAGCGTATGGATCTGCAATTTATCTGAGAATAAAAAGAGAGAGTGGTGTGGAAGTCAATCTCGTGACTTCAAAGAGTCGTGTTGCACCGATAAAGGAGATAACTCTGCCTCGGCTAGAACTTCTCGGAGCCTTACTAAGTGCAAGACTGACCAATAAAGTAAAACCCATCCTAGATCAAAAAATCACATCGAAAGTGTACTATTGGACGGATTCCAAAATAACCTTATTCTGGATCAAAGGATCATCAAAGCGATGGAAGCAGTTTGTGGCTAACCGTGTTATAGAGATTAATGCACTTTCAGATCCGAACTCTTGGTATCACTGCTCTAGCAAGGACAATCCTGCCGATCTCTTGACCAGAGGTGCGAGTGTTAATTCCCTTGTAGAGAATCCAATGTGGTTTAGGGGACCAAAATTCCTAGCAGCTGATGACTTGGTGACTGAGCAAGAAACTATTTCTGTGCCAGAAACAGATTACATTCCAGAGACTAAATCAAAATATAAAAATAACTGTAATGATTTCAATTCTAATATTTCTCTTTCTCTTTTCAGGAATCCTGAAGAAGTATATTTTTTTCTCAACATAAGTGGTAAATACTATAGTATTCTTCGCATACTGGCATATGTTTATAGGTTTTTTCACAATTGCAAATGCAAGTTAGCAGACCGGCGCAGAGGCAGCCTCACAACCCCAGAAATAAAAAATTCAGAAGTTTCTCTAATTAGATTAGTACAAAATGCAGAATTTCAGGAAGAGATTAAGGGTTTAAAACGGGAATCAAGGGTTCCCCCTTCCAGTAAAATTAAATGTTTATCCCCCTTTTTGGATCAAGATAATATCTTAAGAGTTGGCGGTAGGTTGGAAAATTCAGATTTAAACTTTGATAAGAAGCATCAAATCATTTTGCCGAAAGGCCATAAGCTCACAAAACTCATATTTGAGCATTTTCACAGGAAGTATTTTCATATTGGTCCCCAAACTTTAATCCATTACGTACGAATGCGGTTTTGGCCCGTAAGTGGAAAAAATTTAGCGCGAAAAGTAGTGCATGATTGCGTTGTCTGTTTTAGGAACAACCCAGTTACTGCTAAACAAATCATGGGTGACCTCCCATCAAAAAGAGTAACTCCAAACTTTACGTTTAACCATACAGGAGCTGATTTTCCAGCCCTTTTTGAGAGATTAAAAAATAAAAATCAAAGGAAAAGGGATTTTTCATAAGCTTTATATCGCGATTTTCGTTAGCTTAGTAACAAAATATTTCTTCAGAAATTTAATGAAATCTAATGTATATACTTATTTCTCATTGTTTATGTATTTTAAAGTGCACCTAAGATTTACATGTTATTTTACATTCAACTTTTCTTAAGAATACATCGAACTATTTTTAGAAAATAGCTTAATTTTGTAACAAAGAATTTAATTTTATTGTATTGTATAGTCCTTGTTATTGCAACTTATTATTATTGTATTTGTATTGTAATATTATTTTATGGTATTGGTATTTTATTTAGTTCTTGTATTTATAGTGTATTTTTAATATTTTGAATGTGCTACGCACATTGCATTGCGGGGCGGCATGTTCGGACCTTGTGCGCATGCCGAACGAGCTCCGTAGCTTTGCGGTCATGTGACCCAGTTCAGTTGTGGCTTAGCTGCCATTGCGGCACGTTGTGTATTCGAGCGGGTCTTATCCCCAAGTATATAGTTGTTCTTTAGCTGCCATTTTCGGCACATTGTGTATTCGAGCGGGTGTTATCCCCAAGTATAGTATGTTGTTCTTGAGCTGCCATTGTGGCACATTATGCTATAGCGGGTCTTATCCCCAATTATTCTGTTGCTTATAGCGGGAGTATTCCCCAAAAGATGTTTTATGAACGTCACTTGTTCTAACAGCTGGTTATTACCCCAAAGTCACCTCATCATTCTACATGTTTTTCAGTGTTTGTGATTGTTTGTAACATTTGTGTGCTGTGTGATATAAAAATGTGAAAAAGAAAACTATTTGTCTTCAATCTTAAAGTTACGCACAGTATTCACATACAGAAGTAAAATGTGTTTCTTTTCCAGGTATGTCACAGATGTTAAACAATTAATGTGTTTTATAATTTTATATGCTCGCATGTATTAAAATACATCCCTTTCTTCTTTTAAATGTTGCGTGAAATGTTTTTGTAACATTTTATACAGAATTATACCTAACAAAATTAAAAATACTCCCTAAAATTAAAACAAATCATTGTCTGCGAGTAGATTGATCCAATAGAAACTGATCAACTATCCGGTGTATGTGTCATATGACATCCCTTTCACCTGAGTTCACTAAACAATAAAATATTATATAAGAAAAACGAATACAATGTTTAAAATGAGGATGAAAGAACATATTAAAAATATCAAGTACAACAAGAAAACTACAGCTTTAGCCAGAAGACATAACACAGAACCTTTGCAGATTAATTTTAAAAAAGTAAAATGATTCATCCATCAATATTATATATATAATCTATTATCCGCGTATCAATAGAAAACTTTGTGCGCAACGAGAGCTTATGCAAGGAATTAGTCACTTTTAAATTACCTGGAATTTTTCCATAGATACTGTATACGTTAATGAAAAAATAGCATCTATATATATATTACGCTATCGTATGTGGCACAGAGATCGCATTTATTTGTTAATTGTTTAGTGGCAACGCCCGAATGCAACGCATCTCATTGGTTATTGAACAGCATTTAATGCATCACCGTACCTATAGAGGTACTCACCATAGGTGTGAACCTGTTCTGTCGCCAAATACCGCCGAGTTTGTCGCCAACTTGGCGATATATTGCCAAATTTGGCAATTAAAATTAGTCTCCAACTTGACTATATCTCTAATATTTCGTCAATTTCCCATAGACTTCCATTGTATACCAATAGGATTTACTTGCTTACAGAAAATCAACAAATTGAGATATTTTAATGCAACAAAAACTAATATTAGCTTAAGGGATTATATTAATTATATATAAGGGAGTCCAAGTAAATTAAATTATGAATAAATGTAGCATGATACAATGCTTTGCATGCTTTCCCAAACATAAATTTTAAGGGAGACCAAACTGGTCGCTAAGGGCGGCCAGTAAACTAAATTACGCTTATCACTTTTGTTGAAAAATAATGACTTTATATGATGCCATGCTATCTGGTGAATTTTGTTTACCAAGTACCAGCAAGTTTAAATTCTATGTGAATATATTATATTTACCATTACAGATCCTTAGAGTGTAAACATTATTGTGTATACGCAATTAGTCGGTTTGTTATTTAAAGGTTTTTAAGCCTTTTTGCTTAGTGTGGTCATGTTTAGCTTATATATGTACGTTGCATTTTTTTTTTTTTTTTGAAAATGTAACGGTATATGCTTATTTGAAACTGAAAGTTTAAATTGTAATTAACAAGATCTCAGTTTCAAAAATAATGAAAGAAATCTGTTTGGAAAGTTTTTAAAGCATTAAAGTGATATGACTCTTTTCCTGACTTCCATGAATCATTTTTTTAATTATAAGAACTTATTTATTTTTTATACACATATTATTTAAGAAAACATTTTACAAAAAATACAAAATCTTTTCATCACATATAATATAAAAAATTTTTAACAACATGTATTAGAAACACTTATAAACAGATTAAACTAAATAATGCTAAAAAATGTATCCATGATTATTTATTTTCCATCCACTATCCGGGATTCAATACAGATATTTTTTCGCAACGAGAATATTTGCAATGATCAGTGTCTCTTGATTTACCTAAAATTTGGAAATATATGCTATACAATTTTAGTAACAATAGTAAAAATTAATCCACGCTCACAAATATCTAATTTATTTTTATTTTATGTTTACACGCACTTTCAATATGCATGATGTCTGGTGTATTTAAATGTTATTGTTTAAAAGTTATTTTTTTTAAATTTTTTGAAAATATTTCTATCATGGATGATTTTGAAAATGTCGCCGTTTTTGCAATGAAACTTTCGTCAATCTAAATAAAGATACATTATAACTGTTTATAGCATTATTTAGCTTAAACAATTTTAAGTCAAAATGTTTTGGAGCTATTTAATTTAATTCGAAAGCGTTTTTCTCCTCCCTTTTATATCTACCCAAACAATGCAAAATGTGACTTTCTATAAACAATTGTTTCTGTCTCCACGTTTATTACTTTCTACGAGAAAAACTGTAAAGTTTTGGAAATTTTTTGGAAGCGCAAGAAAAGAATGATTGATATTCTGTTGTTATGAAATGTTTGAATGTTCCTCGATTTCGTCTAAAGAAAGTACCATATTTTGTATCTGCAGAAATATACAGAATAATATTTGTTGCATGTTACTTTATATAAAACATAAAAAATAAAAAAAAGAATCCTTTCTCTTTATTATACGTTTTTTATTCATATGAGATGTCATTCAAATTTTTAACAAGTTTAAGTATTATGTACAGTTGTGGAAAAAAAAAATAAACACCCCCCTACTAATTCTGCAACTAATTATAATAGAAAAAATTACAGGAACTAAACGATTGGAAATAAAGTCTACTTTTAAATGATGTATATAAAATTTGCTTAGGGGACCATCTACAAATCAAAACCAGACCAAACTCTGTTTTTTTTTTCAATAGCAACATACAATTTTGAAAATACATTTTAAATCTTCGTTTCAAACTATGCCTAGAAATGAAATTTCCAGTCATTTGGATGATACGTTTTGAATTATAAGAATTCAAATTAAGGCTTCTAATATTAAATTACATTTGCATATTGTTATTAATTTCTTATGAAATTATAATCCTAATGTGATATATATATATATTTAATTATAATACTGAAAAATCCAAACATAAATATATTGAGTTTGTAATTTAAAAAAAATTATAATATGACTGAGGAATTATGAAATTAATATGCGAAAAATATATAAATTGCAACTTACAATTTTTTTTTTTTTTGATAGACTTATATTTCTTACATCCTGCTTCATGCGAATTCAAAATTTCAAAATTTTCTTTTAAGTCTTTTTCGAATTATCATAAAAAAAACGTCAAAATGATGGTGTCATTGATGATGGCCGTCTATGATGTGCAGAAAAAATATATTTTACGCTTTTTATTGAAATATTTGGACTGGCAATGATCGGAATATGTTAAGCGAGTGAAATGGTCATATTGGCAAGAAATAATACATTAATATAATTGACATAGTCATTCTGTACCATTTCAAAAATCTAGTAGCGAACTTCAATTTGGATACAGCCCCAAAAATATGCTCATTTCAAAATAATTAATTTCTCGGAAACGAACCGTACGAATTTCATGAAAATTTGGATTTAGGTTAGGATATTGAAGGGCTCGTTTTGATAATGGAGTTATGAATAAAGAAGTGGAGACATATAGTGTAATGTCTACTAGTTGCGAGTGAAGCAACTGAGGAGGTTGTCACAAGATGGCGGCAGCTTTTTTTTAAATCGAATCTACAGTTTGAAAATACCGCCGAGGCAAACTTCTCACAAGTATAATTGAATAGAAAATTTTGTCTTATTTAAGCGTCTTACTGATAGAACTACTTTCTCACAAATATGGTAAAAACTTCTATTTGTTTTTACTGGTGTCAGTTTGACTGGAAAACTTCTCACAAGTATAATTGAATAGAAAATTTTGTCTTATTTAAGCGTCTTATTCATAGAACTACTTTCTCAAAAATATGGTAAAAACTTCCATTTGTTTTTAATGGTGTCAGTTTGACTGGTAAACTTCTCACAAGTATAATTGAATAGAAAATTTTGTCTTATTTAAGCGTCTTATTCATAGAACTACTTTCTCACAAATATGGTAAAAACTTCTATTTGTTTTTACTGGTGTCAGTTTGACTGGTAATCTTCTCACAAGTATAATTGAATAGAAAATTTTGTCTTATTTAAGCGTCTTATTCATAGAACTACTTTCTCACAAATATGGTAAAAACTTCTATTTGTTTTTACTGGTGTCAGTTTGACTGGTAAACTTCTCACAAGTATAATTGAATAGAAAATTTTGTCTTATTTAAGCGTCTTATTCATAGAACTACTTTCTCACAAATATAGTAAAAACTTCTATTTGTTTTTACTGGTGTCAGTTTAACTGGTAAACTTCTCACAGGTATAATTGAATAGAAAATTTTGTCTTATTTAAGCGTCTTATTCATAGAACTACTTTCTCACAAATATGGTAAAAACTTCTATTTGTTTTTACTAGTGTCAGTTTGACTGGTAAACTTCTCACAAGTATAATTGAATAGAAAATTTTGTCTTATTTAAGCGTCTTATTCATAGAACTACTTTCTCACAAATATGGTAAAAACTTCTATTTGTTTTTACTGGTGTCAGTTTAACTGGTAAACTTCTCACAGGTATAATTGAATAGAAAATTTTGTCTTATTTAAGCGTCTTATTCATAGAACTACTTTCTCACAAATATGGTAAAAACTTCTATTTGTTTTTACTGGTGTCAGTTTGACTGGTAAACTTCTCACAAGTATAATTGAATAGAAAATTTTGTCTTATTTAAGCGTCTTATTCATAGAACTACTTTCTCACAAATATGGTAAAAACTTCTATTTGTTTTTACTGGTGTCAGTTTAACTGGTAAACTTCTCACAGGTATAATTGAATAGAAAATTTTGTCTTATTTAAGCGTCTTATTCATAGAACTACTTTCTCACAAATATGGTAA
Organism: Maratus speciosus; assembly: GCA_963932465.1. Classification (NCBI taxonomy): domain Eukaryota; kingdom Metazoa; phylum Arthropoda; class Arachnida; order Araneae; family Salticidae; genus Maratus; species Maratus speciosus. The sequence continues at coordinate 417,225,101 of OZ010790.1, read as the reverse complement.
AAACCTCTATTTTTTTTTTTACTGGTGTCAGTTTGACTGGTAAAACAGTCAGATTGCATCACCGGTTGTCACAATATGGCAGACACGAAGGATGTGACTACCACAAAAGTAAACTTACACCAGTAAAAATTTATTATTATCATCATTACATTATTGAAATTAATATCGCAATTGATTAACTTTTAACGGTTGCACATCGTTATAAAATTTAGGTCAGATACTATTTATTTGAATGGATCAAGTTATTGCGTTGCTTACTTTTTTTTGCGCGAATCTGAAAGCCGTCTTTCTCTCTTAAGCCTTCACAGTGAAAGAATCTTCGGGAATTCTGTTTTTACTAAGTTCTCGGTGACATAATATTAAGGAGATGATTGTGGTTATCTGGCGACAACGTATAGTGAAGATTTGGAATCAGGCTTTGGGTTTTTGAGCACATCTTATTCATTATAAAATTATCAGCTGATTCTACACTTAATTTTAGATAGAATTCGTCCTCATATGTCTGTGACGTTCGTGCTGCTTTGAGTTGTGGTTAATTTAATAAGGTGTTGAAAGTTTGTTCTTCCAATAAAAAAACTATCAAGAACCACGATATATCATTTAGATTTTAAGTGTTGATCTAAATAAAATTTTGCTTTCAGTAAAAGAACTTTTAGTGATTCCCCACTCACCCCTTTGCCAGGAGCACATTTTCAAGTTTGAAATAATAGTTAATTTTATTGTGGAAAAAATCATGAATGTTCTTCTCCCTCTTCAGTTTAGTGCCTTTTTGGAATTAATTGAAATTATCTTATTAATGTTTTCCGCATTATTGCTTATTCGTTTTAATTTGTTCAATAAACGTTATTTATTTGGAATATTATATTAATGAATCTTTTTCAAATTGACAGACTGACATATCAGTCGCAAGACTTGTAAATGTACTATGTGAATAAAATAGTTTGGAGGAGAAAAATTTACATTGTTATATTGGAATGGTGTATACACGTCTTTTATGATGCTCACATAATCTTATTGTAATCGTTTTTGAATATAAAGATAATAAAACAATAATTGGTCCAAAATTTTCTGTTGCATACGAATTTTATCTGTAACTTACATCAATTAAAACTAATTTTAAAAAAGAACCTATATTTTCAATAAAGAAAATCCTTTATCAGTGAGCTATTTCTGTTAAATGGTATATAACTATAAAAAAAAGTCTGCGCTCTCTTTGTCAGTCTTACTTAAAAATAAATGAAACATAATAAATCCCATTTTGCACGATATAATAAAAATACAGAGTAAAATGAAAATTGAGCATAAATGATAAATAATTGACACATATTTTTTTGAATGCACAAACTACATTCTTAGTCTCTTTATCTAACTTTTTATAGAAACATATATAATTTCTCTAAAAATTCCTTTTACTAGATAGGAAAATACTAATTACATTTCATTTTATTTACAATTATACAAAAAATATATTCTTATGAATAAAATGGGGGCTCTAATGAAAATAATGGCATTAACAGAAGCATTAATAAAAAATATTATTCTTAAGTACCCTTTGAATAAGACTAAATAAAGACATTTTTCTATATTTTCAAAGTTCATTAAACGTTTAGAAAGCTGTAAATATTTGTCTTTTCAAAGATGGTGACATGTTTTAATTAGCTTATGCAAAGAGAAGTTTAAAAACAATTACATGTGAGTGCATACGGAGGATATTAAGCGAAAAGATAATTCTTTGATTCGTTATCTTTACTTAAGTTTTAAAAAAGTATAGAAAGATTATTCTTTAAGTAAAATTTTCAAAATATAAAAAATTAATAATAAATATTTACTAAAGAGCAATGCAAGAATGTGAATATTTATTACAAATAAATAAGTTTATATTTTTATTAGTGATTCATTTTCCCATCTCTCCTTTTCTACTTTAACATTTCTGTTTCAAGCGGAAAGTAATTATGAAATTTTTTTAAATCCCATTAAGCAGGTGATTTAAAAAAATATGTACATTTGCGAAACAGAAACGCACTACAAAGTAAAAAATTATTATATGCTAACTGCATACGATTAAAACTTCCCAATTTTTTAGAATAATTTTGTTAATACATTTCGTTGAAACAATGAATTTAGAAATAAAATACCTTAACTAAAATTTAATTACATATTTTTTTAAGTAAACATTTTCATATAAAACAAGTAAGAAAAATCATGCGTTAAGCATAGATTATGAAACACTTCCCAACACTTCCTGAATGCTTTAACAAAACTTCATTATTTAAGAAATAGGGTATATAAGAGAACTAAGTAAACATTTTAGAAAACACATAAAACATTTAAGAAACTGATTTCAACAGTTACCGTGCATAGCAAATATGTATTACAATTCTTTTGAACAGCCCTGTATTTGATCTGTAGGTTGGTATATATACTATATAATGGGGAAATTTAGTTTAGCAAGAAAACACATAACATGTTGAAATTTCTCTTTCAGCAATTTAAACTAATAGACGTAAACATACTTGTATACTTTTATACAACACTGTGGTTAACCTAGTACCTTTATTACACGCCACTATTTAGCTAAAGTTTAATTCAAAGTAAAACACTCTTAAAACTACCGGTATCCCATTCCCAGAAATTATCATTTATAGACGGCCATGTATCCAATTCTTCGAGTGACCCCGTATATCATTTTATATATGTTCTAGAAACATTTCTTAGTAAACTGAATGCAGTTCAACGTAAAAATACCTAACTCACTTAAAAATCACCTTTAAGCAATTTGCAATCATACCCAGTAACCATTACGAATACTTTTGAGTAGCCCTGTATATGAATTACAGCATTTATACACACCATATACAATGCATAAATATAGTGAACCATAAAAGCACATAACATAATTAAAAATGCATTTCCAGCAATTATCGCTACTGTACAGTACTTCGGATACAATGTAGTACAGTGGTTCCCAACCTTCTATTGGCCACGCCCCACCAAAGCATCCGTAAAGTCACTATGTCCCCCCCCCCCCATAATCTTTAAATTATGCCTCTCATTTTTTAAAAATGAGCTCTATTCACATGGTGGAAGTGTAATAGAGCCTTAATAAAATCTATTCATTTCATATTTTTTAACTTATCAAAGAGATGAATCTTCTACCAAAAATGTGTTTTAACATAATTTTATAAATGCAATGAGATTATACATCTTTGCCCACATGCCAAAACGAGTTATGTTGTACTTTCCCAATTTAACTCAATGTTAAAGAAAAGTGTTATACAGTCTGCATTTTTATCTTCCCAAGTAACTTAAGAGGCTACTTCAGCCAAATGGAAATACGCATTCGCTAATGCTAATCCTATGGAAGAAATTTATAAAGATATCTCGGTCACATTTCAATATTTTTAAATGATTTCTTTTGCATTGTATAGCTGAGATCAATCTGTACAAAAGTCGTTGTTTACTTTTTCGTTTTTGTTTACAGGTATTTCTTATGAGGACGCTTTCATTTTCGGAACCGGTTTCGAAAGTAAAGCTAGTAGGCTAAAGTAAAGTAAAGCTAAAGTAGGCTCTTAAATAAACACTTACATTTAACGTTAAAACTGATAAATTCATACATTTTATAATGCTTTCTTGTAACTTATTAAGAGTTGGCGGAAAAGCTTTGGACACTGACCTTTCTTTATATGAATAACACAATACACAAGAAGTATTTTAATAATGGCATCTTTGCCAAATTAAGTAGCCATTATTTCGCATACTACATTCTCTCTGTTTTCCCTTTCCCAATATCGATAATAGTAAAAAACTTATTTAATAAATAATGGAAAACGTTACGAAAAATTTTAAATTATCTACCAGAAAAATTATAGTGAATTTTAAGACTTTAAAAGATATCAAAATATTTTCAAATATTACTCACATAATTATTCTGGTTTTAAATCTATTTTAGAATTTCGATACAGGACATTTTAAAAATTCAATAAAAAACTGATTTATTAAATTTCCGTTTATTTTTAGCCTACAACACTACTTACCCCAAAAAGACAAAAGAAACTTATAGTGAATGAGTAAGTAAGAAAATTGGAATTGCCCCCCCCCCCTGGGGCGTACGCCCCACGTTGGGAACCACTGATGTAGTATATGAAATCGTTTGTGTTTCCCTGTAAATGCTATGCACTTCGTATTATCCATGAAATAAGTTATATTAAGCCTCAGCGACGTATATCAATTCCATTATATATAAAATAATTTAACATAATTAAAATACGCCGAAAAAAATTCCCTCCACGCCTATATCATTATGTAACGGAATTCTATTGTGTAGCCCTGTAAATGAATAACAATTATTTTTTGCGCCGCATATTTAACAGAAAATGCATATTTTAGAGCACTTGATAAACACATATTAATTTTATTATGTTTGAAAGCATGTAATATCATTAAAATCATTTTAAACAATTTTTTCACACAGGCCGTAATGTAACGGAAAACTTTTGACTGTCCCTGTAAATGAACTAGACATGCTAGAAACTTTATTGGAAATAGGATTCGTACTATGGTAGAGGTCACTAACATCTAAAAATTTCAGAACGATCCGAGTATATTTACGGGAGTTAGAGCGCGTACAAACGGACAGACGGACAGACGGACAGACAAACCGAAGTCATAAACACTTGTTGGAAAGTGTTAAAAATGAGAAAAAATAAATGGTAAAATTTAGGTGTTATATTACCGGAGCACATTATACACTTGGATATACAGTAGTTATTGCAGAATTTTAAAAATATATAAAAAAACAATTGCACACAAACATCAAGCGAATCAATTTACAAAAGTTTTAAAAATAGAGAAAATTATACCTGAAAATTTATACTTAACAAAAATCAAGATGTTTATAAGAATTTTCTAAATACTTAAAATTTAATGTTTTTTCTTTTTTTTTTAAATACTTATCGTCGGAATCTGACGTCTACTTTCTGAATGCGTAAATTGTATTTTAATAATTATGTTAGGTAATCAGTAATCACCCTTCTAAATATTTCCTTAGGTTAACATGGTATTTCCCGACCGGGGCGAAATCCAATTAGTTTCAGTGAATCGGAACCCCAAGTACGCCCGTCCGAAGACGGAAAAAAGACTCATTTTGTTCCATCAAAATTGTTAAAATCTCAGTTAATAATTTAAAATTTTAAATGTCATATTTATTTTTGATAGTAATGAAATATTATCATTTTTTCCCCTAATTTTCTTTTCCACATAAGTAATTTATCTTTCAACGAATGCATTTTATCGATGGATGATAAAAAGATCTTTCATAAACTTTGCATACTCAAATATAACTTATTTAAGTGTTAAAACAAATCTGCTGACAATTCTACTTTCAAATATTACACATTGCTTCTTATGTAACCACTTACATTTGTTTTGCTCAAGCGAAGTAAAAATCAGCAGCTCTTCTCGAAATTCTAAAGATTTTCCTAAAATTTTGATATACACTGGCCTCCAAAAGTTAAGGTACAGGGACTGGATGCTTTTGATTGCACACGTTTTGTCGAATTTCTACCAACATTATTGTCGAATTTTTTTTGAACTTCTAGGATGTAAAGAACTTGCTTGATTTTACATTTCCCGGTGAAGATATATCAGGGGGTACAATTAGGGGGCTAATAATAAATTTAATAATACAATAATATTTGCGATCACCTATGTAACAGAAAAGGCTAGAAATGGTTTGTCACTGTGGTAAATGACTATTTGGGTCCTGTTCAATGTTTGTATGCATAGCACTCATATGCGTGAAGATATTAACGTTTTTGTGAAAAGTTCAAATGTTTTTTGTTTATAGCATACAGAGTTTTCAACCAAATTTAACACAACTTTCCAAAAACCTAACAAAGAGTAGTAGCAACAGTATACTGCAACTAAAACATGAATATATTGAATATTTTATGAGATATGGTCATTTGTATGAAATAATTTTTAACTGCGCATGCGTGGAAGATCCTAAAATTTTTATTAAATAATTTGGTAGTCAGCTATTTAGGGCAACTTATATAAAAAGTCCAGTCAAATATCTCGAAAATTCACAAAGATATAGAGTCGATTTAGTGAGTTGCTTCCTAAAAATAGCTTTATTATAAGGAATTTTCCACAACTTTTCAATCAGCTCACTGTATCTTTCTAAGTTTTCACAACATTTGACTGGACTTTTTATAGAAGTTGCCCCAAAATACTGACTACCAAATTATGAAATAAAAATTTTGAAATATTCCGCGCATTCGCAGTAAAAAAATATCTCATAAAAATGCCCATATCTCATCAAATATTCAATATATTCCTTTTTTAATTGCAGTATACTGTTGCTACTATTATTTGGCAAGTTTTCGGAAAGTTGTGTTAAATTTGGTTAAAAACTCTGTATGCTATAAAAAAAACTTTTGAATTTTTCACAAAAACGTTAACATTTTCACGAATATGAGGGCTATGCTTACACAATGCATACAAACGTTGAACAGGACCCAAATAGTCATTTGCCACAGTGAAAAACCATTTCCAGACTTTTTTGTTACTTAGGTGATCGCATATATTATTTTATTATTAAATTTATTATTAGTCCCCTAATTATACCCCCCGATAAATCTTCACCAAGAAATATAAAATCAAACATGTTCTTTACATCCTAGAAGTTGAAGAACAATTCGCCAATAATGTTGGTAGATATTTGACAAAACGTGTGCAATCGAAAGCATCCGGTCCCTATACCTTAACTTTTGGAGGCCAGTATACACTGAGATATTAACAAAACTAAATAATCGGAATCTGAAGCTACACATGTTTTAGTAAAATACGACTTTAATCTGGACTGCTTTTTATAAGATTAACCATTTCTATTACTTACTCAGGAACATTTATTAAGTCTTCAACAAATCATACATCTATTAAAGTTTCCAGATGTAAAAAGCAGTGAGTTATAATAAGATTGGGATTGCACTCTTTGACTCCTCTAACAAATCCTTTTACAGAATCGTCGTAGATTTCGCTCCATCTATACAAATACTTATGGAAGATAGCTAGTTTAACTCTGAGCTTTTAATGTAATTGTTTATTTCGAAAATGTTCTTTCTTGTTTTTGTTTTTTTCAAGCAATACTTTATAAAAGAAACAATGATTAACCATATCACCATTAATAACACCAATATTAACAGAATCATTCTAATATCCGTGCATTCATCAATTCCAAACTTTTTAATTTCCTGTAAGATTAACACATCCATGGGGTTTTAACCTCCAATGAAGTAAGAACTAATGAGTTGACTTTTTCAAAAAAAAAAAAAAAAGAATTTATTAATAACATTCAATTAACTAATCATATATTTTATATGATATGGTACGAGTTTAAATGCCGAGTTTGGGCCTCAAAGTTACATTAAATTATTTTGGAAGTACTATCTTTAAAATTCAACTGTAAACAAAATATGAGATTTTACTTTGCAATCTCCTGCATTCACTGTAGGCTTAGTTTGTTATATTTTGTTAAACTTTTATTAGTTAAAAAATGGGTAATTAGCGTGAAATGTGTATATTTTATTATGTTTTATTTATTTTTCTTTTGAGCAATATTTATATTATTTAACAGATTTTTCTTTAATTACAATTTTAAGCTTATAAATTATATTTCAATAATCTATTTTTGTATATAACCACCACTCTATTTATGCAATAAATTTATAATGAGTTATTTTTAAATGGTGTAAAAAAATAAAATTCGTGGTATATTATTGTATCTTGATGAGACAAATTTTAAATTCAGAATTTAAAACCTCTAATTTATATAATAAACAATTTCACTAATCACGAAATCATTGACTTATAACAATCTAAAATCACTTGATGTTGAAATACATTTTATATGATTTCAGTATAAAATAAATCATTAATGCATCTTTTGTAATTTTGCATCTATAATTTTATAAACACTGCAACAAACATTTAGGTGTCAGTATAGTTATAAACAATATTTCAAAGCTCTTTGTATTGGAATTACTATTTTCAAGATGTTATGAACAAAGTATTTAATACAAAAATCTTTTTAGCCTCTTACATGGTTGCGTCATGAACAATCAATATTTCATCACACAGGCATGTGTTCCCAGGAGGAGGCAACACAATTATTTTAGTCACGAACTGTAGGTACATTCGGTGTGTATTTGGCTACATAGTTTGTTAGACAGTGATTCGTAATAAAAATATAATCTAACATAAAATGCTTGGAAATTTTGTTTCCTTAAGTTTAAAATGTTTTGTTGGATAACATTTTTGTCCTTTTATTAACTGTTTTCTCGTCATAAGATTAAGCTTAAGAATATATATACAATATTCTTGCACCTTCTACATTATATTTAAGCTTATAGAATATCCCTATATTTTCTTTTTGGCTATAATATAAATATTTTCTTAGTGATTCAAATAAATTCATAATTAGATATCTTAGTTAATCTAATATTAATGAAATGTACTCGAATTTTATCGAAAGTAAACGATATCGATGTTTTATATCGAAATCCTTTTTCGGAATTCTTATTAAGTCTGACATAATTTGTGAAATGCGATATCGCTTAATTTTTTAAGACATGTTCTCTTTTAAGTAGATTTCGTATGAAATACTACCTACTACATTCTCCCCTATGTTGGAATTTCCGAAAATATTTTGCAGATCTACACTGATCCCCTAGAACCCAAAGCCACCCTCAGTAAAAAAACTTTCTCTCTCTCTCTCTCTCTCTCTATATATATATATATATATATATATATATATACCACTTTTTTATGGATACTATAACTTCCGCAATTCTACACAAATTTCTTTCAAACTGATACATAAAATCAAGGGGCATAAAATCTCGGTCAAGTTCGTTAATAGGCAAGATCGGACCAAGGGGGTAGACATAGGTAGGGATTTTGTGAAAACCGAAAAAAAACACCACAACTTCTTAATTGTAATGCATATCGAATCAGTTTAAATTTATTATTACTTCTGAAAAAGGGCCAAAATTTTATGTGGCAGAATTTTGATAAAACAAAATATGGGCTCAAGGGGCAAAAAAATAGGGTTTTGGGGAGAAAAAATTCATAACTTCGTCAATTCTCAACAAATCAAATCCAACTAAATTTATTATAAATCTCTTTAATATTTCCTACAACATTTATATTGACAAGTTTTTGATAAGATCAATTCGTACCGGAAAAAAAAACCCGAAAACGAAAACAAAAAGGGGGCCTTAGAGAAGAAAAAAATCCATTACTTCGTCAATTCACAAGATATAAAATCCGCACGAATGTATAATATATCTTCTTAATATTTTCTACAACATTTACATAGACAAGTTTTTGATAAAACCAAGTCTTACAGCAAAAACAAATTAAAAATAGATAGCGGTTGAAGAAAAAAAATCATCGTATTAAGGGTGCATTCAAATCCAAACTGCTTATTTTCTGACTCATTTTTAAATTCATTTTTGCTCTCAAACGCAACCAATTGGTAGATTCTTTTATTCAGAAACTATATAATGTACCGTAATGGTTGATTTTATTTTTATAGAGGCAGAATATATTTCAAAAAATGAGGTCAAAGTGGGCATTTTGAACCGATTTTCCCGAAGCGATTGTGTTGAAACGAGAAATATTGTCCTACTGAGAAAATAGTTGTTTTTTAATCATGTTTTAATTAATTGGCTAACTGAACGAAAATAAAAACACAGGTCGCTTACAAATCTCTTCAAAAATCACGTCAGCAATCACATTTTTTTTTAATTAATCCGAAAATGTGCCAATAAATTTCGAGTTGTTAAGCATGGAAAAATATTTTTTGAATACCTCCTTAACATGATTCTGATAAAACCATCTCTTATATAAAAATGAAATAAAAACTCGCCAAATGCGTCCAGATAAAATTGTTAAAGTGGGTTTAGCTCGTATCATGATTTAGTTTTTGTTGTTGAAATTAATACTTAACTTCGAAATCTACCTGCGCCTGAAGGCCGAGCCGGCAGGGACTTTTGAATAATTGTAATGTAATCAGGTAAAAACTTCTGATGTATGTTCATAACGCTTATAATTTTTCAAAAGGAAACTATAAAAGAGGTGCTGGAGGGAATCAAATATAAACAATATTTTTCTACAGATTATTTTGATTATTTACAAAAATTATAAAAATATTCATTCTCAAAATATTTTTTTTAAATATTCATACTTTTCCCAAAATATTAGAAATATTTTTATTCATAAAAAAATATAAGGGAGTGTCAGAAACCAGCTTTGACTTCATCATTTGATTGAAAGTTTTCTGTTCCTAACACTTCCTTAAATGTCTAGTCATGTAATCACTCGCACGCTAATCTTAAACCCAACCCATGGGAGGGTGTTTTTAAAATTTCCCGCTTGCTTTATATTTGTAAATATATTTTTTGAATAGGATATCAGATGTCGATGTCTAACGTTGTACGTATGTACTTCTTCGATTTTGCTTACATATTTTTTTTTATATTACTTTCATTTTTGTAATCGGGTCAAATCGGTTCCGAAAGTGAAGAATCTCAGATAAAAAATCTGCAACAAAAATTGAAAGATTAGAAAAGTTCACAGTTAAAGATTGATTTGAAGTATTCTATGCAAAAAGAAATCATTTAAATGTATTGTTTTCATTTACAATTTCATTTACTTTCATTTTTGTAATCGCGTCAAATCGGTTCCGAAAGTGGAGAATCTCAGATAAAAAATCTGCAATCAAAAATGAAAGATTAGAAAAGTTCCCAGTTAAAGATTGATTTGAAGTATTCTATGCAAAAAGAAATCATTTAAATGTATTGCTTTCATTTACAATTTAGTTTACTTTCATTTTTGTAATCGGGTCAAATCGGTTCCGAAAGTGGAGAATCTCAGATAAAAAATCTGCAATCAAAATTGAAAGATTATAAAAGTTCCCAGTTAAAGATTGATTTGAAGTATTCTATGCAAAAAGAAATCATTTAAATGTATTGTTTTCATTTACAATTTCGTTTACTTTCATTTTTGTAATCGGGTCAAATCGGTTCCGAAAGTGAAGAATCTCAGATAAAAAATCTGCAGCCAAAACTGAAAGATTAGAAAAGTTCCCAGTTAAAGATTGATTTGAAGTATTCTATGCAAAAATAAATCATTTAATTGTAGTGTAATGCAAACCAAAAATTTGGAGAAACTAACGCTTTCCTAGGTTTAACATTAGCTTGCAGGCTTTGTGGTGTGATTCATGATGAAGGAGAATGAATAGGATTCAATCAATTAGTAATCGGTGGATAATAAGTTCGGGATATAAGGAGGATGTTCAATTGGTGTCCAGAAAAATTTATAAAGTTTTCGTTATATCCGATGTGATTTGGATAGCTATTAAAAATGGATTATAACGGAGTGTTTTAAGGTCAAAGATATTAATGTTTCCAAACAAATAAGTTAATTATATTGAAACAGTTGTTCGATATTTATGAAGAATATCTAAGTAGACAATACACGAGAGTAGCAAAAGATTATTAATGAGAACTACTTCGGTCTTTCTATCAATGGGGTCGTTTCACATTTCTGCGCCATTAAAAAAGACCCCTTGTTTCCCCTTTTTCGCAGTCATTATTTTAACTTGTGTCATTCGCAAACTTGATATCTCAAGTGTGTGTCACTGACGAATTGTATATTCAATCTATCTCTAATATAAAGTGTTTTGCTATTTACATTACGTAAAAGTTTAATAATTATATTAGCTGTGGCTACTCTTGGTACTTTGTATTCACTCATAATCCCAGTGTCTAAAATAATAATTGTTTGAAGAATAAACAGATGCCAATGAAGTTTCTAAACATTAATCCATTTTCACTGTCGGCTTGACAAAAAATAGAGAAATCATCTATTAATATTAAAGGTCTTGTTTATACTCTCTTCACTCTTGTACTTTCTTCATCTATTTCCTCTATTGATACGAAGATTAAGACTGTTGCTCACAGTTATTTTTTACTTGTATACGCTATAGTCACTTTTAAAAAAACACTTGGCATATGGCAATCGTAAATATTTACTATAAATGTAAAATAACTTAATATTTTTCAAACGTAAAAGATTACGTTTCGATGGATTTTATTTTATTCTCAAATCTTAAAAAAAGGTTACTAGCACGTAAATCTGTGCTATAATAAGACAAAGCATTTATTTGAACACTAAAAGATTAAAATTTTTATATTGTACATTAAAAGCACTTATTAAAAAATTCATCATAAAAATCTTTTCTTTAATTATAGATATGTTACATAGTTGGGATCAGCGATATCGTGGCTTATTTAATCGATATCGTTGTTCAATATTAAAAGCATTTTCGGATTTCGTTTGAAGTATGACATAAATTTTGAGTTACTATATCGCTTCATTTTTTCTAACGATGTGACACCATATTTTAAATATTCACGCATCTAAGATGAACGGCTGTAATCCATTTCAGTATTGCGTCATCATGCCGATGATGTCTGCATATTTCTAATTGGATGGCTTTAATCACTAAACACCTCTCAATATGAAATGCACGTGTAATTTTTCAAATTGAAGTCATACATTCAGCAATATCATTCTAATTACTACTCTAGCAGTTGTCAATTTTTTAAATGTTCACTTTATATGTTCACGCCTTGTTGCTTGCTAACATTTTGAAAGGAACATTTTCACAAATGTATGTTAAATCGTGACAGATGCTGTCACAACCCCTGAATAAAGGTTAAAATGAGCGAGTTAGTTTTTGGCCGAAATTATGGCCATATTTTTGATTCTTAATTAATTAATCTTTTTAACCATGTTTTAACTGTTTTTAAATTGTTTTAATAAAGATGGTGATTTTCATTCTGCTTTGGCTTATTTCTGTTTCAGCTCAAATCAATCCTTCTTTAACTCTGCTATAAGTTACGTTGTGGCATATTGATTAAAATTTTACGCAAAAAGCGCATCATGTGTTATATGTGGATATAGTAATGAAATTCAGGATATGCAGAGAAGTTAAGTATTTGAAATTTTGTTGGTTTTATTCAGCTAAACAGTTTTTAGGCTAAGATGACGTTTGCTACAGATTAAGATGACACTGATGAATTACAATCTGTGGAGAGAAGATGTTTCGATGTAGAAATGTACTATCGAAATGTCGAAGTAGGTAGGTAACAAAGCTAACCACATATACAGCAAAGACACTTTTTTGCTACCTATTTAGCTAAAAGAGTACGAACATACTCCATATTATACCTAAATGTGTGCAAAGAATTGAGATCTTTATTTCCTGTTATCGAGTATCCCTATCTAGCCTGGCAAACACATAAAAAACTTTTTCACCTTACCAACTGTACTCGCGTTATGGAAATAACGTATGCGTTTTTCGAATATAAACAGGAAGATGGTGAATCTTTCAGTTTAATTGAAGCAAGGTTAGAGATAATCATCTAGCATCTAAATAATGCATCTTGTCCGATATCCATAGTCAAACTAAATTATCATTTTACGGATGAGAACTTTTATTTAGAAAACGTTTTAAATGAACTGTTATCTGAAGAAGCAAGATTTAACTTGTTTAATAATTACATTACAAAAAATTCTATTTGTAGTATTTTTAGTACAGCTGCTTTGCATAATAATAGTAATAGTTGTAATAATGTAACGTTTAAAAGTTATATTAAATAGAACGTAAACATATGTAATATTATTTTTTTTATATACTCTTAATAAAATAATTCTAGTGGTGAAATTAAAATGATAAATTTGCAATAAAATTTTCACTTACAAAGTAAGCAATGATAAGATTTTCTTTTAAAAAGCATCGTTTAAAAATATATATATATATAAGAGAAACGGCATCATATGATAAAATTTAAGATGTTTTAATTAAAAATATATATATTCATAATTGTGCTTCAAAACAGTCAACTGATTACAACTTTATTATTTCCTGAAAAGGACGCGCAAAGCATGCGTCATCTTGTCAAATGCGAATAAATTAAAAAATTGCTATGTATATATATATTTTTTTTTTTTTGAGTAATAATTTTGCGATTAATCATTTTGCTACTGATTGAATTAAAAAGAAGGATAAATGCTACTAAAATTTAGTTACTCAAGGTTATTTTAAAAGTAGGAAGAGGAAGTTAGTTAAACCTAATATGTGAACATACCCATTCAAGTAAATGAGGTGTAGACTCACGGCCAGATTTGGAATATACACCTAACTTGAATCTCCACGGCTTCGGAGAATATCAGAATATTCATTAATTGGCAACCACAAGTTTTATGTGAGGAATATATTGATAAAGTAAGTAGTAAGAAAATCATTATTACAGTTGTCCCAAGAAGTAAATAAAAAAAATCAGTATTTTAAATGTGAACTAGGGAGAAGAAAAAGACATAAAGAATTTTAATTTTGATCAGGTCTATGAATGCTAGTGTATAAATGGAAACTAATGCCTATTTCAGAAATTAAACATAATAAATATATAATCACGTAGGTAAAATTGATTATCAAACTTCAATGACAAATTTTAAGTAATGATGAAAAATGAAAAATATTCGCATTAATTATTTTGAATGTAATTTTCATGTATTAAAAAACTAACTGAAATGATAGGAAAAACATATATTTTGATAATATTTTAATAATGGACTACTGATTTTTAAATTCGTTGGCAAATTTGTTGGCTAATGGCCTTATTTAACTAAATCAGACACTGCATGATTAGAAGAATTACATTAAAAACTCGATATTTTCACGATTCCATTTTCACTATTTTAAATAATCTATAAGAATATTAAGGTTTATATTTTCACTGTTTGGATATATTGAAGTGAAATATTTTATTACGTACTATTTTGAAAATGATGTAAAATTAAATTCTATATTTCTTTTCATTGGACAGTTATTTAGTATAATTGATAAGTACAACGATGAAAAACAGAAAAAGAATAATGATTTAAAATTAATTTTAAAAGAAAATATTTGAATTATTGCTTGGATAAAACTTTCTATTTCTAATATTTATCAAACAAAAAATTTACTTCTAAAACTATATCAGACTTTAAAACATCCATCACTACATCGTGTAATTTATTATTCATTGACATTTATAAAGAAAAAGGCGATAAGACAAATACGTAAGTTTGTTTGGATAACTATACAATGCTTTTAAGGTAATATTTTAAATTTAAAATACCATTTTTTTCTCTTCTGTAAGCAATACAATTAAACATATTTTGTGTGAATGAAATTTCAGTTTTACTTCGGTAAAATTTTGATGTATTGCTTTTAAAACGTGAAAAAGACTTTTGAATAAGTAAAAAGCGGTCTTTCATATTTTTATTTTTAGAAAGTATTTTATTACTTATCTTTAGAGTCTGGAGTATATGCAATTATAGATTTTGCAATAATTTCTGTAAATTCATAAAAGGTTAGCCATATTATGAAAGATAAAGAGACATGTCTCATTCCCCATAACCCCTCTCCCCATTCCTCTAAGTCACAAAAGTATGTCCCAGAAGGAAGTGGTTTAGTTACATGGTGTTTTTTTGTACCTAAAACTCACTCATGTTTAATAAAAGTGAACGACATATAGTAATTAACAAATCCTTAACAGTACAAAAGCCTATAATTGTTTTAAATTCCTTAAAATGAGTATTTAAAACACAAGTCATCTCTAGAGAGATGTGTAGCGTCATCTCCTCTGGTATAGAACAATAAAAGAAATTGATCATTTTCTGTTGTCGTAAAAGAAATGATGGCTAGAAAAAATGCATTTTTAAAGTCAAAATTAAAATTAATTTTAGTTTCGATCAAAAAACATTTAGACTAGGTCCAAAGGAGGCTCATTTAACATAGTTTTTGATCAGGTCTATATCTATAGATCAAAGTTATGTATTTGGTTGAATTTGGTAGTTTTAACATCTGGCAATTTAGAGGATGGAGAAAAACACAAATGCTCTGACGCAGAAAAGTTTCTCGTCAGTGGCATCTAAAATTTTCCTCTCCAATGTTAAACCCATAACCACAGAATGCATTGGTATTTTTCAGATTTCGCATTGCGAACTTAAAATGTATCATTTCTTTTATTATTTAATCTCGTTTTAAAGCATGTTTCATTTCTACTTATTTAACCAACTATTTCAAAAAAACATATTTTTAAATTATAAATTTTAAAATCCTATTCACTTCTTTCAGATTCGGTAGGATTTTAATACATAAAAAAATAAGCATACATTTTTAAAATAGCTTATCAAATATATCGTTAAGAGGCATCTTTAATAAGTCTACATACAAAAAAGAAATGCATCAAATGTACTGTGCCATGTAGTGCTGTACCCATAATCAACCTATAACTTTATAAAATGCATTTGGAAATCAGGGCTCCTTTATCGGAAAGTAGAAACCCAGCAGATTTTTATACAAAATATCATGTGTATGCCAGGTGGTAATAAACTTTATGTTTGAAATCAGTAAAATGGATTTTAGTTTAATAATTTTTCATAATATAGATTTATAAATTTTCGAAAAGTTTTGCAACGCAAGGGCTGTAAAATTCCTGAAATTAAGTCTAAATACCAATAGAAGATTATTTCCATAATAGAGATCCAACATATCGTTCAGTGAATTATGAGACAGAGATAAGTTTCAAATGCATCAGGTTGTAACGAAAGTTTTCCGCCAAAAAAAATTTCTTAATAAGTTAGAAAAAAAATACGAAAGCTCTACCTTTAGTGCGGGTGATAAACACCACCCGAATCTATGATTTTCTGCCAACGTTTTGGTAGCTTTTCAAAGCCTTCGCGGCAGAAACTTGGGGCTCGCAAGTCCAAAAACAGATCAACCTCATTTCGGACGTCCTGTGCAGAATTAAAGATAGCACCAGCAAGGTGTAGATGCACCAGCAGGTCTTAAAAACGGTCGCAGCCCGAATAAGCGATATGGGCTATATGGTGGGTATGACAAAAAATCCCTTTCGAGTTTATACAGAGCCCAGCCGGTGAATGTGGACACATCTGATCTAGCATTATCTTGATGAAACATTACTTTCTTGCGCCTCATTTTGACGTTTTGCCTTAATAGCAGCATCAACACGGACAAGCATCTTGCTGTACACCTTACTATCCATGGTTTTACCTGTTTCCAGATACGCTTTGTGGATAATATCACGGCCAATCTCACCAGATACAAAGTATTATCTTTTTGTTAGTCAAATTGTGCTTTGCGATGCTGCCGACGGGATCGCCGGGCGCAGACCAACACCCCTTTCGACTTGTGTTGTTGACGTTAATCCACTTTTCGTCACAAGTGACGATCCGTTCCAGAATTTTGTCCTTGCGTTGATATTCGAGCATATTAGTGCAGGTCTGAACACGTATGACCTTATCTGCTTGAGTTAGCTCATGCGGCACCCAGCGATTGAACATGTACGTCAAATTTATGCTATGCATAGCGCGACTAAGGGACATGGCTCTAACATCTAACTCCTGAGCTAGGTCTTGAGTGGTTGAATACTGATATTCTACCATACGTTTTCGCAGGTGGGCCTCATCAACATCAGTAAGCCGGCCAGAGCACTCTGCTTCTTGAATGTTATAGTCCTTGTTTTTGAACATTTGGTACCAAACCTTGAGAGTGTCATATGATACAACAGTAGTACCTAAAGCTGTACACATGATTCGGTGACATTCTGTAGCTGACTTTTTGCAACAAAACTGGAAGTAAATGCTCGTTCTAATCTACTAGTATGATAGTTCCATTTCAGACAACCCTGTACTTAATGATAGCGATATTTTTTTACAAATTTCACAACACAGTGTTATAAAGCAAGTCTCTTTCTATCAAATACCAAAAATATTTTGACAAAATAGGAGCAAACACGTCAACGCGAACTGTTTGAAAAGATGATATTAACTGTGGCGGGAAACTTTCGTGACAACCTGATATATATTTGAACGTGAGTAAACGGAATTTAGTGATTATTACACCTATGTCTCTAAAATTAATACAGCATGTTTGAGAAAGGGCTTTATCTTTCTAAACGTTAATAACAAAAATAAAAACAGGTGAATTATACCTACCAACATGCGTTTCATGTACGGGGCTGCACAAGGAAATGGAGCGGTTGCTCAAAGGATGTACATGGAACGATTCCAGTGTAGGAATCTGCAGGATCTCCAATCGTTTGAGCTTCTGCAACGGGAGTTGTGTGCGAGTGAATCATTTTATGCTTCGAGGATTGATACGGGTACTGGAAGGTATAGCATAATTCATGCAATGGAAGAAGCAGTATTAGATCTTCAACAATTTCAAGAATTGTTTGACGTGCGTTGGGTATGATCCATATCCTTGTGAAGTCCCATACATGAAATGCATGTCGGCAAGCTCCGCATTGGTATAAAGATGCATGTTACTCAAAATCCGTGTCTTCGACAATTCAAGCGAGCAAATTGATGCACTGAACTCAAACGCCGCATTTCCGCTCACACATGCTATACGAAACCCTGCTTGCTTATGTTGCCTGTACCTACCTTTACATTTCTGACATATAATTTTGAAACACCCTGTATATTATGTATATGTGTGCGTGTGCATAATTACTAATACATACAATGTGATTCATAAAGATCGAAACAAGAGGCTATCTCCTAAAGTATTGCTCCTAGGCACATACTTCCAACTGCAAAGTTTCATAAAATAAAGTTATAAAATTTGATGAGGCAAGTTGCATCACCATGGAGGGTCTATTAGAGAAAATATAAAAATTAAATTTTTATACGGTCCCCGTATCATAAAATTTCCAATTAGGAAATTTTCCCTTGTCTGTTCTTGAATTAAACAAAATAAAATCCATCTTGATATCTGCAAAACTGAGAGAGATATGTCCGTTTTAATAATTATTGAAGTTTCAATGAATCAAACATAAAATCTTACGGGAACCTGATAAAAATTTAATCTTTGTATTTTCTCAAATACACCTCCCATGGATTTGCAACTTATCTCATAAAATTTTGCACCTTTTTTATGAAAATTTGAAATTGGAAGTATGTACCTAGGAACAATATTTAAAGAGTTAGCATATTGTTTTGATATATATGAATTACACTGTATATCAACTAGTAGTTAAATAAGTATTTTAAAATAACGAACAATGGGCTGATTAAAAAGTTCATCTGCTAATGAAAGATTGATGTTTCCAATTTAAAAGCAATAGATTTTGCAACTGAACTTATGACTCTTCGGCTCTAACACTCATTATCAGGATGGTTTTTATGTTTCGTTCTTCCAAACTTGTATTCAAGTGAAATCAGCCAGAATGAATCACGGTAACCAGCATCTAAAATAAAATAATGAAAGATGACACGTTGGCGAACATTCAGTGTAATCAACTATTATCCCAGCTTTATGGGAGTTTTAAAATAATATGCTGATAAGTAATGAAGTGTTCGCATTAAAATAATTTATGAAGTCATAGGAAAAATGTAAAAGATTTTTTAAAGGAGATGGAAGTTATTAGCAATAGCAATTAAAATATTTTTTCCTACTAAATTCCGATAAAAATAAAATTAGAAACAACTGTATTTGTAAAATTCATTTTACAAATCAAGGTAAATGAGGTTTATCAATAGAATACAGAGACTGTTCATCCATTTTTTAGACGATGTATATTGTATTCACAAAACTAACTTACATAAAATTCTTGTGTTTTAAATATTATATTTCACGTCCGTATTCTGAACTATCTTTCGACACCGCAATTTCCGGGCTAAAAATGCCTTTTGAAGTGTCAGAAGAGGTATTTTATCCCATTCCTACAGAGCTGCTTTCCAGAGTCCTGTAAGGGTTGTGGGACGACGTTTGGATAATGCTGATTTTAAAAGTCCGAAAGCACAAAAATCCATAGGTGATACATCGGGAGATTTAGTAGGGATATCAGTGAAGGGCCTTGATACTGGTTTTTTGTTGCATTTCGTTTAGGAAATTTACAGTGGATTTTGATGTGTGACTGCTAGCTTTGTCGTGATGGAGTTTCACAGATTGATTGCACTGTGGGTAAAGGAAAAATTGGCAATAAAATATGTTCTTGATAGTATTTGGAGTCAATCTTGACATTTTTTCCCGCTCTCTTTATTTTTAACTTGCCATTATATGAAAAACCAGCAAAAATCATGAATCTCTTAGAAAAACTTTCTTTCGATTCTTTGAACCATCTACTTAAATCTTTTCTCCCCCTTTTTATGATAATAAATTTCTCTTTTTTGTTGCAATCATTTAAATATACCCATGATTCATCTATTGCGACAATTGTTTTCCATTTTTGTTCATTATCATCGTTTTTGGATAACGGAATATGAATACTCTTCGGAAAATGCGTAAGTATAGCCTTCGAATCACTGCTTCGTTAAAAACACCATTTTGAATAAAAACAAAATCCTCATCCCGCCGACAATAATTTTGACTTTTAAAAACATAGTACAATTGCAATTATTTCTTTTGCAGCAAACGATTCTTTGTTACCGCTAACCAAAATCGTCTAAAAAATGTCCGAACAGCCTCTGTATCACCTCGATTTGTTGTACCTCATTGTAACACTTATTCGGATATATCAGTCTGTTTACGTATCATCAGGAAAAGAAAACTTCTGCTTTAGCCACACTTTTTAAGTAACATTTAATTCCATTAAAATTAGTGCATTTATTTGTTTGTATTTTAGTATGATAAAAGTGTAAGTAATACATTAGAGATAAATGTAAGCCATTTTCTTTTTTTTTATCACCTTATTAGAGGCATAGATAGAGGCAAAACAATAAATACTCCAGTATTATTCTATCAAGGCCTAGTACTTAAGCAAAAAATGAATTTGATTTTCAATTCTTTTTCTATATTTTTTTGCGTTTTGCATCTTTAAGTGGTCGTCATTTTGAAACAAGATGACAGACCACGCTGGGCAATAAGCTCGGTCAAAATCTTGGTATGTCTAATACACATGTTTAGTTCCTTTCAGAGTGGTTATAAATACCAATGCTATCGCATGACTAAGATCATATATATAAAACAACATTGAGACGTAGGGTAGTTTGGGAGTCATGATTAGTGAAAATATACCGAAACTTTTCGGAAATTTTTTTCTCCGAACTGCTGCAATAAATACTTTCTTACTAGCTACCTAAAGAAAAGTGCATTCAGATTTTTTCTATTCTGAGAGGAAATCTAAGGAGATTTCTGTGAGTCAAGATACATAAATCTACAAAAAAATTTTTAGAATTCCAGTTTTAATTTTAACACAGAAAAATTAAAATTAATCTAAAATAAAACTATTATTATGAGAAAAATTATTTCTCCGAATGTATTTCACAGCAGATAATAATATTTTTTAAATAGGATTTTGAAGAGCGAAGTAAGACTTCAAGATTCAAGATCCTAAAAATTATATAGATTATAAAGAAAAAGTATGATTATAATGTGATTTCGGCTACAAGGAAATTTAAATTTCTCTAAATTTCTCTTTATTCTAATTTCTCTTTGTAAGACGAAACGCAATATTTCATCTTGATTCAACCATCAAGTACCTATATAAGACGAACATTAAAAAGTTCACTGTTTTACTTAAAAGTTGACTAAAACAGTAAAAAAGATGTTATAAGTTAAAAATATACATTTTATTTAAAAACTTCTCAGAACTTTGGGTTTTCCCAAGCTCTTCATCATAGAATATTATAATAACTAATTATTGTTTATTTATACAAATACGTCACTTCGGTTTGAAAATGAGAGAGCCAATAATTATTAGAGTTGAAAGTAGAAGTAGCAGTTTCTTGGTAGAAGTAGCAGTTTCTTGAACTTATTTAGAGAAAAAATAGATTATTTTTAACTGCAGTTCCATTTATTTTATTACATCACTCTGTTCTATTACGTCACTTTCATTTTAAATGTGTAGCTGGACAGTCAAAGTAGCAGTATTTCATAAATTTGTGTAGAAGAAATATTTAACTGCCGTACCACAAATTTTAATGCGTCACTTTGCTCAAGTTTAAAGAATTTATTTACAGGATACTGAACCATAAATTGGAGATATTGTACAATAGGCCATCGTTGCATATTAAATTGTTTTTTACACAGGATTTTTATGGATTTTCTGATATTGGATACGTAATAATTGGATGTTGGGTATATGATTTTTGCATGATCAAAATCTATTCTGATATTCTGATTGAAAATTAAACGAGAGAGAGTTGTATATTGACGACAAAATTTTATATCTGCTTTATGTTCTTTGATTCTTTCTTTGAGATTTCTTTTGGTTAATTTGTACGAAAATAGATCCAACACCGAAAGATGAATAAGCAGTCGGTGTGTACGCCATTCCTTTCAGAACTGATCGCAATAGAATATTGGGATATATAGAAAACTCAAATAAAGAATCAAAGAGAATAAAGCAGATACAAAATTTTGACTTAAATCTACAATCGATAATGCTAGTATACATTCTATCCTCATAAAAAAAGGATTACAGTTTATAACAATATGCCTCTTAATCATATTCTACAGTTTGAACACTTTTGCTGCATTAGTTTTTACAGGGTTATCTAAAATATATTTGTTCTTTCAATTTGATGACCGTTCCGTATGGGGATTTGGGAGAAACACTTCACGGAAATATATGACCTATACTGTTCTGTTTACTCACATGGAGTTTCAGAATAATTTCTCAAGTATTTTTCTAGATATTTAACAAAACGTGTAAAATCGCAAGTGATCGGTCATCATTGGCCATATAGTGTACGACTCAAAAGTTAATCGTTGCGTCAGATGTCAAAATGTACAGTGATATTGCTTAAAAAATATTTAATGTAAACAGAAAGTTATACTATTTAAAAGCATTAAAATATTTAAATAAATGTCGATTTATTATTTTTTTCTTTTCGTAGGATGTGATGAAGAAAAGAAAGAGATTTCGAAGATTCAAAATTCATAGAATTGTACAGAATAATTAATTTTTTTTAGTGTTCCAATTCAAATACAAAAAGTTTACATTTACTGACCGTTTAAAATTACTCGAACAAATATTTCTTAGAATGGATTTATAAAGCTTATTTTCGTGGGAAGGGTGGGAGACTAAATTCCCTAGATTTTAAGTTTCAAAGAATTTTGTAATTTATTATTCTAATTTCAGTTACAATAGAAATGAAATTACATTTCTGCTGCGAATTTATTACTAATACACGCTTATTAAAAATTACTAGTACATGATAATTCCGTGAAGTATACGAAGTAACAGACTAATCGAAAGATGCAATTAGTTTGCAGAAAAATTATGCACGCAATGTTCCGAGATGAGTGAAACTTCTTTTCCAGGAATAGAAAGCACTTGGGATTGCACAACCAGATTTCAAGAATTGATCTTTTAAATGCCAGATTTTTAATATAAATAATTTCTATTAAGGAATTTAAGATAATCTTTTGAGCATGCGCTTTTACAGTGTTTTCTTGTAAGTTTTTAAACATTGAAATAAAACAATTTAACAAAATTAACAAATTAACAAGAATCATGCGTTAAGTATAGACTAATTTCCAACTCATTAAAAATACTAAAATACAACATCACAGTTTAATAAGTCAGAAACGATGTCTAAATAAATAATTCGTAAAATGCATAGCAAATTAAAACATAAATCAGCATTTACAATCAATAGTAGAAATAATGTCTCATTTTTTGTGAAACCCTGTATATTATCTACAGATTTAGCATATAATACATAGTATGCTAAATTTCAGTTCAGTTAGGAAACGAATGGGAAGTTGAAAATACCTCTTCGTCAATTTCCATCATAAAATTAAAATTTACTTTAGATTTTTTGCAACTCTGTATATGATCATTAGAATTTATATACACGAAGTTATATCTAAAAAATGTATTAATAATTAAACGCAAACCACAACGGAAAACGCACTTCCTACAATTGCTGTTTATAGATAGTATTGTAATCGAATAATTTTGTGTGTCCCTGTATATGAACGATGAATGTTATGCGTGCCATACATTATCGTAAGCATCTTGCAGCGCCCCTCAGAGATATATATGAATTTCTATATGTTTGAAGTTGTGAAACATGAATAAAATGCACCGCAAACAATTTTTTCCCGGAGACCGTAATGTAACGTAATCCGTTTGATTGTCCCTGTAAATGAACGATGTAAAATACCATATATATATATGTATAATATATAATACTCTATAAATACTATATTCCATAGTAAGCATCTTCTAGTGCACTTCAGAGATATATATAAATTTCAGAGTGTTTGAAATTTTGAAACTACATAAAAAACCACCGCAAATGATTTTTTCCACATAAGCCGTAATGTAACTAAATTCTTTTGAATGCCCTGTAAAAGAACTATAAATGCTACGCACTTCATCTTCAATACCGAACATTCCTTAGTAAGTATCAAAATCGTATATCAATTTTATGGAAATACGACTATATTTACGCGAGTTAGAGCAGGGACAGACAAACCCAGTTCATAAACACTTTTCAACTATGTTGGAAAGTGTTACAAAATGATAAAAAAAATAAAAGTGTCACTTTCCTTATTATCAAACGAGAGTTTTGAAATAATTTCTTAAATTTAAAATGTTATATTAACTTATTTCAATCAACAACATGATAATAAAAAATATATATTCTCGTAAGTCTTTTCTTGATTTACTTTCACTTTTTGTACATTTTCGTGAAAAACTATACTTTATTTTTTCGTAATACTTTTGCCTGATACTATTAAATTAATAATTTATTTCCCATATTACACGTCTAGCAATTCCTTCATATACAGGGTGATTCAGAACCCTTTGTCAATAACCGACATGTAGAATAGGAAGACGATGAGTAGCAAAAATCACATAGGAACATAGGGTCGCTCAGGCAACCCTCACACGCAAGTGGGCGCTAGGGGTCGCGAGGAGAGCTGGGGGGCAGAAGCGAGGAAAAGCGTATTTCGGGTGTATGAGCTGAAGGAAGGATGCATCGCTACACGAATATTCAATTGGCGGATATGCACCTTGTTCACGCAAATTCCATTGGAACAGCCGCTGGGGAACTGTATTGTTCCCGGTTTCCAACCAGACGTGTCCCTACTCATACCATGCTCGCACGTCTGCATCATCGATTAAGCGAAATGGGAGTTTCGACACACGAATGATCGATTCTGGTGCTCAGAGAACAACGCGGACATGTAGACTGGAAGAAGCCGTACTGTTCAAAGTCGAATACGACCTAGGAGCGAGTACTCAACGTATTGCAGCACGTGTACGTGAGTCTCAATCCAGCGTTTGGCGTATCTTACACGCGAACGAGTTGCATCCGTACCATGTGCAATGTGTGTTGTTTCTGACCACCGGTAATTATAAACATCGTTTGGGCTTGGCACATTGGTTTCGACAGCAGACGGTAGCCGTCCACAATAATGTGGGTATGTGGCGCGTCTGCATTACATTTGCGACCCTATGTTCTTATATGATTCTTGCTTGTTATCGTCTTCCTAACCTGCATGTTGATTATTGACAAAGAGTTCTGAAACACCCTGTATATATATATATATATATATATATATATATATATATATTGTATAGTTTTATAATTGTTAGCTTTGAAATAAATTATGTAAATAACTTCTGCATTGATCTTTGTCAGCAAAATATTTTATCAGCATACCAAATAATTAAATTTAATACGAAATTGTTGACTTACATTTAAAAAGATAAAACTAGATGTTTAAGTGTGATTTTATATTCTAAATGTATAAAATACATAAATGCATGTTTTAAAACTCTGCGCGGATTTTTTTAAGGGTACAGTACACATTTAATAGTCATAAAACATGCGAAATTTGACATGAGTTTAGCAATTTTTCATAAAAATATAACATTGCTAGGAGCACAAAAATTTTAGAGTATATTTAGGTATTATTGAAGTATATTTAAAAAATTTTAGTTATTATATTTTTATGTATTATATAACGTATATATGTATAATGTTATATATATATATATATATAATTTTATATATTATATATTATTAATTATATGTATTAATATATAATTAATATATTAATATATAAAATTATATATTAATTATATATAATTTTATACATTAATATTATAATTTTAAAAAATTCAACACGTCAGTTTCAAAGTGCTATTTAAATTTTTTACAGTGGATAACATTTCACTGCGTGCACAATATCTCATGCTAATTTCATGATATTTGCATAAACTTTATCTTAAATTAAAGATAACACAATGGTCTATAATTTAAACTAGGATACTTTAAATCGGTTAATTAAATAAAGAGTAATTAACTTTTAATTAGAAAAATTAGAAAAACTACGAATTTTTACATGCATTCAATCCTATACTTTTTCTCATCCTGGACACAGCTGTATAATTCTAGTTCATTTTCAAAATAATATAAATATTTATGTAGTGTAAAAATTTTAAAGCTATATTTCGAATAGTTTTGGAGATATAATGCGCGCAAGAGAAAAAAAAGCCATTTTGAGAAAAAGCCGTTTAAAGATTAAATTGTATTTTTTAAATGTAAAATATGTAATAAAAGAAGCAAAACTGCTAATTATATGACGTAATCTGTATTAAAAATAAAATTAGATGTAGTTTAAAATGATAATATAAAATTGTTTGCAAAATGCTTCAGAATATAGGAACATGCGTAAAAAATAAATTTTAAACATATAATTTAAAATTTTGTTTCGAATTGATTGCAAAGGGAATTAAATATGCGCTTTTTATAAAACTAAATTATTTAATGTAAAATATGGGCCATTTTTTAGAGATTCTCGTATTGCGATATTTGATTTACATACATTGCGGCATAAAAATCCTGATAGTTTACTAAAAATTATATTAATATGATAAATATGTGTCTTAAAGTGTCATTTAAAATTAAACCACTATCAAATTCACTACTTTTTAGTTTTCTATAAGATTGCACCTTGGGATATATTTATATCGTCGCATTTTGTATAGAGATGGCCGTTAAACTGACTCATTCTTCGATGCATTTCTGTACCACATTTCGCATTATCATTCATTATAAAGTCTAATAAATACTAAGAAGTATAAATTTATAAAATCTAAGTATACATTTATAAAATCAGAAAACTATTTCTCTAGGAAAACAAAACAGTTTTGTTTCAAATTAAGCTCTTAATAGCTAATCAACTAAGCAAATTTGCGATCACATTTCCTAGCATAACCAAGAAAGTAAACAAATTTCGCGAAAGTGGAAGTTGAAGTTAATATTTGAATGTTTTTTATTATTGTTTAAGGTATTTAACTAAAAACAATTGACTCATTTTAGCATATTTTCAAAGTTGCGATAACGATGCGATAGTGATAAAATGTAAACAAGCCATTACAGTTGTCGCAGAGCATTTAAATGGGATATGAGGGAGTGATGTTTAAATTTCCCCTTATATCTCAGTAAATAATTATCACACATTAATGAGATTGGTATCAATTTATTCAGAATACAACAACCTTTCTAAAGATGCAAAAATACAAAAAATCGATTTTTGAAAATTTTAAAGGTGTACTGTCGTCCCCTTAATGAACAATAAATAATTATCAGGTAATAAACAAAAATAGACATAAAAATACTTTATATTATAATGATTGTTTCCGAGATGATATGAAAAGTTATTTAATATGAAATAAAACCTCTAACCTTTAACATGCATGCAGCAGACACAATCAATATTTCATCATACAAGCATGCGTTCCCACGAGGAGGCAACAAATTTATTTTAGTCACGAACTTTAGTAACATTTATTATTTACTTAACCAGCTATTTCACATTTTGCCTCTCTATGACTCGTAATAAAAATACTTAGACGAAATGTTTATAAATTTTGTTTTCTTAGATTCTATATATGGTAAGGAGTAATTATTATGAGGTATGTTATACAAATTTCGTCATATTAGGCCTATTTCTAACAAAAAACATAATCATAGTATGCATTTGGTTTTGTTCTGAAATGTTTCATATAAACACTGCATCCGTGTTTTTTCTTTTATGTTAATTGTTAAATGCACCTTTTGTAACCTTCCGCAGATATTTTTCTAATAAACAATAAATCAGTTTCAGGCAAGTATGTAAATAAACATAAAAGACTTTACATTAGAATGAATTTTTTCCGAGATGGCATAAAAAGTTATTTAATACGAAATAAAACCTCTAACCTTTTACATGCATGCATCAGGCACAATCAGTATTTTATCATACAAGCTTGTGTTCCCACGAGGAGGTAACAAAATTATTTTAATCATGAACTTTAGGTAAATTTATTGCGTACTTAACCAGATATTTCACATTCTGCCTCTCTATGATGCGTAATAAAAATACTTAGACGAAATGCTAATAAATTTTGTTTTCTTAGATTTGATATACGATGAAGAGTAATTATTTGGAGGTATGCTATGTAAATTTTGTTATATAAGGCCTATTTATAACAAAAGACAAAATCATAGCATGTATTCGGCTTTGTTCCGAAATGTTTCACATAAACACCGTATTCGTAGTTTTTCTTTACTGTCGATTATTAAATGAATAATTTCTAACCTTGCGAAGACATTTTTTAATAAACAATAATTCATTTTCAGGCTAAAAATTAAAATAAACATGAAAGGACTTTACATTAGAATAATTATTTCCTGGATGACATGAAAAGTTATTTAATACGAAATAAAACCTCTAATCTATCACATGTACGCATGAGGCACAATCAATATTTCATCATACAAGCATGTGTTCCTACAATGATGCAACAAATTTATTTTAGTCACGAACTTTAGGTGCATTTATTGTGTACTTGACCAGATATTTCACATTTTACCTATCTATGACTCGTAATAAAAATACTTAGATGAAATGTCTATAAATTTTGTTTTCTTGGGTTTGATATATGGTAAAGAGTAATTATTGGGAGGTGTGTTATACAAATTTTGTTATATTAGGCCTATTTATAACAAAAGATAAAATAATAGTATGCATTAGATTTTTCGAAATCACGAAATGATTCACATAAACACAATAAACAGTCTTCGTTTCTTTACCTTTCTGTTAACTGTTAAATACATGTTTTGTAACCTTGTGCAAATATTTTTTCTAATAAACAATAAATAATTTTCAGGCAAAAAATTTAAAAAAGATGAAAAGACTTTACATTAGATTTATTGTTTACGAGATGACATGAAAAGTTATGTAATACGAAATGAATACATCTAACATCTCACAAACATGCATCAGTCACAATCAATATTTCATCATATGTGTTCCCACGAGAAGGCAACAAAATTATTTAAGTCACGAACTTTAGGTACATGTATTGTATACTTTGCCTGATATTTCACATTTTGCCTCTCTATGATTTGTAATAAAAATAACTTGACGAAATATTTATAAATATTGTTTTCGTGGGTTTGATATATGTTAAAGAGTAATTATTGGGAGGTGTGTTATGCAAATTTTGATTTATTAGGCCTATTTATAACAAAAAACAAAATCACAGTATGCATGAAGTTTCGTTCCGAAACGTTTTACATAATCAATGTTTTCGTGGGTTTTTTTCTGTTAATTAAGAAACCATGAATCACCTCCCAATTACCCAAAATCACGTAACTTTGTTGTATAGCAACAACTTTATTGGCGTTCAGCATTTATATGTTGAGTTAAATATGCAATATTAAATCTCTAATATACACATTATACTCGTTTTTAGGGGTTCTTTTTAAATTTACATAAACTCAGTAATTGTAAAAAATACCTTGGTTAACTTTATATATATTTGTTATTAAACACAGACAACTACAATAATTACAAAATTTAAACAATAAATTGTAATTATTGTCTTTAAATAAATAAATAAATATATTCATTCAAAACTATATACTTGAAGAAAAGCATACTACAAGTACACATAAAGTCAATATAACTTTTCAAAAAATCGCCTTTTCATGTACAAATATATCAATAAATAATCAATTAATAACAAAATTTTGGCATTGAATAAGTTCTTTTTGATAAAGCTATATTTCATATGCATTAATTTTATTTTTCTTTGTCACATGTTTTTTTCACGAGAGGGTGACGTCATTCTTTAAACTAGATGAAATATGATTGTTAATTTTTTTCGCGCGTGCCTTTTGCCACCTTCAACAAGATTTAACTGTAACTTTGATGGAGTAAATGAGATGATATTCTGGCTTGAGTAATGTTGTTTGCAGATATTTTCGTCCTTAATTTTTCTTTGGGAGTTTAAACCTGCATCTACAAAATATTAGATATTGCTAAAACAAATATTAGACTGCAGTGCGAGGTTCTCGCACCGGTCAACTGGTAAATTTATATTTACCTTATTTTGAGAATAGAAATGCATTGTTCTTCATTATTAAAAAAATAGTCTGAAAAAGGAATACTTTTATTAGAGTCAGTATTACACAAAGATAATGTTTATAATTAATTCAGCGATTTTCGTATTTTAATTCTAAGACATATTTTCATTTAAACAGTAGGATAATACGATAAAGGAAGATTTACCTAGAAATATTAGATTGCATTAACCACAAAGCAATGCTCATTGGATTTTATTTCAAATATTCTTTGGAAATAAATAATTGTAGAACAAAAGGCTGAACGAACAATCACCTCATCGATTTGACAGCTCAAATTCCAGGATTAGTTACAACACGATTCGGATATTAAAATGCAACTGGTCTGCCAGGTCATATCTTGGTGCAGTTTTAGGGGTTGACAGGTAGGTGTACCATTGAGTCTTCCTGCTCCCAGTCCTCCATGTTTTCTTACCTTTTGGTGTAGGAAAATGCCATGATAAACCTACGGATCAAGCACTAAAATTGCGTCCATAGGTATTTTTCACAAAGATATAACTTGGCAGACCAGTTGCATTTTAATATGCTGATCAAGTTTTGTCTAATTCTAGAATTTCAACAGTCAGCTCCATGAGGTGATGGTCTGTGCGCCGCCTTTTGGTCTATTATCTATGTAATTTATAAAGAAATGAATGCTTGCAAGATGTATGCAGTTATAATTATTAGAAAAAAATATTTATGCAAAAAAAATTTTAATCCTAAATTATTCACCCTAAAACAAAATTATACCTAAATTTATACGTTTTAAGCAATTTATGTTCAATATATATTTAGTAAAGGTAATGTGGAAATTTATCGATAATATTTTTTTCCTATCAGCAAATATATAATTTTTACAATTTCTAGGAATGCAACCCGAAGTTCCTGGTTTACAGAATATACACTGATTTCCAAAAATTAAGGAAAAGCAAAAAAATGGTGATTACTCAAAATGTTACATATAGATTTTAACAAAATTGAGCCACATTATACAATACATAGTAATGTATAAAATACAATTCAAAGAAATTACCAGACGATTGAGGTGTTTCAGAAATTTACACAGTTATAAAATAAACAAAATAAATGTGTCCCTTTGGTATAGGAAAAGTACCTTTACTATGGATAATGATCACCCCTAGCAGCAATACAACACATACAGTGATTTTGCGAAACTGTAAATTATACTGTAAATTACCGATCGATAAGTTCTCTGGGAAGTGCGAGCCATTACTCTTATAAAGCAGTTGTAAGCATGACAAGGGTCTGAGGAGAGGGATTGAGATCAGCATCACCTCTTCCTAAAGCATCCCAAACATACTGGATGGGATTCAAGTCCGGCTATTGAACCTGGCCATTCCATGCGCTGAATTGTTTGGAGTTGAAGAACATCTTCTGCGACGCGAGCCCTGTGCGATCTAGCGTTCTCGTCATGTAACAGAAAATCATCACTTATTACGCCGTCTTAAGGACGCAAAAAAGAATCCAGAATGTCATCTCTATAGACTTGAGCATTCACAGTTCCACCGGAAAAGACATGGGGGTCTGTACGCCCACCCAAAGAGATACCACCCCAAACTCAGACACTGCCTCCTCCGTATGAATCTCTTTCACGAATGTTTGATGGATGGTAGCATGTTCCCGGTTCTCTCCAAATCAAACAACGCTTGTTATCGCTTTGCAGGCTAAACCGAGACTAATCCGTAAAGAGAACACGCCTCCAATGATCAGTTGTCCAGTGGGCATGTTAAACGTTCCCTCCGGTGACGTGCGATGAGCGGCACAAAAATGGCTGGTCGCCTCGCGTAAAGACCACGATCATGAAGCCTTCTACGCACAGTAGACGTCGCTACTAACCTTCCAGTGGATGCTGCAAGGGAGGTACTAAGATAAGAGTGGGTTCCTTTTCTATTCCTTCATACGCATAACTGCAAATATCGGTCGTCGGCGCTTGTCGTAGTTCTTGCCCGTCCTTGCCTGAACCTTCTGGAGGCCTAACGAGTTGATTGAAATTGTTACCAAACCCTATGAACAACACAAGGACACACATTTAGCCATCTGGCCACCTATGTCTGACTTTGACCTGCCTCCAGTTGTCCAATAGCTCTATATCGCAGGTCTGCGGACAAATGATACCTCAAGGTCATACTAATGATTGTCTATCAAAGTTTTCTTATCTTATAATCACAACGACACCTGCAGCCGTACTCTATAGCATGCATTTTTAAGCTCCTCACAGAGGACACAATCCGATTACAGCGCCACTCATTTGCATTTTGTAATTTATTTAGCATATTTCAGTTTACAACATATGCAAATTTTATACGGATAGGCTTCCTTTTGAACGAGTTTTCACTCTTTTTGTGATTTTTCCTTAATTTTTGGAAACCAGCGTATTTAAAAGTATTTTTTTATTGATGACTCTAACAAAATTTGTACATTTAACATATTTTTTAGATTGTCTGATTGCCTACTAACAACATCAAAAGTATTTTTATATGAGAAATATTAATAATATATTCAAATAAAGTTTTGAAATTTATTAGGAGTATTATTTTCGTATTAGCCTCATGCCAGGATTTAACAGCCGAAGAAACCGCGAAAGATTTTGCTACTTACATCAGACATTTTTATTCTGATAACTTTTGTGGTTTAAGCGCGTGCTTTGATTACATGTCTGTTAAATTTAAATTCTATATGTATGGTTTTATTAATTAATTTATTTATTTATGAAGTTTTAATTTAATTATAAAATGAAATCCGTGAACAAATTCTGAATTGTTTATATTGTTGTATGTGCAAACGGGCTGAACTGTCGTAATCACGCTGCATGCCATAGAGGCATATTTAATAATAATAAGAATACTTGAAGGTTTTGTTAAAATCCATAAAAAAATCATTAATTTGTACAGTTTTTAGACAAAATCCAATTGAAAGAAGATTGGTTTTACTATTCAATGGTGTTAAAATTGAAATTGTAAGATAGTTAGAAGTTTAAAAAAATATAATAAAACTGTAATTTATTTGTTAGATGTTGCCACCATCAGTATGACGGCAGGGTTACCGCCTAACATGTTTTTGCTTTGCAATATATATTTATTTATTTTTAAATAACTGATTTGTGAGGATTTTATACATGAAACATTCCTCGTTCTTATATGTACTCGACAAAATTTTAGCTTCTGAAGATATACGAGTTGGAATAAAGGTCATCATTACACTTTGTCATTTATTATTCTTTGACATTTACAAAGAGTAAGTGTTGAGGCAAACACTTAACTTTGTTTTGGATATATACAATGCTTTTAAAGTGTTATTTTCAATTTTAAAAACCATTTTTCATTTTGTACTCCTTTTTACGTATAATTTATTTAAGTGTCTTTATGGAAATAAACTTAACTTTTATTTTCTTTGAAATTTAGAGACGCTACTTTTAGAAGATGAAAAAGATTTTGAAAGTGGAAAACGTAGTTAATGTTTCTCACTTAAATTTGTTATTGCTTTACAGTTGTGTTTTATATGAAACTATACTAAAATTTAAAAAACGGTATATGTATTTTTTAGACAATATAAGTTGTTTAACATAATCTCAAAGGAAGCTGTTAAAAACAAAAGTGAACACAATAATAATAAGCTCTTCCGAAAGAGAGAATATAATTGAAAATTAAAACAATGCCAATCGTTTTGATTTGAAACAAAACTGTGTCCTGCATCTGGCTGACAAAAATATTTAGTGAAATTTTATGCTATAAGCTTAAAAAAGAAGACGCACATCTAATTTTTGAATCAAAACAATTTGTTTCCTTTTTAAATTAAAATTATTTTTCGTTGTTGATTCACGAATATACAATCTAGAATTGCATTTAGATGTTTTTAAACTCTAAACTAGAACCATTCTGTAAATAGAATAGCATCTCGAATTGAAGCTGTTCTTTCGACGACCTCCAGCAAACTGAGTAAGATTTAAAAACGCATTGTTCTTTAGGGGCCTGAACCGGTGAAATTGCGGACTCCCTCCTTTTATATTATGTAAAATAACATAGCAATTTATCTTATATATAATTTAAATTTAAATGTTACAAAATTGTAAAAAACAGTTATTATCATTTATCATCTTTGAAAACTTCAATCTAAATAAGTCTTATCAATCCATTGAACTGATATTAGATTTATTATAATCTCTCTATTCTTAAAAAAAAGTTACCTACGCTGTCACCGCCGCCGCCGGTTTTGAATTTTTTGTGACCGGTGGTCTTTCTTTGTTAACATTAAGAAAAATATTGCATACAAAAGTATGAAAATCGGCAGTATTATAGAGAAATGTTTGATAAACACGCTGATGCAGACAGTTTTCAAATCGAAGAATTATTTTAAGAGATATTTAAGGCTAAAGTTGGACAAAGTCGTGCCATTAAAAAAGTTTTATAGGAGCGAAAACTATACGTCAGAATTTAATCATTTTTAGATCATTTTATACGTTATAATTTCCCAGTGTGCAGAATGCATTTATTTTTTAAATTTGACTCATTTTTTGAGCTTTTATTTCTATTTTAAATTCAAATTTTCAGCATTTCGAGAGATATTTTTTACTTATTTTAGAAAATTGTACTAATTTAACGAATTGCCAACTGTATAAATAGCGCAAACAATAATGTTTGCTTCAACTTAAAAATTTATTTGCACGTGACTATTATAAACAGGAAAAAAACTTTCAAATTAGAATTAAATAATTACGTATAAAAAGCAGGAACTTATTGGAAATTACTTCATAAAAACTATATTTACACGTGAATTTTAACAGAGAAAGGATATTGTAAAATAATAAATTCATTAACATGCGTTAGAAGTCTTCAATAGGAGAAATTACGTCACATTTACGTCACATTACACTTATTACGTAAAATGAACAAAAAATAATATTGCAAAACAGTTTAAATTTAAAAAAATACGCGAGACATTTATTTGATATTTCGAGATGAACTTTTTCAACTACTTTTGTTGTGACAGCGCAAATAATATTTCATTTCTAACAACAGTATTTTCACGTGAATATTAAAAAAGAATTAAAAGTTTGGTGAAAATTCCGTGAGATTAAAAACAATGCATTTATAATGTCTTTCATTTATTTATTTATTTATTGAACAACAAACATACGACTTGAGTGCTTGACATGAGAGCCCGCTTAAAATGTCTTATTTAAAAGAACTTTTTTTCGCTTTGTTAAAAAATACCGGGAGACAAAGACTCTGTTTACTTAATTCATTTTATATTAGCTTATTTTGAAATGTTTAACTAGTTTTATTTAATCAAAGAGGAAAACAGCCATAGTATCTTTTAACAGCCGCTGATTTTTCCTTAAAATTCCGCAATCAAAGAGAAATGAATAAAAAAACCGTTTATATGTAGATCGCCACTGTTTTTCAAATTACAATTCAATCTTTCAAAATCGTTTTAAAGCCGATCAAATTTGCGTGCTTTTAGAAACTGCGGTGTCTCAACGGGGGTTGGCGAGCGTAGTTCGTAGGGGTCCGAGCCCCCTAGTAAATACAAAAAAAAGTACATCATGTTAGAGTGTGGAAACGTAAAAAGTTGTTACAATGCTAGACGCAATGTTGGAAAGATGTCGCAGAACAAAGAAGTGGTATTTTGAGGTTTTATTTGGCAATGCGAAGGAATTATGTGTATAAAAGTCTGTAAAAAATAGACATACAGCACAAAAGATACCGAGTTACATATATTTCAACCACAATTTTTTATTAATTGAATGATAAAGTATATACAGTGGCGGTCAAAAGTTTCCGGCCAGTTAGTTTTTTTTATTTGTTTGACAGAACGTTTCAGCGAAGAAGAAGTTCAATTGCTCCAAAAGTTAGGAATAAGCAAATTACCTCTGACCACGTGATCATTTTGATTGGTTACTTAAGATACTTGATGCAAAGGAGAGGAATTCAAAATTCGCGCGTGCAAAAGTTTCCGGCCATTCGTCATTCATTAGTTTTTGCTATCGCTAAAGTGTTTTTTTGGCCATGTTTGTTAATTAATCAAGGTGAATAATGTATTTGAAATTCAAAAATTAAAAGTTTAACAATTTATTGTTCCTAAATGAGTGATTTGTTTGTCGCTAAAGGGGCAATCCTCTCGTGAGATTGCGGCAAAGTTGTCGATCGGAAAATTTGCTGTATACGAAATTTAAAAATATATATAAAGATGGTCCTGGCCTTCGGAACTTGCCACGGTCCGGGGGACCCGGAAAACGACTATTCTTGTGGACAGAATTATCAGAAGAATGTATCAGAAGAATCTTTGTATTCCTTGGCGTTTGCCAATACAAAGACTGGACAACTGAAAACTGTAAAAAAGTACTATTTTCAGATGATTCGACGTTCAATCTTTTTGTGAGTGATAAAAAACATTACAACTGATGACCTAAAAACAAAAGATAAGGTTCTAGATATATTATTCCTAGAATGAAGCACGGCGGAGGACACGTTATGCTTTGGGGAGCATTTTCTGGAAAATGCGCCTGTCCGTTTTTTGAAATCCGCGGCAAGATGAATAGTGCAATACATAAGGATATCTTGCAAGATCATTTGCTGCCTTACTGGAGGAAAAATTGTGGTCGCACCTATTTGTGTCATCATGATAACGACCAAAAGCATACATGCAAGCTCGTCAAGCAGTGGCTTTCGCACAAAAAAAAACTTCGCTTTTGAAATGAACAGCCCAATCATCCGATCTGAATATAATAGAAAATCTTTGAAACTAACTTGGAAACGTGTGTGGAATTATAAATATTCCAATTCAGCAGCATTTTCACAAAAATTGCCAGAACCGTGGGCAAAATTTAACATTGATGATCTAAAACCGTTCATTGAATCAATGCCACGTTACCTGTGCCGCAGTACATATTGCTAAATGTATGAATACAAAATACTAATTGTAAATGTTGTTGATCACTGTTATTTTCTTTTATGACACCATTTTTTTCCAAACTTGATAAGGTGGCCGGAAACTTTTGAGAACATGCGTTTTTCTTTTGCAATTAATTTTGTCAATCAAATTTATTAATATTTAATTTTTATTCCATAAATAAGTTCTTAACTGTCATGTCAATAAAGTGTATAAGTATCACTTTGAGATTCCTCTTCATATGAGTATACTTACAAATTAACCAAAAGTTTTATGCTGGCCGTAAACTTTTGACCGCCACTGTATACTACATAGAAGGAAGATAAAAGACTCATCTGAAAAATTCTTAATTTTGACAGCAATACGATAGTGAGCGCCATATTTTGGGAGATTTATTAATTTAAGATGGTTGTTAAGATTTTAACACTTTGCTGTATATAGGAGAGAGAGGGATCAATTATGCATATTTTCAATTTGATTGTAATATGAATATCTTTCTTAAATGAAAAATCGCCCTTGTAATTTTGAAATTTAATTGACTACATTTTCTTTTTGAACGATTTTACAAAATAAGGTAAATTTATCCTTTTCGAATTAAAGCATCACGAATACCAACAACAACAAAAAAAATAATGAACGTTCCTGAAAACTTTAGCAGCTACAAACATAAATATTGCAGAAACAATAACTACCTCTGTTTCAGCATTCTGTAAAACGCGTTAAAAAGTGCTGTTTTAAAATTAAATTGTGAAAAAAATAACATAAACAACGCTTCTAAAACGCTAGTTACTAAAATAGCGGGATTTGAGGTGGTACAGCAGTGCGAAACTCAGCAAACAGCTACCACAACTGTTTCCTTAAAATGTTTTGAGTCTGGCCATGAGGGAAAAAACAGTTTCGTCAAATAGTTGGGAGTTTCCGTTTCGGTTAAAATCACGTAATTTTCAAACGAAATGATTGCAAAAAATAACGAAATAAAGCTGAAGGATTGCTGAATCGTCAAAAGTTTTATTTCTGAGAGTGTTTTGATTTTTTTTAAGTGAGTGATTTAATATGATGATTCGTTTTCGATGATATTTCCTGTCCAATGTGTACATAACTATGCGTTTCCTTAATCTCAGCGTTATGTAGACGATTTCCTTTTTTGGTGCAAATGAAATGAATATCTCTTTAGTCTTTTACAAGTTTATTTTAAATCCTCGTTAATGCTAGATTCTGCCAAATCTTTTAACTATTTTCTAATTCTTCACAGCCATTACGGAAAGTTAATTGTCATAGGTGAGGACTTCGATTTGCCACATTTACTTTGATCCTCTTGTTTCCCAATTCAGCTTCTTGAAAAGACAGCGGTTTAAAGCTTAGTTTAATTGGTGTCGCCTTGTCTTATAATCCTGCCAATCTTCATATTCGCTTTTCCTTTATCCAAACGGATGGTTTCTGTTGCTTTCTTGTAAATCTTCTTTATGATATTGATGTATGGTTTATCTATATGGATGTGGTTCAGAGTTTCTACTAATGATTATGTGTAGACAGAATCAAATGATTTTTGGTAACAAATAATGGCGATGCAGAGAGGTAAATTATGTTCTTGTGTTTCTGTATGAGATCTCTTACTGTTTGAATTTGATTCATTGTGCAAAATCCACTTAAAAATCCTGCTTGTTCCCTAAGTTGAACTGAGTCTAGAGCTGATTCAAGACTTTAGTGAACATTTTAGAAATCAAAGTCAGTAAGCTCATCATATGGTCGTTTTTATTGATTTACTTCTGCCTTTTCATATAAAGTATCACTATCACAGTATTATTCTAGTGTTGTAGTACATATAATTTCTCTAGAAACTTAGAAAGCAGTAAAGTTTATATATATATATATATATATTAACTTATAATGTTGTGTATTGGCTTTGAAATGATAAAATGTTTAGATTAATGCTCATGCTTTAACTAAATGTTTGTGTTAAACACATTAAGCGTCATTGCTTCCATTTTGGGAACATTACTTTACGATTTTTTTCTAAAGTGAGTATTTTTTATATTGTCAAAAAGTTTATGTTATTTTGAATATATGAGATGACGTCTGAATTTCAAATGAAAATAAAATTATTTGCTTAAAAGGCGCAAAGGCCAACCTAATGAAAATGATTCTATGCCGGCACCCGAACCCGGGCCATCAGTATAGCGCACTGACGATCTACCGACTAAACAAAATGGAACCATACCCAGCCTGGACCTTCGCACTATTACAGGTTGGCAAGGCTACAAAACGCAGCACAAGATGGAATATTTTCCGTGAACCACCGACATGGGGCAAACGCAGACACTTAATTAAATCCAGCATCGATTGAAACTATATTAATATTTCGAAATTTTTTCAGAGAGAAACATTCGCCTTGGATACAATATTTCAAATGAAAATCAAATTTCAAATTATTTGCTTAAAAGGCGCAAAGGCCAACCTAGTGAAAAAGATTCCATGCCGGAACGGAATCTTTTTCACTAGGTTGGCCTTTGCACCTTTTAAGCAAATAATATGAAATTTGATTTTAATTTGAAATATTGTATCCAAGGCATATGTTTCTCTATGGAAAAATTTCCAAATAGAAATATGACTTCTGAATTTTTTTAAAAAGTTTCATTTGTATTTTCCATTTTTTAAAACATGTTTAAAACTTACTAATAAAAATTATATTTTTTATTTAAAATATATTTATGTTTGTATATTGTCTAATACTACATAAATCAGTAATTAATAAGTATAGTAATATCACAAGTCATAAAAGGACGAGTTGTTCCCGTAACGGGATCAATGGCGCTTTCGTTAACTTTCAAGGCCAGACGGACCGCCCCAAATTAAGAAGGCCAATAGAGTGCTTTTATTATGCGCGCGAAAACAGTCTGTATAGAAGCTTTGGAAATGTTTTTTTTTTTCATTCCTAGCAAACTTTTCTTGGAAGTGTTACTCTTAAAAAATCTATTTCTTACTTTATTACATACCTTATTTTTGCTAAAAGATATATTTTTAACAAGCTTTTCTATATTTTTATATCATATAATTCGAGTTTAAGGAGAAGATACTTGTGGAATTTTTAACTGTGTCTCAAGCTTTGTATTATTTTGAACAATAAGACTCAGATGATTATTCGAATGATCCTGAAATCGTTTGTTTGCCACCTGGTCCCGGAATAATAACAGATGAAGAAGATGTAATATAGAAAGTTTATTCAACGACTTATCTCGTGATATATCTGGTGAGGTTGAGCTTTCCGTAAATTTCAAATCAAAAGTCAACTAAGAAATATGTGATTTACTGATTAAAAAAAGAAGAAAAATTAAACGCAGACTTGATTTTATAGATGAAAGTCCAGACGAATCATCAAATTAGGATATAAAAAAAACTAAACAAAGTAGAAAAATAAAAGAAAAATTAAGCAAAATATTTCGGAAAACGAAACTAGAGCTAATCGTAAGAATTATCAGAAAGAAATATTTGACTGGGCAAAAGGGTCGGATATGTTACATAATCAAGGGAACCCATTTCCACATTAGAAGAGAAGTATGAAGAAATAGTACAGAAGTCTTATTATGAAATATTTCAAATGTTTATTGATGACGAAATTATATTCACTTCATCTAGACATAAACTAAACGTTACGCTTTTCAAAAGAATGATTTAGGATTTTCTTTGACTGAAAAGGAACTTCGAATACTTTTGGGCATGATATTATTTTCTGGATATCATTCAAATCTTCTTGAGGAAACGTGTTTAAAACTTACTAATAAAAATTATATTTTTTATTTAAAATATATTCATATCTGTCTATTGTCTAATACTACATAAATCAATAATTGATAAGTATAGTAATATTAGATGTAAATTTCCAACTGGGCAAAAAATTTCTTCGCCCAGTTTCGGAATTTTTTCGCCCAGTTGGAAATTTACATCTAATATGATTTGTTTACCAATTAGAATAATTGTGTTAATATTAATCAAGTATAGTAATATCACAATTCATAAAAGGATGAGTTGTTCCCGTAACGGGATCAATGGCACTTTCGTTAACTTTCAAGGCCAGACGGACCACCCCAAATTAAGAAGAGCCAATACAGTGCTTTTATTATTCGCGCGAAAACAGTCTGTATAAAAGCTTTGGAAATGTATTTTTTTTCATTCCTAGCAAACTTTTCTTGGAAGTGTTACTCTTAAAATCTATTTCTTACTTTATTACATACCTTCTTTTTCTATCCATTCATTACATACCTTCTTATTCTGTTTCCTCAAGAAAACATGTATTGGGGCAAAAAAGATGATTGCAATATACCTTTTATTAATAAATGGATGAACCGAGAAAGATTTCGTAACAACCCCCTCACTGACAAGCCCGTGTTAATACGTTCACTAAGCTCCAGGTTCCATTGCAATACAAGCAATATTTAAAGTAATATAATTCTATTGATTTAATGTATTTTTAATACATTGAACAATGATTAATACTTCCACGGATTGCAATCATATTCGTTATTAAGTTTTTTTTATAAAATGTTCAAAGAATCATTTTTTTTTAAATCATTTAAAACAAAATGCAGAAAAAACCACATTACAATTTTGCCCTTTTCCAAGACAGTCGGAGGGTTAAAAAATATATTATCTCTGTAACAATGAGTCAATTGCAAAACAGACAAGCTGGCTAAAGTACGCCAATTTATTTATACACTTTGTACAAAACTTCAGCAATTTGTTGTATTCTCAGAAAATGTATGTGAGGACGAAGAAATGATTCCTTATACAGGACATCATTCGGAGACGATATGCATGCGTTCAAAACCAATAAAATTTGGATAAAAATGTTGATGTATACCTCATCAGAAGGATATCCTTATAATATACAAGTGTATATTGATAAAGAACAAAATTCAACTTATACAATACCATTAGGATCAAGAGTTGTACTAGATTTACCTGCACTCATGCCAAATCCTCTAAAGCATGAACTTTATAATTGTTTACGTTCTTGTGATTATTAATAGAAATGAGGGGTAGGAGTTTTTGGACTACTGGGGAACAATTCGATAAAACAGGCTACAAAATTGTCCTTTCATAGATTCCAAAGCTTTGAAGAAACAAGACCGAGGAACATTTCCCTCTATTACAACGGAATCAATTAGCATTGTGAAATGGAAATACAATCAGGTTGTTTGTCTGGCTTCAAATTTTAAACATATAGAACCAGTAGGTTTAACAAAAAGATGGAGCATGGTGGATAATGAAAAATATATATATACCGCAGCCCCATCTTATAGCGTCTTATAACAAAAACATGGGAGGTGTCGATTTGCTCGATCGGCTTTTGAGTATTTATTTCTCAAAAATTAGAAAGGAGAAATGGTGGGGGCCTTTTTTCATAAACACACTAAATATCGGAGTTGTAGCAGCTTGACGAATCCATAAGGAATGTAAAGGAAAACTTATTCAGGTAGAATTTCTCAGTGAAATTGTTTTGTGATTGATTATAGTAGAACAGAAAATAGAAGAACGTCCCCGCTCGGGTCCTTCCTGATTTCTGTCAAATGACGTGCGTTTTGATGCTTTGAATCATTTCTAGAAAATGCTGGGAAACAATCAGGGTGTAAACTGCGTCAATAAATATTCGAGTTTCCTGTAAAAATGCAATGTAATGCTGCATAAAAAATGTTTAGTCGTCTTTCATGTAAAATAGAGAGAAAAGATAATGTAATAAGAAAAAATAAAGCGATATATAATATGGTTTTTGATGGTGTTTTAAGAAGATCTTTTAGTTCTTTCAGATATATAATGAAAATGCTTATGAACAGATAAATTGATTTTTTTTTTTAAATTGTAAATGTAGATGTTTATCATAATTGTAGATTTAATTTATCTGAAATTTTCATAAAATGTCTGTGTAGTCCTTTTATTTCTAAACAATTAAAAAATAACATTTATAACTACACGGAGGCAAAGTATATTTTGTAAAAAAAAATTACCCCCAGTAAGCGCCTATGCCCCCATTTCGGGAACATACTTTTTTCCCAAATAATCAAATTATTTTCAATTTTTTTTTCAGAAGTACTTTAATGGCATCCTGTGCATTACGAAAAAACAATGATTCTGTTAAAAAAATTGGTTAATATATATAGCGGCGCTTAATGGGTTAAGTTCAAATTAAAAAAATCATTTTTAATGGTTAAGGTGAGATTCATTCGAGGATAGACATTTATTACACCTCCTAATAAATTCGATTTTACTCGATAATTGGTCGATTTCAAATATAAGCTAATGCATTTTGCACCACGTTTATTCTTGATTTCACACTACACCTTACAAAAAGAATTTGTTGATGCAATGAAACGATTGAATTATCCAATAGATTTACATGTAATATTAGGAGTGGCGAAGAAAGTAAGGTGGCTTGAGGAATAAGATTTGGATCATAAAAGATATGCAGATGGTCGACGATAAACGAAATCTGACTTCATGCCTGTAAGATATAAACAGTGTTACCGAATTAGAGAAATTTATTCCTTTCAGTACTTATCTGAATTTTCAAATAGGGATTTGTGCTATATTTAATGAGAGACATTCTGTGATTAAATGGAATGAAAATTACTAATCAAAATTCTGGTAGATGTTTTGATTAAAACAAATTGATTAAATTGGCAAAGCAGCTCATGAAAATTCAGCTTTGATGTCTCCATCTGTGAAAATTCTGTGAAATC
The DNA here is from genome assembly GCA_963932465.1 of Maratus speciosus. Lineage (NCBI taxonomy): Eukaryota > Metazoa > Arthropoda > Arachnida > Araneae > Salticidae > Maratus > Maratus speciosus. The sequence goes on along the minus strand of OZ010790.1, from coordinate 417,180,960 downwards.
TGTGAAAATTCAGCATTGATGTCTCCATCTGTGAGTTTATGATTGGATGGATGAGAAGTTGCGTTATCAAGAATAAAAAGAACTTTTCTCGACAAATTGTTGTTTTTCAAATGTTTTTCTACAGTCGGTACGAATTCATTTTTTAACCAGCTCTGAACTCATCCACCCTTTCTTTTTATGCGTGTAATATCGGGGTAGTGATTCCTGATTTACATCTTATTAAAAGCTCTATGTTTGTTTGACTTTCCTATCAAAGAAAACCTAAGCTTATGGTTGCTGGTTGTATTACTACAAGCCAATATGGTGACTGACTCGCTGCTTGCTTATTTTGAATCCCTCAGCAGCGGCTTCTTTCTTTGATGCAAGTGTTTTTGTAGGGAGTATCTTATAATTTAAACCACTCTAATCGCAGTTGTATAACCACTCCCGATAATTCTCCTCCTGTTGAATAAGCTTAGCAAGGTAGTCTTTAAACAAAGGTACAGCCTCTTTATCTGCAGATAAAGCCTCTCAAGTTATGGTAATCTGAGGAATACCGGATGGTTCTTTAAAGTGATCTAACCATCCTTCAATGGCAGTAAATTCTGAATCTTCTCCTTCTAATAGTCGAGGAAATCGAAATGCTTTTTCCAGCAATATCGACGCAGTAACAGACAAGACTTATCTTAGTAAGTTATGATGCCACAAAAATAAAGCTTCCTCGGCTTCTTTATGCTTACCATTTAGCGTGGTTTTCTTTTTTTCATTCCACTCCCAATAACTTGAACAGCAAAACACTTTTCAATTTCTGCTCGATTTTTCTAAAAAAAAATTATTTATCACCCATTTCGTTAATCTTCAATTAAAAAACTCGAAGCACATTAAAAGACTATACGAACGTTACCAGGAACAGTGGCAAATAACATCCGCACTTGTTAACATCTGAAGCACAACTGGCAAAACAATTTCTCAGTCACAAAGCTGGATATATGATCTTTTATCCAGCTTTGATCAATCTTTAATCCCCCCCCCCAAAAAAACACACACACACACACTCCTCCTGTCTTTCATTGCTCTACTATTGCGTTCTGTAATCCCTTCTTGCTTCTTTATGCCGTGAGTCAGTACTTTCCCACGGACGGGAACATGTCTGTCTCGGCCTTTTGCAACATTCCTATTTCTTTTCTAGGCCGTATAGTACTGAGGACCGAATAGTCGCGAGCCGAATTTTCGTGAGTTTACTGTATAGTATATGAAACATTTTTATTTTCTGATTAGAACGACGTCGATTTCAAAAATGTAAACATACTGTGAGAGAATCTGCATTTTTATTGCCTTATAAAAACAAAACGCGCGTGTTATTATTTTGTTTTAATTATTCTACCATTTTTAGGGATTGAAATGAATAAGGAATAAACGATTGAATTAAACAATTTAAAAAAAAAAGAGATATTTCTATAACGTTAAATTATGGAAAGCGGTTGCAAAAGGGGTAAAGATCAATCTTTACCCCTTTGATCTGATGATTTTTTTATGTTAGCAAGGACCTTTTCCATGTTCTAAAACGTAGGTATGGCAAGTGTCAAAAATTGAAGATTTATAAAAGGAGCAAACACACAGACAACGGCTTTTATAGAGAATCATATAACGTTTTACATAGTTCCACTTTGTGTACTTTTTTCTTTTCAATAATCAATATAGCAATTTTTATTAAACATTACACATATAAGATTTTTTGTAACATGAAATTTGACTGCGAGTATTTTTATAGAGCTCCAAGTTAAAAAATTAGAATAATTGAAAAAAAGGAATTGTCAAAATAGGGTTTTTATGTGTCGCTTATACAAAAAGTAATACAGGATTAAACTTAATATTGTAAGAATCTTCATAGTTTGTAGAATCTTTTATCATTAAAATTAAAGGGAATAATAGAAAAATTAAAGTAATTATTCATACTTGGAAAAACTCAAAATATTAGAATAACCAGTTATCTGGTTCAAAATATTAGAATAATTCATTGTAAATAATACGTGTTTTTTTTTTTTTTTTTAAGGAAAAATAGTCATTCTTTAATAATTTGTAGCATCACCTTTATAACAGCAGGAACTCGATTTGCCAAGTGAGCTACAAGTGGTTCACAATGGTTTCTGCTCAGACATGACCATGTGTACTTTATGCTGCAAAGAAGCTCAATTTTGTTTTTTGGCGCACTATCTTGCAGTATTTTCTTCATTATTCCCACAAATTCTCTATTGAATGAATCCGGCGAATTAGCTGGTTAGGGAAGTACGTTAATTTGGTGTTGGCTAAGACAGTTCTTGGTCGACACTGACCAGTGTGAAGGTGCTAAATCATGTTGAAAAATAAAATTGTCACCACACAGATCTTCGGACGATGGTATCATGAAATGCTCAAGGATTTCTTGATTTTGCCTTCCAGGACCATATGCAGCCATGCAAGCCCATACCATTACACTCTTTGCAAATTTCACTGCTCGTTTCATACAGTCCTTGTCATATGCTTCTACACGAACACCTTGATCACAATATGTTACGCAAAACACACTCTCATCACTAAACAATATCATTTTCCAATCACACAGGCCCCATAAAAGCCTTTTTTTTGCACCACTTCACTATCTCCCTTTTCAGTTTAATAGTAGGGTTTAATCTTTTGTACACGAGATTGAAATCCAAGTTTATGGAGACGTCTTAGTGTTATAGATTTACTCACGTTAACACAGTGTTCGTTCCACTTTCGATGTAAATAAATTACACTTCTAAAACGGATTTTAGCAATACTCTTTAGCTTTCTATCAGCTCTCTAAGTAATTTTTGGGCTTTCGACCGCTATTTAGATGTGTGTTTTTAAAATATGCGTCCTTAAAATACTGCTTTATTGCTCTAATAACACTTAGTTGAAATATTTTAAGTAAATGGCGATATATTGCTGATTACGACTTTCTTTATGCAAATCAATAATACAATGATCGACGTTATGTCGGACAAACGTCCCGCAAGAGGAAAAGTTTCACACAAGAGGAAAACATATGATGATGCAGTGCATTTTTATTATTTAAAAAGAAGTTTCGCAAAAGCTAATTTTATACTTAAGTTATGCAACCTTCTGAACCAATCTCTAAAATTCATTTCAAATTTTTTGAAGCACTTATTTAATTATTGTAATATTTTGAATAGGGAAAATAATTTACAAAAATACAATAGTCACTCAAAGTTTAATTTTTTACAGTTTTAATTTTTTATAATAGCATGAAAATTTATTAAAACACCAACCGTTGATATTTTTCAATTGTACTAGGCTAAAATAAAACTAAATGCAATTCCAAATGCAAATGAAATAAATTATTCGAATTTTTTGACTTCGAGTTGTATAGCTTTTTTTTTTTTTTTTTTGTATAAATGCAATATATGCGCACATGTATGTAGCATGCATCTGAATTCTTAGTCAGAACTGTTAGGTATGATAACATATGTCAAGACGAATGCTTTCTGCTTAAGAAACCACAATGGAATTTATTTACATTATAAAAAATACTAGATACCGCACACCAAGCCAAACCACGATTTTCTTTATAATTATAACTATAATGAAGCTGTTTTACCGTAATCTTCAACAGAACTTTGCTTTCCGGTAACTGACATAACAGTAAAAAGTACCGCCATTGCACTGTATCAGTGACACCATATGCATTGTTACCTACCATCCGAATTTGAAGTGGCTAGCTCAGTGTTGTTTGTCGCAGAAAGCTGAGTAAGTCTGTTGTGAAGTTTGCGTTCGTGATTTTTCGTTTCGTGAAGTTTGCGTTTATTCGTGATTAATGTATTATAAAAAGTCGGGTTTAACTCAGCATCACACATCTGAGTGTTCACGATTGAAGACCGAGACACCAATTTCCATGCAAAATATTGTTTTTCTGGACATGTATCATAAACTATTTCATTTCAGACTATCAGTTCAAATACAGCCTGCAATATGTTTACAGTAGAACGCAGCTAATCAGAAATTCCGTATAATCCGAACCGATTTGATTTTGAAAAACTACATTTGAACAGATTAGTTTAATAGAATTAAACTTAATAGAATTTAAAAAATACTCAATAATGTAAAAGTACAACAAATGTACACGAATATAAAATGAAAACTTACACTGTAGGCATACGCTTAGAAGGAATCTTAAAAAAATCTCGAATATCAGTTTGTTTGCCAATGACTATAAAATTCTTTTCTAAAATTTAATGTTTTCTAAGTATTTAATTCAAATGATAAAACTTTATTTCTCCTTTCAACAGTTTGATTTTGCATATTATCTACAGAAATGTTTTTTCTTTCCTACTCGTTGACGTGGTGACTGAGCAATTTATAAATTCGCTATTTTGAACCGTTTGTAATGGGTTGTTAGGTAATGCCTCATTCTGAATTTCCAATGGATTATTATAAACATCAGAAGTGATTAAACATGAAATATTATTTTTTCTGAATTTCGTGCCGAATTATCCAGCACGCCGGACCTTAGGATGCCGGATTAGAGGATTTTACTGTACTACTGAGTGCTTACAACTTACATTTTTTAGCACTCATCTTTTTTTTCTACTTTTATAAGAATTTTAGGTAATCCGAACAGGCACCGGTCCGAATTAGTCCGGATTAGCAAGGGTGTACCGTTCATGTGTGCACATGTGCATCATATTATGAATGTTATTTTAGTTTTATAATCTCTTTTTTTATCTCTGGCTTTTTAATGGTACTATTTATATCAAGTAAAATCTTTTCTTGAAAAATCATTATAGATTAGTTTTAACTGTTCAATTTCTTATGATTTCATTTTATTTCTCTTAATACAGGAATTTATAACTGAATTTGCGCATTGCTCTTGTACAGTTTCCATTTAATCTTCAATTTTTTCTCATCTTGTTGATTATGTACCATTACTGACATCATATTTACTTGAAATCCACATCTGTCTTACTTTCTAATATTATATACATAAATAAATTATTTTTTACATTTGTTATTTCATTTTAACTATGTCTATATATATATATATATATATATCGAGAATTTAGGTAATCATGCAATTTTTTTTATCAAATAACTCTAATATGTTTAAAGGCTAAATCATGAAATATTTATTTCATTTTAAACGCAAACATCAATATTAAATCTGAAAATCCCTTTAGCCATAACTTACAAACAAATATAACCTCTGATGGTTTCTAAATTATGCAGAAAATCACACAACACTGCGCAAATAAACATTTCTTTAAACAATTTTCAAATGTTACCGCTAAAACAAGTTGATTAAAAATATCTAGTACAGGATGATTGCGTGATCCTGACAAATTTCCCGGAATTGGTGGATCGAAATATGTAATTAGCGCTCGGAAATATTAAGCACGCAATATTACAAGAAAAATTGAAACTCGTTGTTAAAATATGCACGGAAATGAAGTTGTCAGATAGCAAAAGTAGATGTAAGATTGTTTTCTGTATTTAAAACATATTTTTCAAGGATCATAAATTATACGAGGTATTAACTGTTGAGAAACTTTTAAATATTCTATGGCATTGTAAGGAGCACTGTAAAATAATTTTTAAAAGATAAGTCAAAATTAATATGCAATCGGTGTAGAAAGTACCTGATATTTATCATTTAAATATTACGACACTTTTTTTTCTGCAAGCCAGTACTACTATACCCAATTATGAAGCAGATTTTGAGCGCCATTTGTGATTTAATGTGTTTATAGCAACTTTTTTAGTCATCATTTTTGAGTGCTCTGTGATTTTGTACAATGAAAAAATTATCTGAACAAAGACTTTGGTTAAATTTTGTGTTACAAAAATAAAATTTCGTGTGCCGAACATCTTAAAAATAACCGAAATTTCGTGTAGATTTTCCATCTCGATAACGTTTCATCGCATAAAGTTATCGTTGTGCAAGAATTTTTGTCCATAAACTCGATGAATACCATCAACCAAGCATTGTACCCACCTGATAAGGTTAGTTGGACAACTAGACCGACAAGGTAACTGGGCCATATGCTATTTTATAAAAAAACTGTTGATGTTTTTTAAGTTTTAGCTTTTGTGAACAATGGACCTTAATCTCTACTTCCTAAAACAACGTGTGTCAACTCAATCATAACTATCACTTTGCTGTGATAGGTTGACAAAAATTTACGTTTCTATTTTTAAAAACAACGTCAATATGGTTCTAATTTCCTCGGCTGTTTATTAAAATACTGTAAGTATTTTTATTAAACAATCTATTTTTTTTTTTAAGATTAGGCATATAACTACATTAATATTATTAGGCATCTATGCATATTTACTTCATTTTTCAAATGCAAGCCCGGTGTCTCAGATAAACCTATAAAAGTTTCAAGATTAGGGTAACTGGGACATGTACCCGGGGTAACCGGACCATGCTGTATCCAGTTACACCAATAGTTGTAAATAATTTTTTTTTAGTTTCTCTTACTACGAGAAATAAATTTCTCCAATAGTATTTCTTTAGTTTTCTTTTAGTAGTTTTCTTTATTGTTTTTTACTCACAATAAAGAAAATTATAGAATACCTTATTAAAATTACGTAATAAAATTTTAAAAGAGGATATTGGGTAGTATCAAACAAAATTTCTTGACCCCTTAAGAGGCAGTGATGCCGTTATAGCATCACATAATTTTAATCCCTAATTGCCACATTTGCACATGAATTTGATAATGAAAATGTCACCTTTATTAAGTACGAGAAAATATACTTTTACTTGTTTATAAATAGATTCTCTTGTAAATACTTGTGTCATTAAATTATTTCAATATTTTACGAATGAAGGTACCTTGCCCCTGAAAGCGAGATAGCCAAACCTTGAAATTGTACGATACACAGGGGTCGCATTCTATAGGAAAACTTTTATTGTTCCTACCACTATTTTGAAAATATCTTCTTCGCTTCTTTCTTTAGAATATGTTAAATAAAATGATGATGAAGGTAACTCATTAACGGTTCTGGTAGTAACAATAAAATTTTCCCTATATAATGCGATCCTTGGATACAGATAAAGTACTTGAGTGCTTACGTAGCCGTTTATTCATAGATTTACCTTGCTATTTTTTTACTTAAAATGCTCATGTGACTTTTATACTTATTACCTATACTAAAGTACACAAGTACTTACTTAATTTTTATGTTTTTGGTATAAATAAATCTAATATTTTCACTTTTAGTGCTTTTTTTAGACACATCGACAGCAAAGGTTTCCCTTACAACGCTCTTTATTGATAATTTGCTTGATCTACCTGGTTTAAAAAATTTTAAAGTTGTTTACACTTTTTCAAACAGGACCTGATACTATCCCATATGAAAAAAAAAACACGTGTGGAATATAGACCCTCCTAGTCCACTTACCCCATTTTTATGGGGCAACTGGACCTATGAGGAAAGAAAGATGAAATATGCATATTTTTATATTTTTAAATATTAAAATGTAATTTTGAGCATTTCTGTCTGATAGAGGGGACCTAACTGAACACATTTACTGAAGTTCAGACTTTAATTCAAATGAACATTATCTCTTTGAAGCTGAATTGTCAGAAGCTCCAGAGTCACATTCTAAAATCATGGCCCATTTGCCCCAACTAACCTTATAGCGCCGTTTGATTTTCCCTGTTCCGAAAGCTAACATTACCACTTCTAGGAAGGCGATTTGAGTCAACTGAGACTAGAAGAAACTTCGCTGAGGGAGCTGGAGGACATTACTCAATCGGCCTAGGCCTATGAATTGAAGAAGGATTGAGTGTATCGCAGTATATAGTTGTATCGGATTCTATAAGGTCTACTTTGAAAGTGACATAATAAATTTTGCGAATAGATTTTTTTTGTGTTTTACTTAACGACTCCAAATACTTCTTACACAGACTGTATATATATATATATATATATATATATATATTACTATCTCAAATATTCCTCATCTTTTTAAATGTTATTTATATTCTCATTTTTTTATATAACAATTTTTTTGTCTTTAAAACGTTAAATTAATCAATTGCCCTTTTATTATTATTATTATTATTTTTAATTTTATAATTTTTATTTTTTTATTTTATAATTTTTAATGTCCTGTGTGAGGTGTATCTTTCTTTGGATCTCTTGGCTTTTTATTATCTGTTTTTTGTAATGTTTGCGTTATTAGGAGCTAAATTTTGTCATTTTAGGCTTAATGCCGACAAAATTGGATGAAATAACGCATCTTCTATGAATGAACTCACAAGCTCCTCTGATGATTCTGTGAGTCATTCATAGTTTCTTATATTGCATACTGGTTTCATATGTTCATTTCTGGATCATCTTTAAAACTTTATCCATTTCTTCATATATTTGTGATTACAAATTTATTGTATATATATATATATATATATACACATACATACTGCCGCTCTCTATAATTACATAAACTTTAGCAAGGTGAAAAATTTTGTGTGCATATCCATGCAAAACATGATAATTTTGTAATTATCTAATGCCTTTATTGGGGGAGGGATATATATGATATAGCACGAAAAATAATTATTTAAAGTTCAATGTTTAATATGTAACTAAGAATGGACGAAAAATTTCATTATGAAATATTATATGCATTATTCTGATATTCTGACATTCGAGATAAACACATTCTAGCCTGGGAATATAAAGAAAATTTGATTTAATTCAAATTTCATTTTTTATTTAAAATTCTAAAATCGAAATAAGATATCCGACGGACAAACAAAAAATAATGTTTCATGGCAAAGCATTCTTCTTCCAAAAACAAATGTAAAAAAAATTGGAATTTAGTTATAGTATTTGAAATAAATGAGATTTCTCTTCCACTTGTATCACACAATTTAAGTAATAAATTATTCTGAAACATTAACATTATCAATATTCTTTTCACTTAAGTGTAAACATTTCACTTCTAAATAAAGTATTTGTCTTTCATTCAAAATACATGTTTACTAAGTTATAATACGATATTAACGAAAACATGTTTAGGTTTCAATTAATCTCATATTTATCAGTCTTGCCATCAACACCAGCTGTTCCAGCCATTAATGCTATACGTTGTTATGTACACGCCATCAACATATCATCAACGAAAGGAGGAACATAGAGATTACAACTTGTTTCGAAATAATCAGTGATTTAAATATAGATTTAAAATGAATTAACTGTCGTATTTTCTCCTTGTTTTAATTTTTATTTCTTGGATAGATTGAATGAGCTAAATATTTTTATATGGTAAAAATCTATGAATTTATTTATTTAAGTCTTTTAATCAATGAAAAACAAGAAGAGACTAACTACAAGTAAAATGCCAAGACAGAAATGATATGTCACAAGTTTTTCAAAAATTGTTTTATTATTCAATATATGATGCAAATCTAATATACTATGATACTAGTTAGTCTTGACTAAATGAAACACTATTTTTTAATTTGTTTAATTTTATAAGTTTTATAACTTATTAATATATTTTTTAATATTTCATTATTTAATGTTAGAAAAGTTTTACCGAGACAATTTAGAACGCAATAGTGGAGAATATAAGTTGGTATATGCCGTATATCTTCTGGATTTTTTAAGAGACTCTTTATATCCTTTGCATCTCAAATAAAGCTGTAACGCAAAATCTTTAACGTGTTCCCTCTGCTGTCTGTTGCGTAAAACTATTGTTGTTATTTTTTTAATTACAATTATGTTTAGTTCCACCTATGAGCATTTTGAACATATGCTACCAAAAAATATGTTAAATAAATAAATAAATAAATAGTTTTAACTTTAATAAACAGATTTATAGTTTCTCAAAGTTTGATTTTTGTTACATAACACTTTTGTCCACTTTTGTCTGTACTTGCTGTATCAAAAAACCAACTGTTTACTGATTTCCGAGATTTCTTACAAAACTATCTTATGCTATGAAACCTGCGTATGACAATATAATGTCTGTAGTTATGAATTATGTGGAACTGGAAGAATTTCCTATGACAAATAATGTAAAATATGTCTTTCTAATAATTCGCTTCGTTGCAAACTTGTTTCTAAAGACAACGTTATCTTTCTTGAAAGTGGTAATGTATCTGCGCGCCTTGAAAGTTAAAAAAATTTAAAAATACTTTGATGTTGGATATTACTAAAAAGAGTTTTTTTTCTTTTTAAAAACTTTCTTGTCTACTTATCCAAAAAGACAATGGAAAAGAATGAAGAAGTAATGATGAAGCAATCATTGAGACCAAAGTGTGAAAAACAGTATGAACAAGCTAAAAATACACAAATATATCAAAAACTTAGACAGAGGTTTAATTAAAATGTTTTCGAATGCGTGGTTGGGTATTCTAAGAACTATATAAGGTAAACAGTTCTCACTATAGGCTATCCACATGCACCTCTATGTGTTGACTGATATCCCTTTTGTTAGAGCAGATTGGTTTAATTTCCAATAACTTTGTACATTAATATTGGTTTACTATCTTTATTTATATATTTTTAATAATTATAGTATATGGGCATTTATTATGTAAAGAGGATTTACAGCTAAAAAAACTTTCAATGTTATATGAGGCGGTTATTTCGCTCAAGGACGCCGACCAAAATTTACGTACTTTAATATTTATAAGTTGATAATGTTTTTCAGTGTGTTTATATGTTTAAAAATTTAACGCTATTTCCCCTCTATATAATTTCAAAAATTGTCTCACATGATGGTACAAATGTAGTTCGTAAAGCATTTGTGAATACACTGTAAAAAAAATCTGTGAAGTTACTAAAGTTTTTCTAGGAAACTGAGATTCCTAGAACTTTTCATGTAACGGCAACAACAAAATTTCATGTAACAGACACACTTTTGCGCCGAAAATCAAAAAATCTGTAAGGTTACTAAGAATTTTTTTGGAAACTGGGATTCCGAGAACTTTTCATGTAACTCCAGCCAGGGTTACAAATAAAAGTTTAGTAAGATTACTGAAATTTTAGCAGATTCATTTGTAAAGTTACAGATTTTTGTAGCTTTACAAAAACTAGTTTTGTAGATTTGCAGCTTTTTTCGTACAGTTACAGGTGAAAGTTTAGTAAGCATGTAACTTTACATCTGTAGAACTACAGATTTTTTTTTTTTACAGTGTAGTGAGTGTAGTGCATCTAAAAAAGCAACTATTTTGCTTAAAGATCCCTTTTCACTGTGTCAAAACATGGGTTTAGAACGATATATAGACATTGTTAGAAGGTTTTTTACAATATAGGTGTGAAAAAAATGATTATTCGTTTTGTTAAACACAGTTTATGTCCTGCTTTAAATTTTATCAGAGTAGAAGTGCTGTGAGCTTTCACTTAAGAAGAAGTATAATTATTCTATGTCGATCTCACCTACACAATTTTAAGTTAAAATTTATAGTTTAACGCTACGAGTAGTCAAACTAAGGAATGTGACATAAAGTTGTCGCATTTCACAATGACAACACTAGACAAAATGTTCCTTTTAAAAATCTAATACAACTATCCCAGCTTTAGTTGAACGTATCATTTCACCTCACACATTCCTCTGACTTGTTTCCTATTTCCATAGAATATTTTTCCATAGACAGAAATTTCACTTTTTTGAACATGCTTATAATACTTTAAGATTATTTCCACATTGTAAATATAGACGTTTTTACTTTCATGGAGTCTTGAAACTATCCAAAAATTAGCGGGAGATAATTGTATTAAATTCGTTTATGTTAATCATAGAATTTATCATTTCTTAGTTAATAGCATCAATGTTCTATGTAACCTAGTATATTCTCTTTAACCTTTTCTGAAAATATTTTTGATTATTTTCGAAAGACAAGAATTTTTGTGTGGTATAAACAGGAATACAAGATAATCATAAAAACTAAAAAAGTCGTAAACACAAAAAAATAATAAAAACAAAAAATTCTTAAAAACAATTTGTCAAAAACAAAAAAATAGTAAAAACAAAAAATTACATTTAAACTATTTAAATGTGTTTTGTTAAAATATATACAATGTACAACAAAAAATATGAAAGCGACTTTCGTAACTCTGACATGCTCATCATCTGGGTTAAAATCGTTCTGATTTAAAATCACCAGGTGAAATAAAAATAGTTGGTTTTGATATTTTAGTCAAACGATGTATAGATTTCAATAAAACACATTTGAGTAATTTTAAATGGATAATTTTGTTTTAACGAAATACTTTATATGACTTGAAAGAAACTTGTCAAGACATTTGGCGTAGTTCATATCATTTTCACTTAGCACAAAAGAATCTTCATAATTTATCAGAATATTATAGAAAATATTTTACATTTTTCACGGAATGCTAGATCTAATTCAAATATTTCTGATTTATTTCATACAGTTCATAAAAAAGGTATCTTGATATTATTTATATTTTCGAATATATTTGTTTCATCACAGCCTATAAATAATTCCATTTGAAATATTTTTATGATAAGGCCTTTTTTAATTTTAGTAAAACTTTTTTACTAACGTTATATTTTTGCGGTAATTATTTTTTTAAGAAACCAAAATTCAATGTAAACTTTTTTTTCAACGATTACTTTAAATTTATCATAATTTTATATTTACAATAATACCTGTATCGTATCTACATTACTACCTGTTACATTGTTTATGTTGAAATTAACAACTAAATTTAAAAAAATCTTGATAAGGTATATCATTAAAAATAATGCGATCAAGACTGAAATATTTCTCTTTCCAATTAATAAATTATTTGAGCGTTTATATTCTTCCTATTTCTTTCTTTTCTTTTTTGTAAGAATTAACAAATGGTATTTACGAGAAACTTAATTTTCGCATGTAAAGCAAATTACCAGAAAATAAATTACGCCATAACAATACAGATGATAAACATACATGCATCCGTGTGGTTCTCATGTCAGTGTTTCAATAAAGGCTTGTTTCCAGAAAGATAGTGGATTTTTTAAGTTTGAATCTTTAATACTGTCAGGAGAAATATTTTTCAATTTCAAAATATTTTTAAGAATTAGCGTTTAGAACTGGATATTTTATTATAATTCCGACGATAAATATTAGGAAATGAATCTATCTGTAAGAAGAGTTTCGTTCATAACTATGAATACAAAAACTTCTATAACTTAGTCAACGATTTGTTTTATTTATTTGGAGTTGCTTAGTTTTTAACGCTGTTTTTACCGGTGTTAAATGACACCTTTTAAAAGATCTATGGTTTTCCATTGGTAATGTTTAGGTTGAAACAATTGAATTATTAATCGTTTTTAACACATTAAAGACTTTTTTATACTTATTAAATTCAAAAACTACGAGCAAAATAAAAATAAATCAAAAAGTGTTAAGCTATAAGTTAATAAAAGCTGCATAAAATTAATGCTCTAGAAAATACATTATGAAAATTATTAATTTACGATTCTGAACAAAATATAAATTGTATCATTTATAATAAATTGCAATAATTAATATTCTATGTTACATTAATATTTCTTTTATTAATAGTCCACTTACATTAATTTTTCATAATTTTGAAAAAAATTAAGTCATAATACATTAGATATGTAATGTACAGGGTGTCCCTTCTCATATTTCACCCATAAGATAGCTAATTCCCATTTTAGAGGTATAGTTCCAGCTGCGAAAAATGTTCAAATGTTGTATTCCATTACATTAGTTAATCTTTATTGTTACAAAGTTTAATAATTTATCCGGTCACTGAGTCTTATAAGTTTTACTAGAAAACTTTCTATGTGGTTTAACAAGTGAAAGAGTAAAAATGCTTTCTTCTACGGTTAAAACTTATCGAGTTATGATAATTTAAATTTTATTATTTTTTGCCGTCTTCTAGCGCTAAGCATTTTTAGTGGTAGAAAGTGCTGATAATTTTCAGAATGCAAAGTATCGTAACTGGGTATATTTTGGTTGTACAAAAAGCGATTCTAGACTATGAAAAAATTTTTTATAAATCCAACTTATAAGATTTAGAACACGTTTTCAGAAAATGACTGCCTTGACATAAGGATTTTCGAATGACAACAATTGAAATATTTTTTTTAAATGGTGCTATATCATTAAAACAAACCGAAATAGAAATCGATTAAAGATTTTAAAATAGGACATATTAAGACATATAAAATAACAACTATAATTACTGAAAGACAAAAACATTTTAAATTTCTATATTCAGTTTTGATTTCGTATTACAATAAATATATTTTTTTTTATGAATACAAAAAAAGTGAACTGCTAATTGCTTTTTATAGAAATTATTCACTACATTAATATCCTTACATGTTTTGGTAGATAATTCATTAGTATTTTAAATCAAAAGTTATAGTCGTACTTTTAAAAATTAATAATTTTTATATCAGTGTATTCTCACAACCAACTCCTTTTCAGTTTAAAGTGTTTAATTTGGACGAAATTTAATAATACAGCGTCATTGTACACTGTTAAAAATTTTGCAGCATTCTGGCAGGTCATTCGACCGTTTTTTGAAAAAACATTTTCATAACCATAATTTAACTATATTCTGACCATAAAATGGCCAATAATATGGTCAGAATAGTGTTAAAATTACGGTTGTGTAACCGTTTTCGGAAAAAACGGTCAAATGACCTGCCAGAATGCTGCAAATTTTTAACAGTGTAGAATGTTAGTAGTATTTCAAAAATCCATAACACCAAAAGTATTTGGGTAAAAGGAATTTTTTTTTTTTTAACCGGAGGATATTCGAGATTTGTTCGAGTGTAACTGTTTTGCAGCCGTGACCTTTAGATTACGCGCAGTGAAAATGAAAATCGCTCCGACATTCGAGTTTTCGCGAGTGTGATGAGCTGGGACCCATGCCATGCATTTCATCACTACACACTTACGCAGCTCTGGCATATCATTCGTCCATCCACGCTCCTTATGGTTTGGTTACCCAACATTTTTACACGCACAACACTACTATAAAAACATACTATATTCACGTCTCTTTCCGTGACCTTTCTAATTTAACTGTCTAGCTAGCCGTCTGGGCAACGCTCTGTTTTTTCAACACTGAATCTCCCAGATTTTATTTTCCAACATGATTTAGCACTTTCGCACAGTCAGTGTTCACCAAGAACTGGCTTAGTACTTCCCGTAATCATGCCATTTTATACAAAACATTAAGGTTACTACATAAGAAATTGAGCGATGGGTAAAAACAAAACACAAGTATATATTTTGATCATTTCAAACACAGAAAAAAATATCATAAAATTAGTACACGAAAAAAATTAAAAAACGTGTTTTATTAAAAATATATATAAATTAAATAGGAACTGTTTGCGTCCAAAGTTTAATATCAAGTTAACTATCTATGCTTTTGGGGCTGTAGAGTTGCCAAAATAATAAATTTGTTCACGTTTGAAATAATAATAATAATAAACAATAGGTCCAAATACGAATTAAACTAAGCCCAATAAATCCTTTAAGCCACCCTTACTGATAAAATAACTTGTGTAAATCAGCTTCAAATCAATTGACTCTCACTACATTATCAATCTTTAGTACAAACATTTGTTCAAATTAAAATCTGTCATTCGTTCAAGTTTCTTAAAATAGAGATAGACGAAAGGCAGTGGTGTGAAATTAGCAGTCGTTTCGACGGATTTCTTTAAACTCAATTAAATGTTATTGCACTCTTTTAAAATGAAGCAAACCAGGAGTCGATTAAATGCGATTGATGGCCGATTAAAACCTATGACAAAATCAACAATATGATTGTTTTTCTCTAAACAAATTACAATAAAACACCACCGGTTCTCGAGTAAGAGTTAAGTGAGAAGATATTTAGACAGACTTGAGTGACAATTCCGTTGCCAAATCGACCTGGGAAACAATGCAGCAAAATCCGCATATTTGTATGTTGATTTATTTTGAACTGACTGGACGATTGATTTTTTTTTTTTAGAAGCAAACCGCACATGCATGAAATAACAGATCGCTTTGTTAATGCTTCGCTGATGAATACAGTTTTTTCAAAGCAGCAGCAAATAACATGCATAAATATGTTAATCGTTTTGCATTCAGACTAACAAAACGTTAATAGAATTATGTAAACGACTTAATCATACTTCATTTATTGAATCTAAGTTGTCTTTTTATATTGTCAGTAATCTCAGAAATATTTAAATGACATCTTCATTTATTTATTAATTTCAAAGATCAAAATTTATCCCTATATTTAAACTTCGAATTATTTGCTATCTTCTAGAAATATGTAGATTGTAATGCATTTACGAAATTTGTCCAAATATGAAAAGATAAAAATTCAACGATAAATGAAGTACTTCCGATTTTCTTACTTTCGTAATTATTTCTCATTTCGTATTTCACTTATTATATCGTTCTCTTACTTATTTTCTTTAAAATGCCTATTGAATAAAATTTAATGCGATATGTCCACATATTGACTATATTACTTTAATACAAAAAAAAAATCCAATTTCTTAAATTATTCCTAATAACTTCCTTATGTTAACTACAAAAGTAAAGAAAAAAGATGAAAAAGAAAAATAGTGGCATTAACGAAATTTTTCTACTACTAAAAGAGAACTACAGTTGATATTAAAATGAATCATTTTTGAAAAAAAAAACATAAAATTAGAAAAATTAAATGTAAAAAAGTTTTATTTGTGTTTTTATTCTATTGAAATGAATTTAAATGATGGTCAGATTTAAGACATTAACAGTCCTTTAAACACTGCACAGTTAGTTTAATCCTTAATGGAATAAAAGAAAACTCCAATGAAAAGAGTTAACACAGAGGTAATTGCTTTTCGAATAAAAGACATCTTCTGGAGTTTTGTTTGATTTTCTGGAGATAGAGCTCATTGTCAATATAATCAGCTTCTGCATATTTTATTTTTGTAAAAAAATATAAAAATATTGAAAGTAATCTACTTCCATAGAAATTCTATTAATTTTGTTCTAACACATTATATAATTACACTACGGTTGTTCTCGAGATAGAGTCTTTGTCAATGTAATCAACATCTGAATATTTTATTTTTGTAAACAATGTAAAAATATTGAAAGTAATCTACTTCCATAGAAATTCCCTTCATTTTTTTAACCAATTATATAATTACACTACGATGGAGTTTTTCAAACTATTAACCAAATATGTAGAAATTGAATCCATAGTTTATTAAAGCGTGGTTCATGGAAAACAATTCTTCAAGAGTCCACACTTCTTGAGGGGGTAAGTGAAGGTGTCGAATTCAATACAAAAAATTTCAATTATCTATAATCCAACACTAATCTTGTGAATAAAAGGAAAATAATGCGTAGGAATATAGCTAAAAATAATATTTTACAGTATAACCTCGAACATCCGGCATCGTCGGGACCGAGATTAAACCGGATTTTCAAATTTCCGGAATGCAGAAAGAATATCAAAAGTAATACCGATATTCTTAATGGCGCTTTTTTCATAACCAAATTCATAGCCAAGTGACATTTATGTGAGTAAAAGACAAGATTAAATAATTAAAAATCCTCACTTTAATTAATATTTTCCATATTGCAAAAAAAATAATAAATAGGAAGTCATCTTTTCTCGTGTAATTTCCGAAGCAGTGATGTCAGTTTTGTCTGCTTTAATATTTACGGCGGTTTTTAACAAGTTTTTCTTTGATTTAATACAAGTGAGGAATATAGTTTTCGGAAATACAGTCTTGTTTTTCTGAAGCAGACATAAATTTTGCAGTCAGATGTATGCATTTTTCCAATGACGCATTTTCTCCTGCCTGCTACAGGTCATCGTTTCTCTTAGCTGTTACTTAGCGGGTATATTTAGCATAGTGTCAGCGATCTCGCTGTCCGCTAATTCTTTGCTTTCGATATCAAGGTTTTTAATTTGTAATCAATTACTATTATTCTTTCTCCCATATGTTGGAAGCGTAAAAAAGTGGGGGAGATTACTTTGATACAGGATATTTGAGGTCACACTGTACATACAATTTATATACCTATATCCTGGCAAATAACGCTCTCCTGCGCAAAACGCGATCTACGATCTGACACTAGATTTTTTTTTTCTATTTTTATTTATATTCGTTATAAAGTAGTTTTCATGAGATATGTAGTAAGGAATTATTGTAAAAGAAATGTAAATGTAATAAGTAGTAAAAACATAAAATTATTAGGAAATTTGAAGCGAGGATATACGATACTGCTAAGACTAAATTTTCAATCAAGCACCCAAAAGTATTTTAATCGTCCTCTATGCTCTGCTATATTGAACTTTCAGCGTCTTTTTTTGTTGTTGTTCATTAATTTTGAAATCTTAGCTCTTATGCTTATCTTTTCGTTATTTGTATCTTTTATTTTTATATCCGAAGTATAACGCGCGTTTGATTTTTTTTGTTTCAAAATTCATACTCAATCAATATTCTTGTTTCAAAAGTGTTCGTTATACGCCAGAATATAAGGTAACTTTATTTGTTACTGTAAATCCTGTATTCGATGTTCTAGAGAATATTAGTAATTTACATTAAGTCTTAAATTTAGTGGGAAAAAGGTGGGACTGAGAAAAGGGGTCCATGGGAGGTACACTCTCAGAAAAAACTGTAAATTTATGTGCGTTTGCTGTTCAATTTTCACGGGCAAAAGCATTATTTGATGAAAAACGGTCAAATCCACTAAAAACAAATACGGTACCGCATACATTTTCCTCCATTAGTGTAACCCTTCATTTTAATCGTGTTTCGAAAAATAATGTCACTTAACCGCGACCTTAACATATTTTTTAACAAGCCAAAAAGGCGATTCTGTGGTGATTATCTAACGTGCTACGTGCTACGGAACAGTAAGTAAAGTGTTATTGTATTTTTAACTGCATTATATCTTTACCCCGTAAAATTACGGGCTGCATGATGGGCATGGATTTTTTTTTTTTTTACCGGGTATGTCTGGAATCTCTACTGCTGGCCTCTACCCGTAATTCTACAGGGATATTTTTAGGTAATTAGAAAATTAAGGGCAAGCCACATATTCTTGCAGTTCTAGCCCATCTGCTAGCAAAAATACAGTACGACCCCATACATTTTCCTTCGCTAGGGCGTACATTTTGACACAATTTGATAGGCATGTATTTTTTTTACAGGGTATGACTAGAATCTCTGCTGCTGGCCTCTGCCCGTAATTTTACAGGGATATTTTTAACAGTGTATTAGATTAAGAATCGCAGCATTTACCTATTTTATCGAACAAACAATGTATGAAAAATAAGATAAAAGTTATTGAAATATCACTCACTTGCAATTTGATTGATTTCTTAACCGGTTTGTATTTTCTATTTATTTAATCCATCTGTTTCTTTTTTTTTAAATCTTCTGTATTCTTAGAAACACTTATACGACTCGTTAAAAAGAAAAGAATATCTAAGAATACCGTTAAAAAATATGTACAATTATATTATATACCGCATAATCCGGCAAATAATGCGCCCCGACGTATAAAACACACCTACAATTTGAGACATATATCGTTCTATAGTTAAGTATATTGGCCATATTACGGTCGGCCACTTCATTGGAAAGTAATTTTCATGAGATATGTAGCATGAAATTATTATTAGATAGATATTATGAAAATATTATAATAAATAGTACCAATATAAAAATATGAGAAAATTCGAAGCAAGGACATGCGATACAACTGAGACTATTTCTCAATTTAATCTCCAAAAAGTTTGAAATCGTACTCTGATACAAATTCCCGCGTATTCTTTTCTTGTTCAGTAATTTGGAAATCTCGGTTCCTATGCTTATCTTTTATTAATTTTAGGTAGATTTCTTAGGAAATAGTACCTACAGTGAAACCCCGATTTTACGTTTCTCAAGGGACTGAGTATAAAAACGGAAAATACGGGAAATACATAGAAAGCAAAAAATCATAGAAAGAAACTAAAGGTAGTAAAGATGACTCTTTCAAAAGGTATTACACTCTATATTTTACGAAAAGAACATTATTATGCATACCATTTTTAGATCATTTTAAAACATTTATTTGCGAATCTTGGCGTTTAGATTGAAAATAGTCCGTAATAGTGGATTGTTTTTAGTCATTGAGTTCAGAGTGAATGCAGCATCTTCCGGGAGTGAAATACTTTGCAATTTTTTTCCTAGTCTTTATGGGAAAACAAAATAGTCTTTCACTATTTGTAAGCTCTTCAGTGCAATATTAAAAGAAGAGACAGGCTTTACTTCTGTTTCTTCTTATTCATCTTCATCGGTGGGCGAAAAGTCCATAACGTCGGCTACGGATGGAGCAGTAGCTCTTTCAGCTTCGCATGTTCCTAAGTTTTCCGGGATGTTTTCATCGAAGTCATAGATAACCGTTCCGTTGTCATTCTCCGAGTCTACTGCAGCTGATTCTTCATCTGTTCTCGTTTCATTAGATGCTACGAATCCGCTTTCTTCAAAACAATGGGAAATGCACTGTTGTGTAACGTTTCTCCACGACGCAGAAATAAAATACATATGCTCTAGAACACTTAATAACTTTAATTTGCAGGCGTGATTTAGGTTTCCATTTTCTATTTCAGCTACAGCTCCAGGACAAGTTGCTTTTTACAAAAAACCTTGAAAGATCGAATAATGCCGCGATCAAAAGGCTGCAATTTGCCAGAAAAAAATTCGACATGCACATTAGACAGCTGCAAAACCGGATGTGAACTGCATTGATCAATGGACAAAATTACTTTACGATTCTGCAACTCCATTTTTTTGTTTAGTTAGCGCAAAAAGCTTCGAAAAGGGGTTCGGTTATCCACGCATTTTTGTTTGCTTCGTACATTGTCGGATAACTAATCACGTTTTTAAAGCATCGTGGGTTGCGCGACTTTCCAACAACAAGAGGCGTCAGCTTCTCCCTTCTATCAGAATTACAGCACAGTAAAACCGTAAGACGCAATTTAGACATCTTCTCTCCATGGCAGGAGTCTCTTTGAGCAACGTAACTTTTATCCGGTAGGTGGTTAAAGAAAAGTCCGGTTTCATCCGCATTGAATACGTCCTTTGGCTTGTATCATTTGGTCAAATTTGGTAGATTTTTCTTCCAATCTACTATTGTAGCTTCATTTACACTTGATGATTGTCCCGAAAGCGATCTATATACAAGATTGTCTTTTTTCGTTCAGTCAATCCAGCCATTTGAAGCTGTGAAGTCTTTCAATCCACCAAGCTTATCGGCGATTTCTAGAGATTTTTCTCTAAGTATCGTGCCAATTGCAGGTACATTCGCGGCACGAGCTTCTTTAAACCACTTTAATAAGATACCTGTAATGCTGTTTCTGTACTTTGCTCCCCAGCAGATGTCCGCGGGAGGGAAACAGAGTCAGGGAAGGGAGCAGTCCGCTACAGCAGGTGTTGAACAAAGGAGGGGGGCAGTTTCAGAAGACAGGAAGGAGTCTTTGTAGAATGTGTTTCTGTTTTCATAGATTACATAACTTTCAACAATGTGGATTAGCTTTAAAAAAGCAGAAAAGGAAAAATTATTGCTTATTTTAGAACATTTTTTCCTTTTTTTTTTCCAGAGAAAACGTAAAACGCGGGAAATTCCGTAAATAACAAACTTACGATCCGGGTTAAATAATCATCAGAGTTATAAGGAAAAACTGGGACCTGATGAAAAAAACGTATAGTGCGGGAAAAACGTAGATTCGGGGGACGTAACATCGGGGTTTCAATGTATTACATTCTCCCTATGTTGGAATTTCCGAAAAATTTTGCATATCTACACCGATCCCGTAGGACCTAAAACCACTTTCATTAAAAAACTTTATATATATATATATATATATATATATATATATATATATATATATATATATCACTTTTCTATGGACACGATAACTTCCGTAATTCTGCACAAATATCTTCCAAACTGATATATAAAATCAAGGTGTATAAAATCTCGGTCAAGTTGGTTGATGGGCAAAATCGGACCAAGGGGGTGGAAATAAGGAGCGTTTTGTAAAAACCGAAAAAAACCCATAACTTCTTAATTTTTGTACATATCCCATCAGTTTAAAGTTTTTATTACTTCTAAAAATAGGACCCAAAATTTGTGTATCCAGATTTTTGATAAAATTAAAAATCGGCTCAAGAGACACAAAAATAGGGCTTTTGGGATAAAAAAATTCATAAATTCGTCAATTCTCAAGATATCAAATCCAATTAATTCTATTATAAATATCCTTAATATTATCTACAACTTTTATACTGACAAGTTTTTGATAGAACCAATTCCTACCGCAAAATAAATTAAAAACGAAAACAAAAAGGGAAGGTTGAAGAATAAAAAAAATCCATAACTTCGTCAGTTCACAAGATATAAAATCCCCATGAATTTATCATATATCTTCTTAATATTATCTACAACATTTATATTGAGAAGTTTTTGGTAGAATCAATTCTTTACGCAAAAGCAAATTAAAAATTCATAGCGGTAGAAGAAAAAATTCGTTGTATTAAGGGCGTATTCAAATCCAAACAGCTTATTTTCTGACTTATTTTTAAATTCATTTTACCTCTCAAACGCATCCAATTGGTAGATTCTCTTATTCAGAAATTGTATAATGTACCGTAATGGTCGATGTTTAGTTAGATGCAGAATATATTTCAAAAACTGATGTCAAACTGGGCATTTTGAACCGAATTTTCCGAAGCGATAGTGTTGTAAATGAAAAATGTTGTCCTACTGAGAAAATTATTGTTCATAAATCAAGTTTTAATTTATTGAACAAAAAATAAAAACACAGGTCGCTTATAAATCTCTTCAAAAATCACATCAGTAAGTTTAATATTTTTTCTTTAAAAAATTCTGAAAATGTGCCAAAAAAATTCGAGTTCTTGTGCATGGAAAAGTATTCTTTTGAATACCGCCGTAACGTGATTCTGATAAAAACCATCTTTTATATGAAAATGAAATAAAAACTCGTCAAAAGCGGCCAAATAAAATTGTTAAAGTGGGTTTATCTCTAATTATGATTTAGTTTTTGTTGTTGAAATTAGCACTTAACTGCGAAATCTACCTGTGCCTGCAGGCCGAGCTGGCAAGGATTTTTTTATATTTTGTTTTTTGCACCCGAAGTACAACGTGCCTTTAGAATTCTATCAATTTTCTTATATCAAAAGTGACCGTTATACGCCAGAATACACGTTAACTATATTTGTTTATGTATTGTGTATTCGATGTTCGAGAGATTCCCAATAATTTAAATTATTGTCTTAAATCCAGAAGGTCCGCCAAAAAACAGGGGACTGCGAAAAATGGTTTATAGTAAGAATAAAATAAAAATAGCTTCATTTATCCAAATATTCATTATATCCAAACAATACTATGCGAAAATGAAAATAAAAATTAACACTACATAAAACGCATGCAATTTGTAATCTTTCCTAACTATGGTATTTTACATTTGTAGTAGCCACTTTTGAAAAGTAGACTTCACAATTTAAAAATTGACACATTTCTTCAACATAACCCATCACTATAGAATTTATTTAGGAAAGCATTAATATATAGTATATTTCTTGGACTATATAAAGTATGATACATAGTTATCTACACTATTTACATAAATTAATATATTTACAATGGGATTAATAGTAGAAGAATGCCTTTTTTCATAAACATTATTCGCGCGTGGAAAATAACAGGTGTATTTCACAACCTCAATATTTTAGCTTCCATTGAAAACTAGCACTCAAAGATTATGATAGCATGCGTAATGATGGAAATCAGGAAAAGCAGACTGGTGCTACCACTTATCCAAATTATCCTAAAATATGTATGCCTATTACATCATTTCCTATTTCATTTAATGCCCACAATTCTTTTTTTTTTAAATCTTCCATATTCTTAGATACGTCTTACAGTTAAAAGAAAAAGAATGTATAAGAATACAGTTAAAAAATAAATGAATACATTTAGTAGTATATACCTTATATTCCGGCGAATAACGCGTCCCGATGCATAACGCGCAACTATGATTT
Organism: Maratus speciosus; assembly: GCA_963932465.1. Taxonomy (NCBI): domain Eukaryota; kingdom Metazoa; phylum Arthropoda; class Arachnida; order Araneae; family Salticidae; genus Maratus; species Maratus speciosus. The sequence continues at coordinate 417,156,887 of OZ010790.1, read as the reverse complement.
GAGACGATATTTTTCAATTTTTAGGTATATTCTCCATGTTACGGAACACCCGTTTTTGAAAAAACTTTAATGATATATGTAGCCTGGAAATAATATAAGAAGCATCATACATGTAATAAGTTGTACGAACTTACAAATATGAGAAAATTTGCAAAGATGACATACAATACTTCTACGACTATTATACCCGACTAATAATGCATACAAATTTAACATAAAACTTAACGATGTATCAAGTACTTGCAATTTACTTACTTTCCAACTATTTTACGTTTCCTATTTCATTTTATGCCTCTAATTTTTTATAATATCTTCTATATTCGTAGAAATATTCGCATGATTTCTGGTTCTCTTTGTTAGTTTCAAAAATTTTAAAAACACAAATATATATATATATTTATATGTACACTATATTGCCATTAATGACCGGCAACTTTCAATTTTAGACATTTTGTCGAATATTTAGAAATATACTTGACAGATTCTTCTGGAATTTCAGGACTGAAAAGAACAGGTATGACCTCATATTTAGCGATGTCGATTTGTTAAAGGGGGCAATTAGGGGGCCAACAAAAAATCAAAAAAATATGGGATCACCCTGTAAAATAAAATGCACGAAATGATCTACCGCTACCGAATATAAGTAAACAGACATTGCGCAATATGCGTATTCTTTTGTGTAAGAATAGCACGTATATTAATAGAGATATAGCGATTTATTTAAAAAAATTAAAAAAATCTTGCATGTTTTTTGCTAATAACATGCAGGGTTTTCAACCAAATTTAACGTCGGTGTCAGAAAAATTGACAAAATATAGTAGACACAATATAGTGTAATTGGAATATAAATATATTAAATATTTTAGGAAATATGAGCAGCTGTATGAAATAATTTTTATCTGCGCATGCGCGAACGATAAAAAGGATCACTTTACATAATTTAATAGTCAACGCTATGAAACAATTTATTAAAAAAAAATCTAGTCAAATATCGTAAAAATTCAGAAAGATATCGGCGTTAAATTGAGCAAATTTTTAGTTATTCTCTAAAAGCAGCTGAATGATAAGGGATTTTACACAAATTGTCATTTTTTATTGACAGACTTTCAGAAAAAGTTAGTATTTAGTGAGTATCAAAGAGCAGGTTTGGGAAAAATGCTTCGATTTTGATACTTCTTTTGATCATGAAATAGGGTCGTTCTGGTGGTTATCCAAGAAGAACTAAAGCATCAATAAAAATTAAAATTTAAAAAAAAATTAAAATTAAAAATGACAATTTGTGGAAAATCCCTTATCATTCAGCTGCTTTTAGAGAACAACTAAAAATCTGCTCACTCTAACGCCAATATCTTTCTGAATTTTTACGATATTTGACTAGATCTTTTTTAATAAGTTGCTCCATAGAGTTGACTATTAAATTATGTAAAATGATTCTTGTTATCGTTCGCGCATGCGCAGATAAAAATTATTTCATACAACTGCTCATATTTCCTAAAATATTTAATATATTTATATTCCAATTACACTATATTGTTTCTACTATACTTTGTCAATTTTTCTGAAACCGGAGTTAAATTTGGCTGAAAACCTTGCATGTTATAAGAAAAAAGCCTGCAAGATTTTTTTTTAAATAAATCGCTATATCGCTATTAATATACATGCTATTCTTACCTAAAAGAATACACATATTGCACAATGTCTGTTTATTTATATTCGGTAGCGATAGATCATTTCGTGCATTTTATTTTACAGGGTGATCCCATGTATTATTTTTTTCTTTGATTTTTTGTTGGCCCCTAATTGCCCCCCTTATCAAATCGACATTGCTAAATATGAGGTCATACCTGTTATTTTCAATCCCGAAATTCCAGAAGAATCTGTCAAGTATATTTCTAAATATTCCACAAAATGTCTAAAATTGAAAGTTGCCAGTAATTAATGGCAATATAGTGTATATGTATTTAAATAATAAACGAGAAATACATTTTATGTGTCTAATATTTAAAAATAAAGAATTTCATTCATTTAAATGAAAAGCTTTTATAGTCGCTGTTGCAGTCACATTACTCTAATAATCTGGGGATTTTTTTAACTTCAGAATTAATATCTAACACCTTCCTGCTAATAAGTACAAACACTGTTAAAGTAGAAGAGCTCTATTAAAAAAAACTCAAAAATAATAAAGGAGAAATACATTTTAATGATCCCATTTTAAAAAATAAAGGATTTCATTTATTTAAATGAAAAGCGTTTATAAATCGCTGTTGCAATCACATTACTGTAAATAATGATCTGAGTTTTTTATAACTACATAATTAATATTTAACAACTTTCTTCTATTAATAACAAACATCATAAAAAGAAGAAATGATATATTAGTAAAAACTCAAAAATAGTAAACGAGAAATACAGTTTAATGGTCCAATATTTAAAAATAACGCATTTCATTTATTTAAATGCAAAGTGTTTACAGATCGCTGTTGCATTGACATTACGGTTGACAATAGTCTGGCAATTTTATAACTTCATAATTAATATCTAAAAACTTCCTGCTAATAAGTACAAACATTGTAAAAAGTAGAAGAGTTCCAATAATAAAAACTCAAAAATAATAAACGAGAATTACATTTTAATGGTCCAATATTTAAAAATAACGAATTTCATTTATTTAAATGCAAAGCGTTTACAGATCGCTGTTACAATGGCACGAAGGTTGACAAATGGCCTGGCGATTTTATAACTTCATAATTAATATCTAAAAACTTCCTGCTAATAAGTACAAACACTGTAAAATATAGAAGCGATCCATTAATAAAAACTCAAAAATAATAAACGAGAAATACATTTTAATGGTCTAATTTTAAAAAATAAAGGATTTCATTTATTTAAATGAGAAACGTTTATAAATCGATGCTGCAATCACATTACTGTAAATAACAATCTGAGGTTTTTGAAACTTCATAATTAATATCGAACAACACCCTTCTATTAATTACAAACATTGTAAAAAGAAGAAGCTATCATTAATAAAAACTCAAAAATAATAAATGATAAATACATTTCAATGGTCCAATATTTAAAAGTAACGAATTTCCTTTATTTAAATGAAAAGCGTTTACAGATCGCTGTTGCGATGACATTACGGTTGACAAATAGTATGCCGATTTTATAACGTCATAATTAATATCTAACAACTTCCTGGCAATATGTACAAACATTGTAAAAAGTAGAAGCGGTCCATTAATAAAAATTTAAAAATAATAAACGAGAAATACATTTTAATGGTCCAATATTTAAAAGTAATGAATTTCATTTATTTAAATGAAAAGCGTTTACAGATCGCTGTTGCAATGACATTACGGTTGACAAATAGTCTGGCGATTTTATAACGTCGTAATTAATATCTAACAACTTCCTGCTAATGCGTACAAACATTGTAAAAAGTAGAAGCGATCCATTAATAAAAATTTTAAAATAATAAACGATAAATACATTTTAATTGATTTAAAAATAAAGAATTTCATTCATTTAAAAGAAAAGTGCTTATAGATCGTTGTTGAAACCACATTTCGGTAACTAATAATCTGAAGATTTTGTAACTTTATAATTAATATCTATTAATTTCCTTCTTTTAATTACAAAGGCATTAAAAAGAAGAAACGATCCATTAACAAACATTCAAAAATAATAAACGAAAAATACATTTTACCGGTCCAATATATATAAAATAAAACATTTCATTTATTTAAATGAAAAATAGATTTAATTTTAGAAACTAAGTTGTGTTGTTAGTCCATTATAACCACTGAATTAGTTTTGTCCAATTTATGCCATTAACATCCCATTAAAAGCTGACCCGCAAATCTCTTATCTTCGAAAATTCAAAGTTTGTTCATAAATTCTTAATGGAATAAAAGAGAAGCTCTAATGGAAAGAGTTAATACAGTTAATTGCGTTTGAAATCAAAGGCACCGTTGGGAGATTTATTTGATTTTCTCGGGATCGTGCTCTTTGTCAATGTAATTAACATATTTTACTTTGGTTATATATATAAAAAAGGAATATTGGAACTAATCTATTTTCATTCATTTTTTCCATCATTTTACCATGTTAAGCTATTACAATTCTGCGGATTTTTTTATTTTTTTTATATTTACGTTATGGGATTGAAATATGCCTATGTTGTTATGATAAATACCGAGCTATTAAAAGATAAAAAAAAAATCAATTTCCTTTTAATATATTTTTTAAATGTGCGAAATAACACCTCAACTTTTATTTTTTCCCTATTTTTTATAGAATAATTTAAATCAAAATAACGGTAGTAGACATTTTTTATACATAAGTTTATTAAAATCTAATTGCTTAAAGGATATAATGGTGAAAATATTAGAACTTGTAATAAATAGACAGCTTGGGCAAAAAAGTGGTACGCTGTAAAGAATAAATTCATATTTAAATAACTTGTGCACACAAATGAACACTTCACTGAGATTGTTTTGTACAATTTTCAGAACAGAATATTTACATTAAATGCTTAAATACATTTACATAAAATATCTAACATCGATATGATTTTATGGTGAATTTTGCACTGAAACTATGTCATCTTTCGAAGCGACGGGCGCCATGCTTGTCATTTCTTCTTCTAGACCAGTAGCTTTTAATCACTATATAGTTAAAAAAATGATGCAGTTGTAACCTTAATTATTAATTTTTGATTATTTCTCAAGAATATTAATTTCAAAATTCAATAAATATATAGATAAAAGGTTTTTTACTTTTTTAACTGAAAGTCGTTTGCTACCAGAATTTCAAAAACTTAATTTTCGCCTTATTGCATTTTTTATTTTCTAAAATAGTGGCAATGAGAGCCAAAGGCTCAACACCCGACCCACTTCGAGGTTTGTTCTTTTCTATATTTAATTTGCATTCAAGGACCCCGATGTAACCATTTCGCAGTGCCATAGGTAGCGGGGGCCCAGTTCGAGGTTCGTTCGATCGCGATTAGCTCTTTTACTTGATCTTGCAGTGCGTGCGCAGCACGCCTGCTATACGGAGCCGCAGGCAGCGGAGACCCGCTTCGAGTTTCGTTCTATTCTATATTTAATTTGTATTCAAGGACCCCTATGTAAGTATTCGGCAGTGCGTGTGCAGAACGCCTGTTATACTTTGCCGTAGGCAGCGAGGATCCCTTTCGAGTTTCGTTCGCTACGAGATTTCATATTATTAGAATTTTATAAGGAGGAGGCCGCTGGCGGGCGAAGCCAACTAGTGTCTCTAATAATGTTAAGTGAATTCTGGTCCATGTTGAGTCGGCGTGTATCCTTGAAAGATTTCGTGAAACTATGAAGAAAGAATAGAGCCAACAGACATACCAAAACGAAGTATTTAATAAAAATTGATTTCTCATTCTAGTTTTTAATTTACTCAACGTATTTATTCGTCTAAAACTGCTGTAATTGCATGTCAACAACATGGAAGAATAGTATTTATTACATTTTAAGCATCATTATTACGTGATGGGAAATTTCAGGAGTGAAACTAAGTGAAATCAAAGACAACGACGACTAGAATCTTACAAAGAATAGCCAAATGTATATCAAACCAAAATTGAAATTTATAAAAAAAAAATAGAAATCAAGTTTAGTGAAAACAAGTAATATAAATTCTTCTTTAAGTCAATTCCTACTTAAGTCAATAAGATAATTTTTTTCTCCCATATAAAACTAAAATTAATTAATTAAATTTAATTAATGATTTAATATTTAAAAAAACTGTATTAACATCAAGTGTCATCCACTACAAGTTTAAAAAATTATTTGAACTTGAGTGGATGAATAATAAGCATTTTATTAACGATTGAAAATGTGAATAAAATCATTAATTAAATTTAATTAAGGAATTAATATTTAAAAAAATTATATTAACATGAAGTGTTATCCACTACAAGATTTAAAAAAATGTATTTGAACTTAACCCCCCTGACCGCCGAGCAAAAGGGCAAAAACGTAAAGTTCTTTTCTCCTTAATTTTATTTAAATGCTAAAAAAAGATTTTTTTTTTTTTTTCCAACATGAATTAATTTTTTCTATTACATATAGGCATATAAGTCCTGAGAGTATTAATCACAATTCCATTTCCTAAAACTGGATTATTTCTGTATATTTATATTAATTTAAATAATGCTTCTACTGCAGTGAAACCTGCAGCTTAGTGAACGGATATATCAGTTCGCGGCAGTGAGTGGATGAATAATAAGTATTTTATTACCGATTGAAAATTTGAATACAAATAATTAATTAAATTTAATTACTGAATTAATATTTTTAAAAAACTGTATTAACAGTAAGTGTTATCCACTACAAGTTTTAAAAAACGTATTTGAAGTTGAGTGGATGAATAATAAGTATCTCATTAACGATTGAAAATTTTAATAAGAGAAAAAAATTTCTCCCATATAAAACTAAAATTAATTAATTAAATTTAATTAATGAATTAATATTTGTAAATACTGTATGTATCAACATTAAGTGTCATCCAATAAAAGTTTTAAAAAATGTATTTAAACTTGAGTGGGTGAAGAATAAGTATCTATATTATAAAGGACAAACATATCTGTGCGTAACGCATACGTCATTTTGCGAATGGCAACACTTTGAAATTTGAAATAAAATTTTGGTTTTACAATTTTCTCTACTGCAATTTTTTAACTTCTAAACATCGCACATTTTAAATTTTTACACCGTCGTATAAGGAAAAAAATGCTCTTTTAAATGTAATTTGTTTGAAAGCTGTATCTCCATTTATTTTTGAGATATTAATTTTTTTTATAGTTTTTAATACGATTTTTCTTATCGTGGCAACGAAAGTGCCCCATTTCTGTTGAAAGTAAACGGAAAATAGTCGAAAATATGAGACACTGTATCTTTTTGTTGCCATTTTCTCATAAAACCTGAAAAAAATTGAAATTAAAATATGGGCTATGTCAAGAATATTGCCTGTTATTCCGTGATAATGACGTCATATGCATACTTTTCTATAGACAAAGTTTAAGACTGTATTGTAAAAGTAGATTACTTTAGCGGATGCAAATGACGTCATTTTATAAAAAAGCGTGTATTTTAATTCTTAAACCTGAATTATGTTTTGTAGAAGTGCATCATTTTCACAGCCCAGCTGCTTTGAAATTCTTCATAGGTGAAAATGCTTCACTTTTGAGAATAATGTAATCGAAATCACACACTGATAGAACGCAATGTTTTACAAAAATTTAGAGAGTCTTTGTAAAAGAGAGGTGACATGCAAATAATAGCGATGTATATTACAGAAATTGATGATTCTCGACTGGATGTATTTGCTTCGCCGAGTTATACAAACAAATAAATAATTCTTGGTTTAAAATAATATCATTTTCCTGAAGTTTTTGTCCAAAATTCTCTCGAATAATAAAATGCTATTCTTTAGGACATTCTTCTATAATTTTATCAAAATAACATAATTTTCTTAATTTAATTTTCTCTAATTTTATATAAACTATATATTTAAAGCCAAGTGTATTTTTTAGTCATCTCCCCTGATCTTTCTGCTGAACCAATTTTACTAATTTTTTTTTTTAACTAAAAGCTCTTCATTTGTAGATTTAATCGCACTTTCTGTTTTTTAAATTTTATTTTTATTATTATTTCTTTTTCTTAATATCCCCACTTTTATATTTTAATTTTAAAAGCATTTTATGAATTTTCTTCAAAATGGTGAAAATTAGATAGCTTTCATTATAGCAGGCAAGAGAGAAACAATGAGGTATTTTTATCTTTATTCATGCTATTTTCTGATAAAAATGCAAAATTGTTGATAAAAATTGTTGTATAGGGTTTACTGGCGCAAAATCCCATTAGGAGCCGAATATTATATTAGGGGCATAATAACGGAAAATGATATAGTGCTTGAAAACACGCATTTTCCCCATAAATTTTCTATATTCTTTTTCCTTCTGCATGTGTACTGATACTGAGTTTCAGACACTAGGCGAAATGCTTATTTAAGTGAAAATGAAGTCATATTAAAAAGAAAACGATCATTTTCTTAGATAAAGCTAAACATTTTAACACAAATGAGTCTAAAAAACATAAATTACGGAAATTTTTACTCTCCGGAATTGAGATTAGAATCTCAAGTAAAGAGTGCGGCTGTTCACAATAAAGATGTTGCTGACAATCGTGACTTCAAGTTTTGAGTTAAAACTGTTTTTAAATGATCAAACAAAATATAATTTTTTAAAATGATGAATATGGATATGAGAAGTGCGTATGTAAATTTTGTGACGGTGAAAATTGCTGTTTTTCATTCCGGAATACCAAGCATAAGAGCCTCATTTGATAACTTCATAATATTAACTGATCTTTATTATATTTTACTGATTACGTATCTATATTATAAAGAACAAGCGAATCTGTGCGTAACGCTGACGTCATTTTGCGAATGGCAACACTTCACGATAAAATTTCGGTCTTGAAATTTTCGCTACTGTAATTTTTTAGTCTCCTGACCATAGTACATTTTCAATTTTCTTCGAGCAGGGAAAAAATTTACTTTCAAATTCAATTTGTTTAAAAACTGTATCTTAATTGACTGATGTATTATATTTTCTAAAATAATTTTTAATTATGATTTTTTCACGTATTTTTTTTTTCTTATCACGTGCCGGTTTCAATACATAATAATAATAAACATTTTGCACATAAAGCAACAAACATTTTTCAGCATTTGTTTCTGACTATTTTTGCATAACGAAATTAATACTTCCTTTATAAACAAATAAAAGAATAATATTTAAAAAAACACCAATCTAACATATTTGTGAAAGACAAATTAACGAAATTAACACTTCTTTCATAAGTAAATAAAAGAATAATTTTGAAAAAACACAAATCTAACATATTTGTAATCGTACAATTTAAATTTTTAGCTCACCAAATAGGATTTTTTTTTTCAAATGGAATTTGTTTGCAAAGTTCATCTCAGTTTACTGATTGTCTATCGTTTAAAAAACAATTTTAAAGCGTGAAATATTTTTTAATTTATCTATATGGCGAGGAGCTCGATTACGAAAGATTAATCCGTTTCGCCTTAAAACAAAATAAAGAGTTCATCATTTTCTTACGGCTAATATGCATTAAAAAAACTTCCCTATGAATAATTAAATAATATAATATAAATAAAACACAAATTTAACAGACATGTATAAACTCTGAAATTATCAGAATATAAAAGGATGTCGTAAGTAGCAAAATCTTTGTCAAATAACTCTTAGCATGTGGCTAATAAGAAAATATCACTTTTGATAAATTTCAAAAATTTATTTGATTGTATAATTCGTATTTTCCATGTGAAAAGGCTTTATTAATGTAAGTGGGCAATCTAAAAAAGTTATTGCATATAAAAAAATATTAGTTTTAATTAAAAAAAATTTTACCTATATTCTTTAATCCGGGAAGCCCGGGTACGATCCCCTAGTTTTTTTAACGATTGAAAATTTGAATAAGATATATAAATATATAGGGAGAGTGTGAACTAATAGTAGGAACTGAAAAAAATACCCCCTTCCCCCAAATTCTTTAAATATTAAACTGTAATAGAGATAAAAAAAAAATAAATTAGTAAAGACAAATTTCTGAAATTTCATTCGGAACAGATGTTATAAATTCCCAGGGCCGCCATCTTGGAATTTTTCTTTGCGTGAAACCCCTTTTCCGCCAAGTAGTAAATGTCGCCAAGTACTGATTTATACGCATGTTAGGCTTAACGAAAATAAAATGTAAAAATAAACAAAACTCGTTAAAGTGGCAATCACTAAGCGTCGTATGAGCGCTACGCGCTCATTAACCGAAAAAAAATCACTGGATTCAGCTAACTCCTTCTACCACGATCATAAAAACGCACGAAGCTCGTTAAAGTGGCAATCAATAATCGTTTATGAGCGCTACGCGCTCATTAACCGAAAAAAAACATGGCTGGATTCAGCTAACTCCTTCTGCAGCAATCACAAAAAAGCACAAAACTCGTTAAAGCCGCAGTTAGTAAATGCACGTATGTTGCTGTGCACCAATCTCCGAAATGCGTGAGAAACATAGAATAAACGACTAATAGAAAATATTACTGTAAATTAAAATAACAAAATATACATAAAATTATCAACATTCAACATACCTTAACAGACATTTTTCTTGAAAGCTCAAGCACGAAATACCTTCTAGCATCATCTTCATTTCCCAAAATAGGCTTATTACTAAGCATTGTAAGCAAACCTCCTTTATCCTTCAAAATTTTCTCATATTTCTTAATTACATCAGAAAGAGCATTTAAACGGACTTCAGAACACATAATCAATCAAATACATCCAATAAATTTAACAAAATAAAAATACAGAATGATAAACACGATATCAAAGCACATGCACAAAATCCCGAACGAAATCCTTCTCAAGCACAATCTCGCTGAAAAACGGAGTTTCCAGAACACGTCACGCCAGAAGACACACGTCACACGTGTTCAATATCGATAGAGATCACCAACATAAAATCGCCAAGAAATCTTAAAACATCCAAGATGGCGGCCAAGGGAATATTCGGCATCTAAACCTTCCATCCGTTTGCTGTAAGCAAAATATAACACATTTTATGGATTTTACATTCTTCTATATTTACAATAACAAAGTACTGAATTCATAAAAAATTTCGACTTCCGGTTTCCGATGGATTTATACGTTTTAGAAGGTCCTAAACCCGATTGGATGGTTTTTAGAAAATGTCTCTCTGTGAGTCTGTCTGACAATCTGTGAGTCCGTACGTGACAAAGATTTTGCGGTCGCTATATCTCAAGAACTAATGAGCGGGATTTAATAAAACTATAGATTCAGTTATACCTTGATATAAACTTGTTCGATTACTTTTTGGGGGTAAATCGTCCAACAGGTGGCGCTGCTATACTGCATTTTTTTACGATTTATGCAGTAGGTATATCTCCATAACTAATGCACAGTTTTTCATAAACATTCGGATTCAGTGAGTCCTTGATATAATTTGGTGATGATAACTTTTTGATGAAAATCGCTCAACAGGTGGCGCTGCTATGCTGAATTTTTCAAAAATTATTAACATGTATGAGATAGAAGAAAACTTCGGAATTGCCACATCCGGGTAGTTTACTTATAGTTTATCCAACTTCAGATGCAGTTAGTCTCTGATATAAATTATTGATGTTTACGTTTTGGTGTAAATCGCCCAACAGGTGGCGCTGCTTTGCAGATTTTTTCAGGATTTCCACAATAGCTCAATCACAAGAACTAATGCATGAATTTTCATCAAGCTCGATATTCAGTTAGTCCCTTCTATGAATTGGTTCTAATTAGTTTTTGGCGTACATCGCCTTACAGGTGGCCCAACTATGCAGAAATTTTTTAAGATTTCCGCAATAGCTCTATCTCAAAAACTGATGCATTCATTTTCATCAAACTTCAGATTCTGTTAGAAGTTAACATAAGTTCTTGATAACTAGATTTTGGTGTAAATGATCTAACCGGCAGCGCTGATATGCTGCATTTTTCAGGAAGTATTAACATGTACGAGATAGAAGGGAGTTTTGGGATTAACATCGGACTAGTTTCTTTAACACGATAAACATTATTTTATAACTAAATCCTAAAGGCATTTTTGCCCTTTTTTTACTTTCTTCTATCTTTAAAAAAGAAAGAATGGAATTCGTGAAAATTTTCGATTTTTGGTTTTCGACGGATTTACACCTGTCAGGGGTCAGAGATCCCGAAAAACATGTTTTTACAAATTGCCTGTATATGAGTCTATGACTCTGTATGTGAGTCTACGAGTCTGTATGTGTCGCAAATTTTGTAGGCGCTGTATTTCAAGAACGAATGAACGGAATTTAATAAAACTTAAATTCAGTTAGTCCCTGATATAAATTGGCGCTAATTACTTTTTGGCGTAAATCGGCCATAAGGTGGCTCTGCTATGCGGCATTTTTTACTATTTTCGCAATAGCTATATCTCAAGAACTATTGCACGGATTTTCATAAACTTCAGATTCAGTCAGTCCTTGATATACTTCGGTGCTGGTTGCTTTTTGGTGTAAATCTTCCAAAAGGTGGCGGTGCTATGCTGCATTATTTATTATTATTGCAATAGTTCTGTCTAAAGAACTAATGCACGAATGTTCATAAAACTTCAGATTCCGTTAGCCCCTAATATAAATTATAACTGTTAGTTTGTGGTTTAAATCGCCCGACCGGTGGCGCTGCTTTGCTACATTTTTCACGATTTCCGCAATAGCTGTATCTCAAAAACTAATGTATGGATTTTCATCAAACTTCAGATTCAGTTAGTACTTGATATAAGTTGATCCTGATTAGGTTGTGGTGTAAATCGCCCAACACGTGGCGCTGCTAAAACAGCTTTTTTCAGGAATTAATAACATGTAAGAGATGGAAGAAAGTTTTGCGATTGCCACATCCGACTAGTTTAATTATAGTGTAAGTATGTAGCGAAAATTTTACTGTACATTCGACGGAAAATTGTTTAAGTTACTCTTCGATAGGCATGGAGTCACTATTATGCGAAATTTCACCTAGAAGCAATACAGTTATAGAAAACTTTTTTTTTGTTGTTGTTTCTTTGTTTCTTTGTTTTTTGCTAACTTTTACGGACAATGTGGTGTAATCCATTCTTTCTTCATTCATAACAAATGAATCTGATTAAAATTTAATAGATAATTAAATAAATTAAAGTTTTACGACACAACAATTACAAGAATAATCTAGGTAGAAGTAGGCTGTTCTTGTTTTTGTATATTTGTAAAGAAACTAAGTACTTACTAAGCTTTACGGTAATATGATATTACGCTCTGATTCGACGCAACCATCGGGCAAACTACTGCCCAGGGACCCGAGCAAACAGGAGTCTTGTGAGCCGCTCCTAATAATCTATATAATTCAAAATGCCGTAAGATATCGAAAGTAACCCCCCCCCCCTTCGAATATAAACCGCAACCCTCATATATGTTAATTTTTTCCTTTTTTTGAAAAAGTGCCATTTATAAACTCTCCCTTTCAAGTTTTATTTTCTGACGCTTTCAATCCTTCTGTTACGATTAATGTTTCCCTCCATTTTTATGCACTAACATTTAATAGATATTTATATTGAGTTTAAGATTTATAATTTTTGTTCATATTTCTTGGATTGCTGATTTAATTATTTTTTGTAAGTTTGTTTCATCAATTTATTATTTTTATTAATGAAGCTACTTAGTTTCTATGGAAGGAAATTTTAAAATAAAAAAATGTTAATTTGATCTAATTTTAATTTGCAAATTGTCAAAATCCTGTGAAATTTTATAAATTCCAAACATACCCCCTCCCTCCCACAATTTTCCTATCTTTTTCACGAAAGCTCCAGCTAAAAGCTCCCCTTAAAATCTTTAGAATTTCCTGTCTGCTAAAGGACTTATTTTCGGTGTTTTACGGTAACCCTACCTCTGTATAAAATAATAAAGTTTCGCTATAGATTTGTTTTTATATGTTTTTTCATGAGAGAAAAATATAATTGACGTTATAGTATGTAATAGACAAAGTTAACATAATTGTCGGAGAATTGTCGGATTTTATGTTCCAGAAAATCACTTAAACGCAAAAAATAAATATTTAAAATTTGGTAAAGGATTTTTCTTTTGTGTGTGAAATTATAATTAATAATGGGCATTAAATATGAAAATAATAGTATTTTTCACACATTTTGTTAAATATATTATATATCATTATATCAGATATACAATTTATAAATAAATTTCATTAGTCAAATATTGCAGAATACGTGGGGACTTACTAACTAATTTGCCAGGAGCCCACATGAAGTTGCGTCGGCCCTGAGGACGATACGATATCGTCATGGTGCGATTCTTACTCGCACATGCTCTTTTTAGGTGTGTTCGTAATTATCTATATACGTAGCACGTATAGTCGTCGTTCAGTCCGTCTGTCCGCCCGCATATAACAGAGCAAAAACTACCCAAGCGAATGGTCTAAAATTTTAAATATATGATTGTTGCAAAAGTTTGACGAGCCATTTCAAATTTTATGAAAATTGGATGAATAATTTAATTACAGGACATTCAAAAGTTTTTCTTTACATTACGGCCAATGGGAAAAAATTATTACAAGTGCATTTTAATGATGGTCTTCCGAATGGTCTGAAATTTTAAATATAATATTGTTGCAAAATTTTGTCAAACCATTTCAGATTTTATGAAAATTGGATGTATAGTTTAATTACAGGGACAGTCAAATTTTTCCGTTACATTACGGGCAATGGGAAAAAATTATCGCAAGTGCATTTTAATGATGTTACAGACTATGCACTTATGAAGGTCAAAAAAATATACATTCAGTACAATATGGGGTGCAAAAAATATTTATAAAACTAGTTATAGTACGAATGCACCTCATTTGCCCCGTTTGACGAGCAATTTTCTACTTGTTTTATTCTAACATAATTTATGTAGAATGTCCAGCTGAATGTTTATTTGTAACTTTTTTATATTTTCCTTGAGCAACAAAATACGTAAACAAAAATAAGAAATCGTTAAAAATACAAATTCTTCAAAAAGAATTATTTTCTTAGTTATATTGATTGTTTCATTGTAACCTTCTTGATGGATTTTCGTATTAGTAATAAAAATGCAATGTGAGGTAACATTAATTCAGCTTACTTTTTCTTTCTATATTGAAATTTCCAGATTTATTGATGTCGGCTTTTCTTAACGAGGATGTAATTACTATTTCATTACTGACATTATTGTGCTAATGATTTAATGAGGAGAACTTTTTCCATAATTCTTTCTCTGAATTCTGTTAGATATAAAAAATATTTGTATATTTTTTCTTGAATATCATTTTTTATAAAAAGGGCGTAATTTACTCCTGATGAGATAATGAAATAATGTTTGAAAGATTGTATCAGTTTTTTCATCTATATCTTGTTTTTCAAATAAAATAAATAATAATTTCCTAAATAATGAATCCTAATCCTGAACAGAATTCAAAGATACATCAACTGGATCACTGGACACTTAGTAATACATTGATCACTTCTGTGAAATAAAGTTACCACAGCTTCATATTAAATATTTTTTATAGTATTCGATAGAGACAAACTGGAAAAACCTAATTTTCACAATACTCGAAATATCAATATTTTGTTAGAATAAAACGTAACTTAACGTAAGAATTTTTTAATACATTTTGATGATAAATATAGCCAAAAACCGAATAACACTTTTCCTCATCTAAATATCTAAATTTTCATGATCGATGAAGGCTACATTTTTACTTTTGCATCGCTTATTCTCGAAAAGAAATTTTACTTCCCCCACGCGAAAACACCCTTTCGCTAATATAGAAGTGAAGACTGACACCATGAACTTATGAAACAGATTATATTACGAAATTAAACTGTTTACAAAATTATATACATAAAAAAGTATTGCCATATTAGAACATCATATAATTCTGCTTAAGATGATCATAAAACATTCCTTTCGTCGTAGGACACACATCATCGTTCTTTTTCCCGCCGTCAAACAACACAGGTCCTTTTTATCCGTTCTCAACGTTCTCTCTCACATCACTTCAGTTCGACCTTTAACTCGTTAGCCACGTCTCGAGACCTTCAGGCGATCCGTAGAGAGTCTTTATTAGAGAGGAATATTCGGCTGTCGGAAAGCTAGCTGTGCATGACCCAGTGGAAAGGAATTACGCCTTCCGACATTAATGTTTTAATCCTATGGAAGACTTTTTTCTAAGTAACTTGATTGATTTTTTTTTTCATTGAGTAGCTGAGGTTGATCAGCACAAAGGCCGTTTTTTACTTTTTCGATTTTCTTTGCAGGCATTTTTAATGAGAATACTTTCAGTTTCGAAACCTGTCCGAAAGTAAAAGTATCCTAATAAGGAAAACTGGCGAACAAAATCGAAAAAGTAAAAAACGGCCTACGTACAGAACAATCCCAGCTATCAAATGCAAAAGATCTTTAAAAAATAATGAAATGCAAACGAGATATCTTAAAAAATTTCTTCCATAGGATTAATATTTGTGAATTCGTGTTTTCGCGTGTGTGAAGTAGCTTCTTAATGAAAGAATTTCCCCGATTAACAAACCTTTACAGCGTTTTCCTACAGTACCAACTTAACATGCATGTGTGTTCGCCTTCATAAATCACCACAATGATATACAAAAATTAAATTTTATAGAATAGTACATAAAATATTTCAAATAAACAGAATTGCAAAAAGTAACAGAAAAATCTTAAACAGTTCCAAAATCATTGTTTTAATGGAGACATTTTTTAATTCAAAGACATTGTCAAAATACTTTTAAGAAAATTTACATGTTTAAATCCTATACTTTAATCATTAAGGTAATATAAGTTTTCTTTTCATAAAAAAAATATATCTTTAATGTCCCCATAGCATTACTTCATTTCAGTTCAAGAATTAAAAAGATAATATTCACTAGTATATTTTTTTAATGATGTGAGGAAAAATAATTCTTAATGACAATTTAAACGTTACTTTCTTAATATTTAAACATAAGGTCTTAAAATTTACATATGCTTTAAACACAAAAAAAAGTTTCTTTATTTACTCTTTAAAATAAAAAATAAAAACAAAAAAAAAACATTCATTTTAGGAACACGAGAATAATTGTAATTTTACAAAATAAAAAAGCAGTAATAAAATTTTAAGAGGCAAAAATCATCTTTTTAAAACCAGAAAAGCATTTATTTTTTGCACTTCACTTCTTCAAACGTAGTTAATGTGTTGGATTTTAAAAGCCTTTTTGATGCTAATTTTACAGATGTGTACATTAGGTAGCAAAGATTGGTAATGTTTTTTATTATTTCTTTACTTACTTTGGATTAAAAATATTACGAATTTGCATATTTACCCAGACGTTTTAAATGTTATTGAATTCGTTCATGATGAGACATTCAGAGAGCAGCAGTCTTAAAAAAGCAAGTTATTTCCCAGTTATTTTCCAGTTCAAGTTTAAGTGAGAAAAAAAATCTTACTTACATTCTTGATTTTTTTTCTATTAATATGTGATATGTTTCATGATAAAAAAAATTGTTTTATATTAATATTTAAAATAGTATTTATGATAAATATAGGGAAATTTATGCGTTTTTTACAAGATAGCTAATTGATGGTAACGAAATGGTGGTTGATTCATGACGAGACTTTCAGAGAGAAATAAAAAAAAATCTAGTTTTTCCGAGGAAAAAATTATACTTATATCTTTGATTTTTTTTTGTTGTTGTTGTTAATATTTGATACGTTTCATGATAATAAAAAATAGTTTTAAATTGATATTAACGAATAGTATTTATGATAAATTACGGGACAAAATTGTAATGTTTATCATGCAGCACTCTTAAAATTAAAAAACAGCTTGATATAACTCATAACATATGCAAAATACGTGCACATCTAAAAAAAATTCCTAAAGAATATCGCACCACTAGTTAGGATTATAAATTTTCCACTTAATAATTAAATCAAAGGATTTATAATCTCTTTAATTAATCTTTGAATTTGTAATACTTTGCTCCGTATAAGTAATTCGACAAATTCTATTCAAAAATATTGTTAGAACTCTAAGCACCTTGAATATCACTTTTTGTTTATAAAATCTACCTGCTTTTATTAATAACCAACTTACACAATTTTTAGTTTTATAATAATCACTAGCAGGGATGACCGAGCTAAGCTCTGTCAAACTTAGCCTTATGTTTAATTCGATATTTTGTTTTCACTGTATCAGTCTTGCTGTTTAGGTACAATTGGCATGATCCTGAGACATAGTGATCCAAAATGACCCACTCATCGAATTTTTTCGAACATCCGATCTAACCAATGCTCTTCTTGAACCCAAAAATGCTATAATACAAAATTTAGTGAAAATCGTTAAAGTCATTTTATAGATAAAATTAGCTTGACCCACGGTAACCCAAAAGGGACCCACTAATCTTAATTTATCGAACATGTGACTTATCCCAATGGTCTTCTCGTGCTGGGAAACAATGTAATAAAGAATTTTGTCAAAATCGTTTGAGCCGTTTTTAGATACAATTAGCTTGACCCATAGTGACCCAAAAATGACCCACTAATCGAATTTTGGCGAACATATGAATTAACCCAATGTTCTTCTGATGCTCAGAAACGATATAATATAATATTTTGTCAAAATGTTTTGAGCCGTTTTTTTAGATACAATTATCTTGACCCACAGTGACCCAAAAATGACCCGCTAATGGAATTTCCTGGAACATGTGACCTAGCCCAATTGTCTTACGCTCAGAAACAGTATAATACAATATTTTATCAAAATTGTTTGAGTCGTTTTTTAGATACAATTAGCTTGACCCACAGTAACCCAAAAATGACCCGCTAATTGAACTTTCTCGAACATGTGACTTAGCCCAATGGTCTTCTCACACTCAGAAACGATATAACACAAACTTTTGTCGAAATGTTTTAAGCTGTTTTTTAGATAGAATTAACTTGACCTACAGTGACCCAAAAATGACACAGTAATCGATTTTTCTCGAACATGTTACTTAGCCCAACGGTCTTCTCATGCCCAGAATCGGTATAATACGAAATATTGCCAAAATCGTTTGATTCGTATTTTATATACAATTTGCTTGACCTACAGTGACCCAAAAATGACCCATTAATCGATTTTCTCGAACATGTGACTTAGCACAATGGTCATCTCATGTCCAGAAGCGGCATATTACAAAATTTTGTCAAAATGTTTTTAGTCGTTTTTTAGATACATTTTAGCTTGACCCACAGTGACCCAAAAATGACTCAGTAATCGAATTTTCTCGAACATGTGACTTACCCCTACACGTCTTCTCATGCCCAGAAACGCTATAAAACAAAATTTTGTCAAAATTGTTTGAGCCGTTTTCTAGATAAACATGTTTTCCAAGAGTACGGAAATTATTTGTTAAAAAAATGAGGAATAATTTAGTGTATATTGACAGTGTTTAGTCACAAATATAGAGTGTTTCATCCTAACTCCACTTTGATTGACGGTAATAGTTAACAGAAAAATTAAAACATTGCTATGAAAATACAAAAATATGTACCTTGTGCTGTGAAATGTTATAACACCACGAAAAGTTTTGGAGAAAAAGGGTGCTCAAGCAATCGCTGATACCGTATGAAGTGGTAGTCGCAGTCTAAAATGTGGAGCGTCACGTGCATATTGTCAACGAGTATAATAGAAACGTCTACCGCTTTTTTTTATACATTATCTGGCCAAAGGCGAGCAGTCACTTGCGATTTTAGACGTTTTGTTAAATATCAAGAAAAATACACGAGGAATTAACCTGAAACTGCAGGTGTGTAAACAGTATAGTATGAGGCAGATATTTCCGCGAAGATTTTTTTCACGAAACCCCATAGGGGACCGTCAACAAATTGAAAAAGAACGGATATCTTTTGGATAACACTGTAAAAACTAATGTAGCAAAAGTGGTCAAACTCGAGATTATTAATAAGTGGCTTATTGTAATATACTGTGTTCATTTTTATGACGATAGTATGTATTCTCGTAGAGAATTTAAGTTTGTTATAAAAACAGCCCCAAATTTCGAAAGGTTTTTTTTTATTATTATTATAATTTGCAGAGTTCTTAATAAAAAGAAAAATTTCTTTTCAGAAAGTATGACAAACAGCATTGTACACAATATTCTGCAATCAGAATTAAAAAATATTAAAAATTGGATATAAAATGAGTAGGTTTACTAAAAAATGTTTCACTGCGCATGCGCGAATGCAATCAAAATATAATGTGCATAATGTATTAGCTAAGTATTTAGAGAAACTTTTGCGAAAGTCCCAAAATCAAAGATTGAAATTTCTGAAAATTAACGTCGATAGAATAAGCTCGATATCCGTTGTTACCAAAAGGAAGAAAAAAGATGAAGCAAAAAGATGTTCTTGTTTATTTTGCATAATTTAAATAAACAAACTGTACATTCTGCCAAAAATCAACACTCTAAGTTTTCATCACAAAATTGTCCCAGAAAGAAACGGAAACAGCCATTCGACTGGAAATTATATCCTCTTTCAATTTATATTTTAAAACGAAATTTTAAGGGGAGGGTCACTTTCGTACTGAAACCCTGAGATCAAACGGGAGTCATTCGGTTAAGTTATTTAGCAATTATGCATGTTTAAAATTTGAAACTCCTAAGGTTAATTTCCTTTGTCTCCGTTTCAAAACAGATTACGATGCGGGCAGATTTTTAAATGCAACTCAAAATCTACTTGGCAGAAATGAGCTTTAATTTTGGATTCATATATAGGATGGTACATCTGTTGTTGTTTTTTATTATGAAATAAAACTGATTTTTTATGAGTGAAAACTGAAATTCTTTAATGAACATGGAAGGTGAGTCTATGCCATTTATGTATGGAATACAATATCGCACACGTGGTCACCGCGGCTCCGCTTACATGCCATCACCCAAACATCAAAATTTCGATGACTTTTCACAGAATGAGAGAATCCATGGGCAAAATTTCAGCTTCTAATGTTTGAGGTTTTGGATTGTACGGGAGGCATTGGGGTACGCTTTACATTTCAGAAATCCCCAAAGAAAATAACACATTGGGGTTAAATAACACAATCTTGGCGGGCAATTCACATCAGAATTTCTTGAAATTACGCGATCTGGAAATTTCTCATTCAATAAGTTGGTGGTTTGGCGAGCAGTGTGTTTCGTTGCACCGTTGTTGTGTTGTCAACGCGTCTATAAATGCAAATGGCACACAGTTGACAATTCATACATGCATGACACATAACAGCTGACACAAATAACCTGCGAAATATTTATAGTTCAAAAAAGAACCAACAGACGGACCGTCCTATATTTAAAGATTCTGTAAATTGATTTCTGTTATATATTATATTTTTTATAATTCATATTTTTTTAGAAAATTAATTTCAAAATATCTTTATTTTCGGAGTCAGTTTTCGAAAAAGATATGAATTATATATATATGAATTTTTTAACGGAAATTGATTACTAGAAGTTTTAGATATGCGAATAAAAAAATAAAGATAGTGTAGCTCTTGAAGTGTACTTTAAAAACTTTCCGCTTTATAATGTACTTTCTAACGATTAAAAAATATATATATTATAATATATTAATAATATATTATTAAATATATATTATATAAAATATAAAATATAAAATATATATAAAATAATATATTATTAAGGGTTTTCCAAACTTGAAAACTACACGGCAAAAACATGTTACGATTCTACATTTTATGTTGTAACTTTTCAATCACCGATGATGTGAAATCGAATTCAAGCACCGATGCTGTGAAATCGAATTCAATCTACAAGCGAAATAAAAATCTAATTCTTCATGTCACGTGCACATCGCAACAAATAGCAACGCGTCTTTTCCCGGACTTGAGAAATTTTACAACTCTTAACGACAGCAGCTTGTAAATTTTACAACAACCGTGTAAACATCCGTGTTTCCAGCACCTTTTCCTGTAAAATACAGATTTTGTTTTTACAGTGTACTTAACTTATGGCTTCGATTGACCACAGTTGGTGTACTAAAATAAAATTTACCAGATAAAAACCAAATATGCTTTGAAAATTAAGTGTTTTGTATAATTTCAGCATGAACACTACTACCTAAGCTTATTTTGTTTAAT
Organism: Maratus speciosus; assembly: GCA_963932465.1. Taxonomy (NCBI): domain Eukaryota; kingdom Metazoa; phylum Arthropoda; class Arachnida; order Araneae; family Salticidae; genus Maratus; species Maratus speciosus. Next base: position 417,135,063 of record OZ010790.1, on the reverse strand, counting down.
ATAAATTCAAAGAACAGGTACTCTCCAATCCAATATCTATTTTCTTTTTTTCTGGAACAATCTGGTGATAAAAATGTATTGGGGTGTTCTCTTTTTTGTTCTGACTGTCCGACTTTACATCGGAGAAGGAAGGATAATGTGGACAATTTAAGGTTTAATGAATTTTTGTGATATCTCTTTATTCAGTAATGCTCTAGAGAAAAATACCAATAGTAACTATAATAACTTTAGTTTCAATTGCTATTTTGATTTTTTTTCTAATTTATTTTAAGATGTAAATGTTAATTTAAAAGAAAAATTACAAAATGGCCACTTTGCCTGACTTGGCTGGGCAAAGTGGCCAGAATATATGTGAATGAACAAATATCATTGATTCAGGATGTATATTTATTCAATACAAGATAAAGTTAACACACATTAAGAATAAGTATTATCTTTTGTAATATTTTAAGTATTAAACCGTTACAAAACAAACTTTAATAAGTATCAATATGATGAATGGAGGAGTACGTGTTCCCCCAGCAGACATGCAGACTGGAAATGTCGACAGTAAGCCTTTTGTTTGAAGAAGTTATTTCCCCGATCTATCTCCTTTCTTTTAAAGAAAATACTCTTAGTCGTATTTTGTTATGAACAATGTATAAAAAGTCGTTTCCGGGAAAAGTAGCCATCTGCCCATTTTGACTGATCACTTTATGGCTACTTTGCTCAGAATGACACCATTACAAAAACTGTGGCCTATCATCTAATCTAGAGTTTTCAAACACACTTTATTTTAAAGTTTATTTCATACTGATCAAACAGCATAAGAGATATTATTTAGCTATAATCAAGAAATTGTACCACTTGCCTAAAACCAAAATTGCGAAAAAAAAAATAAAATGAGTTAAAAAGTAAAATGTAGCCTTCCGCTTCAAAATTATTAACATCTGTGAGGAATATTTCGCCCAGTTACAGCCTGCCGGGAGCACTATACAGAGGTAAAGCGCAAGTGACCACTTTGATTTCTACCCCTACGGCTCGAAAAGTTTTCCCATTTTACATTCTATATTTAAGACAGACAATTTTATTTGATGTAAAGCAAAGTATTTACTACGGATTTATAGCAATACTATACATTTCAAAGCATAATATATTTAATACATATACTGATAAGATGTATCAAGTTCAAAGTAGAAAAGGCTTATAAAATAGAAAATAGTTATTGTTCCTAACTGACAACTTTTCTAAAATAAGCAGTATTTCTGATCGCCCATTTTGTGAATTATTAAAACAGTATGTCTTTCTTTTCTAAATTTGATAAATAATGCATGATACAGAAACTAAAACTGAATCTTTTAGAGAAAAGGACATTTGAATGTAATGACCGTGACAGAAAATTTTTTAAATGCAGGGTTAAACTAAATGATTCATCTGGTTTTAAAACACTCTGTATTGAGAGCTATACGACCTACAAAGTGATACATGACAAGATACATACACTCACTAAGTTTAAAAGCCCACCTCGCGTGCAGGAACTCATCACTGCTGCTGTGACGGACATTCACAGAAACATGCTAATAAACGTAAGGCCAGAACTGGATTACCGTTAGGATCTTTGCCGGGTGACTAAGGGTGCACACATTGAAATTTTGTAGTATGTACCAGAACCTGGATCAGTGTATGTATCTTGTTATGCATCACTCGTCTTTGTACGTCGTATACTTGTAAATAAAAAGTTTTTGAAACCCGATGAATCATTCAGAATAACCCTGAACATTAAATTTTAATTTAAAATATTCACAAATCTAAATTATGTGAAAGTTTTCAGAAAATGTCCCGATTGCGGAACAAATTTACCATACAAATCAGTGTACTTCATCAACATAAGCAACTAGGTTGAACCGAAAAATTTCTAAAGCAGATCGTGCCTAACTTAGATATTTATAACTAAAGCTTTAACCCATTAATGCCTGAATTTATTTTTTCACAAATTTGTTGTTAAAATCACTTTAAAATGTTGTAAAATGAACAAGAAAAATACTTTAAAAAATTACACTAAAATATTTTTGTATTTATTTGATAAAATATAAACATACTAAATATGGGACCATCCATATGTGGAAAAAGGCATATTTATAAATATATATTTTGTCTAAATTTATATAAATTAAGCTTTTAAATTGTATATTACATACTATAATTAGTATTTTATGAACTATTAAAAATATATATTTATTTCTTTACAGAGACTATTAACATTATAGGTAATAATAATAATAAATTGAGAATAATCGTATTTGAGGCAAAAAAACAATTTATTTCAATATCATCTTGAAAATGACTTTACATAAATAACTGTCCCCTAAATGGCTAATGGAAATATGTACCCATTTGCGCTGAGTGCCCTATATTTTGTACGTTACAAGCATGCATAAAAAATAGGAATGAGCATATAATTTTACAATTTAAAAAAATACCTATTTCAAAGAAATCTACAATCAAAGATATGACTTATTTATTTGGATCCTTGATACAAAAAATGCAAATAAATTCATTTTTTGCATTTCGCTATCTTGAAAAAGGAAAAATCTATAAACACCAAAAAAAGGCCTTCCTTTAAGCAAATAAATATCAATCTGATGCTGTCACCTCTCGGTAAGAGATTAATACATTTATAGACAATTACTGCATATAATTTTCATGTTCTAAAGAAGAAGAAAATTATAAAAATTTATTAAAATTCGAAACATACCAAAAAAAAAAAGGGACGCTAGGCATAAATGGATTAGTTGTTTAATGAGCAAAATCGTGCCAATATTTTAACGCTCTTTTGGTGAAATCTGCAACTTCTTAATGCTGTTTATGTGCGTCCTATAATTTTTTTACGGGAAGACAAATAACTGAAATAAAAAATTATGTGAATGTTTACAGTTAAAAAGTATTATACATTATAAAATTTTAGTTGTTGTGTAACGCCATATTTTAATCTTTTATGTACTGAATTATGAATTCATGAAAATTTTATCTTCTAAATTAGTTTTTGTGATTTTTGAAACTACATTAGAAGAATTACATAACCATTTAATAAATTTTAGAGGAGTTTCAGAAGGATGAATTAAATTTGAATTTATAGGAATTTTGTGCATTATTTATAACCCCACTCAAATCTTTTATTTTAAACATTTTTCTTAGTATTTTGTAGAATTAGGAAATGTACAAATATAATATTCTTACAATAGAAATATAGAAATATTTTCGAATTGAAAAATTTCACTCACCTCCCTCCCAACGCCAAGAAAGCTGAAAAGATGCAAAGTCAAAAGAAATCATCCTTATAAAAATAATTTTGTTTTGTGTAACCCATAATGCTTTTGGAACAAGATAAAGTAATGCATCTATAACTCATTCTAAACTGTATCACTAATAATGAACGCATTAAATGAATTTTATAACAAGTTATTTTAATGGTACTTACAAGTACAGTCAGTAGATAAAGGATTAAAATAAACAGAAATGAAAAATATTTAGAAATTTAAATATTACAGAAATTTATGAAACAAAAAGAACTGTATATCAGGTTCGTGAACGAAAACAAAACTAAGTTAATTCCTAAGTATACATGTAATTTAAAAATAAAAACATAAAATAATTTAAATACAAACACTTTCAATAAAAATAATTTATACAAGTTCAAATTGAGTCACATGGTAATTCCTTTGATGAGACGAGTTTAAATTCCAATCCCTTTCATGCCGTAAACAGTCCATTAATCACAGATTAACTTTGAAGTTATCTAACTTCGGAAACTCAAAGTTTGTTTATAAATTTTTAATCGAGGAAATGAAGAACTCGAATGAGAAAAGCTAACACAGAGCTAATTGCATTTGAAATCAAAGGTATCGTCTTTAAGCGTGATTGAAGTGTTTGATTCTTTCAGAATAGAGCTGTTTGAAAATGTAATTAAGCTTTAAATACTTTTTTCTGTCCAATCGATTAGAAATTCCATCGAGAACAATGTACTTAAAAAAAATCGTGGTTTGTATTTTTTTCACTTCTTTGAATTTAGAAAAGAAATCCTGCAGATTAACGAAATAGCTTCAGAATTATTGGAAAGTAGTATATAATGAAATCTGTATTGCTAAAAACTGCTTTTGAATTGAACAGTAGCTCTAAATACAGTGATGAATCTAGATTTGTAACGGAGCAATTATTATTATTTTTAAATATCATGCATCAATATTTTGATGAACAAATATATCACCTGTAATTTAAAATGTTACTGTCTTAAAGAAAATTTATTATTCATTAAAGAAACACTGTACTTTATTTTAAGAGTGTACAATGTTTCATTTGCAGTTGTTTCAGTTGTTTCAGTTGTTTCAAGTTGTTTCAGTGATAATTTGATAGCTGGCAGAACAAGGTTTTATCCTTTAAGCTTTTCATGACAAACATGCATCGTCATATTATAATTGAGTACGATAATTTTTGGAGAAATTAAAGAATTTATACGGACCAATAAAATACTGTTGAAAGTACAGTTTTATCTTATTCAAACTGTACAATTAGGTTAATTGAGTTTTACTTTATGTAAACAAGTATCATTTTTGTTTACACTTTTAGTTATTAATATGTTTTTGCTCATCACATAGAGCTATAACGAAGTCGAAGCCGCGGTAACAGTTTCGTTTATTATAAGCTCCAGCCCTACTGTACCCTTTAATAGTGCTTAACAGTGTAAAGATCCTGGAGGATATCCTAAAATAGTGCTAAACTGTATAAGTGGCTTGATGGGTTTCCAGTTGCCAGCAAATTCATACCCAGTCAAAAAGTAGAGATTCTTGTTAATGTATGAATCCGTAGGATAAAATAAAGTCAAACTATAGAAAAAAATTATACATTTTTGAGGAAACGTCTTTGAGAGAAAGGCAACTAATTTCCAATTGGTCGAGCCGATAGTTCCCTCCCACTCTGAATTACTTAGAAATTCCACCAAGAACAATGTACTTTTTTAAAATCGTGGTTTGTATCTTTTTCACTTGTTTGAATGTAGAAAAAAAAATTCTTGCAGATTAACGAAGTAGCTGCAGAATTATTGAAAAGTAGTACATAAAGAAAACTGTATTGTTAAAAACTGTTTTTGAATTAAACAGCACTTCGAAATACAGTGATGAATCTGGATTTGTAAAGGAGCAATTGTTTTTTTTTTTTTTTTTTATCATGCTTCAATATTTTGATGAACAAATATGTCACCCGTTATTTAACACTTTAAGCGCCACGTCAGTCACCGGCGACTGACCCTGAGCTTTCCATTTAGAATGCGTCATTCACTGATGACTGACGGTCTAAAATATTATATAAAAATATAAATTGTTTTAGATAATTACTGAAAATTTATTTTAAGTTTACTTACCTTTTATTTATTACAGGATTATAGTTTCTTAAAAATTACTTAAAACATTGTAACTTTTTCAGCATCAGTGTCAGTCATTCCGTAGCACGCAACGTGTTAAAATGTTACTGTTTTAACGAAAATTTATTACTCTTAAAAGAAATATTGTACTTTATCTTAAGAACGTACAATGTTTCAGTTGCAGTTGTTTCAGTGTTGTTTCAGTTGTTTCAAGTTGTTTCAATGATAATTTGACAGCTGGCAGTATAAGGTTTTATTCTTTAAGCTTTTCATGCCAATCAGATATCCTCATATTATAATTGAGTACGATCATTTTTGGAGAAATGAAAGTAATTTATACTGACCAATAAAATGCGGTTGAAAGTAGAGTTTTATCTTACTCAAACTGTACAATTAGGATAATTGAGTACGATCATTTTTGGAGAAATGAAAGTAATTTATACTGACCAATAACATACGGCAGAAAGTACAGTTTTATCTTACTCAAACTGTACAATTAGGTTAATTGAGCTTTACTTTATGAAAAAAAGTATCATATTTTGTTTACACTTTTAATTATTAATATATTTTTGCTCCTCTCATAGAGCTATAACGAAGTCGAAACCACAGTGATAGTCCGGTGTATTATAAGCCCCATCCCTACTGTACCTTTTAACAGTGCTTAACAGTGTAAAGTTATTGAAATATATCCTAAAACAGTGCTAAACAATACAAGTGGCATGACGATCCTAGTTGCCAACAACTTCATACCCAGTCAAAAAATAGAGACTCTTATTAATGTATTCGTACGTAGGATAAAATAAAGTCAAACTGTAGGAAAAAACTGTACGTTTGAGAGAAAATGTCTTTGACAGAAAGATAGCTAATTTCCAATTGGTCGAGCCGATAGTCACCTCCCACACTGACTTACTGTAGAGTAAGGAAATAATAAATGAGATATTCGATTAAATGTAATAAAAAAGGGTTAAGAAATGTGAAATTTGTTCTAAAAATTAATGAAAGATGAGAGAAAAGTTAAGCACTGGTTTAGATGGTGATGGTAACCTGCACAAAAGAGAGCACAAGAAAACCCAAAATTCCAAAATACGGCACTTTTCAGTTACGCACAATTCCATTAAAAGGTTTAAGGAAAATTTAATAATATATATATATTTTTACAAAGTAAGAGAATTAAGATTAGTAGTAAAATTAGTAGTAATATTGGTAGTATTAGATTTTAGTTAACTAAATACTAAAATTTTGAAAAAAAAAAAGATCACGTTTAGAAGAAATTTGCTTGAGGGCAATGTTGAGTTTTTCTATGATTTCTGAAAAAGAGTTATTTTGCAATTCATTTTTGATTTTTATCACGATTTTCGCAATCGTTGGAACATCTTTAGAAAATTAGTTTAACTCGAACAGATGTTGAATACGAGGAGTTATTTTATCCTTTACTTGGGGAATTTTGGCAGGGGCTTTCATCGTTTTTAGCATTGGTACAATTTCTTATTTCAAGTAGCTTGGGCATAGCGATTTCGAAATTTTCACAGCCTTTGTAGTTTTAGGGATGTGGAAGACCGCAGTTACTCCTTTTGGAGGTGGTTTGGGTAGCTCATTCGCTGTTTTTCAGGACAATCTTTAGAAAACTTTTTCCCCGCTGCATTCCACATAGAGGGTTTTTATGCTACATGTAGCTGCTAAAACATAAAATTTTTGTCAGCGGTAGCATTGTGATACTTTGTTTTAGAAATTTCGAGTTCTAATCGAATTTTGACTAATAATCTTACGTTGTATAATTCAATTCATATTTCGTTTTTTTTAAGCTCTGCTAATAATAATATCCAGTCTCTCACACTTTTCATCTATGAGATTTTAATAATATTAAAACATCTGCAGTTTACAGTTTCTTTAATAAGTTCTGAATCAGTTGAAATTGGGAGTCCACTGGTAAAGACTTTTACGAAAATTTCACAATCAAGAAAAACACAGTGTTGTATATTTTGCCGTCTTAGGTATTGAATGATGGAAAATTTTCACGAAAGACAATGGAGAGAATTGTTGTGTAAATTACAGTGATTTTAACTTCGAAATCAACTCTTAATCATTTTTAATCGACTGCTTGCGGTCAATGGCTAATTATAGCAACTGTTTAACAAGCTACTTCGCTTGACTTCAGCAAACAAATTTTCATTGTTGGATATATTAGAAAAGAAAATCATACTTCAAACGCATTTAAAAAGTCATAAAATGTCAGTAAAATCAGCTATTGTGTTCAAATAAATTTAACTTTAAAGTATACTTTCCTCCCTTTTCCAAAATGAAAACTTTTAAATTATGTGATTTTTAGCAGTGATGTGTAAGCAATAAAAGTAAAAATTGTCGCTATTGCTATTCATTTCTGAAAATGTCTATTGATTTCTGGCAATCGCGCAAAAGTGAACTGCGATTTTTAAACGATGTTAGAAATGTCCGAGGAGAACGAAAAATAATTTTTCACAAATAGGAGGCAGTGTTTTTGGTATTGAAAACAGGATCCGATAAGTTTGTATTCATACACATTATCTTTAATAGTTTTTTTATAAAATTGTTACTGAAATTTTGAAAAACGGGATGTTTTACTTTCCGATCTGCACTCTTTTTCTATGAAATGTAATTTCGAAAGTAGGAAACTATAAGAAACCTGCTTCCTGTTTGGCGAATGAATTTCACACATTGTATATTGTAAGTGATAACATATTTAATTAAACTTTTAATTTTAACAAAAAATCGATTTAAACCCTTAAAAGTAGTATTTTATGACACTAAGAATAAATTATTCAAATTAATATTTAATTAACAAGTTTATGGTTATGATTTATGAAACTAAATTTTATATTATTGGAAAATTCCTTCGCAATTTCAATTACTTTACGCAATGTAGCATTTTTCTATATTCATAAGTTAAAAAAAAAGAGAAAATTGAAATTAAAAAAATTCAAGCGATGACTGGTTTAATACTTAAATCTCATTAGAAATGTGAAAATATTTTCAAACGCGCAAGGGCTCTGAAACTCATTAAGACATCTTTATTTAGAGGCATGATTTATTTAGAGGTTATTTTGGAAATATTATTTTCGCAGTATGCTGCCATCTTGATTTAAATTTCTAATTTGTAAATGCTTTAAGATAATATTAAACAACTTTCTGAATTTAAACGCATATAGGGTCAGGAGGGGTAATTATGACCACTTTTTACATTTTCAACATTGTTATTTCTTTTGCTTATTTCTATTTGGAAAAGTGATGTTTCTAGTACATAGGAAGTAACTTTGATTCTTTAAGAACACCTTTTGAAAGTTTTAATTCTCATAGCTGTTTTTTTTTTTTACTTAAAAGAATGGTTATAATTACCCCACCAAAAACTCACAATCACATAAGTTTGGGGTAATTAAGACCACTAGTGGGGAAATTATAACCACTATATTTTTTCTTTACACTTAACAATACACATTTGTTTGGGATAATTGAGACTACTTTGAACTCCAAAGTGATAAATCCGTTTATCAAAAGTGTTATAGACTTAGTTTCAAATTGTTATTCGGATCTCCAAAAGGCTTCAGACTAGTGATAAAGAATACCTAAGATGAAATATACATTATGAGGTTAATATCTAAGCTTGAAACAAAATTTTACCATACACAGTTTTCAATATGACGGGGGTCACAATTACCCCCATGGTCATAATTACCCCACCTGACCCTAGATATTTCTTCTATGTTCATAGGTGAAGAAAAGATAAAATTAAATTTTTAAAGTTTCTAGCGATGACTGGATTAATACTTAAATCTCATTAGAAATGTCAAAATATTTCCAAACGCGCAAGGCTCTTAAACTCATTAAGGCATTTTGAAAACATGATTTATTTAGCTGTTATTCTGGAAATATTATATTCGCAGTATGCTGCCATCTTGATTTAAATTTCTAACTTGTTAACGCTTTAAGATAATATTAAACAACTTTTTGAATTTAAAAATCAATGTTGAATGAATGTAGATATTTCTTCTATATTCGTAGGTGAAGAAAAGATAAAATTAAATTTAAAAAAATTTCAGGTTATGACTGGTTGATACTTATGTCTCATTAGAAATGTCAAAATATTTTCAAACGCATAAGGCCCTTGATCTCATTAAGGCATCTCGAAAACATGATTTATTTAGCGGTTATTTGGGAAATATTTTATTCGCAGTATGCTGCCCTCTTGATTTAAATTTCTAACGATTTAAGATAATATTAAACGACTTTTGAATTTAAACGGTTGTAGGTATTTCTTCTATATTCATAGGTGAAGAAAAGAGAAAATTAAATTTTAAAATTTTCAAGCGATGACTGATTAAATACTTATATCTCACTAGAAATGTCAAAATATTTTCAAATGTGTAAGGCTCTTAAACTCATTAAAGCATCTCGAAAACACGATTTATTTAGCGGTTAGTTAGGAATTTTTTCATTCGCTGTATGCTGACATCTTGATTTAAATTTATAACTTAACACTTTAAGGGGTCTCAGGACTCTTAAAATTGGAAAAAAATGAAAAAAAAAGACAATTTTTAACATTTAATACCTTAAAATGTATTTCATTTTAAGACACAATTTTAATTGGGAATGAAAGATATAAGTATGTTCTTTCATTTCATGTATTTAAAAAATTATCAGATGCAGAATTAGCATTTACAGGGGGCTCCAAACTGTTAGACATTTTTCGAGCAAAAAATCGGCATAACATCTTACGCGCACGATTACAAAATAAGTGTTGCAACCAGAATGAAAATTTTAGTACCTACTTATACTTCAGATTGTAATAATTACCCTGAACTTAAATAAATTTGTATTTAAAGCTTTTTTATATATTTAATACAAAGATGTATTGAGCTAATGCAAAATTAAGAAAATTTAAACAGTATAATCACCTAAAAAAATATTGTTTTGAACAATAAAAAGGAAATTTTAGGTTCAGTTTATACAGACTAACATGAAACATATGTTTTGAAAATTTCATCAAAAAATATTCATAAGTTTTTGAGATATCGTGCGCGTTATGCCCAAAAACGTCATTTGGAGAAAAATGGCTTCAAAGTTTCCGAAACGACGCTTCAGCTATTGAATGTGTATAAATGTAAAAGCCACAACTTCAGTTCTAATAGGAATTTCAAGGAAAATATTATATCAAAATGTTCAGAAAAGATAGGAGTTTAACATCTAAAAAAACTAAAATTTCGAAAATTTTAAAGCTTTAAGAGTCCTGAGACCCCTTAAGACAATATTAAACAACTTTTTGAATTCAACTTGTCATTTTATGAATTCTCTTCCTGTTTAGTTTCTCGGTGTAACATTTTAATGATAATACGGTTGATATAAAGGAAATTTCTTAAAACTAAAATTACATTTTTTTTTTCTATTATACAAATATTATTTGGAGATTTATCAAGTAATTTTTCACAGTACTCATACAAGAGTTAAAGGTAATATTAATTTACTTTAAAATCTAATTTTGAACATCATTATTAGCCTAGATTTAAAGAAAATTTAAAGTACGAAGTTTGTTTCTTTTTAAATAAATAGAAATCATAAAAAAATATTTGGTTCTCAAACAAATGTTAGACTGACTCAAAATTTTATTCACAGCATGCTGCCATTTTAATTCGAATTATAAAAGTGCAAACGCTTCAAAATGTTCTTTAGAAAACTTTTGATATTATTTTGTTATTTAATAATTCTGTTTTATTTAGTTTCACCAAAAAATACTTTAACAAGAATACAATTTTTTTTTTTTACATTTGTAGAACCTGCGAATATGTACGGCGGTCGGCGGGGTAGCTCTTAGGGCGAAGTGCTGCCTACTTTTTTAAAATATATCCCACTTACGTTTCATAAAAAAAAAATATCCATCGGCAAAATAAATTTTGAAAATTTTAAATTTTTATTCGGTTGTGATTTTGGAAAAAAAAGTCTCAAAATATTTAAGGTAATTAAACACTAATATGAGTAGGAAATAAGAAATAGTGTCACAGGGTCAGAACCCCTCTGACCCACCCTCCATCCTAGTTGACAGGGTTAGAAAAAACCCAGCCCACTGGGCCCAAACCCGGGTTTTTTCGGGGTTTTCTGAAAAAAAAAACGGGTTTTTCTCGGTCTTTATTGAGTTTTTTTGAAGAACACTTTAAACTTCTAATTTTCATATGCATAATACCTGAATTCTCCATTTATCAGTGAAACTTGGGCATAATTTTGCATTAATTAAGTATGAATTAACAAAAAATATATAAAAAGAAAAAAAAATCAAATTACTTTAAAAGGTACATCTGTATCTCATGAGACTAGTTTGTTGCACTAAGCATATATTAAGTGAACCACAACTGGATTTCGTTATATAATTTTTACCTTAACTTAATTTTATATAGTTTCTTTCATTCACATTAAATCGGAAGTCAGTCGAAGACTTTTTTTTTTAAGAAATGGGATTTGCAGTAATATATTTGAAAATTTTAGCAAAATTTGCTACATATACAGGGTGTTTCTAAACTCATGGTACATACGCTAGGGGGTGATAGAACACATCAAGACGAGTAATAGTGAATAGGAAACCAGGGGTCTCAAACGTCTTCCGAAGGAGATAGGCGCCTTTAAAGTTTAGGCACCAAAATTTCAAATGATTATAAAAAACGGAAAAATTGGTCGATTCGTTTGCGGTTTTCACTAAAACTATTCTTTATGTCAGTATTTTCTTGAAAATAAATTTTAAAGATACAGTTCAAAAAATGCCGATAGAGGGCGCTTTGGACTTTGGAGTAACCAACAACTATTTTTTACCGTTATTTTTTGTATCTCATTACATGCTTTCAAAAGCTTAGACTTAAACTTAAATTTTGAGCTCAACATCTGAATCGTTGGAAGTGATTAAGTAGCGCAAACTGAACTGTTTTCAGTAGTTAAAATTTCAAATGATTATAAAAAGCGGAAAAACTGGTCGATTCGTTTGCGGTTTTAACTAAAACTATTCTTTATGTCAGTATTTTCTTGAAAATCAATTTTAAAGATACAGTTCAAAAAATGCCGATAGAGGGCGCTTTAGACTTTGGAGTAACCAATAACTATTTTTTACCGTTATTTTTTTTATCATATTACATGCTTTCAAAAGCTTAGACTTAAACTTAAATTTTGAGCTCAAAATTTTAATCGTTGGGAGTAGTTAAGTAGTACAAACTGAACTGTGTTCAGTTGTTATAATTTCTAATGATTATAAAAAAACGGAAAAATTGGTCGATTCGTTTGCGGTTTTCACTAAAACTATTCTTTATGTCAGTATTTTCTTAAAAATAAATTTTAAAGATAAATTTTTAAAAATACCGATAGAGAGCGCTTTAGACTTTGGAGTAACGAAAATTTATTTTTTACCGTTATTTTTTGTATCTCATTACATGCTTTCAAAAGCTTAGACTTAAATTTTGAGCTCAAAATCTGAATCAGTGGGAGTGGTTAAGTAGCGCAAACTGAACTGTGTTCATGAGTTAAAATTTTGAACCCCCTCCTGAACACAGTTCGGTTTGCGCTACTTAACCACTCCCAGGGATTCAGATTTTGAGCTCAAAATTTAAGTTTAATTCTAAGCTTTTGAATGTATGTAATGAGATACAAAAAATAACGGTAAAAAAAAGTTTTTCGTTACTCCAAAGTCTAAAGCGCCCTCTATCGGTATTTTTTTAATTCCATCTTTAAAATTTATTTTCAAAACAATAGTGACATAAAGAATAGTTTTAGTGAAAACCGCAAACGAATCGACCAATTTTTCCGTTTTTTATAATCGTTTGAAATTTTAACTCCTGAACACAGTTCAGTTTGCGCTACTTAACCACTCCCAACGATTCAGATGTTTAGCTCAAAATTTAAGTTTAAATCTAAGCTTTTGAAAGCATGTAATGAAATACAAAAAATAACGGTAGAAAATAGTTATTGGTTACTCCAAAGTTTAAAGCGAACTCTATCGGCATTTTTTGAACTGTATCTTTAAAATTTATTTTCTAGAAAATACTGACATAAAGAATAGTTTTAGTGAAAACCGCAAACGAGTCGACCAATTTTTCCGTTTTTTATAATCATTTGAAATTTTGGTGCCTAAACTTTAAAGGCGCCTATCTTCTTCGGAAGACGTTTGGGACCCTTGGTTTCGCATTCACTGTTACTCGTCTTGATGTGTTCTATCACCCCCTAGCGTACGTACTATGAGTTTAGAAACACCCTCTATATTGCAATATTAATAAATGTTAAATTAGATTGTCATGGAAGTCAGTGTCAGTGATATTTGTAAATTTGGATCGCAAAATGCGATACACTTATTACAGCAGAGCGCCGATTATCAGAACTCCAACTAACCGAACTTTCAATTATCCGAACAGCCTATTTCTCTCAAAAAAAAATTTTTAATCGAATTTCCATTTATCCAAACAGCCTATTTCTCACAATTTTTTTTTTTTTTTTTTGTAATGATGAAGATATTATGAATGAGATTTAAGATGAAAAAGAAATTGAAGAAATGAAAACGAATGCTCTGAAAATGACCCAGGTCCATCACATAGCAAAGCCTTTGAATGTTTGGAAACAGCTGTGAAATGGCTCGAACGGCAGAAGAACTCTGATCCTATTCAACTAACGTATTTAAGAAGAATTCGAGGTATAGCAGCATTGGAAAGAACATCTTTTTTGAAGCAAGCAACAATCGAAAGCTTTTGTGCTTAAATTATAATCTTTGGAGCTCAGAAAATTATAAAAAGAGAAAAGGAAAATTTTAAATGATACAAAAGTAAACAACTACAGCAAAAAACCAGTTTTTAAACACGCTAGCACTAACTGGTGCTGTCGGTCCTAATCCTGATAAAGTGCGAAGGCTTAAGTATAGTAAGGAACATCCCTGAAACTGTCTGTTCATTTATCCGAACTAGGGTCGGTCCTGACTTGTGCGGATAATCGACGTTCTACTGTACTAGCTTTGCTGCTTTATCAACTCCAAAATAATTACGTAACTTGCTCCAAACCACACCAAATGCCGAAAAATATTATTTGATTGAAGCAGAGGTAGCTGGTACTGAATGTAAAGAAAAGAAAAACTGACAAAATCCAGTCGAACACTTATCTTTTTTGCCATAATCTGAACCATTTTTGTGTTGAAAACTCCTATATATCACTTTCATTGAAAATTGAAGCAGGACAATAAATGGGATGATAAATCTAAAAGTTATAACAATGCAAACAATCAGGATGGGGTTTAAGTGCCCTCTTTTTTGCATGCATTTAGATATAAACCATTTGGACACATTTTAGATTACAGGCATGAAAATCTTCCTTCTTTTTTGATCATTTTATCTCTGCTTAGAAATTCCTTTAAATCTGGTTCTTTTGACATGTATTTAAATTGGCATTTATCTTTGCATTCTCATACCTCATACTAAATAATGATACAGTTGTGAAAGCACAAGAAAATTTTCAAAAACCCACAATGGATTTTTTCAACACCCGAAAAAACCTGGGCGAATTTTTTTTGGGCTGAGCCCAATTGGGCAAAATCTGTCTAACAGCCACTGACTATTAACACAATTTTCCAGTTTTCACCCATTCTCATACCTTAGATTAAACAATGTTACAGTTGTGAAAACATGATAAAATTTGAAAAAACCCACAGTGTGTTTTTTCAAGTGACAACACCCGAAAAAACCCGCCTGGGTTTTTCGGGCTGGCCCGCTTGGGCAAACCCTGCTAGTTGAAGAAATTTTTAATTATTTCTTTCTTTTATGTTCACGTGTTTCACAATTATTTTACACAGGGTTTCAGAGGTAAGAGCTCAATCTATCCCCAAATGAAGATAAATAATAAACTGTTTCAAATCCTCATTTTCAATATATGTTATTGGATTTTTAATATGTGTCATTACATTCCAGTATTACTTTTTATGCTGATACACTTAAAAATTCTTTTTTCACGTGACGTTCTGATAAAAAAAAATCTCAGTTTAATTTACTTCATGTTTATATTCTCCACTTAAAAAAAGACAAACAAATACGAGGATGGATCCGTACAAAGGTTACGAGGATGATAAAAAATATTTATTAACCGTAAACAGAAACTACAACCAGAAATTATGAGGCATACTTGACAATCACTTTTCCACATAATCACCAAAGCTTATTAAGATTTATCTGAACACAAGACGAACTTGTTAAATCCGGCTTGGTAGAAAATTGGTCTCTGCTCATTGAGCCAGTTGTTGTCAGCTGTTTTCGCATCACTCTCTGTAGATAGACTTGTTCTAGACAAGTGTTTTCTTCAATTTCAGAAACTGGAAATAGTCACTGGGTGCCAATTCTGGGTCGTATGGGTTTGGCTGCAGAGTTCCTACTTGAACTTGTGAGCTAATTCTTGAGTTTGGCGAGAAGTACGGGGCTGGTATTGTCACTCAGGAGGATGGCAACATCACTCAATATGCCAGGGCGTTTGCGTTGGATGGCTTCAAGTAAGATACTCAAAGTGACACAATCTAGATCACTTTTCTAAACGTGCCTCTTCAATGACTTCGATGCATCTGCTAGCTTACATCGCCTAACCGCAAAACTAGCGACATTTGATTCCCCTCAGGGGAAAATATTCACCTTACAATAATTACTTTTCAAATGCTGCTGCTTTTAACCTTTTTTGGAACCATCCTCGTAGACTTTGTTAAGTTTGTTCAGATAGCTTGCGCCCTTTTTAATTTTTTTCTGTTGGCGCCCATATCTCTCGAACATATATATCGAGTGTTTTTCGTATATATAATTAGTTTTATGATGAATATATTTAATGACAATGTAAAGAAAAGTATATGCATTAGGTTGTGTGCGTTTTTCTTGCTTCATTTCACTTTTCCATTTTTCTCTAATAAAGTTTTCTTGTTAATCTTTGAAGTTTCTGAAAGCTAAATTTACTTTATTTATTCATTTATAGAGATCAGTATTTTATCGTCGCATAGCCATCTAGAGTATCAGTTTTTGTATTTATTATATTTTGTATTTATCCTCCACGCCCATACATCGATAATAAGCTAATCGTGTTTTCTTTGGCAAATGATGTTAAATTATTTTTAAGGCAACTTGTCTCTTGATGATCTTAAACGCCTTTTTTTTCAAATAGTAAAAAATTTGTTATTACAGGGATGACAGGGGTTCCCGGGGCGGTCATCCCTGTCATATCTGTAATAACAAAATAACATCAATAAAAAATAATATTCCCCATTAATTCCATTTTTATCTTTTTTTGAAAAATGGAAGTAACCCAATTGCCACCATTTTGAAGAAATTTCATTTAAAACAGTTAAACTTAAAAAAAATAATAAAAATAATATATATATATATATATTATTTTGTTCGTACTCATCTGCAAATGAACAGTTTTCTAAAAAAATTAAGACAGGTTAAGTAGAAACTAATACAGACTTTCAAAATCAGTTCATGACTTTTAATTTCGAATTTGGCCACACGCCCCTAACCATTACGCAAACTGCTCGGTCGTACCATTCCATTTCACAAACCGGCCGACTTTCCCTAGTCATTTCGTGAACTAACCGACAACCTGTAGTCATTTCGCGAACTGGCCGATTGCCTCTAGTCATTTTGCTAAATGACGGGCCAATTCTCGAATTGGCCAATCAATTTAAAAAGCAATTGGCCAATTCGAGAACGTGCCTATTTCGGGATTTGATCGCAACATAGTGATAAACAAAACATTAAGCAAGTGCTCTCTGCAAGAGGTTGCATAATACAGAGTATACGCTACAGTTACTGAGGGTATACTGCGTTTCATTAAAAAATGCAGGATTTATACGGCGTATACCCACCCCTGGCGGCTCATCTCAAAACCGCCAGTCATCGAAGTTGCAATCTTTGAAATGACAGGTTATTTTTGTGCTGCGCTTTCAATAGTTTTTTTTTTTTTTTTTTCTGACGCATTTATCGTTTCAGGTCATTTCAGGTCCCATTACATTAAAAACGGGAAAAAAATCTAAAGTGTTCTATATTTTGCACAGTTTTATTTATTAACCAATTGGAAATGGTTGTTGTTTTCGGCCGGGGTTGGGGCCAAATAATGCTCGCATTTTATTTTTTTTTAACGAAATTCAACAATGTTTCAAGAATTTTTATTTGAATAGGTAATAGAAAGGCATAAAATCGTTAAAAATTGTTTGAATAGGTAATCGAAATTCATAAAATCGTTAAAAATTGAAAAAGTTACAAAATGGGTAGGCGCAAGTTATCAGATATGGAAAAATCCAAAGCCAAAGAGCGACGCCGAAATGAAAATCGTCTTGCAAAGCCAAAATCGAGGTCTTAAACTCATTATAGGCCATGAAAATCGAGGTCTTCAACTGATTATGTAGCCCATGAAAATCGAGTTCTTCAACTGATTATGTAGCTCATGAAAATCCATTACAGAATAAAAGACGAACGCGAAAAAGGAAACAATCTAATGTTTAATCGATTGATAGTAAAAGGCCATGTCTCGAGGGGCTCCAATCCACTAGCCACTTCGTTTTACAATCGGTCGATTCTAACCGGGAAAAATTGAGCTCAACGTAGGTAATTTGTGGCAATCTCTGGATGATTCGGTGAAACTGCTTTCAATTTGTAAACTGTTTTTCTTCTTGAAACGGGACTTGGAGAGTTTATCGATGAAGGTTTTGGTCGTCTGAAAGTTTGATCTTTGCGATCTGTTGTTGAAGAGGATGCGACGGAATTTGGTGGACGAAATAAATTCCAAATGCTCGTTGTAATCTATTAAATTACAATTTTTTTTGTTTTTTTTTCATTTGTTCTTTGTCTGTCTATTAAATCTTGTTTGACACACTGAATTCAATTTTGACACGCTTCTGTCAAATCGATTTACACAAAAATTGCACACAAACTCATTGCGATGACAATGCAGTATTAATGTAGTTTAGCGGACCTAACATATGAGGTTTAGGCTACGCGGATAATCAGATTCTTTTAACTTAAGAATAAAATCTAAAACACCAAATTTGACCAGATTTTGCCCACAATATTTTTTTCTTTTGGATGAAAATTTATATTTATGTATTTTCAATGAAGTACCTCGTCAGAGGTGAGCGGACATCTTTGGTAATAACATTATTTTTCGTTTTTGTTTTCAACAATATTAAGTTTTCGATTTAAAGTGTGTTACATAATATTTTTCAGTGACACTTCTTATTTCCATCTAATCTTATTTTGTTCAAATATATCCCAAGCTTCCTTCATATCTGTGATATTCAAGGCGTACAGTGCAACAAATAATTTAATGACAGATTACGATTGTAACTAGCAAATTAGCTCCTAACACTACAATGCTGCCACATCGCAAAATTCTTACGAACTTGGGCATCAACCCAACATAAGCAAAAAGGAAAATCTGTTTAATACTCTCTCTTCCAAAAATGTATTCCCCAAAATACATATTCTGAACTATTTTTTAGGATGTGATCTTCATTACTTTCACATAATTGTACATTATTTTTATTACTGTTTTTTTTTTTCAAACTAATTATTAAAAAAAGTTGTATATTCTGATAGGCTTTTTGAAAACCATGAAATTGTAAAAAAAATAATTAAATAAAGGGATTGCATTAGATAATGAAATGGTCTTTTTACCCGACTGAAAAGAAGGGTTATGTGTTTCACGCGCATCTGGATAGGTGGATTTCTTTATACCCTCGAAACATCCCAACGGTTGGATGGATTTTAATGAATGAGGTCTCTATCGATTCATTTTAACTGCCCGATGGTTATAAGCTATGTTTTTGTTTTTATAAATTCAAAATGGTGGCCGTAAAATACAAAATGGCGGTAGAGACGAAAAAAATTACGCACCCTATTGAGTGGCATATCATTGGATAGGTCTTTCAAAATGAAGACGATGTTTCATTGACTACTTTACAGTCAGAAGCTCCATTTAAATATTATACAACCTGGAAGTTGTGTAGGTAGGATCTCTAGCTTTATTGCAACTCTAACCATTATAGACATCTATATGCCTCATCAAAACAGTGTTTATAGATAGGAACTAACAATTAAACACAATTTAAAAGTCATCAATACAAGTAAATAAAAGAAAAGGTAATCAACATAAAAAATAGTTTCACATTGATGAGACATAATTAATTAGTTCGCTTTTTACGCAGTCAGGTTTTTTGATTTTTTTTTATTTAATTGATTTATTCTCTTTCTTTTCACTTACCTTTTCTTTTCTGTTTTTTCTATAAATTTATTATAGCATAACAAGAGTAAATTTATATACATTGTATATAAATATACTGTTGTCAGCAAAAAATAAAGAAAATATTTACATTTAACAATTTTTTCCAAACTTTTATGTACTTATCGAAAATATAACCGAAATATGCATTTGCATCTAAACTGTATATATATATATATCAGATTAAAACACGCATCACAATACAATAATAAAAGTTAATTAAAAATAACTACGACGGTAATAAACAATATCATATAATTACCTGTATTCACCTACTTCACAGTTGCATACATTTTCTAAATGTTTTTGAATAAAATATTTTTTAAATAGTAAATTTATTGCACTCTCAGGTGAAAACCTAAACTAAAAAATGATAACTAACAAAATGCATGTTTACGAATCTTCTATAGAAAACTGCAAATAAAACTATCGTGGTTACATTCTCTAAAGCAGCTGATTTCTAAACATTGATTTCTAAACATTGATTTCTAAACATTTGATCTTTAGTCAAAGTTTGTGCAACATTTTTTGTCTGATAGATTTGATTTCATTGGACTTCTGTAGAAAGATTTTTCGTTATTAAAATTCTTAAAATTCTTAAAAACTTATCTTTGAATATTATGGCATATATTGAGTAACCTTGACCAACCTTGTACTTATGAAAAATTGTCATGATGCAATCAAAAATTATGCATGAAAGAAAAATTCTCTGTAATTGTAAACCATGACTTTAACAAATCGTAGTAACAAGCATTTGTTATTTACCATGGTTTGCACAAGAGCTCTTCATATTTTAAAAAAGGAATAAAATATTACTTACAGGGAAATGAAGGACATATAAACTTTAGCTAATAAATATGAAAATTGTTCCATTGTACATTATTGACATATATGTAGCCATAAGATTAATGCATGTTTAAAATTTCAGACATTAATTTCTTTAGTTTTTATTTGGAAGAATTACGAATTTTAATTTTTGCATTAATTTTCCTTTTCCGAAATATTTCATATTCCTTCACTATTTGAAAGTAAATAAATTATTTTCTTAATGTTGCCTTTTCAAGAACCTTTGAATAATTCCAATTAACGTTTGCGGGATTACATATATCTTCAGAGTAAGATAGATATTCTACATAAACTTGTAGAAAAGTAATTACATACAGCTAAATCTGATGCAATAATTCATACATTAATCAGAGAAAAATCATTTACATAAAATCAATCACAATTACCATTAAAATAACATCTTATGTTGAGAATTATTTGTAATACACTTCATTGCAAGCTAGGCAAACCATAATTTTTCTGGACGAAATAAATGAAGAAAACTGGAACCTATATGTCATTGAATATTATCGAACATTATCATTCCTTAAATATCACGCTGAAAAATACCAGTATAGTCTATTTTAATTTTAATACAAAATAATTTTACTTATTAATGTGTTAAATAATCTTTCGTTCTTTCTAATAATCTTAATGTATTTAAATTTGTTTTTGAAGTCTATTGTAAAATAGTAAAATAAAAGATAATTACATTTTATGAAATTCCGATGACATAAACGCTTAGGAAAAACGAAAACATGAAACTTGATTCATTTTTAGATTATTTAAATTAAGTTTAGATGAGTTTTTAAAAACGCATGTAAATTTTTTTGTTCAAGTATATTTGCAAGTTTTCCATTTTACTATTGTTTTGTATTTAAATATATTTCATAAATATAATTATAACCGCCATAGTTACATTTCTTTACCTTTTCCTTTTATAATTTCTTTTCATAAAAGAAATCACAAAAGAATGGCCTTTTTAATTTTTTTTTTTTTTTTTTTTTTTTTTTTTTTTGTTGAATGTTCTACATTAAAAAAAAATAATAAAAATTGGAGATTGGAACGATATCGTCTACGTTAATTTATATAAAATTCCTTACTTCTTTGCATTACAACAACACCTTGTTATTTAGGTTTATTTGATTATAAATATCTAATGCATTCTCAATATTCCATTTTTATCTTTCCTCTTCATGTGTGGGAACAAAACTTGAGAGAGTTAGTTTTGTAAATCTGTGTGTTGTTCTGTTTTGCAATTCTAGACCTTGTACAGTTCTTCTCTATCTCCTCTGCACTCTTTTTATTATTATTATTATTTTTTTTTTTTTTTTAGTTCATTCATTTCCATATATTTCTGTGTATCTTCCGAGCGTCTGTAAGCCCAATGTAGATTCTTCTGATGTACGAAGTGTTAAATAAATATATAAATATATGTTTAATTCAGCTGGTTATGTTACGTAAACGTCTATATTTTCATTTATTTATTTTGTACCATTCCTAAATAACACAAAATAAGTAGTCACTCATAACAAATAAATGATGTTTCATATTTTATTAATTTTTTTCTGTAATATGAAAAATGAATAAGCTATTAAAATATTATCTTTTATCATACTTTTTTACCTTATACCATTCTTTTTTCAGATATTAAAAAAATCTTTTATGACATTTTTTTTCTAATCTAAAAAGTTCATTATTCTTACTAATTAATTTTTTGTTTTTTTAACAAAATTTTTTTTGTACTATCATTGCTGTCAAAGTATTCTTAAAATAAATTCAACATCATTTTTTCCGAGAATTTTTTTCGTGTGCCCCTTTCGTAACAAATCTAAAAAAAAAAAAAAAAAAAAAAAACATTTACTTCTTCTTATGTCATTATCAAAGTAACATTAAAAACTAAGTAATTTAGGAAACTTAACAATAGTTTAAACAAGTTTTCTTAAATATTATTTAAAAGATTTGTTCGCGCTAATTTACAAATCGCCTGAGTTACCAGTTCACGTAGTTACCCAGAGCATTCGTCATTTGAACTCTCTAGTTCCGAAATGAAAAGAAGTAATTATTTGTTGATATGTAGAATTCTGAGATGTATTGCGTCGCCTGTGCGCTAATACAATTTATTTTTATTTTTTTTATGTTATTAATTGTGTGCTTGTGTCTTCAAGATATTGATTATTTGTAGATTCATAGCACTGAAACACTTTTAAGATTTTAGATAAATAGGAATATGAATATTTAGATCAATTGATTAGAATAGAAAAAGAATATTGGGATGCATATATATAGAAGATCATTTGCTTGCTGAGGCAGGCCATAACTGCTTCCGAAAATTAAATTAAATTTAATGTAATCGGTTAATTTCATAAAGACGTCTTCGATCATTTTCCGAGATCTGTTTATATCATCCGCAAGGGTCTGAAATGTCTAAGTAACATTCATTTTCGTATGGGATCATGTAACGCTTTAAGATTTATAGAATTTTTCCTATATTCAATAAATATTCTCAAACCTTACACCTAGAATAAACTTTCTACGCAACGTTTATCTTAAGGTCGAGGGTAAATCTTCTTTGTCGAATAATTCCTTAATTAAAATCGTCAGAGTATAACATTTTAGTATGTTATGTATTCCTAACTAAATGCTGGAACTACATATAGTTTCTAAAACAATTTACGGCAGGGATGTCCAGCCCGGTGCCGCGGACTCCATTGTTCCCTTTGAAATGTTTCTTGTTACTAGTTTTCTAAATTTAAATCCATTAAAAAAAGCTTAAAAACTTCAAATCATAAATGTTTGCATGCTTTTTATATTCCAGGCAGTTTTCAGGTTTGTGGCTCTTTGCTCTACCAAAGTTTTTAATATGATCCCCTTTCAAGGAAATACACTATATGGCCATTAATGATCGGACACTTTCAATTTTAGACATTTTGTTGAATATTTAGAAATATACTCGTCAAATTCTTCTGGAATTTCAGGATTAAAAAGAACAAGTTTGACCTCATATTTATCAATGTCGATTTGATAAGAGAGACAAATAGGGTCTGACAAAAAATCAAAGAAAGAAATAATACTTGGGATTACAATGTAAATTAAAATACACGAAATTATCAATCGCTGCAGAATACAAATTTGTGGGTGCTGTATATGCATAACATGTTGGCCGATTTTCGTAAGAATAGCACGTATATTCTTGGAGGTATAGTTATTTTTTTAAGTTAAAAAAATTCGTGCATGTTTTTAGCTTATATTACGCAAGGTTTTCAACCACATTTAACGCCAATTTCAGAAAAATTGGCAAAACGTAGTAGAAATAACATAGTTTAATTTTAATATAAATGTAATAAATATTTTATGAAATATAAACAGTTGTAAGAAATATTTTATATCTGCATATGCGCGAACAATAACAAAGTTTTTTTTACGTAATTTAATAGTCATCTCTATATAGCAATTCCTAAAAAAATCCAGTCAAATATCATGAAAATTCAGAAAGGTATAGTCGACAGAGTGAAGCGATTTTTAGTTGCTCTCTAAAAGCAACTGAGTGATAAGGGATTTTCCGCAAATCGTCCTTTTTTATTAACTGACTTTCAGAAGAAATTTAGTAATTAATGAATATTAATGATTATATTTGGAACAAATGCTTCGATTTTGAAACTTCTTTTTATCATGGAAAAGGCTCATTGTGGTTGTTATCCAAGAAGAACTAAAGAATAAATAAAAAATGAAATAATAAAAAAAAATGAAAATGAAAATTGACAATTTGTGGACAATCCCTTATCATTCAGCTGCTTTCAGAGAGCAACTAAAAATCAGCTCACTCTATCTCTCTTTCTGAATTTTAACGATATTTGACTGGATTTTTTTTTTATGAGTTGCTCCATAGAGTTGATTATTAAATTACATAAAAAAAATCATTGTTACCGTTCGCCTATGAGCAGATAAAAATTATTTCATTCAACTGCCCATATTTCATAAAATATTTAATGCATTTATATTCCAATTGCACTATATTGTTTCTACTAAGTTTGCATATTTTTCCAAAACTGGCGTTAAATTTCGTTGAAAACCCTGCTTGATATAAGCTAAAAAAATGCATGAGTTTTTAGAACTTAAAAAAAAAAAAATAGCTATATCTCCAAGAATGTACGTGCTATTCTTACAAAAATCAGTAAACGTGTTATACAGTATCCACAAATTTGTATTCAGCAGTTATAGATCTTTTCGTGTATTTTAATTTACAGGGTGGACAAAAGTATTATTTCTTTTCATTGATTTTCTGTTGGCCCCCTAATTGTCCCCCTTATCAAATCGACGTTGATAAATATGATGTCAAACCCGTTGTTTTTAATCCTCAAATTCCAGAAGAATTTGACAAGTATATTTCTAAATATTCGACAAAAATGTCTTTGAAAGTGTCCGATCATTAAATTTCCATATAGTGTATACTACTATGATTTATATTTGATTCTAATTTATTTTTATATGGGCATGACTTTCCCTTTGAGATGCATGTTCATTAGGGTGGGCCGAAATTTTTTTTTTCTTTTTGATTCGTTATACCGCGAAACACTTGTGTCTAGGGTAGCTTAGTAAAATGCAATAACAAAATAAATAAATTTTTACGTTTGGCGGTAGCGCATGGGGCCTAAAATTTGAGAAAAAAAACGATTTTGATATTTTTTCTAATAAATGGAAATAAATCAAATAACTTATATAACAAGCAGCTATAGACATATTTTAGTAGAAAAGAGTATAGGAATGATAAATAAATGAAAAAAAATAAATACATTTCGGAACACATTGGCAGCGGATTATGTTTTAAAAAAGGCATTTTTTTTTTTAAATGACAAAGTTTCACTGAAATAAAAACTAATTTTCTGATTGTACTAGTACCTGATCTGATTACCTTTATCTGATTGTACCTGAGTGTAATTTAACTTTGTGATAAAATATAGTCCTTTAATTTTCTTTACTGTCTTTTGGAAGTTTGAAATAAGATTTGCTTGAAATACTCGGCATTGAAGATCTCGAGAAAAGTGTCGTTCTTATAAAACCATCTCTGGACCCGGAGACCTTTTGTGACGTTTCGGTTACCAGCTTCACGGTTAGGTGTGACATGGGAATTGGTCAAATATCCACTGGTCCGCTGTTTCACCTGATTCGGCCTTAGACCAAATCTCTTCGTTGGTGACTCTTCTCAGAGAAGGTGGTGGTGAAAGTGTACTACAGTTCCAGTGAATCATGTCGATATAGTCTGTAGCTAGAAAAATGATTTTGGATGTTTGAAAATACCTGATTGGCTTTCTTTTAGAAGCTAAGTTTCTAGCATTTATAATTCTCCTGAACGTAACTCTCGTATTACTGGGTCAATGATCTTCAGCAAGTTTTTAGAGAGGAATTTTGACGATTTTATAACTTTCAATATATGTTCCGGCCCATTTGTGAAGTATTTACTTTTTTTTTTTACTTAACCGTACAGGTACATAAGACTTTAGGAGAAAAGAAACTATAATCTTGTGTTCGTCTGCTGGATTTTCAATCTTAAATACAATTGGAGAATTCTGTTCTCCGTCGTTACCCACCTTGAGTGGAAAGTGTGCCAGGCTCAGAACAGATAAATCTTCAGGACAGCTGCCTGCTTTTATAGTACAACTAACGCCCAGTAGGTACACTGCTGATCTTCGCTTAAAATTTGCCGGTCAGTTCTGGAAATTCGCACTCAACACTGTCAAAATTTACGACTGGGAGTTTCTCACATTTCCTGAGCTGCGTGCTAATCGGACTAATGATTTTGGCCCAGTAGTTTCACCATCTATATTTTAAAATATATGCCGGAATGACAACTCATTGAAATATAAGAGGTATACACCACCACCTCTCCCCACTGTAGTTGTCTTTTAACTTCTTCTTCAATGTGAATAACAGCGGTTTTCCACACCGTATTAGTAACAGTGCCATCACATCCAATCACATTTTTTTGTTTCCTTTGCGTCCACACTTCCAATTTTACCAATACCATGCATTCTTTGTAAGTACAAGAATTTTAGTTCAATGATGGGTATATTTTTTGCTTTTTCACAGTTACAAATAATAGAGACAGGACACTCACAAACCTCAGGGACCATTTTACAATTGCAGTCTAATATTATTTTCAGTTACACACAAAGATTTTTTAAAAAATCTTCACCTCTCTTTTTCAATTTTTACTTTCCCTTATCACGCTTAAAGGACTCCATAAGATTACGATAACTGTCATGATATGCATTTATTAACTGAACAATTCTGTAAGGCGTTACTGCCAGTATTGAAGCTTTATCAAACACAGATTTAAATTTTGGCGTCACAATAATCGAAACGTGAGAAAAATTAACTGACCTGTTGTTTGATTTCAAGGCTAAGTTGTAATTTTCATGGAAGCAACACTTGAGAACGTCTTCATAAATTGGAAGTTTATTCACAGGTAACTCTTTTGGGAGGCCAAATAACGGGCAGTTAAAGTCACTGTGAGTAATTTCCTATAACACAGCGATTAATATAATCAATAAATCGAATCACTTATTAAGCGGTCATTAATTAAATCAGTCTTTAAGAAATGCAATTGAAACGCACAAGAAGACACTGCTAATCATTGCCGGCAAAATGCTAGTGAACAACTCACAGAAACCGTTGTGTCATAAAGCACAGGCATGCGTATCGCACAGTGCATTGTGAAGCGTCAGTACAAGTAGTATTGACGGGCTCCAATTCGCAGCAGGGCTCGTCGCGCTGGACTGCTGCCAGAGTAGAAGGACTCATAATACAGCTTGAATGCGTCAATTTAAGGATAATTTAATTGCTTTGCGCTACCCTAAATGAAGTAATTTTGTTTCTTTTTTTTATTATAATGTGTTTTTTTTTTTTTTTTTTTTTTTTTTATCTTTCTTTTAAAACCTTTTCATCACAGCGGTTTTTTATCTTTTTTGTTTATAGATATAGAAAATCGAAAGAAAACCACTGCTTTTTCAATAAATTCCAAATATTCAAGTGCGATGCGCTACCGCCAAACGTAAAAAAAATTATTTAATTTGTTTTTGCATTTTACTAAGTTACACTAAACCCAAGTTTTCCGAGGTATAGCGAATCAAAAAACAACAAAAAAAAAAGTTTTTTCGGCCCACCCTAATGTTTATCGTATCAGACGTGTGTGTTCCTTTTCAATGTTTCATGCTGTTTTAAAGCTAAAAATCCATTAAAAACAGTTTTATTTTTAAGCTATATTAACATTTGCAGACTTTTCTTTTGTAGGTAGCATTAAGGTTTTGGTCCCTTATCCTATGAATGTTTTTGACATAATCTCCTCACAAGGAAATGTAATTCTAATTTTACTATGATTTGTATTTTCACCGCAGTTTATTTTTACATGGGCATTGCTATTATTGTGTGAGTTATGTTAAGATTAAAAGACGAGTATATGTTGCTGACACTACCGAAATGACATAGCATTGTATGTTTCCAATCGTGCACTTAATGGAGCCTTTCATTGTTTGCCAACAGCTAGGGTGCTACCCTGATTTATGAAAGGTTGAATAGGTTTGATATACGGCACAACTTTATGGTATAATATTACAAATGAACAAAGTCAATTTATATATATATATCGGGGTAATCGAAGTTTGTGTCCCCTTATATTAAAATATTTTTATTGATTCTGTATAAGATGAACAGAACAGAAAAATGAACAGAAAGAACAGAGACGGACATCTTGTTCATTTCTGTCCTTGTCCGCCTTCGGACATATGTTTACTTTAGCTGATCACGGGCTGTTAAAATTTCCAACCCGAATTGCGCCCTGTGTGTTATTTTGTATTTTATGGTGATTTTAACAAAGTTCTATTTTTCTAATTGTAATTTTTCTCCAGTTTTTCGGTGCTATTTCATCAACAAACTGATAATTTCTAACATTTTGCATCCCAATGTGATTCCATCATATGCAAGTACAGGTATCCATATTATCTAAACTCCCTGTATGATGATATTTTTAATATGGCATAGATTATTAGATTTTAAACATTCGGAAGAATTAGCTAGAAAGTTTCTTGTTCAATATTATTTTTGTCAATATTTTGGGGAAAGACTTAAATTATTTTTCAGTCTTATACAATTTGATTAATTAAAAAAAATTGAAAGTACTAACTTTTACTTAACCTATACTTATATTTTTTCTTCTTCTAAAAACAAAAAAATAAAAAATAAAACGTAGCAGAAAAAAATAAAAATACATGTTTAATCACAAAACTAATTTATTCTACAATAAAAATTATTCTAAAATGCAGAACAGATTTCCTTAAATATTGATTGGAGATAAAAATGAAGAGAACAAAATGTATTTGTTTTTAATGTTGTTGATTTACTGCTTCATTCATTTTCATTGCATTTTAAATTAGACAGTTTGCTTCCTAAATGATATTTCATTATTAATATAATCAATCAGAAATTCTACATTGTAATTATGTTTCTGTAAGATTCAATTATTTTGAAATAATAAAATTCATTTTAAAACAATGGCTGATAAATCACTAAAATGTTGATCATGCTAAATTTATTAATAAAACTAACTTCTTTATTATTACTTATGAGATTTTTATTTGTTTTTGTACCAATAATTTCAGGTGTGCGCTTTTGTTTTATAGTACTTTTCCAATAATTTCCAGTTATTCTCCTAACTTTGTAAAGATTTAAGAATCAGTTAGCAGCTGAATAACAAACATATTTGGCAGTGTTATAATGTGCAGCGACTCATGATTAAAGGCCTTCTGGTTGTAGTTCTGTGGGCAATGTTGGAGTATCTTGAGCTACTCTCAAATGCAAATGCACTGTACCAAATATCCGACACCCCTTTCAGTGTCGTGGATATCGACGCGAACTTTCAAGGGACTTCTTGCTGAATACGAAGACTTCACGACAAACAAGATCTTGCTGAGAGAATACACCCTTCGATTTCTTTGCCGAATGGTAACGGTTTAGAGTTTTGTTTTTAAGCTTTGACGTTTGTTCCTAAAATGGGGTGCTCGGTATTTTCATATATGTTTTCGCGTTATCCTTCCAAGAGCGAAGCCCCATAGAAGTATATACGTATATATATTTTAATATTTAGCACTTTTTCTTAGTTTCAATAAAATTCGTTAAACTTAACATTGGCTACTTTAACATTGGCATCTTTGTCTACTAATGTTTCACTGCATCACTATGCACGAGACAGACGATTAAACTGCACAGAAAATAGTTCGGGATATAAGGTCTTGACTTTACATGTTTCACCCAGTTCTCTACAAATTCATGAAATTTGCGCTGTCTGATTTTTCTGTTTACACTTATCATATCAACATAGTTGGAAATTGTTTATGAATTCGGTTTGTCTGTATACCATCTCTCTGTCGGCTATCTGTCTATCTGTCAGCTGTCTGCTCGTGCTCTACCTCTCATACGAATACTTGGATCTCAGTGAAATTGTTATATGTTATTAACGTTAACTATAGAACATTCACTATTGAAAATGAAGTGTGTTGTTACTATAGTTCGTTTACAGGGACACCAAACACATTCTGTATTACGATCTATTTGAGAAAATCGTTCGAGAGTGCATTTCATTGATATTATGCTGTTTCAAACATCATGAGATCAATATAAATCATTGAGATGGACTACAGCATGTATCGAACAAGTAGCATTTATAGTTCGTTTACAGGGACACACAAAAGGATTCCATTACATTATGATAAAATAGGGTAAACTAATTTGCAGTGATTTTTAACGATGCTATGTTTTTTCGAACATAAGGGGATCACTGAAGTGCACTTCATGTTTTCTTCAGATTATTAAGTGCATAGTATTTTTACTCCATTGACGGTCCACACAAAAGAATTCTGTTAAAGTACTCAAAAAATCGATAATTGGTGAAACTGCATATTTATCTGTGGTGTGCGTTCTCAAGGTATCGGCCTACGGTGAAATGGGCACTTTCGTGAGCATTATTGATTTTGTTTTTATTATTTCATTGAGAAAGTACGAGAAACTTCAGAAATGATAACTAAAAATGTTATTATCACTGTTCCATAAAACTTTGTAAGCGTTGCCTATATGGGGCATTCTCACAAATCTTTTGACTTTTATGTCCCTGAACAATAATTTTTATTTTAATACACTTATTTGCGTGTTTTTTTAATTTCATATACTTGGGAACATCCCATTGCACAACAATATTAACGAGATAAATAAGTTTTGTACGATGTTGGGGGTCCAAACACCTGGAAAACTCCTATACCGTCCCGTGTCCCTGATGCTGATTTTTAAGTTTGGAGCTGTCTGGATAAAATTGTTTCAATAAAAATAATTCGATGTAATTTTTTTCTGAAACTAGAACTATTGTTTTATATAAATAAGTAGCTAAAAATTAGCCTGCACACATTTTTAGGGTTATTATTATTTTTGAAACTCTGCCTAAGTTTTAGATTTTTTACCATCCCTCTTCTAAAATTATACAGAAAATCACTTCAGATGCAGCCACAGAATTTTTTTCAAGTTTTTTCTCATGCAGAAGTATGCTAGAGAAAGAATGTCTAAAATTCTTTGGCAGGAAATTTACTGTAGAATTTAAATCAGCATTTAAATATCAATTTCAAGTATCGTGGCTTTATTGGTAGACTCGCCGTCCCCAAGGTTTATTCTTCCATTTTTTGAGGTAAATAATTTTTTTTTTTATTTAATCCAATGTAAATAACTGTTTCTAAAAATCAATGAACATTTTGGCTACCACTTGCTCTTAACATGATCTACCAAAAATAGATTTTTCATTTTCCTTGCTGTTCCATCCTTACCGTCCCTTCTTTAGCACCCCTTTAAACACAGTGTTTAATTCAAAATTTGTTCTAAAAATACTACATTGTCATTATTTCTTATTTGAGTGTCCTGTGGGTACTATGCAAATTCATTATAAGTAAAACTTTAGAAGAAAATAAAAAAATTTAGTGTTAAAATGGTAAGGAAAATTAAACTCGCAAGTTTAACTTAAACCTCAGTTAAATAAACTTTTTTTCGCTGCTGACCAGTTTTTCTTTATTTTGACTCATTAAGGCATTCTCGTCTATCAGGTTAAAATGTTATTTTAGAAAGTTTAATTTCGCAGGAATTTTTTTCCCGAAAGTCAAAAGATTGTGAGAATGCCCCATATACTGTTGTCTAGTACATCTACTAAAATAATTTCAATTGCATGAATATTTTCAAAATTATATTCAGTTATTTGATATGGTAAAATAGTTGAAAATTTTACAATTGACTCTTCAATTATCTATAAAATATTTATATACTAAAATATCATATAATTGATAGTAGGTGCTCTAGATAAAAGCTTATAGTTTACTTTAGCTGTATTTTTTTCTAATAAGTTCTAATAAGTTTACACCATTTTTCATGTTTTTGAAAAATTTCTTCAAATTTCCAAACGTATTTAACATTTTTGTAAATTCATAGGAATATGTATTTTATAATTTTAAAGGAAAATTATTAATTTTTATTAAAACTAAATCCAAAAAATGTGAATACAAAGTTTCTTTATAAAGGTTTAAAAAAAAAAAGTGTCTCCAACGTCAACAGATTTCTTAAACTGACATAATTTGTGTGTATTTGTATAAATTCTAGAGATCACGTACAGGGGTACACGAGAGATATCCGTTTTTCCTTATACATTAGCTGTTATTGACAACAATTCCGGAAAATGGATTATTACTGAGTTATGTGTTTTTTTAAGTTACTGATTTCATTGTATGAAAAAAATAAAATTTATTAATAATGTCCTGCTTTTGTTAGAAAATGTTTCATAATACTTAACAGATGTATGATTTTTCTTTTTTTTTAACTTGAATAATAAAATTTCATTTTATTTGTTTTATATATATATTCTTGTTTATTTTCAAAATCGTTTCGTTTGCACACACCTAAGGAAAACAAATAAGCTGACAAGAAAATAGTAAAAAAAATTGCGTGATATCCCAGCTTGAAATGCCTGGGAAAATCTTTTATTTTACCAAGTTAAAGTATAATTTATTTATTTATATTTTTTTCTTACTTGTGTTTTTTTTTCTTAAGTCTGAACACCCGGCTCTTGTCATGTTTATAATATTTTCTTCTTCCTCGGCTATGGTAGTGCGAATGGTGTTAGAGAATTTTTACTTTTATGATCAATTGTTTTGAAATAATATGCAAAAGAAAAATGTAGATTATCTGTCCAAAACATCTAGTAGGCTTCATACGACAAACATTATACACATAAACTCCATTATATCACATTCAATATCCGTTAAATCAATTTGCTCCAGTTTTAAATGCATAAGCTACAAGTTTACAATTTTGAAACGCACAAATTACACCACCATGGCTTCAAAGCACATACAACCGTTCTAAGAAAGCTTAGAATCCCTTGATTAGTGTGAAATTACCGGAAGTGTGCTTTGAGTGTTTTCCTGCCGGATACATTATTTCTTTCAGATATATAAACTTCCTGCGTAGTGTTACCTATTAAGTGTTTCCTGTCAGATACGTTATTTCTTTCCAATATACGAGTAGAAACTATTACTTTTGCCATTTTAGTCAACTCATTAGCCAATATTCGGGGCTATAGCTGAGGGGTTCTTTGGACCCATTTTTAATTTTTAATCTCTTTTTTTCTTATTGTTTATTTTCACACTGATAAAGAGGATCTACGTATACTTGATACGGTCGTATGTGATTTGATGCTACTTTGGCGTAATTTGTCCGTTTAAAAGTTTTAAATTAGTAGCTTATGCATTTAAGCTGAATATTGCACGATAAACTAACAAGCCTGTTTTACCATCTTCATACGTCAAAAGAAATGTACTGGAAATTTCATGGGGAAAAAAGTAGCACAAAATTCCAAAAATAAAAATGAAAACGTTAATATTGATTTCTTTTTATAAATGGTTTTTCGATCTAGGTATTTAATATTTCGTTAAGGCGCTTTGACAAATTTAAGACAAACACTAAAAATATATGCCACATCAAAGCGGAAAACGACGCTATACCAGTTTTCGGAAATTGGATATGACAGCTCCAACTGCCAGCTTCACAAGCGTACTATATTTCGGTAATCTTGGATGGAAGCAAAAATGAAGGTAATCTATTATTCAAAACCTCATTTGAAGGAGAGTATATAGAGGGAAGAACAACAAAATTCCATTGAAAATTTACGAGTGAAGATTTGTATAATGGGCAAAAGTCGATGAAAGCCGATACTCGTAAATGATAGGACAATGAATAACTAACATCTAAATATCTGTGACTATGATCGTTTTTTCTATTTATTTATTGTATTTTTAATGCAAAATAAATATACATTGAATCAAATCATTTTCTTCTATTATAATTCTCATGAACAGATTTTTTTTGGATATATCAATTGTCTTAATTACATTTATAATCTTCACTTTCACATATTAAAGTTTATCAGTGGCAGAGATATGTAAATTTATTTTATTATCCTCTTTATTTTCCTTCTCCAATTTTTCATCATTCATTATTATCTCATAAGAAAATAAATTACATCTGCAAAACTTCTCTGTCACGATTTTTAAATAAATCAAATTACGCTTCAGATAGATAATAAGATCTTTCTGTAAGACAGATGCACATACTATATACAGGAAATTTCATTATATGTTTTTCTTTTCGTAATTTCATTAGGTAGATTCTTAGGAAATTATTTGAACATTACTATTAGATTTCTTCTTATTCATCCTCTTATTTATCAATCCCTCAAGGTTTGTTATGGCAAATAAGTATTTTTGGATTCTTGCAGTTAGAAATAGTTTACGAAATATATATATCGTGAAAATCGGCATGGTCATCATTTTTCATTTTTGGGATATGGAATAAAAGCTTAGATTCTTTTAGAAAATATATTCATAATCAATATGTTTTCACTTTCGGTGGTGGGGACGCAAATAAAACAAATAAATGTTACACAAAAATTGACAACGTACTTTTCAAATGTAGCTTTAATTTTCCAGTATATTTCTATTTTTTTTCAAATATGGGAGTTTTATTGAGAAAATATTTAAAACAAATAAAACATACACCAAAATTGACAATGTACTTTTTAAATGTAGCTTTAATTTTGTAGTATTATTTATTTGTATCTTTTTTAAATAATGGAATTTTATTGAGAAAATTTTTAATTAAATGTTTGCGCATTTGACAATTGGTAAAAAATGGCTTTTTCAAAAAATGGGAAGACGTAAAAGGTATGTTGCGTATGTTGCACTCTCTTTGCTATTGGAATAAAAAAGTTTGTATTATAAACTATTTATGACAAGCAATACACAATTATTTATGAGAATTTTATTACTTTCAATCAAGTATTACATTTGATACTTTCAAATGACTAATGTTTTTCATATGGAATAGAAACTTTTTCCCTGTGAAAAATTGCTAAAATTAGCTCCTAAATTTCGCGAGCAATTTACATGTAGCACCTTTTTCCAGCTAAGAAGAGAGGTAGCACTTAAACTCAACCGAGCTATAATCAAGTCTGCAAACTATTCTGAATTCATTTTTAACTATAATAAAAGAGGGAAAAAAACGTTGAAAAAAATATCTTTCTGAATAATATATAGGAGACAATCACCAAATATGTTGGCAGTAACAAAACTTGGGATCTTTTTGCAAATAGTAAATTAATCTGCTTTTATTTTTAAAATATTTACTTATTTTAAGTCTCGTTATTAAAAAAAATCGACTTATAAAGCTTCAAGCCAAAGTCGGTTTTCTTTATTATCATTATTATTTATCTTCTGGAACTTTTAATACTGAAAGGGAACTTAAAGTATAAACTGTTAAAAATTTCATATTGAAATAAAGATTAAAAAAATATGCATGCTTTAAAATCTAAAACATCTTTTCATGAAAAGAAACTTATAAAGATGTGTTAAACATGCAAATAGATAAAAAGATGCGCTTTATGAATATTGCATTTTTAAAATATGATTTTTTTACACATGAGTGGACTGCATAAAGAGAAATTATCAGTGCTTTTACCGATGCTAAAAGATCCTTTCATATGATATTTTTTCTTATAATATTTTTATGGAAGAATAAAAATTATATTTTGCAGCACAAAAGCATTTACACGACGTACAGAATTTTCTTTTATTATTATTTTTTTCCTTCCGAAAGAATATGGCTTTACTTTGTGATTTTTAAAAGCTTTCGTTTAAAAGCACCATTTAAAATAACAATTTCTTTGGATGGCTGAAAATGATCATGATGAAAAAAGTACTTTTCTTTTTTTTTCATTTTAAAAAAGAAATAAGCTTTTGCTTAACACATTTGAGTTCGAAATAAGGGTTAATGGACTGGCGTGTTTTAAAAAAGCATCTCGCAAATCTATCTTTATTTAGTTGAATAAGAAACAACTCAAGGGGATGTACACTTAAGCTGAAAAAATATAAATGTAAGGTGATTTTAAAAGAGATTTTTCAATTGTCAGAGTTTGAAATATATTAATAAGGTATTGAGTTGAAGAATGCGTAATTGTCTTTTTTCATTTACCAGGTTATTTTTTATTGTGTGGCTCATTTAATTCTTTATTAGAATTAAATGTACAGTTTAGAAAAATTAGCATTTCTACTTTTAATATACGTATCTAATATTTCAATTTAAAGCAAATAACATATTCAATCGATATTTCTTTTCCGTTGTTTGTCATGACTTTTTCCCAATGTTAATAAAGTTTTTTGGTGCAGCGGTGACATAAATCTGATCTTTACATAAAGAAATCCAACAATTTGTTTCTGTTTTTCATTCCAAATAAGCATTGAATGAAACACACTACATATTGATTGGGAGCCATTGCAAAAGACAGATGTTCAAATGCAAGAGGGACTTCCAAACACAAGGATGACACCCGTATCCTCATTGAATGAAAAACCCTACGTACTGATTGAGAACAATCGCAGAAGACGAACATCGAAAAGCAAGATAGAGATCTACATACAAGATGAATTTTCAAATGTAAAAATGGACATCCTCATCAGCACTGAGCATATCACTTTACATGTTGAATGAGAGTGAAAGATAAAAAGGTGGATACAGATTTGAGCCAAGTTCGGAGAATATGAAGGATTCAAACTCCTTCCCAACTGAGCGTTTAGATGTCGAATTTTGTCAAACAAGCTATGTGAGAAGAAGCATTCTAATGTAGCAGAATAAGTCATATTATTAACCAAAAATCGTTTTTGCTGAATTGCTGTATTGAATTAATCTACACTAAATGGCCAAAGGTGACCGATCATTTGCGATTTTAGACGTTTTTTTAAATATCTAAAAAATACACGAGGCATTAACCTGAAACTGCAGGTGTGTAAACAGTATAGTATAGGTCATATATTTCCGCGAAGATTTTTTCCGGAAACACCATAGGGAACCGTCAACAAATTAAAAAAATCTAATATCTTTTGGATAACCCTGTAAAAACTAATGTAGCAAAAGCTTTCAAACACGAGATTATTAATAAGTAATTTATTGTAATACACTGTGTTCATTTTTATGAGGATAGCTTATATACTCGTAGAGAAATTAAGGTTTTTATAAAAACAACTCCAAATTTCGCCAAGTTTTTTGCTTATGATTTGCAGAGTTGTTAATATAAAAAAAAGTTCTTTTCAGAAAATATTATACACAGTACTTTGCAATCAGAATTGAAAAATAATAATAATTGGAGGGAAAATGAGGAGGTTTACTAAAAAATATTTCACTACGAATGCGCGAATGCAATCGAAATATAATGTGCATAATGTATTAGCTAAGTATATAGAGCAGCTTTTGTGAAAGTCTCAAAATCATAGCTTGAAAATTCTGAAAACAATCGTCGATAGAATAAGCTCAAAATCCGTTGTTCCCCAAAACAAAGAAAAAGATCAGGTGTTGTATCAAATATCTGCTGATTAGTGCCAAGATAGCGTACACAATATTGCACGTACTACTATATATGGATACAACCGCTGAACTTTTTGCTTGTTTTGGGAACAACGGATTTCGAGCTTATTCTATCGACGATTATTTTCAGAATTTTCAAGCTATAATTTTAAGACTCTCACAAATGTTGCTCTATATACTTAGCTAATACATTATGTACATTATATTTTGATTGCATTTGCGCATGCACAGTGAAACATTTTTTAGTAAACATGCTCATTTTTCCTCAATTTTTTATTATATTTAAATTCTAATTGCAAAGTGCTGTGTATAATATAATTTGTCATATTTTCTGAAAAGAACTTTTTTTTATATTAAGAACTTTGCAAACTATAAGCAAAAAACTTGGCGAAATTTGGGGCTATTTTTATAAAAACCTTAAATTCTCAACGAGTATACATGATAGACTCATAAAAATAAACACAGTATATTACAATAAGTCACTTATTAATAATCTCGTGTTTGAACGCTTTTGCTACATTAGTTTTTACAGGGTTATCCAAAAGATATTCGTTCATTTTTAATTTGTTGACGGTCCCCTATAGGGTTTCCGGAAAAAAATCTTCGCGGAAATATATGACCTATACTATTCAGTTTGCACACCTGCAGTTTCAGGTTAATTCCTCATGTATTTTTATAGATATTTAACAAAACGTTTAAAATCGCAAGTGATCGGTCACTTTTGGACCATATAGTGTATTTACACAATTTAGATATCGTCATTGACTATCTCAATCTTCGGAAGAATTTCATAGTGAATAAGAGATATTTAATCACACATCTCTCACAACATTGACTTCGGAATAAAGTTCTTGTTTCAGCTTAGTAGAAATTTCTTGTTTTTTTCGTGATATTGAAAAAATATTTCAGTCTTCTAATTCACATAAATACGCCACTTTTCATTGCTTGTTTTAAAAATTGTTTGATTAAAGCCAAGTGTAGACTTTACGATCTTTCCCAGCCAAATTCAAAGTAAATAGAAAGAGGTATTGAAAATGCTCATTTCCCGTAATTTGGCATTTAAATGAAAATTCTTCTATTTAAAAAAAATAAATCAATCACACAATAAAAAAGAACCACCGACAAATGTAAGCAGAAATGATTTATTCCTCGTTCCAATATTTACTTTACTTCAAAACAGGTTTCATGTACAATGTATATTTCATTTTATTGTGTTTATGCTATACATGAAATATTTTGAGCAACATTTTATGATTCTATTGACACCTTATCTGCGGACATACATACGATGTCTACTCTCAACGGTATCCCATGGCTAATTCCTAAACCATAAGTCACAGACATATACTTCCCGTTACAAAAATGTCTTAAGTGAGAAAAAGAAATATTTTAGAAACGATTTGGGTGAATAAAAGCATTTTTTAAAAAATTACGAAATTTAAATTTTTATACGGTACCCCGTCCTATAAGTTGTATTTAGTAAAATTTTCCTATTACACTGACAAATGAGACAAAAAAAGTCCGTTTCATATAACATTAAAATTGACCGAGTTATGAAACGTTAAAAATGCATGACTTATACCACTTTTCTGCAACTTAACACAAATAAATTCGACCATGCTTTGAGGGGTCATATACCAAGTGCTTAAAGTATTCGGAGAACTTTTTTCATGTTTATCTTCGTTTTGAAAAAATCGCACAAGCATTACAATTGAGTTAACTTTTATTAAGTTTCAAATTGTCTAAAATAATTGTATTTTAACATATGTTTTATTTTGTAAGGATTTGAGACTGTTTCTTTTCATGATTTCTTTTAACAAAATTTATGTTATTTTTATAAGTTTTATTTAAATTCAACGACCGTATGTGTGTTTTTCTAGTTCAAAATTTGTACCCGAACTTTAACTCACTTCCAAATATAGAGATTAAATTTTACATACTGACGTAAATCTGGTGACATCTTTTTTTATTAATATCTAATGACATCTAATTTTATTATGATTTTCAGAGGTTACCGTTTATATTTATTTTACAGGATAACACAAAAAATGCCCTATAGATTACCGCCAAGAAGTTTAAGAAAAAGTTTTAGATTAGATAACATAAGACTGCGATGGTTGCGTTTTTTAACTTTTATGTATTTTGTAGTACTGATTCCGAAAATTATCCTAATTTTTAATCATCATGTCAGAATTTTTCGAAAATCATAAATTGTCAAAGTTAAAATCTAACAAAAATCAAACTCTATCAAATAGAGGAAATGGCTGTGTTTTTTAACTTTTGATAATTGGTTTTTATGTACTTCTTAGCACTGAATCTGAAAATGACCATTTTTAACCATCACATTAGATGTTTTTTTTTCAAATCGTAAATTTCAAAGTTAAAATATAGCAAAAATCAGATATTATAAAACAGATGTAATTTTATTTTATTTTATTTTATTTTATTCAATAATTTATTCAGTTTTTTGGCTTATACTGGGATTCTTACAGGTAAACAGCTGAGGGGTCCGATGAGGTGGGGGAGGACTTTCAATTTGAACTTTGAACTTTTGAACTTTGTAATTTACAATTTGCGACAAATCCTGACGTGACTGCTAAAAATGAAGCTTATTATCGGATTCAGCCTTAAAAAATACATAAAAATATCAATTATCAAAAGTAAGAAACACAACAATCACATGTATTTTATAGGATCAAATTTTCGCTATTTTTTTCAATTTTTTTACTCTAAAATTTACGATTTGCAAAAAAATTTTACGTGATGGTAAAAAATGAAAGTCAATTTCGGATTCAGCGATACAGAATACACAAGTATCAACTATCAAAAACTAAAAAACAAAGACGTAATCCAACTTTTACAGGCTAATGTATTCTAATAATATTTTAAATTATGCATCATTTTTTAGAGAATTGAGGTTGTTAATTTTCATCATTTTATCGAACAAAAATTGTTTTTTTTTTCTTATATTGTTATTACAAATTTTATAGTTTGCATTATTATGTCGCAATGATTAAAGATTTCAAATTTATATTGCTATGTTAATTTTACTCTCAATCTTTTAAAATATTTCTACTATATTTGTGAATGACTCCTAATTTGAAGTCAAAAATATGCTCCAACTTTAAACAGCTATTACTCGGTTAATTTTAATCGTAGAGTAATGGGACTTCTTTTTTGTCTTACTTGCCAGTGTAATATGAAAATTTTACTAAATACAAATTATAAGACCGGGGGAATGTATAAAAATTTAAATTTCGTATTTTTTTTTTATGTTTTTATTGATCCAAATCGCTCGAAAAATATTTCTTTACCTCATTTAAAACATTTTCGTAATAGGAACTATAAGTCTATGACTAACGGTTTAGGAATTGGCCATTGGACACCGTTGAGAGTGGACATCCTGTATATGTTAAATTTAGACGAAAATGTAGTTCAATGCCTTAACCCCTTGACCTCCAGGTTTAATTTCGCCTATGAAGGGATATGCCATGCTACGAGATGTGAAATGTTCGTGTCATAAAACTCACCTTCGACCAGTGCCCTGTCATAACAGTTGCATATCACCGACCAATCCGGTTCACATATGCAACCATTACTGAATAGTCAACGACGCACGTTATAGTCGTTGCTTACTAAAATGTGAGAACGCACGCAGTGTAGGTCATGGAAGTCAAAGGGTTAATCTTTATCCCTGTTCTAACAAGGAGGGTCTCCTCACCGGGCATACTCAGAATATTTTGTTAAAAAATACTAATTAAACTACTTATGTATGTAATAAAGGATCAGTCAAATTTAGCGGCGGAATTACAGTAGAAAGTCTGTAAAAAAATAAAATATTTGGCGCGAAAAGACGAAAGCGTCACGTGATTTGGTGAGCAGTACTTTTCTTCGCCAAAAGCAAACGATTTAATGTGCCTGAAACTGGCTTGTTAATTGATTTTTAGAATGCGTGTAAATAGTATTTAATGAATTTAAACTTAAACAATGAGAGAGTTTAATAAATACATTCTTTTGTATTAAATATTTATATTGCTTGTTATTTAATTTTATTACTTTAAAAGCAATTTCATATACAAAAATATTTGGTACTTCTCAGTTATTCCATCGGCCAATTTCGCCAAATTATATAAATCGCCAAATCACTCGCCAAATTATACATATTGACATAATTTTTTTTATTTTAAATAACGAAAGAACAAATAAATTAGTAAAACATTAATAAAAATACAAATAAAATGTCGAATTAATGGTTTTATTGGCCATTATTGGCATTTAATCTTAAAATTAATTAATTATTGGCAACCATTATTAGCAATTAATCTTACAATTTGGCGACAGTAATTTGGTCGACGGGATAACTAAGAAGCACCAAATATTTTGATATATTTAAGCGTATTCCAAAATAAAGGCAAGATTCATTTATCAGTTATTCATTTCAATATCAAAGAAGTCGGTTGTTTCCAGAGCAACAAAATTGAATCGATAGTGCTCAATAGGAATTAA
The DNA here is from genome assembly GCA_963932465.1 of Maratus speciosus. NCBI lineage: Eukaryota > Metazoa > Arthropoda > Arachnida > Araneae > Salticidae > Maratus > Maratus speciosus. The sequence goes on along the minus strand of OZ010790.1, from coordinate 417,093,068 downwards.
TTTTGAGGTCGGAACAATTTTAATTAATTAATTTTTTTTAAATTCGTAAAATTAGATAGTTAACTTTCATTATAAATATTTATATATATGGCAAAAGTATAGTTAAATCAAACTAAAACTGACAAAACTAAAGTTATTTACATTAAATTTACTTAAACAAGTTCAATATGAATCATTTGTATCCTAAAGAGTATCGTTATTTAAAATTATTGTATAAAAAATATGTTTTCAAATTTTATTCCACCGCCAACCGGGGATAAATCGCCAAATATCGAAAATTGCATTTTTTTTTTGGACGCTCTATCGAGTTTCCGCCGAAATTTTTTTTATAAATATATCTATCCTCATGAGTAGAACATTCTATAATTTCTTTCAAATTTTTCGGTGTATGCCCGTATGGAGACCTTCCTTGTAAGATTTTTCTCTCTCAGAACGATATACCCGAGACATTTCCAAAGCTTTTAAGCATTTCTTTCTAATATAAACAATACTTTTTTTTGCAAATTATAACAAAACATTCATTTATTAACAATTTTTAGTTTTCATTTTAGTTTTCAAAGTCGATGGCAAAATGCTTTCAGAAAACATGTAAAACATTTAGAAACAATGCTTTTATAAAATAATTAAAAAGAAATTTAAATATATATTGAGGTAAATAGTCTTTTCAATTTTTCTAAAATTTGTTGAAAGGAAAAATTTAAACTACTTCTTTTCTCTGTTATAAGATGTGATGTTCCATGATCATACCTGAGAAACACATATTTTAGTATGCCTACTAACATCCTAGAATACCAAATAAGAGTAACCTGCCATTGTAAGATAATTAGAACAGCTTCGATGGTTTGTTTTAATTATGTTACTTCATTTCGACAAAAATAAAACTAGTTGGATGTGCCAAGCCCAAAACTTTCCTTTATATACTTCAAAATTCGGTATCAGAGTGCCAAAAATAAATGGCAATCTATGCCTATCATGAGGATTCTAAAGGTATGAAATTCCGTGCATTTCTTCCTGAGATATGACTGTCGCTAATATCGTGTAAATCCTGCAAAATGTAGCATAGCAGAGCCACCTGTTAAGTGATTTACACTAAAACCTAATCAGCAACAACTTATGTCAACGTCTAACCGAATCTGAAGTTTGGTGAAAATCCGTGCATTAGTTTTTGAGATAGAGCTACTGCGAAAATCGTGAAAAATCCAGCATAGCAGCTCAGCTTATTAGATGATTAACACCAAAACCTTATCATCAACAACACGTGTCAACGTCTAACTGAATCTGAAGTTAGATGAAAATTTCTGAATACATAGAGCTATTTCGGAAATCGTGAAAAAGGCAGCATAACAGCGCCAACTGTTAGGCTATTTACACCAAAACATAATCAGCAACAATTCATATCAAGAACTAACTTAATCTGAAGTTTGATGAAATTCCGTGCATAATAGATCTTGAGATAGAGCTTTTGCGGAAATCGTGAAATATGCAGCATAGCAGCGTTACCTGTAGGGCGATTTCCACCAAAAAATAATCAGCACCAACTTATGTCAGGGAATAATTGAATATAAATTTTTATTAAATTCCATGCATAAGTTCTTGATATAGAGCACCCACAAAATTTGTGTCACATACAGACGGAGTCACAGAGTCATAGACAGACATTTTGTAAAAACATTTTTTTCCGTTTCTCTCATTCCCTAAAACATGTAAATCGGTCGAAAACCAAAAGTAGAAAATTTTCAAGAAACCTAATACTTTCTTCTTGTAAAAATGGAAGAAAGTTAAAATATATTGAATTATTCTCATAGGCATTTGAAAAGATAAATATTAAAATTATAAAATTGAGAAAAACTAATTAAAACTAAATATACAAATTAATCGTTAATTACATAAATTCAAAATAAGATATTTCTTATTATCTTAATGGAATACATGATTTAAGATAGCTTCCATTTAAAATCATTAATTGTTCATTAAACAATGATTAACTTTCACATCTGCTGTCTTTGGAAACTTAACGCGCTTACACATTTTAATGAAATAACTTAAAGAGTCTAAAAAGAAAAGTTATCCCACATTTACATGCACTTAAAATCAAAGATATTGACGTTCAATAGGATTGAATTAATTTATTCTACATGACTATTCTCTTTGCGTTTGTGTGAAGTTTAAGCTACATTTCTTTTTTAATTATCTTAAGTGAACATAATATACAGTGAAACCTCTCTGTAAGGGTCACCTGCCGTTCCATTAAAAATTGGCCCTTATGAGAGGTGGGCCTTGAATAGGGGTGACCAAGTTTTTCATTTCACTTTTTTTTTTATCTCGCGATTTTAAAAATCTGCATATTCTTTCAATAAGTTCTCTTTATTTTTAACAATATTGTTTAATTAATTCTTGCTGCAATTAAACTGTGATGCCAATTTTCTTGCAGATTTTCCTTAATCATAACAATTAAGAACTTTGATTTTGTCATTCAAATCCAAATGTACTCTTTGTCTTGATATAGGGGCCATAATTTTAAATTTTACATAAGCCTGAGAATAAAATTTCTAGTGTAAAAATTGTGCTTCAATATGCATTCACAGTTTTAGTAAATGTTGAATCAGTTTTTCAAGATAACCTGTTATCCTTTGTGTACCCATAGCAAAGGGTCAAGGTTCCCCTCCAACAAATGTCTTACATGTTTAAAGGTCAAACAGAGTGTAAGGAACACCTGTTTGTGTCACTTGTAAAAAAGTTGAAACCCTTCATTGCATTACTAAATTCTTCCCATCTCCTCTTGCCATCTCTGTTGCAACTGCATTTGTTTGCTGACCTCGTATCTTTTGATTCAGGAATTCAGTACACCTATTTAGGATTTAAGGCACTTGTGAAAAAAATGGCCTTTATGTGGGGCAAGTGCGGCCCCTAATAGGAGTAAATTTAACATTATGTCTATGGGAAAAATTTTCGTTCCTAAAAATACTGGCCCTTAATAGAGGTGGCCCTTGAATAGGGGTGGCCCTTAAAAGAAGTTTCACTGTATATTGTTTTGGAAAATTTATTGATTCCATGTCTTCCCACGCTCGTTTATTAAGAAATTTGACTTTTGAAATAAAATAAAATTGAAAATATTGTACATCAGAAATATGAGTTTAAGCTTCTAAGTTTTAAAAAAAAATGTGTTTGCTTTATACTAAAAAAGTAAAAAAATCTACATTATTTTTATCATACAATTTGAAGCAAGCATTATTTTTTTCGGCAGTATAAACCCACCCAATTGCATGCAATATATTACATTATGTTTAGAGAGCGTTATACTCTAAAACATATCTATGAATTTAAGGGGGTTTTTCGTTGCTCTTCTTTCGTTAAATTACGAAAATTTCCACATGGACTTGCCCATTTGCCCATCCTCCCTCAAAATACTGATATTTTACCGATCTAACAACATAACACTTAAGTGAAATCCTCCAATTTAATTTGCATTTTGGTCAAATTACAAGGTTGTGCCGCCCTTTATCGTTTTAGAAACGGAATTTCAATGTATTTCCTTTTTTACTCAAATAACAGAAACATAGCGAATTTAATTTAAAATTATTCTGAAATCTTTCAAACAAAAAACGGAAATTTCGTGAAATAACAGAAAATTTTCTTCAAATGACATGTGTGTTCCAGCAACTGTGCTGACGGTACATTATTTTTTCATGAAAAAATTTTCGACAGTGATTTTGTATTTCATCATTTAAAAAATAATCATATATAGTCTTTGCTATTCATGTAAGCGTGTCAAGAAAATATGATGACAGCTGGCCACGTGTACTGAGCATTTTTCAAGCATAAAGACAGAAAACTTTTACTCAAAGACATCTTTAGTGCATTGGCTGTGTCGTAATGTAGACTGTTTTCAAAATTTAAATATATGTAAAAATCGCGGCATTTTTAAAATATACAATTTGACAATATCAATTAATTACAATGATTGCAACAATTGAAAATCCTACGTAGAGACAATGAGCATTAATATCTGAACTTTTTTGTTAAAGCTTAAAGGAAATCGGCCAAGCGGTTATCGAGCAATACAAGTGGCTAGGGGAGGGGGGAATTCCATTCTTAGAAAAATGCGTTTATTAAAATCTGTTTTTGGTACAATTAATTACATCTGGATATTTGTCTCATAAACCTTTGTAATAATTAAAATATTGAAAAACTTTTAGGCTATATTATACAGACTGTAAGCTATCTGAAAAAATACTAAAAAAATTTTAACCAATCGTTTGAAAGTATCAAACGCGCATTTTCCCTTAATAAGCAATAACTTATTAAAATATTAATACAGAGCTTTTCAGACTATTACTGTCAATTTGTATTTAAAATTTATAAAACTACCCTTGTATAATGTTTCTGCCTCGTTTGGAAGATTTTTCCAACAGATGCAAATTGTTTTATCATGAATAATCATTACTGATAATAAGAAATATTCTCTAAAAAAATCTTGTTACGTTTATTTATTCTTGTTATTTTATTATGAATTTTTTTGTCACTGGGTAATAAAAAATCCTATAAAAAATAAATTCAACTCATTACCTTTTTTTTTTGATAAAGGTTTTTTGTATTTCCAAGAGCATATATGCTTTTTTCATGTTGAAAAAAATATCAGTTATTCTTTTAATGACCACAATATACTTTTTAAATATTAAATGATGGAATTATTAAATTTTATTAGTTTTACATATAAATGTGAGTTTTATTCTTTAATACTTTCATCCCAGCATAGATGCTTTATAGTAAGATATGCATACGTATCGTGCATTGATTAAAAATTGAATACATTCTATTAGTTTTGTTTTGTTTAGTTATAAATCTGCATTGTTAAGACAGTGGATCCACAATTACTCGACAATTACTATTCACATATTTGGTACAATGTTACCCTCAAGTAGAAACTTGATAACTCTACTCATTGTAATAGAAACACGCTTAAGTCAACTGCAATTTGATATATTCTATATCAACTACTCTTTCGAAATTGCTCCTTTGTTGACCAGTACTTTCTAACTAAAATTAATTTTTTGTTCGTATAATACAACTTAGCTTCTAATTTACTCAAAATGAATTATCTTATCAACGGTTCTTTATTATGCTTTAAATGTGTTTATATTTAAGAATTTTGAAAACTATCAAACGTTAAAACAAAAAACGATAAAATAAACTGCCCAATACCGAAATTACATATATGCCAAAAAGTAGTAAGAGAATGATAATAGATAATCCATGTTTATTACATCAGAAAAATATATTTAAAAAAATTAAAAGAAGTATTACTAAAGACAATAATTCTGAATATTTACCTTTAACCTCATGTTTCCAGGAATATTGTGAAATGTCCCTTTAAGCTGCCTCCTACATATTAATTTCAAACTTGTTCCACTAACCATACTTATTAATCCTTTGTTTCAGTTAATCTCTGATAATATTAAACGATTTTTTGTTTAGAGTATGGGAGTTTTAATTGTGGCCATCCGGTATTAAAACAGATAATAGGGAATATACTTACAGACGCACAAACTGAGGGTTTGTGGGCGATATATTCATAATGTCCAAGATGAAATGTTACATATTCGACAAAGAAATTATTTTTAATAACGATTTAAAAAGTACTTAATAAATTGTTTTCTTAAATGCCAAATACGCACGGTGGTCGGCAATTTTCTTATATTCAATTTCTTATTAAGTAAACTTTAATTATGAAACATTCTAAAACTAAATGATTTTTAAAATATATATATTAATAAGTTAAATTATGACAATTTTTCTTACGTCAGAGTATTTATTTCGTCTAAACGGAGCTGCTCTTCTAGACATATTTCTTAAAACAAATAGAAAATTATATTTGAAGTATATTCCAAACGTGCTTAAAAATAATGAGGGTTTGAAGGATAATGATTGTTCGAATAAAAATGCAAGCTTTATATTCGAAAGTAGATATCCAAATTACTCCAGCCGTTTCTTTTGATTTAACATTGAGTTATTCCACGTTCTTTTTTTATTTGTGAATCTTTAGAATATATAGGATTTTTTTTTAATTAAATGAAATGCAAAATAATTTTTAGTAACAGAAAAATAAAGTATTCAATCAAGATCCTCTTGAGATACATTTAAAAGTTATTTTTTTAAATTATTATACAAAGGGAATCCATAAAAACTGAGAGTTATTTTTTTTTACTTAGTGGCAACACCGCGAAACTAAAAAATAAAACTGCAGGCGATTTTTCTTTTATCTGTACGTTTATAAACATTCTATTCATTTTTCTTAGTTTTGTGCTTGTTCAAAGAACTGTTTTTATTTGCTCTACACAAATGGAGGTGAGTGATTCAGAGTTAAAAAGCGAAATGCATTTTGCCATACAATTTTGCTATCGCTTGGACAAAACAGCTCCAGAAACAGTTAAGTTAATGAACGAAGCTTAAAAAGACAAATGTTTTGGTGAGTATACGATTTTTAGATGTCATGGTGACTTAAAAAAAGGACGTTTGTCTTCAAAACTGACTTCTAAGACTGACCGACAAGAAAGTGTTGTGAATGATCGAAATGTTAACACTGTGTGGGCAATTTCGCAAGAAAATCGGCGAATGACATGTGAGGAGACAGCGGCATCAACTAATATTTCGAAAACGTCGACATTTCGCATTCTACTCAACAATTTACAACTTCGCCACGTTTGTTCCAGATGAGTCGCTCATCACTTTACTAAAGAACAGATGTTATCATGAATTCACTAATGTTGCGAGGTGGAAACAGATGCTTCAAAATGATCCGAATTTCCTAAAGACTGTAATAACAAGTGATGAAACTTAAGTGCATCATTTTGATCCCATTACCAAGTCCGCAAGAAATGTATGGTTCAGTGCATAGTCTCCGGCAAACCAAATCTGCTGGAAAGATCATGATGATTAATTTCCTTGATCATAGTTGTGTAACCTATCAGCATGCTGTGCCTCCCAAAACTACTGTGAATGGTAAATATTATGTTTCAGTTTTGAAAATATTGCGACAACAAATTAAAAAAAAACCGTCATGAACAGGTAGGGAATTGGATATCACGATAATACTCGCCCGCATGTCTCTACTTCTGTTCAGCAATATCCAAACTAATTATATTTAGTACTATGATACATGTAATTTTAAAATCATGCCACATTCTCCTTACAGTCCAGATCTGGCACCATGCGATTTCTCTAGCTGTTTTCGACTTTGAAGGAGAAGCGCTATGGCAGAAAATTTAATGCAGATTCTGAAGTTATTTCAGCAGGGCAGGGTGCTTTGAAGCAGCTTCCAGGAAAAGGCTTCTCTGCTTGTTTTGAAAAATGGGTTGAACGATGGGACAATTGCATATCATCTGAGGGAGTGTATTTTTAAAAAGAATGATGAATTATTTTGCTGTAAATACATTTCTTGATTTTTATGATTTTACTCTCAGTTTTTATGGAAAGCCATTTGTATGTATCTTACTTATAATTTATAATCTAATTTTCAAAATTATTATTCGACATTCCTTTTATATATATATATATATATATTTAAATAAAGGATTCAATCAAAGACCTCTTGAGATACCTTTAAAAATTATTCTTTAAAATATTATATGTATTTCAGTTATAATTTATAATCTAATTTCGAAAATTATTATTCGACAGTTCTTTTATATATTTTTTTAACATTTCTAATTTTATTCATTTATTAAAGATTCATTAATGTATTGAAATTCATGTTTCGATTAATATACTTTTTTAAATGCAAGTACGTTTTTAATGTAAAGTAAATCATCAGTTCACATTTGATTCTTTTCCGTATAATTTGTTTTATAAACTGTATTTTATGAAAAATGCTTTAATTGTCGAATATTTCCATTTTTACACATTAATCAACTGCAAGAATGCATTTAATGGTCAATGTTTAATTATTATTGATTTTTGTTTTTAATTTTTCCGTCCATTTTAAGATAACTTGTATATTTCGACATCATTCTGTCAATGAAATCGCAGAAGAATTTCGACGTCAAAAATAGTCTTGATATTAAATAACAATGCAGATATTGTAATGGCATACTTTCTTTTAACAATTAGATGTTTTTCAGATATTTTTAAGGCACGGTATAGTATTTGAAAAACTGATTGCTCAGTTTTAATTTTATAAAATAAGATGGAATTAATATACTTTTATTCATTAGTATGAAAATTTAAAAACAATAGTGAGGATTTAACTTCATTTTTACTTATTTGATTTTATTTTCGTGTTTCAGGTATGCTTTAAGTATTTAAAACTATTATATTTCTTCACATTTCAGAAAGTCTAAAATTTAAAGAATAGAAGAAGAAGTGGTAATACGAAATCCTGTTGGTCATATGGATCCGTATAGTTACTTAGAGATAAAGGAGTACATCTAGAGTACATACTACATCTAGAGATAAAGAAGTATGACTGGAACTACCACTGAAGGACAGGTGAGACCAGCCAATAGGTCTGTCATGTTTAAAAGGTAAATAGATAGTGATGCATTTTTCATATGATCTCCTTAAAATATTTTGCAAGATTCATGCATGATTTTGTTTCTTTTTCATATCCGTCTTGTTGAATCTGAGTTTTTTAATTCTGAATCTTCAACTAGACAATTTAGACTGTAAAATTGTCCGACGAAAAGGAAATCCTATTGGTAATATGGATCGCTATGATACTTAGAGATTAAGAAAAACATTCTATATGACTGGAACTACTACTCAAGGACAGATGAGACCAGCCAGTAGGTCAGTCATGCTTAAAAATAAAATATATAGTGGGCATTTGTGACTTGACCACCTTAAAATATTTTGTAAGTTTCATGCATGATTTTGTTTATATTTCATATCCTTGTTGCTGTATCTGAGTTTTTTTAATTCTGAATCTTCGACTAGACATTTCATGTTGCAAAATTCACTAATAGTTTTATAACTTTTTTCGGTAATTGTGTTATGATTTTACTTTTATTGGTACCACTGAATGAGTACATATTACCCACATGTTACGTAGGAAGAAATTTCAATTTTTCTATAAACCTATTTATTGTTATATGTGAAGAAACGTCAAGTTACACACATGTTAAAGAAATGCTACTGAATACATCCATACACAGAATTTACGAAAAACCTTTCATTCTTAATAAATGAAATAAGGGTCGTATTGTCACGCCTTTATATTACAGGTACTACTTTATATCAATAACACTCATAATCCTTCTTCTCATTTTTCCTGCAATTCATAATTAATTCACAAGAAAATATCTTATTTGTAGAAAGTGTCACCCATGAATGTTTGCATAAATTTCACAAATGTTTGCCTCGTTAAAATGTATTTTGATGGCCAAATACATAAATTTTATGAAAATTGTATTGTAGTTACGTTTTCTCTCTTTTTTTCGTGGTCGATACCCCTTTAAAATTTTCAACATGTTTTCAATACATGATGTTTGTATTATTACACCACTGTTAAACCCTTCTCTACGAGCATCCGAAACACTTATTTTAATCTTTGAACAACACTTTTTTCGAATAGTTATGTTTGATGTTTTTTTTTTTATTATTTGATGAAATGTTGTGATTAAATAAGGCGAAAATTACTTTTCGAAAAAAGCGCTAGTCGAATTAAAGGTTTCGTAGAATCAAAATAAAATAACTCTGAGTCCTTTTTTATGAGAAAATCTGAAGTCGCTTTCAGTTCCAGGTTTAAGAAACTGAACTTCCCCGTATACGAGACCTATTAGACTCATAAAGACATAAAATCTTATTTTATCTTATGAACTTATTAAGAGGCACTTATTAATCTTCACCAAATACAATTGATAGCACATAAGTTGAATTATTGAAAAAATGCGTTAAAGTATTAACATTTAAAAACTAGAATGACAAGAATGACAACCATTATAAATATTAGCTATTTTGATACTAGATGTAAAATCTTAATTAATTTGCATATATCTTTAAAAATTTATTTAAATAAGATATCTATGACAAAGATCATTTATATGTTTTTATTATTTCAAAATAAATGAAAATTTACTGTAATAAAAAGCATCAAATGAATGTATAATATGACAATAAGTAGTTACTCTCAAAAAAACTATTCCGTTACGAATTTTGAAGTATCAGAATAATGCAAATTTCTAATGAAATTTGAAAAGCACATTTTAAAGTAACAAAATAATCTAACGAAAAATCTGATTTTTATTTTGTTTTTTGTTTCATACAAGAGATTTCCAAACTTAAAATCATTTTCGCATTAATAATACAGATAATTGCTATTACAAATAATGGACCAGATTTAAAAATATCATATTTTCGAAACTACTGCACATATTACAATAAGTGTTGCATGAATTTAAAGAGAAATATACTAAGTGTTTTTTCAGTTACAAATGTTCGATGTGGGACCCTTTTGTTACATGGTATACGTCCAATCTGTAATCGAGTTCGTTCCAAAGATTTTGTAGCATCACTCTGTCAACTGCTCTGAAAACTTCACAAATGCATTCTTTAAGTTCTGAACACTGTGTTTTCGACATTGGTGGTACATAAACAATGTCTTTGACACTGCCCGAACTTAAATAACGCATTTGTGCAGAAAAACGTAGCATTCTCTTGAAATAACTATGAAATTTCTATCACTAATTAATGACATATGTGCTTGTTGAAGGTTAAAACCGACTATAAAGAACAGATTAAAAAAAAAAAAAAGATTCAGACAAATGTTTTTTCATAACTAGATAAGGAAAATTTTTGGATAGAGATTTAATTTTGGGGTTAAAAGAAAATATCACTTTATCTTACAAGTAAAGGTAATATAGTCTGTGGCGGCGAATTTCGAATTTTATAGTTCATTAGATTCGTCTCATCGAGCTTAGTAATTTTAAACCTCGTATATTGGTCATTAAGTAGATTTCGTATGAAATACTACCTATAATCATCTCCCCTATGTTGGAGTTTCGGAAAAAATTGGAGATCTACACCAATCATGACCCCTTAGAATCTAAAACCACCCCTAGTAAAAAACTTTGTATATATACATATATACGCTGGTGTGAAGAATGGAGTATGGTACAGATAAATTAGCATAAAAGCCTAAAAAGGAAACAGAACGACATAAAAAACCAATTAGGCGATAGACCTGGAACAAACGCACTAGGACATGCTCATGTATGGTATATGACGTAAAAGAAGAAGGTGCTAAGGTGATAAAGTACAGAGGGGATGGACGTTCAACAATTCGGTGAAATCTATCGCACGGTGTAGAGTGATTTCAACAACGGTTTTCTTTTACTATTGTGTGATATGGCCAAGAGGCAATCCAGGAGATGTCATTTGGATGACCTTACAGGAGGTGAGATCAATGATAGGTTAGAAGAAGATCGAAGTGTGACAAGTGTGATTGAAGAGTTCGGGATCGCTCACAGCATCGTTTTACAAGCCAGGAGGGCATTTCAAACGATGGGAACTGCTGTCCGGGCATTTCAAACGATGGGAACTGCTGTCCGGGCATTCCGCAGTGATTGCCCACGATGAACAACAACAGTGGAAGACCGTTATATTGTCCTGCAGGCGAAACGAAACAGGTAGCAGACAGAAATCGCAAGGCAGATAGAACAGACAACTGACGTCGGATATCAAGTTTTACCGTGGCTAGGAGGCTGCACAAATGTGGCCTATATGCACGATGACAGAACAGTGTGTGCCATTAACGCCTGTTCATCGTAGATGCCCTTTTCTGTGGTGCCAGGTACACAAGAACTGGACACAACAGGAGTGGGGTCGAGTACTCTTTACGTATGAGAGCCGATTTAGTCTGACGAACTATTCTGGACGCATACACCTCTGGTGAAAGCAGGGAACACGTAATCTCCTCTCCAACATCATCGAAAGGGACAGTTTTGGAGGTGCTGGAGTTTTTGTTTGAGGTGGTATCATGCTTGGTAGCCGTGCGAAATTCCACGTCTTCCAAAGATGTTCAGTCTCTAGTGTTCGCTATTGCGCGGAGATTCTCATGCCTCACGTGCATCTGTTTAGAGGTGCTATGGGTCCGGACATCCTCTTCATGGGTGAAAATGGTCCCCCTCATAGTACAACGCTTGTCGAAGAGCTCATGTAGAGTGAAGCTATTCAACGTATGGATTAGCCTGCTAAGTCACCGGACCTAAAGACCCTAAAACACGTGTGGGACCTTCTCCGGAGAGCTTGGCAGCACCGTTCCAGGCGCCAGCAATAATTCCGCAGCTTCAATTTCCGTTACAAGAGGAATCGGACTCGTTGCCACAACAGCTAATTGTCAACCTGGTCCTCAGAATAGAAAGACGTTGTAAATCCTGCATCGCAGTCAGGGGTGGCCATATCCCCTATTAGAAGCTGAATGTTTCTGCTTTTGCCTGTAAGATGGACGTTTCTGTCTTCTCTACAGTTGTGCTCCAAGTAATCTTTTCAATAAAATGCCTTTGTATCTTTCTGATTCCTTGTTTAGATGGTTTTTATCACTTGTCCCATATTTTCACATCTTGGAGATCTTATGGTATGATTTCGGTCGATGTGGAAAACTTTTGCACGACCGACGTTACATTCGAAAAACCCTCTTGGCCATAATTTTTGCACACCAGTTAAATTGTTTCATTTTTTAATGTCGTTCATTGATGCGGATACTGCATTGATTAATAATTTTTCTTAATTCAATTTATTTGGCATGGTGGTTTTATAATTATTGGTGTATAGTCGATAGGGTTCATAATGGAATTCAATTTTTAGCTTATTGCTGGATTCCATTACAGAAATCAACTATGTTTTTTGCTTATATATGTATCTTAGATATCCTTGAAAAAGTGAAATACTATATAAGCTTCCGGCTTCATTCATCCATTTAATCTATTGTTTGTTTATGATACGTCTTTTTGTGGTTCAACATTATTTAGCTGGTTATTTGTATCTTTTGTAGGATATTTTATCAAAATTTGGTGGTTTTTCATATGTTTATATGGATTTATCGTCCGCAATATGCTAATGAATTAGTGATATTGTGCTTGATTCTGCATTACTAGTTAAAGGTTCCATCTTTATTTTGTATAATGTTAGTGATATGAATTGTAGCTGAAATTATTATTTAATTTTATTAATAGGAAATCGATGATGATTTGTAATTATATAATGGTTATATATATATATATAACCGTTATATAATATTACAATTCATCATCTTATTTTTATAAAAATAAAATTAATAAAGTTACATTACACTGACATTATACATAATAAAGCTGGATCAACTATTATTAATTTTACTAATCATTATCGAAATTTTTTTAATAAACTTTTATCCTAATCACCAATATATGAAGTATTAATAATTAAAGCATTCAAAATTGTCGAAAGGAAAAACAACAGGATGTCAAATTCATAAAAAGAACAAGTAAGTAATGAAATATATGAAGGAAATCATAAATATTTAAAATATTTTCTAAAACTATTTGTAACTAAATCAATTTAACCAATGAAAAAAAGTGATATATTAGCGGTTAGTTATAGGTATATATAAAATTTATATATACAGTAAACTCCCGACTATCCGGCCCTCCGTACTATCCGGCTTTGTCAAAAAATGAGTAATTTTGTAAGCATACGAGACAGGCAGGTTTCCGTGCGTGGGAAAGTGCTCACTCACGACAGGACGGAGCCAGACGGGAATGCAGAATGCAATAGCAGAACAAAGACAGACAGAAAGGGAGGGGGTAACGGGGTTAAAAGATACGTTAAGAGCTGATTGCATTGTTTCAGGCAGAAGTTGAATCCAACATGTCTCCGAAAAGCTGCCGTCTTTTGGCGGTTGCAGTGACCCCTTTATTGGCAACTTTCGGATTTCATTCTCACAATAAAATAAATTAGAGAAGTATAATAATGTAGTAAATATAGAAGCAGGCGTTTGCTGCAGGCGGATATACAGCAAGTAAGCGTCATTTTAAAAGCTAAAAGAATAAGTTCTTAAACAACAGTTAAAAGGTAAATTTTAGGGCAAAGCAAAAGTGCAGTCAATTTATGACAAACGGCGACGTAATAAAGTTTCAGCGGCAATCTGGAGAGAGATTCCAAGGTTTGGCGCGCTTCCTCTACCCACGATCACGTGACGGTCTGCGGAGATGTATGTTTCAAGTAAGGTTGCCAAATCTGTTTTTACTTTTATGAGAAGTCTGTGGTTCGTAGAGTCTTGAAGGTGTGCTTTGTGTTTATTTTTGAAGATTAACGAAATGGGTGACAAACGAAAAAAGGTTGTAGTGACTATGGAGGAGAAACTACGCGCTATAAATCAACTGCAGTCTGGGGTGACGGCAAAAACTATTCCTTCGGAGTTAGGAGTTGGTAAAAGTACGGTCGGTGACTGGAAGAAAAATCGAGAAGAAATTGAAAAGTGGTGTGCTGCCCAAGCCAGTGGAAGTGGAATGAAAAAAAGAAAAACCATGCTGAAAGGTAAACATAAAGAAGTCGAGGAATCTTTATTTTTGTGGCACCAACACTTAAGAGGAAATGGTTTGCCTGTTACTGGACCGATATTGCAAGAAAAAGCATTTCGTTTCTCCCGATTATTAGAAGGAGAAGATTCAGAATTTACGGCCAGTGAGGGATGGTTTGATCGCTTTAAAACACGATTCGGTATTCGCCAGATTACCATAAGGGGGAGGCTTTATCTTCCAATAAAGAGGCTGTACCTTTGTTCAAAGACTATTTTGCTAAGCTTATTCAACGGGAGGAAATTTGTCGGGAGCAGTTGTACAACTGCGATGAGATCGGTTTAAATTAAAAGATGCTCCCTACAAAAACGCTTGCGTCAAAGAAAGAAGCCGCTGCTACCGGATACAAGAAAAGCAAGGAACGAGTCACAATATTGACTTGCAGTAATGCGACAGGCAACCATAAGCTTAAATTAACTTTAATAGGAAAATCAAACAAACCTAGAGTTTTAAAAAACTGAAAAATCAGGAATCACTATCCCTATATTATACGCACCAAAAGAAAGCATGGATGAATTCAGCGATCTTTAAAACCTGGTTCCAAAATGAATTCGTACCGAGTGTAGAAAAACATTTGAAAGACAGCAATTTGCCGAGAAAAGCTCTGCTAATTCTTGACAACGCACCTTCGCACTCATCTGTTGATGAACTCGCAGATGGAGACATCAAAGCTGAATTTTTACCATCCAATGTAACGGCTTTTGTCAGCCGATGGACCAGAGCGTCCTTGAAATGATAAAGAAAAAGTATCGCCGGCGTCTTCTCAGTTCGTTGATATCAGCGATTGATAATAATGAAGACTACATAACCACTCTGAAAAAGATTGACATACTAGATATCATAAGGTGGGTGGCGGCAGCATGGGAAGAAATTCCAAACATACTAATTGCAAGGTCTTGGAACATTCTTTTGGACTATAAAAGTTAACATAATCCCGAGTTCGAAACTGAAACGGAAGATGAGAACAATAAGCTTCTTTCGTTGCTGAAAAATATACCGGGCTCTGACGATGTCAATGCAGAGGACATTACAGAATGGATTAAAAATGACGAAGTTAATGAATTAACTGACCAAGATATTGTAGAAATGGTGGCACAGGGAGAAGTAAAAGAAAAAAAGCGGAGGAGGAGGATTGCAGAAAAAATCTCATCCCACATTCGGAAAGGATCAAGACGATTGAGGCAGCAATGCAGTACATTAGTCAGCAGGAGGAAGCGACGCCAGCTGACATCATCTGCTTGCGTAAATGGAGGGACTTTGCGTTGCGGAAGAGGGCTAACAGGGAGAAACAGTCATCTATCAAGGACTTTTTCAAAAACTAAAAACTGTAAGTTTCGACTCTTTTATTCTATACATAACTTTTCATGTTTGTTCAATCATTTATTAATGAACAGTAGGCTTATATTTTAAGTTAATGTTTTGCATATTTTGAAATTGTATGTACTGTATATATAAAATTTATCTTAAAATGTATTACGTGTGTTTTTAATATCAAGGCGGGGAGGGGGGGAGGGCAAGAAGTGAGTAAATATTTTTAGAACTCCGGCCTATCCGGCTTTTTTGTCATCCGGCCTACCCTTCCGCCACATTAAGCCGGATAGTCAGGAGTTTACTCTCTCTATATATATATACATTTTCTTTGCAAACAGCCTAGGCTCTTTGCAAAGAGCCGGGCTAATTGGAGAATCCATCTCCCTTTCTCCAATTAGCCTGATATTTTTCAGGCTTATTACAAAGAGTCTAGAAAGCGTCAGGCTAATTGAAAAATGAACACTTATTATCCGATCAGGGTGATATTTTTAGCTCACAGGCTATCAAAGCCTGAGAGCTTATGTGCCCGCCGATTCTGTATGTACGTGTGTACGTACGTATGTACGTAACGCGATAACTCTTGATAGAAATATCCGATTTGCTTCAATTTTTTTTTCCTAGGTTCATTCTGATAAGGTGCTTCCCTGATTATTTTTTGGGGGGTTCATTGGTTAAGGATAAAGGGGGAAAAGGGGGGCCATCCCCCCCCCCCTTAATTTATAAAAATGGGTTTTGTATGCAGAAATATTCGATTTGCTGCAAATTTGGTATACCGGTTTATTGTGTTAAGGAGCTTCCCTGATTACATTTGAAAGCTCATTATATAAGTATAAAGGGGGCTACCCCCCTTAATTTAGATAAATCGGTTTTTCATGATGAATTATTCGATTTGCTCCAAATTTGGTATACCGGTTTATTAAGTTAAGGAGCTGCCTTGATTAGATTTGGAGGTTCATTAGTTACATATAAAGGGAGGAAAGGGGGGGCTACCCCCCCCCCTAATTTAGATAAATGGGTTTTTCATGCAGAAATATGCGATTTGCTATAAATTTGGTATACCGGTTAATTATGTTAAGCAGCTTCCCTGATTACATTTGGAAGATTATTATTATGTATAAAGGGGGGAAAGGGGGGCAATTGCCTCTCCCCTTAATTCAGATAAATGCGTTTTTCATGTAGAATTATTCGATTAGCTCAAATTTGGTGTACTGGTTTATTATGTTAAGGAGATGGCTTGATTAAATTTGGAGGTTCATTAGTTAAGTATAAAGGGAGGAAAGGGGGGGCTACCCCCCCCCCTTAATTTAGATAAATGGGTTTTTCATGCAGAAATATGCGATTTGCTCCAAATTTGGTATACCGGTTTATTATGTTAAGGAGCTTCCCTGATTAGATTTGGAGGTTCATTAGTTAAGTATAAAGGGAGGAAAGGGGGGGGTAGACCCCCACCCCCTTAAGTTAGATAAATGGGTTTTTCATGCAGAGTGTTTCGAATTGCTTCAAATTTCGTATACCGGTTTATTATGTTAAGGAGCTTCCCTGATTAGATTTGGAGGTTCATTAGTTAAGTATAGAGGGAGGAAAGGGGGGCTAGACCCCCCCCCCTTAATTTACATAAATGTGTTTTTCATGCAGAGTTATTCGATTTGCTCCAAATTTCGTATACCGGTTTATTATGTTAAGGAGCTGCCTTGATTAGATTTGGAGATTTATTGGTTAAGTATAAAGGAGGGACAGGGGCTAGTGTCCCCTTAATTTAGATAAATGGGATTTTCATACAGAATTATTCGATTTCCTTCAAATTTGATATACCAGTTTATTACGATATGGCTTCCTTCATTTGATTTGGAGGTTCATTGGTTAAGTATAAAAGGGGGGAAAGAGGGGCAATTGCCCCTCCCCTTAATTTAGATAAATGGGTTTTCATGCAGAATTATCTAATTTAGTTTAATTTTTTTTTCTAGGTTCATTCTAATAAGGAGCTTTTCTGGTTAGATTTGAAAGTTCACTGGTTCAGCATAAAGGGGGAAATGGGGGAGCTAATACCCCCCCCCCCTTAATTTAGTGAAATGGCTTTTTCATGCAGAGTTATCTGATTTGCTTCAAATTTGGTATACCAGTTTATTATGTTAAGTAGCTTTCCTGATTAGATTTGGAGGTTCTTTGGTTAGGTAGAAAGGGGTGCAACGGGGGCTAATACCTTCATTTATTTTTCGAGGGGCGTTATTCTTTGAAATAAGAGTATAATATACAATTAGTGTGAATAGCCTGTGATCTCAATGCCATCAGTTTTACTGGGCAATTTTCTTTTTATTAGGTTTATTAACGCATAACCCTACCCAAACCCGAAAAATAAATTACAACAGACCGTACCCCGATCCGAGCAAGACAAAATAATTTCAGTCTACATGCAACCCGACCCGAACATGAGAGTTCCATTTGAAAACACCCGAAATCCCGAGCCATATCTGATAACCGGCAAAAATATTCCAAATATCCATAACCGGATCCGAACAAGACAAATTAGTTTCCGTGCACACGCAACGCTACCAGAACCTAAAAATTCCCTTTGAAGTCAACTTGAAACACGTCCCGAACCAAATCTTAACCGACAAAAATATTCCAAAGAACTATAACCCGATGTAAGCCAAACAAAATAATCTCCGTCCACCGGCAACCCGATCCGAACCTGAAAGATCTAATTGAACTCAATCCGAATCCTGGTTGTGGTCGATTTTCGGGTTGACTTCAAATGGAACCTTCAAGTTCAGATCCGGTTGAAAAAAAATTAAACTAATTCTGATAATTGTGCATGAAAACACATTTATCTAAATTAAGGGGAGGGGCAATTGCCCCCCTTTCCCCCCTTTTATACTTAACCAATGAACCTCCAAATCAAATGAAGGAAGCCATATCGTAATAAACTGGTATATCAAATTTGAAGCAAATCGAATAATTCTGTATGAAAAACCCATTTATCTAAATTAAGGGGACACTAGCCCCTGTCCCTCCTATATACTTAACCAATAAATCTCCAAATCTAATCAAGGCAGCTCCTTAACATAATAAACCAGTATACGAAATTTGGAGCAAATCAAATAACTCTGCATGAAAAAACCATTTATCTAAATTAAGGGGGGGCGGTCTAGCCCCCCTTTTCTCCCTTTATACTTAACAAATGAACCTCCAAATCTAATCAAGCCATCTCCTTAACATAATAAACCAGTATACCAAATTTGGAACAAATCGAATATTTCTGCATGAAAAACCCATTTATATAAATTAAGGGGGGGACTAGCCCCCTTTTCCCCGTTATCCTTAACCAATAAACCCCAAACACTAATCAGGGAAGCACCTTATCAGAATGAACCTAGAAAAAAAATTGAAGCAAAT
This sequence comes from Maratus speciosus, assembly GCA_963932465.1. NCBI lineage: Eukaryota > Metazoa > Arthropoda > Arachnida > Araneae > Salticidae > Maratus > Maratus speciosus. Next base: position 417,073,815 of record OZ010790.1, on the reverse strand, counting down.
CGGATATTTCTATCAAGAGTTATCGTGTAACGTACATACGTACGTACGTACGTACACACGTACATACAAAATCGACGGGCACATAAGCTCTCAGGCTTTGATAGCCTGTGAGCTAAAAATATCACCCTGATCGGATAATAAGTGGTCATTTTTCAATTAGCCTAACGCTTTCTAGGCTGTTTGCAATAAGCCTGAAAAATATCAGTCTAATTGGAAAAAGGGAGATGGATTCTCCAATTAGCCCGGCTCTTTGCAAAGAGCCTAGGCTGTTTGCAAAGAGCCGGATTTCTCAATTAGCCTACGACATATATATCACTTGTTTCTGGACACGATAACTTCCATAATTTTGCACAAATCTTTTACAAACTGATACATAAAATCAAGGGGTATAGAATCTCGGTCAAGTTCGTTACTGGGCAAAATAGTACCAAGGGGGTGGAAGTAGGGAGGGGTTTAGTGGAAAACGAAAAACCCAATAACTTCTTAATTATAATGCATATCGACTCAGTTTAGAGTTATTATTATTTCTAAAAAAGTGGCCAAAAATTTATGTATGACAGTTTTTTGGCTAAAGGGGCGAAAAAAATAGGGTTTTGGAGAGAAACAAATTCATAACTCCGTAAATTCGCAAGATATCAAATCCAATTAAATTTATTATAAATTTTCTTGATATTATCTACCATTTTTATATTGACAAGTTTTTGAAAGGCCATATCTTGCTGCAAAAAAATTAAAAAGAAAAGAAAAGTGGTGTTATAGAAGAAAAAAATCCATAGCTTCGTCAATTAGATATCAAATCCGCATGAATTTATTATATATCTTCTTCATGTTACCTACAACTTTTATATAGACAAGTTTTTGATTAGACCTGTTTTTACAGCCAAAACAAATTAAAAATACATCGAGGTTTAAGAAAAAATATCGTATTATGGATGTACTCAAATACAAACTGCTTATTTTCTGAGTCATTTTTAAATTCATTTTTGCTTTCAAGCACATACAATTGGTAGGTTCTCTTATTCAGAAACAATGTAATGTGTCGTAATGTTCCAATTTTTTTATAGAGGCAGAATACATTTTTTAAAAAGATGTCAAAGTAGGCATTTTGAGCCTAATTTCTCGAAGTGATTATGTTGGAAACAAAAAATATGGTCGTACTGAGAAAATAATTGTTTATAAATCAAGTTCTAATTAATTGAAAGAATAATAAAAACATGGGTGGCTAAAAATGTCTTTAAAAATCACGTCAGCAAGTAAATGTGTCCGAAAATTTCAAGTTGTTGAGCATCAAAAAGTATTTTTCGAATACTGGCTTTAACATGATTCTGATAAAATCAGCTCTTATATAAAAATGAAATGAAAAATTCTTCAAAAGCGGCCAGATAAAACTGTCAAAATGGTTTTATCTCAAATGATGATTTAGTTTTTGTTTGTGAAATTAGTACTTAACTTCGAAATCTATTTGCGCCTGTAGGCCAAGCCGGTAGGTATTTTTGAGTTTTTATAATGACAGGGGCCGGTCATAGTTCAAAATTTCGTTCATTGAAATACTGATGCCTTCAACGAAATAAGTGGATTTAAGTTTACTAATTGTTTTTACAGTGCCATACATTGGCAATAACTACTGTAAGGTTATATTATTGCTGTTATTATAAGAATTCGCAACTGCAGATAAAATATTCGCATGATATTTGACAGGCAGGTTTTCGCAAGTTAGATGTGCTCGTCTAGTTCAGTGCTGCCAGTGGGCTACTTTTTTAAAACTTAGATTTCTTGATAGGCACTACTTTTCTGAAATGGTAAAATTTCCCTTGTTTTCTTCTTAATTAATATGGCATTAAATAAGGTGAATTTTACTATATAAAAAAAAAGTGATGCCAAACAAGAAATCAGAATTTTTAAAAAGTAGCCCAGTGGGAACACTACTCTAGTTTTATTCATCCTGTCAATACTTTTTCCGAATTACGAGCAAAAATCTTTGTAACCACACATTGTCGGTTATTTTGTCATTTTTCAGTAACTTCGTAACTTCTGTGTACGGTTGAATGCGAAAGCATTTTCTGCTACTGTTTATTTTCGGTAGCTCGTATTATGCAAGTTTTTAAACTTTGATCCGGTCCCCTGTCATTATTAAAACTCAATAGCCGATATGGGAGGTAGCAAATTACTTAGCTCGATGAGACAAATCGGATGAGCTATTAAAATCGAAATTCTCCGCCACAGACTATAGTACCTTCACTTGTTAGGGTATGGCGGAATAGCATCCCCGTGTGATATTTCCTGCCCTCTATAAATGCAGAAAGCAATTCTTTAGTTAGAAATTCGGGAAATATTCTGTTTTTAAACATAGTTGAAAGGTGTTTATGACCGGTTTATCTGTCTGCCGTCTACCATCCGTTGACTGCCGTCTGTTCGTGGTCTAATCTTCGTAAATATACTCGGATGGACATGTAATTAATATACGTTACTTATAGTAGGGTCTGAAATGTTTTCCAATTCGATTTTTGTGCCAAGTTTGGTATTTTTATTTTATTTTGTAGCTTTTGACATGTAGATTCCAAATATCTTAGGTGCCATTTTTTTTGTGCACATTTTTTAGGTGATTTTCAAGATGGCGTCCAAGATGTCTGCCATTTACTGACTTTTTTAATATTTGTGGGTTATTATTGACCAGTATATCAAATTATATATTTTGGGGGTCAAAAAAAGCAAATCTACAATCAAAATACGCATAAAGTGTGTTATTTATTATTTATTTATAAATTTACTACAAAATTACTAATATACTAAAGACATAGATTTTCTCATGACCATCGTTTTGGCATGCTACGACCTTCTCTTTGAAACACTGCCACATTCTACAGAGATTATCTCCCTGCAAGAAAAATGCAACTCACTACGTGAGAAATTGCACAATTGTGAAGTTGAAGCTACAACTTTGTTTGAAGAGATCAGAGTACTAGTTGAAAAAAATCGTCTTCCACATATTACACAAAGCAGTGGTGATATGGCAAAGTTCTTACTACAGTATATGAACCAATTTGGATCTTTGTTACGTTTCATCCGTGCCACTCGTCAAGGAGATTAGGCATTGCATCTCGCGTCATTAAAGAACAAACCAAGTATTATTTTGCTTATGACTCATTTCATTTTGCCAGACTCATTCCAGTATAATTAGCACAGATGAAGGACATTAAAACAACATATCCAGAAATTTTGAATTCTCTCCAATCTGGTTGTTTTGCAGTATCCAAAGCCAATATGCCACTTACGAAACTATTTTCAGAACAGAAGTTGGAACAGAAAATCAAAGAACTGAAGAACATTGGTGGAGTTATTGGTTTAACTGAGAATGAAAACGCCCTCGAAAGGTATTTCTTGTGTGCACCAGAAGTATTACGCATCGTTTCAACTTACTTTGAAAAGTACTGTCCATATGAAGTCTCTAAGCAGCCCAGGAAACACTATAAACTTCGGACTTCCATGTCGCTAAGAATTTTTCACAACACAGCCATCGTCATGAAGATTATTCGGGATCATTGTGGAGGAAACCCTTTCCAAGATAATACCACACTAATGAATATTGCATCCTCTATGAAAGTTCCAGAATTTGCGAAGGATGATATTCTGAATCGTCGACCAAAAGGGCCAATTGGAATTCGAAGAATTTGTAAGAGATAGACTAATTCGAGAAGAAAGGAAACTTCTTGTTCGTTTTCTTGTTGTTATGGAATCAAGACCTCAAATGTCTACAAACCTAAAAGATGCAATTGGAAACTACAAGTTTTTTGTAATACCCAAGATCATTATTTTCTTCTGATGGATATCTTCATATTCCATCTGACAAAGTTCATTCATTGCAGAAATAGAGCAATATAATCGATCACCCATACTTGAATCATTAGAATCCTCTGTTATTTCTCCGATAGAAAAAGTTTGTATTATAGATGGAATGGCAATCTTACAATCAGTAAAAAAGACACCTGCCATGAAAACTTGGGAAGACTTCGGAAATTCTTTTACCGAGATCATTATGAAAATGACAAGCGGATACACTGAAGGGAGAATAATAGTTGACCAATACCTTGAGCATTCATTGAAGGAGCAAACTAGTAAGAAAAGATTGGGGGCGACAGAACCTTTTAGATTTACTATTACAAATAGTACCAATATAACGTTGGTTTCATTAAAGTCGTTTCTTTCACATAATGAAACAAAATTACAGCTGACTATATCGGGAATAAATTACTACAGGTTTTTTCTGCTAGTGAGAAGAAAATTTTTGTCGTTATTGGCAGTAAGGCATACAGTAACCATGCGAATGTTTTCGATTCAGAATTATGTGATCATACACATAAAGAAGCTGACACCATTATACATCTTCATGTACTTGATATAGTGAATCACCATGATAATTATGAGATTGATGTATTTTCGCAAGATACTGACATTTTCATATTGCTGGTTGTCATCTAGTAAGCAGTGAAATCAGTTTTGTTACTGGTAGAGGCAACAAACACAGAAAAATTAATATTAATGAAAGATGTCGAGCAATAGGTGCTCATAAAAGCAAAATGTTTACTAGGTTTACATTTATATACTGGTGGAGACTGGGTAGGAAAATGTGTAGGCATTTCAAAACAGAAGTGGATAAAAGTGTATATCAATCTTCAGTGTGATTATAATATTATAACAGCTTTTCAAGAACTTGGGGAACCTAATGTTGATCCATTATCCAATCTGTCGTTGTTTGAAAAATTCACCGACTGGACTTATTTGAAAAATAGTAATTTTTAAAGGATTTTCAGAGTTAAGATGTCACTTTTTCAGAACTAAAAGTTTCGAGGGGGAGAAATTACCATCAACCCTTGGAGCACTGAAGTCACATATTCTAAGATCAAACTTAATTTGCACCATTGAAAGGGCTACAGAAATCCTCGACCTACAATAACCCCACTTATTGGCAATGGTTGTGGAAAAATGGCGAAGGAGTAATTTCTCCAATCAAATGACTGGAGTTACCTACTCCCAAAGGAGTTATTAAACTTGTGAAATGTGAGTGTAAGAAAACATGTACAAATGGGAAATGTTCTTGCTTAAAGAATTCTCTGGTTTGTACTGCCCTTTGCAAATGCAGTGATTGCAACAATACAAAGAACTATCAATACCATCACAGCGATAGCAGTGATTCAGAAGAGGATACATAACACCCCAGTACTGTATATACATATAAATGCTGTTTTTAATAATTTTTTTCAGTATCTTCAATAATTTATGTTATTTCATTTAAATACTTTGGTTGTGTATAACTGGTTAATAAAACGCTAGTACATCTAATGTCTGTCATATTTTTGTGGTTTATTTGGATCTTATAGCTTAAAACACTTCAAAAACTCAATTTACTCGTAATTTTATTATATATTTGTATTTCTTGACCCTGAAAACCTATAATTTGACATATTGGTCAATAATATACCTCAAATATTAAATTAGTCAGTAAATGGCAGCCATCTTGGACGCCATCTTGAAAATCACCCCCCAAAAATGTGTATAAAAAATGGCACCTAAGGTATTTGGAATCTACATGTCAAAACCTTCACAATACAACAAAAATATCAAACTTGGCACGTCAATCGAGCTGGAGCCACATTTTACGACATTTCAAACCCTACTATTATGTTTGGCATGGGGTGCTCGGTGTTGAAAATGAAGTTTCAACATTCATATTTTATTTTAGTAATGTTAAATAATTTCAAACATGATGAAATTGGTATACATTAATAAGCTTTACTACCAGGTGGTTTTGTAGTACAATTTTGCCATATGACCCTCGTAAATTAGGGATCCAAATGCTCTGGACACCGCTAATTTCTTACAGCTTATTTCGCCATCTTCAATCGCATATAATTTTGCTATTAGATAAGGCAAAATATTACTTTAAAATACTGATGTCTAGAGCATTTGGAGTCCTCGTTTACGCTTGACAACTGGCAACACTAGCTGTAGACTATGATGTGCATCACATTTATCGTTCATTTACAGGGACACATAAAAAATATCCGATACAATACTGTGTGTAACGTATTTCTATTAGGGATGGTTTCTGAAAATCAGTGAAAAATCTGCATGTTATACATATAAAAGTAAAATGCGGTAATTGTTTTTCAAAAGAACTTTACTCGGGCCATTCTTACACAAATACGTACACGCGTTGGACAATTTCTATTTAGTCAATACTTAGAGCTATAAATTATTTCAAGGATTTTACCATACGTGGTCATCGCATATATTTTTTTATTCAATTTATTTTGTTTCCCTAATTCCCTCCTGACTAACCTTTTAATGGCAAATATATAGTCAAGCCTATTCTTTATGCCCTCGAAGTTCAAAAAACATTCATCAATTATTTTTCTACATTTTAAACAAAACATCTAAAATCAGAAATATCTGCATACTTTTTATCATATGGTGCATTTTCGATACCTGTTTGTTAAAGGAGCCTCTAAATTTTTCTTTTTTATTAACTTGGTTCAATTAAGGCTTCAGAAAGAAATATTTGTGTATTTCTTACTAAAGAATATAAACAGCCATCAAGACAAACCTGGTGAATTTTTATTCTTGTTTTTATGTGCATTTTAAAAATTGCCACAAATTGCATTTATTAGATATATTTGTATTTAATAGATGAAGGGCTTGTTTATGTTAAAAAAATTATAAATATTGAAACTAATTGCTTTTGTGTATTATTTACACCATAAAGCTCAAGAAATGAAATTCCACTTGTTTCAAAACTTTATTTCATATGTCTCTAACTGCCATTAATAGTCCCTTAACCATGAATGCCCAGTGAAACTAATTTTGAATAATTAAGTTTTACTCATAATATTTTAATTAAGTAAACAAAGGGCAAACACGGAACTAATTACAAAGGGAACGAAATATATCTCGACATATTCCTGAAATTATCGATTTTCGTTTAAATTTTACTTGAAGTTTATGGGAGGGACAGGGCACACAATATTAGTGATCTATTTTATTTTTATTAAAACATGATAAAAATAACTATGACCCTAAAATAAATTTTTAAAAGAAAAAAAACTAATATATTTTCGTTTTCTTCTTATAATGTTTTTTTTTTTTTTTTTTTTTTTTTTTAATACTGAAATTTTATTTCTGTAATAAAATTTTCTGTAAGAAAATGGTCGATAAACCCAATTAGAATGAAAAAATATATAATTTTTTAATAGTTTACAAAGCATTTTACTATTAATTCATTTTCTTGTTTAATAAAATAAATATTTTGAAGTTTAACAATGCATTACGTATTTCATGCGATTATGCGATTAATTCAACCTGCATTATATCAGCGTTATTTGAAGCATACATTCAACGAGGAAAAGTATAATAGCTCCACAGCCAACATTCTTAAAGATCCAATGCATAAATTAACAGCCTAATAAAGTGTCACATTGTTGAAGTTAATGTATTAGCATTAGAAATTGTTTTGAAAGCATACATATTAATTTTAAAAGCAAATAATCTGATGAACTACACTTCTGTCCAAAAAATTATAATGTGGAATTTTACTGTGAGCGCGAAAACAGAAAGAAAGATGAACATTCAGCTTTCTTAGAACCTGTTTATTTTAATCAAAAAACATATTTCTAAATGATCCAGTCATTACTGTTGATCTCGAAAATTACATTATGTATAATCAATCATATAGAGATTGTCAAACATATGAAAGATTTACATATTTCTAAAAGAATCGTATAAAATTTTTATCCTAAAATGCTATTTTATTCCCAGTTGACAGTTTGTATAATATTCATTGAAGTAACATCACTTTATTTCAAATCTTCAGAATTATTTTACATTTTTATGAACCCAATTCCAACATCATTTTAAGAAATGTACTAAACATGTTTCCATCAAATTATTCTTGAAATTGCCAAAAATAGACTTTTAATGATAACATAATGTATGATAACATAAATAGTAATTTATGTTATCATAAGTTTCATTTAACATTGAAACTTTAATATGTTTTGAACTGACAAAATAAACGAAATACAACAGAATGGTGTTTTCAGGGAATACAAATAAAGATTTAAGTAATTTTCTATAACATTAATAAAGATGTTTCAACTAATATTTCACAGTGAATTTGTATAAAAAATCAATAATTGTTTCGTCTTGCGATATCTGCAATCAGAAACATTTGTAACATTTTCTGAAATTCAGTTATGTATCAAAGACGATTTGAATAAATAATCTTACAAGTTTTTATTTCAGATCCATGAAACAACTTAATTATTATTTTTTGGAAATGATATACATATTATAGTCTACGCTAAACTACGCATAGTCTTACGCACTTTTATTAACTCAGTTCCAACATTATATTTCTAAATACACTAAATGCATTTTACTCAAACTATTTTGGAAATTGATAAAAATAGAACTTTCTATGTAAAACATATGTAACTGGTGTTAGCATGCATATTTTATAACTTTTCAAATCTTCCATTTTCCGTAGAATTGCCAAAAAAAAAATTGAATGGAATAGAATGTTATTTACAGGTAACAGTAATAAAGATTCAATTAATTTTCTCAATAATAGTAATAAACGTATTTCAATGAATATTTAACAGCAGACTTCTGCAAAAATCAATAATTGCTTTGTTTTGCCGTATCTGCAGTCCGAAGATATTTGTAACATTTTCACAATTTCAGTTAAGTATTGAATAAAACGATTTGAATAAATAATCTTCCAAGTTTTAATTTCAGATCCATGAAACGACTTTATTATCATTCTTCTATAAAAAATGTACATATAAATGTCTACGCTAAACTTTCTAATAATAGAATAATAATCACAAATTCAATCTTCTGAATATACTAGAAACATTAGTTTTATATTCATGTTGGCTGAAACTTTTCTATTACATTTAAGAGTGTCAAAGATACCTACCTTTATCTGACTGTCATCTTTAGTTAATTTTCCTTCTTCAGTATCTCACAGATCATTATTAGCTAATCAGAAAGACAACACAAAACCTACTTCAACTGCTCAAACTTTTCCATAAATCAAAATATGCTTCAGAAGAATAATAAGCATTTTGATACATAAATAGGAATAATGGTTTGTTAATTTCGTTGGCACATTAATTACTTTTAGATTTTTACTGGATGATTCTTCAGAAAATCTTCTGTTTATTTTTATTAGTTTTTCTCTTCTTGATAAAAAGGGAATATGATAAAAATGTTTGATCTCCTGCTGCTAAAAGATATATTAATATAACAATATTAAAAATTGTATCATTAATTTTCTTTGCGACAAAAGATTTCATTTTCTTTAATGGAAATATTAATTTATCGATAATGGAATGTGGGATATGATACAGAGTTGACAGCCGTTTGTGTTGTTCTTATTGTTGAAGATATAAACATAATTTAGAGTAAAAAAGGCTAATGTATAAGCAAAATTTAGAGAAGCTGAAGATATAGGCTAAATTATAAAAACTAAATCGATTCCTTTCACTATAAAATAAAAAATTTGCTACATAAATTATTATCATATAATTTGTGGATGGGGATCATATCGTGTTCAGGATGATTTTTGTTTAAAAGGCTACGATAAATGATGCCATGGGCGAATATAACAGTTCTGTGTAAGGGATCTGATACGAGTACATATGTTTGTTCTACCCATTTTCTACATATCTTCCTGTCTTCTGTATTTTGATATTTTTATTTAAAAATGTTTTGTAAAACATATACCGGGGAAATACAGCAAATAAAATAAATATAAAATTTAAAGATTTAATAAACTGTAGATGGAATTCCCATAAAATTTGAAAATCTATCCGAAAAAAGAAAGATGTGTATATGGGTGTTTGTAGAACTGTCCGCGATAACAAAGAAATTTTACCGCATGTAGAAATCTGAAAATTCGAATGAGGAGATTCTAAAGCAGGTTCTAATGAACCTGAGGCTCGGATTTTTCCTTTTTTCTTAATAAGTCGAGGTATTAATTTATTCAAAATTAATGAATATGGCGAGCGGTCGCTAATGAGTGCGCATATACGACGTCTTTCTATGCTCTACAAGCAAAGAAGAAACGGTCACGGAAATTGTTCGGGTTTTTTTTTCTTGATTTTACAAGTCGTCATCGGCTTAGCAAATCAAAATACAAAAAATAAAAAATAGCGACATAACGATCGCATTTTTCCTTTTCTAATGGTATTATTCGTTTTTAAAAATGTTAGTATTTACTCTTTCAAAAAATACTTTCGAAACGTCTATTTTGTACTTTTTTTTTCTACCTGTTTACTAGTCAGCGTCCGGCATCATAATTCGTAATATGAAAAAACAAACAATATTCACTTGTATGTGGTATCTTTTTCTCAATATTTCTTCGGTTAAAAAATATTAATTTTAATAGTTTTAGAAAATATTTTCAAACGGCCGTTTTCAAGTTTTTTTTATTTCTGAGCTAATTTTTTAAAATCTGCTTCCGTTTTAGAAATCAAAATACGGAAAAACAAAAGAAAAATGCCTATTTATAGACTCTACCTTTTTCTTTCTAACGATTCCTTTGTTTTAAAAGATATGTATATTTACTAATTCAAAGAAATTATTTTATGAAGATCCTGCCACGAATTAGCCCGACTTTTTGTTTCTCAGTCCCTTCCCAGATATCAATTGTGTTGGACCAGAAACGCATTTTCCCACTTTATCGTATTTGTGTTTCATAAGAGGGATGTGGAAGGGTGGTGTCGTTTATTAGCTGAGTTTTCGCAAGAATATTTGGTCAGAATTTCAAGTTTAATGAATCTAAATGTCAGAATTAGTCCACTTAGTTCATTTGGATAGATTTTCGTTTAAAAATATAAAATATTACTTTATCGACGGTGTACGTTGCCGAAGGCAGTGGAGCCCTAAAGTCTAGCTTCGTTCATATAGATTTCCATTGAAAAATATATAATCCTATAGAATCCTATTGTATGATGCTGAAGGCAATAGAACCCTAATTTCTAGACTCTTTCGGATAGATTTTCATTTTAAAATATAAAATCGTACAAAATTGGCGGTGTACGCTGCCAAAGTCAGCGGTTCTTATGATATGTCATCTTGGACAATTTGAGCTTTAGTTTAACTTGAACTAATATTAAGGTCCAGAAAATATTGCATTAGAACTAATGTTAAAAATAGCTCGTTAATTAGGACTTAAAACATCTTTTATTTCGAACCAAAAACTGTAATACATTTTCAACAAATCCTGCAATATTGCTAGAAAACTGTGAAAAAAAAGTTTTTCATTTTGCTTGCAAAACAACTTCATTTTTTCAACGGCAGATAGCAAAATAAACTGCAATTCTAAAATTATCGCATGATCACTTCATTAGGAGCCAAAATTGATTTTAATATTAGGTGTTTTCGCAGAAATTGCTGCTTGTGGTCTATAGTCTGAAATATATTCTTTAAATGAAAAAGAAGACTATTTCGAACTTAAAAGAAAAAAATTAACTGCACAAAAACCAATATTATCTGAACATGTAGCAGTATATAATGATTTCGAAATTTGAGGGAAGTTAAATGATGAATGTTTTATTTAAAAAAAATTACGCGCAAAGAAATACAAAAGGTAATTCATTCGGAAGGTAACTCCTGGCCCGATGATGAGAATCCTAACTTTAAATTTTAATAATAGATGCAATTAAATTAAAAAAGTATTTATTGATATTAAGCCTTTATTAGGCAAAACACCGTAATTTTTATTCGAAATAGAAAGATTCGAAGAAAACGAACAAGTAACACACTTCAAGAAGTATCTCTAAGTATTTCTTTTTCAAACTAGTAATTTTTTTAATTAAAATTTTTAGGTTATGGTTTATTTATTTCTGCTATTTTGTTTCAATTTGCGACAAAAACGAGATTTTTTGCATTTTAAGAACGAGACAAAAACGAGATTTTTTGCATTTTTCTAATAATTTTAACTTTACAATAATACGTTTTCACAATTTAATATTTTACAAACAGATTGAATTGAGAAAAAGTACCATTTTTAAAGTTAGGTAAGTTAATTTTCTCGAGTATTAGCATGGAAATCAATTTCTTTTTTAGATTTTTTAAAATCTTATAATTCAAACTTCGGAAAACTTGAGTTTTTTTCTTGGTACGTGCGACTTTGAATTAACGAGAGTCGATTATATAGAGTAAGGTGGTGCAGGAGCGCGCACTTGAGCTATTTCATTAAATAACAATAAATGAAGACACTTGAGGCAGGATGTTATACTTTATTTATAATCTTAGATTATTAAGCTAACAAAAAAAATCCATTTATAAACTTATGAGTAACACTTTCGTTATATTTGCAAAACGATTAACCTCCTAAATGCAAACTCTTGTAGAACCATTGATGCAGGAGTATGCAGTCAAGTGCGTAATATAAAAAACGAAGCGTATCACTTACAAACGTCAAATTTGTAGTGACCACGACAACCTCCGTAGTCTGTGCACTCATCGTGACACCAGTGTCTACAAGAAATACATTCCATCCAATCCTCAATAATTAGTTCTCTATTTCTCTATTTCTCTATTGGTTCTATAATGGTTTCTGAGCAGCTTGGACGTATCCACAATTTCACCTTTGATGCAATTATTAGCTTCATGGGCTTACGTTTACTCTTTTTTCGGTAAAAGTTTTTAACTTTTTCCGCAGCGTCATCTTGAAGTCGCCTTTTGTGGGGTGAATTGTTTAAAAGTTCGAACTTTCTGCTCCGCTTATTATAGTATCGCAGCACGGATGATTCTGGATACGGTGATAACTCTGTTAATTTGACGCAAGATGAAGTTAGTGAAGTTCTAGCTATACCTTACGAAACCGCAGTTGGGTTTATATCGCATTGAGCGTTCCTCTTTTCTATACATAGATTTTCTTCATTTTCTTAAATATCAATCACTACCGAAAGCAAATCTTTTTCCCCTTCATTTTCAGTGTCCTGTGGTTCAACTGGAATATATGGTTCAACGAGTTTAGATTCTAATGGTCTTTCTGTGACGCTGATTCGTGAATAGTCAGTATATGAATAAAGGTAATTTTTGAAATGCCAATATTTTAAATATTGCTTGAGCAACGGTAGCAGTTTTTTCAAAATCAGGTACGCACTCTTGCACTGTCGTTACTAAATATCTTTGAAAGATCAGTAATGCCATCTATTGATAAATAAATCCAAATCACTTAGGTGACAGTTAGTCCCATAATAATTTTACCCATAAAAACCAAAAAAGTAAATTAGCTTTGTAATCGTTATAATGATCCTGCTTTCAAAAAGTCGTAAATACTATAACAAAAAGGGCAAATTCACATTTTTTCTTCTAAATCAATAAAAGTTTCACCAAAGTACGCAGTTTGTTTTAACCATATACACTGGTGTCTAAAATTAAGGACCAGTCACAAAATGCTAACTTTTAAGTAAGCGAATATTCAAAAGGAAATAATATAATGCAAAATAATTACTATCCTTACAGCACAACTAGTCCATATAGCATCTCATTCATGTCACACATGGTCACAAGTGTCACAGTCACTGCGGTGAAACAAAAAATAGGAAATTCCACAGGTCTCATTATGAGTCTCAAATGATCACTATATGTGATTCCACTGAGACGTCAATATGACTGCTGGTTTGTTATGAGTCACCAGATAACTTTACAAAGTAGTTACATTGTGACTCTCATGTGACTGTCATTTTTAGACTCAATTTAAAAGTGATCACGAACGTTGCATTATGATAAGTCACCAGATAATATCACATTATAGCCACATGGTGATTTTTCACAAAAGAGCACAATGGTGACTTCACATTAGTCTCTCTGTCACATGAAAGTCATCATGTTAGTTTAATGTGACATTATTTGGTTACTTATCACAATGCAGCTTTCACGATGACTTTGAAATTGAGTTTGCAAATGACAGTCACATGAGAGTCACAATGTAACTACATTGTAAAGTCACATGGTGACTCGTCACAAAGCAACAGTCACAGTGACGTTTCGGTGGAGTCACATATAGTGATCATTTGAGACTCATAATGAGATGTATGGAATTTTTTTTTTTTTTGCTTAACTGTAGTGACTACGACACTTGTGACCATGTGTGACATGAATGAGATGCTATATGGACTAGCTGTGCTGTAGGGATAGTAATTATTCGAATTATAGAGGAAAAGGTCCAAATACCGGCTACCACTTTTGTTTTCAATCTAGATCATACAATTTTCAAAATTAATAAAATAAAAAGTGACAGCAGGGTACCTTGACACGACTTACACCTTTTTAGAGAAAAAAAATCAGTTTAAAAGGCGTTTTCTGTTTATAAGAAGCAAAATTCCGAAAGTCTTCAAATTTTGAGTTTTTAAAATGGGGTCTAAATACCGGCTACCTAAGTTTATTTCCAAAAAATCACACAAATAGAGCTAATGACAATTATTAAGCAATAAGAATGTTATTTTAATAAATTGTATTGATTAATAACATTTCTTATGCACAGAAAGAATGCGCAATTTTTAATAAATAAGTATTTTTGTCAAATTTCTAAAATTCTTTACGACTATCTCTCACAGTCTTCTTCCCATTATGTTTCTAATTTTGTTTTTTAACGTGTAAAACAAAAAAAAAAAAACTTGCTGATTGAAATAAGAATTATTGTATCTGAAAAAATCAAAAGCATAATATCACTCTTTGCGTTGGTATAGCCCCTATCAACCCACATATCGCATTCTTAACATTGAATCCAGAATCCCCTCCCCCATTCTTGTCCACAGAGAAAGCACCCATGCAGAAGACACCAAATTTATCATCTTCCTCTGTTGGATATTTTCCTTTTTCACTTTTTTAGCCCTCTCACAGCGTAATTGTTTTATCAAAATAGCTTTAAAAATTGCGTATTTAACCCATTCGCGACGAGTGTCTTTTAAGAATTTGTATTCTTTTGTCACCGGTTTTTCAAAACAAAAGTTTTTGTCTAATTTAACCGGGAAAATGCTCCGATTACATAAGTCATAATTTACAATAAAAAAATAACTGGTGGGAATAATCAAGTAGGATTAATTAGACGGAAAAAATACATCCCCGAGGAAATCTCGGGTTGTGCAAACTTTGCTACTTTTACGATGCCCAAGGAAATCTCTGGTTGCGCAGCGAGAGGGTTAAAATCAAATTTCTGCCTCTTTCACCTGGTTTACTCCGTCATTTTTTTTCTTTCTCTTCACATTTATTACAGGCAATTTTGAAGTGTCCAACAGCTCTTTTTTGGAAAGTGATCCGGTAACCAGTGTCGGTCCTGAACAATTACGGCCGTGGTTGCTTTTTTCATATTTCGAAATAGGACGGGGACTATTTCTGAACCATTTAAATTAATTTATTAATCATGGAACTATTTAATTTATTTTCCTCCCCTTCAAGCAGAGCAACCGAGAGAGGTCCAAATACCGGCTAGCCGGTATTTAGACCACACTAGGTAGCCGGTATTCGGATCACTACTATGTTTAAGTTAAAACCGGTATTACTCATTCATATAATAAAATACCAATACTGTGCGCGTGGCTGTTGAGAGCTAAATATGTCTAGAAAATAACTTAATCAACAATTCAAGCTAATATACGATCAGTATATTTTTTTAAAAAAATGAGAAACACATATCTGAAAAACTTTTGATGTACCAAATTACGTAGATTCGACACTTTTGCATTTACTATTTGTAAATGACACAGACTTCAGCGACGTACTTTTCGTAACTTTCTTCTCTTAATTAAAGTTACAAACTCTGCCTATCACCGCTAGACTGCGCTGCGCTCAGTTCTCATAACAACTAGTAGCCGGTATTTGGACACTAGCCGGTGTTTGGGCCTTTTCCTCTATTATTTCCTTTTGAATATTCGCGTACTTGAAAATAAGCATTTTGTGATTGGTCCTTAATTTTGGGCACCAGTGTACTTATCATGTCATTACATCGTTTACAACTGTAAGTAAATGCAAAACTCTCTTTTTTAATAAGATATTTCCACTGCATACTCTTGTACTATACGCACGCTTTCAACACATTACCCTATGCTCAATATTTTCTTAGATGTCATTTTATATAGAACTATCAACTTTTCATTTTCTTTTTTTTTAATCTAATAAGCAATAAACATATTTTAGACAAAAAATATCATTTTATAAATAAAATCAAATTAATAATATTTAAAAAGAAAAACATTTTATTAATTAAATTTTATGGCTAGAAATATGATTATTCGACTTGAAAAACTGAATGATTGATAGCAATGTATGCAATTTTCTTACACTCAATAATTTTGTTGCTCAAAAAATTTTAATGCTCAATTGTATTCAAACTAGCTGCATTTCCTAGAACTTTTTTTATTATTTGTTTTAATAAAAATTATGACAATACATCAAAGTATTTATTCCATGTAAACGGACCTTTTATTTTCATGACCTTTACAAATAAATATCTTCTTTTGCATGAAAATTATCATTGGAGTATATTTTGAATGCACTTAGTAATGAGAGTCGACAGGATAATGAATCTTTGAATAAAAATATAAAATTGATATTTAAAAACAGTATATTTATATTCCATCGAAATTACTCTATCAGATTCTTTTGTTTAACCATTGAGTTATTTCTGTGATAACATTTTTTATTTCCAAATCTTCAGATTAGAAAATTATTTCATTTTTAATTAAACGCAATGCGGGATGCTTTTGAATAGTAGAAAGTTAAATAATGAACTCGAGATCTTGAACGAATTTTAGAAATGTTCATTAAAAAGGACAAATTGAAAATGTCAGACTATTTTAATGAGTAATTTTAATCTAATTCTTAAAATTATTAATCTACGTTATTTTTATAATTATCATTTTTAATATTTTACATCTTTAATTATATTCATTCATTATTATCGATTTACTACAGCACTGGAATTTAAATTTAAATGAAATGAACATACGTTTTTCAGTATAATTACGCTTTTAAAGTAAAAAGAAATTTAAATTTCGCTTTTTTCTCTTTTGTGTGTGTGCTTCAGTTGTCTTATAAACTGTCTTCTGTGTGAAATGTATAATTTATAAAATATTTAATGGTCACGTTTTAATATTTGAATTATTAATGTTAGTAATAAAAAATACAAAGTGGTATTAAGCTGTTGCTAGGTTTCCTTATCTCATTACATTTGATTAAAGAAAATGAAAAAAAATATTTAATCGTAAAGTTGCAACTAAAAACTTTATTAAGAAATGATTTTATAACATTTCAAAGAATTTGTAAAATTTATAAAAATTTAAGAATTCTGAGTTCTATGTCCAAATACGTGGTTGACATGTGGAAATTACTTAACTTTGTTTGTGTTACTGTATAAAATATTCTTGAGTTATATTTTAAAATTAGTTGTATTTTTAACAAATGTATTTTTCTCATAAAATTCTTTAATTAAAGGTTATGAAGCAAAGAAATCCTGACTATACTTTGAGACTTCTCTGCGTGTATCTCTAAATCAGACTTCTCAAAATGTATAATTAATTTTTTCAGAGATATGATACACATAGACAGGGACAAAACTCAAAACAGCATATAAACAGTCACGTTAAATCTTATTAGCTAGATCCTTATATTTTTTTATTTTTTATAAATCGAAAAATCGTAAAACCATGCATATTGTTTTGAAATTTATTTGATTAAATGTCTGTGATATGAGTATATTATATATTGAGGAGCCCAGAAGCCAAGGGGTATAAGTGACAAAATTGAAAAAATTGAACTAAGTGCACAGACGACCTGAAATATGCTTTTTTTCTTTTCAGGTAAATAAATATACGTGATTTTCTAATTATGTGTTGTCTTTCAGAGATTAACCACTTTTGCCGAATAATGATCAATATTGATTTATTATAAATTTTTAAAAAAATTGCACTCTACTATTTTTCACATTTATTGAAATAAGAGTTCAATGACCACTGTGAAACAAGCAGCAGTTTCCTATTTCAATTCAGTCAATTATTATTGATGTTCAACTTTAACGTCAATTTTCTTTGAACTCAGTTTACTCCAAATCGAAAATTTTGTCCCTTGTACCCCTTGGCTTCTGATGTCCTCATATATATTTGTGATTTCATCTTTATTATATATATATATATATATATATATATATATATATATATATATACATTTTAGCCAGAGAAAACTTCATACCAGTAGTAATTTTTACATTTCAACAAAAGTGCGTCAAGGCCGGCACTCGAACCCCAAACCTTTGGCTATTATTACCAATACTCTCCAATTGCCATATCTGGACGACAACACAATATATCGTCCAGATACCTCAAATGAAGGGCATTGGAAATTGAAGCTATGGGTTCAGGGTTCAAGTCCCAGTTAGATCACATTGTCGCTCAGATGGAAAAATTACTAGTCATTTTCATTTACCAATTATTTACCAATCAGTTGATTCTGTTAAAAATATTAAGTCAGAAAAACGTTTATTTCAATAATGCAAATGAGATGAAAATATGATATGTTACTAAATAATTATTGCTAAAAAATTATACTTCATGCTTTTGCACATATATTAAAAATGAAATTTCATAAGGCAGATTTTAAATAAAATCATATGGCAAAATGCAATATTCAACCATATGTCATACAAAAAACACAAAATGAACTTTCAAAAGTTCTATTCTGATATAAATATAAATATTGTCTGACGATGGGCGCGGGAATTGCAGGCCGAAAGTACTAAGAAATTTTAAATAAAATGCATATTTTTAACTTGTAACATCTGTATTATTATTTTTGTCGCCTTTTAAGTAAAACAGTGAACTTTTTAATATTCATATTGTGTAGGATATTTTAATTTAACAAAATCGTAATATTTAACGGACTATTTTAAATTATTTTAAAACGGTGTTTTTCGCATGGAATTTCCAAATACAAAAATGTCTTATATTCTTAATAACAATATGGCCGAATCGTTTTTAAATATTTTCCGAAACATTAAGTACCCCCAATGAGTATTTCAGTAAACATAAAAAACTTTTCGTGGCAAAATTTAGTTACGTGAAAAAAAGGTAAAAAATATAATATATTTTTTGAGCACATATTTTACTGAAAGTAATTCGTAATAATTACTTTAGCATAAAAATCTCGGAATATTTAAAAACGTAATGTGACTTTTAAAATAAGCCTTTAACAAAGAAACACAAAGTAACTTGTTACATCTTCATAATATAAAAGTATTTTTACAAGAAATGTGTGTATTTAATGACAGAAAAATGTTCCGCATTAAGCAAATACATGCAGAAAGAAAAATTAAGCTTGAAAGAAGACAGAAAATTTAATAAAGGTAAAGGTTATTCAGGCTTTTCAATTTATTCCTTGAAAAGCTAAATTTTAAAATATGTCGCACAGCAAACTTTTGTGACAAATGTTATGAAATATATTGTGTTTAGTGGAAATATTTATTCTCACTCTAAAATTTTCTGTATACTATTTAAATATCACTGAAAATGTATTTATTTCTTAAGTGAAAAATCTTTTTTTAAAGATGTTCTTTCTTTTTCTGTTAAATTTATTGCTCATTTTTCAAAATGCCAAGTATGCAACTTCTTTCTATTTTCCTTGGTAAAAATAAAAGGAACCACATTCTCACTTTATGGATACTATTTTTTAATTCATGAGTAACAAAAAAGTTAATAATTAATTAATTATCATGGATAAAAGGTTAAAAATATTTAATTTTGCATAATCTGTCTTCTGTTGCTATTATTTAGGAAATGCATTCTATGAAAGGGAATATACGCTTCACTTTCCCAGAGCTGTTATCTTACGTATTCATTGATATCCAGGCAATTACAATTTTCATCATTTCTGACTTATGGGTTATTTTCAGGAAGGTTTCAATCCGGAACAGAACTGAAAACAAAAAAAAAAGAAACATTATTTTTGGTGGAATAAGAATTGGAACGGAACTTATTTTCTTTTAAGTTCAGGAATTATTTTTCTGCATAGGAAATGTAATGTGAAAACATTGTATTTAAAAAATTCAATTTGTAAAATTTCATTTCGTTTAAAAGGTAAATTAAAAATAATCACAAATGCTTTTAAAATTCAAGAACAGAGTAAAAATTATCTGTAAGTTACCTTTAATGTGTCTTTACTACTAATTACTTAATAACCATCACAACTATAAATGAAGTGGTAGCACACATATATATATTTAACATTTAATTAACACTTAATAAAACAAACCCACGTTACATTTCAACAGACATCACAGAACAGAATATTCTATTTACTTTTTACAAGAATTTTTCATGAATTTGGGAGGGAATTTGTGGTGCTGTCATCTATACCTTTTAAAAGGAAAAATAAAATATGACAATCTTTCTTTTTTTCAAGAATTTGCACGAAAATTTCGTATAATATGTCACTATATGATACATTTACCATGTAATATTCGCCGTCATGCTTCCCTTAACAATGATAACATAACAACCATTGATACTAACATAGCAACCATTATACAAGGTAATTCTTGAATTACGTTTCGCATCAAATACTTGGTGAACTGCGTCAGCCACAGCCATTAACATGGTGTGCATGTATAATATAAACGTAGACGCTACACAATGAGCACATGACAGCGTCTTCTAGCGGCGAACTATGTAGTTTGAGTTTTTATCTCGATTACGGTAAAAGCTAAAGGGGAAATTTTAATTAAACAGTAGTATAAATTCCTAGATTCAGTATGAAATGATATCCTATATGGAAAAAGTCCTTATGGGAATATGTCCTTATGGGAAAATGATATCCTATATGGGAAAAGCCAGTGCCGGGAGGAAGAGGTAGCTTTCAAATTCCTTATTTTTAAAAAGCTAGCTGATGTTATTCAAACACACGAAGTTCAATTTAGTGGAAACCGATTATAAAAGATTCAATACTAATTTTTATCAATACTAAATCCTTATGAATGAGAATTTCGCGAAATTAGTCAGCTTTATCCAAGCTGATTTTATTTAAAGTTATATTTGGTTTCCAAATTCGGCGATATGTGAAGTGCCTGAGATTTTAAGAGAACATGGTGGATGAGACTAACCAGTGAACTTGGTCGAGACCTTAGTAATTCCTGTGCACACGCTCGCTCACATCGGAATCGGTTGATATATATGAGTACTGTCGCAAGCAAAAATCAGATTTTTCAAAATGTCACCCACATAATGAAATTCAAACTACTATATCTGAGCCATTTTTTAAGATAAAGACAAAACAAAAAATGCTCCGGAATCCTTATATCAAAGTCAAATACTTAAGAAAGAAACCTTTTTCGATTTCAAAATTTTTTGCACTTCACTTTAAATATAATTTTTTTTTTAATTTAATGGCCGCCATTTTGATTCAAGATGGCAGATGAAGCTGGCCAGTGAACTTAGTCGAGACATTGCTATATACTATCCAAATGACTTCTTACATCCAAATAGGTTAATAAATACGTGTGTTATCGCGTGAGAACTATCAAATCGTTTCAAAATGTCAGCCATGCTAGAAATTTCAAAGTGCTATAACTCAAACTTTTTTTAAGATGTAGACGAAAAAAAAACTGCCCTGAAATCTTTGTATCAAGGTCAAACACATAAAAAAAAACCTTTTTCATTTTCCAATTTTTTCATACCTCATTTTAAATTTTAAATAATTTCTTTTTAAATGTTCCCTTTTGAATCAAAATGGCTAATGAAGGTTGCCTACGAACTCGGTCGAAACATTGGTACGCACTATGTACACACCAAGTTACATCCAAATCGGTTCATAAATACGCCTGTTATCGCGTGACAAAAAGCAGGTCGTTTCAAAATGTCAGCCACAATAGAAATTAAAAATGCTATAACTCAGCCATTTTTCTAGATATAGATGAAACAAAAACTATTCCGGAATCTTTATATTAAGGTCAAACACATAATTAAAAAATCTTTTTCAATTTTTTGATACCTCATTTTAAATTTTAAATTTTTAAAAATTTTTTAAATGGCCGCCATTTTGAAACAAGATGGCAGATGAAGCTGGCCAACGAACTCGGTCGAGACATTGGTATGTTCTTTGCACACACCAAGGTGCATCCATATCGGTTCATGAATAGGCCTGTTATCGGGTGACAAAAATCAGGACGTTTCAAAATGTCAGCCACGCTGGAAATTCAAAGTGCTATAATTCAGCCATTTTATAAGATATAGACGAAACAAAAACTGCTCCGAAATCTTTGTATCAAGGTCAAACACATAAGAAAAAATTATTTTTCAATCTTCAATTTTTTGGTATCACATTTCAAATTTTAATTTTTTTTTAAATGTAAATGGCCGCCATTTTGAAACAAGATGGCGGATGAAGCTGGCCAACAAACTCGGTCGAGACATTAGTATGAATTATGTACACACCGAGTTTCATATAAATCGGTTCATAAATACGCCTGTTTTCGCGTGACAAATATCAGGTCGTTTCAAAATGACAGCCACAATAGAAATTCAAAATGCTATAACTCAGCCCTTTTTTAAGATATACACAAAACAAAAACTGCTCCGGAATCTTTGTATCAAGGTTAAACACATAAGAAAATAATATTTTTCAATTTTTAATTTTTTGGTATCATATTTCATATTTCAAATTTTAATTTTTTTTAAATTTAAATGTCCGCCATTTTGAAACAAGATGGCGGATGAAGCTGGCCAACGAACTCGGTCGAGACTTTCGTATGTGCTATGTACACAGCGAGTTTCATCTAAATCGATTCATAAATACGCCTGTTATCGCGTGACAAATATCAGGTCGTTTCAAAATGTCAGCCACGCTAGAAATTGAAAGTGCTATAACTCAGCCATTTTTTAAGATATAGACAAAACAAAAACTGCTCCGTAATCTTTGTATCAAGGTCAAATACATAAGAAAAAAATATTTTTCAATTTTTAATTTTTTGGTACCACATTTAAAATTTTAAATTTTTTTAAAAATTTAAATGGCCGCCATTTTGAAACAAGACGGCCGATGAAGCTGGCCAACGAACTCGGTCGAGATATTGGTGTCTACTATGTACACACCGAGTTTCATCCAAATCGGTTCATAAATACGAGAGTTACAGTATGACAAAGATCAGATATATATATATATATATATGACTAAACATATATATATATATATATATATATTATATATATATATATATATATATATAAACAACTATATATATATAGTTGATATATATATATATATATCAACTTTTGAACGGAGGGTGGTTTCGGGGTCTGGGGGTCATGATCGATGAAAATATACCAAAATTTTTTGAAATCGCTTTCCTCCGAACGGCTGCAATAGGTAGCTTTTTTTAATGAAAGCTACCTAAAATATTTTTTTTAGAAACGCTGAAACCTATTCTTTTTAATCCCCTATTAAATAAGCCACGCCAAAGTGTCGCATAATAAGTTTAATCTGCATTTACTAAAACAATTAACACAAGTAAGCAAGTTAACAGTTTATTTTAATCGAGTAATAAATAATCGAGTAATGCATGTTCAATGGATACACCACCGGGAAAATGATGTTGATGCATTGCTGCCGATGATGGACGCATACTTAACTTGATTTTCTTATGAAATTAGTAAAATGTGTCTCATTTACCTGCGTCAGTTTCATCAGGAACTGTGAATCCAATTTATAATGCTACACTTCTGGAAGCGATTTTTAATTATACCTTATTTAAACAAAGAAAAATCCCAGCCGGCTCGGCCTACAGGCTGAGTTAGATTTCGAAAGTAAGTACTAATTTTACCAACTAAATCTAAATCAAGATTAGAGAAAAAGCCAATTTAACAATTTTATCTGACCGCCTTTGAAGATTTTTTAATTTCATTTTTCTGTAAGAGCTCGTTTTATCAGAATCATATTAAGGCGGTATTCAAAAAAATATTTTTCCACTCTCAAGAACTCGAAATTTTCTGACACATTTTCAGACATATTTTTAAAAGTAAAAACATGAAACTTGCTGACGTAATATTTTGAAGAGATTTATAAGCGACCTGTGTTTTTATTTTTCGTTCAATTAATTAGAACTTGATTTACAATTATTTTCTCAGTAAGACCATTTTTTTTGTTGTTGTTGTTGTTTCCAGCACTATTGCTTCGAGAAATTAGGTTCAAAATGCTTACTGTGACGGCATTTTTTGAAATATGTTTTGCCTTTTTCAAAACTCGATCAATACAGCACATTATATAGTTTCTGAATAAGAGAACCTGCCAATTGGATGCGTTTGAGAGCGAAAATGAATTTAAAAATGAGTCAGAAAATAAGCCGTATGGATTTGAGTACACCCTTAATACGATAATTTTTTCGTCAACCCCTATTTTTTTTTTTTTTTTTTTTTTTTTTTTGTAAGAGTTGATACTATCAAAAACTTGTCACTATGAAAGTTGTAGATGATATTGAGAAGATGTATAATAAATTCAAGCGCATTCGATATCTTGTGAATTCAGAAAGTTACGATTTTTTTTCTTCTTCAACCCCTCTATTTTTTTTTCGTTTTTAATTTTGTTGTTGTTGTTTGTTGTTGTTTTTCAGTAAGAGTCGGTCCCTTCAAAAACTTGTCAATATAAAAGTTTTAGATAATATTAAAAAGATTTATAATAAGTTTAAGTGAATTTGATATCTTAAGAATTGACAAAGTTATGAATTTTTTCTCCCTAAAACCCTATTTTTGCGCCCCTTGGGTCCATTTTTAATTTTTGGCCCTTATCCTAGAAATAATAATAACTTTAAACTGATTTGATATGTATAAAAATTTAAAAGTTATGGGGTTTTTTTCGACGTTCATAAACCCCCTCCCTATTTCCACCCCCTTGTCCGATTTTGCCTATTAATGAACTTGACGGAGATTTTCTACCCCTTGATTTTATGTATCAGTTTGGAAGAGATTTGTGCAGAATTACGGAAGTTATCGTGCCTATAATATTGCGATATATAAGGTACTTGTACCCAATATGGACAGTGCTCTCACTATGGACAACCTTGTTATATTTAAAAGTAACAATTTTGATCGAGAGATAGCGCTACATGTCCGTGAAGAAAAGCAGTTGAAAAGATAATTTAGCTTGGAAAGTGCAAAAAAGCGCGCTGTTCGCCATTTGGAAGAAAACTTGGTGTTTCGTGGTGTGCTGAACGTAATTACAGGTAAGTTTAAATTCTTATTAGATAAGGTAAACTTACTTTAAATATTGAAATGTGGAAAGTTTTAGAAAGCTGATAAAACATATTTTCGATTGCTATTGCATATATTGCTTTAAAATGTCTTCTTTGTTTATTTATTACAAGATTTAGTAAAACTAAGTGCGATTCACAATATGAACACCTAACGTCCATATTGGAAATACAGCAAGTGAACTTCAGATTCACAAATTTGTGAAATATCTGTTTAATGTCATCTGAACAATCCTCCAAAAAAACTCCCCCAAGAAAAAAATCCTCCAAAAAGCCCTTGCAGAAAAATCAAAAGAATTCTCCCCTCAGCAGAGTATCTGTTGACAAAATTGCAGGTACCAGCGATATGACTTCCTCAACAAAGGAGAGCTGGCACTGCTTCTTATGCAGTACTGCTGATGTTGCAGACATGCGGCTATACATCACATGCGGCAGATATGTCCATGAGGATTGTATGGGACTTACCGCCCATGATGAAGAAGTTTTTATTTGTCCATCCTGTGAGGACTGAGTGATAACAGATGAAAATTCTGCATGCAGATGCAATAAAGCTAAGCAAAACCAACAATATTATTTCATAATATTTTGTAGTAACTGAGGTGCTTTGCATGGGTCTTCGAAGAGCCACAACCGAAAATGACCCCCCCCCCCCTTCTAAAGTGCATGTTCTGAAGATATTTACTGTGCCCCCCCCTCCCCCGCAATAGTTTAAGATATATTTCTTTTATCCCCTTTTCTTTAAAATCCCTTGGAAGTGTAGCTCTTCCATACACCTTGTGTAGTAGGTCAATAAGGAGCCCCCTGTCCCTAAATGGACATGCATGTCCATAATAGGGACAAGTGGTTCCTTATATGGATACTTGTAAACATTTTTTGATTTTATCGTTAAAATTAAACCAGAATAATTACAGGGTCGCTAATTTTAATAATGATAGTCAACAGTCCAGGGTTAGTGGCCATATATTTTTGGAGTCCTATGACGTGTACACGGGGGTGAAAAAAAATCCATTTTCCTTAGGGTGTCCATATTGGGTACAGGTACCTTATAGATAGATAGGTAGATAGATAGAAAGATAGATACATACATATATATTTATATAAAGTTTTTTACTGAGTGTTTTACTGGTTTGGGGTTCTAGGGGTCATGATTGGCGTAGATCTGCAAAACCTTTTCAGAAATTCCAACTTAGGGGAGATCGCAATAGGTAGTATTTGATACGAAATCTTCCTAAAATTAAAAACCGCTGACACGCATAACCTCCCAATTTTCTTATAGGATTTACTTTATAAATTATCTATTAACATGTACCGAAAGTAAGTAATATTATTTTTAAAAGATTTTACAAGTGCAAACGTTTTGGTATCTTTAATGTATACATAGAAATGTCTCTATTGTAGTATTTAAGGAAGGATTGCTAAAAAAAAAAAAAAAGAAAAGAAAAACAGAAATATTCCCGCAGGGTTTTTTAATTTTAACGGTTTATTCTGTAAATATTGAGCACGTTTCTTAAACAATCGATTTTGGTAATCAAAGATGACGCTCTGTTTTTTAAGATGCACAGATGGTCGGGAAATGGAAAAACTCAATTTTTAAGATATCATGAAAAATCAAACTGAATATATTTTTTTTTAAGTTTACATGTGTAAACTAAATCATTGCGAGCGTTTATGAATAAAAAATCTGAATTCGCAATATTCTACATGTTTGAAACGCCCAGCATGCGGTACTACCTGGTTTTCAGCATAAAATCAAACACTAAGGGGATCAATATTTGAAGTGAAATAAAGCAATGGAAAAATAAAGAGTTTTTCTATAATATTCTTTTCTGTATTAAGTATAAGGATTTGAAAAGTTGAGCCAAAACAATATTTCTCAACATTTTTATATTTTAGCACAACTTTATTTATTCATAATGTAATGACATTCTTTTTAAGTTCAGAAAAGTGTATCTAATTGTGTAGCCAACGTGGGACAACTTGTGTCAGGCAAAAAACGTATCTTAAGACTATATGCAAACCAAAGAAATAAATTCCAGCTGCGGAAACCTACAAGTCTTGTTTACAGCAAAAAAATCCTATCAAATATAAGTAAAATCTAACTTTTATGATGGGGCAAAAACAAATTGATCTTAAACATATTATGTCTATATAACCCATTCATATATTTTGTAAATAAATTAAGAAATTACATGGGTACATATTTGTACCTTTATAAATATAGTCTGTACTCTTCCAGTATTTTCACTGCCTTTTCATCACTGATTAATTACTATGTACTGTCATATGCATTCCAAATTTCTCATATTATCACTTTATTGTTTTCGAAAGTTCATCCAATCAGACTATGTAATACCTTTCCACAGGAAAAATATTGTGTTATGAAAATTAACCTCTTGCTCTTTATGATATATACGTAGCGTACCTCATGCTACTTTAGTCATTTCCAACAATGACGTACGACCCATACGTCGTGCAATAGGTGTGAAAATTTTTTCTCTTACAGTCGTTTTGTCACTTTCCTGCAAAGACATAAATAAAAACTAGTCGGTACGTGTGGGGAGTCGTGTAGGGATACACTGTTTATGAGTTCTGGTTGCATAGATTTTCCATGGTTTTCTAATCAAAACCATTTTGATGCCTGTCATCGAAAGTAGATTATGAAACAATATTCCCATGATAAGTTTTGTTTTATATGCATTTGAAGTGAGTATTCATATTTGGTTTATATCATCATTTTGTATTAGCATTAGTTACGTTAATCTGCAAATGTTAATTACAATAGTTCAATCAAATATACTTAAATAATTGAACTTGATTAACTATTTTTTAACAAACTCATCATCACGTATGACTTATAGCTATCTTGCTCTAATCATTTCGAATAGCCCACACAGTTTTTGTCCAAACGTTTATATTATTACGAAGTCTTAGCGCTAATGACATACATCCGCTAACAGTGCTAGAACGCAAGAGGTTAATTATTGTTTGAGAACTGTTTTCCCATAAAATGAAATATGAACTTTATATTGAAAACGTTTGACTGTACGAACTTGGCAATGGTTGACATCGATTCAGCGTGCCCAAAAACTAAATGAAAGCAGTTTTTTTTAACTGTTCTCATTGAAACAAATCTTTCCTAAAATTTTTGCTATTTTTCGGTTGTGCACTGTGTCATTTTCCGTACGCGTTATGCAGGTTTTTCTCTTAATGTCTATATGTGAACCTAGTAGTTAAAAATATGCAAGCAAAATTCAGATAAATTTTTTATACCGTGCAGAAAAGGTTCGACACTTTCTGGTTCACCTCTGTTTAATGAGGGGAAACTAAATGTAAATTGAGTGAAACATTTAATTTACTTAAAATAATTAAGTATTTCTAATTGAATATGGTCATTATATTCATACACATTCAATATCAATCATTAAATTCATAAAGCATGCGTGAAAATTTAAATTCAAAAATTGTTTGTTATCTAACTTTTCTGAGAATAAACATGTCATTTAGTTGATAATCTGGTGACATGTAGTTGTGATTTCTAATTGTACACTGTAAAAAAAAAATCTGTGAAGTTACTAAAGTTTTTCTAGGAAACTTGGATTCCTAGAACTTTTCATGTAACGGCAACAACAAAATTTCATGTAACAGACATACTTTTGCGCCGAAAATCAAAAAATCTGTAAGGTTACTAAGAATTTTTTTGGAAACTGGGATTCCGAGAACTTTTCATGTAACTGCAACCAGGGTTACAAATAAAAGTTTAGTAAGATTACTGAAATTTTAGCAGATTCATTTGTAAAGTTACAGATTTTTGTAGCTTTACAAAAACTAGTTTTGTAGATTTGCAGCTTTTTTCGTACGGTTACAGGTGAAAGTTTAGTAAGCATGTAACTTTACATCTGTAGAACTACAGATTTTTTTTTACAGTGTAATGGAAAGCAAATAAACATGTTAAATTACATATACTTAATACAGTTTCCAGGAAAGATTCCATCTGCAAGTGTTAGATATTCTTGGTAAGCTCGATTTTTTTTAATTATCTGAAATTTCTTTAAAAATAGAGTTGATATCGCGACATTAGCCATAATAACAATAAAAAGATAAACAGTAAGATGTAGTACATCGTTGCGATCTCGAACTGTAAAGGCCCTAAATATAATACGGCTGAACAAAATATCAATATCAAATTCCGTCATATTCTCATTGTTGAAGTAACGTTTTCTGTTTTAGGAATGAAATTTACACTTATGACGTAATTTTTCACTGGTGGAAAAGTTCGGCTTTTCTGTATTTACTATTACATAACTACATTGAAAAAAAAGATAGATTAGTGCTCTCATCGACTAAGTTAATTTGGCAACTCTAAGGATGAAACAAAAGAACAAGAAATCGTAACTGTTCGTCTTCCAAACTCACAACCCACATGAAAATTATATGCGATGTAGTTAGCCGAGATAAAGGCCTTTTTGTAATGCAACAGGGCTAAGAATCTAGTTGTCGTGCTTTTAGCGATTTCTAGCGTATGGCGTTTTGACCTTAAAGTGATCTTGTGCCTTTGAATGATTACTAAGGTGTTCACACCTTTGTTTTTTACGGATAGTTTGATATATTTTATATGAATACAAATTCGAACTATTAAGTAACGATGTCTCACTACGACATATTTTCTTTTAAAAAATATTGCTCCATCCTGCGAAATTTTCTACTTTAATTAGTTTTGTGCTTCACTACCGGATTAATTTTTATGTAAGCTTTATTTAACTATTTGTAAACATTAAATTAAAAATGATATAGCATATCAATTTCTTGAAATCCTTATAAATTCACATTATACAATTAACAAGTTTAAAATTTGTAACACAAACCATATTCAAATTACTTAAAAGTATTTTTATTTAGAATATGACACATTTAAAAAACCTAGCACTTTCAAGCAAATCATGCTCTACATTAGGGTTAAAAACAAAAGTCATAAGTCAAAGGCTGAGTCCTTTATACAGTTGGGCTGATCCAAAACTTCAAAAATGAAAAGGAAGGTAAGGTAAATAAGTCAGACTGTTCCAAAGTTCTACAGAAGAGGGGTGTTCAGGTTATTCCAAGCATGCTACAGCAAAATTTCGGAATGATGTAGGATAACGAATCGTTACAAGTGCAATTAGAATTTCTATTGATTCCATAATTATTGATTTATGAAACAAGTTATCTAGAAGTTATTTAAAGCAGTTATCAATTTACCATAAATTGGACAGTTTCAGTTGGTTAATTTCAATACAATTATTCTAATCTATACTCATCTATACTCCTATTATAAACAGGAAAAAATTGTTTATTTGTACGAGGTAAGCTCAGGAACTACCGAACCGATTCCAAAAGTAATGGTATCAAAATGATGGTGTTAGTCCAACTTAGAACATAGGCTATATCTTATGTCGGTGCCACTAACCCAAAGGGGATGCAGGAGCAAAAAACGTTCTAAAAATGCGATTTTTGCGTTACTGAAGGGCCTAGAAATATGAAATTTGGAATATTAGTTACTTATAAGATATAAATGATGTCTAAGAACAGTTCTTAAACAATTCGAAATTTAAAAGGGGTGAAAATGCACAAAAAGCGTTCTAAAAAACGTTCTAAATGGTAGTTTCTACATAATCTCAGGAAATACCAAACCGATTTAAAAAATATTGGTGTCAAAATGATAGTGACAACGTTTGCTCCAAGATAGGCTATGTTTTATGTCGGTGCCACTTACCCCAAAGGGGGTGTAGGAGAAAAAAACGTTGTAAAAATGCGATTTATGTGTTACTGAAGGGCCTAGAAATATGAAATTTGAAGTACCAGCTACTTATTAGATATAAAGGATTTTTAAGAACAGTTCTTAAACAATTCGAAATTTAAAAGGGGTGAAAATGCGCAAAAAGCGTTCTAAAAACGTTCTAAATGGAGATTTCTACACAATCTCAGGAAATACCAAACCGATTTAAAAAAAAATAATGGCGTCAAAATGATGGTGAAAACCCTTGCTGCAACATAGGCTATATTTTATGTCGGTGCCACTACCCCAAAGGGGGTGCAGGAGAAAAACGTTCTAAATTGCGGTTTTTGCGTTACGGAAGGGCCTTGAATCGTGAAATTTAGAATGGTAGTTAGTTATAAGATATCAATGATCTCTAAGGACATTTCCTAAAAAAGTCGAAATTTAAAAGGGGGGTCGAAATGCGCTAAAAGCGTTGTAAAAAGAGTTCTAAATTGCGATTTCTAGCAATCTCAGTAAATACTGAACCGATTTCAAATATAATGGTGTAAAAATGATGGGGACAGATCTTGCTCCAAGATAGGCTATATTTTATATCTGTTTCCACTACCCCAGAGGATATTCAGGAGCAAAATGAGAGAAAAGCGTTCTAAAAACGTTCTAAATGCTGATTTGTCACCAATATCTCAGAAAAAATCAAACTGATTTCAAAAGTAATGGTAAGAAATTGATGCTGACAGCCTCTGCTCTAACATACACGATATTTTAAGTCGGTATCACTATCACCTAGACGTTGCAGTAGCAAAAAAGCGTTCCAAATTTCGATTTTTGTGATCGATAGGGGCTAGCAACTTAAAATTAGGCAAGGTACATATTTATTACATATAAATGATCTTTAAGAACAGTTTCGAAAAAATTGGAAATTTAAAAAGCGGTGAAAATTCGTGTAAAGCGTTCTAAAAACGTTCTAAATTGCGATTTCTACTCAATCTCAGGAAATTCCAAAGCTATTTCAAAAGTAATGGTTGCAAATCAATCGTGGCAGTCCCTGCTTTAACATAGGTTATATTTTATGTTGCTGCCACTACCATCTGAGGGTTGCAAAAGCAAAACATGTTCTAATTTGCGTTTTTTGCATAACTGAAGGGTCTAACACTTTGAAGCATGGCATGGTATTTACTTACAAGATGCAACTGCTTTCTAAGAATTGTCGAAAGAAAATTTCAAATTAAAAAAGATGAAATGAGCGAAAAGCGTTATAAATTACAATTTTTATGTAATCTTATCATATACAAAACCGACTAAAAAAATAATGATGACAAATTGTTGGTGATAGAACCTGCTCAAACATAAGCTATATTTTATGTCTGTGCCACTACCACCAGAGGGTTGCAGTAGCTAAAAACTTTCTAAATTGCGATTTCTGTGATACTGAAAAGGCTAGAAACTTTAAATATGGCATGATAGTTACTTATAAAATATAAATGTCCTCGAAGGACTGTCGAAAATAAATTCGAATTAAAAAGGGGTGAAGTGAAGGGGAGGTGCGAAAAGCATTCTAAAAAAGTCCTAAATTACTATTTCTATGCAATTTCAGGGAATATAAACCAAATATAAAAGTAATAGTTGCGAATCAATGTTAACAGTCTCTGATCCTACACAGGCTATATTTTATGCCGATGATTCTACCACCTGGGGTTCACAGGAACAACAAACGCTCTAAAAAAGGCCTTTAAAAGCTTTCTAAATTACGTTTGTTAGGAATATTAGGAAATAACAAACCAATTTCAAAATTAATGCTGGCAAATTAACGGTGACAGTTCCTATTTCAACATAGCCCTTTATGTTGAGAGAGGTGGCAGGACTTGGAATTTGACACGATGGCTAATTTTAAGATGTAAGAAGATGGTTTCTAAAAAATTCAAAACTTCAAATGAATACTGAAATGAGCGTATTAATTGAGCATAAAAGTTTCAAAATATTTTCTAAATTATTATTTAGTTTTATTTCGTTTTATTAATTTAAGTCACATTTCTGCCTTATGCAGTGTAACAATGATATTTAATCAAACTGTATTTTAAATAGTAATTTCTTTAATTGTTCCTAAAACTAATAAGTACCTTTTAATAAAATAAAATATTACCTTTTAATAAAATAAAAATTTAGTTAGTACCTTTTAATAAAAATTAGACATATAAATATCACTTGCCATATTTCAAATATTACGCGAGCAAAGCCGCGGGGTTTGCTAGTCATACTCCTATTATAAAGAGGTAAAAATTGTTTATTTGTCGGAGATAAGCTCAGGAACTACCGAACCGATTAAAAAGTAATGGTATCAAAATGATGGTGTTTGCCCAACTTAGAACATAGGCTATATCTTATGTCGGTGCCACTACCCCAAAGGGGGTGCAGGAGCAAAAAACGTTCTAAAAATGCGATTTTTGCGTTACTGAAGGGCCTAGAAATATGAAATTTGGAATTATACTTACTTATAAGATATAAATGGTGTCTAAGAACAGGTCTTAAACAATTCGAAATTTAAAAGGGGTAAAAATGCACAAAAAGCGTTCTAAAAAACGTTCTAAATGGTAGTTTCTACATAATCTCAGGAAATACCAAACCGATTTCAAAATTAATGGTATCAAAATGATGGTCTTAGTCCAACTTAGAACATAGGATATATTTTATGTCGGTGCCACTACCCCAAAGGGGGTGCAGGAGCAAAAAACGTTCTAAAAATGCGATTTTTGCGTTACTGAAGGACCTAGAAATATGAAATTTGGAATATTACTTACTTATAAGATATAAATGGTGTCTAAGAACAGTTCTAAAACAATTCGAAATTTAAAAGGGGTGAAAATGCACAAAAAAACGTTCTAAAAAACGTTCTAAATGGTAGTTTCTACATAATCTCAGGAAATACCAAACCGATTTCAAAATTAATGGTATCAAAATGATGGTGTTAGTCCAACTTAGAACATAGGCTATATTTTATGTCGGTGCCACTACCCCAAAGGGGGTGCAGGAGCAAAAAACGTTCTAAAAATGCGATTTTTGCGTTACTGAAGGACCTAGAAATATGAAATTTGGAATATTAGTTACTTATAAGATATAAATGGTGTCTAAGAACAGTTCTTAAACAATTCGAAATTTAAAAGGGGTGAAAATGCACAAAAAGCGTTCTCAAAAACGATCTAAATGGTAGTTTCTACATAATCTCAGGAAATACCAAACCGATTTAAAAAAATATTGGTGTCAAAATGATAGTGACAACGTTTGCTCCAAGATAGGCTATGTTTTATGTCGGTGCCACTACCCCAAAGGGGTTGTAGGAGCAAAAAACTTTCTAAAAATGCGATTTATGTGTTACTGATGGGCCTAGAAATATGAAATTTGAAGTATCAGCTACTTATTAGATATAAAGGATTTCTAAGAACAGTTCTTAAACAATTCGAAATTTAAAAGGGGTGAAAATGCGCGAAAAGCGTTCTAAAAACGTTCTAAATGGTAGTTTCTACACAATCTCAGGAAATACCAAACCGATTTGAAATATAATGGCGTCAAAATGATGGTGAAAATCCTTGCTCCAACATAGGCTATGTTTTGTGTCAGTGCCACTACCCCAAAGGGGCTGCAGGAGAAAAACGTTCTAAATTGCTGTTTTTGCTTGACGGAAGGACCTTGAATCGTGAAATTTAGAATGGTAGTTAGTTATAAGATATCAATGATCTCTAAGGACATTTCCTAAAAAAATCGAAATTTATAAGGGGGTCAAAATGCGCAAAAAGCGTTGTAAAAAACGTTCTAAATTGCAATTTCTATGCAATCTCAGGAAATAATGAACCGATTTCAAATGTAATGGCATTAAAATGATGGTGACAGTTCTTGCTCCAAGATAGGCTATATTTTATATATGTTTCCACTAACCCAGAGGAGATGCAGGAGCAAAATGAGCAAAAAGCGTTCTAAAAATAATCTAAATGCCGATTTGTCACCAATATCTCAGGAAGAGTCAAACTGATTTCAAAAGTAATGTTAAGAAATTGATGCTGACAGCCTCTGCTGTAACATAGACGCTATTTTAAGTCGGTATCAGTATCACCTAGATGTTGCAGGAGCAAAGAACCGTTCCAAATTTCGATTTTTGTGATCGGTAGGGGCTAGCAACTTAAAATTAGGAAAGGTACATATGTATTACATATAATTGATCTTTAAGAACAGTTTCGAAAGAATTGGAAATTTAAAAAGGGATGAAAATGGAGCGTTCTAAAAACATTCTAAATTGCGATTTCTACTCAATCTCAGGAAATTCCAAAGCTGTTTCAAAAGTAATGGTTGGAAATCAATCGTGACAGTCCCTGCTATATCATAGGTTAGATTTTATGTTGCTGTCACTACCATCTGAGGGTTGCAAAAGCAAATCATGTTCTAATTTGCGTTTTTTGCATAACTGAAGGGTCTAACACTTTGAAGTATGGCATGGTATTTACTTACAAGATGCAACTGCTTTCTAAGAACTGTCGAAAGAAAATTTCAAATTTAAAAAGATGAAGTGAGCGAAAAGCGTTGTAAATAACAATTTTTATGTAATCTTATCAAATACCAAACCGATTAAAAAAATAATGATGACAAATTGTTGGTGATAGATCCTGCTCAATCATAAGCTATATTTTATGTCTGTGCCACTACCACCAGAGGGTTGCAGTAGCTAAAAACTTTCTAAATTGCGATTTCTGTGATACTGAAAAGGCTAGAAACTTTAAATATGGCATGGTAGTTACTTATAAAATATAAATGCCCTCGAAGGACTGTCGAAAATAAATTCGAATTAAAAAGGGGTGAAGTGAAGGGGAGGTGCGAAAAGCATTCTAAAAAAGTCCTAAATTACGATTTCTACGCAATTTCAGGGAATATAAACCAAATATAAAAATAATAGCTGCGAATCAATGGTAGCAGTCTCTGATCCTACACAGGCTATATTTTATGCCGATGATTCTACCACCTGGGGTTCACAGGAACAACAAACGCTCTAAAAAAGGCCTTTAAAAGCTTTCTAAATTACGTTTCTGTGGAATATTAGGAAATAACAAACCAATTTCAAAATTAATGTTGGCAAATTAATGGTGACAGTTTCTATTTCAACACAGCCTTTTATGTTGAGAGAGGTGGTAGAACTTGGAATTTGACATGATGGTTAATTTTAAGATGTAAGAAGATGGTTTCTAGAAAATTCAAAACTTCAAATGAATACTGAAATGAGCGTATTAACTGAGCATAAAAGTTTCAATATATTTTTTAAATTATTATTTATTAAGTTTTATTTCGTTTTATTAATTTAAGTCTCATTTCTGCTTTATGCAGTGTAACAATGATGCTTAATCAAATTGTGTTTTAAATAGTAATTGTTTTAATTATTCCTAAAAGTAATAAGTACCTTTTAATAAACTAAAATATTACGTTTTAATAAAATAAAAATTTAGTTAGTACCTTTTAATAAAAATTAGACATATAAATATCACTTGGCATATTTCAAATATTACGCGAGCAAAGCCGCGGGATTTGCTAGTCATATTATAAAGAGGAAAAAATTGTTTATTTGTCGGAGATAAGCTCAGGAACTACCGAACTGATTCCAAAAGTAATGGTATTAAAATGATGGTGTTCGCCCAACTTAGAACATAGGCTATATCTTATGTCGGTGCCACTACCCCAAAGGGGGTGCAGGAGCAAAAAACGTTCTAAAAATGCGATGTTTGTGTTACTGAAGGGCCTAGAAATATGAAATTTGGAATATTAGTTCTATATGATATAAATGGTGTCTAAGAACAGTTCTTAAACAATTCGAAATTTAAAAGGGGTGAAAATGCACAAAAAGCGTTCTAAAAAATGTTCTAAATGGTAGTTTGTACATAATCTCAGGAAATACCAAACCGATTTCAAAAGTAATGGTATCAAAATGATGATGTTCGCCCAACTTAGAACATAGGCTATATCTTATGTCGGTGCCACTACCCCAAAGGGGGTGCAGGAGCAAAAAACGTTCTAAAAATGCGATTTTTGTGTTACTAAAGGGCCTAGAAATATGAAATCTGGAATATTAGTTACCTATAAGATATAAATGGTGTCTAAGAACAGTTCTTAAACAATTCGAAATTTAAAAGGGGTGAAAATGCACAAAAAGCGTTCTAAAAAATGTTCTAAATGGTAGTTTCTACATAATCTCAGGAAATACCAAACCGATTTCAAAAGTAATGGTATAAAAATGATGGTGTTAGTCCAACTTAGAGCATAGGCTATATTTTATGTCGGTGCAACTACCCCAAAGGGGGTGCAGGAGCAAAAAACTTTCTAAAAATGCGATTTATGTGTTACTGATGGGCCTAGAAATATGAAATTTGAAGTATCAGCTACTTATTAGATATAAAAGATTTCTAAGAACAGTTATTAAACAATTCGAAATTTAAAAGGGGTGAAAATGCGCGAAAAGCGTTCTTAAAAACGTTCTAAATGGTAGTTTCTACAAAATCTCAGGAAATACCAAACCGATTTAAAAAATAATGGCGTCAAAATGATGGTGAAAATCCTTGCTCCAACATAGGCTATGTTTTATGTCGGTGCCACTAACCCAAAGGGGTTGCAGGAGAAAAACGTTCTAAATTGCGGTTTTTGCGTGACGGAAGGGCCTTGAATCGTGAAATTTAGAATGGTAGTTAGTTATAAGATATCAATGATCTCTAAGGACATTTCCTAAAAAAATCGAAATTTAAAAGGGGGGTCAAAATGCGCAAAAAGCGTTGTATAAAACGTTCTAAATTGCAATTTCTATGCAATCTCAGGAAATACTGAACCGATTTCAAATATAATGGTGTTAAAATGATGGTGACAGATCTTGCTCCAAGATAGGCTATATTTTATATATGTTTCCACTAACGCAGAGGAGATGCAGGAGAAAAATGAGAGAAAAGCGTTCTAAAAACGGTATAAATGCCGATTTGTCACCAATATCTCAGGAAGAATCAAACTGATTTCAAAAGTAATCTTAAGAAATTGATGCTGACAGCCTCTGCTCTAACATAGACGCTATTTTAAGTCGGTATCACTATCACATAGAAGTTGCAGGAGCAAAAAAGCGTTCCAAATTTCGATTTTTGTGATCGGTAGGGGCTAGCAACTTAAAATTAGGCAAGGTACATATGTATTACATATAAATGATCTTTAAGAACAGTTTCGAAAAAATTAGAAATTTAAAAAGGGGTGAAAATGCGCGAAAAGCGTTCTAAAAACGTTCTAAATTGTGATTTCTCCCCAATCTCAGGAAATTCCAAAGCTATTTCAAAAGCAATGGTTGCAAATCAATGGTGACAGTCTCTGCTATAACATAGGTTATATTTTATGTTGCTGTCACTACCATCTGAGGGTTGAAAAAGCAAAACATGTTCTAATTTGCGTTTTTTGCGTAACTGAAGGGTCTAACACTTTGAAGTATGGCATGTTATTTACTTACAAGTTGCAACTGCTTTCTATGAACTCTCGAAAGAAAATTTCAAATTTAAAAAGATGAAGTTAGCGAAAAGCGTTATAAATTACAATTTTTATGTAATCTTTTCAAATACCAAACAGATTAAAAAAATAATGACAACAAATTATTGGTGATAGAACCTGCTCAAACATAAGCTATATTTTATGTCTGTGCCACTACCACCAGAGGGTTGCAGTAACTAAAAACTTTCTAAATTGCGATTTCTGTGATACTGAAAAGGCTAGAAACTTTAAATATGGCATGGTAGTTACTTATAAAATA
Organism: Maratus speciosus; assembly: GCA_963932465.1. Classification (NCBI taxonomy): domain Eukaryota; kingdom Metazoa; phylum Arthropoda; class Arachnida; order Araneae; family Salticidae; genus Maratus; species Maratus speciosus. Next base: position 417,034,965 of record OZ010790.1, on the reverse strand, counting down.
TAAATGCCCTCGAAGGACTGTCGAAAAAAAATTCCAATTAAAAAGGGGTGAAGTGAAGGGGAGGTGCGAAAAGCATTATAAAAAAGTACTAAATTACGATTTCTACGCTATTTCAGAAAATATAAACCAAATATAAAAATAATAGTTGCGAATCAATGGTAACAGCCTCTGATTCTACACAGGCTATATTTTATGCCGATGATTCTACCACCTGGGATTCACAGGAATAACAAACGTTCTAACAAAGGGCTTTAACAGCTTTTTAAATTATGTTTCTGTGGAATATTAGGAAAAAACAAACCGATTTCAAAATTAATGTTCGCAAATTAATGGCGACAGTTCCTATTTCAACACAGCCCTTTATGTTGAGAGAGGTGGTAGGACTTGGAATTCGACATGATGGTTAATTTTAAGATGTAAGAAGATGGTTTCTAAAAAATTCAAAACTTCAAATGAATACTGAAATGAGCGTATTAATTTAGCATAAAAGTTTCAAAATATTTTCTAAATTATCATTTATTTAGTTTTATTTCATTTTATTAATTTAAGTCTCATTTCTGCCTAATGCAGTGTAATAATGATGTTTAATCAAACTGTGTTTTAAATAGTAATTTTTGAATTATTCCAAAAAGTAATAAGTACCTTTTAATAAAAAAACCTTTTAATAAAATAAAATATTACCTTTTAATAAAATAAAAATTTAGTTAGTACCTTTTAATAAAAATTAGACCTATAAATATCACTTGGCATATTTCAAATAATACGCGAGCAAAGCCGCGGGGTTTGCTAGTCTTACTCCTATTATAAAGAGGAAAAAATTGTTTATTTGTAGGAAGTAAGCTCTGGAACTACCGAACCGATTCCAAAAGTAATGGTATCAAAATGATGGTGTTAGTCCAACTTAGAACATAGGCTATATCTTATGTCGGTGCCACTACATCAAAGAGGGTGTAGGAGCAAAAAACGTTCTAAAAATGCGATTTTAGCGTTACTGAAGGGCCTAGAAATATGAAATTTTGAATATTAGTTACTTATAAGATATAAATGATGTCTAAGAACAGTTCTTAAACAATTCGAAATTTAAAAGGGGTGAAAATGCACAAAAAGCGTTCTAAAAAACGTTCTAAATGGTAGTTTCTACACAATCTCAGGAAATACCAAACCGATTTAAAATATATTGGTGTCAAAATGATGGTGACAACGCTTGCTCCAAGATAGGCTATCTTTTATGTCGGTGCCACTAGCCCAAAGTGGGTGTAGGAGCAAAAAACATTCTAAAATGCGATTTTAGCGTTACTGAAGGGCCTAGAAATATGAAATTTTGAATATTAGTTACTTATAAGATATAAATAATGTCTAAGAACAGTTCTTAAACAATTCGAAATTTAAAAGGGGTGAAAATGCACAAAAAGCGTTCTAAAAAACGTTCTAAATGGTAGTTTCTACACAATCTCAGGAAATACCAAACCGATTTAAAATATATTGGTGTCAAAATGATGGTGACAACGCTTGCTCCAAGATAGGCTATCTTTTATGTCGGTGCCACTAGCCCAAAGTGGGTGTAGGAGCAAAAAACATTCTAAAATGCGATTTTAGCGTTACTGAAGGGCCTAGAAATATGAAATTTTGAATATTAGTTACTTATAAGATATAAATAATGTCTAAGAACAGTTCTTAAACAATTCGAAATTTAAAAGGGGTGAAAATGCACAAAAAGCGTTCTAAAAAACGTTCTAAATGGTAGTTTCTACACAATCTCAGAAATACCAAACCGATTTAAAAAATATTGGTGTCAAAATGATGGTGACAACGCTTGCTCCAAGATAGGCTATGTTTTATGTCGGTGCCACTACCCCAAAGGGGGTGTAAGAGCAAAAAACCTTCTAAAAATGCGATTTTAGCGTTACTGAAGGGCCTAGAAATATGAAATTTTGAATATTAGTTACTTATAAGATATAAATAATGTCTAAGAACAGTTCTTAAACAATTCGAAATTTAAAAGGGGTGAAAATGCACAAAAAGCGTTCTAAAAAACGTTCTAAATGGTAGTTTCTACACAATCTCAGGAAATACCAAACCGATTTAAAAAATATTGGTGTCAAAATGATGGTGACAACGCTTGCTCCAAGATAGGCTATGTTTTATGTCGGTGCCACTACCCCAAAGTGGGTGTAGGAGCAAAAAACATTCTAAAATGCGATTTTAGCGTTACTGAAGGGCCTAGAAATGTGAAATTTTGAATATTAGTTACTTATAAGATATAAATAATGTCTAAGAACAGTTCTTAAACAATTCGAAATTTAAAAGGGGTGAAAATGCACAAAAAGCGTTCTAAAAAACGTTCTAAATGGTAGTTTCTACACAATCTCAGGAAATACCAAACCGATTTAAAAAATATTGGTGTCAAAATGATGGTGACAACGCTTGCTCCAAGATAGGCTATGTTTTATGTCGGTGCCACTACCCCAAAGGGGGTGTAGGAGCAAAAAACGTTCTAAAAAGGCGATTTTAGCGTTACTGCAGGGCCTAGAACTATGAAATTTTGAATATTAGTTACTTATAAGATATAAATGATGTCTAAGACCAGTTCTTAAATAATTCGAAATTTAAAAGGGGTATAAATGCACAAAAAGTGTTCTAAAAAACGTTCTGAATGGTAGTTTCTACACAATCTCAAGAAATACCAAACCGGTAATTGTAATAATGGTGTCAAAATATTGGTGTCAAAATGACGGTGACAACACTTGCTCCAACATAGGCTATGTTTTATGTCGGTGCCACTACCCGAAAGGGGGTGCAGGAGCAAAATCGTTTTAAAAGTGCGATTTTTGCGTTACCGAAGGGCCTAGAAATATGAAATTTGAAATATTAGCTACTTATTAGATATAAAGGAATTCTAAGAACAATTCTTAAACGATTCGAAATTTAAAAGGAGTGAAAATGCTCGAAAAGCGTTCTAAAAAACGTTCTAATGATGGTTTCTACACAATCTCAGGAAATACCAAACCGATCTAAAAAATAATGATGAATGGTCAAAATGATAGTGACAAGCCTTGCTCCAACATAGGCGATGTTTTATGTCGGTGTCACTACCCCAAAGTGGGTGCAGGAGAATAACGTTCTGAATTGCGGCTTTTGCGTTACGGAAGGGCCTAGAATCGTGAAATTTGGAATGGTAGTTATGAGATATCAATGATCTCGAAGGACATTGCCTAAAAAAATCGAAATTTAAAAAGGGGTCAAAATGCGCAAAAAGCGTTGTAAAAAAAGTTCTAAATTGCAATTTCTGTGCAATCTCAGGAAGTACTGAACCGATTCCAAATATAATGGTGTAAAAATGATGGTGACAGCTCTTGCTCCAAGATAGGCTATATTTTATATCAGTTTCCACTACCCCAAAGGAGATGCAGCAGCGAAATGCGCGAAAAGCGTTCTAAAAACGTTCTAAAAGCCGATTTGTCGGCAATATCTCGGGAAGAATGAATCTGATTTCAAACGTAATGGTAGGAAATTGATGTTGACAGCCTCTGCTCTAACATAGACGCTGTTTTATGTCGGTATCACTATCACCAAGACGTTGCAGGAGCAACAAAGCGTTCTAAATTTCGATTTTTGTGATCAGTAGGGGCTAGCAACTTAAAATTAGGCAAGGCACATATTTATTAGATATAAATGATCTTTAAGAACAGTTTCGAAAAAATTGGAAATTTAAAAAGGGGTGAAAATGCGCGAAAAGCGTCCTAAAAACGTTCTAAATTGCGATTTCTACTCAATCTATGGAAATACCAAAGCTATTTCAAAAGTAATGGTTGCGAATCAATGGTGACAGTCCCTGCTATAACATAGGTTATATTTTATGTTGCTGTCACTACCATCTGAGGGTTGCAAAAGCAAAACATGTTCTAATTTGCGTTTTTTGCACAACTGAGGGGTCTAACACTTTGAAGTATGGCATGGTATTTACTTACAAGATGGAACTGCTTTCTAAGAACAGTCGAAAGAAAATTTCAAATTAAAAAATAATGAAGTGAGTGAAAAGCGTTATAAATTACAATTTTTAAGCAAACTTATAAATTACAAAACCGATTAAAAAAATAATGATGACAAATTTTGGTGATAGAACCTGCTCAAACATAAGCTATATTTTATGTCTGTTCCACTACCACCAGAGGGTTGCAGGAGCTAAAAACTTTCTAAATTGCGATTTCTGTGATACTGAAAAAGTCATAAACTTTAAATATGACATGGTAGTTACTTATAAAATATAAATGCCCTCGTAGGAACTTCGAAAATAAATTCGAATTAAAAAGGGGTGAAGCGAAGGGGAGGTGCAAACAGCATTCTAAAAAAGTTCTAAATTACGATTCTATGCAGTTTCAGGGAATATAAACAGATTATAAAAGTAATAGTTGCGAATCAATGGTAACAGTCTCTTATCCTACACAGGCTATATTTTATGCCGGTGATTCTACCACCTGGGATTCACAGGAACAACAAACGTTCTAAAAAAGGCCTTTAAAAGCTTTTTAAATTACATTTCTGTGGAATATTAGAAAATAACAAACCGATTTCAAAATTAATGTTGGCAAATTAATGGTGACAGTTCCTGTTTCAACATAGCCCTTTATGTTGAGAGAGGGGGTAGGACTTGGAATTTGACATGATGGTTAATTTTAAGATGTAAGAAGATGGTTTCTAAAAATTTCAAAACTTCAAATGAATACTGAAATGAGCGTATTAATTGAGCATAAAAGTTTCAAAATATTTTCTAAATTATCATTTATTTAGTTTTATTTCATTTTATTAATTTAAGTCCTAATTTCTGCCTAATGCAGTGTAATAATGATGTTTAATCAAACTGTGTTTTAAATAGTAATTTTTGAATTATTCCTAAAAATAGTAAGTAACTTTTAATAAAAAAAACCTTTTAATAAAATAAAATATTACCTTTTAATAAAATAAAAATTCAGTTAGTACATTTTGATAAAAATTAGACCTATAAATATCACTTGGCATATTTCAAATATTACGCGAGCAAAGCCGCGGGATTTGCTAGTCATATTATAAAGAGGAAAAAATTGTTTATTTGTAGGAGGTAAGCTCTGGAGCTACCGAACCGATTTCAAAAGTAATGGTATCAAATTGATGGTGTTAGTCCAACTTAGAACATAGGCTATATTTTATGTCGGTGCCATTACCCCAAAGGGGGTGCAGGAGCAAAAAACGTTCTAAAAATGCGATTTTTGCGTTACTGAAGGGCCTAGAAACATAAAATTTGGAATATTAGTTACTTATAAGATATAAATGATGTTTAAGATCAATTCTCAAACAGAGAGATTTTAGAGGTGAAAATGCGCGAAAAGCGTTCTAAAAAACGTTCTAAATGGTAGTTTCTACATAATCTCAGGAAATAACATACTGATTTTAGAAATATAATGGTGTAAAAATGATAGTGACGGATTTTGCTCCAAGATAGGCTATATTTTATATCTGTTTCCACTACCCCAGAGGAGATACAGAGCAAAATGCGCGATAAGCGTTCTAAAAACGTTCTAAATGCCGATTTGCCAGCAATATCTCAGGAAGAATCAAACTGATTTCAAATGTAATGGTAGGAAATTGATGCTGACAGCCTCTGCTCTAACATAGACGCTATTTTATGTCGGTTTCACTATCCCCTAAACGTTGCAGGAGCATAAAAGCGTTCTAAATTTCGATCGGTAGGGGCTAGCAACTTAAAATTAGGCAAGGTACATATTTATTAGATATAAATGATCTTTAAAAACAATTTCGAAAAAATTAGAAATTTGGAAAAGGGTGAAATTGCGCGAAAAGCGTTCTAATAGCGTTCTAAATTGCGATTTCTACTCAATCTCAGGTAATACCAATGCTATTTCAAAAGTAATGGTTGCAAATCAATGGTGACATTCCCTGCTATAACATAGGTTATATTTTATGTTGCTATCACTACCATCTGAGTGTTGCAAAGGCAAAACATGTTCTAATTTGCGTTTTTTGCACAACTGAAGGGTCTAACACTTTCAAGTATGGCATGATATTTACTTACAAGGTGCAACTGCTTCTAAGAACAGGCGAAAGAAAATTCCAAATTTAGAAAGATGAAGTGAGCGAAAAGCGTTATAAATTACAATTTTTATCTTATCAAATTCTTTATCTTATAAAATTTTATTTTTATTTAATCTTATCAAATACCAAACCGATTAAAAAAATAATGATGACAAATTGTTGGTGATAGAACCTGCTCAAACATAAGCTATATTTTATGTCTGTGCCACTACCACCAGAGGGTTGCAGGACCTAAAAACTTTTTAAATTGCGAATTCTGTGATACAGAAAAGGCTAGAAACTTTAAATATGGCACGGTAGTTACTTATAAATATAAATGCTCTCGAAGGACTGTCGAAAATAAATTCGAATTAAAAAGGGGTAAAGCCAAGGGGAGGTGCGAAAAGCATTCTAAAAAGTCCTAAATTACGATTTCTATGCAATTTCAGGGAATATAAACAGATTATAAAAGTAATAGTTGCGAATCAATGGTAACAGTCTCTGATCCTACACAGGCTATATTTTATGCCGATGATTCTATTACTTGGGGTTCACAGGAACAACAAACGTTCTAAAAAAGGCCTTTGAAAGCTTTCTAAATTACGCTTCTGTGGAATATTAGGAAATAACAAACCGATTTCAAAATTAATGTTGCCAAATTAATGGTGACAGTTCCTATTTCAACATAGCCCTTTTTGTTGAGAGAGGTGGTAGGACTTGTAATTTGACATGATAGTTAATTTTAAGACGTAAGAAGATGGTTTCTAAAAAATTCAAAACTTCAAATGAATACTGAAATGAGCGTATTAATTGAGCATAAAAGTTTCAAAATATTTTCTAAATCACCATTTATTTAGTTTTATTTCGTTTTATTAATTTAAGTCTCATTTCTGCCTAATGCAGTGTAATAATGATGTTTAATCAAACTGTGTTTTAAATAGTAATAATAATTTTTGAAATAAAAATTTTTGAATTACTCCTAAAAGTAATAAAATATTTAAAACCTTTTAATAACCTTTTAATAAAAAAAAACCTTTTAATAAAATAAAATATTACCTTTTAATAAAATAAAAATTTAGTTAGTACCTTTTAATAAAAATTAGACATATAAATATCACTTGGCATATTTCAAATATTACGCGAGCAAAGCCGCGGGGATTGCTAGTCATATTATAAAGAGGAAAAAATTGTTTATTTGTCGGAGATAAGCTCAGGAACTACCGAACCGATTCCAAAAGTAATGGTATCAAAATGATGGTGTTCGCCCAACTTAGAACATAGGCTATATCTTATGTCGGTGCCACTACCCCAAAGGGGGTGCAGGAGCAAAAAACGTTCTAAAAATGCGATTTTTGCGTTACTGAAGGGCCTAGAAATATGAAATTTGGAATATTAGTTACTTATAAGATATAAATGATGTCTAAGAACAGTTCTTAAACAATTCGAAATTTAAAAGGGGTGAAAATGCACAAAAAGCGTTCTAAAAAACGTTCTAAATGTCAGTTTCTACATAATCTCAGGAAATACCAAACCGATTTAAAAGATATTGGTGTCCAAATGATAGTGACAACGTTTGCTCCAAGATAGGCTATGTTTTATGTCGGTGCCACTACCCCAAAGGGGTTGTAGGAGCAAAAAACGTTCTAAAAATGCGATTTTTGCGTTACTGAAGGGCCTATAAATATAAAATTTGAAGTATCAGCTGCTTATTAGATATAAAGGATTTCTAAGAACAGTTCTTAAACAATTCGAAATTTAAAAGGGGTGAAAATGCGCGAAAAGCGTTCTAGAAAACGTTCTAAATGGTAGTTTGTACACAATCTCAGGAAATACCAAACCGATTTAAAAAATAATGGCGTCAAAATGATGGTGAAAATCCTTGCTCCAACATAGGCTATGTTTTATGTCGGTGCCACTACCCCAAAGGGGGTGCAGGAGAAAAACGTTCTAAATTGCGGTTTTTGCGTGACGGAAGGGCCTTCAATCGTGAAATTTAGAATGGTAGTTAGTTATAGGATATCAATGATCTCTAAGGAGATTTCCTAAAAAAAATTGAAATTTAAAAAGGGGGTCAGAATGCGCAAAAAGCGTTGTAAAAAACGTTCTAAATTGCAATTTCTATGCAATCTGAGGAAATACTGAACCGATTTCAAATATAATGGTGTTAAAATGATGGTGACAGATCTTGCTCCAAGATAGGCTATATTTTATATATGTTTCCACTAACCCAGAGGAGATGCAAGAGCAAAATGAGCAAAAAGCGTTCTAAAAACTTTCTAAATGCCGATTTGTCACCAATATCTCAGGAAGAATCAAACTGATTTCAAAAGTAATGTTAAGAAATTGATGCTGTCAGCCTCTGCTCTAACATAGACGCTATTTTAAGTCGGTATCACTATCACCTAGACGTTGAGGGAGCAAAAAAGCGTTCCAAATTTCGATTTTTGTGATCGGTAGGGGCTAGCAACTTAAAATTAGGCAAGGTACATATGTATTACATATAAATGATCTTTAAGAACAGTTTCGAAAAAATTGGAAATTTAAAAAGGGGTGAAAATGCGCGAAAAGCGTTCTAAAAACGTTCTAAATTGCGATTTCTACTCAATCTCAGGAAATTCCAAAGCTATTTCAAAAGTAATGGTTGCAAATCAATGGTGACAGTCCCTGCTATAACATAGGTTATATTTTATGTTGCTGTCACTACCATCTGAGGGTTGTAAAAGCAAAACATGTTCTAATTTGCGTATTTTGCATAACTGAAGTGTCTAACACTTTGAAGTATGGCATGTTATTTACTTACAAGATGCAACTGCTTTCTATGAACTGTCGAAAGAAAATTTCAAATTTAAAAAGATGAAGTGAGCGAAAAGCGTTATAAATTACAATTTTTATGTAATCTTTTCAAATACCAAACCGATCAAAAAAATAATGATAGCAAATTGTTGGTGATAGAACCTGCTCAAACATAAGCTATATTTTATGTCTGTGCCACTCAGGGCTTAATTTCTAACAAAAAAAGTACCGGAGCTTTAATATTCTGCTGTACTAACAACTGTAGCGTGCCCCCCCCCCCACCCGTCACTCCAGTCTGCATATTTACATTTCATACATTATTTTCAACATTTAAAGCTTTTTTTTTTTTTAACCATTTGGAAAAATGGTTATTGTCCTCGGTCAGGGTAGGAAATCAAAAACATATCTGAAGTGTTTTATTAGTTGAATCCCGCATTTTATTCGTTTTTTGATTGGTCTATACAGTAATCTGTATTTTCCCTTTACTTTCAACAGAGATGGATACTTCTGTTGCCACTATGACAAAAAAGTAATAAAAACTACAAAAAAAAATTATAACTCAGAAACAAATTGAGATACAGGTTTCAAACAAATTGCATTTAAAAGTACATTTTTTTCTTTATACGACGGTGTAAAAAGTAATATTGTGGGATGTTTAGAAGTTTAAGAATGAAATTTCATTTAAAATTGGCCCAGGAATATTAATGTTTAATCCATGGCGTACGTAATGTATGACCAGCTCCGTAGAAGTTTAAAAATTTACAGTACCGAAAAATGTAATCCATGGCGTACATAATGTATAATCAATTCAGTACGATTTTTTATCTCTTAAATTTTAGTCTTGGAAAAAATCATTTTCCAAATGGTCGTTGTAATTTGTAAAATTGCTTTTTTTCTTTTTTTTTTTTTTTCTTTGGGAAAACGAAAAATGTACATATAACTATCAGCATATACTTAGCTGTCAGCTATTGCACTTTTTAGTTATCACTCCTTCCGAATAGAAATCTTTGCCAGAATTCTGGGATTAAATATTGTAAGGATTATGACTCTGAAAAAGTGTCAATACAAAAAAAGGAATAGTTCACAACTATACATTTTTATGAAAAAATAAATAAAATTTATAGAAATTAATATTTATATGCTGAAGAAAGGAACAACGCTTATCAATTTCCTATAAAAAGGTGCATATCTTAAACTATAATCGATTCCTTCCACTTAACAATCTTTTGTGGTGAGTGCCCCTGAAAATCAGATTAAATAAAAAATTTGACACCGAAAGAGTTAAAGCTTTTATAGAAAAAGAAGAAACACTGTTCGATTGCTTCGTATCTGAATAACAATACATATACGTATTTACTTCCAAATGAAAGTGACTTTGTAAATGTGCAGAACAGAGCCTTAAAATGGGCAGCGTTCATGATACACACACACACACACACACACAAAAAAAAAAAAAAAAAAAAGAGCTATTGCATTGGGCTCCGGAGCCCTGTATTTATGAGCTCCGGCGACTTCCGACCAATATTTAAATATTTACTAAAAACAGAGAAGTACCGGAGCTGAGCTCCGGTGGGCTCCGGCGCAAATTAAGCCCTGGTGCCACTACCACCAGTTGCAGTAGCTAAAAACTTTCTAAATTGCGATTTCTGTGATACTGAAAAGGCTAGAAACTTTAAATATGACATGGAAGTTACTTATAAAATATAAATGCCCTCGAAGGACTGTCGAAAATAAATTCGAATTAAAAAGGGGTGAAGTGAAGGGGAGGTGCGAAAAGCAATCTAAAAAAGTACTAAATTACGATTTCTACGCTATTTCAGAAAATATAAACCAAATATAAAAGTAATAGTTGCAAATCAATGGTAACAGTAACAGTCTCTGATCCTACACAGGCTATATTTTATGCCGATGATTCTACCACCTGGGATTCACAGGAACAACAAACGCTCTAAAAAAGGCCTTTAAAAGCTTTCTAAATTACGTTTCTGTGGAATATTAGGAAATAACAAACGAATTTCAAAATTAATGTTGGCAAATTAATGGTGACAGTTCCTATTTCAACATAGCCCTTTATGTTGAGAGAGGTGGTAGGACTTGGAATTTGACATGATGGTTAATTTTAAGATGTAAGAAGATGGTTTCTAAAAAATTCAAATCTTCAAATGAATACTGAAATGAGCGTATTAATTGAGCATAAAAGTTTCAAAATATTTTCTAAATTATTATTTATTTAGTTTTATTTCGTTTTATTAATTTAAGTCTCATTTCTGCCTTATGCAGTGTAACAATGATGTTTAATCAAACTGTGTTTTAAATAGTAATTTTTTTAAATTATTCCTAAAAGTTATAAGTACCTTTTAATAAAATAAAATATTACCTTTTAATAAAATAAAAATTTAGTTAGTACCTTTTAATAAAAATTAGACATATAAATATCACTTGGCATATTTCAAATATTACGCGAGCAAAGCCGCGGGGTTTGCTAGTTTATAAATAAAGCGTATTTGTCATTTTCTAACTGAGTGAAAAATCCTGCCTGGACAATTTTTTTCTCAATTGGAAAATTACAACTCATATTTCATTTTCAGTTCCATATAATAAATTGATAGGTTTATTTTTGTATTTTGGGTTTATTGTTTGAGTAAACTTTACAAAAAACTATACGTAAAATGCAAGTTATGATTAGAATCGTTGCCGTGAAAGGGCACCAATTTCTGGTTTTATGACTTTTAAAGAAGTATTTATTTCAAATACTGCAAATAGCGTTTCTTCTAATGTAATACCCAATTACTTTCCTTTCTTACCAGCACCTTTGTTAGTGGTGATACTCTTGGAGGAAACATACTTTTTTCACCAATACTTTTTCTGGAAAATATGAAAAAGTTCATTGGCATATGGCATAAAAATAATTGTAAAATGAAAGACAATAAAATACATCCATGTATTTTGATTTTAAATTTAAAAAATGATATTGAAAATTAATACCGGAAAAAAATTACGCAGATATTATTTTATTATAATATTAAAAATTTTTAACCTGACAACAACATTTTTATTCACCAACGTTCAAGATATCTAACGTGCCTCTGAAGCCGTTAGAATTATAACTAGTAAATCTGCAGATCAGGAGCCTCAACGTCAGCTCTACAATTCATTGTGTTTAGCACCCTTTGAGTAATATTAATCTTTCTACAAAAAACGAAATTTAAAGTTTTGAAATTACATAAACATTTATAAAACGAAAAAATATTTCGAAGGTTTCTGACATTAGAAGCGTTAAATTAAACCCCTTGTTATGTAATGGTATTCTGAAAATCTCATGAGCTACTTATTCTGGTAATTTTTAGATAATAAAAGCCCCCCTGAACCCCTTCGTAGTGTAATTTAATTTACATTTGTAATTATCAATTAATTGTGTTAATGTCTTTTAGTAAATTCTACCAATAGACGGGAACGTACATGAATTCTTTTCTACAGCCCTGTATATTACATGAAGATTTTTACGCGTCGTCTATAACATTTAAATTTAATGCAGACAAAAAACCCTCTTAAAACTGCTCATATCACATTTCCGGGGTTCCGGGGATTAGTATGCATAGTGTGCACCATATATCCAGTTTCTGCGGAGTCCTGTATATGGTTCTATTTAAATTCTGCAAACATTTGTTAGTATACTAAATGTAATTGGGCTGGGAAATACATAACTCAAATAAAAAAAAGAAACACACTGAAGCAATTCGCGCTCATTTTCATTTATACTTACGAATTCATTTGTGTATCCCTGTACATGGTCTATACAATATTTAAGCACTACTTATTAAGCACAAATTTACTTAACGTTAAAACGCACACCATAATCGAAAATGCTCTTCAGCAATCATCCCTAATAGACCAGAACTGTATCCGAAATTTTTTATGTGACCCTATAAATGAACGATAAATACGATACAAATCATATTCAAGCTTCTTGTAGTCAACCACAGTAATGTAATTTAATTTCATAATGTTTGAATTAGTGCAACACAATTAACACACTGACGACAGGCAATTTAATTAAATCTGGGTTTAAAAACAGTAGAAGCTCCCCCCTCTTCTGAAAGTGTCTCGGAAATTGGTTTCTGAGATATGTTTTTCATGTTTATGTAGCAGTAAATATCTTTCAATGTACGGATGTAATATATAATGTCTTACAATCTATAAAAAATATGGACAACACAATATAAATGTCTTTTCTGTAAGGTAGAAGTCTCTCCCTTAGCCAGTGATGTAATCTGAATAAAAACGAGAATTTTCGTTTCCCGTCGCTAATGTGTTAAAATAAGCTGTGAAGAGTTTTTTCCCCCCTTAGACCACATTTTAATCGACCACTTTTGTGTGACCCTGAAAAAAACATATGCTTTGCACCCCATATACTAAAAAAATGTTTCAAAAATACATATCAATTTTATTATTTTGTAACAGAGTAACATCATTAAAAAACGCCACAAAAGGATTTTCTTCAAAGATTGTAATATTATGAATACTTTTAAGTTTCCTGTACGCATGCTGTAAGTGCTACACATAACATATTTTATAGTAACCAGGTTCTAGTGCACCTTAATAAAGTATATAAATTTCATTACGTTTAAAATTGTGTAACATTATTAAAATACACCGCAGACGATTTTTCCCAAAGACTATAATGTAACGGAATAGTTTTGAGTGCCCCTGTAATTAAGCTATGAATGCTACATTCTTCATTTTTAATACCAAACATACTTTGGCAAACCTCAATAACGTATGTCAATTACATGTAATCCCGACTATATTTACGCGAGTTAGAGCACGTAGAGAAACACGGCAGGCGACAGATAGAAAAACTGAAGTCATAAATACTTTTCATCCATGTTGGAAAGTGTTAAAAAGGATTTACATGCCTTTAACTGTACTTTTTTTTCACTTATAGCATGGTTAAACATTAGTTTAAACATCCTAATCCATGCGATAGCAATAACATATTAAAAGCCCCCCAAAATAGGCATATCTGGAGATCTATAAATCTACTGGAAAATAATTCATTATCGTGCCCACTGTTAATTGCATAAATTGCATCGATTTGGCGCGATAAAATATTTTTTGTGATAGCCTTTTAATAGTACCTGCAACAAAATTAACGTAATTTACTAACTTCATTCATATTTGACGCAATGATAGGCTACTAATAACAGTCGCTAGGCAACGAAGAAAAGGAAAAAAAAAAGAAATATGTATCATGTAAAACAAGAAAATTAATTTAAAAATTCTTTATATTATTGGAATACATGTATAAATGTCCTCAAAACATTATACACGTAAATAAAAAAATCTTATAGCTATATTGATAAAACTTCAATATAATAGGAATAATTTAAAACCCTTATTTGGAATTTTAGTATCCATAATTTGACATTTAAATCCATTAATCAAACGTGCCATTTTCTTTCAACAAATCGAAATTTGAAAATCGTCTGATTTGCCGTAGAAAAGCATTATAAAGAAAAATAAAATCTTCCCTATTTTCCGAACGAATGAACCAAATTTAACCAAAAACTATACTGCTACGTCCGGATATCTCACGAATATGCCCAATTAATTTCAAGCTGATCGGATGCTTTTTGCGGCAGTTATCGCGGAACAGACAGACAGACAGACAGACAGACAAACGGAAATCAAAACTTTTCGTGTCTCCACAGTAAGCCTTCACTGACGTTTCGGCAATAATATAACAGATTCCTCAATTAGCATTAATCTATATTTAACAACTGATCTGGTAAACTCACTTTTGTAAGAAATATTTGGTATTCGATTTTAATGTAGAATATTGTGTGTAATTAACTGATTGTTTGTATAGTTGATTCTTTTAAATTATTTCAGTTACACACCACATTATAATTAAATAAATTTCTAGAAAGTGAAATGAGTTTTCAAATGCAAATTGTAACGCGATCAAATCAATTTGTACGCAATATACTTTAACTTCCCAGTTTGGTCTCCATTCTTATTTCAAAGTTCTGAATTCATACCGGAAGTATTTACGAAATGTTTTTTAAACTGTAATTTTAATTGCACTCTTATATCACTTTAATACCACCTTTTTCATAAAGTATTTTAAAAATTTTATTTTATTATAAAATTTTGCTGGGAAGTTTATAAACTACAGTTAGACTTTTATCTCCCAATCGCTCATTTATAACAAGATAATCATCTTTAGATTGGACGTAAAGTTAATGACAACAGTTACGATCCCGTACAAGCCAAAAGTAAATGTGCGAGTGTCGTTTTATTTTCAAAGACATAATTCCTAAAAATGTTGGTTCAAATAAATATAGATTCTTGCAAGTGTTGGAATTAATACATTTATTATAGGAGACCCTTTTTTGAGATCCTAACAGACACTTTAACTGGCTCTGTGAATCAAATTTCATTTAATATTTCATTCTCTAATCTATCCTTCCGTTGGTTGCAAAAGGCCTGACAGGCACAGCATAAATATGGCCGCGCTCCTTTCCGCCACTACAATGCGCAGTACTTCGCCCTTCCAGATAAGAAGAGGTCTTTTTCAGAGGTGTTTGTAACACACCTAATCAGTTTCACCGCCATTCGCTCGGAGTATAGATCTAACCCTAGTGGCCTCTCAAGCCAACTGCGACCAAACTCGTCCGTTATTTTAAGGTTCTTATTTTATATTGTTTATCATCACAATTGTTTATTTTGCTCATTTCATGAATGAAAATTACAAACATTGTGGATATTTTGAGGAAATATGTAGGTTCACTGTAAAAAAAAATCTGTGAAGTTACTAAAGTTTTTCTAGGAAACTTGGATTCCTAGAACTTTTCATGTAACGCACTGTAAAAAAAAATCTGTAGGTCTACAGATGTAAAGTTACATGCTTACTAAACTTTCAACTGTAACTGTACGAAAAAAGCTGCAAATCTACAAAACTAGTTTTTGTAAAGCTACAAAAATCTGTAACTTTACAAATGAATCTGCTAAAATTTCAGTAATCTTACTAAACTTTTATTTGTAACCCTGGCTGCAGTTACATGAAAAGTTCTCGGAATCCCAGTTTCAAAAAAATTCTTAGTAACCTTACAGATTTTTTGATTTTCGGCGCAAAATTGTGTCTGTTACATGAAATTTTGTTGTTGCCGTTACATGAAAAGTTCTAGGAATCCCAGTTTCCTAGAAAAACTTTAGTAACTTCACAGATTTTTTTTTACAGTGCGGCAACAACAAAATTTCATGTAACAGACACACTTTTGCGCCGAAAATCAAAAAATCTGTAAGGTTACTAAGAATTTTTTTGGAAACTGGGATTCCGAGAACTTTTCATGTAACTGCAGCCAGGGTTACAAATAAAAGTTTAGTAAGATTACTGAAATTTTAGCAGATTCATTTGTAAAGTTACAGATTTTTGTAGCTTTACCAAAACTAGTTTTGTAGATTTGCAGCTTTTTTCGTACAGTTACAGGTGAAAGTTTAGTAAGCATGTAACTTTAGATCTGTAGAACTACAGATTTTTTTTTACAGTGTTTGAATTCATTTTCGTGTTCAATAATGGGAATGTTCCGATTTCCTATACTCCATGCAAAACGATAAACGTCATTCTTGTATTCTCTCTTCATGACAACGCACTAGAAGTGATTACTTTCTACAACACAACCAAAAGTGGTGTTGATACTGCATATCAAATATGCACAACATACAACGTAAGCCGAAACATCAAGCGTTGTCCAATGGTCATTTTCTTCACAATGCTCAATGTGGGTGGCTTCAACTCTCAGATCAGTTACCTTGGCAAACAACTCGAACCACTGCTCAGAAGAGTGAACCTGAAAAGGGTGCTCCATAAACTGATAATTGGAACGCTATCTGGAAGAAGTTTGGAGATAACTGAGATTCCAAGCAGCCTGCATGTCCACTTGAAAAGTCCACTTGAAATTGTCCACTCGATGGTCTAAAGGAATCCTCAACTTACTCCTCTATCCAAATGCTGTAGAGGCACCACCTGTACTTCAGAAACAGGCCACAGAAGGATGTAGAACTAGAAATGCTATAAATGTCATCATGTGATCTGCCTGCCATATGCAATTATGATTTATGATCTACCAAATCTGCACTTCAATTGGTCAACGCACCTCCACTGTTCAATATTTTGTCAGTAAATCCGACTAAGGCTGACTGTATTCTACCTGAATTTTCAGTTTTGTCCATAATTGTAATGTTTTTGTCAAGAAAACGGAAGGCAATTTGGTGCTGGTCTTTTTTTGTATTACTTACTTTTAGTGTACAAACATGATTTTTTCATTCAAACTTGAATCATTCACTCTTTATATATCCTAATGAAAGTCACTGATCACTTTAACAGCGTTAAAGTTGCGTCAATTAATTGCTAATGACGATTTTCTAACATGCGCCTGTCAGGTACATTGCGACCAAACTCGGGAGTCACGGAGTTGTGACCGACGAAGGGTTAAAGGCAATAATAAGAGTTCTATTAAAAACACGTGACAAGGAATAAAAGTTTACGAAAAATTATGTATAGAAAAAAATATACAAAATATTGCACTCCAACATCATTTTCAATGCGGTTGTTAGCGCCACATAATCTGGTGAGGTTTTTAGCCACCGGTACGGTATGCTATTTCTTTCTCCCAGCTTATTTTGTGTCGTCTCCAAAAAATAACATTACCTTACAAAAGCCAGCCGTAAAACAAAGCAGTGCGATTAAATACTCTATAGCAATTTTTTTAACTTCTAAGCATCGCACATTTTCAATTTTTATATTATTTTATATCGTATTGGGAAAAAAATTACTTTTAAATGCTATTTGTGTGAAAACTGCATCTCCATTTATTTTTGAAGTATTAATTTTTTTGTGGTTTTTGGAGCCATTTGCTTAACATTGGCAACGGAAGTACTCCATTTCTGTAGAAATTAAAGTAAAAAAAAGTGCAAAATATTAATTATATATTTCTGTTGCCATTTATTCATAACAACCGACAGAAAATGTAATTAAAATACGTGCTATTTTGAAAAAATATAAACGAATGATTTCTGTTAAAACTTGGAGCTATTATAAACTATATTTAATTTTAAGTATCTATATTAATGTTACAAACAAATGAAGGCTTATGAATTATTAGGCAGCCTTTTTTTGTCGAGTTTGTTTAATGATGGCATCTTTTTACTGCATTTGTGTATTATTTCGCGATAGTGACGCCCTATGCCTACTTTACTGCAGATGTTTAAGAGTATATCGTAAATGTGGAATTCTTAAGCGGATGCGAATGACGTCATTTTACATAAAATAAAAGCAGGTGCTGTAAGTCTTAAAATTGAAATAAGTTTTGTACTATTCATATATACATATATATTTTTTTCATCGGGTGCGATACTAAATTCTGAAAAAGCAGAATTCCTCTTTTCTAGTTTTTTATTTTTTTTTCTCTCATTTTATCTTTACCAGCTGCAATGTAAAAAATATCCAAAGTCCATTTTACAGGGCAATTCATGCAAAAAGGTCAATCGAATATCGTTAAGATTCAGAAATATATCGAAAATATAGTGAGCTCGATTTCATTTGCTTTCCAAAAGTAGCTTCGTGATAAGGAATTTTTAAATAAATTATGATTTTTCTCATTTTATTTATTTTATTATTATTTATTTATACTTTTGTTTCCTTGGAAGAATCATCAAAACAAGCCCATTCAAACAAAAAAAGTATTATAAAGTTGAAGCATCCGTTCCAAAACTGCTCATGGACAATCTAAACAACTAAACCTTTTATTGGAAGTTAGTTAATAAAAAATGAAAAGAGGAAAATTCCTTATCATCATTTAGAAAACAATTGAAATTTAGCTCATTATATCCCCGATATATTTGTGAATTTGCTCGACATCCGACAGGTATTTTTATATGAGTTGCAAGATAAATTGTGTTAGCCTACATCAGGGATGGCGAACCTTTTTGAGTATGCGTTGGATAAATTTCAAAATTATTATATATCAACATTCTAGCGTGCCAAAAAATTTTAAATTAGATAAAATCCAACAATTAATTTTTTATAGAATTTTTACTTAAATATCTTAAAACTAATACTAAATTCGATTCCTAGCTTATTTATTATGCTGTGTTTATTCAATAACATAGTCATATCGTATCCAATTCCATATTAATAATCTATAAATGATTTTTTATTTTATTGTATACTTCCGAATCGGATCATTTTCAGTTTTTCAGGCAGACGCAAGTTCAATAGGCACATAATTATTTACACTAACAGTTAAAATTCAATTTTCAAAATTAAAACCTAAATTGAATAAAACGTAAAATAGAATAAAAACAATAAGTCTAAATAAAATAAAACTTAATCTGAAGTAGAAAAACGTGTCAGTTGTAATTACTAGGCAAACTATCTCTTAAAACTCCATTTTCAAAAATAAAACTTTTGAAATTTGATAGAGAAGCAAAATGATTTGGAATGCATGTCAAATGGTTGACGAAAAAATGGTGCTTCAAGGAGGTTTTATATCAAAATGTATAATATCTTAATTCATTCAAAAGTAACGGATTATTTTAAAGTAAATTATATATACATGTTACACAAAACTATACTTTTTGCAAATAAATAAATAAATAAAATTAATTGTTCTCCATTAACGGAATATAATCTATCCGTTTTTTAGCGTGCCAGAGAAGGTTTCTTACGTGCTAAGTTCGGCACGCGTGCCATAGATTCGCCATCCCTGGCCTGCATGATTCATCACGTTTCCAAAGACTGTTTATTTACAAGCATGCGAATTACAAAGACGGGTGATACATGACACTACATGATACATACACTCGCCATGTTTCTGGTACATATTACAAATATTCAATGTGTGTGCCCTTAGTCACCCGGCACACATCCCAACCTTATTCTAGTTCTGTCCATATGTTCAATAACATGTTTCTGTCAATGTCAGTCAGAGCAGCAATGATGCGTTCGTGCGTCCGAGACATGAGCCGGTATTTAAAGGGGTCTCAGGACTCTTAAAATCGGAAAAAATGAAAAACAAACACCATTTTCAACATTTAATATCTTAATATGTATATGACTTTAAAACATAATTTTTCTGAAGATGAAAGATATAAGTGTGTTATTCATTTCATGTATTTAAAAAATTGCAAGACGCAGAATTAGTGTTTATAGGGGTCTCCAAACTAATAGACATTTGTCGAGCAGAAAATTGGTATAATAGTTTATGCTCACGATTACCAAATCCATTTTGCAACTAGAATGAAATTTTTTGTGCCTAATTATTCTTCAGATTATAGTAATTCCTCTGAACCTAAATAAATTTGTATTTAAAGCGTTTTTAAATTTTTAATATAATAAATTTAGTTTTTAAATTTTAATATAAATTTTTAATATAATTTTTAATAATAATTTTCAAAATGCTTATTTTCAAATACGTGAATACTCAAAAGGAAATAACATAATTCGAATAATTACTATCTTTATAGCACAGCTAGTCCATATAACATCTCATTCATGTCATACGTAGTCACAAGTGTCACAGTCAGTACGGTGAAGCAAAAAAAAAAAAAAAAAAAAAAAAAAAAAAAAGGAAATTTTATGCATCTCATTATGAGTCTCAAATGAACACTATATGTGACTCAACTGAGACGTCACTGTGACTGGTGCTTTGTGACGAGTCATCATGTGTCTTTACAATGTAGTTACATTGAGACTCTCATGTGACTGTCATCTGTAGACTCAATTACAATATCATCGTGAACGCTGCATTGAGATAAGTTACCAAATAATGTCACATTAAAGTCACATGATGACTTTCAGGTGACAGAGAGACTACTGTGAAGCCACCATTATGTTCTTCTGTGAAAAGTCACCATGTGACTATAATGTGATATTATTTGGTGACTTATCATAATGCAACATTCATGATGACTTTGAAATTGAGTCTAAAATGATAGTCACATGAGAGTCATAATGTAACTGCATTGTAAAGTCACCTGGTGACTCGTCACAAAGCAGCAGTCACATTGACGTCTCATTGGAGTCACATAGAGTGATCATTTGAGACTCATAATGAGACGTGTGGAATTTCATATTTTTTGTTTCACCGTAGTTACTGTGACACTTGTGACCATGTGTGACATGAATGAGATGCTGTAGATGCTAGCTCTGCTATAGGGATAGTAATTATTTGAATTATATTATTTCCTTTTGAGTATTCGCTTACTTAAAAATTAGCATTTTGTGACTGCTCCTTAATTTTGGACACCAGTGTACTTAGCTAATACAAAATTTGGAAATTTTCAACTGTATAATCACTTAAAAAAATGTTTTCGAACAATAAAAAGAAAATTATAGGTTCAGTTTAACCAGACTAACATAAAACATATGTTTTGAAACTTTCACGAAAAAATATTCAGAAGTTTTTGAGATATCCTACGGATTATGCCCAAAATCGTCATTTTCAGAAAAATTACTTCAAAGTTTCGGAAACGCCGCTTTAGCTGTTCGGTGAGAATAATTCTAAAAGTCATTTCAAGGGGAATTTCAAGGAATCAGTTATACACAAATGCACAGAAAACATAAGAGTTTAACATAAAAAAAAAAAAAAAAAATCGCAAATTGTCAAGCTTTAAGAGTCTTGAGACATCTTCAACTTGATGATTGTATATATCTTGTCATCTACCCAAAGACAACACACAGTGTTTTGAAATCAGATGAATCATTTTTCCTAACCCTGTATAGTAGATTAGTATCGCGAAAAAAACACGCATTTCGTCAAAGAATTGTGCAAAAAACTGATTTCATCAAAGGGGCACGAAAAAACACATAGCTAGTGGTGGAAGTGATCCCCCCCTCCCTGCCCCCTCATCCCCTCTGTTGTAACCTTTCAGAAAATTTGCTGTCAGTTTCAGATTTTTTTTTTTTTTTTTTTACTCAGAATTACTCCTGCTTTCTTACTTTTTTAAATAAAAAACATTTTGCATCATTATTCTGAGTTGTTGATTTAAATTGCTTCAATGGTATTCGTCATGCCTGCATTAATACAGACATGACAAAATAATTAATGCAAATCTTTAAAAAGGACGTAACATAACAGTGGGTTTCATATTTTTTTCTCCCTCACAAATAGCTCAACTCCCCTCCATTTATAAATGTTGGTAGGGAGACTCCCTCCCTATGAAAAATTGAATTTCAAGCCCTGAATACCTTTTATTACTACATATATTCATATAAGTAAATAATTTTTTTTTTTTCAATTTCCAGATTTTTTTTTTCCCTGTAAAACTTTGCAGTGTGTGTGCATCACGCCTGCTCTATGGTACCATAGACAGTAGGGACCTGGTTAGAGATTTTTTTTTTAAAGTTTTTGCTGTGTGTGTGCAGTAGCATGCATATTCACAATACCTACTCGGTTCGGATTGGCCACAGGTATTTCTCATTTTATTTTTCTGGTATAAGATATTGAATATTCAGAAATAATTATGAAGCCGATCGCTATATAATAGAATAATGGAATTGTTATTTAACCATCCAGCCGCTGGCAACGCTCATATCGCATTTCACATATTCTATACAATTCCACAGGGAATGCTATTTTTGTGTTCTAGTGGGCTACTTTTTAAAAATTCAGATTGCTTGATTCCCACCACTTTTTTTAAAAACGATTTTTTTTATACTTCAGCTTATTATCGCATTATTTAATCTGTAATTAAATAAAGTGACTATTTCTACTTCAAAAAA
The DNA here is from genome assembly GCA_963932465.1 of Maratus speciosus. Lineage (NCBI taxonomy): Eukaryota > Metazoa > Arthropoda > Arachnida > Araneae > Salticidae > Maratus > Maratus speciosus. The sequence goes on along the minus strand of OZ010790.1, from coordinate 417,012,320 downwards.
GTGGTGGGAATCAAGCAATCTTAATTTTAAAACTTAAAAATATGCTACGGTTTTATCCAAGAAAATTAAACAGTCGCCCACGTCTGAAGGGTTAACTCTTTTAGGATCTATCGTCCTATAAAGAGAACATATGTTTTCATTGAATATTATTTTGTCTTATTAGTTTTATTATTATCTACATCTAGTAATGACAGTATTCTAATCTTAATTATATTATAAATGTGAAAGTGTGAAAATGTTTGACTGAAGTCAGCATTAAATCAGCCTTTTCATTCATTATCCACCATATTAATTTTTTTTCAATATGCAACATTTTCACCTAAGTTAATAAAATTTACAATTTTATATGTTTCTAATACATAAAATAAAAATTATAGATAAACATAAAACACGCTTTCAGTCAAATTTTGCATTTTGCACATATTTGTGCAATATTTCTAGAAAATATATTGAAGTTTCTCTATTAATATTTTTAACATAAATTAAATATTTGTGCAATATTGACATTTCACTACAAATGTTGGCACAATATAACCAACATAGCTGATACTGTTTTTTCGAGTAATTACATTTCTGTACTTTTATAATCTTTATTTCCAAATAATAATCATTGCCTTATTTATTCTCAGAATTTATATTACAAATATTACTATTTGGATGAAATATTAGTTTGAAAAAAATTCAGAAACACAATCACTCTTTAAAATATGTAAAATTTATTAAGTAAAAATTTTGCACATTCAAAAAAAAAAAATGAATAGAATGGATATGACAAAAGTTATTTAATCCCCAGTTTTGCAGTTGACTTCAGTCAAACTTTTTCACACTTTTGCATTTATAATATTAATAGGATTAGGATTTTATCATTATAACATGGAGATAATAACAAAACTACTTGTTAAAGACAAAATAATACTCAATGAACAGACATGTTCACTTTATAGGACGCAAGATCCCGAACGGTTTGAATAAAAATTCCATGTTTCTATGAGACAGCGATCGGCTTCATATGTGTTTCAGAATATTCAAAATTTCGTGCCAGAAAAATATACTGTTTAACCCTTGAGGGGCAGTGGGATATATTACCTCCCACCTATAGGGTTTAATCTAGGAAAAAGGGATTTTTAGCTTTTGGGCTAGTTGCAGCCAATAACTTGTAGCCAAATAAAAATAGCTTTAGCCAAGGGAAAAAAAAAAGTTTTATTTATACAAAATTTCTATATACATGAGTATTATTTTTAGTTATGCAATATACAAACAAATACATCACTCTGTAAGATTGACCCTTCGAGATTTGGCTGTATACCACACAGCAAATTCTTTTTTTAATGGAATTTCTTTTCAAAATTCCCCTTCCAAATTAATCATTATTAAGTTACTTAAATTCTTGATTGTCAGTTTGTTTCTCAAGTCAATTTTTGTTATATTCCAAGTCAATTTTTGTTATATTCATGAGACTGAATCCCCCTTCACAGTCTGCTGTAGACAACAAAAGTGATGCTACAAATTCATACAAAGAAGTCACATTGGAAACATGCCAGCTAGGAAACCATTACATAAGTAGTACCAATCATATATGTGCCACTCTTCAAGGAAAGGAATAATGGGAAGGTGTACTCACACTGTGTCTCTTCGCTATGCGGGGACTTCGTTCGTGGTTCAATCGGTTCTATATTGTTTATTTTTTTATAAAATTTTGCAGTGCATGCGCAACAAATCTGCTATATAGGACCACAGGCAGGGGGGGATCAGGTTCAAGGTTCATCCGATTCGAGATTTTTTTTTTTTTTTTTTTTGAAAAAATTCATGCTATAATCTGTTCGAGATTTTATATTACAAGATTACAAATAAATTAGAGGCCCCAATGAAAGGAGTTGCCCACTAGTGGGAAAAGTCAGCTAGTTTTATGTATAATAAGTGTTATCAGCTGGTTCTTTCTAAGTTTTATTTTGTTATTTTCATTTCTGAATAAATCTGCTTTTTAAAAGCATTTATTTTGTTTATTGAAAGTATTAAACATTATTAAGTAAAAAAAAATTCTATTTTTAAGATATGTTATATTCTTTTAGGTTAAGATATATTAAAGGCGAGGAAGTATTTTGCAATCGTTATTATTTTTTAAACAAAAAACTTTATTAAGAACATGCATTATCTATTTTTAATTAATATAAAATCAGTATAACAACAGTCAACAAATCAGTAAATGTAAAGCATATAAAATCAATTATATATTAAAATATCTGAAAAATAGCTCATTTTTTGCATGAATATCTATAATACCAATCTATTTCATATATGTGAATTTCAAAACATCATGGATAAACGAGGGTTTTATATATATATATATATATAAAGCTTTTACAAGAGTTAAACTTAACACTCAAATCAATTTTTCTTTTTCATTTCATCAGAGACATAGTAAAGAATTTTATTTTCCATGGCCCCTCTGATTTTGAAGAAATGTTTATATTGGATTTTCCATGAGTTTCATTTTATAACAAAACCAGCTGAGTTTTGCTGTTTTTTTTTCTTAACCCCAGTGCCTTCAACAACGAGTATCTATGTGGGCTATGCCCACTCTGATCTCTAGTCTAATGAACCTTTTATTATTGTGTGTGTAATCCATCCGCTTATCACAGATAGAGGGGGAAAATGCACACTTATAGATAGCATAATTCTTTTCTGTCCCCAGTGGTACCTTTCATTTATAGAAATATAATATTAACGGCCTACTTCAGTAAGGCGAAAAGACCCGATCGCTAATGCTATTCCTATGGGAAAAATTATAAAGATATCTCGGTCGCATTTCAATATTTTTAGATGATTTTTTTTGCAGTGGCTAGCTGAGGTTGATCTGTATGCAGTACGTTTTTTACTTTTTCGATTTTCATCGGTGATTTTTTTCAAGAGGATGTTTTCATTTTAGGAACCGGTTCTGAAAATGAAAGTGTCCTGATTAAAAATACTTGTAAACGAAATTGAAATAGTAGAAAACGTCCTGCATACAGATCGACCTCAGCTAGCCACTGCAAAAAAAAAAAAAAAAATCATCTAAAAATATTGAAATGCGACCGAGATATCTTTATAAATTTCTTCCATAGGAATAGCATTAGCAAACGGGTCTTTTCACCTGACTGAAGTAGGGCCTTAATTTAAAAAAAAAAAAAAATTGTCTTCATATTCTGTGATTTTTCTACAATTTAAAGCTGTCATCTATGTTGCTGGGATGTAAATATTTAAACACAAAGAATACCCACAAATAGATACTACCTTTCTGTGAAATTGTGCAATGTCAGGCACAAACGGCTTTATTAGACTAGAATGTTAAAGACAGGTGTTTCTCTCTCCAAGATTTTCTTGGAGAGACTGTAAAGCTACATGATTTGGCAGCAAGTTACCTGTCTATCTGAAGTTGTGCACCTTGAATAAGATTTTTTTTTTTTAAATTTTCTTTTAAGAATATTTTTTATTTAATTTTTAATGCTATTTTTAGCATTTTCCACGTTCTGCACTATTTTTTTTTTAAGGAATCCCAGTTTCAGCCCAATATAGTAAATTTTGTTCCCTGTAATTTGTGAAATTCTTCCAAATTTTTTATGCGATTTCAGCAGCATTTGCAAAAAAAATTTCTGAAATAAAAGAATTCTCCGTTAAATTTTGCTGCTACCCTGATTAAACTCAAGTTGCAAGACTATCAAATCAGTTTCTATGGCCAATGTGAATGATGTTGCTGAAAATTTTTATTTTAATCTGGGTTGAAAAAAAAATCACCATAATTCAAGTTTGTTTTGTTAGAGACTGGAGTGGGAATAGCATGGGTTACGCTGCAAAAGTAATAGATTCTCCAACTCCAGGTTATTTCAATTTGAAATTTGTTGAAGAAAGACCGATTTGCTAAGTTTTGCCAATAGAGCAAATAGTTACAAAATATAACTTATATAATTAGCATCAGTGTTTTATGGAAACAGAAACTGATATAAAAGAAACAGGCTGAATATAAGGGGATATATGACAAATACAATACATCAAGGCCCCGCTTGTAGAGGCCCTTAATGTGGTAAAAAACATTTTCTAAGCCTTTTAATAAGAATAATAGTAAAAGGGCCTAAAATTTTGAACTTTGTGTTCTCTTTTCCCTCACACTTATATGAGGCTCCCTAAAAAGACTAAATTTTTAAAAAATAGAATTTAGAGCCTCCAAAATTTCTTGCATCTGAGCATCAAATTTAAAAAGAATAGTGGCTATCGAAAGACAAATCGGTTTGGTTGAAGGAAGCAACATTAGAAAGTACTGTCGTGTCAATTCTCACTTTTTTTTTTCCTTTTTTGAAATCTAATTGCGGTTTTTGATTGAGAATTTCAACCCTCGTATTGAAGCAAAATATAGATCAGTAATTCCTAGAAACTCGAAACATAACTTGATGCTAACAATAAAAAAATCCGAAATTTTCTAAAATTCAATATTTTTATTGCAAGTGAAAATGTTTCTACAAAAATTTTATGGGAAATTTTAAAGCTTCAGCAACAACTTGTTGAGAAAGCAGTAGAATGTGATCCTTAACTGGTGAGGAGTTGAATTTAAAAGAGAAATCGAGACTGCAACTTCTCCTTATATGGAAATTCATAAACCAAAGCTCTGTTCTTCCAAACAATCGTATATCAAAAAATATTTTCAGCCATCAACTAGCAACAAAACTTTGTACAATATGTTTATAATTATTCAAATTTATTTACAGCACATACTTTTTAATCTTTAATAAATATATTTTTGTGTTTCAGTTGCTTTTTCTATTTAAAAAATCGTAATACCTAACCCCCTTTTATGCACAGGAATATAGTCTCAACATTCGCAGACGTTTGCACGAACGTTTAGAGATTGCTGTAGTTTAGATTCACAACTATGTTTTGTCATCTGTCTTATTCATCATTTGCATGTCATTTGGGGGTATATTCCTGGATATTATATTCTTTGATGCTAACCTAATGGCTTGTTTTGATAATAAACAACATTAATTGTATGTCTGTAATTTGATTTTTTAAAACATTTGAAGTTTTTTCTGCAAAACTAATTTTTTTTGTTTTTTGTTACAGAATTATTATAAAAATCTGGAAATAAAAATTCTCTAAGAAGATGGCTGTGGATTTTCTTCTTTACCAACTTTTATGGACAAATAGCATAACTATAACAGGAATAATTTTTCATGTAAAATGTTTGTGTTAAACTTGATCGACTTGTAAACAAATAAAAAATATTTTTTTTTACTTTGTTTGTTTTACATTTATTATAAAAAATAAAATTGTGAAAAAATGACATTTGGTTCTAGAGTTTTTTAATATATTTTCTTTTAGGTAAGTCATGTGAAATAACAGAAAAAAAGTGATGCATTATATGTTTTCTCCTTCTAAGAAAAACTGTCTCTCTGTTTTATAATAAAAGCGGGAGGTTAAATAAAAATTAATATATTTTTTATATATATTATATATAATTCAATAAAAATGTGGATTTATGTAAATTATATTTTTTAATTTTTGATGGCCTGATAAACTGATATATCATACTAATATGCTAGTTAACTATAAATTAACACTGCTTGAACACGATGCATTAAAGATTCATTGTTGTATAAAGACTGTTATAATTCCAATCAAAATTTCTAGTAAGAAAAGTAAAAAAATATTCTTCTTATGAATAATGTTTTAGTCCATTTCAGAAAACATGAACGTCTAATACATGACTGGCAAACATGTGTGTTTAGTGCCCGTTGCCATCAATATATCAGAAAATTATCAAAGTGCCTTTTTGAATGTAAAAGGCAAAAAAAGAAGTGGTGGCAGTTGGCTTTCTGGCAGTTAGTCATATTTTGAAGAAAAAAAAAAGTATATGTTGAAAATGTTTCATAGTTCATGAAATGTATGACGAGGATGTGTTTTTGTGTATAAGAGGGAGGTGGTGGAAAGAAGACGGAATACAACAGCAGCATTACGTTATACAAATACTTGCATTTTTTTTTCTATTAATTATACATTAAAGAAATGACGATGTGAAAGTAGCTTTTTTTAATAGACTTAAATGACCAAATTACATACGTAATTTATCTTAAAAAAATTGTTAAATTCTAGTGATCAATAAATATTAAAAAACAATTTCCCAGATTACAAAAGTTAAAATGTATTCTCGTATTTTGTTTTATTTTCCAGCTGGATAATTGGAAGAAACATCCAGGTAAGAAATTGCATGAAGTTTGGTTCATATATATAAATAAAATAGAGCATCGAATTTTATATATTTGAATTTAAAGGTTAAAAAAATTGAAAAATTTGGAATTTTTTTCGAAAAAATTTCCGAATTTTTTATTTTTTGTAAATTTCACCTTAAATATTATTCAAAGTTGCATTATGGCATGCATTTATCACAAAAAAAAAAAAAAAAAAATATTTTTGAGAAAAAAAATGGAATTTTACGCATTGTCTTAGAAATCTTCGAAATGCCCCCTGCACGTTCCATATCAATGAAAACCCCCAATATTTTTTATAAAAGTTTGATTTATATATATAAATAAATTAGAGCATCAAATTTTATACATTTGATATTAAAAGTAAAAAAAAAAATTTGAAAATTTTTCTATTTTTTTTATTTTTTGTAAATTTTATCTTGTATAATATTCAAGGGTGCATTATGGCATGCATTTATCACAAAAAAAAAATTATTTTTATGAAAAGAATGGAATTCTACGAATTAAAAAAAAAAATTTGAAATTTTTTCGAAAAAATTTAAATTTTTTTTTTAAACCTTTAAATTCAAATATATAAAATTCGATGCCCCATTTCATTCATATATATAAACCAAACTTACATAAAAAATTTCGTGGATTTTCATTGATATGGAGAACGCAGGGGGCATTTTGAAAATTTCTAAGACAACGCGTAAAATTCCATTTTTTTTTTTCATAAAAATAATTTTTTTTTTTTTTTTTTGTGATAAATGCATATAATGTACCCTTGAATTATAATTGGGTGAAATTTACAAAAAATAAAAAAAATTATTTTTAAGGATTTTAAGGTCCCTTGTCCCCTTAAGTTGAAGTTTGTTCTGTTTAAGGGAGATGAATAGATAAGGCTCATTTATGCTCCATTGGATTTTTTTTTTTTTTTAAGTGTTCTGATAACATTTAGGATCTAAATTAATTTTGTTCTATAACTCTTTTTTTAAATTAATATTTAACTTTTAATAAGAAGTGCTTATAATACCATAACGTTTTTAATTGAAGTATATGATAAAACATTTATAAAAGTCAGGCTGGTGTTATGAGCACTTCTTTAAAAAATTGAAATGTTAAAATTTCCTAGGCCTGTTCCAAATTTTACGTAGTATATTTAAAATCTTTTTCAGATAAAAATTACAAAATCTATTTAGATTCTAAATTTTATCAAAATATTTTTGGCTCTGCCCCTCCCCCTCCCCCCCTCTTCCAAAAAAAAAGCCTCATTTACTGAACTGTTCTGAGGGCCTTAAAAAGTAAAATTCTGACCAGCTTCTGGCTTGCATTCGTCAATTATGCCCATTGATGGTATGAATGTGGCTAGCTTCTGGCTTGCATTCGTTAATGATGCCCGTTGATGGCATAAGTGTGTTTCTCTTGTGGCCAACTTTTACGTAAAATAACCCTTAATGGCATAACTGTGGCAAGCTTTTATTCATGAATGCCATTAAATGTATAATTGCGGCCAGTTTGAGGTTAAATATCAGTTTTGGCTGGCCGTTGATGGTGCATTTGTGGGCAACTTCTTGTATTTACGGCCAATTCTCTTGTGGCCATATTGTGTCCGGCGTGACACTTTTTTGACGGAGCCGTAACGGCCAATGATAGCGGGCCCTAATCAAACACTTGCGGCCAAGGCTAACGAACCCATCAGTGGCCCGTAAGTTCTGTGTTTGTTGGGTATATTATGCAAAAAAAAAATCTAGATAAATAAATAAAAGTTATCAATAGCACATCCACATCTAAACTTAAAAAGTATTTAATACAAATGTTCGTATTTCATGAAACATTTAATATATTTATTTTAAATTTAGATATGTCATTCCCATCGCATTTTTTCTAAATTTTCTAAATGTGGCGGTAAATTTACTTAAAAACCCTGCGTACAATAAAAAAGGGTGCAAAAATTTCTTGAATTTTTTAAAGAAACATAAAATACTTGCTATTATTACACACATGAGCAAACATGTTTTAAAAAATTCACATAGTCATGTGCTACAGATATAGGTCATTTCGACCATTTATTTTACAGGGGGACCGTGAATATATTTTTATTCAATTTGCGGTCCTCTTAAGGTAGGGATGCACAACCTGTGGCCCGCCACGGGCTAACTTGTGGCCCGCCACGGGCTAACTTGTGGCCCGCAATCACAATTTATACAATTTCTTCGTTTATTTGATTTCGTCAATTTATAACTGGAAAAATTGCAAGTTTTGTCCATATGTCGCAGGATAAAATCGCGAAATTTATCAATTTGGCTCGGGAAGAAATTGCAAATTTCACCAGAGCCAATTAAGAATCTCAAATTTCGTTGATTGGCTGGGGAATAATCGCGAGTTTTGTCAGTTTATCGCGAGAAAAAATAGCGAATTTCGACAATTTGCCGCTGAAAAAATTGTAGATTTCGTCAGAGTCAATTAAAAATCGTTGATTTTGTTGATTCGTTCGTTCGCGGTAAAAGCTGCGAATTTTGTAGATTATGTGATCCTTGATCGGTTGCAGAAAAATCGCGAGTTTTGTCAGTTTAGGAATTTTGTCAATTTGCCGCCGGACAAATTACAAATTTTTTCAGAGTCAGTTAAGAATGGCAAATTTCGTTTATCGGGCGCGGAAAATTTTTGAATTTTGTTGATCGCGAGAGGAAAAATCGCGCATTTCGTGCATCGTCAGTTTATAGCGAGAAAAAGTTTCGAATTTCATCAATTTGTCCCGTAAAATTACAAATTTCTTCAGAGTCAGTTAAAAATCGCGAATTTCGTTGATCGCAAGCGGGGAAAATTTCGAGTTTTTTCTATGAGCTGAGGAAAAATTGCAAACTTTCTTGATCGGCTGCGGAAAAATCGTGAGTTTTGCTAGCTTATTGCGAGAAAAAAATCGCAAATTTCGTCAATTCGCCGTGGGAAAAATTACAAATTTCGTCAAAGTCAGTTAACAATCGCGAATTTCATTAATCGGGCACAGAAAAATCGCGAATTTTGTAGATGAGAAACGAAAACTTGCAAATTTCGTTGATCGGCTGGGGAAAAATCGCGATTTTGTCAATCTGTCGCGGAAAAAATACATAAATTTTGACAATTGATAGAAAAAATTGCAAATTTTGTCAATTGGTCGAAAAAATATTGTGAAATTTGCCAATCGCTTGTAAAGAAAATCGTGAATTTCCTCGAAAGTTCGTGAATTTCGTGAATATCTCATGGAAAAAAATTACTAATTTTGTGTGTCGGTTCCAAAAAATATCATGAAATGGAAATCCATTGGTCGCAGGAAAAAATCGCAAATTTCATCGACTATGCGCGTAAAAAATCGCGACTTTCGCCAATTTATTGCGCGAAAAATATCGCAAATTACGTCAATGTATATCAGGAAAAAATTACGTTTCGTCGATTGGTCGTTGGAAAAAAATTGCAAATATTGTCAATCTGTCACGTAAAATATCGCAAAATTCGCCAATCACTCATGAAAAAAATCGCGAATTTTGTCCATCATTCATGGAAAAAACTTGTAAATTTCGAAGATAGATCGCAGAACCTAAAAGTCGCGATATAATTCGATCAGGACGGAAAAAATCGCAATTTTCGTTGATCCATTATGGGAAAAAAATCGCGAATTTTGAAAATTTATCGCTGAAAAATCGCGAATTTCGTGAATTTATCGCAGGTATCGCAAATTGGTTGGTTGAAAAGATTGCAAATTTTGCCAATCGGCAATGGAAAATTACCGCGAAATCCGTCAAACGCTCTTGATAAAAATTCGCGAATTTCGTCAATCAGTCGAACTTGATTGACAAAAGAGAAAAAAACAAGTTTTGTTAATAGTCCGCAGAAAAAATAGCATAATTAGTCCATCATGCTTTGCTATTTCAAAAATAAGTTTCCTTTTATTTTAAATGAAATTATTCTTCAATAATTTTTTTTATAATTTTCAGTAACGTTCAATTATTTACAAATGTTGTGTAATTTTTTTTGCTTTAAGTTACCATTTATCAAGAAGGAACCGTTAATCTCTATAAAGTGTTGTATGGTTATCCATACAGATGCGAAGAAGCCCTGCATTCGGGCATACAATTATTTATTTCCGTTTGTTTATTTTTGTTATAGACAAAAACTAATTATTCATCAAGGATAAAGACTTATTACCTCCCCCCTACCTCCCCGATATAGAAATTTCTCTGTGTTGCTGATGTGGCCCTCGACAACCCAAACATTTTTGTAAGTGGCCCTTCTCTTAAAAAGGTTGTGCACCCCTATCTTAAGGGAACCGTGGAGCTCTGTTAGAGCTAAATCGAAAATGATTTTTGTACCTATTTTTATCCTTCTGTTTCTTCAGAGCCATTTGCGAAAAACCGCACGCAGATGCAATTATTTTTTGAAAAGTTTCAAGCGTTTAAATTTTGTAACGCAGACATGTTTTAGGCCCATTAATAAACTTTAAATCTATTTTTCTCAAAACTAATTTTTTAACATTTTTAGATTTTTTAAATACTCCGTGGGTCTTAATTTTTTATCAGAAATTCTGAAATTGATAAGGAAGGATTCTGATATTGCTTACAAAGAAATTGTACATGCATTTTAAAATTCTACTTCATTAAGATAATTAAATTTGATTTTTAACTTATTAAAAGGCAAAATTTTGATGAAAAGCGGTATAAAATTCAGAAAATAATCTCTAAAAAATTAGCTATTCAAGGGATTAAAATATCGATACACAGATTTGTTTGTAATAGAGTTTTAAGTGATTAAAATGCAAAATCTGCGAAATATCTCAAAAATTAAGACACATGGAGTATCTTAAAATATCGTTTTAAAATTCAAAAATTTTTAACAATCTTAACATTATAATAAGATTGAAAAATTCTTTTAAGGTGTTCTATATACTTATGGTAAAATGTATACACTTAAAAAAAAATATGTAGTTCTACAGATGTAAACTACATCCTAACTAAATTTTTTTCTGTAACTATACAAAAGAAGCTGTAAATCTGCAAAACTAGTTTTGTAAAGCTACGGAAATCTGTAACTTTACAAATGAATCTGCTAAAATTACAGTAATCTTATTAAAATTTTATCTCTAACCCTGGTTGCAGTTACATGAAAAGTTCTAGGCATCCCAGTTTCCTAAAAAATTCTTAGTAACCCCACAGATTTTTGGATTTTCGGTCAAAAAGTGTAACTGTTACATGAATTTTTATTGTTGCCGTTACATAAAAAGTTCTAGGAATTCCATTTTCCTAGAAAAACTTTAGTAACTTTACAGATTTTTTTTTTTTTACAGCGTACTTCCACAAAATTTCATATCTCTTTGATGAAAATTAAAAAAACAAATTTTTAATGTCCACCGTCACCCTAATGGCTTTCGTGATCAAACTTTCGCTGACAGATATGAGATATCGCACTTTCTTTATATTCCTGAAGGTTCCAAAAGAATTAGTGAAGTATTTCTTTAAATATTCGACGAAACATGTAAAATTGCAATTGTTCGTTCCTTATAGTGTATATCAAGTTGGAAAAAAGTATTTGAACAGGACATGTTTTCTTTACAATATTTTAATTAAAAAGGATTTTGAGTGTAAATTCTAGCAAGTTCAAAGCACTTGATACGTGATACTAAATTCTAAATACAAAAGATTCGAATTTTTCTGAATGGAAAACGTATTGCAACATTTTTACAAAGAACAATAATTTATTTAAAAAGTAAAATAGTTCAAATTTATTATTTTGAAAAATATATTATTGTCTGTAACGGTTTAAAGTCTGCTTGGATTTATTTCTACATTTTTTCTCAATAAATACTGTAATATTGCTTGCCATGTTCATAAAACAGTGGTTTGAAATTCAAACATATGTTTAAAAAAAATTCGTATCTTTTTGACACAACAATTATTATAATCTACCTTCCAACCTCCTTGCATTTTGTTAATGGATATAACGTACACTGAACCAATAATTTTATTTAAGCAATGAATTGAAATAGATTACAAATGAATATCACACAGACGTAAGACTATTAAATAAATTTTTATTAACTTTTAATTAAATTAAATTGACTTCTTCAAGGTAGGGTTTTTTATTTTTAAAAAAATGAGTGCATTAAGTATGCCATATTTTCTCACTCGTACTAAAGTTTGGCAATTGGGGATTTGTTTCAAGCATTCAGGGAAACATATAGAAAATACTCTTTTTTTATTCGCGCCGTATCACAGAGGAGTATTTGACGCAAAAACCTGGCCAAAAAGGAAAAAATTAAAATTTGCATAACAACTGTAAAACACATATTTTATAGTAGCTGACCTATGTCTATTTCAAGAGCATGAGTTATAGTAGGAGAGCTGTTGAACATTTTTGAGTAGGTATTTGAGGCACCCCGAAAATTTGTGCAACACTTCTTTTGTAATGCCTGAATACAAAATTGAATGTCTGGCTGAAGGATCGTGGCCCAAAAATTGTGCCAGATACGTGTCAAGTGCCATTTTTGGCAAACTGGCACTTGACACGTGTCTGGCTCAGATTTTGGGCCGACTAAAGTGTCTGTCATTTTCAAAATATTTTTTTCTAAGCATAAATATTATTCTGCCTCAATCTCATCGTGCCTCAAATACCTTTTTTGGGTAGTCAAAAAATGGCACTTGATACGTGTCTGGCACAGTTTTTGGGCCACGATCCTTCAGCCAGGCATTCGATTTTGTATTCAGCCATTACAAACAAGTGTTGTACAAGTTTTCAGGGTGCCTCAAATACCTTCCCTAAAATGTTTAACAGTTCTTGGACTATTATATCCGGCCGGCTCATAGACTCAGTTAAAGATGAGGTTTCTTTGCGAGAAGACGTGCTTTATAATTTTATTACTTTTTTTCAGTTTCATGAATTGTTGAATTCAATAACTTTATTTTCAATCTAATTAAAAGAAATTTTTAAAATGTGCTTTTTAAGCCTTTTTTTGGCTCTACCTTAGGTATATTCATTTAAATATATAGCTTTTTAAAGGTGTGCCGGACCATGTTTGACGTATAGCCGTATTGCTTATAGTTTTGAAGATCAATTCTTTAAAAGTAATTCATAATAAAAATATTTTTACACCAGTAAATAAATAAATAGAATTTAAAAATGTTAAATTATTTTAATACCTTAGTACTTTCAACTATAAGAACATAGTCTTCTTCAGAGGAATATAAGAAATACAACAGTTATTGACGCGTAATTTTGAAAATCCACGTAGATGGTGACGAAAGGAGTGAAAGTGGAAGTTAATTTATAGATCCGGAAACATTGGGAAAATAAAACATGGATATAGGAAGTGGAAAATTACTCGTTTTATCATTCTTTAAGCTAACTGAGCCAAATTATGGGTATGTTGTAGGATAAAACGTAATTACAAACAGTATTTTCTTTAGTAATAATTTCTATTGATTCGCGGATAATTAAATCATGTTAATTCTTTGAGGGATATATAATTTTTGCGTCTTCGAAATTAACTTGTATGTTCTGCTTCTGGTTAAGTCTTGACAGGGCTGTTGTAGGTCGGTTATACTTTAAATCTCTCAAATGTTCTTTAATACGAACTTTAAGTTTACCCGCAGCCATGCCTGTGTATTCGAGATAAATATTTTCTGTTTTCAGCGGAATTACATATACCCCAGAAACTTCATCCCTCGGGATCGGGTCCAATTTGGCACTAATCAGATCTTTCAGTTTTGCAGGAGGAGGGGCAACCAAGTTAACGCCAAAGCGAAAAAGTGCATGTCTGAGTTTTTCGAAAAGTCCTGGTATGTACTTCATTTTGCAATACCTCATATTACTCCGTGGAGTTTTTTTTTTTTCATATGGTTCTTCTGCGAGTTAATTAGCTTATCAATAATGCATTTTTACTACATACATTTTTAAATACATACATTTTTAATTAGCATTACGTCAAGAAATGACAGCTGGTTATTATTTTCTATTTCGATGGTAAATTTTATGTTAGAGTCCATATTATTTATTCTGTTAAGAAATGCACACAGTTCAGATAAACCGTGATATATATAATATATCATATATAATATATCAATATATAATATATATATGTATAATAAGAAGATTTATAAGCAAACTAACGGAGCACCAATGGGTTCCCCCATCTGAAGCATTTTAGCCGAATTCAAATTACGTCCAACCTAGTAACTGGAAATAATATTTTCATGTTTAATAAGAAGATTTATAAGCAGACTAAAGGAGCACCAATGGGTTCCCTCATCTCAAGTATTTTAGCAGAATTCAAATTACGTCCATTTGAAGAAAGAATTTTAACAGGCAGCGTTTTAACTCCCTTAGTATGGTATCGTTATGTGGACAACATTTTCATAGTATGGGATCAGGGTTTATCTGAACTGTAAGCATTTCTTAACAGAATAAATAATATGGACCCTAACATAAAATTTACCATCGAAATAGAAAATAATAACCGGCTGTTATTTCTTGACGTAATGCTAATTAAAAATTTATCAAACTTAACAATTGAACGCACAGTCTACAGGAAAGTAAATAAGTCTAACAACACCATTCCTTTTGAAAGTACATCAGCTTTTAAGTACAAACTTGCTCCGTTCAACTTTTATATAAGACGAGCGTTTAGTGTTTGCTCTATTAATCACCTTGAAAATGAATAAAATACCATTAGAAACATTGCAGTTGCGAATGGTTTCCCAATACGCATTATTGATAAGCTAATCAACTCGCAGAAGAAACATATGAAAAAAAATAAAAAAACTCCACAGAGTAATATGAGGTATTGCAAAATGAAGTACATACCAGGACTTTTCGAAAAACTCAGACATGCACTTTTTCGCTTTGGCGTAAACTTGGTTGCCCCTCCTCCTGCAAAACTGAAAGATCTGATTAGTGTCAAAGTGGTCCCGATCCCGAGGTATGAAGTTTCTGGGGTATATGTAATTCCACTGAAAACAGAAGATATTTATCTCGAATACATAGGCATGACTTTGCGTAAACTTAAAGTTCGTATTAAAGAACATTTGAGAGATTTAAAGTATAGCCCACCTACAACAGCCCTGTCAAGACTTAACCATAAACAGAATATAAAAGTTAATTTCGAAGACGCAAAAATTATATATCCTCAAAGAATTATCATAATTTAATTATCCGCGAATCAATAGACGTTATTACAAAAGAAAATACTGTTTGTAATGACGTTTTATCCTACAGCATACCCAGAATTTGACTCAGTTTGATTAAAGAAGGATAAAACGAATAATTTTCCACTTCCCTATATCCATGTTTTATTTTCCCAATGTTTCCGAATCTATAAATTAACTTCCACTTTCACTCCTTTCGTCACCATCTGCGTGGATTTTGAAAATTAGGCATCAATAACTGTTGTATTTAAGAAGACTATGTTTTTATAGTTGAAAGTACTAAGGTATTAAAATAATTTAACATTTTTAAATACTGTGTCATCTTTTAAGTAATTTTTCACATAGTGTAAGCTTAAATTTAAAAATATTTTTATTTCTTTGCGAGAAGACGCGCTTTATAATTCTGTCTCAACTTCGTTATTATGTTTAATTATGTTTAAATGATTTTTTTTACCTCTTCATGAATTGTTGAATTCAATAACATTATTTTTAATATAACAAAAAAAAAATTAAAAATGTGTTCATTTAAGCCTATTTTGGCTGTAACTTAGGTATAGTCATTTAAATGTATAGCTTTTTAAAGGTGTGCCGGTAATTGCCGGACCATGTTTGATGTATAGCCGTATTGCTTATAGTTGTGAAAGCCAATTTAAAAAAAAAAAGATCTTCTCCATATAGTTGCAATTTTCAAATATAAATTGTTTTGCCAATCCATTAATAACACTCAAAAATCAGAATCTCTGTACTACAACTCAACTTTAGATGCTCAACTTTGCTAAATACTAAATGTAAATAACCTATATATAAATACATTAATTTATATAAATAACTAAAAATTTACATATAGTATATTTAACCACATTTAATTAAACATTACTTGTAAGTAAAATAACTCTATCAAATATTGTTTATGAACAGGAAAAAGTTAAGTAAACTTTGTATTTTATATTTATTTTTTTAAGTAAATGCATACTTTTATATGTATATAACATTAATTAGGTGTATTTACAAATAGTAAGTCAACTGCAATCATTCAAACTGTAAAACACATGAAATATATAATTTAGGCCAGGATTTTTCTTCAAATACTCCACTGTGCTATTTACAAAATTTCTGTCTGGGCAACAAGTGGTATCTAACTGCTAAATTCTGCACATTAAAATGGTGGTAAAATGTGTGTTAAGAAAATACGCTGCGAGTCATTAATCGTCTATTAACTAAGAAGGCTTTGTGAAACTAATGTTAGAGGACTAAAATTTTATAATAAATGAGAATATATTAATTAAAAACACACAACCTTGCTCAATGGTACACAAAACACGAACTTTAATATAAACAAGTACACTTAAAAATAAACTAAAAGTTAAAATCTACGTTTCGAGTTGTTTCTACAACCGTCTTCAGGATACAATATGATGGTGAAATGACTAAAAGTTCAGAGATGAAGGCTTCCTGTGCCAGAGACAATTTGTCGAACCTTGACCAATGATATGAATGCAAAAATGCAGTGGCACCATCCAGTGAGGACTCCAGAATTTTTTAATGAAATGAGTTCGAAATGAGAGAGAAAAAAAATAAGTTTTTGGCAAACATGATTCAAGTTTAAACTGAACTATTGCAATCAGATACAGAATTATGACTTTATTATATTATGCCAGATTTTTGGAATATTATAGGATAAATTATCGTTACAAGGTTTATTCTCACGTGCAATGACTTCAACTAATTCTCCAATAAACCAACAATAAACTAAGAACTAAGAATAAACCTTGTAACGATAATTTATCCTATAACATTCCAAAAATCTGGCATAATATAATAAAGTCATAATTCTGTATCTCATTGCAATATTTCAGTTTAAACTTGAATCATGTTTGACAAAAACTTTTTTCTCTCTCTCTCACTTCGAACTCATTAAATTAAAAATATTCTGCGGTCCTCACTGGATGGCGCCACTGCATTTTTGCATTCATATCATTGGTCAAGGTTCGACAAATTGTCTCTCGCACAGGAAGCCTTCATCTCTGAACTTTTAGTCATTTCACCATCATATTTTATCCTGAAGACGGCTGTAGAAACAACTCGAAACGTTGAGTCTAAATTTTAGTTTATTTTTAATTGTACATGTTCATATTAAAGTTCGTGTTTTGTGTACCATTGAGCAAAGTTGTGTGTTTTTAACGAATACATTCTCTTTTTTTATATTCTATGGTGCAATTGTCCAGCATGGATTAAAATTTGTTCATCATAATTTATTTAAATAGCAATAATTTATATAGGAAGACTAAAGGCATGTGACTCACTAAATTCTTCAATACGGTAAGAAAATAGATCACGTTTAATGAGGACGGATTTATTATTATTTTTTTATTATTATTATGGAGGCGGAAGAATTCACAATATTAATGGCCATTTTCTTTTTTTGTTAGTTTTTTTATTTTAAAAATTACAAGTAGCCAATGCATGTACTTACATTTTTCATTTATTTTCATGATTTGTTTTATATAACGTTTAGAAAATCTCTTTTTTTTTGTTTGTGTTATTTATTTTTTCATAAAAGATTACATAAAAATTTTTTAATTGATTTCTTCACACTCTTACCCGTATATCATTAACGCATACATGCGTGCATTTCAGGAATTTCTTTTTTTTTTTTTTCAAAAATTACGAATTTATACCAGAAATACTTAATAGTATTCTTTGCTTTTTAATAATAGACATTTCGTGATTACCTAAAGTAGGAATTTTTTTGTGAAATTTCCTATATGAATTCTGAATTTTTATTTTATAAATAAATTCATAAAATGCATATTTTATGCGCTAATGATGAAATTGCTTCAAACTTTATGCGTTTTTCATAAAAAAAAGTTTAAATAGTTAAAGAATTCTATATATTTTTTTCTTTAACTTAATTAATATTCATTAATTGCGTAAATTTCTTATAAGTTATTTCAATAAGGCATTTAACTTCTATTTTAAACATTTCTTACTAAAATCTCCATCAGAAAATGTTCTTACATATCATTATTTCCAGCTAACATAAAATAAGCAATTATTTTTAATAACTCGTTGAGAATAACAAATTTTTCAAAAAGTCATTACTTTCTTGTACATTTCGCACTTATTTTTATTTCCTTTGATGAATTTTTATATTGGTGGAATATAAACTGGAAAAAAATGCGTTTCTACACATCTTTTTTCTATTGTTAAAATTCCATTACTCATTGTCGTTTACTTTATCTTAATGAGGGTATTATCACTTTTTTATTGTTATAATAAACACACTAATGATAGAATAAATGAAGCAATTTTCCGTTATAATTGTCTTTTGAAAGAAATTTTGAGAGATTATTAAAAAAAAATTAAAACTTTATATTATTATTGAAAAAATGAACGAATAATACACAGTTTTTTATAAATGTCGGCAAAAACCTTGCACAATTCCACCACAGATTATTAGACGCATGGTTTATGATAATTTATATTTTTCTAAATATTTGGTGCAAAATAATGTATAGCGATGACAAAAAAAAGCGATATGTCCGGCCAAAAATATCAATTCCCTCCATCAGTTATTGCTCAAAGACAAGCTGAAACAGTTTCCTTTGTGTGCCCTTGTAAATGAACGATAAATGATAGTAACACCATATTTTGTAATGTGCATCTTGTAGTGTACATCAGTGATGTATATCTGTTGAAAATTGAAATAGTGTGACCAGTAAAATGCTCTGAAAACGATTTTTCGCCATAGATCATAATGGAATGGAAATCTTTTGAGTGCCTCTGTACACGAGCTATAAACATTACACCCTTTATTTTCGATACCTAACATATTATAGTGTACCTCAATAACATATATCAATTACATGTCGATTCGAGGATATTTACCCTAATTTGAGAACTGCCAGACAAACTGAATGCATAAGAACTTTTCAACTATGTTGGGAAGTATTCAAAATGACTATGTTGAACACTTGATGAGATATGAGTATTTGTACCAATAAAGGTTATAATTTCTAACATTATACTATAATTAAAAAATTAACATATAAAATATATAATGAGATATGAACTGCGAGTACGTGAACGATACTAATTTTTTTTATATTTTGGTAGTCAGCTTTCCGTGCAATACAGGGCAACTTATATACGAAGGCCAGTCGAATATCATTAAAATCCAGAAATATATTGACGATATAGCAAGCTGAAATTAAGTTCCTTTCTAAAAGTACCTGGATGATGAGTGATTTTCACCCAGTTTGTCAATCAGCTCACTGTATCACCTAAATCTTACTGGTGTTATTCGCTGGCCTTTTTATGTAAATTGCCCAATATAATTTGTTACTAATTTATGAAACAGAAAATTGTTATCGTTCGCGCGTGCTGAGTTAAAGTTATTTCTTACAAACGCCCTTATCTCTTCAATTATTCAATGCATTCATTTTTTTAACTGTAATGATCCTAGTACACTTTGTCAAGTTTTTGTAAAGTGCAATTATCTTCGTCTGAAAATGCAGCATGGTATAAGCAAAACATATTTGATTCATTTACAGAAAAGAACATATCTTGACGAAAATGCGTGCTATTTCCAGATAAATGAATACAAGCATTGTACAGGTCCACATACTTTTTTTTTACAGTGACAGCCCCTTTAGAGCATTTGCTGTAACAGGATGATCTCAAACGTTATTTTTTTTGCTCGATATATTGCTGCCTTCCTAATTGCCCTCGTTACTAAATAATTACTGACAAATACGAATTCCAGCATTTTCTTTTAATCCCCGGAGTTCAAGAACGATTACTCAAGCATATCTGTATGTGCTCGACAAATGTCTAAAATCGAAACTGTCCAGTCAGGATACTTAATTGAAAAGCATGAGTGTAGTTTAACACTTTTTTTTCAATTAGATCTCTCTGCTCAAGTTATGCCTAAGTCCATGGACCGCGAGATCTATGAGCTTCAATTTTCATGATATAATCACACGTATAAATAAGACTGCTTTCTCCTTTCTAGTGAAACTAATTATTTCTTCAATTTGATAGTTTGAGAATTAGAGCTACTCTGCAAATTAGACTTTCGACCTATAGAAATATGACTTAAAGTATCGAAATCTTGAAACTCTAACCATCAATATTTATTAAATGACACCTGAAAATCTATGTATACTTTCGTTCTGTTTAGTTCTAAAAATGGTGCAGCTCGAATCTGTAAGCCATACATAGATCATAAAGTCTTTATGTATGTTTGTCTACATTTAAAAATAACATACTTACTATTTATATTAGTATAATGTTTACAGCCTATTCATATTAGTATATTATGCATTTTATTAATATATTTGCAGTTAGACCCTTAAATCTTTAGATGGAATTATTTTCACTTGGCATTAACCACATAAAGTTTTGAAGAAATGTGCAAGGCTTATAAAATCTATATACATTCAATGCACTGAAACAATTTAACAATATAATTGCACGAAGTAAAAATCTTAAAATTCTAATGCTAATATGTTTTAACACCAAACATACCAACAACCGGTCATTTCACTGGTTCATTATAAAAATATTTCAATATGAACCAGAAATTTCTTCCTAAAATAAATAATCTGTGAATCACACAAAAATAACTTGAATATTATTTTATAAAAAATCTGGTGTAAAATATTTTTATTAAACTTGAGAAACATTTTCAATATGTTTAGTCTTATTAATTCATCATTCACTGTTTTGTGTCCTAAATGCACATAGCGCTTCAATTCTATGCATAACTTCATACACTTTTCGATGGTACAGTAATGAAAAGGGCACAGACATCGTTATTACAGCGCCCCCTTCTGGCGATTTTTTTTTTCAAATTTAGGGAGTACCTGCTGACCAGAGCCAAAAACATACACCTAAAATATCGTTCAATTATATACATAACTTCATACACTTTCGATGGTACAATGTTGAAAGAGGCACAAAAATCGCTATTACAGCGCTCCCTTCAGGCAGAATATTTGCAATTTAAAGGAGTACCTGCTTGTCACAACCTGCTTGTTCAAAAACATACACAAAAGATTTGGTTAAATTTTATGCATAACTTCAAACACTTTTCAATGGTACAATGGCGACTAACGGACACACGGACAGACAGACATTTTGTATGAACATGTTTTTGGTGATCTCTGACCCCGAAAACATATAAATCCGTCGAAAACTGGAATTCGAAAAGAATTTCGATTACAATACTTCCTGCTATTGAAGATAGAAGAAAGTAAAAAAAAAAAAAAAAAAAAAAAGGGTGAAAATTAAATACATATATGATTCGCTAACTCAGTTATCAGTATAACAAAGGAGTTTAACGCTTTATGTATAACTAAAAATCAAAGCCTGCAATAAGTCGGATAATTCTCTTTCTAAAAATTTCACAAAACGGGTCTAAATAGCTTTTTCACTGATGGCTGTAAATGGAGCTTTCTTAGTTTCGAAAAAGGTAAAAAAGGTGAAAATGAAATACATATATGAATCGTTAACTCAGTTATCAGTATAACAAAGGAGTTTAACGCTGTGTGTATAACTAAACATAAAAGCCCGCAATAAGTCGGATAATTCTCTTTCTTAATATCACAAAACGCTTCGAAATTGTTTTTTTTACTGATGGCTGTAAATGAAGCTTTCTTAGTTTCCAGTACATGAAAAAATAAAATAAAGAAGTGTTGTCGGCAAATGTTTTGCCTCTAAATCTCATAATTATGAAACTTAAAAGCCAGTGTTATAATTTGTGTCAATAACCAGGTTAACCAGAATCTCGTTGCGACTTTCAACAGGATTTTGAAAAATATGTTTTCAAACACAATAATACATTTAACTGAATTATTATGAAAAGGAAAATCTTATGAAGTACATTTAGGCATAAAAATGCATAATGTGCGGTAACGACATAAGAAGAAATATCAACTTCTGCACAAAAATTTAAGTTTTCACATTCGAAAATTATTTGTAAATTATCCATTGATAATCACTGAACTCAAAAAATTCCATATCTATAACTAATTATCTGTAGACTATAATAAAATGAAAAAAAATTATAGAAAACATCAATCACGCTGCACATACTTAAATCGCATTTTATTTCACAAAGAGTAAAAATTGAACAAAAAAAATACTAGGTACAGGGTTCGTACGTTTCAGGGAATTTTCAAGGGAAAATATAATTAATTTTTTATTGAAAAAATAAATCTGGGCTAAACTCGTGAACTTTCGTCTTATTTAAGAACAGATTTTCTGTAAGAAAATACAGGTACCGAAGAATTTCCAGGTCTGGAAATTCAGGTCCCAGACCTGGTTTCCAGACCTGGTTCCTGTTTCCAGGTCTGGAAACAGGATCCATACAAACGATGTACGTATATATTCAGAATTATTTTACGCATTTACGAAACCTTTTTCCGCATTATTTTTTTATTATCACTTTAGGCCAAGCACCTAACACATTTCTTTCAAATTATTTTTGACGTTAAGAGAAATAAAATGGACATTTTAATGTACAAATTATCTGGGAGCACGGCAGTGCGTCCGCCAAGTTCCACAAGCCGTAAGCTACCTTTTCCTGAACCATTTCGGCATACTTTTCATCCCCTCATAACGTCGTTTTAGGGAGAGGTATAGAAATTTTTCTTTTATACACATGTTCGTATGGTCAAACTGAACAAAGGTTCCACGATTTCATGTTTCTATATTTAATAGTTTTCGAAATATTAAATTCCGAAAAAGCCCTTTTTTGTCACTGACTCACTTCGCATCATCAAATAACTAAGGTACTTCTAAAAGTCGTAGAATCATGAAATTTCACAAGTAAGTCGGGTTTGTAGCACAATTAACCAGAAAAATCTGAAACCACAGAATTTCCGCCTCTAAACCCTTCAAACAGGGGGTGTTCATTTGGCCGTAAACAGTTCCTTAACACATTCGATTGTGCCAATGTTGGTCGCCAAAACTCGATTACAGAGTTTTGAAGGGGGTCACGTGATTACAAGCAGAATAACATTATATATATATGCTTTTCCAAAGATGTTTGTTAAATAGAAAAAATGAATATACCTAAAAATTTTAATCAGTATAGGTTATGAATATTTACGATATTAAAGCAATAAAACATTTAACAAAATATAACCGCAATTCGGTACGTTTCCGATATAGTAGCCTTGGCGAAATACAGAAAATAGCCTTGATGAGAAAAGAAATTTGATAATAACGTATGTTCTGGCAACCTATTTACTGTGTCATATACACAATCAATTTTTTCCATACGTATACAATTTATTTAATGTAAGGAACCCGTTTATTTATTTTTATATACCAACACAAATAATTTGTATATAAAAAATAATATTTTATACATGTATAAATAAAATGTTTATATATATACTAGCAAAACCCGCGGCTTTGCTCGCGTAGTAGTTGATATATGCGAAGTGATATTTGCATGACTACTTTTTATTAGAAGAACACTTTTTGAAATAATTCAAAAATTACAAATTTAGCCACAGTTTGATTAAACTTCATTATAAAAGTACAATAGACAGAAATGAGATTTTAATTAATAAGAGGAAATAAAACTAATTCCAATTAAAGGATAATTTAGTCAATATTTTGAGATTTTTATGGTCATTTCATACGTTCATATCAGCATTCATTTGAAGTTTTGAATTTTTTAGAAACCATCTTAACGCATTTACATCTTAAACTTAAACATCCTGTCAAATTCCACGTTTTTTGTCTAACAGTCTGCTCTGGAGTTAGTGGCACAAACATAAAATGCCGAAATAGAGTTGAAATTAGAATGTCTCGAAAAATGTTGAAACAGAGACTGTCACCATTAATTTGCCAACATTAACCTTGAAATCGTTTGGTATTTCCTAATATTCTATAGAAAACGGAATTTAGATGTTTTTAAAGGCTTCCTTGTTGTTCCTGCCAACCAGGTGGTAGTGACACCGGCATAAAATATAGCCATAGAATCAGGGACTATCACTCTTGTTTCGCAACCAATAACTTCTGTAATCGGTATATTATTTCCTGAGATTCAACAGAAATCGTAATTTAGGACATTTTAAAGTGCTTTTGGCTCCTTCCCTTCGCTTCACCCATTTTTAATTTCGAATTTATTTTCGGCTGTTCTTAGAGGACATTTATATTTTATAATTAACTACTGTGCTATATTTAAAGTTTCTAGCCTCTTCAGTTCCGCAGATATCGCAATTTAGAAAGTTTTTGGCTCCTGTAACCCTCTAGGGGTTGTGGCACTGACATAAAATATAGCTTATGTTTGAGCAGGTTCGATCACCATAATTTGCAATTTTTAGTTAGAAATAGGTTTCGTATTTCATACGAGTGCACAAAAATCGTAATTTATAACGCTTATAAAACGCATTTTGCCCACTTGATCCTTTTAAATTTGGAATTTTCTTTCGAAAATTCTTAGAAAGCATTTGCATCTTAAAAGTATTTACCATTGCAAATTTAAAATGTTAGACACCCCTCAGTAACACAAAAACGCAATTTAGAGCATTCTTTGCTCCTGTAACCTCCAGGTGGTAGTGACAACAACGTAAAATATAGGCTATGTTGGAGCGGGGACTGTAACCATAAATTGGAAACCATTACTTCTGAAATCAGTTTATATTTCCTGAGATTGCGTAGAAATCGCTATTTAGGGCGTTGTTAGAAGGCTTTTCGTTCATTTTCAAATCTTTTAAATTTAAAATTTTAAAGGAACTCTTCTCAGAGAGTATTTACATCTTATAAGTAATTACCATGACAAATTTCAAGTTGCTAGCCCCTTCAGTATCACATATTAATCACTATTTAGAACGGTTTTTAAAATGCAACCACAAGGTGGTAGTGATGCCGACATGAAATAGATCCTATATTTGAGCTGTCATCATCAATTTCAAACCATTACTTTTGAAATCGGTTGTGTACTTTCTGAAATTGCGTTGAAATTGCAATTTACATAGTTTTTTAGAACGTTTTTCGTCCATTTTCATACCTTTTAAATTTCGAATTATTTAAGAAATGTTCTTAGAGATCATTTATACGTTATAATTTACCATGCCTAGTTTCAAGATGCTAGCCCCTGCAGTATCACAAAAAAGCAATTTAGATCGTTTTTTGCTCCTTCACCCCCTTTGGAGTAGTGGCACCGGCAGGAAATACAGCGTATGTTGGATCGAAGGCTGTCACCATCGTTTTCACACCATTATTTCTTAAATCGGTTCGGTACTTCCTGAGATTGCGTAGAAATCGCAATTTAGAAAGGTTTTTAGAACACGTTTCGCTCCTTTTCACCCCGTTTAAATTTCGAATTTTTAGGAAATGTTCTTAGAGATAATTTGTATCTTATAAATAACTGCCCTGCCTAATTTCAGGATTGTGGGCCCTTTAGTAACGCAAAAATCGCAATTTAGAACATTTTTTGCTTCTGCAACCCCTAGGTGTTAGTGACACCGACATGAAATAGAGCCTATGTTGGAGCAAGGCCTGTCATCCTCAATTTCCAACCATTACTTTTGAAATAGGTTGGGTACTTTCTGAGATTGCGTAGAAATCGCCATTTAGAACGTTTTTTAGAACTCTTTTCGCGCATTTTCACCCCTTTTAAATTTCGAATATTTTAAGAAGTGTTCGTAGAGATCATTTATATCTTATAAGTAACTACCATTCCAAATTTCGTGTATCTGGGCCCTTCCGTAACACAAAAATCGCAATTTTGAAAGATGTTTGCTCTTGCACCCCCTTTAGGGTTAGTGGCAGCAACATAAAATGTAGCCTATATTGGAGCGAGGGTTGTCACCATCATTTTGACACCATTATTTTTTAAATCGGTTTGGTACTTCTTGAGATTGCGTAAAAGTCGCCATTTAGACGTTTTTTAGAAATCGCCATTTAGAACGTTTCTTAGAACACTTTTTGCGCATTTTCACCCCTTTTAAATTTCGAATTTTTTAAGAGATGTTCTTAGAGATCATTTATATCTAATAAGTAACTACCATTCTATTTAAAAAAAATACTATTTAAAATACAGTTTGATTAAATATCATTGTTACACTGCATTAGGCAGAAATGAGACTTAAATTAATAAAATGAAATAAAACTAAATAAATGATAATTTAGAAAATATTTTGAAACTTTTATGCTCAATTAATACGCTCATTTCAGTATTCATTTGAAGTTTTGAATTTTTTAGAAACCATATTCTTACATCTTAAAATTAACCATTATGTCAAATTCCAAGTCCTACCCCCTCTCTCAACATAAAGGGCTATGTTGAAACAGGAACTGTCACCATTAATTTGCCAACATTAATTTTTCAATCGGTTTGTTATTTCCTAATATTCCACAGAAACGTAATTTAAAAAGCTTTTAAAGCCCTTTTTTAGAACGTTTGTTGTTCCTGTGAATCCCAGGTGGTAGAATCACCGGCATAAAATATAGCCTGTGTGGGATAAGAGACTGTTACCATTGATTCGCAACTATTACTTTCATAATCGGTTTATATTCCCTGAAATTGCATACAATCGTAATTTAGAACTTTTTTAGAATGCTTTTCGCACCTCCCCTTCGATTCACCCCTTTTTAATTCGAATTTATTTTTGACGTTCCTTCAATGGCATTTATATTTTATAAGTAACTACCATGTCATATTTAAAGTTTCTAGCCTTTTCAGTATCACTGAAATCGCAATTTAGAAAGTTTTTAGCTCCTGCAACCCTCTGGTGGTAGTGGAACAGACATAAAATATAGCTTATGTTTGAGCAGGTTCTATCACCAAAATTTGTCATCATTATTTTTTTAATCGGTTTTGTAATTTCTAAGTTTGCTTAAAAATTGTAATTTATAACGCTTTTCACTCACTTCATTTTTTTAAATTTGGAATTTTCTTTCGACTGTTCTTAGAAAGCAGTTGCATCTTGTAAGTAAATACCATGCCATACTTCAAAGTGTTAGACCCCTCAGTTGTGCAAAAAACGCAAATTAGAACATGTTTTGCTTTTGCAACCCTCAGATGGTAGTGACAGCAGTATAAAATATAACCTATGTTACAGCAGGAACTGTCACCATTGATTTGCAACCATTACTTTTGAAATAGCTTTGGTATTTCCTTAGATTGAGTAGAAATCGCAATTTAGAACGTTTTTAGGACGCTTTTCGCGCATTTTCACCCCTTTTTAAATTTCCAATTTTTTCGAAACTGTTCTTAACCCCTTCGGGACGGCAGCCTTTAACGAAATGTTTAATCTTTTGTCACCGTTTTTAAAAAACAGAAATTTGTGTCATGGTGAATCGAGAAAATGCGCTGATTAAATAAGGCAAATTTTACAGTAAAATTTTACTGATGACGAAAAACAAGGTTTCTGAGCGCTTCATGCGGCACGTATACGTGTCGCTCGTCCCCAAGGGGTTAAAGATCATTTATATCTAATAAATATATACCTTGCCTAATTTTAAGTTGCTAGCCCCTACAGATCACAAAAATCGAAATTTAGAACGCTTTTTTGCTCCTGCAACGTCTAGGTGATAGTGATACCGACATAAAATAGTGTCTGTGTTAGAGCAGAGGCTGTCAGCATCAATTTCCTGACATTGCTTTTGAAATCAGTTTGATTCTTCCTGAGATATCACTAACAAATCAGCATTTAGAACGTTTTTAGAACGCTTTTCGCGCATTTTGCTCCTGCATCTCCTCTGGGGTAGTGGAAACAGATATAAAATATAGCCTATCTTGGAGCAAGATCTGTCACCATCATTTTTACACCATTATATTTGAAATTGGTTCAGTACTTCCTGAGATTGCACAGAAATCGCAATTTAGAACGTTTTTTTACAACGCTTTTTGCGCATTTTGACCCCTTTTTAAATTTCGATTTTTTTAGGAAATGTCCTTAGAGTTCATTGATATCTTATAACTAACTACCATTCCAAATTTCACGATTCTAGGCCCTTCCGTAACGCAAAAGCCGCAATTTAGAACGTTATTCTCCTGCACCCCCCCTTGGTGTAGTGGCACCGACGTAAAACATCGCCTATGTTGGAGCAAGGGTTGTCACCATCATTTTGACGCCATTATTTTTTAGATCGGTTTGGTATTTCCTGAGATTGTGTAGAAACCACCATTTAGAACGTTTTTTAGAACGATTTTCGCGCATTTTCACCCCTTTCAAATTTCGAATTGTTTAAGAACTGTTCTTAGAAATCCTTTATATCTAATAAGTAGCTAATATTTCAAATTTCATATTCCTAGGCCCTTCGGTAACACAAAAATCGTATTTTTAGAACGTTTTTAGCTTCTGCACCCCTTTTCGGGTAGTGGCACCGACATAAAACATATCCTATGTTAGAGCAAGGGTTGTCACTATCATTTTGACACCATTATTTTTTAAATCGGTTTGGTATTTCCTGAGATTGTGCAGAAACCACCATTTAGAACGTTTTTTAGAACGATTTTCGCGCATTTTCACCCCTTTCAAATTTCGAATTGTTAAAGAACTGTTCTTAGAAATCCTTTATGTCTAATAAGTAGATAATATTTCATACTTCATATTTCTAGGCCCTTCAGTAACACATAAATCGCATTTTTAGAACGTTTTTTGCTCCTGCATCCCCTTTGGGGTAGTGAAACCGACATAAAACATAGCTTATCTTGGAGCAAGCGTTGTCACCATCATTTTGACACCAAAATTTTTTAAATCGGATTGGTATTTCCTGAGATTATGTAGAAACTACCATTTAGAACGTTTTTTAGAACGCTTTTTGCGCATTTTCACGCCTTTTAAATTTCGAATTGTTTAAAAACTGTTCTTAGACATCATTGATATCTTATAAGTAACTAATATTCAAAATTTCATATTTCTAGGCCCTTCCGTAACGCTAAAATCGCATTTTTAGAACGTTTTTTGCTCCTACACCCCCTTGGTGTAGTGGCACCGACATAAGATATAGCCTATGTTCTAAGTTGGACTAACACCAACATTTTGATACCATTACTTTTGGAATCGGTTCGGTAGTTCCAGAGCTTACTTCCTACAAATAAACAATTTTTTCCTCTTTATAATAGGAGTATAGATAGATAAATACATATATAAATAGCGTAAAAGTTCATCATGTTTGTTTTCATAGTTGTTTATATCATTTGGCAACATATCTCAGTTTCTGAAGTCCGAATTGCGCCAAGATAAAAAAAAAATGCCAAGTTCCCTATAGTGGAAAAATATCCTAATTCCATATGAAAGTTTAAAAATCTCTTTTTAATTAAATGAAATGTGTAAGTAATAAACTGTCTTTAACGATGTACGACAGATGCGGCGTCCGAAGTCCGCTGCTAATGTTATTATATTGTATTATTAGCCTACTTAGTCTTAATTTATTGTTAATTTAAATCTGTAAAAGAAAGATTATAGTTATAGATAAGATATGTTGGTCGCCAAAACCCGATTACAGAAAATTAGCCTGAGTTATAAAGGTGTTACATGATTTCAAGCTGAATGAATTTTTATATGCTTTTACAAAAATCTTAATAAGGCAAATCTTTCAGTTTATCTGTCCATCTTTCTATCTTTTACTTCCTTAAAACAAATTTTATTAAAGATCGGGAGGCGTCTGCACCGATCATCACCTCATCAAGTTGACGGCTGAAATTTTAGGATTAGTTAAATATCGATTAGCGTATTGAAATGTAACTGGTCTGCCAAGTCATATCTTTGTGGAAGCCACCTACAGAACCGATTTTGCGGGTTAATTGGTGGATTTTTCATTGTGCTTTCCTGCACCCATTCCTCCATGTGTCCAAACTTTTGGATGCAGGAAAATACAATAGTAAGCCTATCAGTTAACCACTAAAATTAGGTCTTCAGGCGGTTTCTACCAAGGTATCACTTAACAGACCAGCTGCATTTAAATATGCTAATCTAGTTTTAACTAATCCTAAAATTTCAGCTGTAAACTCGATGAGGTGATGGTGTGTGCAGACGCCTCCCGGTCTATTATAAATGTCGGAATTCTAATCTCAATAGCACTCTGGTCAATCTGGCAATTATCCCTACTATTTATGGAACACTATTCGTTTAAGTGCGTTTTAGTGATGTTAATGAACTTATGCATATGCATCATACATATTATACAAATGCATATAATACGTAATACATTTGCATCATACATATTATAGGTATGTGTATAATACATATGCATCATTATGACGTCAGAATAAACAAAACATTTTTTGTTGCCAAATTTAGAATTGACATGATATATTACCAAATTTGGCGAAACTTTGCTAAATGTCGCCAAGCTTGGCGAATATTTGACGCTAGTCGCTATTTTTCAATGAGTTAATTATTAATGCGAGCCATCTATTTTTATTTTTCCGCATATCATCTGAATAGTTAAATTATATAACGTACTAATATTTCCAAAGTGCTAATAGTTTTGTCACTGCCCAAAACCTCTGCTATAGTTATTATACTTACTGTGGCTATGTTGTTAATCTTTACACCGCTAAAACTTCTGTATTATATAAAGAGAATTTACGGCAACTATTAAAGCATTGAAACTGCCAGTTCTCCTTATGATTATTATAATTCTATAATATGTAACCTGTTAATCAATATGTACGTTAGAATGAATCTTCTATAATCCGGTTCCTCGCATTTTAGTTTTCAGGTTTCAAATAAAATTAGCTAAAATCTGAAAACCATGGCACATTGACTAATTCTTCAACACGATCAGATGAGAAGAATGATAGATTTTCAAATGGATCATGACAGTGAGCCGGTAGACCTTCTATTCTTCCGTAATCGAGTCTATTGAAAAAGTTAACGTGAAACAAAAAGATATTAGCATCAATATGGTTTAATGCAAATGCAGATATTGTCAAAGGATTTCATAAGAACCATTTCACTTGTACCTAGTCGTATCAGTTAAAATACAATAATTGGCAGTGAGCCCAATTAGAAAAGATTACTTAATAGGATTAAAAATTTCCGCATTAGAGAACGAATCGTAACTGCTAAGGAAACATGCATAAGTGAGTTCAGAGATATTTGTCACGAAAGATGAAATACATAACAACACAAAATATATGATGTGCTTCCATGATCGTAAAGAGTTCTTGATTTCTCTATCAAAAGCTCCCGCCTTGGCGAAAGAATGGGCAAGTAAATTAAATTATGAATAACAGTAACGTGATGCAACGTTTAACATGGAATTAATACGGTAAATACTGCTTGCTAGAGGCGGATAGTACTTTAATATAAAAATAAATAAAGTATAAATTTGTAAAGCTCAATAAAATAAATTTAGATATTTTTATGTTAGCCGGGCGCAAGTGGCAAATCGCCAAATAATGTTCCCAACTCCATTGTTCATTTTGCATTCATTTCATTTAAACATATATACTTTTCAGTCATCTCATTTAAAATAGATGCATTTCCCTCATTTTATTTAATAGAATATTTAACATAGAAATAAATAAATAAATAAATAAGAAATAATAGCATAAACCAAAATTTTTTATTTGAAAATCAAAGCATTGTTTCTAATTTACACATGTGAAAAGTGAAAACTGCTATTGGCGAAAAACAAAAGGCTAATGAGGAGATTTGCTCCCGGCTAACATAAAAGTACCGAAATTTAAGTTTTTTTTTATATTAATATAGTTTAGAATAACAAACTTGATAAAACATACAAAAAGTAGTGATATCCCAACAAAAAGTTTTCGGTAAAAAAAAAAAAAAAAAGTGCCAAGTTCTCCTTAATGTTTCGGCCAGAAAAAGTAGTGATATCTGAAGTTCGCACAAGTTAAAAGCCAAACTTCCCAAATCTTTCATTGAAAATAACTTCCTGCGACTTGGCCATTAATGCCTTCGAGAGAGTTTTTCAAATTTTAAAATATGTACAAATGAGCTACATGCCAACTACATTTTTTGATTATTTTAGGCATTTTGTGGCACAGAGTACAGAAATAAAATACACATTTGAAAAAAGCATTTAAACAACTTCAGTCAATTTAAATGCTTAGAAGTTTAAAATAACAAAATACTTGTATTCAGGAGATAACATCTCTAATTGCTAAAACATAATTAGTGTCAGCTTTTAACAGTTTATAAATCGAATACCTCTTAATGTATGCAAACAAACTATAATAAATATTCAAACGAAAAAAATCTCTTTCGTCAATACACAAGATTTCAATATTATACAATAAAATATAATGTAACATATTGTGAGATTTTAAGTAAGTAAATTTTGTTTTATTTCTTGGGTTTTACGTTCATGACTTTAGCTTTAGACCATACAAAATGACAATTAAACCACAAGTGAACTAAATGGTCTGTAATCAAAACTAATGTTTGTTGAAACTGAATGGTAGTTATCAGAAACCTTTTACTTACAATGTCTTTATGTGAATTTGCCTCTTTGCATTCTAATATTACTTTTAATATTTAAATAATTCATAAATCCGTAATTTCCAATCATTAATTTTGAAATGCTGTAGAAGGCATTAACGGCCAAGTCGCAGGAAGCCATTTTCAATGAAAGATTTGGGATGTTTGGCTTTTAACTTGCGCGAACTTCAGATATCACTACTTTTTCTGGCCGAAACATTAAGGAGAACTTGGCACTTTTTTTTTTTTTTTTTTTTACCGAAAACTTTTTGTTGGGATATAATTCTTGTTATGATGCAGATATTATTTTTTACTTCCGAAACTTTCGATAAATCTTACAACGATAACTGTATACGAATACGACAGAATGGCGTTTATTAAAAAACAAGGAATCAACTGTAAAAGGAAAAGGTTACATTTTAGTACGTAAAATTAGGTAATATTGGAATAATTTCGGACTGGCAACCAATAAATAAGTGAATTTAGCTATTGAATTTAGCATTAAATTTTAGAATATTTTTATATAAATTCTTGAGAATGAGAAAAAGGATAAAGGATTAAATATAAATAAAATAATGAGACAGGGAACTATGTACAGATGTGCACCTAACACTTTTCTATCAAATTGTTTTTGAAGAACAAAAATAAAATACACCTTTTAATGTTCATCATGGAAGACGGTAGTATTCCGAGTGACGCAGCCTTAAGCCTAAAATCGTATCGTATCATATCGTAGAATTCGTAGATGGCGGAACTCATATATACAGCTAACTCGACATCAAAGAAAATGCGAAAAGCCGCCTGTTAATAACTCATCAAATATAGGTCCTATTGTTCTGATTTTTTTAAAACAGTCTTATATCTGCAGTCTAATCCTATTCTGAATTTTTTACAATTTTACGTGCAGTATATTTTCAGATCTGTAAACCCATTTTGAAAGCAATTTCGATGGTGTAAGTTTGTCTTTTTTTTTTCTCCGAAACGGTCTAGATTTTTTTAAAAACGTTAATATATAAAATGAATCTGTTTTTGACGAAGTGGATAAGACTAACCTAGTATCTAGGAAAACTCTTAATTTTTATATAATCCGTATGAAAAATTGGACTTCTTAGGATCGCGGATTACATGTTGTTCTATGGGCTAGCAGACAGAACGTTGCACATCGGTTTTGCGCGGTTTAGGTCAAAGTTAAAAATCTGAATATTGGCAATAAATCTTTTTTTTAACTACAAAAACAGTTTATTATGTGCTTAAAAATACTTAGACTGATTTTTTAAAATGGAGCAGTATTTTGTAATTATATGTATTTTATTTCATTGTTATTCATAGTAAGTAAACATTTTTTAAGGAGAAAATATTTCACATTTTTAAAAAAATTCTCGTATCGAAATTCGATATTTATCGAAAATTCTCGTATCGAAATGAAAATTCATCGCGTTCGCCATAAGACTTCGCCATGTATCACTTCGCGATACGCGAAGTTGACTGAAGAAATAAGAAATATCAAAGGTCTTGAAATGGTATTCCAAGGGGAGAAAGTGAGTACAATTTCTAATTATCCAGACAGCATTCTTTGCAACCGATCCTTTCTAATTAGTATAATGTTCTGAATTGTTTTTATTTTCAACAATACTTATAACTGTTTTCCTTACAAAATAACGTTCATGTGTGGCATAGGTATTTCTTGTGATATGTGAGTGTAATACAGATAAATTACTAATTTAATTTTGTGTTTTGAGTTTTCTATTAAGGAAATTAAACAAAATCTTTCATTTTTAAAGAACGCACAAGTTAAATAAAAGGTATGACGAAATCAAAATTAAGATTTCCAATCCCGTTTATAAAATGATTCATTTGCGAATCGTTTCTAATAATATTATAAACGAAAATTGACTTAAAATGACATCTTTTTCGAAATATGGGTATCTTTCGTTTATTTTTTTTTATATATAACTCTTTTCAGCTTCAAAAATTAAAGCATCGTAGTATTTTATTTTTATAAAATTTATCCTAAAGGGGAAAAAAAATTCTTTTTGCCGTTTATCTCTGTAAAAAAAAAAAGAAGAAAAGAAAAGAAAAGAAAACCCTGAAGCATTTCTTTTAGGCTAATTGATTACAGCCATGGGTGCAAGACCTTCAGTCTTGGACATATTTTTGACTGATAGTAAATTCTATTTTATATACTTAAATTATCTCGATTAGCTCAAAATGAACCATTTTATCCTGACTGGTTGTTTTGAGCTCCTAAAAGTAAAAATTTTCTTCATGATACTTTTCCTTATTTAGTAATTAAAGTTTATAGATAAATAAGATAAAACAGCTTTTTTTCAAAAGTAAGATACTTGTTTTTATTTAATTTTAAAGTTAATATGCTTAAAAGAAAGCTTTAAATAATTTACTTTTAAAAAATATAAAAATAGCCAGCTCCCTTATATGGTATTTGTGCTAATGAAGTATTATTGTAAATAAGAACAATTCAGAACATGTTACTATTTAGAAAAGATTGCTGTCACAAAATTTCATTACCAGCTGCACTGTAGCTGTCATGATAATTAGACTTTGTATAAACTAATAAAGTGATTACCCAGTAACCATTTCAATTAATATATTAATCTGACTCGCATCTTAAATTAAATATTTAGTTTTTATTCTGCTTTCATTAAACCATTCACTATTCTTTAACATTCCGCATATTCCGACTACAAAAACTCTTTTTATCAATTCCACCTGTACACTGGAGGGTTGCCGTTACAGAGTAGCGCATTTATCGCCTCGTTGTGCAATAGCATTTGAAAGATCACTCTAATATAAAAAAAAGTAGCAATAAAAGAAAAACAAAATTAATCAGTTGATTGTAAAAAACCCGCTCCATTCTCGGTCGGTGAGGAACATCACAAGAAAAAAAAACCTCGCGAAATTTGACAGTATGTCAGGGAGGGGGGGGGGGGGGGATCCAAAACTTCATGAAAATAGTTGTAACTTTTCTAATAAATATGTTACATATAACATATGATAGTAATAATCGGTATATCTGATGAAAATACAAATAATTTTTTTTTAAATGAACTATTTAATGATTTTTTTATCCCTATTACTGTATTGGATTAATAGTAGTTTAAGAGCCATAATTTTATATTCTAAAATCATTAAAAGCACTCTGCAAGCAGTTCTTGTTCAATCACAAAAGCCTGCCACTTAAACATTTTAATGCAGAAAATGTAATGTATTTCTTATATGTAAGCAATGAATTTTGCACTTAAGAAGCACATGTATTTCACAAATATTGCTATTTCTTGGAACACTAAATTTGATGCATTATCGTCTTTAACACATTATTTTGGAGTAACGAAAACATTGTTATTACATTAAATTTTATTGTAAATGGGTGTTATAATCAGTAGTAGCTCATGACAGGTTTTTCTTGCAGCACTAAAATGCATGCCTTCCAAAAGTTTTTTTTTTTTTTTTTTTTTTACTAAATTTTTGCCTTATTTAATGGAAGAAAGTTTTGCCAAAAATAAGGCAAAGATTTCATTATTAAAAATAGTGAAAAAGAATAAATTGTCCAGCCATGCATTTAGTGTTCCCAAAACTGTCAGACATGAGTTACCACTGTTTATAATGATTTTGCCCAGGCATATTTGGATGTTATATTTCAAGGTAATATCTTTAAGGTAATTTAATAATGTGTGATCTATACCTATTATGTAAAATTTCATAATTTGCACATTTTCTGGTTCCAAGGAATGTAATTTAAAGCATGTATATGAAGTAAATTTAATGATGTATGAAATGTGATCTATATAATGGAAAATTCTATAATACGCACAACTTCTCATACCAAGGTGTGCATTATAAAGATCTTCTACTGTATTCATATGTAGTTCACACATCAAAAACCTTAAAGATTTAGTATCTGTAAGAGGACATTATTGCAACTTTATATTTTTTTCATTCTGTAGCACAAATTACTCAGCTT
Organism: Maratus speciosus; assembly: GCA_963932465.1. Taxonomy (NCBI): domain Eukaryota; kingdom Metazoa; phylum Arthropoda; class Arachnida; order Araneae; family Salticidae; genus Maratus; species Maratus speciosus. The sequence goes on along the minus strand of OZ010790.1, from coordinate 416,975,536 downwards.
AGAATTTGCCAATCAAAACATTGCCATCTTGATTTTTTTCCACTGCTTTATTTACCTCAGAAGTGATTAAGATTTTTTTATATTGTAAATCCTAAAGGTTATAATAGTAAAAAAGCATCTTTAAGCCCTTGGGGATGAGCGACCGGTATACTTGGCCACTTAAGGTGTTCAGAATCCTTCATTATTCTCACCACTTACTTTTAATTGTAAAGTTTACCTTCTTTAATGGGAGCATTTTGTGATTCAATTACAGAAAATTTTCTGTTTTTAAAAACCTGTAGTAAAAGGTTAAACATTAACCAAAGGGCTCTTGTCGCTAAGGGGTTAAACATCTTGAATTACAGTGAACTTTAATAACCCTTGGCTTTAATTGTCAGTACTCTTCCAATTGAGCTATCTGTACGACAGCCCAGCCAACACAATATTCGCTCAGAACAACTATTATCATGACATCAATTGATTGTGTGAAAAATAATTAAACGTGTACATGGTTATATATTTCATTATTAAGCAACAGACTTTGCAGATCCGATTTTCTAAAAAGCTTTAAAGATTGAAATCTCTAGGCTGGAGTGGGAAAGTGGTAATTTTGAGGAATAGGAGGATAATTTATATAGAAGAATTTTCTGTATAAAAATAAAGATTTAAATTTTTTTAATGTTGGGGAGTAGGGGGAGGGAGAAGAGGTGAAATGTACAGTCGTGGAAAAAAAAAATAAACACCCTCTACTAACTCCTTAACAAATTATTATCGTAGACGAAAGTTATTGGTACCGAACGATTGTAAATAAAGTCTATTTTTAAATGATGTATATAAAATTTGCTTAGGGGGCCATCTACATATTAAAACAAATCCAAACTTCATTTTTTTCAATGGCAATACCCAATTTTAACGAGATATTTCAGATCTTCGGTTCAAACTATGCCTAGGCACCAAATTTCAAGTCATTTGAATAATACGTTTTTGAATTATAAACATTCAAAATTTAGTGCTTGTAATGTTAAATTACATTTTCATATTTTTATTCATATCTCCTGAAATTATGCTCCTAATGTGCTAATTTTTTGTGTAGCAGTAATACTAACATACCCAAACATAAATACGTTGAATTTGCAATTTTTATAATTTTATGATATGAATTATGAAATTAATATTCGAAAAAATTATGAATTGTAACCTAAAATTTTTTTGATGGATTTAGATTTATTAAGTCCTGCTTTATGGAAATCCAAAATTTCACATTTTTCTTCCAAATAGTTTTCAAATTATGCTTAAAAAACGGCAAAATGATGGTTTAAGGGGCCGTCTATTATAGAAGTGACTAGATATTTTGAAATGTCTTACGCTGTCCTGTAATCTAGCAGACTTCATTGACTGCTTGAGTGACGCTTAAGGTGCCTTGATCAAAAAGGGGGCTCTCTCGGTTAACAATCGAGTACCGAACTTCAATTTGGATACAGCCCTTAAAATAAGCTTGTTTTAAAATAATTAATTTCTCGGGAACTTATAGTACGAATTGCATAAAATTTTGTTTTGGGGCTAATTAAATGGTGTAGAATTCATTTATGCTGTAAGAATTGTGTACTGCTATTGAAAAAAACAGTTATGGTTCGTTTTAATATGTAGATGACCCCTTAAGCAAATTTTATATACATCATTTAAAAGTAGACTTTATTTCCAATCGTTCGGTACCAGTAACTTTCTTCTACGGTAATTTGTTGAGGAGTTAGTAGGGGTGTTTACTTTTTTTTTTTTCCATGATTGTACATTAGGGAAGTTAGTGCTTATTTATTTATTTATGTTAGTGAGCAACAAATGTTGCAGATTTTTTTTTTTCAAACTAAGTTTTGAAAGATTTTATTATTTAGGTAAGCTGGAGAGGTGAGTGCAAAAGCAGAAGTGGAATCTTCGGAGCTCAGGGGATTATTTTATATGATTTATTATTATTGTTAATAAAGAATTTTAAATAGGGATGGTGAAAGATTATTTTATATAAAATTAAGGAATGTTTAATTTTTTTTGCACTAGGAATGAGAAAAGGGAGAAGCAGAAATTTGTAATTTTGGATTTAATATAAATGTATGTAATTACTTTTATAAGTGAGCGATGATTGTTATATATATATATAAAGGTTTAAAGAGTAATATTTCTTGCTATTTTTCTTAACAAAGTAATTTTTTTATATAGTAAAATTTAATATAGCTTTTTATATCTCTGAAACAAACCAACAGAAATACCCTCTAAACATGCATGTTGTACATTACTTCCATATCTTACCAAAGAGTTCTTATAAAAATCTCATTGCACGGTGCTCTTTAAAATTGAAGTATGGTCATCCTTTTTTGCGGGGAGGGGGGGGGGGGAAGATTGAAGGTGAATTGAAATCCTGACAATGAATTCTTTGTATTGGTCTTTAATTTTTTTTTGCGTGTGTTTATTGTTTTATTTTTTTTTCAATAACCTCAAAAAAGTAATGATATCAATACAAAAACCCTTAACGGGTTAAAAGTTTGTGACGCAGCACTTTATCTTATGCTCTAAGAATTTTAAATGTGGAGCTTAAAAATAATGATATCAAATTTTGAGTGACGCTATGCTATTAATTATAATCTCTCTATATATTATTTATTTCATCTTTTTATTTTTTTATAATCGGATGTGCAAAAATTATGTTCAATTTAAAAAAATGTATAAAAGTTTATTCATTGATGCTTTAACATTTACACCTCTCATAAATTCCAAGTATGATTTTAAAAGATATGATATCAAAATTTTAGTGACGCTTTGATGTGGCTTTAAACGATTTGTTTTAAAATTAAATTTAAATTATTTTTGTTTTGGCTAAGATATAGTCACACATCTAAATAATAGTTTTAATTTTCCAATATACTTTAAATATGTCACTTTCACTGAATTTATATAATGCATTTAAATGTATTTATTTGAATAAATTCATTTATCCTTTGTCCAATGCTATTAAAAATTTAAAATAAAATTTCCGTAAATAATTTTTTGCGTCATTGTATCCAAACTAAGTGAAATGTATTCAAATGGATACTATGAGGCAAAAAAATTATTATTAAAATTAAAAAATTATTCTTGTTATTATGCAGATTTTTTTTTAATCTTTCGGTAAAACTTGCAAAAATAACTGTCCCTAACTAACTAGAAACTAATACGAACAAAGGCGCAAAAAAGCATGTTTCAGATTAATTAACTGCTATAAAGAAAATGAAACATTACTTTATCTAGCGAGAATTGCAATCTTTAAAAACAAGAAAACATTTCAATATTTCAGTTATTTAGCTAAACATATTTAAATACACATTCTTAAATACTTCGAAGTTTGAATTAAAGAATTAATCACGTTATTTTTGATATGTAAAAGGTTATAAATATGAAATTGTATCCGGTTTAATAAAATAACCCCAACAAACACAAATATTATTTCCCGGATCCAGAAACATTAATTATATATATGTTTCCTCAAAAGTTTCTGCATTTAATATTGTGAAAGATATATACAGTCGGACCTCGTTATCCCGACACCCGGTTTTCACGTCACCCCGCTTATCACGTCAGTTTTTCAAAGTCCCGATTTTCTGTATATGATTTTAATATAAATAAACTCCGGATTTTACGTCATTAAATAATTTTCCACTCCGGATATCCCGACGGTTCAGGAAAATTGTCCATTTTTCACAATCCATCTTATATGAACGGAAATTAAACGGTAAAAAATATCTTAGCCAAATTTTTCACAAAAGTGGTTAAACTACCCATTGAGATAAATGAGAAAATTTACTTCAATCCTTTATCTAAATAAATAAAGCCACATACTATGAATGATCCACTTAACCTTCAGATAGACGTATCAGTTTACTCGCGGTCTTTTTGTTTTGGTAAGGTGGAGCTTTCTTGTGGTTACCCGGCGTTTTTCATCCGGCTAAAACCGATGCATTGAATTGTCTTGAAACGATCAGAAATTATCTAACATCCATTTCTGAAACAACGAATATTGATTACAATTCATTGTATAATATTGAAAAAAAGAATTGCAGGAAGCACATCTAAGGATAAGCATACCTTAATTCATCAATATTTCATGCAACAATAAAAAAAACAAGCCATCATAAATCCTGATTTTTATTCTTTTCAATTTTGTTTTTCTGCTTATTTTATTTAATAATCATGTTTTATTGCTTAAAACTACAAGAACAGTTATGAATTTAAAATGTCTTAAATTAATTAAAAATGCAGCTTTTTATAAACATACTTTTTTCCAACACCGGGTACCGCGACACTCCTCTTATGACGACACTTTTTTTGGTCATTAGAGTGTCGGGATAACGAGAGGTTCGACTGTACTAATATCTGAATTTTATCCTTGATTTTGCGTCTTCACTATTTCATGGTTCCTTATTACCTTGAGACGAAAACAATAGCCACAAAGTTTCTTCAACACAAACTTTTGCATAAATCAAACTACACTTCAGAAGGGTAATAAGCATCGTGTGACATAAGTATGAATAACAGTTTGTTAATTTTATTCTCTTATTACTTTTTTTCCCATTTTCGCTAGTTGGATACTTTGAAAACTCCCTGTCTATTTTTATTAGATTTTCTCCTGTTGATAAAGGACAATCATGATAAATAAAACTGTTTGGACTCCTGCTGCTAAAAACATATTAATAATATTGTGAAAGCTCATCATTAATTATCTTTAGGACAAAGGATTTTATTTTCTTTAATGAAATATTAATTGATGGATAAAGCAGAGTAGGATATCATATGGAATTGACAGTCATTATTTATTATAACTCTTCACTGCACGAATTTTTCTATTTTTATGAAAAATTATTTTTGAAATCTATGTATCGGTCTAATAATGGGAAAAATAGTAAAAAAAAATTTAAATTTCAAATTTTCAGGTAAAATTTGATATTTTATGGTGTGTGCTATATGAACACATTTAGGATTTTAAAATATTGTATTGCTATATTTTGCAACTAAATGAGCTTAAATTAATTAATTTTACCTGCTGAACACGCTGCAGGTTTTTATATTAATATTTTTAAGTATTCAGTAAAAATAATGAAAGCAAATCTTATCCTAATAGCTTGATTGAATTTTTCTTTTTTTTTGTTTCCGTAGAACAAATTGTAATTTTTTTTGTCTAATGCAGCCATCTGACATGGACAAAATAAGTGTTATTTCATTCTTTGGATTGTCCTTGATCAGTTACAGTGATCATATTAGCCAAATTCATGACTTATAATGAAAATTATGATGTTTTTAGGTTTGTGCCAGATAAGGCACGTGGTGCAGTGAAGGGATAAAGATAAAAGAAAAAAATAATTTTAAAGAATAAAACAAACTGCAAATTTGTCTTAATTTTTTATCCATCCTAATTAAGTATTTGATATATCTTTCTATCTAGTACTTGTCGTTGAGCAGTTGTAACTTATTACAAAATCTAAAATCTCTTAACCCTTTCAGGGGCAAGGAACTTGTATTCGTAAAATGTTGAAAGAATTGAATGACACCAGTATGTACAAGAAAATTTATTTGTAAATAAGTAAAAGTATATTTTCGCGTTCCTAATAAAAGTAAAATTTTCATAAAAAATTCGGGTGCCAATGTGGCAATTAGGGATTAAAATATTGAGATGCCATAGCAGTATCACCGACCTTCAAGGGGTTAAAATAATAATATAAGGAAACCTGGGGTAGAAATCCTTAGCTCGTTTTGGAGATATTACATTATATGAGGGTCTCACCACCATAGTAGACAAGTCCATTTATCTCTATTGTGAACAATAACACGTTAAATTTCTTAATAAATAATTAATTCAGATCAAGTGATTTATAAGGATTATTTATGTCAATATTAAATTTAAAGTATCCTTTTTAAAGTGCCCTACTTTTACAAATGACAAATTAATATTTCTATTGTAAACGTACACGTTTAAAAAAATGAGTACTTGGTCCAGTATGGTTGTTAAATTTCCATGTGTAAATAAAGACTTGTTTATTATGATTACAAAAATACAAGAAGTAGCTGGTAGCCTGGTACTGACCTCTACTGTAAGATTCATGAAGTATGCAAGATGAATTGGCAGAATTCTAGGCAGAAGATTCATCATATCTTTCTTTTTGGCCAAAGCAATTTTTCTATGGTCCGCGTACCATGCATCTTGACAGACAGTTGACAAAGAAAAGAACTTGCGCCCATGAGCCCATTTTTTCAAATTTATTTTGCGAAAAGGCTGATCCTCAGTGAGTGCTTCTTTGAATAGTAACACGAAAAGAGATCCTCGCACAACTCGCTGCCATCTAATATCCATCCAACTAAAACAAGATCCCTCGATATCTTTCTTTTTGTTTGTGATACTTTGTTCCAAAGCTGTAGCATAACCAAAGTCGGAATTCTTAACTTCGATGACACCAAATTTATTACATCTCCTTTTGCATTCACAATAGTTTCCTCCCAGTCTACAGGAATATAGATCTGTTGTCTCTTAGGACTTGCTGTTTCAATCAGACTACATTTTACGTTATTCGGAATTAAATAGCTACCGGACACCATGAATCTGTGGCCAATTGACTCTGCTGTTATGTTTGTACTATTAACTAGTTTCAACAGCGTAAGAGACATTTTGATATTCCTATTTTGGCCACCATGGATATCATAATACAGAATATTCTTTTATGTTTAGAAACTTTCTCTCATAGTTATCTTGCAACAATGCTAGAAAGGTCTTCAGAACCTGGACCCTCTCTATTTCATCCCAGACGTACATGTATTCCACGTTATTATTAAAGGAATGCACCACAGTGATATAAACATATAGATTGCGTTTATAATAAGCTATGGCTGTTGAAAGTTTAGGAAAGGGAAGTGCTTTTTGCAAATCGAATGTTCAACAATAAGTTTCATCTGAGGCTTTAACTTTATCAGTTTTCATTTCGTCTCTAGCTTGTTTAGGCCGAAGATCGAACTATGTGATTAGAGTTTTTTAATGAAAATGCTGTCGGTATGTTGACCGTTTGTTTACCGAGGACATTATTACTTTCCATTCATTGTTTATCCATCTGATGATTCACGAACGTTTATTTTTCGTTAGAAGTTTTGAAACCGCTACTTATTTAAACTAAAACGTTATTTTACAGAATGAACCACAGATGTAAGAGTAGTACACAAATGAATGGACTTGATTCAGTATGGTTGTGAAGGTTTCTTGTATTACTTCACCAACTCTGGACACAGATGCAATCTATGCGGAAGTATGTGAGCTGCAGACTTAATGCATTATGGCAGTAGATAAAACACATATTATTGCACCTTCCACATGGGTTATCTCATTTTTTTTAAGGGGACTTGGTCTACTATGGTTGTGAGCACCTCATATATGGATATGTATACACTGGTGGACAAAACTTAAGGACCACTGTTATTTTCAACGATTACAATTAGAAGCAGATCCGCAACAGCACATGTAAATTTGCATGATGCGGTATGTACTCTGTTTTGTGGAACTTATGCAAATTTTGCAGTTCCGCTTTTGTCGATTACGTGCCAGCAGAGATAGGAGATTTTAGGCAATCGGCAGGTGCTATGAGTTATCTTTAGATGTAAAAATTGAGAGAGATAGATTAAATCTTGAACATTGAAATTTTGAACATGTCTTCGAGACATTATTTAGATGATATTACTCGTAGTAGAATAATCCGAAGGTAAGAAGAAGAACGCAAAATGAGAAATGTTGCCAGTAAATTTAACATTGAGCACAGTATTGGCAGCTATAGGCGGCATTCCAAAAGAGTGGAATATGTACTAGGTGCACGGGATGAGGTCGTACTAGCAGTACGACGTCCCAAGAAGATCGCTATATTTTTATTTCGGCAAAACGGACCGACGCAGCACAGCTGGTCAATTAGCAAATCAATTGTGTGCTGCCACAGGAACTAAAATATCGCATAAACTGTTGCAAGACGTATGAAAAAGGGTGGACTATACGCCCGAAAACCTGTTGTGTGTGTCCCACTCTCGAGACGCCAACGTAGCGCCCGATTACAATAGTGCGTATGCACCGCAATTGGACTGATGACGACTGGTCTACAGTGCTAACTCAGACGGGAGTAGATTCAGTACATCGTCTGATTGTAGACATAAAGTGATATGGCGCGAGGTTGGTAGTGCTTACTGCCTCGAAAATATTCTTGAAAGAGATCGATATGCGACTTCAAGTATCATTCTGTGGGCAGGCATCATGTTCAATGGCCACACGGAACTCTATGTACTTGACCAAGGATCCATGACCGGTAGATGGTACATTGAAAACTTCCTGCTTCCACATGTTCGAATTTTTCGAGGTACTGTTAGCTAAAAGTTTCGTTTTATGGACGATAACGCATCTTGTCAGCGCATACAGCCTGTACCAGATTGTCTTGAGGCCGAAGCTATCCATCGCATAGACTGGCGAGGACGTTTCCTCTGACCGGAATCCCATTGAAAATGTGTGGGATGCCTTGAGGAGACGTATTGCTTCTCAACAATGTCATCCCACAAACAAGAAAACCCTCATCCGTGCGGTGAAGGAGTAATAGGGCAACTTGCCTCAACAGCTACTGAATCCTGCTGTTCTGAGTATTCCACGCCGCGTCGAAAGTTGTCTCACATTGCACGCTGTCCACATCCCTTACTGATATGGCACTCACGATTGTTAATTGTGAGTATTTTGCTTTCTTTGTACAGTCATGTTTTCGGACAATATTCACGTTTCAGAAAAAGAATCTCTGGTAGTACCCTATATACATCATTTCAACAAATTTCTTATATTAAATCCTGTGTAACATTCTGTTAATACTATTGTTTGCTTCTTGACCCACAATCTTACGTAGATTCTCATTTACGTGTACATTTCTTCTTTGTCCTTAAGTTTTGTCCACCAGTGTATATATAGTATAGGGGAGAGTAGCCGAATTTGGACCATTTCACTTATTTTCAGGTGTAACTCACTTAATTTTTGGAATAACTGCAAAAGATCATTACCTAGGGTCAATCTATTCATCTACTAACTAAATAAATATTTAGATCAATTTCTTTTTGAAAATCATAAATTTTATATTAATTTGTAAAATTTGTCAAAAGTGGTCCAAATTCAGCAACCGGTCGCATAAGTTGGACCCCCAGTCTCCTAAATTGGACCAAATAATATCAGGTTGTTTTAATAACTAGGAAATATAACTAATTTTATTAAAAGCAAAGTGTGCGATTAATGAAACAATCAAACAAAATAACAGCAATGAAATATAATGAAATCAAATATCTGAAAATAAGAGTAACTGTTTTAAATCAAAATGTATTCAAAATATAAATCAAAGTTATCAGTAATTAAGAATAGAAATTATGAAACTACTTGTCAGTTACTTGAATATCATGTAAGGAGTGATACAAAGCTTATACGTGAATTTGGTTTTTTGTTTTTGTTTTCTAGCGCACACAACATGGAATCATATATGGCAATCTCAACATTGTATCATTTCTGATATTTTATTTTTCTTACAAACTAGTCAAAACCAATCACCACTGTCTAGATTTTTCTTTTTAGATTCTGAATTATCAGACTTTTTTTTTGCAACAGAAGTTTTCTTTACATTATGTTTGTAGTTCTTCTCTTCCATCATGTTCTTGCTAATTGCATTACGCCTATTTTTTAAAACTCGATGTTCCAATTGCTTTCGTGCTGTGAAAGCTTTATTTTTGTCCTTTTTTTCATTTCAAGGCATTTTGTATGGCTATGGTGTTAACACAACTGTTTTTTTTTTTTGGCTCTCTCTGTACTTTGATTTAACTGAATTTAGCAAGGGAAATAACATTTCAAATGAATTTTTTGCTTTTGGGAAGGATTTGTAGCTGGAGCCTTGTTGCAGGTCAATTTCTTCACAACTTATTGTCTGCTTTTTGTTTCCTATACCTTTAACGGCTTTTGCTGTCACGGGTGTTTTCTTCCAGACAGTTTGTCTATGTCTTTTTCAACATTTTCATCAAGGTTTGAGATTTTATGCGTTTTAATGGCTAAAAAGTATAATTCCACCCTTCAGAACTGTAAAAAGTCTTCCATTACAAATATCCTGCAGGAGGAAAATGTTTGAATTCAATTCTGTAAATCAAATATGCCGTAGGAATAAGGAATTCATAGAAAATAAATACAATTACATACAAGATAAAAGACATTGCAATCAAAATTTATTGCATAAACATGTAAAAATATTTTTTGTGTTTATATAGGCCTAAACTATATAAAAAAATTAATTCAGATATACAAAAAAAAATTTTCATGGAGATAGTAATCCATTATAAAATTAAAAAAATAGTTTACAAAGCGTACGGTCCTCGAAATTCATTACTTACTTTTCAAATTTATGATTACATATCTGGTCCAATCAAGCAACTTAAATTGGCCCAATTACGGCAACAGCGCCATTTTTTAAAACAGTTAATTTCAAGACTAAGAACAAAAACGAAATCAAACAAATCCACGTGAAAAATATGCGCAATAAACAGATGAATTCATATATGTATATGAAAACATAACAACTGGCCTTAGTTTTAAATTATTCATTTACGTATAGTAGGAAAAAATTAGATCAAAACAGCTAAATTTACGTTCTTTTAAATTGTCTGAAAACAGCACGTGGTAGGCGGCTGTTTCTTCTAATCATGAGTGACGTCATTCTGATGAGTAAGATTTCAACGGTAGATGAAGCCTCTTCCTGTAATTAACGGCAGAATGGCAACGGTCCAATTAAAGCGGCGGTCCAAATATGGCTACACTACCCTATATATATATATATATATATATAAGTCAGCATTTCAAAGGAGGGTGGTTTTGGTATCTGGGGGGGGGGGGGTTATGCTCAGCGAAAATATAGCAAAATTTCTCTAAGTGTTTTCCTTCGGACGGCCTCAATAGGTATCTTTTTTATTTTTTGAAAGAAAGCTACCTAATATTTGACTGGTTTTTACTTCTTGTAATGTTTTACTCTTGTTTCTCTATCTAAAAATGCACACAATTTTGACCACCACTGTATATTCGCTAATAATGATAATGGTTCAAAGTTTATGCGTTTTTCATGAAAAAAAAAGTTTAGTAGCTAAAGAATGATATATATATATATATATATATATATATATATATATATATATATACTTATATATATATATACTTTATATATACTATATATATATATATATATATATATATATACTTATATATATATATACTATATATATACTATATATATATATATATATATATATATATATATATATATATATATATGTATATATATATATACTTATATATATATACTTTATATATACTATATATATATATATATATATATATATATATATATATATATACTTATATATATATATACTATATATATACTATATATATATATATATATATATATATATATATACTTTTACTTAATTAATATTAGTTAATTGCATAATCTTCTTATCTTTTATTTCAATATGATTACATATCATTATTTCCAGCTATCATAAAATACGCAATTATTATTAATAACTCGTTAAGAATAATAGTTTTTTCAAAAAATCATTATTTTCGTGTAGATTTAGCATTCATTTTTATTTATTTTAATGAATTTTTTTAGTGCTTCAGAACAATATAAACTGGAAAAGAAATCATTTCTGCACACCGTGTTTCTATTGTTAAAATTCTATTTTGTCGTTAACTTTATGTTAATGGGCGTATTATCACTTTTTTATTGCTATAATGATCACACTAATGATGGAATAAATGAAGTAATTTTCTATTAAAAGAATGTTTTTAGAAAAATGTTGAGAGATTTGCGAAAAAATAAATAAAACTTCATATTAGTATTCGAAAAGTAAACGAATAATGCACAGTTTCTTTTATAAATGTTGGCAAAGAACTTGCTCATTTCCGCCACAGATATTTTCATGCATGTATAGGTAATTTATATTTTTCTAAATATTTGGTGCAATGTAATGTATATTGATGGCAACAAAGTACCGATATATCTGTACAAAAATATCGATTTTTGACATCGATGAAAAAAATTTTGACACACATCTATTTATCATTTCTTTACATCCTATATATATATAACTTGTTGGAAATTAATATTTTACATATAAAAATCAACTTTAAGAATTTCTACGCACATTTCTAAATAAATTTAACTTAATTGACTTTATCTTTTTCACAAGTATAGTATATATATTTTTTTCTTCCCAGTGGTTTCCGAAGGGCGACGAAAAGTGCCAGAATTAACTGGAGTAGTATCTGCAGTTTTTATTCGGTGTATTACAATGTTTACACACTGCCTTTTGTTAATATCTATAAAATATTTTTACTAATCAACTTTTTAGCAGCACGCTGTGTTGAATTTGAACCGAAGCTCACAGTAGCACACCCCCAGTACTTATTTATATTTACTGAATATTTAAATATTAGTCGGAATTTACCGGAGCTTATAAATATTACACTATAAAAAAGGACTAAAAATGGAGATTCTACTGCCAATCGAGACGCCAGTACTATTTCTGTATTTTAAAGGAAATTTCCCCCCATAAATTCCAGAAATCCGTATTTTTACGGAAAATTTTCACCATAAATTACAGAAAAGTTTCCCTTTTTCTGGAATTTATGGAGGGAAATTTCCGTTAAAATACGGAAATAGTACTGGCGTCTCAATTGACAGTAAAATATACTTTTTTTTTTTACAGTGTACTCAACGAAGAATACCGGAACAGCACTGTGTGTTATGTTTTGGTACTTGATACAAACGAACCCTTGGCGAATAAGTTTTCTAAAAATTCCCCACTCCTGATATTAATGTTTTTATTTTGTTCACTTATTAGATCTTATTATATATGAATGCATATATACATAATCAAAATATATTATTATTTTTTAGTATTTGGAAAAATGGTTATTGACCTCGGTCAGGGTAGGAAATCAAAAACATATCTGAAGCGTTTTATTAGTTGAGTCCTGCATTTTATTAGTTTTCTGATTGGTCTATACAGTAATCTGTATGTTCCCTTTACTTACAACAGAGATGGATACTTCTGTTGCCACTATGACGAAAAAGTAATAAAAACTGCAAAAAACATTAATAACTCAGAAACAAATTGAGATACAGCTTTCAAACAAATTGCATTTAAAAGTACATTTTTTTTTCTCTATACGACGGTGTAAAAAGTAATATTGTGGGATGTTTAGAAGTTTAAGAATGAAATTTCATTTAAAATTGGCCCAGGAATATTAATGTTTAATCCATAACGTACGTAATGTATGATCAACTCCGTGCGATTTTTTATGTCTTAAATTTTAGTCTTTGAAAAAATCATTTTCCAAATGGTCGTTGTAATTTGTTAAATTGCATTTTTTTTTTCTTTTGCTGAAGACAAGATTTACAATATACTTTCAAATAATGTATGAAACATAAATATGCGTGTGGAGAGAACCGTTCGCGCGGGGGGGGGGGGGGGGGTTATACTACAGTGGCTATTATTCCAGAATATTAGAGTTCCAGTACTTTTTTTGATTGAAATCCTGTCTGTAACTCCTGTAGATAGTCCTATCTGTATCTAAAAAACAAAATGTAATCATTCCGAAATATGGGAAGATATAAAGCATATTTACCCAAAATCGTATGATTTAGTGAGACAGTAACTTTGGTGTTCTTGTGCCTTCTGTCTCAGCTGATAGTCTGTTTTCTAAGATCGAAAATACAATACTGAAAAAATAAATAGTTGAAAATGCAGCTATTATCAAAGTTACTATTTTTAAATTGATTGCTTCAAAAATACTGGACATAACTTTATAGACTTTATAAATTTTATTTTTTAAACATATTTCTTTACATATACATAAATAAAACATTTCCTGCATTAAAACATAAAGTAACAATAAAATATTCTGATCTATTAAAAAATTGACTAACTGATATTTCCTGTCCGTTATTTTTCCGGATAAAATAATATCTTTAAAAAAATCGGCATACGGATCTTTTCAAAATTTGTGCCATCTCTATTAACGTAAGCCTTGTACTATATATAGAGCTCGGTAACTTTAAGCTATTTTGACATTTTCTTGAAGAACAAATAACTTTCTCCAAACAATTATACATATTGGGATGTTGTAAATTATATAAATTTAATGTTCTAAGAATAGAACAGCTGAAAATGGTTCTTATACATGAGGAAATGTTCATGAAATTGTTATTATAAATACAAAAACGGAAACATTGATGAATAAATGCTCAAAGTACCGGAAAGATACTCTTACTATAAGTTCTTCGTATTTTATTCATTTGTGTCAAAGAATTTTTCTGTTTATTATTATTATTATTATTATTATTATTATTATTAAGAATAAATATAGCTGCCTATAATTTTTTTTGAGAAACCTGCAAATTTGTTACACTTCAAAAATGCTTTTCAATTTTGTATATATCCGTAACAAAAATTTAAAAAAAAAATGAAATCATTTAAAAGAATTTTAAATTAAATAAAACGATGATTTTATAATAGAGTAGTAACATTGATGGTTTGTATTGCATTACATTGAAAATTACAAGACACGCTCGCTTAACCCAGGGCAAGCTGGAATCTGCCTAGAAAAAATAAGCCCGTTTCCGCCTGCCTTCCGGCTTATGAAATAAAATCTTCCCTAGACAGGTCCCTCATAGACTTATAAAAGAAAAAGAAAACTAATTTGCAAATTTCCATCATGCTCTATAAGTCATTGAAAAACAATAACAATGGGATATGCCTTTAATACTCGACGCAGTATAAATAACTTATTTCTTCAGAACGCGGTATCGTAAAACTTTTAAAAAATACGCGGAGAAATAGCATTAAATATTCATCATGGAAATGTAAACTAAAAAAAAAAAAGATCAGGCTTTTTTTTGTTGTTGTTGTTTATAGTAAGCAGAGTTTTCACCACACAATTTATGCCCCTTTCCAAAAACTTGACAAAGTACAGTAAAAATATTATACTCCAATTAAACGAAAAAGAAAAATCACGCCTCAAGCATAGATTATGGAAGGCTTTCCTATACATTTAGAATGCTGCAATAACACCAACGTTTAAAAAGGTTAAAGTTATGTCTAAATAAGCAATTTTGAAATTTTTTACTTTCAAAACATTTGGTAAAACTTTAAAAAATAACTGCATATGAATACGATAGATTGGCGCTTATACAGGGGGATTTAAAAAAACGTTTACAAAATCACATGGCAAATCAGGCATACAACAAGGATAAAAAATCACACAGGAATATAGGGTCGAAAACCACTTATTTAGTCACAGATACGGGGTGTTTTATCCTAACTCAAGTTGGGTCAACGGTAATAACTTTCAGAAAACTGAAGTATATTATAATAAAACATTTAACAGGCATTTTCTCCTTTGTTGTAAATGTGAAAAACCAAATAGAAGTGATAGAAGTTTGTATTTTACGCGTCTGCAGTATGCACTTGATGACCCACATTTTGGTCTGTGATTATCAATTCGTACGGTATCATCGATTGCTTGACCAACACGCTTTTCCAGATCTTTTCTCGATGTTATCACATTTCACACAAAATAAGGTACATATCTTTTCATTTACATTGCAACGTTTTTATTATTCTCGAAATTATAGCCATCAACCCGGGGTCAGTTTAAATGACACTTCCTGTATTTGTGACTGAGTAAGTGGTTTGTGGCCCCATGTTCCTATGTGATTTTTTATCCTTGTTGGATGCCTGATTTGGTAAACTTTTTTTTTAATCATCTTGTAGACTACTAAAAGAGGTGCGATAGGAAATGTTTCGGATTATTTAATAAAGAACTACTATAAAGAAAATCAAACATTAATTTATCTAGCGAGAAATGCAATCCTTAAAAACAAGTGTAAAAATTTCAAAATTTCCGTTATTTATCAAGACACATTCTTATATATTTTAAAGTTCGGATTTTAGAAATAATTACGTTATTTTTAATCTGCAAAATGATATAAATATGAAATTGTACATATTTTATTAAAAAAAAAAAAAAAAAAAAAAAAAAAAAAAAAAAAAACACCTAACAACCACATCCGCATATTCCAGAAATATTACTTTTACACTCATGTTCGCTGAAAAGCATCTGCGTTTAATATTATGAATGAGATATACTAACATCTGACTGATATCTATCTATAGTTTTGGTTCTTCAATATTTCATAATTCGTTATTACCTTGATACGAAAACAATAGCCACAAAGTTTCTTCAGCACAAACTTTTGCGTAAATCAAGTTACGCTTCAGAAGGTAATCAGCATCTTGTGATATAAATATGAATAATACTCTGCAAATTTGATTCTCTTATTAATTTTTCCCATTTTCGCTTGTTGGATCCTTTGAAAACTCCCTGTCAATTTTTATTAGATTTTCTCCTATTGATAAAGGACAATCATGATAAATAAATATGTTTGGACTCCTGCTGCTAAAAATATATTAATAATATTGTCAAAGTTTATCATTAATTATCTTTAGGAAAAAGGATTTTATTTTCTTTAATGAAAATATTAATTGATGGATAAAGCAGTGTAAGATATCATGTGGAATTGACAGACATTATTTATAACTAAAGATAAAAAACAAACTAATTTTAGAGAATAAAACAAATTTCGAAATTCGCTTAATTTTTTGTCCATTCTTATGAAGTATTTAATTTTTTTTTATCTAGTACTTGTTGTTCAGGAGTTATTTCCTATTTCAAAATATAAAATCTCTTAAAATGATATTAAGGGGACGAGGGACGTTAAAATTTTGTTTTATTTTTTATCAATTTTCATCATAGAGATACAAAATTTTCTGAAAATATACATTTCACCATAAGTATATAGAACACCTTAAAAGAAATTTCCAATCTTATTATAATTTTATGATTTGTTAAAAAAATTTAAATTTTAAAACGATATTTTAAAATGCTCCATGAGTTTTAATTTTTGAGATATTTTGTCGATTTTGCATTTTAATCGCTTAATACTCTATTATAAACAAATCTGAGTATTGATTTTTTAATGCCTTGAATAGCTAATTTTTTAGAGATTTTCTTTTGAATTTCATATCGATTTTCATCAAAATTTTGCCGTTTAATAAGTTAAAAATCAAATTTAATTATCTTAATGCAGTCGAATTTTAAAACGCATGTACGATTTCTTTGTAAGCAATATCAGGATTCCTCCTTATCAATTTCATAAATTTTGATCAAAAATTGAGACGCATGGAGCATTTCAAAAATCTAAAAACGTTTAAAAATCAGTTTTGAGAAAAATAAATTTAAAGACACTGGTGTCCAAAATTAAGGACCAATCACAAAATGCTAATTTTCAAGTACGTGAATACTCAAAAGGAAATAATAAAATTCGAATAATTACTATCTCTACAGCATAGCTAGTCCGTATAACATATCATTCATGTCACACATGGTCACAAGTGTTACAGTATCTACGATGAAGCAAAAAAATAGGAAATTCCATACATCTCATTATCAGTCTCAAATGATCAATATATGTGACTCCACTGAAACGTTACTGTGACTGCTGCTTTCTGACAAGTCACCATGTGACTTTACAATGTAGTTACATTATGACTCTCGTGTGATTGTCATCTGTAGACTCAAATTCAAAGTCATCGTAAACGCTGCATTGTGATAAGTTACCAAATAATGTCACATTAAAGTCACATGATGACTTTCAGGTGACAGAGAGACTACTGTGAAGTCACCATTGTGCTCTTTTGTGAAAGTCACCATGTCACTATAATATTATAACACATTTTGTGTCTTATCATAATGCAACGTTCATGATGACTTTGATATTGAGTCTAAAAATGACAGTCACATGAGAGTCACAATGTAACTACATTGTAAAGTCACCTGGTGACTCGTCGCAAAGCAGCAGTCACATTTAAGTCTCAGCGGAGTCACATATAATCATCATTTGAGGCTTTTAATGAGATGTGGGGAATTTCCTATTTTTTGTTTCACCATAGTGACTGTGACACTTGTGACCATGTGTGACAAGAATGAGATGCTGTATGGACTAGCTGTGCTGTAGAGATAGTAATTATTTGAATTATATTATTTTCTTTTGAGTATTCGCTTACTTAAAAATTACCATTTTGTGGCTGGTCCTTAATTTTGGACACCAGTGTATATTAAAGCGCTGAAAATATATTTGTGTACGAAATTCAAACGCTTGAAACTTTGTAAAAAATAATCGCATCTGCTTTCGGTTTTTCGCAAAAATGGCTCAGAACAAAATGGACAATAAAAATACGCACAAAAATCATTTTCGATTTTTACATAAATAAAGGTTCACGGTCCCGTAAATAAAACCTTAGCTAGCAATTGTTAGGTCGTTTCGGAGCTAATACATTATACTCAAGAACCCAGTTTTCAACCGGTATGCAGCAGCACACTGTGTGACGTGAGATAAAGCCAGATGTTTCGGGAAAATACTCGGTCATTTTCAATAAAAATATTCCAAGCTAATATATATTTTTTAAACAGAGCTTACTTAAACAATGAAAGATCGGTAGGGGACTGCGCAAACCATCACCTCATCTATTTAACGGCTGAAATTCCAGTATTCATTAAAACTCGATTCGCATATTAAAATACAACTTGTCTGACAAGCCATATATTGGTGGAAATACCTGCAAACTGATTTTAGTGGTTTTCTAGTAGGTTTACCATTGTGTTTTCCTGCTTCCAGTATTCCTTGTTTTCATTCATTTGGATGCAGGAAAACACAATGATAATCCTACCGATCAACCACTGAAATCGGATCAGCAGGTGGTTTCCAATGACGATAGACTATGACGAAAATATGACTTGGCAGTCCAGTAGCATTTAGATAGTCTAATTGAGTTCTGTCTAATCCTGGAATTTCAGCCATCAACTCGGTGATGGTCCATGCAGTCGCCTCCCATTCAAATGAGATTTACTTTGTGACCACATTTAAAATAAACAAAGTAGAATTTCGCGTAGGTGTATTTTTACTGTTTCAATAGTCGCAATTCATGTATGTAAGAAAATCTGATGTTAATGTTTTCTGATAAAAATAATTTTTCTAGAAAGAACTGAATTAGAAATGCAGTAGAAATATTCACATTTTTATACAATGTAAATTGATTTAAAAACGTTTTTAACTAATTTTATAAACTTCAAATTTGTTGTACAAAAATTTTAAAGAAATTTTAGTTCTTATGCTCGACTTGGTATAAAATTTACGAGGATGCCTATCTAAAATTTTTGCAATGCGTGTACTGTAATGTCAAGCTCAAAACCTTACCAATAATCTAATGTCATGGACAACAAAATATTATGATTTTATTGAATGTGATAGCAAAATTTGTTTAGGTTTATAAAGGAAAGGTAAAAATATATGCACGTTTTAAACTTTTTTTTAGCATCATTCTTTAAGCGTAGTGAGAAATTATAACTTTATACTAGTGTGCCTTTTGATTAAGAAGGTTTATAATTTCCGCTCTAAAAGAAAATCAATATTCCCCCAATATTATGCTAATATTGCCTTTATTACAAATATTTTAATATAACGCGAATGTCGGTTAAATATTACTTTTATAAATGAAATCAAAAGACGGAATGCAATATTCTACCTTGACCCAATCACAAACTACACAATATGAAATTTAAAAGCTCTACTACACAATGTAAATAAACAGAAAACTTTTAAAATTTATATTGTGTATTACTTTTATTTTGAAAATATTTACAATGAAATGCCAATGCTACAAAATAAAAGCAGATTCACATGCTAAAGTTTCATATTGAATGGAAGATAACTTAAGAAAAGAAAGTACAAAGAAGGTCACTTACGTATTAATCGTAAGCCATCATTTAATTGCCAAAAATTTCTTATCATATATCAGTAGTAGTAGTACGTATCGTAAGTATGTATGTATTCATTATATGTCATCCCATATATATATATGATCATTATATATAGGCATTCACATTACTCATATATATAAATATGTATTCTTCATATGTATTTGTTCATTATATGTATGTATTCACGTATATAAATGTATTAATTATGTATAGATTATTATTCACATGTATGTATGATATGGCGAATTGTTGCGTCAACCAGTTGACGTATTTTAGCGAATGTGATGTGGCGGAAATTACCCTTTTTTAAACAATATAATTAGTTAGTATGATCACCAATTATAGACTCTAATTGTAGATATGTAACAAGAATAGGAAATATTGACCTGCAATAAGGCAAAACAATTTAAAAGTAATCTGTAATAATGCAAAACTTTAAGAATAACTTGCAAAAATATTAAATATTTACTGTTAAAAACAAAACGCAATTAGTCATAGTAAAGAAATTCAAAAGTTCACCAATGGCAAGCGGTTAACACATGAGTACCGAATAATGCATACGCAGTGATATAAATTGATCAGACAGATGTTAATATGAACCGCTAATTGTTTTAAAAATCATTAAATAAGCACTCATTATATTTCATCAACAAAATGTCATAAAAATAAACGAGATCATAGCATAAATAAATATGATAATATGACATACATAAAAGTAAGTGTATTTCGAAAGAAGCTGCTTGAAGAAAAAATGCTGTCACAAAAAATGTTGTGTTAATTAAAACATATGCTTCATTACCAAATGAAGAAAAAATGGCTACATGCTCATTAAAAGAATAAAATAACAACAATGAAACAAGCAACTCAAAAAACTAAGAAAAGATAAGAAAATCTTTTTACTAAGGCCATTTTCAAAGAAACATTTTTTTTTTTTATATATTTCCCTCATAATTTGCATAAAAAATATTTTGAATGAATTGAATAAAACAAAAGCAACAAGCCTTAAATAGTCATTTTCGTATAAATATTCTATAATTATCAATTAATTGTAAAAATTTTCAGTATGTTATTAATCAAAAGCAGCAGCAATGTTCGAAAGAATTTTTCTTTTCATTTTCGTTTCGCGGAACTGATTGATCAAATTCGTAATTAATGTAAAAATAACAAAAAAATTCCATCCTCTCAGTAAATATTCTGTAGGCTTTTTTTTTTATTTCTATATCATAAATTTAATTTAATTTGTACTTAATTTATTTATAGCCGAATGCGGCCTTTCTGTTGTTTATTATTCTTTTTTGCACTTCTTGGCCCCTTTAATTATCAGGTAACCAAAAAAGTTCATTCGTTTTTATGTGACGACAAACGTTAAAGAATGTTACACGCAATAGATAATAGATGGCGATACAATTGCCGAAATATGTTAATCAAGATGTAATGCAGAGTCATCGTATATAAAGAGAATTGGAAAGGTTATCTCGTAAATGTAGAAAAATGGAAGTGCACAGGAATACTCCAAATTGTATAATTCGTCCTTGTAAATTGCATAAGTATAAACTTGTAACAAATGCAGTGAATATGAATACGGCTCAAGAATATGCCAAGCTTTCAGAAAAGGTTGTGCCAGCACTCTTACCACCCAAAAGTAGTTTAAGAAATTTGCTGCCGGTGATGAGTCGCTGAAAGATGTCCCACGATTATCTGTCATTAATGATGAGGAATTACAGGTTGCATTCGAAGAAGATTCCATTCAAACGTGTGAGATGTGAGATGTTAGTAGAAAGGTTCGCCGTAAGCGATGAAACTATCCATTTACACTTGCATCGTCTGAGGAAATGAACAAGCTAAGCAAATGGATACCACTTCAATTGACACCTGTCCAGAATCTCAAGATTCTAAACATTTATTTGGGGCTGCTGCATCGCCATCACATGGAACCATTTCTTGCCGTGTATTAACCTGGGATGAGAAGTAGCTGAAGTAAAGCAATCCCAAAAGATTGCATCGTTGGTTGTCATCCACTGATTCTGTGCCACAGACCATCAATCCTAATATCCATCAGCAGAAGGTGTTATTGTGCATATGGTGGACAGTAAATGGAATTGCTTACTATGAACTGTTACCATCTAGTTAGACGATTACTGAGAATGTCTATAGTGACCAACTCCGTCGAGTTCACCAATCACTTTCAAGAAAACAGCCAGCTTTGGTGAACCGTAAAGGCATTCTTTTCCTACAGAACAATGTTAGGCCGCATGTCGTGCGTGTGACTTCTGACACAATTCCGACCCTTGGATGGGAACTGCTTTTGCACCCTCCTTATTCCCCTGACATTAGCGCTTCTGACTACCACCTATTTTTAAGCCCCGATAATCATCTGCACGATTGACAGTTCAGCAGTCGAGAGGCTATGGCAACGGAGTTAAGAACTTTTTCAACTCTAAAGATCATGACTTTTATAGTAATGTAATTTTTTAGCTTGGAAAAGGTTATTGCATGTGAGGGTTATTATTTTGATGAATAAATTGTCTTCTTTTCTATACAATTTGCTGCTTGTTATCCTTTCCCTAAAAACGACAGAACTTGTTGTAATTTTAAAAATAGAGAACCAACGTTACAAAACACAAATATAAGTAAGTTTAAAACGCATTCAGCTATTTCGAAGCCTCTAAGGCTTCATCGTCAGTGCTTACAAATTAAAGATAAAATTAAATTAAATCTTTGGAATAAAAGAGAGGGGAGCCCCTCTGGGATTAATGAATGCTGGACGCTTAGACGTCAGTTTTGCTCACAATTTGTCCAATTGTTGGCAGTAGATGTCTGCTTTGATAATTTGGTTTGGTGCGAAAACCTCCTAGTTGATTGTCCCCCTACCCTTTAACCATACACTGAGCAAAACATTTTTGGAATGGAGTCCTCCTGTTTAGGTAAATGGGGTACCCTCTGCATCATCGGCACATGATCCTTTGATGCTTTACAATACGGTACAGCACCCACTTCTCATTGCTCCTTACAATTCGGTTCAAAAATGGTTCCCTACGGCTACAGGAAAGCAAAGAAACACAGGTGCTGATCCTCTCTTATCGTTGCCGTACTGTAAGCTGGTGTGCTACCCACTGATCGAATTTGGTGATGAAGCTAAGCGCATGCATCCGTCTTTTGACTGTTGTTCCGTGTACCGAGAACGTTTCGGGTACTTCTTTGACTGTTGGATGTGGGGAATTTGTTATGGCTGTGTCCAGATTCTGGTCAGAAACCACTGACGGGCGTCCAAAACGGGCATGATCTTTACAGCTCCCGTCTCCGTCCCGGAATTTCCTTAACCAGCGGTAACAAATGCTATCATCCACGGCATCTTTCTCATATGCATGACAAATACTGTGGCAAGCTCTGGCTGCTGTAACGGCTTTATCATACTCATACCGTAAATAATGTCTGTCGTGGTCTTGCTTGCTTGCTATGTAGTTTCCCGTTCCGCATGAGTTCTTCTAACAAATGTTGTGCCTATACATACTGTACTGCTTTACTCGTTATTATCCACCTTTTTTACCTCGAAACATAAGCTGTAACGACTGTATTCCACTTGACATTTACATATGCCCAAGACGGGTAGAACTTTTGCACTCACCCAATATTATTGGTAGGAAAAAACCTGTCAGTAAAACTTAAGTTTTCTTAGAGTTCGCTTTTAAATTAAAAACTATTTTCATTTGTTTGTAGGCTAATGACGTCAAAGGCATATTAATACTAAAGGAGTTAAAATATTCAATGCGCAAATGCTTTAAAAATTTTTATCAATGAATTTTCAAAATTGAATGACTCACTACACATTGTTTACAATTGTAAAATTAATTACAATTTCTGAAATGTTCGTTTGTTTATATCGTTAATCTGTTGTTGGTAGTAAATACAATATTTTTACCTTTCTAACGCAGTTTGTCTAGCAATTTTCTGACAAATATTTTCCGAGCTATTAGTTTTTTCAGTAACTTCAAATGTATCATTTTCCGAGATTAATCTGTGGCAACGATTAGAGAAAAGGCCAGTCGTCAGCAACGCGAAGCTTTTTATTAAAGAGGATATTTATGTTTAACCCTTAAATGCCTGATTTTTCAAAAATCATTGCAATAATGTTTTTTTTTTGGCTTTCATTTTTTAAATAAATCTTGGGAAAAAAAGTCCTACCGGCCAGTGCCGAGAGGAATAGGTAGCTTTCATAATCCTTATTTTAAAAAAGCCAACTTATATCATTCAAACACACGAAGCTCAATTTAGTGGAAACCGAATATAGGAGATTCAATACTAATTTTTATCAATATAATGAATGAGAATTTCGCGAAATTAGTCAGCTTTATCCAAGCTGCTTTTCTTTAAAGTAACTTATATTTGGCTGCCAAATTCGGCAATTTCTTAAAGTGCCTGTCATTTTAAGACAACATGGTGGATGAGGCTAAGCAGTGAACTTGGTCGAGACCTTAGTAATTGCTGTGCACATGCTCACTCACATCGGAATCGGTTAATGCATAGGAGTGCTGTCGCATGCAAAAAATCAGATTTTTCAAAATGTCACCCACAATAGAAATTGAAACTGCTATATCTGAGTCATTTTTTAAGGTAAATACAAACAAAAAAGGCTCCTGAATCCTTATATCAATGTTAAATACTTAAGAAAGAAACCTTTTTCAATTTCTAATTTTTTTGCACCTCAATTTAAATATATATATATTTTTTAATTTAATGGCCGCCATTTTGAAACAAAATGGCTGATGAATCTGACCAGCGAACTTGGTCGAGGTGTTGATGTATACTATCCACATGCCTTCTTACATCGAAATAGGCGAACACGTGTGTTATCGCGTGACAAATACAAGATCGTTTCAAAATGTTAGCCATGCTAGAAATTCAAAGTTCTATAAATCAACCATTTTTTAAGATATAAACAAAAGAACAAATTTTCAGAAACAAAAACTGCTCCGGAATCTTTGTATCAAGGTCAAACACATAAAAAAAATCTTTTTCATTTTCCAATTTTTTAATACCTCATTTTGAATTTTAAATTAAATTTTTTTAAATGGCAACCCTTTTGAAACAAGATGGCGAATGAAGCTGGCCAACGAACTCGGTCGAGACATTGGTATGTACTATGTACAGACCAAGTTACATCCAAATCGGTTCATAAATACGCCTGTTATCGCGTGACAAAAATCAGGTCGTTTTAAAATGTCAGCCACAAGAGAAATTCAAAATGCTATTACTCAGCCATTTTTTTTTTAGATATAGACGAAAGAAAAACTGTTTCGGAATCTTTGTATTAAGGTCAAACACATACAAAAAAATCTTTTTCATTTTCCAATTTTTTGGTATCTCATTTAAATTTTTTTATTTTTAAATTTTTTTAAATAGCCACCATTTTGAAACAAGACGGCGGATGAAGCTGGCCAACGAACTCGGTCGAGATATTTGTATGTACTATGTACACACCAAGGTACATCCAAATCGGTTCATAAATACGCCTGTTATTACATGAGAGAATTCAGGACGTTTCAAAATGTCAGCCACGCTAGAAATTCAAAATGCTATAACTCAGCCATTTCTTAAGATATAGACGAAACAAAAAAAGCTCCCGAATCTTTTTATCAAGGTAAAACACATAAGAAGAAAATATTTTTTTCAATTTTCAATTTTTTGGTACCACATTTCAAATTTAAATTTTTCTTAAAAATTTAAATGGCCGCCATTTGAAACAAAATGGCGGATGAAGTTGGCCAACGAGCTCGGTCGAGAGATTGGTATGTACTATGTACACACCGAATTACATCCAAATCGGTTCATAAATACGCCTTTTATCGCGTGACAAAATTCAGGACGTTTCAAAATGTCAGCCACGCTAGAAATTCAAAATGCTATAACTCAGCCATTTTTTAAGATATAGACGAAACAAAAACTGCTCCGGAATCTTTGTATTAAGGTCAAATACATAAGAAAAAAATATGTTTTCATTTTTAATTTTTTGGTACCACATTTCAAGTTTAAATTTTTTTTTAAATTTTAAATGGCCGCAATTTTGAAACAAAACGGCGGATGAAGCTGGCCAACGAACTCAGTCGAGACATTGGTATGTACTATATACACACCGAATTACATCGAAATCGGTTCATAATTACGGGAGTTACAGTGTGACATACGTCAGATATATATATATATATATATATATCAATTTAGAACGGAGGTTGGTTTTGGGGTCTGGGGGTCATGATCGATGAAAATATACCAAATTTTTTTGAAATCGCTGTCCTCCGAACGGCTGCAATAGGTAGCTTTTTGTAAAGAAAGCTACCTAATATTTTAAAAAATCATATTTTGTTTTAAGTATAGTTTACGGCTAAAAAACAGTTTGTTACTAATCGGCAATACTGGTGTTTAATTGAAAAAATAATTTCCCTTGATAAAATTCTATAATATTAAACATGCAAGAATTTTAGGAACTATAATAAGAAATAAATTTTACTTGCTCACTGCAGGTCAAAATAGGGTATTTCGCAAGCTTCCAAACAAAACAAAAAGAACAAGTAGCAACAATTGAAAAGATAAATCTATTTTTATTCTTAAACAGCACAAGTGTTGCCATCTGCATGTTGAAAATCGATTTAATAATAGCTTCAGAATGTATTTTATTGGCAACATTAGGCATTATAGTTTCAATATTATTCTAATAGTATTTTAAAGCCTAAATTGGGTATGTTGCCGTAAAGCAACACCAGGCATTTAAGGGTTAAATTCAAGATATATAACTCTTATCGGAATTTTAGTCTAAACAGCAAAATTAGCATGTGTCTTTAAAGTTTTTTTCATCACTGTAAACACAAACAAAGTAGGCGATCAGAGTCTGTGAAAATATACTATCTATGTATTTAAAACCCAGAGTGGTTTTTTTTTTTTTTTCAAGCTGATTTCGGCTGATATGAGCATATGCAATGAGGATTTTAGTTTATTTTTCTACCTCTAAATGGAGTGGGGAAGTAGCTTTAAACTAGTTTAATTTCAAGGTGGTATTGAACGAAGTCGATATGGCCGAGTGGTCTAAGGATCCAGAAAGAGCAATTCTGGTTTCCTAAAAGGAGCGCGGATTCGATCTTAAAAGGAGAGGGCCAACCTTGTTAATCACAGTTTTGATTATTTTAATATATGTTGTAGGGTAGACACCCCTTAATGTCAGGTTCAACGGATTTTATCCAACGCTCCTTTGTTCTTGAGAAACCGGGTGGTCTAATAATAGTACACAACTTAAATACTTACATTGCAACCGCATTGATAGGTTGATCGTAGCTCAGTTGGTACGGCGTTCGCTGGCTGATCTGCGGGCCTGGGTTCGGAACCCGAACGCACTACATTTGTTTTTCTTATTTTTTGTTTTATAAATATACTTGTAATTATAATTTAATAATTTAAATTACAAATTTTAATATCATACATTAATTATAATGTTAACAAACTTAAATTTATCATTTTTTTAAATTTTTAAACTATTATTTCTCATCCTTTAAAGAGGTTTAAAAAGAAATTGGATCTATTATTGAATGATAAAAATTCCAAAATCATGACAAACTCTGTTGTGGTGCCATCTAGTTATGATAAAATAAAACAATATTCAAATAAAATAAAAATAAAAGCAGAAAGGAGATAAAGGTGAAAGCAAAATAATTGAAAGCGCAAGCATACGTATTACAAATTTAAAAATCTTTAATATGCAAAAAATCGGTTGTAATTTAATTCTGATGCTAATTTTTAATATAATTATGCTTGTTACTTTAAAAACAGAATATTAACATTATCGCATTGACTTCCTTTGTTAAAGCAATGCGTAAATGATGTTTCTTTAAAATCACGAATTGACAAAATTGCTCAATATCATTGCATCGATAAAGAATAGTATATGAAATACATTTTTAAAGTGATTTTCAAAAAATTAGCAGTTTTATGATGTTTTATACAACTATTTAGTTAAAAGTAAAAAAATAAGTAGGTTAAAATTGATGTACAATTTCATAAATTTTAATTGACAATGAGATTATTAATTATACTTAAAGTATTTTTATAAAACAAAAAATGAGAAAAACAAATGTAGCGCATTCAGGTATCGAACCCGGGCCCATGGAACAGCCGGCAGACGCCATACCAATTGAGCTACGACCAACCTATCACTGCGGTTGCAAAGCAAGTATTTAAGTTGTGTACTATTATTAGACCCCCCGGTTTCTCAAGAACTAAGGAGCGTTGGATAAAATCCGTTGAACCTGACACTAAGGGGTCTCTACCCTACAACATATATTAAAATAATCAAAATCTGTGATTAACAAGGTTGGACCTCTCCTTGTTAGTTCTATGAATAGTCTGTTTGTCAGATAGTGTTAGTTCTCTGATAATACAGTTCATTAATGTAAATTATATTTTATTTCAGAAGGAAAAGTTGTAGAATTTTTTCCCTTATTTTTAAGAAAAAAATTCACCGTACTTTTATTAATTACCGTACCACACTTTTCTTTAATCAGTGATTTTGTACTTAAAATTTGGCAATTAATTATAGATTAAACAAATTGAAATGATATACAATTTGTAGTATATTTTCTATTACAATTGATCGATAAGCATGTATATTAAGAATGGTAGGGGATTATTTTCCGTGAATAAAAACAGAAGGAAGAAAAAATATTTGTATAAAATACTGTAGTGCCATCTACAGATATTTTAATACAATTAAGTGTGTATACTGGTTATAACTAAGGAAATTTCAGTATTAAATATTTTTTACTTTTAAGAAATGAAGAACTGGAGTTGATTTTTTGGAACTGAAAGCTGAATTCTCTGGAAAATGTCATATTGTATGTATCTGTGTAAAGATTGTTAATATCCGACCCAGGGTTCGTAAATATCATGATATTTTCGAAAATATCAAAAATATCCGATATTTTGATATATATCCGATATTTTCGATATATATCCGATATTTTCAAAATAGTCAACTTACTGCTAATAATGAATATTTTCAAGCATAATATAAATTAGAAACTAAAACATATTGCACTTAATATGAAAATTTAAACAATATATAAAAAAGCAGTTTTCTTTTCCCTTTTTTTTTTTTTTCTTACTTAGAACAAAATTGAAGATCAACTAATTGAAAACAGAAACAATTCGCTTATATATATAAAAGAAAATGGTGTAGGATTCAGTATCAACTATCAATAAATCAAAACAAAATTTAAAATACAAAATATTTTAATTGAAAATTTTTAGCATAAATGTAAGTTTATCTTATTTTTTATTCCTTAACATGCTGTACAGTTTAAACTGAACTAAATACCAGAAGACATTCTTTTCTAATGAAGCTATATATATAACTGAGTATCTAAATTAGACAGTTTCTTTCAGTGTCTGTTTTGAATTATGTCCCTAATAGTCCACAGTTAAAAGTAAAAAATTCAAACATAAAGCTTGGAAAGGACATTTGTTTTCTTCTTCGGCTAAAAAAGCCACTATCAGAGACAAAAATTCTTTATTTACAGAACAACACAGTCAATAACAGTCGGAAATTTCATTGGCACTTGTTTTGACTGAAAATATCAAAAATATCTTGCACAGTGATATTTTGAAAATAAATATCAAAATATAGAAAAATTATGAAAATATCACACATCTTGATATTTTGAAAAAAAAAATATCAAGTAATATGAAAATATCGAAAATATCAAAAGTCTTGATATTTTGAAAATAAATATCGGATATATATCATGATATATATCAAGATATATATCGATTGATATATATCAACGAACCCTAATCCGACCACTTATAAAAAAAGAATTTTTTTTAACAATTTCTAACAAACATACAGTAAAATTTTCTGACATTTTAATGACATAATGGGTTCTTTTTTTTCTGTGGAATCAATATGTTATTTACCGTCATGTTTAGATAAGTACTATTTGATTATAAAAAAATTGTAATTTAAAAATGAAGTTTAATTCTTGCAATATTATACGTTAATGTATTTTTTCTTATATATTATATATAATGACGCGCAGGAGAGTAAAATATTTAGGACATCCGCTTTGTAAAGTCAAAAGCTCAGATAGCAGAGTGCAAATAATCTTTAAAATTTTCTAGGACCACCATCTCAGATTCATAAGTTTTTATTCAATATTTAAAGCTCAAATTTATAATCACTTTAGTTGAATGCAATATTTCTTTTCGATTAAATAAGGAAATCTAAAAGGTAGGGGATTATTTTCTGTGTGAAAAAAAACAGAAAGACAAAAAAATATTTATATAAAAACTGTAATCTCATATATCGGTATTTTAATACAAATAAATGTCTATACTCGAGAAAGCTAATGAAATTTCAGCATAAAAAATTTCTTTATTTGTATATCTTTTAAGAATGAAAACTGAAGTTGCTTTTTTGGAACGGAAAATTGAATTCTCTGGATAATGTCCAATTGTACGCATCCGTTAGATCGGGAAGCGGCTGCACACACCATTACCTCAAAGAGTTGGCGGCTAAAGTTCCAGGATTAGTTAAAACTCGATTTGCATATTATAATGCAACTGGTCTGCCAAGTCATATCTTGGTAAAAACACCTGCAGACCTTATATTAGTAGTTGACTTGTAGGTTTACCGCTGTTTTTTCCTGCTCCCAGTCGTCCATTTTTTCATACCTTTGGGTACAGAAAAGAAACAATGATAAACTACTGATCAACCAGTACAATTGGTGAGCAAGTGGTTTCCACCAAAATATAACTGGGCAGACCATTTGCATTTTAATATGTTAATCGAGTTCCGTCTAATACTGTAATTTCAGCCGTCGACTCGGTGAAATAATAGTCTGTGCAGTCACCTCTCAGTTTTACGTGTAAAGATCATTAATATACAGCCGGATCCCGACAAATTTAAAAAAGATAGGTTTTTTTTAACTATTTCTAAGAAATTTTTTGTAACATTTTGTGCCATTTTAATGCCATTATGAACTTTTTTTCTATGGAATCTCTATGCTGTTTACCATCAAGTTTAGACTACTACTATCTGGTTGTAACAGAAATTGTAATTTAAAAATGAAATTTTATTTCTAAAAATATTATTCAATAATATTTTTTATTATACAGTAATCCCTTAACATTCGCGTATTTAACTTTCGGGAGTTTTGATTATTCGCGAAATAAAAAAATTAGCAACATTTCAACATTCACGAATATTTAGTTTGGTTATTCACGAATTTTGTTTTACGAAGAATATTTTTTTACAAAGTGAACTCGCTTTGTAAAAAAATCCATAAACTAATTCGAATTCCATAAACCAATTCCAATTCCATAAACCATTTGATACTGAACAGCTGCATTGTACTATATAGCTAAGTTCCGAGAATTTCAACACTTGTATTGAACCAAAATATAGATCAGTAATTCCGAGAAATGTGAAACATGACTTGATGCTAAAAATAAAAATCCTACATTTTCTAAAATTCAAAATGTTTCTGCAAGTGAAAAATTTTCTGCAAAAATTACATGGAAAACTTTAAAGCTTCAACAGTAACTTTTTGAAAAAGCTATAGAAAGCGATTCTTAAGTTCTGAGGAGTCTTAAAACTAAAAGAGAATTCGAAACCGCAACTTTTCCTTATACGAAATTTCTTAAAAAAAAAAAAAAAAAGATCTGTTGTTCCAAACAATCGTATATCAATAAAATTTTTTCCACACGTCAACTAGCAACCAAACTTTGTACAATATGTTTATAATTACAGTCGAACCTCTATTTAACGAAGTCGCAAAATAACGGAAAAAAGTTCGTTATATAGAAAATTCGTTAAATAGAGATTCACCGTTTAAAATATTTTAAACTACATAAAACATATTTAAATTCATAAACACTAAATATTTTTAATAAAAGTAATTAATCACATTTTTTTTTATAAATTATATCTATTTGTTTTATTTATTTTACCCACCAATTCATTTTTTCTGTGTGTTTAAATCTTTGAAAACTGCAAGGAAAACAAATCATTGTCCGGCAATATACTGTATTTTCAGTTTAAAATAAATAGTTTTACATTAAAATTAACGAATTTTAATGACATTATCGTATTTATTATTATTATAACAAATAATTTTAACCATACATTACCACATGCGTCCTTAAATTTAATTTCTGAAAAACTCTGTTAATTTTACCTAAGTTTTTCCTTTTAAAAAGTGTTTTCTCTCATAATACGTTTCGCATCTTTGTAATGCACCAAAAACGCCTTCATGCGTATATTCTTTAAACTATAATCTGCGTCGGATTGTTTCAAATGATTTTAGCATTTCATCATACCAAGTTTTGTTAATTCCTGCATCATGATCATTTCCGTATTCATCGCAATTCATTGTTGTATTTTTTTTTTTTTTCACACTGTCGAAAATATCGAATTCGGTTAGCGTTTCCGAGGTCTCAATTTCAGAATTAAACAAAATACAATCATCAATCAGTACATCATAGTTAATTTCTTCATTTTTTCCACATTTTTTTTAAGTTACTCTAAGGGACTACGTCTTCGTCCTCCATACTTACCGAAGTCTCACTGCTGACAAAGACAGCGCCTGGTAAAACCAGTTCAAGGCCATTCAACATCATAAAATGTATTAAAAGAAAGAATAAGTTTGAAATGTCCAGAAATATTTTGAGAAATAGGAAGAAAAAAAAATTAGATCACAAGAAAAAGTTCGTTAAATAGAGAATGCACTTCGCTATTTGGAGGTTATTTTACGAAGAAATTCGCAAAATGTTCTTGGTTCCAAGGAAAAGTTCGCAAAATGGAGAAATTCGCAAAATAGAGGTTCGTTAAATAGAGGTCCGACTGCATTCAAATTTATTAACAGCATGTACTTTTTAATGCGTAATAAATATATTTTTAAGTTTCAATTACTGTTTTCCATTTTAAAAAATCACAAAACCTAACCATCTCTTTATGCACGGGAAGATAGTCTCAACATTCGCGATTTTGACATTCGCAGAGGTTTCCGAGAAAATGCGAGAATGTCAAGGGACCCTCGCGAATGTTAAAGGATTACTGTATATTATATGTAATGAGGTGCCGGAGATTAACATTCTTAAGGTACCTGCATTGCAAAATCGAAAGTTCAGATAGCAGAATGCAAATAATCATCAGAATTTCTAAGGTATCTTTCATCACTATCTCAGATTCAAAAATTTTTATTCTATATTTAAAGCTAAGGATTAAGTAGAATAAGTAATCACCTTATTTGTACGCAGTGTTTCTCTTCAAATAAGGTAATAAATTCTAATCAAAATTTATGATGGATATGTACTCACCCTGAGATATGTATGCTTGTAAATGCTATGCCTAAATTTGTAGCAGATTAAAATACATTCAAACCTTCAGTACATTAAATCTAAATTTTGAAAAATTTACTTTAAACGGTTTTAATATAAATTTACATTGGTTAAAAATAATTAACTTAAATAATGGTATTGTATTTCTAATTAAATCTTTACAAAACTAGTAATATTTCTCGGAAAGCTTTACTGTAATCTGAACATAAATTTTCCTCATAGTCTTATAATGAATATTCAAAAGCTCAAATAAATCTGGAAGAAATTCTATATTCCTAGACATAATACCCATTAAAAAGTAAATAGCCAAGGTTAAGTATACTACGTGAAAAAAATAATTTTTACATGGGTAAGTTTGGAAACTAGAATACTCAGCATAAAAATTACATATATTTCTTAAACTACAAAAAAGTAACATTAACTAGAAAGAAAATTAACAATAAAACTTCTTCCGAGTTAACCACGATTTCGAAAAATGCTGTTTATCTTTAGAAACCTCAGAAACCAATATATATTCCACAATTAAAGAAGTATTTATAAAAACAAAGTTACATTTGTTGCCATTGATTTTCGGAGTTGAAAACAATGAAGTGATCATCGTCCTGTTGAGATTCCGACAGAAGAAACAGTGCGAAAGTTGAGGAAATAGTTAGAGCTGACAGGTGAACAACAATAGACAGCATAGCAACAGCAATAGGGTGTTCACATGGTTTAGCCTACAGCCGACTGATGCATATGTTGAATGTCAGTTACATAGATGACTATGAGAGCAGTCCAAAAACTTTTATGCAGCAGGTATTGGAAAACTCATAAACAGATAGGACAAATGTATCAACGTAAATGGAGATTATAGAGAGAAATAAAGATGCTTGTAACTTGGTTTCCTTTTTTTAACTAGCTTTTTTAAACTACTTAATGACTTGCCCTCGTATATGGTATCAGTGATATAATATATGTGTATTCAGTGGCGCAGCCAGGGTGGAGGTTTTGAATCTCGAAATACCACTACTTTTATACAGCGAACTTCGTAAAATTTAATTAAAAAATTTTTTGGTTTAATAAAACCAAAGAAAACTTTTAGTAAAAAAGTGGTATACGGTGTCTCTAAACCCCCACCCTGGCTGCGCCAATGTGTGTATTAGTGAAAAATTGAAAATATTAACATTTTTAATCAACAGTATATTGCATATTCGCGTCACAATGAATTTAAAATTAAGATATGACCTAAACATGTGAATTTTTAAACTTATACTGGTGAACTATGTAAATACTTACATCAGTGTTTCAGTCAATGAAAAGGAAATAAACATGCTTTTCAAGTTTGTATCTTGTTTTTCCTTTTTTAATAGCTTTTGTAGACTACCTAATGACTTGCCATCGTATATTTTATCATAATGTATGTGCATTAGGGTGGGTCGAAAAAAGCGAAATATTTATAATCGAAACGTAATAGCGCGGAAAAGTTGCCTTTTGTAAAAAAGATAAAATACGTAAAATATTACACCGATTGGTTAATATCTTTTACCGCCGCAAGGGGTCCAAATTTCGAAAAAATCGCAAAAAACATACTTTTAGCAATTTTTTTTAAAATTATCCAAACATACTTATTTAATTTCTAATAGAACGCAATAGCCACGCCAAGATATTAGTAAAGTAACATTAACATTTCATTTTTGTGTGGCATCGTTGCTTTTACCGCCACAACAGGGCCAAAATTTTTGAAAAATGTTAAAAATTAAAGTTTTTCATTTTTTCAATTTTCATAACTTTTGTAATGTTTTCAGATTTCTTACATTTCTAATAGGCTGGGAAAGGCATTTTATGTTGTTAATTTCATGCACATTGTTAACCATGATCACTGTAATTCTATAAAAAAAAAATTGCTCAATGATAGAGACACCTGCAGCTGCCTGTACGTAAAATTAATTTATCGCTGCTAGAGGGCCACTTTTCACTTTGTTCGTTTTGTTTTTGTTTTTTTGTAATGTACTTCTTTTACTCTATACTTTGATGGCCCTAAAGATAGAAATATCTGCCATGTTAAAGAGGTGGCAAAGTTTCATCTTTGTGAAGTCAAGGAGGAACATATCTCTTTGTACTAGAACCAGGTCTGAATTATTTTCGTCATTTGACCCATCGTCTGGCAAGGCGACTTCTATATGCAATGACATTATAGATTTTTTGAAGAAAAATGAAATCCCGACTGGAATAATAATTGCAGTTGAATTTCGCGGAACTGTCTTCAAAACAGGATGCAAAGGTTGTGTTATAGTAGGATTAGTTGAGAATAACTTTTAAAAAACCACTTTAGTGGCTTCCTTGACCTCACTTCAATGAGCTTCCACTGAGACATCTTTTCAAACATCTTGATGACAAAAAGCAGGTTCTCTATCATATTGTGGCCCAATTGGTTGATCTCTTGCGATTTGCGAATTATTACCAATTGCAAAATTAAAGCCAATTTAATCTGATCACCTAGCTGTTGATAAAGATGATTTGTCAACTGACCAGAAGTATGTGTCTGAAATATTGCAAGCTCTTTCAACACGCGTGTATACAATTGACCTTTTTTGCTGAGTCCCTGGACAAATATTTCACGCAAGGTAGATCATTACTGCTATTCAAATTTTGAGACTCTACGTTGGAACAAAGAAACCCTCTTCTTAACTTGTCATACTCTTTGAGTACATCCTGAAAATGTACTGCATCAGTTGGTTCACAATTAAAATGAATCACTCATGTTTTCCAGAATCTGTGCACTATAGTTAGTAACTTACGTTACTTGACAGATAATCTACGAATCTACGTTCCTGTATTTTCACGAAATGACTATTTCGTAAATCATACAAATAGCCTCTTTGGAATGATAGCATATGAAGAGGAGAACATCAGGGCCCCAGCCATGAAGAAAATTGCAAAAGCACGAAGTTCTGTGGACTAGAATAGTGCCATCCGTCACTTTATCATAGCAGACTTCAACACTGAAGCTTAAAATTGTATAGCTTTAGTCTACTGACAAAACTGAAAACTAACGGAACCACCTGTTATGGTTTCTTTATCGACTAAAAACACTGGTGAGTTTAAAATGTTCGATTAAAGATACCAGCTATTATAACTTTCCTTGTCCCACTCAATCACTAGAAAGATGCGTGAAATTATTCATTGAAGCACTGATAAAGTTTGTTTACTAGAACAGAGGGAGGATCACATCTGATCAGTTTTGGCCTCTCAAGAAATAATGGCTTCATCTGAAAGCAAGTTATATTATAAAATTCATTTACATTAAATTCTTCTTCATTTTAAGTTTATTTAACCCGTTTCGGTTAAACATCTCTATATTTTAATTAATAAAATACTAAAACATTTTGCTCATTTTATATAATTTTTGTGGCATGAATTGGCTGTTATGAAGTAAAACATCAGCGATCGTCAAGAAAAAGAATGATTAACTTTATTTTCAAGTCTATTACAAATAGTTATAAAAAATTATGATATATTAATAGATATAAAGTAAAATTATTTATTTCTAGACATATTATAGAAATTATAAAAATTTAGAAAAAAAATGAAAAATTGAAAGTTTTGAAATTTTTTAAAAAATATATGGTATTTTTGCGGCAAATAAAGATATGATTTCATCATAATGAACATTTACCGGAACATTTCTCATATATTCATGTAGCTGTTGCGTTCTATTAAAAATTGTATTGGTATGTTTGGATAATTTAAAAAAAATGATAAAAAAAACATGTTTTTTGCGATTTTTTGAAACTTTGGAACCCTTGCGGTGGTAAAAGATATTAACCGATCGATGTAATATTTTAGAAATTTATTCTGTATTACAAAAGGCAACTTTTCCGTGCTATTGCATTTCGATTATAAAAATTTTGGTTTTTTCGACCCACCCTAATGTGCATTAGTGCAAAATTTAATATATTAACCTTTTTAATCAATTGGATAGTGGATATTCGCGTCACAATTAATTAAAAATTAAGATATGGCCTAAACATGTAGAATTTTAAGCTTATACTGGTGAACGATTTAAATTCTTAAATTATTTGCAAACCACAAGTAAATTAATATTGATTCCGAATTAATAATTATTCTTCCATAAATTAAAAAAAATAATCAAAATACTTTATATTATGATAGGTTAATTAATGAGTTTACTAATTGCCAATTTAAATGCTTTATTAAGAAGTCTCAGAGGTCCTAGAGCTTCAAAAATTTCGAAATTTAAATCTTTTTAGATGTTAAACTAATATTTATTCCTGAACTTTTGATGCAATTGTTTCCTTAAAATTCCCATTTGAACAGACGCTATGACTTTTAGAATTATACCCACTCAATAGCTGACGCGGCGTTCCCAAAATTTTGAAGACATTTTTCTCCAAATGACGTTTTTGTTCATAATGCGCAGGACATTTTAAAAACTTCTGAATATTTTTTTATGAATTTTCAAAACACGTGTCTGAACCTAAAATTTCTTTTTTATTGTTCAAAAAAATATTTTTTTAAGTGATTATATTATCGCCATTTTCAAAATTTTGTATTAGCTAAATACAACTTTGTATTTAAAATGTATAAATGCTTTAAATACAAATTTATTTAGGTTCAAGGTAATTATTACAATCTGAAATATAAGTAAGCACCTAAATTTTCATTCTAATTTCAATATTTATTTTGTAATATTGCGCGTAAGCTGTTACATCAATTTTCTGCTCTTCAAATATCTGACGGTTTT
This sequence comes from Maratus speciosus, assembly GCA_963932465.1. Taxonomy (NCBI): domain Eukaryota; kingdom Metazoa; phylum Arthropoda; class Arachnida; order Araneae; family Salticidae; genus Maratus; species Maratus speciosus. The sequence continues at coordinate 416,937,449 of OZ010790.1, read as the reverse complement.
TAACCCCCTATAAAGGATGATCTACATCTTGCAATTTTTTTAAATACGTGAAATGAAAGAAAATACTTATATCTTTCATCCTAATAAAAATTGTATTTTAAAACCAAATACATTTTAAGATATTAAAAGTGTGAAAATGGTCCTTTGGTATCATTTTTTCCAATTTTAAGAGTTCTGAGACCCCTTACTTATTTAAAACTAGGGGATCGTACCCGGGCTTCCCGGGTTAAAGAATATGGGTGAAAACATTTTTTTTTTAAATTCAAAACTAATATTTTTTTTTATATTTAATAAATTTTTTAGCTTGCCCACTTACATTAAAAAAGAATTTTCATATGGGAAATACGAATTATACAATCAAATAAATTTTTGAAATTTATCAAAAGCAATATTTTCTTATTAGCCGCATGCTAAGAGTTATTTGACCAAGATTTTGCTACTTATGGCATCCTTTTTATATTCTGATAATTTCAGAGCTTATACATGTGTGTTAAATTTGTGTTTTATTTATTTACCAGCAGGCTGAGCCCGCTGCGCTGGACCATTTTTCAAATAAACCTTCAATCAAACGAAATGGAAAATCCGACCCTGTATTTTAAATTTATATGGACCTTCACCTGGAAGGTCCTTCCGCATTTTCTGAATACGCATCGGACGCAATTGCGCTATTATATTATCTGATGCGTTAGACGAAATACGGGCAATTCAGAAGCAACTCTTTAGTACACATGTAGAGTTTAGGAGGGAAATGCGGCCATTACGATCATATCACCACACTACTAAAAAAGAGAGAATTACAATGACTGCAGAGATTGACCATTTAACTTAAAGAATGTTCGAGTTATTCACTTTCGTTTGTTAGTTCTTTTACTCCGAGCTTCTCAGCTTGGTACTTTGTGCGGATCTGATAACATAAATACAATCTCTCTCTTCGTTACATTATATTTGGTAATATACGTCTTCTTTTGCCAGGTTTTCTCTACAGTTTCTTATCTTCGATTTCCAGTAGAGTAAATACAATCAAAACAGTATTTAACTTTTATATTTTAAAATATGTGAATCATGTAAAAGTGGATATTTAAAGCGGAATTGTTTGAATAAAATTAAAATAATGTCATTTTACCTGCCGTTTCTTTTTACATACCAGTTTTAATCATGCAACTATTAACCTAGGAAAATAACCTTGATAACTAATTCAAATAGAAAACTAAACCTCTAGTTTTCATTCAATAAAATCTTCCCAATCATCCGTAATCGGATCCACAACCAAGTTTAATCTGCAACGTTTGAAATATTCGTAACGGTAAGGCTAAAAATGTACCAGAGTTAGCTACAAAACAGAGTTAAATACGTTCCAAACTACATTCCATTAAATAATGTCACATTGCTGTTGGTTGAATTTTAGATCTTTCACTATCAAAACTCTTTGCAAATGATTAATAAAGTTAGTTATGCAAAATTTTTAGTTGTGATCTTTTTTGGCAAACCGAAGATTATTTTCGCATTTCTCTAATGAGCGTAATAAGACGGAGAAATAAACATGCTTTTAGTTTCAAGACGTCATTATTCATCAGATTGTTGCCTAAATAAAACTAAAAACGTTAATTTGTGACTATGATCAGCTGCTCGGGCTGTGCATCAGCTAAATTTCTTTATAATGATTGAAATTTTATTTGAATCTGAGGTACTTTATTAAAAACATAGGGTAAATGAACAAATATTAATTCATTGGCCACCTTTGGCATTTGGAAGTTTTTTTTTTTTATATATACATTCAAAGTAATGCCTTTTTAGTGATAGTAAAATAAACCTAAAATTTGTCACTACGATCAGCTGCTCGGGCTGTGCATCAGCCAAAATTTTATAATGATTGAAATTTTAATTGAATTTGAGGCACTTTTTTTTTAAACCTAGGCTAAATGAACAAATATTGTTCCATTGACTACCTTTGTCATTTGAAATTTTTTTTTTTTTTTGTACATTCAGATTAATGCTTTTTTAGTGATAGTAAAATAACTGCACATGAAAAATATCTATTAGTAAATCTTCTTTTGTCCGTTTGCTCCATACTAAAAAAACATAAATTTACTAATCGCTAATTACTAAAAGTACAAATTTCGCGTAATCTTCTGAAGTCGGATTTACCGTCCACGGTTCCTTTCAAATACAAACGAATCCTCCAACACTATATAGTAAATTCGCCAATTGTAAGGTAGCTGATTATGGAAGATTCATCCAATATCTTTTTATAACATTTCTAAAAGAAGAGGAGATATGAAAAAAAAAAAAAAAAAAAAGAAATGACGAATGGAATGGAATATCGAAAAGTGATTTCAGAAATCAATTTTTATTGCAAAATGTCTTTTTTCGTGATAGAAATTACGCATGATTGCTTACATTTTCTTAAGAATAATCTTTACTACCTAACATTGCAAACATTGAACGTTTGTATAAGGGAAATTGGCGATATGTTTTTTATCAAAAAAGAATGGACAATATTAGCTAATCTGGCTTCGAGGTTATAAAAGTCACAAGTTTGGGGAAAACAAACCGACATGCTTTCGTAGTAAAGTATGATGAGAAATTTTTTAAATGTGTAAAATTAAATTATTTCACAATATATAAGTGCGTGTGTGGGAGACATTTATACTAAAATTAAAATATTTGACTCCATTTTTAAAATATTAATTGCTATTTATGTATTCTACATTTGAATTGTAAAAAATACTCAAAAATGCTTTCGTATACTTGCAAAATAACCTTTATTGTAAACATCGCTTGAACCCAATTCACGCTTACGTCTTTTTTGCTTAAAACCAAACTGTTTGGCGACAAAATTGAACTCAAAAATCACAAATAAACACATAACATGTAAACCATAAGTACCATCATTTTTACAATTACATCTGCTAGATTCGTCTGTGAGTCACATGATGGAAGAGTTAGAAATAAAAAAGAACAAATCAAAAACAAAATTGTTACCACAAGGAAGGTCTCCTTAAAGAGCATACTCAAATTATTTTGAAAAGAAAAATGCTTTTAAAACTACTCATGTATGTAGTAAAACATCAGTCAAATTTGGCGGCGGAAAAAAATCTATATACAGTCGAACCTCGTTATGCCGACACTCTAAGGACCAGAACAAAGAGTCGTCATAAGCGGGGTGTCGCGGTAACCGGAGTTGGAGAAAAATGTTTATAAAAAGCTGTATGTTTTAGTAATTTAAGACCATTTGAAATTCATAACTGGTCTTGCAGCTTGAAGCAATAAAACATTATTATTAAACAAAGTAAACACAAAAACAAAATTGAAAAGAATAAAAATCAGATTTATGGTGACTTGTTTTTTTATTGTTACATGAAATATTAATGAATTAAGGTTTACTTATCCCTAGATGTGCGTCCTATAATTCTTTTCTCAATATTATACAATGAATTGTAATCAATATTCGTTGTTTCAGAAATGGATGTTAGATAATTTCTGATCGTTTCAATGCAATGCAATGCTTCGGTTTTAGTCGGATGAAGAATGCCTTGTAACCAAAAGAAAGCGCCACCTGACCAGAACAAAAAGACCGCGAGTAAACTGGTACGTTTATCTGGAGCTTAAGTTCGTCATTTATAAAGTTTGGGTTCATTAATTCAGATAAAGGATTGATGTAAAATTTCTTATTTTTCTCAATGGGTATTTTAGACACTTTTGTGGAACGTTTGGCTAAGACAGTTCTTACCGCTTAATTTCCGTGCTTATAAGATGGATTATGAAAATAATGGATAATTTTCCTAAACCGTCGGAATATCAGGATTTGAACATTATATAACGACGTAAAATCCGGAGTTTATTTACATTAAAATCATATACGGAAAATCGGAACTTTGACAAACTGACGTGATAACCGGAGTGACGTGAAAACCGGGTGTCGGGATAACGTGGTCCGACTGTATATTCGAGTATTTGGTGCAAAAAAGACGAACGTTCCACGCTATTTGGCTGGCCAACACATTTCCATCCCAAATGCAAGATATTTAAATGCATTTGAAAACTGCTTTTTAAATAAGTGTTTAAATGCCTAAAACTCAATGAATTTAAACTTAAACGAAGGATTAGCGTATTCTTTTTTATCTTTAAGCGTCTATAATATAGAAAATAGCGTGTTTCAGTAGCGATTTAATTTTACATGGCTTCACCGGCTGGAAATGTTTTAAGGGTACTATCTGATTATTTATTCAACCAATTTCGCCAAATTATATAAATTGCCAAGCTATTTGCCAAATTACATAAATTGCGAAACTACTCGCCAAATTATACAAATTGACAAAATTTTTATTTTAAACAACGAAAAAATAAATAAATTTTTAAACATTAATCAAATTACAAATAGAAGGGAAATTAAAAATCACTTGATGACGCAACAAACACGTGTACCGTGTTTAATGTCAAGTGAATGTAAAATTTACGATCAGCTATTATTGGCATTTAATCTTATAGTTTGGTGATAGTTATTTTGTCAATGGGATAATCAAGTAGTACCGTTTTCAGTTTGTTTTAAAAGTAGCTGGCTAATTAAAAATGCTACCATTAAACATTTTATATTAAATACTTGTTTCCATGGCAACAATAACCTTCATTTCTTGTTTCTGATACTAACAATGTCGAAGTCAAATTGCCAGTGTTCCGAATCGGACATTAATTTTGAATTTGGAAAAAATTTAATAAACTGAAATTTTGTTTTAAACCGTAAAATTACGATAATAAAATTTTAATATATACACATATAAAGGTATATGACAAAACTGAAGTAATAAAAATGTATTTATTTAAGTTAAAATTAATCTAACTATCTTCGTAGGAAGAGTAGAAAAAGGTTTTACTTAAAAATTATTTATGATAAAAAAAGTATCATTCAAAATTTTATTGTTTCGCCAACCAGTATTAAATCGCCAAAAAAATTACATTTTCATTATTTTTTTATAAACGCTAAATCGAGGTTTCTGCGGATTTTTTTTATAAACATATTATATGTCACGAGAAGAATATTCCTCATGAGAAGATATTTTTTCAAATATTTCTGAGCATGCACTTATCGAAACTTCCTTGATATTATCCTATTAATTTTTCAGATGCATTTTTCTTAACCTGACGGAAAAGATAAAGAGCCAAATCTGATTTCATTTGCAATATTTTAACTGCGTAATTTTTTAAGCATTACGCACATTCCCTTTCATGTTTAAATTAAATATTTTCGTTTTTTAATATTACCACTCATTAAAACGCACTTTCTTCTTCTTTTTTTTCTTCCTTCTTTTTTTTTAATTAAAATTAGTAATAGTTTTTTCTTTTACGTTTCGAGGTGTAATAGCTGTTTCAATTTTTTTCATCAACGATAATTTTCACGAAGAAATAAAATGGTAAACCTTATCGTCCAAAATAACAGAACTTTCCGTCATAATTATGTAACTAATCTAGGTAGAATGATGTGTTATAGCTTAAAACCTTCCCTGAAACGATACCTATCTAACGGTATGAATTCCGTAAAAATCCATGCAGTAGAACTCGAAATCTAGGCGTTCGGAACGAAATTTCCGTTTGGATTTTATATATATAATAGATTAGGCTGCACTTCAATACGTCAAAATCTTAAACTATATTTAAATTTTTAAACAAAGCATGTTGCATGCTCTTTTGCTTTTGCTTTAACAAACATGCAACAAAGCTTGTTGCATGTTTGTTATGCATTTTTCAAATTTTATAAAAATGACTGTTCATCGAAATTTTGTATTACTAATTGTTGCTAATCACTTTTAAAAAACCAAATACCTTAATCACTAAAATCTAAATTCTATAACACTTAAAAATCATATTAAGAATCACATAAAAGTAAAAGTTCAACTTTTCTTAATTTAAAGTTGCATCTTTTTATAAAATTAGAAATAATTTCCTTCCACCACCACCACCACCATCCCAAAAATTAATGACAATCTATACTAATAAATGAAAGTTTCACTCTGTGTGTGTATGTGCGTCTGCCGGCGATCTCTAGCGAAATCTACCGCACGTACAGAGCTGAAAATATTTGTAAAATTATTCCAAGGCCTCTACTAGTGCACCTCAGACTCAGAATTTTAAATTGTCTAACAATTAGCTGAGTAAAAAATACAAAGAAATCTGATTAAAAACTCAATCTTGTCCTTTCGAGTGGGAAAAAGTGGTTGCGCATGTTCAGAACCCTTATTCACCCATCAGGAGGAAATGAAGATTACAAAGAAGGAATTTTGAGGGTATTTTAACCTTATTTATTAATTTCCATCGGCCAAACTGCTTAGTAAAGTTATAAACAGAAGAAATATTCTGAAAGATCGTACTGTTTCGCTTAAATGCCACAATCAATTTGAAAAAACACCAATGTTAACCCTTTGAAAAAAAATGTAAATGGTTGTTTTTCGCAGTTTTTTTTTTCTCCTATACAGCATCGATAACTGAAGGGCACAATTGCTGAAATATCGATTAACAAAAAAATACTTATACAAAGCTCAGACCTTCTTCTCTTCGACTGTGTAATCGGTTTTTAAAAATAGGAATTTTAACAGTTTGAAAAAATTCGCCACGTCAAGTAACCTTTCTCCCTACCGAGACGATACTTATTCTGGGGGAAAAATACCTATTAAAAAGTTCATATTTCGTCTCAATCTTTTCAGTGCATCTTTGCAGACAAGATTTAGATCACATACCGAAATTTTGAAACGTTCGGCAGACTATAAGTATTTTTTAGAAAATACAATGTGTGGAAAATTTCGATGAATGGCGCAGTTTAGCTAAATGTTTCGGCGTATTTTAGCTCGACTTCGGCTCAAGTTTCCGCTACTTAATATGCATATTTTTTTCACGAAATCTTAAAGACGGCTTGGATGCAGTTATATTTCTCAAAGAGTTCAGAGAACAAGGACTATTGTTTTTAACTACTGAAATAGACCTAAAGGAAAAATAGTCCTTTTGCGATATATTTTACCACTAAATATCAGTATTATTTCTGGATTGTTTCGCACAGGCTATTAAAATATTATGTTTTTAATTGCCAAAATTTTCAATGGGTTTGGATTATGACGACTATTTTTTTTTAAACAAAATACTTGACTACAACCGCTCTTCCTCCCTTTTTCTGGCAAATTTCGAAATTATTCATTGACACAGAAAAAAAAGCACTTAAAAAGAAAAAAAATTAGAAAACACCATATATTTTCAATTCGCTTTTCAAGACTGTAAACCATATCAAAGTTACGAAAATTAACTCTTTAAAAAAAAGTCATTACCCGAAGTCACTTTTCGTTTTTTCCGCCCATTTTGTTTCATTATTAACTCTACGCATATTTCGATTAAAAAAATCTACTTAATTTTATACAAACTCAGGATTTCGATGTGAAAAAATTAAATAAATAAATAGTCACGAGTAAAACAGTGATTTTTAATGTTAAATATCAATATTTTAGCACGAAAATTACGCAGTAGTTATAAGCATATCGCCCCTCCCTGTTTCTCATTTCAGTTATTTCGAAGCTTTTTACAGCTAAATATCAGTTTTTTTAAACAAATTCTTCCCACAGTCACACGTATTTCTTACGAAATCGTTTCAAAGATATGAAATCATACAAATTTCAGTTCCATTTAAGAATATTATCATGGGCCGTGAGACTCCGGGCGACTCAGCTTGTAATTTTATAAATTATTTTTTTTTCTTCCCAAATTTAGTTGTTTATAACCGATCCAATTACACGAAATCCCATACTAAATGTGAAAGGAGAGTTTTATTTAACATAAAAAGGAGACAAACAGTAAAATGTTTAAACACTTCCAGTCATTGGAAGAAACTAATTTCTATCGAGGCTTTTAATATGCGGAAGCTTTTTAAAATGTAAAAGTAAAGTCGTTTTCTTTCCGAAAGAAGAAAAAAAACTGAAGTTGAAATGAATTTTCCTTTCAATAGCTTTTGCTCTTTAAAGTATGACCTTTCTCTTGCATGAAAAATTATACTAATAAGAATATTTTATGCATAAGCATCATAGAAGAAGAAAAATGATGGAAGTATAACTTTTGGGCAGCCATAGTATGTATGTAACAGATCACCTTTAAAGAACGAAATATCTATAAGATTCATCTCCTTTCTTATTTGCATATTTAGTAGATCTTTATGACTTCTTTTAAATAAAAATATGATTTAGATTTTAAACTCTTCGGACTTTCAATTCTCCATTTATTGAAAATGGTTTGTCATTAATGGGTCATTCACGTAAAATGAGCAAACATTTTAAAAAAGTAGTGACCACATTGAAACCGATTTTAAGAAAATTTGATACACAGGTTCGATTAATATTAAAATAGAGCTCTGCAAAATATCTTCATAAAAAATAAATTATTTTAGCAGTTTTCGACATTTAAAAAACTTGTGATAAAGAATGGCATGAGTGCAATCGTCCAAAGTTACAAGTTTGAAGTTCTGTATCTTAGAAACTATTTAACAGAAATGATTCTTTTTTATAATATTGTAATCTCTGAAAAATTATCTTCCTATTTATTGAGTAATAATAATCTGGTAACACCATGATTAATCTTTAATTCGTTGTAAAAATTAAAAATTTGTGAATTTTGAAAAAATTTGAAACGTTATAAAAATAAAAGGAATTCAAAAACATCTGTGAAATTGATGCCTGATGTAGTATTACATATGAAGATCAAATTCTTGGAATTTGAAAGTTGCCATTTATTTCCTTCATCTTCAAAAAAACTTAGAAACTTTAATTTAGAAAAAAATTACAAAACCATAATTTTTCCTCTTATGTATGAGCAAAAATATAAATAAAGGAAAGGTTAGACATTAACAATATTGCACAGACATAAAAATCAATAAGTTCATGATACGCTTAAAAAAATTCAAGATTGCCTTTTGATTCCTAACATAGCACAAATGGGTTCAAAAAGGTAATATCTGTTACATTCCATGAGCTATTCCGCTTTGAATTCGCGCTCGTTTCTTAAGATATTGCACGATTTCAACGTGAAAAAAATGAGTGCTACCATCTATTTTTTATATCTGGATTTAGGATTAATATGTAAATTCTGTTCAACTAAATCATTTTTCTTTACTTTGATTAAAAATATTCTTGAGGCAAAAATAAACTGAAAGCAAGAATAAAAGTTTCTATATTTAAAACATACACTTTCATCTATAATATCAAATAATTTAAAAGTTTTAAAAAGCTTTCCTTCACTTTCAACGAAGTGATAGACATATTGCATTTTACCCTCAACATTTTTTACTATTTATTATTTTCTCATTAAGGGATAAAAAGGCAAGAATGAAAGTTTCGATATTTAAAATATATTCTTTTAGCTATAACGTCAAGTAAATGTAAACTTGTCAGAGCTGTCCTTCATGTTTAAACAAGCAATAGAATTATTGCCTTTTTCCCTTAAAAATTTTTGAAAAATATTTTTTTTCTCATTACGGAATAAAAATGCAATTACTAACTTACGCCAATCTGTTACTTATTATTCATTCCTAATTATAAATAATTTTTAATATAGTCTTTTCATTCCTAAGGCTAATAATCAAAATTGGAATTTTAAGCATGTAGACAAAACCTCGATTTTGCATCCACTTTTAATGTAAATTTTAATACTTAAATAAACAGTCCTGAAATCTATTATTTTGCATTTACTCATAAATAGATATGATCTACTTATATACTGATTTTCATTAAAATCTGTGACATGTCTGCCATAGCTGATTTGCTCATTTTGCATGGAATGACCCTAATAAGTAATACAGGGTTACCAGATTGGCCTTCGTTTTTATAGAGAAATATCGACCTCAGACCGGAACTTTTTGAAGAAGGATTTTTACTTTAAGCTTATCGGAAAAATGTCTGACTTTAAATAAATATGAAAATAATTTATGCACTTTCTGGTGTGAATTTGAGGTTTTTTTTTTTAATAAAAATGGAGGCCAAACTGACAACCCTGAAATAATGAATAAGAATCAATATGAAAACAAGTTTATTAACACATTTACGACGGAAAACAAGAATTCTAGTTTTCGTTCAAAAAACCTCATTGGCTAAGGGCGTGGTTTCTACCTTACAGAAGATGCATTTATATCAAGTTGTCCATATTTTTTTTTAGATTGTAAGAAATTTTATATTAAATTCGTACATTGAAAGATATTTACCGATGCATACACTTGAGAAGCCTATCTAGAACACCAGTTTACAAAAGACTTTGTGAACAGAGAGGAGATTCTACTGTTTTAAAATTCAGATTTAATAAAATTTGCTCGTCGGCAATGTATTAATCAGAAATAATTACTAAGGCAAACTGGTACTTTTATGTTATTAGATCGCAGGTGATAGAACGCCAAATATGGTAGTTATTCGTATTACATTGATTTCATTAAAAAAAAATAAACTTTTCCCTCGTTTCGTTTAAAATGCGCAACTTTCAAAATGCGCATAATCAATAAAAAACTCATTTTTTAAATACACACATTTAAACTACATTCATTATATAAATTTAAAATACTTATCTTGCATTAGTTTTATTTAATATACAAAAAAAAATAATAAGAAATAATTATATTAACCAAGAAATTTTACTTCAAGATCATAGCAATGTTTTTAATTTACGCACTTAAAAAATAATCTCGTAATGGGTGGAAAAAAATATTATTGCCCGATTTGCGCGCGGCTAATATAAAAGTACCAAAAACCCAAATACAAGGATTTCTTATATATAATGGCAAATTTCACAAAGAGGATTTTTCTTTGTAGAATGTTAAAAAATGGATTACGATAGAAAGTAATAAATCATTGAAGCGTTTGGAAATAATGTATTTTTTAGTGTTACAACATTAATAAACGTAGTTTGATACATAGTTTAAAAAATCATTAGTTTTTGTGTAACAATAACACGTGGATCAAGATGTAACAATAATACAAGTTAAGATAAAATCGTAAAGAGAGCACTCAGTGCTGGTAGATAATACATGTTTAAAAATTACATTATTATGTGGTTTAAAAATATATAAGGAAAGGATTTTATGAAGGATCTTTTTAACATAGAGTGGTCAAATAGAAATATTTTTTCAGTGTAGAAAAGTTAGAAAAAAATTAAATGAAATAGTAAAGTTTTAAATACTACACTGTTATCACATTCAATATTTTTAAAACTTACAGCAACAGTATATTAAGTTGACAGACAATAATCCATTTAGCTTCCTGAATCTTAAGAATGTAAAACAAGAATTTCAAATAATATCGAAGGAACTAGACAGTAATAATATTTAACATCTGCAGTCACTGAAAGAAACTTACTTTAACCCTTAAATGCCTGATTTTTCAAATATCATTGCAATAATGTTTTTTGGCTTTCACTTTTTAAATAAGTCATGGGAAAAATACTTTAAAAAATCGTATTTTGTTTTAAGTATGGTTTACGGCTACAAAACAATTTATTACTAATCGGCAATACTGGTCTTTAATTAAAAAAATAATTTTCCTTGATAAAATTCAATAATATTAAACAAACAAGAATTTAAGGAACTATAATAAGAAATAAATTTTACTTGCTCACTGCAGAACAAAATAGGGCATTTCGCAAGCTTCCAAACAAAACAAAAAGAACAAGTAGCAACAATTGAAAAAATAAATCTATCTTTATTCTTAAACAGCACAAGTGCTGCCATCTACATATTGAAAATCGATTTAATAGTATTTTCGGAATGTATTTTATTGGAAACATTAGGCATTATAGCTTCAATATTATTCTAATAGTATTTTAGAACCTAAATTGAGTATGTTGCCGAAAAACAACACCCGGCATTTAACCCCCTCACTGACAAGCCCGTGTTAATACGTTCACTAAGCTCCAGGTTTCATTGCAATACAAGCAATATTTAAAGCAATATAATTCTATTGATTTAATGTATTTTTAATACATTGAACAATGATTAATACTTCGAAGGATTGCATTCATATTCGTTATTAAGTTTTTTTATAAAATGTTCAAAGAATCATTTTTTTAGCATTTAAAACAAAATGTAGAGAAAACAACATTACAATTTTGCTCTTTTCCAAGACAGTCGGAGGGTTGGGTTAAATACGGCGTTAAGGCGAGAAAGACTTTCTAAGGTATAAAAATTGAAGCATTTCCAGTACCAAATAACGAAAATTGGCCAAACTTTGTTTTTCTGTTGATTTTGCTCTTTAAAGTAAGATTTTTATCTCGCATAAAAAATTATAATTAATTACCTTTCATGCTTTAACCTACTCACCGCCGCGAACTGATATATCTGTTCGCTAAGCTGCAGTTTTCACTGCATTAAAAGATTTATTTAAATTAATATAATTCTAGAAATATAATGCAATTTTAAAAAATTTTGTTATGATTAATACACTTAAAGCTTATATTCCAATACGCTATTAATTTTTTTTATATCATGTTGGAAAAATCATCTTTTTTTAGATTTTTCAAATATTTACAGTGAAAACAACATTACAAATTTGCCCTTTTGCGCGGCGGTCAGGTATTTAAAGAGATTTTTAAATATGCTTAATGTATTTCCCTGGATTATAATAAGAGAAAATCTTATTTGTGTCTATTTAAATTTGATCTAAAAAACGACTCTAACGGTGTTTAATAAATTTTCTATCCTACCGTTATTGGGTACGAGAAGACCATTGGGCTGTGTGAACATTGGGCTCGAAAAAATTCGATTAATGGGAAATTTTGGGGTCACTACAGCTCAATGCATGTCAATGGGATAAAGGTTGCAACAGTTATACAGTTGTTGCACAGTTGGCAGTAAATGAAGTCGCAAAGTTGGAAACATTTCGTCTAATTTGGCGAAATATTGACAACATTCGCGAAATTTGTGCGGAAAAAATCGTCTTTCAAGATTACCAAAAGATATGTTTGGCGCCAAATGAAAGAACTTCGCCAAATGTCACGATATTTGGCAAAACAATTAGCTTTCAGAATATTAAGGAATTTTCTAGAAATTCCCAATAGGAGCTGAGATACGCGATTCAGTAAATCAGAGTACATTGAATGTTCTTGAAAACAGAGTTCAACCAATCATGGCACATAAAACTTTCATGCATGAAATCTCACACCCATATAACGTTCTTGGGTTGCGGAAGTTGTGAAGTTCGACAGTGAATCTTGCGATTACGATTAAATATGTATAGATCGAGTATGATAAAATTTATAAATATGTACATAGTATTAATATTGATAATTTCTGTAAATAATAATGTGACAAAATAAAATTCTTTATGGCAACAATACAAGAAGAATTTATTGTTATATCGAGTTGAAAACGAAACTAATTTTAACCGAGCACAGCTCGGTCTTTCCTGTCGGTAATAAACATATTTAAAAAAACATATTGGAATAAAAGAAATTAAATACAACGTCAAGTAGATTATAAAATTTCTTTCCCCCAATTTCCAACGCATTAAAAAAAATATCAAAATTTCACCTCTTAATAAGGTGAAAGATAACATCCAATTAAACAACTTACAAATCTCATAACACATTTGCAAACACACTTGAATTTATTTGTGCATCCCTGCACAGGATCTATACAATTTATACACAACAAGTAATATTCAAAAAATTTGTAAAATTTATAAACGCACCCCACAATTCAAAACGCACTTCTAGAAATTATTGCTCATACGCTGTACTGTAATCGAATTCCTTGTACATCCTTGCAAATAAAAGATAAATGCTATGCACAGAGAAGCATTTTGTAGTGCACCTCAGTTATGTATATCCATTAAAAAATGTTTGAAATCATGTAACATCATTAATATTCATTGCAAACGATTTTTCCCATATACCATAATTTAACTTTTGGATGCCCCTGTGAACGAATAGTAAATGTTTCTCACTTCATTTTCAATACTGTCATGATAATTGCATAGCAAACCTCAATAAAGATTAACAATTCCACGCCGATTCGAGTACATTTACTACGTGAATTAGAGCACGTGCAGACATATGGCAAACTGAATTCATTAACTATTTTAAACTACGTTGGGAAATGTTAAAAAGTAAAATTCCTGAAATTTCCCTTATATGAAGACTAGGTATGCATTACAGATTGTATTTAAAGAAGAAAATATTGATAAGATTATTTTTATTCATACTTCCATATTTGATAAATTTTTATGAGTTCTCTAAAAAAAAAAATACGTTCTATACTTCACAATCTTCATATTTTCAATCTTTATTTTTATCGAAAAGTTTTATCAAAAATGCGCGATGTTAATTTTTTTTTTTACTGAAATGAAGAAAGAAATTAAAACCTATTATAAAATAATTTCCAGAAAAAAAATTACTTTATCGAACGATGAATTTCACATAGATAAATTTTCATAAGCATATTTAAAAATGGATTACATTAAAATATAGTAAATGTTTCTTTAACATTAAAGTATTAATAAATAAACTAATTTTTTATTACAGTTTTATCAGTAACTTTTATTCATAATAAAAAAGTGAATACGATACGTTTTATACATTTTATCTACTTATTATCTATTAATACCGAAATGTATGCCAGATGAGTTACAGATAATTTGTGGCCATAATAGTTTACTTTAACATATCCATCAAACTCCCACGTGTTTCTTTTTCTTTTTTTTTTTTTTTTTTTTTTTGTTCAAATAAATATACTCTGAAACAGAAAATGTATTTTATTAAATTTTTCAAATATGACTAGTTTCTATGTAATTGTTACTTGATTTTCATTTCATTTCATTGTCTTAATAAAATTTCTGCTTAAAATATCATTATTTACTTGAAAAAAACGAGAGGTTGGTAGCTATGCTTTAAGCATTGTATCGCTGCTACTCACTTCAACACTCCAAACATTTAGAAGCCAAAATTTCATTAAAAGTATCATACAGGGTGACCACTCTCAACGGTGTCTAATGGCTAATTTCCTAAACCGTTAGGAATAGACATATAGTTCCAATTATAAAAATGTTTCAAATGAGGCAAAGAAGTATTTTAAAAGGCGGCTTGGGTTAATAAAAACATTTCTTAAAAAATTACAGATTTTAAATTTTTATACAGTCCCTCGATCCTAGATCCTATAAATGATATTTAGTAAACTTATTACAATAAGAATTAAGACAAAAAAAGACCCAATCTTCTACGCTTAAAACTTACCAAATAATTGTTGTTTAAAATTGAATTATCATTTTTACTGCGAAATAGGGGTCATTCACAAATTTACTAGAAATATAAATAATCGTCAGATATAAAAAAAAATAATAGTTGATATTAAAATTAACATTACAATATAAATTTTAAATCTATTTTCATTCTGACATATTAAAGAAAAATATACAACTTGTACTAAAAAAATGTTTGTTACATTTTTGTTACATGAAATTATGTAAAGTAACTGTCAAAATTCTTTACAAAATGGTACATATTTTTAAATGCTATTAGATTGTTTAATCTAAATCTTAATTAATACCAATTAAAGTTATTTTAAAATCTGCTCGGAGTTACTCCCATCGTCAGCAATGCTGAAATGTACACACGAAATAAATCCCTCTAATACTTTAATTACTTTGTGTACGAAACGACTTTTAAAATACTTCTTTACCTTATTCAAAACATTTTTGTAATTGGAGCTACATGCCTATGACTAATTATTTAGAAATGAGCCCTTGGACACCGTTGAGAGCAGACACCCTGTATAGAAAATAACACAAGTAAAAGAAAAGTCTTCTTAATTTAAATTTTTAATTTCATCAGACATTTTATAACGCTTGTACTACCAAAAATATTTTACCAAACATTTTTATAATCCTTATATCAAAAGTGTTTTATGAAAACTTCTTACATCACTATCAAAAATATTTCATGAAATATTTTAATAACCCTTATGCCGAAAATATTTCACCAAACATTTTTACAATCTTTATACCAAAACTGTTTTATAAAAACTTTTATAACACTTATACCAAAAAACATTTTATGAAACATTTTCATAACCCGTATGCCAAAAATATTTTACCAAATATTTTTATATTCCTTGTGCCAAAAATATTTTACCAAACGTTTTCATAATTCTTATAATTTCGTAACGTTTTCCTAATTCTTATTCAAATGTTTTATCAAAAACTTTTATAACTCTTATACCAAAAATGTTTTATCAAATAGTTTTATAATCCTTATACCAAAAATGTTTTATTAATTCAACAAAACAAAGGCTACTTTGTCAAGTGTAGTTTTATGAATGATTTACCGCAATATGATGCTTATGGATATAAAAGCGAATTTTTATTTAGCATAAAAGGAAAATTAACGTAAAAATATTCAGTCTAAAAAGGTAACTTTTCCAAACGAGAGTTTGACACGAAACATTTTTAAAATTTAAAGATTGAGTCATTTTCTGACGGAAAGAACAAAAGAAAGTTAAAATAAATTTTAATTTCTGTACATTTTATTCTTTACTGAGAATTTTTTTCTTCTTTCATAAACAAATATCATAAAAATAAGCATATTTATAAAAAAAAAAATTGAAAGAAATAGAATGCTTAAAACATCCCTTACAGGCAGACTAGGCATGTTTGTGTGCGTAAGCTCGTGTGCATCATCTTTAAAGAAGGAAATATTAATAAAGTTAATCTTTATTGCTTTTTGCATAATTAATGGATCTTTTTGAATAATTAATGATATGCAGATTTTTAATCTTACTTTTTGTGAAAAATATTTATCAAGGATACATTATGTTCTTTCTCATACGTAACGTTTTTTATAAGCAATAAAAATGCGAGGGCAAGTCAGTAAGTAGGTCGCAAAAGCCAAACCAAGATACATACTTAAAAGGCATGTTTATTTCTCTATATAATCGTCATTTACATTGATAGAGTTGTCCCATTTCTTTATGAGTTTTCTAATATCTGCTGCATAAAAGTCTTTGGACTGCGCTCTCAGCCATCTGTTAACCTCGCATTCAACGTCTGCATCAGTCGGCTGTAGGCTAAACTATCTGAACAGCCTGTTGCAGTTGCTAATGTTGTCTACTGTTATTCGCCTGTTAGTTCTAACCATTTCCTTAAGCTTTCGCACTGTTTCTTCTGTCGCAATCTCAACAGGACGACCACTTCGTTCTTTGTCAACAACTTTTGAACGCCCCTGCTTATCTTGTACACGTGTTGTCTCATAAATTCCAAATTGACATCTTACAGTTGGACAGTGCTGCCACCTATTGGCATATTTGGACACAATTTACTACTAATTTCTGATCTCTCATATCGGCTTGTGACCTACTTACTGACTTTCTCAACGTACGTTAAGAGTATTATTTTACAAGTAATGTGTTTCTCACAAAGAAATTTTTTCTCTAGCATGTTTAACAAAAAAGGAAAATCAAACATGAAGCATAGATTCTGAAACATTTTCCAACACATTCAGATAATTATAACAAATCTTTATCATTTAATAAAATTAAAGATAGTGTCTGAGTAAACAAGGAACAGGGAACACCTAGGCCGAGCACCAACACAAAGTTTTATTGCTTTACAGCTCCGGCGGAAGATTCCCCTCTACCATTCAGCATGTCGCTGGCAAAGGAGTAAGCCCAAACAACGGGCGGTTATTTAAATAAAAACAAATCCCACAAACTTCACCAAAACTGTGATAACAAAAACCGCCAAGCAGGAAGTAACATTAAGAAACGTAACCAAAGGGCAACTGCAAAATATCACTATAACTAAATTAGTGGCCAAACAAGATATTGTCATATTCACAAAATTGATGGTCAAAATCAGTTCCATTTGACCGACTTTAACTACCTAAATTATAATTCCAAATAAACTGTAACACCAACTAACATAGGAGGTTACAGAGAATCCCATCAAAGGAGTAACATTAAAACTTCAATTGACGGAAATAAACATAAAATTGTTATATCTAAGTAAACAATGCGGAAATCGGATAACACATTTCACTAATTTTCATCTGTAGTCGAAAAAGTATCCTAATTCTTTATACAGCCCTGTATATGATCTTTGTGATGGTTTGTATACATACTACATAGTATGCAAAAATTTAGTTCACCTAGGAAACGCATAACACTGTAAAAAAATTTCCCTGAACACTTTCCGTCAATAAGCGGAAATGACTCAAATTGTTTTATACAGGCCTACATACGTTTTTAGGTATATTTCGTATGAAATACTACCTATTACATTCTCCCTTATGTTGGAATTTCGGAAAAAAATTTGTAGATCTACACCGATCATGACCCCTAGAACTCAAAACCACCCCCAGTAAAAAACTTTATCTATCTATCTATCTATCTATCTATAGATATCACTTTTTATGGACACGATAACGTCCATAATTCTACAAAAATGTTTTCGAAACTGATACATAAAATCAAGGGGCATAAAATTTCAGTTAAGTTCCTGAATGAGCAAAATCGGACAAAGGATTGGAAATAGGGAGGGGTTTTGTGTGAAAAGAAAAAACCCATAACTTCTTAGTTAAAATACATATCGACTCAGTTTAATGTTTATAATACTTATTAAAAAAGGCCAAAAATTTATGTATGACAGATTTTTGATAAATTTAAAAATGGGTACAAGGGGCGAAAAAAACAGAGTTTTGAGGAGAAAAAAATTCATAACTTTGTCAATTCTCAAGATATCAAATCCAATTAAATTTATTATAAATTATCGTAATATTATCTACAACTTTTATACTGACATGTTTTTGATAGGACCAATTCTTAACGCAAAAAAAAATAAAACGAAAACAAAAAAGGGAGGTTGAAGAAGAAAAAAATCCATAACTTCGTCAATTCACAAGATAGCCAATCCGCTTAAATTTATTATACATCATCTGAATATTATCTACAAATTTTACATTGACAAGTTTTTGATAGGAACAATTCTTACAGTAAAAACAAATAAAAAATACATAGAGGCTGAAGAAAAAATATCGAATTACTCAAATCCAAACTGCTTATTTTCTGACTCATTTTCAAATTCATTTTTGCTTTCAAACGCATCCAATTGGTAGGTTCTCTTATTCAGAAACTATATAATGCGCCATAAAGGTCGATTTTTAGATAGAGGCAGAATATATTTCAAAAAATGATTTCAAAGTGGGCATCTTGAACCGAATTTCGAAGCGATTGTGTTGGAAGCGAAATATATCCTCCTACTGAGAAATTGATTGTTTATAATTCAAATTCTAATTAATTGAGCGAAAAATAAAAACATAGGTCGCTTATAAATCTCTTCAAAAATCATGTCAGCAAGTTTCATGTTTTTCCTTTTACAAATGAATCTAAAAATGTGTCAGAATATTTCGAGTTGTTGAGCATGGAAAAATATTTTTTGAATACTGCTTAACATGGTTCTGATAAAACCAGATCTTATATAAAAATGAAATTAAAAACTCGTCAAAAGCGGCCTGATAATATTTTTAAAGTGGCGTTATCTCTAATCATGATTTAGTTTTTCTTGGTGAAATTAACACTTAACTTCGAAATCTACTTGCGCCTGTAGGCCGAGCCGGCAGGGTTTTTAACCATTTGGAAAAATGGTTATTGTCCTCGGTCAGGGTAGGAAATCAAAAACATATCTGAAGCGTTTTATTAGTTGAATCCCGCATTTTATTCGTTTTCTGATTGGTCTATACAGTAATCTGCATTTTACCTTTAATTTCAACAGAGATGGATACTTCTGTTGCCACTATGACAAAAAGTAATAAAAACTGTAAAAAAAAAATTAATAACTCAGAAACAAATTGAGATACAACTTTCAAACAAATTGCAATTAAAAATGCATTTTTTTTTCTTTATACGACGATATAAAAAGTAATATTGTGGGATGTTTAGAAGTTTAAAAATGAAATTTCGTTTAAAAGTGGTCCAGGAATATTAATGTTTAATCCATGGCGTACGTAATATATGACCAGCTCCGTAGAAGTTTAAAAATTTACAGTACCGAAAATTGTAAAACTGAAATTTCTTTTAAAATTTGTTCATGATGGGTCCGGGAATGTTAATGTTCAATCCATGGCGTAGTTAATGTATGATCAACTCCGTGCAATTTTTTATGTCTTAAATGTTAGTCTTTGAAAAAATCATTTTCCAAATGGTCGTTGTAATTTGTTAAATTGCTTTTTTTTTCTTTCTTGTGTTCCCTCTTAATTTTAAACAATAGGCATCACTAAAGTATTAGCCAGTTGGGAGTCGGAATCTGAGACGTAGTTTTCAAAATATTCGGAATTGTAGTCGGCCATTTTTCCCACCGACTCCGCAGCCCTACCAATAGATATTTTTAGAAATGCATAAATAATGTGGCGACTGCTTGCGTTATAACTTTTGCATTGTTTTTACGTCTCTTCTAATCTTATTTTAATTTTTAATTTTTAATTTTTTTCCTTACAAATCAAGTTTTATGTAACAAGTCGGAAATCGTACATCAAACGCGGTAAATGAGGTGCGTTCCTACTATAACTCGTTTTATAAATATTCGGTTCTTTGTGCAATGTCTATTGCACTCTTATGCAACAATGAATGAATGCAACATTTATTACGATTATAGATATTGAATTCAGTAATAGGGAAATACCATGACTCAATCTTTAATATGATGTAATCACCATGGTAACCAGGAATCTTTACCTATCATGGGATAGCATTGAATTGATAGGATTTAATAGAATGAAGAAAACTTTTATTAATATCTTTTTAGTTTTGATTTGATTTTTATCAATTTTGAAATGACCCGACAAAATTCTGCAACGATTACATACATTAAATTTCAAACCATTCGTTTGGTAGTTTTTGCACTGTTATATGCAAACAGACCAGACGACGGCTATAGGTGCTATGTATTTATATAATTACAAACGCCCCTAAAATATGAAAACGCGCTCCCGGTAATTATTGCTCATTCTAAGTAATTATAACTGAAACCTTTTGCGTATCCATGTAAATGAGCAGACGATAAATGCTATGAACACAATATTCTACAGTAAGTAGCTTGTAGTACATCTCAGTGATGTATATCAATTTCAATATATTTAAAATAGTGTAACATCATTCAAATACACTGCAAACGACTTTTTTCAATAGGCCATAATGTAAACGAGTTCTTTTGAGTGCCCCCGTAAACTTACTATAAATGTGAACGCTTCATTTTCAGTACAGAACGTGCCAAAGTAAACGCCAATGACATATATAAATTACATTATAATCCGACTATATTTACAGTAGATATGAAAAAAGTAATCACTTTTTACAGTTTTTAATACGTTATCGATTAATAAAGAAATACAAGTCGAAAGTTCTTCTAAATATTTGTCAATAAAAACTGGAAGTTTCTTGTCAAATCATTGGTGGGAGGTTTACAACGCCGCCAATTTATATTACAAATATCCTAATCACTAAAATGTAAGTGACATGCTTCTGAAGCAATATAGCATAACAAATATTATGTAATTAAGATTATCATAAGCATAGAATAAACTTTGTGCGAATTGTAATTAAAAGCTAAAACTAAAAAAGCGAAGATTATCATGATGAAAACATGAAAATAGAATACAATCTTAACTTTAAACCGAAAATTTTTTAAATATTTTAATAACCCTTATTTCAAAAATGTTTTTTTTTTGTTGAGAAAAAATAATATTTGTTAGCTGTAGTTTAATTAAAAGACTTACCGCAAAATTTCTTTCTAAAAATTGCTTCTAATATATTATAAAAAGAAAATCAACATTAAATTTTTTATACATTTGAATCATAGGAGAAAAAAAATTCATATGGCGATTTGACATAAAAAAATTTTTATACTATTTCAAGTACATTTTTTTTACAAATTAATTCAGATGATATCGGTTGATGGATAACAAAAAATACTATTTTTTATGGGTTTTAATCGGTATATTATTGATTTAAGATGAAATATAGGTCGTTAATAGCTGGCGAAAAAAATATAAATAAAATTTCTGCTTTAGATTTGTATCACTCTTAAACATTTTCATAATCCATTTGCCCTAATCACTTATACGAGGCTGAATCAAACATAAACAATATTTTTAATTGTTTTTTCAATTCCTAATAATTAGTTCACACTCTCCCTATATACATCTTGTTAAAATTTTCAAATATTAATAAAATACTTATTATTCATCCACTCAAGTTCATATACATTTTTAAAACTTGTATTGGATGACACTTGATGTTAATACAGTTTTTTGAAATATTAATTCATTAATTAAATTTAATTAATTAATTTTAGTTTTATATGGGAGAAAAAATGGCGTCCATTGGCTATTAAACAGCATTTAATGCATTTCTATAACTATAAGGGGGGGTTACCATAGGGGGACCCTGTTCTGTCTCCAAATACCGCCAAATTTATCGCCAACTTGGCGATATCTCTAACGTTTCGCCAAATTCCCATAGACTTCCATTGTAAACCTACTTGCTTATAGAAAATCAACAAATTGAGATATTTTAATGCAAAAAAAAAAACTAATATTAGCTTAAGGGATCATATTAAATTTTTCTTTGATGACCTAAGTAGGAATTGACTTAATTTTTTACTTGTTTAATTGTTATTTTAAAATGATGTATTAAAGCTATTTTTCAGATAGTTTTCTGTATCATCCACACTTTTTTCAATATATTGGAAGCTTTTTAATACTTTCCAACATAGTTGAAAAGTGTTTGCGAATTCTACTTGTCTGTCCGTCTATGCCGTTTGAACGAGCCCTAACTCGCATAAATATTTTCGGATCGCTATGGAATTGAAAATTGTCATTCAATTTTAATTTGGCATATTCGGTATTGAAAATGAAGTTTGTGGCATGTACAGTTTGTTTACAGTTGTTAAGTCGTACACATTCTCAATGGACCTATTGAGTGAGACGCAGTAGATGATCAGAACTGAACTTTCTGAGAATAAGATGTTTGCAGCAACCAGACACCTAGAACAATTAACTAGACGTAAGATTTTAACTAAAACCATCCCAGAAATGAACTTAATTTAAAATTTTATATTAAAACTCTAAAAGAATATCAATAAGTTTAGCTTTCATATTTATTAAAATTAGCTTAAATATTTATTGGGTGATTGCAAAAATTTGTGCCCGATTTCCGATGCATAGTGTTTCGAAGTGCACTCAAACTGTTTTAAATGGCAAAATGCAGTCGAATTGTCAATATTTAGTCTCTCACCATTCTCTTCAGTAGTAATCCGTAGTATTCACAAAATCTTGGAGTAAGTCATTATCAATGTCAGAAGGTCGCCCAGAGCGATTTTTATCGTTTAGATTGAAATCGCCATTTCGAAAGTGACAAAAACACATCTTAACGGTCCTAAGAGCGGGAGCACGATAAAAATAAACGTCTTGAATATTTTTTGTAGCACGTCCAACTCTCGCTCCTTTCTTAAACTCATATAACATAACATGACGAAAATGTAACTTTTCATTTACCATTTTGAATATTAACCTTGCACACAAATTAAATTGAAAACTGCTTTAACGTTATGTTCACACACGACACATGTAGATAACTGTCAGTTAATAATATGGTTATAAAAGAAACATTATCAGAGTCAAAATAGCAAGTCTCTGCCAATTATGAAAAAGGGTATGGACTTTTGCAATCACCCAATAGTATAGTACTTGCGTGTGCCAAGTTTCATGTAAAGTCTATAATATATTTTTTTTAATTCATCACAAGCAGATATTTATTAAGCCCATTATTAGCTTTGTAGATTAATTCAAAGACCATCTAAATAAGTCGCAGCCGGGAACTTTGATGATTATCAAGTAAACCATTATTTTAACATAATCAAACTGATTGGTAAAGTTACCCTACGAATTGAATATTTCAAACTGAGTGACAAAATGCCTTGTCCGGGAATCGAACCCAGATCTTTGACTTATAGGGCCAATAATGTTCTACCATTTAAGCTAACTGGGCCGACAACCGGTGGTATTTCGCTGAGATAACCTTATTGATAATAATAACTGATCTGTCATGTAGACAGCTCAAGAGAATAAACGGCAGGTTAAGGAACTCCATATAAACGATGGGTACATAGATAAACTATTAATGGAGTTCTTTAACCTGCGGTTTACTCTGTTGAGCTCTGTTGTTATGCTCACCGGTTGTCGGCCCAGTTAGCTTAAATGGTAGAACATTATTGGCCCTGTAAACCAAGGACCTGGGTTCGATTCCCGTATCAGGTAAGATATTTTTCTTTGGTTTTATTAAAGTAATTGCTTAGAAAGGGACTATCTAAAAATATTCTAAATTTGGCATACCAGCACTCAAAAGAATTACTTTAAATCATTGTCTATGGGAAAGATCGGTTTTGGTAAATTTTAATGAATGTTACACTATTTCAAACATATTGAAAATGATATATATCAATGGGGTGCATTACAAAATGCTTATTACAGAATATGATGTGCATAGCATTTATCTTTTATTTACAGGAACACACAAAATTATTCAGTTATAGAGCTGTCTATGAACAATAATTGCTAAAAGTGAGTTTTCAGAAGTGGTGCGAAATTTGAAATGTACAATTTTTTTGTTTATTACTTGTGTACATAAGTTCTATAGATCATATACAGGGCTTAACAAAAATCTCGAGTACATTTCGGCTTACTGACGTAAATTGCTAAAGGGGAATTTTCAAATGTGCTATGCGTTTCTTAACTGAATTAAATTTTAGCGTGCTATATAGTATATATACAAAGCTAATTGATAATATATAGCGGTGTATAGAAGAATTCGAAAATTTTCCCGACTTCTGATGGCAATTGCTAAAATTGTATTTTCTAAAGAGTTATGCGTTTTCCAAATTTTTTATTTATATAACTTTATTATCTTCTAAAACACATTGGATTTAGGTTAACACTTTATGTACTGAATTATGAATTCATGAAAATTTTATCTTCTAAAGCATTTTTCGTGAATTTTTTAAACTACATTAGACGATTTAGATAATAATTTAATAAATTTTAGAACGGTTTTAGAAAGATTGAAGGATTTGGAAGGATTAGTTAAATTTGAATTTATAGGGATTTTGTGCAGGATTTATAACCCGACTCAAATCTTTTATTTTAATTTTTTTCTTAGCATTTTGTAGAATTAGAGAATGTAGAAATATAATGTTCTTACAATAGAAATATACAAATATTTCGGAATTGAAAAATCCCCCTTCCCCCCTAATGCTTTTGGAACAAGATAAAGTAATGTATCTATAACTCATTCTAAACTGTATTACAATTAATCGATGGATTAAATTAATTTTCTAACAAGTTATTTTAATGGTACTTATAAGTACCGACAATAGATAAAGGGTTAAAGAATCCAGGAAATGTTGGAAAGTGTTTCATAATCTATACTTGATGCATAATTTTTCTTTCTTGTATATTTATTTAAGAATGAGAACATATCTAAATTCAATTGCACAACAATTGTTCGATTTCTTCATCTGGTGAATATATCCTTCTAACAAATCTTCTATGGATCATTCCACACAAAATGAGCAAAAATTTTAAAAAAGGCGTGGCTACATAGCAACCGATTTTAATAAAATTTGATACACAGATTCAATTAATATTCAAATAGAGCATTGCAAAATATTTCGACAAAAAAATAAAAAAAATTGGAAGTTCTGGACATTTAAAATACTTGTGACATAGAATGACATGTGTACAATCATTCAAAGTTGCAAGTTTGAAGTTCCGTATCTTGAAAACTATTTAACATAAATTAAATCTTTTTATAATATTGTAATTTCTGGAAAATTATCTTCATATTTATTTAGTAATATTAATTTGGTAACGTCATGATTAATCTTAAATTTGTTGTAAAAATTGAAAACTTGTCAATTTTGAGAAAATTAAAAACGTTATAAAAATTAAAGAAATTCGAAAACATCTGTGAAATTGATGCCTGATGTAGTGTTACATACAAAGGGTACTAGGAAAGTTTTGCAATATGATGAAACAAAAAGTCGCAGGTGGCTGCTTGCGGCTGCGTATTGACATAGGTTCATACTTATGCATCTGCACGTAACCACAAGTCTGTAGACTCAATTATTCATTAGCTGTTGTCGTGTGAAGTTCTTCCAGTGGTGTCCTGGTCACGAAGTGAGATAAAGGCAGTTTTGCGATGTAAATTCGCGCGTGGTTTAAACATAAACCAATGCTTTGAAGAAATGACTCTTGCGCTTGGTGATGATTGCTCACAGCGTTTGCTTATACTCAGATGATACAGAGAATTCCAAAGTGGAAATTTCTCCCTGGAGGACGCTGAAAGAGGGGGAAGGCCCCGAACGTCAATTACGAAGAAAAACATTACTGCTGTGAGGAAAATGCTTAACGAAGACAGACGAATAACTTACAAGCATATAGAGGATACCTTGGGCCTAAATGCACCTGCAATTCATTCAATTCTGCATGATCATTTGCACATCAAGAAACTGTGTTGTCTCTGGGTGCTACATAGACTGACTGAGGAAGAGATGACACGAAATGTGACGTGGTGCTGGGAGATGCTAAAAATGTTTGGTAAAGGATAATCTTGGTATGTAAACAGCATCGTGACAGGGGACAAAACTGGGCTATACTATTAAAATGGGCCGACTAAGTCTCAAAACAAAATTTGGGTCTTTGATGATGAGGACACACCGGTAGCTGTCAGAAAAGCTCAACCTATCAAAAAGGAAATGATAGCTGTATTTTTCAAATCGAGTGGAATTGTTGAGTGTATCGTTTTGGACGCACAGAAGACAGTTACTGCTAAGTGGTATAATGAACAGTGCCTACCTAAAGTCATAGAATCGAAGAAAAACCTGTGGCCAAAGTCAAGAATGAACAAATGGTTCCTCCATCATAACAAAACTCCAGCTCATCGGACCAAAGCCTGCGCTGAATATTTGGCCACTACAGGACTGAAACTTCTTGAACACCCTCCTTAAAGTCCAGATCTTGCCCCCCCCCCCCCTCCCCCGTGACTTCGTACTGTCCCCGTATGTGAAACTGAAGCAGAAAGGGATTCGGTTTTCCAGTGATGAGGCACTTCTGAGGGCTTGGAAAAATGGGTGTTCTTTACTCCCAAGTGAAACTTGGCAGAGCTGGTTTAAGGACTGGTTTCGGTGTTTGGAGAACTGTATTGCTTGTAACGGAAATTTCTTTGAAAAAGTTTGATAAATAAATCCGTATTGCAAAACTTTCCTAGTATCTTTTGTATTAAGATCGAATTGCTAAAGTTTTTAAGTTGCCATGTATTTCCTTCAACTTTAAAAAAATTTAGAAACTTAAAATAAAATGACGAAATCGTAATTTTTCCTTTTATTGATATGTAAAAAAAAAATAATGAAGGAAAGGTCAGACATTACAGTTATTGCACAGACTTAAAGATCAATAAGTCCATGATATGCTAAAAAAAATTCAAGATTGTCTTTTGATTCCTAACGTTACAAAATTTGATTGAAAAAGTAATATTTGTTGCATTCCAAGAGCTTTCTTCTTTGAATACGCGAAATACTTTGAAATACTATATGATCTACATATAGACTGATTTTCAATAAAATCTGTGACATGTGTGCCACAGCTGATTTGCTCATTATGTACGGAATGACCCCTATGTGATGCATATTGAATACTCGTATAAAAACACACCAATACTCAATAAAACTCAATAAAATACACAGATATACTGAATTTAATCACAATATAACAAAATAAGCCGCTTATGGCTACCTTAAAAACAAAACATTCCATCGACTTGAAAACAGAACGCAGATGATTAAAAACATTGCCAATAATAGAAAAAATAAGGATGACCCGAACAATTCAAACAAATTAGTCCAATGATGATAAGTTCCGAATATAAAGGAAAAGATCCGGGAGGAAGATTTTCCGGGTACGTTTCTGTAATATTTGTTTTATACACCATCTGTATGTGAACCTGCAAAACATGAGCAATCGGATTGGAATGAAACATATTTTAGGACCGATGTACTGCTTTAATCTTACCCAAAACTTTACAGTAATTCACTGCATTATATGTACATTTTTCATGAAGAAAAACAATTGAGGCGTTGGCATGAGGAATAAGTGCCAAAATTGAATTTTTACAGGAGAGGCTACCATTTCCATGCCGAAAGCATTGGAGTTACAACCTGAGGCATCTTGTGGCCATCTTAAGAAATAAAATAAACGGGATATGTACATACTTTCTTTCCCATACTCTTCCCTTAGTATTTACTACTTTATCAACAAGAAGATGGAAAAATGGATTTTTTGGCAGTTACTCTCCTTCCCATGTCAACGCCTCAATTAACCCCTTGCTTGTGGAATATATTTGAGAAAAATGTGCCACAAACAGAATTTTTTTTTCTTCTCTGAATGGTTTGAATGAAATTTGGGAAGAACTGCAAAATTACAAAAATACGACAAATGACGCGAAACTGCCGAACTTTTTGCAGGAAAGTATCGCCATCTATTAGGAAAATGGTAAATTGCATATTATGCATTGGATGAACTGAGTTCGGTCTTCATGGAATTGAAACGCAGAGGTTTTTCTTGCCTGAATTCAGGTGGGGTATTCCAAAATTGGCGCATTTCCGTTGCTTGGACTGAGATCTGGCGTCACTGGCAACGGGTTAATAAATACCCTGTAATTACTGAGTCTTTGGTCTTTCTATTTTACTGAAGCAGTATCACACATTTTTGCGCTATTTCACAATGAAACGCATTGTTTCGATTTCTTCTCAACCTATTAACAACTTGCGCTTTCGCATATTTTAACCTTCTATAGGGAGTTATTTTCGATTCGGGCAAAAATTTAATAGAACTGATATTTCCAATTGTTTAACGATACCAGATACTAAACGATCATTCCTAATGAAAACGATTATATAATTGAACGCATGAATAATAATCCGATTACAAAAGATTTTTTAATCCAGAAACAATTTATCATGATTTCCATGTCAATAAGTATAAAAATATTCTATTGATATTTAAAAAAAGTATGTTTTATTTTTTATTCCCATTGGTATGTTTCTGAACAAAAGAACATTTAAATAATCACATTAAAAAATGTAATAGCAAACTTCTTATTTTAAAAATGCGTATTTTATATTACTTTTTTCTTCTAATCCTCACCTCATAAATCTTTCATTTATTCTACAAGATCAATATTAATTTAAAAGTATTTAATTTCTAGAAAAGATGCCACTTTCTTTACCGCAATCTTATACCTAAAAATTTTGCACGTTAAACATAAAAAAGAAATGAACAAATAATATCTAAATTCTTTCAATCATTGAAACAAATTTATTTCAAAAGAGTCGTTGACATGAAAGTTTTTTTATTATTATTATTTAAGGAGTCTTTTACTATCGGAAAGAACAAAATGAATATATGAATTTTGCTTTCAACAACTTTTACTCTTTAAAGTATAAATTATTTTGTAAATTATCATAAGAAAAAAAGCATATTTTTTTAAAAGACGCATTAACGAAAATAAAATACTTGTAATATTCATTTTATGTGGACTAGGCATAATAGATCATGTATAAAATAGAAATATTGAAAAGATTAATATTTATACACAGTTGTATATTTAGTAAGACATTAGAAATGTTTTTTAAAAAAAGGATATAGCCAGGGTTTTCGGGTTACAGAATATAGATAAAAAGCATTTATTAAATCGATAACTGTATTAGGTTTTTTACATTTAACATACTTTTTTAGAATACGCACTAACACAAAAATCATATTTATATGAGAAATAGTAATTAGTTTAAATGAAGTTTTGAAATTTATCAAAAGCTGTAGTGTTGTATCGAGGAGTTAATAGCCGAAAAAATCGCCAAAGGTCACTATTTAAAATCAGCCTTTCAGGCAGATTTCGTACGAAATGCTATCTATTACATTCTCCCCTATGTTGGAATTTCTGGAATATTTTCAAGATCTACGCCGATCATTACCGCTAGAACCCAAAACCATCCTCAGTTCAAAACTTTATATATATATATATATATATATCACTTTTTTATGGACACGATAACATCCATAATTCTGCACAAATCTCTTTCAAATTGATACATAATATCAATGGGTAGAAAATCTCGGCCAAGTTCGTTAATGGGCAAAATCGGACCAAGGAGTTGGAAATAGGGAGGGGATTTGTGAAAACCGAAAGAACTCCATAACTTCTTAATTATACTACACATCGAATCAATTTAAAGTTATTATTACTTCTAAAAAATGGGCAAAAATTTTTATCTATGACCGATTTTTGATAAAATTAAAAATGGACTCAAGGGGCAAAAAAAAAAGGTTTTATTGAGAAAATAATTCATAACTTTGTCAATTCTTAAGATATCAAATTCACTTAAACTCATTATAAATCTTCTTAATATTATATAATTTTACATTGACAAGTTTTTGATAGGACCAACTCTTGATGAAAAAAAAATAATAATAATAATAAATAAATAAAAACGAAAACAAATAAGTGGGGGGGGGGGGTTGAAAAAGAAACAAATTCATAACTTCGTCAATTCAGAAGATATCCAATCCACTTAAATTTATTGCACATCTTCTTAATATTATCTATAACTTTCATACAAGTTTTTGATAGGACCAAGTCTTACAGCAAAAAAAATTGAACAAAAATAGGGGTTGACGAAAACATTGTCTTATTAAGGGTGTACTCAAATCCAAACGGTTTATTTTCTGACTCATTTTTAAATTCATTTTTGCTCTCAAACGCATCCAATTGGCTGGTTCTCTTCTTTAAAAATTATATAATGTGCTCTATGGGTCAATTTTTCTATAAAGGCCGAATGTATTTCAAAAAATACTGTCAAATTCGGCATTTTCAACCGAATTTCCCGAAGCGATAGTGTGGGAAAGGGAAAAAATGGTCGTACTGAGAAAATAATTGCTTGTTAATCAAATTCTAATTAATTGAACGAAAAGTAAAAACACAGGTCGCTTAAAAATCTCTTCAAAAAATCCCTTCAGCAAATTTCATGTTTTTACTTTTAAAAAAGAATCTGGAAATGGGTCAGAAAATTTCGTGTTGTTGAGCGTGGAAAAATATTTTTGTATACCACTATAATATGATTCTGATAAAACAAGCTCTTACAGAAAACTGAATTTAAAAATTCGTCAAAAGCGGTCAGATAAAATTGTTCAATTGGGTTTATCTCTACTCTTGATTTGGTTTTTGTTGGTCAAATTAGTACTTAACTGCGAAATCGACCTCCTCCTGCAGGCCGAACCGCCGGATTTTTTTTTTTTTTTTTTTTTTTTTTTTTTTTTTTTTTTAATGCTGATCATTTTAGAGGTTTAAGTGGATAGTTTGATCACACGTCTAAAATTTGTATTTTATTGATATTTTATTATTTTTAGGATTCTGTACTTAAAAAGTAAAAACGGAACCATTATAAGATCACTCCTGTGTCTGTCTGTCCGTCTGTCACAGCCCTTTTACTCGTAAACTATGGAACGTGGAAAGTTCAAATTGAGGGAAGTAATAAAAACTATTGACCCAAATATTAACAGATTAATAAATATTCATAAATATATTTAGGAAAAATATAGAGGGGATAATTAAGTTACTTGGGGAAAAAATCTTTTCTTTGTATATCGTGTTAGATATTGCGTGAAAGCCATCGTAATACCGAACTCAAAAATATATTTCATGTAATTTTAGGTATGATATTTTCAAAGTTATGGCCGAAAATGTAGTGCAAAAATATCTTCCCCCCACCTAAATCCAAATCCAAATCCACTGAAAATAAAATTACGAAAACGTTAGAGGCAGTAGACGTTAATTTAAACCTTACAGGGAAATTATAGCGATTACCCTAGGTCACATAGTTTTTGAGAAAATCGCATTTTTCCGTTACACACAAATTGCGATTTACGGGCAATCAGCAAAAGTGTTGAGCAGCGCTGAAGGTACCTATCATAGCAGAAGTATAAAGCAATTGTTGATCATGTTTTCTGAGAAAAATCGTCGTAATTAGCCGTAGAATCAGAGACTGTCTCTATCGATTCAAAACCATTACTTTTATAATCGGTTTATCCTTTCCTGCGACTGATTAGAAATTGTAATTTAAGACATTTTAAAAATACTTTTCACCCTTCCCGTCATTCCCCCTTTTTAATTTTCGAATTTGTTTTCGACAGTTCTTAGAGGATATTTATATTTTATAACTAAATACCGTGCCATATTTAAAGTTTCTAGACTTCTTCAGTATCACAGAAATCTCAATTTAGAAAGTTTTTTTTTTCTTGTGCAACCCTCTGATGGTAATGGCACCTACATAAAATATAACTTAACTATGACCAGGTTCTATCATCATCAATTTGCAACCATTGTTTTTTTAAATCGGTTCAGTATTTCATAAGATTGCATAAAAATCGTAATTTAGAACGTTTAGAAGGCATTTCGCTCGCTTCATCCTTTAAATTTAGAATCTCCTTTCAGCAGTTCTTAGAAAACATTTGCCTCTAAAGTGCAAATTTAAAAAAGTTAGAACCCTCAGTTTCACAAAAAACGCAATTTGGTCAATTTAGTTTTTTCGTTTTTTTTTTTTTTTTTTTTTTTTTTCTTCTACAACAGTCAGGTGGTAATGACAACAACATAAATTATAGCCTATGTTGGAGCAGGACTGTCACCATTAATTTGCAACCATTACTTTTGAAATTGATTTGATAATTCCTGAGATTCAGTAGAAATCTCAATTTAGAACTTTTTTTCCCATTTTTACCCCTTTTAAAATTCTAATTTTTTAGGAAATGTTTTTAGAGATCATTTATAGACTTAAAAGTAACTATCACACCTAATTTCATGTCCCTAGCCCCCGCTACCGTGCGTAAGTTCATGTTGCTAGCCCCTGCAGTATTACAAAAATCGCGATTTAAGATATATTTTGTTCATGCAAAGCCCAGGTGGTAGTGACACCGAAATACGAGGGCTGTATGATAAGTACCTGGCCTTGATAAGAAAAACACATTTTTATGTCGAAAATGTACTTTATTTTTCAAAATAATCTCCTTTTAGTTAGATTCACTTAGCCCAATGTTTTTCTATTTTTTTCCATTCCCTCTAAAAAATACGATTTCTCCAACCCTTCAAAATAGGCGTTTTTTTTTTTCAGCAATAACCTCATCGTTAGAGCCAAATGTTTTTCTACCGAGCCGTTTTTCATATTTGGATATAGAAAATATTCGCAGGGGCTAAATCTGGCGAATATGGTGGATGCAAAAGCAGTTCGTATCCTAATTCATAGAATTTTGCCATGGCAATGACATAGGTGTGCACGCATGCATTGTCTTGATGAAAGAGAATATTTTTCTTCGCCAAATGCGAATGTTTTTCTTTCACAACATGGTTGAAACTATCCAATAAGTTGGAATAATATTCTCCATTAATCGTTTTACCTTTTTCAAGGTAATCGACGAGAAATATGCCGCATGAATCCCAAATTACTCTAGCCATGACTTTGTTTGCAGATAAAGTCGCTTTAGGCTTTTTGGTGCACGTTGGCCACTAAAAACCCAATGTTTGGACTGTTCTTTAGTTTCTGGTGTACAGTGATAAATCCATGTTACGTTAACAGTTATGAATCGATGCCAAAAATCATTTGGCTTTCACTTTAACTTCGTCAAACATTATTTTGAAATTGGCTTAAGAGTGTGTTTAATGTCAATAGTGAGCAATTGCTGCACCCATTTTTCGGAAAGCTTTTTCATATCCAAATTTGCTGTTAAAAATTTTTACACTCATTCAATTGAGATGCCCATAGTCGCAGCAATCTCGTTCACTTTCACTCTCTGATCGTTTATCACAATATAATGGATATTTTCAATCATTTCTGATGTCGTAACCTCAGTTGGGTGACCTGAACGTTCTTCATCAAAAATGCTTGTACGGCGCGTTTGAATTCAGCTGTCCAATATTTTATGGTTGGTAACTAAGGTGCAGAGTACTCATAAACTTTTCTGAGTTCCGCTTTATTCTCATCAATTGTTTTCTTTTTCAAAAACAGGTTTTTTATCACTGCTCAATATTCAAATTTTTTCATTTTTCAAATATTACCAAAGTTGTTTTATTCAAATGGTTTCCACTCACAAACTAAACAACTTAGTGACTTGGCAAATGGCCAGATTTGATGTGAAAGATCACTTTTACGAAATAAATCCTTTTTTTAAATTCTAGTAGCATCATCTCTGGCCGAGGCCAGGTACTTATCATACTGCCCTCGTACAATAGAGCCTAGATTAGAGCAAGGACTGTCACCGTCGATTTCCAAACATTACTTTTGAAACTGGTTTGACACTTCGCGAGATTGCGTAGAAATCGCCATTTAGAACATTTTTAGAACGCTTTTCGCGCATTTTCATCACTTTTAAATTTCGAATTTTTTAAGAAATGTTCTTAGAGATTATTTATATCTTATAAGCAATTACAATGCCAAATTTCATGTTTCTATGCCCTTCAGTAATACAATAATTGCATTTTTAGAACTTTTTTGCTCCTGTACTCCCTTTGGGGTAGTTTCACAGACATACAAAATATCCTATCTTAATGTTTTTTGCTCCTAGAACCTCCAGGTTCTAATGACAACGACATAAAATAGATCCTACAGGGTGATTCAAAAAAGATGGGAAAAATTTTAAGAGGTGATAGTACACACCCAAACAAACATTTTGTATCAAAGAATGCATGGTCGAAAACTAAACGTAAAAAAGTTAGAGGGCGCCAAAAGTTACGTTCTTATACGAGGCAAAAACACACAATCAACGATTAAGTTAAGTTACGAAAACAAATTTAATGACATTTGATTACAATAAGTGCTCAAAACATTAACCGGCAGCTGTTATGCACGCAGTACAACGGCGAAAAACAGATTGGCGAATTTTCTGAAACACACCAGGCACCACCGCGCTCGCCAGATCTTTCATGTCTCGATTTTTTTTTCTGGGGTGAGCTAAAGGCTCTTGTGTATGGGACTCCCATTGAATCCGCAGAAGAACTTGCGTCAAGCTTTCGGCTGCTGTAGGGGAAATTCGCGATATGCCTGGTGTGTTTCAGAAAATTCGCCAATCTGTTCTTCGCCGTTGTACTGCATGCATAACAGCTGCCGGTCAATGTTTTGAGCACGTATTGTAATCAAATGCCATTAAATTTGTTTTCGTAACTTAACTTAATAGTCCATTGTGTGTTTTTGCCTCTTATAAGAACATAACTTTTGGCGCCCTCTAACTTTTTTACGTTTAGTTTTCGACCATGCATTCTTTGATACAAAATGTTTGTTTAGGTGTGTACTATCACCTCTTAAAATTTTTCCCATCTTTCTTGAATCACCCTGTATGTTAGAGAAGAGCTGTCACGATCAATTTTCAACCATGACTTTTGAAATCGGTTTTATACTTTCTGAAATTGCATAGAAATCGCCGTTTAGAACGTTTTTCGTGCGTTCTCACCCCTCTTAAAATTCGAATTTTTTAAGTAATTTTCTTAGAGATTATTTATATCTAATAAGTAACTACCATGCCAAATTTCATGTTTAGTCCCTTCAGTAACAGAAAAATCGCATTTTTAGAGCGTTTTTTGCTCCTGCACCCCCCTTTGGGTTAGTGGCTCAGACATAAAATATAGCTTATGTCAGAGCAAACGTTATCACAATCATTTTGAAACCGCTATTTTTGGAATCGGTTCGATGCTTCCTGAGATTGCGTAGAAAACGCCATTCAGAATGATTTTTAGAACGCTCTTTGTGCATTTTCACTCCTTTTAAATTTCGGATTCTTTATGAAATGCTCTTAGATATCATTTATATCTTGTGAGTAACTACCATGCCAAATTTCATGTTTCTAGGCCCTTCAGTAACACAAAAATCGCATTTTTAGAACGTATTTTGCTCCTGTGCCCCCTTTGGGTTAGTGGCACCGACATAAAATATAGCCTATGTTGGAGCAAGGGCTATCACCATCATTTTCATACTATTATTTTTTTAAATCAGTTCGGTACTTCCTAAAATTGTGTAGAAATCGCCATTTAGAACGTTTTTTAGAACGCTTTTTGAACATTTTCATAACTTTTAAATTTCAAATGTTTTAAGAAATGTTCTTAGAGATCACTTATATCTTATAAGTAACTGCTATTGCAATTTTCATGTTTTCAGTCTCTTCAGTAGTACAAAAATCGTATTTTTAGAAAGTTTTTTTGCTTCTGCACCTCTTTAGGATAGTGGCATAGACATAAAATATAGCCTATAACGGAACAGGGACAAACACCATCATTTTGATACCATTACTTTTGAAATCTGTTCGGTAGTTCCAGAGATAACCTCGAACAAAGACACAAGCAAACAAACTTTACTTCTTTATAATATTAGTATAGATAGGGGGAAAATGCCGTAGAACTTAAAATCTATATATTTTGTGCCTTCATTTTAAAGGAAAGATGTATTGCTAATATATAAATGTTTTTTATATATATAAACTAAAACTCCAAAAAGAAAGGAAGAACCATAAGCCGGGATTCTTTATATAATATGGCAAATTTCACTTCGTGGAAATTTTCTCTTAAGCATTTTTTAATATTGGATTAAACTAGAAGGTAAGGGTATTTTTAAGTGTTAGTAATGTATTTTTTTAAATAACAGTTTTAGTAGATAACGTTTAATTGATAATAAAATAGTTATTAATTTTTATAGACGAAAGATACTTCTTATCTATAAATACCGAAATGTAAGTTGTCAGAGCTGTCGAATGTTTGTCAATAACCCATCATTTTTAAAGATTTTATCGTCGCTAATCAATTTCCCACTTCAACTATACTAATCATTAAAATCTAAATAAACTGTTTCAGAACCAAAGTATCGATAAGTTTAACCTGTTCAGAAACACCAAAAATAAAAGAGAAGAGTTCTTTAAAATTAAAACTCTTATCAAACATGTTTATAACCCTATTCCAAAAATGTTTCTCTTATTCAACAACATAAAGAATAATTCGGTAGATGTAGTTTTTATAAAAGATTTTCCACAATCTGATGCATAAGAATGCTAAAGAGAATATTCCTTTAACATTAAAGGGGACAATTCACTCATAGAAAGTAACTTGTTTTAAAGGAGGCTTTTAGCAGAAAAGCTTTTTTTAAATTTTAAAAGTCGAGTCATAGGGAAGAAATAAATAAATAAAAAATAAAAACAAGGTTTTTGTTTTTGTTTTTTAATTTTTTACTCTGTTTTCACGATTTTTTTCTTCTTGAATAAAAAAAAATACAAAAAATAACCATATTAAAAAAACGTACTAAAAAATAAAATACTGAAACATTCCTTATACGTAGGCCAGACATGTATAACAAACAGTATATATTTATGATAAGGTTCATCTTTATTCGTATTTGCTTGTTAAGTAGATCTTTCTGATTTCCGGTGGATAAAATATATGTTCTAGATTTCAAGATTTTCATATCTTCAATCTTAATTTTTATAGAAAATTTTAACGTTAATACGTGAAATTCTTTTTTGGAAGCTAAAACTCCGGAATATGAGAAAAATCCGTAAAAAAGCATTTTTTATAGGATTTCTTTTACATACAGTTTCAAATGGAGAAATTTTCAGTGCAGATTATTTAAAAAGAGATTTAATTCAAGTTTATAAAATTATTTCTATATATTACAGTGCTAGTAAATAATGTTTAAATATACATGATTAATAAACTACTTTGATATGATAATAATCGATTTATCTCAATCTGATGCTTAATTGTTTCTAAAAAAAGACTTTTAATTAACATAATTGAACAGGATTGAAAAATAAAAAACATTTTCAGACAAAAAATTAAACTTATTTCACTCGAGACTTTGACAAATTTTTTTAAATGTAAAATATTAATAATTTTTCGTTCGAAAAAACAAAATACGTAAATTTAAAATGAACTTCCCTTTCAGCAACATTTGCTCTTTAAAATACTATTTTACTTTTTGCATAAAAAATATCATAAGAAAATAAGCATATTTTTATTTTAAGACCTCTTAAAATAAATAAGATTTCATTAAAGTTATTTCTTTTTTTTTTCTTGCTAAGCATGCATAACAGGTCAGGTTTTAAAAGGAAATATTAATATGATGCATTTTTATTCATATTTGAATATTCAGAGGATCTTTTTCAATTCATCTAAATAAAAAATGTGTACTAGATTTGAAAATCTTCGGATTTTGCATTCTTCATTTTATAGAAAAGATTCATCGTTGAGTTCTCTTTTGAAAACTGATATCCAGAAAGTAAAAAGAAAAAAAATCTGTAAGAAAGGTACTTCTTAAAATGATTTATTTTATATAATAGCACAAAATTTCCACAAAAAGGATTTTTCCTTCTGCAACATATTTTAAAACTGAATATCGGAAAAGGTAATAAAGTTATTCTTAAACATATTAGAGTTGATAAATAATGCACTTTTTAAAGATACAACATTAGTAAGTAATGTTTGACTGAGAATAAAAACAATTACAGTTACAATTACACACTTTAGATAAATAATATAATTAATAAAATCGATTTTTTTTTTACTTCATTGAACTATTATATATCTTTTAAATGTGTTCGTTTAGAACACAATTTACATGTGAATATATTTTCTAATATTCTAAAAAATAAATTGCGAATAAGTTTAACTGAATGAGAAAACTGCTGCTTTATTAAACTCAAAAGCATTATTTTTGTTTGAATTAGAAATTTTAATTTATTGAAATTCCGTTTTTTCATTTAAAAAATAAAATAAAACTTTGGTATTAATACAGCCAATGCGCATGTGGGCAATAAATAAATGGAATCTTTCTTCTTTTTCAGACCCGGAAGAATTAACGGAAAAAGCATATTTACTAGGAGAACAGAAATTACTTTTTTTTAAATGACGAATAATTTAGTGTATAAAAATGGATTTTCTGACAGTACACCAGCTGTGTGTGATACTGCAGAACATGAGCATCCGGATTAGAATGGAACTTTTTTAGGACAGATATATTGCTTTAATCTTCCCCAAAAATTCGCAGCAGTACACTACATTATATGAACATCTTTCATGAAGAAAAAGCAATTGCATTAGAATCCTGTAATTACGAACCCCACTGGTCCAAAAATTCCGGTTAATCTGAACCGATTTTATTTTCGAAAAGCATACTTGAACAGATTAAAAAAACAGAATAAAAAAATACTCAATAATGTAAAAGTAGAACATATGTACAAGAATATAAAATGAAAACGTACACTGCAGGCCTACTTGTAGAAGCCTTCTTTAAAAAACATTGAACATCAGTTTGTTTGCCAGTCACTATAAAATTATTTTCTAAAATGCAAAAAGCATTTGATTCAGATTACAAAAATTTATTTTTCCTTTCAACAGTTTAATTTTGCAAATAGCCCCTCGTCGACGTGGTTATTGACCTATTTATAGAGTCGTGATTTTGAACTGTTTTTAATGGGTTGTTATGTAATTTCTCATTCTGAAGTTCCATTGGATTATTACAAACACCAGGGGTGATTAAACATGAATAATATTTTTTTCCGAAAGTTGTGCCGGATAATCCAGCCTGCCGAAACCTTACAAGGCCGGAATACAGTATGTTTACTCTACTCCTGTTACTCAGGAGTAGAGTAAACATACTGTATTCCGGCCTTGTACTTAACGTTATTAAAACTTACATTTTTTATAGCAGGTATCTTTTTCGTTTCTATTTTTATCAAAATTTCGGTTAGGGTGACTCTAGGATAGATGGCCATAGTTTTTAAAGATTTAAACAAAAATTCTTAGAAGGCAAATACAAGAAATATTGATACATATTTAAAATTCTCATGCATATACTTATAATATTTTATGAAAAAAAAAATAATTAAATCTTGAAAACAAAAAGTGTTAAACAAAATTTAAATTTAAATGGCAGATGGCCATCTCTCCTTAAAGTCGAGGAGAGATGGCCATCCAATACCAGAAAGAAAAAGTTAATTTGAATAGCAAAAAAATAACACATTTCATATAGTTAATCATGAAAAACATATAGCAATTTGTAAAGATGCAGTTATATGATGGAAAATCAGTGAAGAAAACTCAAATAAGCAAAACTTAAAGTATAATTTCAATACTTCACTTTTCGTAAAATCTTACCACATGCTTGGCAAAGGTCTTGATAATTTGTACACGTTTCATGGAATTACTTCGGGTACCTTATGCATTGTATCCAGGCTTTTTTTTTTTTGGATGTGATATTATATTGTTTTGCACAACCAACACAGTGATCCTAATCCAATTCTATTCGGGATCAGTAGATTCTGATAATATAAATGCATTTCGTTTTCTTCACTACTGGAACTGTTGTGTTTTTTTTCTCGCGTTAATTGTAGGTTTATTACGTTAATTTAGTTTGTTTATCAACTTTATCAATTCCTGTTATGAAAGTTTCCGACGTTTTTCAGTGTTTTCTGAAACAAATAAATCGTTAGGTCTTATTATATTATTATTATTAATATTAAAATATTTATATTAGTTAAAATTTAAATAATTATATCAATTAGTATATTTATAAACGTAAACGTTATATATTTATTTTAAATTTAATTATATTTAGTTAAAATCATCACTAAGTATAATTTTGAAATATTGATTAAAGGTGGCCATCTCTCCTCGATTTCATGTGGACACCTCTCCTCGATTTCATGTGGTCATCTCTCCTGAAATTGAAGGACTGATGATCGCCCAATTTAAAGCATCAATAGCCATTGTACGTCTTTGTATTAGACTGAGAAGTAAAGATTAGACTATATACGTGCCTTAAAAGTCCATATAGTAATATATATATATATATATATATACAGGGTGGTCCAGAAATATATGTCAAAAATGTAAAGACAGGTAGAGAGGACCTAAATAATCAGATTTCGTATAGGAATGCGGGTTCAGAAATGCAGTGTTGAGGCAGTAGAGGGCTCTGTTAAGTTCGGTGGATGGAAGGGGTTT
The DNA here is from genome assembly GCA_963932465.1 of Maratus speciosus. NCBI lineage: Eukaryota > Metazoa > Arthropoda > Arachnida > Araneae > Salticidae > Maratus > Maratus speciosus. The sequence continues at coordinate 416,896,333 of OZ010790.1, read as the reverse complement.
GCTGTCTCTTGAATTGCATTTTCCTTACCGATTTTGAGCAACATGCATCGTTACAACAATGTGGAGGTTGCCGACATGCATTTCATGTATGGGGCTGCACAAGGAAATATCTCACACCCAACGCATGTCCAACAGCTTTTGAGCTCTACTACTGTGCTGTCCTCTACTGTGCGTAATACTACTTTTTCCATTGCAGGAATTCTACGATAGCTTGCAGTGCCCTTATCACGCCTGAAAGCTTAAAACGACTTGCGCACAACTCGTAATGAAGACGCTGAAATGTTCGGGGATCCTGCAGAATCTGACTCGGGAATCGTTAATCTAAGTCCTTTGAGCAGCCAATCCAATTCTTTGCGTAATGCTATACATGAAATGCATTTCGGCAAGTTCCGCATTTGGGTAATAATCCATATTCCTCAATATCCGTGCGAGAAATGACGATTCAAGCCAAAGATCATTCATCCACTGCATTCAACAACGCCCGCTACTGCCTCAACACTGCATTTCCGCACCCACATTCCTATACGCACATTCCTATATACTGCAAAACATTCAGATACCTAAGTCAAAAAAAATATTCAACCACCTATTTAATTTACATTATAATTACACTTACATTTTATAATCGAAAAACACAACTGCACGTCGCAATAAATAAACTCGTTGAACTATTTCATGCGAATAATGTTTATATTGCAATCTATGTACAGTCGGGGGAAAAAAAGTAAACACCCCCTACTAACTCCTCAACAAATTATCGTAGAAGAAAGTTACTGGTATCGAACGATTGGAAATAAAGTCTACTTTTAAATGATGTATATAAAATTTGCTTAGGGGGCCATCTACATATTAAGACGAACCCAAACTTCATTTTTTTCAATGACAATACCCAATTTTAACGAGATATTTCAAATCTTCGGTTCAAAGTATGCCTAGACACCGAATTTCAAGTCATTTGAATGATAAGTTTTTGAATTATAAACATTCAAAATTTAGTTCTTCTAATGTTAAATTACATTTTCATATTTTTATTTATATGTCCTGAAATTATGCTCTTAATGTGCTAATTTTTTGTGTATCAATAATACTAATATACCCAAACATAAATACGCTGAATTTGCAATTTTTATAACTTTATGATATGAATTATGATTTATGAAATTAATACTCGAAAAAATTATGAATTGCAACCTACAATTTTTTTGATGTAATTAGATTTATTAAGTCCTGCTTTATAGAAATCCAAAATTTCACATTTTTCTTCCAAGTAGTTTTCAAATTATGCTTAAAAAACGGCAAAATGATGGTTTAAGGGGCCGTCTATAATAGGAGTGACTAGATATTTTGAAATTTCTTCTGCCGTCGTGTAATCTACCAGGCTTCTTTGACTTCTTAAGGTGCCTTGATCAAGATGAGGGCTCTCTCGGTTAACAACCGAGTTCCGAACTTCAATTTGGATACAGCCCTTAAAATACGCTCGTTTTAAAATAATTAATTTCTCAGAAAGTTATGGTACGAATTGCATAAAAATTTGTTTTTAGGCTAATTGAAGGGTGTAGAGTTCATTTATGCTGTCAAAATTGTGTACTGCTATTGGAAAAAACAAAGTTACAGTTCGTTTTAATATGTAGATGGCCCCCTAAGCAAATTTTATCTATATCATTTAAAAGTAGACTTTATTTCCAATCGTTCGATACCATTAACTTTCTTCTACGATAATTTGTATCGGAGTTAGTAGGGGGTGTTTACTTTTTTTTCCACGACTATACAAGTTTTCGAGATATTTAGACTGGCCATCTCTCCTCTATGGCCATCTATCCTAGAGTTATCCTAATCCGAATTTTTTGTAATCCTAACTGGCACCGGACACGATTAATTCGGATTAGCAAGTTTCTAGTGTAATAAATACTCTGTAATTACTGAGTTCTTTGTTGCTTCAGATTTTATTGAAGCATTATAACTCTTTTTGCGCCGTTCTGCACCGAAACGCATTGTTCCACGTTCTTCTCGATTAATTTTAAACAACTTGTGCATTCGATATTTCAGCCCTCAATAGGGTATTATTTTCAATTTGTGGAGAAAGTTCAATAGGTTTGATATTTGCATTTGTTTAACATATAATATTTATACTTTGTGTAACGATACTAGGCACTCAGTGCTCACTCCTAATGGTACCGATTATATAACTGAACACTTGAAGAATAATTCGATGCAAAATGATTTTTTAAACCATGAACATTTTACCACAATTTCCATGCTAACAAGAGTAAAGTTATTCTATTGATATTTAAAAAAAAGCATTTTTTTATGTTTTATTCACATTTGCATGTTTCTGAAAAAAGAACATTAAAATAACCACATAAAAAATACTAGAAACCTTGTTAATATAAAAATGCGCATTTTATGATGCTTTTTCTTCTAACCCCCACCTCATAAATCTTTCATTTATTCAATAAGATCAAAATCAATTCACAAGTATTTAATTTTTTAAAAGGATACCGCTTTCTTTACCGCAATCTTATACCTAAAAATGTTACAGAAGAGTATCTTTTAACATAAAAACAGAAATGAACAAGAAAATCTTTAAATACTTTTAGTCATTAAAACAAACTTCTTTCAAAAGAGGTTTTGACATGAAAGCTTTTTTTATTATTATTTATGGAGTGATTTTCTGTCGGAAGGAACAAAATGTGTAAACGAATTTTGCTTTCAACCACTTTTACTCTTTAAAGTATAAATGAATTTCTAAATTATGATAAGAAAATAGGCATTTTTTAAAAGAGACATTAAAAGAAATAAAATGCTTGTAATATTCATTTTATGTAAACTAGACATAATATATAGATCCTGCATAAAATAAAAATATTGAAAAGATTAATCTTTATTCACACTTTAGTAGATTTAGTAAAACATGAATTTATTTAAACAAGGGGATAAACCCGTGCTTTCCGGGTTACAGAATATGGAGGAAAACCGTTTAATTTATTGATAGCTGTATTAGGTTCTTTACATTTAATATATTTTTGTAGAATACGCATTAATAATACCAAAAAATGATATTTATATGAAAAATAACAATAAGTTTAAATAAAGTTTTGAAATTTATTAAAAGCGAAAGTTTTGTATCGGTTTCGTGCCATGAGTTAACAGCCAAAGAAATTGCCAAGGATCACTATAATCAACGTTTTTTTATTCTTATCATTTTAGTGGTTTAAGTGCATAGTTTGATCACATATCTTAAATTTGTATTTTGTTGATATTTGATTATTTTATTTATTGACTGATGAATGTTTTAACTTCTTTAGGTCATATGAGCTGGAAACAAATGCTGAGTTCTTTATATTAATTGGATAAAAAAAAGGATTAACGCGATAGACTTAGATTTTTTTTTAAATCATGATTGAAAACTAATTTAAAAACTATAAAAATGTAGTAAATAGCGATACATTTTTAAAACAAATTGCGATACACTTTTCAAACAAATTTCATTTGAAAGTACATTTTTTCCCTATTGAAAGATGTAAAAATTTAAAATGTGAGATGTTTAGTTGTTAAAAAAATGCTGTAAAAAGTAAATTTAATTGTTAGATGTTGCCACCGTCAAAATGTCAGTGTTACATACGGACACGTTAGTCCTTTATAATATAGATAGAAAAAAATGTTGCAGAATTTAAATCTGTATATTTTGCGAAGAAATATTTATTGCTAATACATAAATGTTTTTTTTTTTTTTAAACTAAAACTCCATAAAGAAAGGAAAACCATAAGTAGGGATTATTTATAAATTATTTCTTTAATATGAGGGGAAATTTTCTCTTAAACATTTTTTAATAGCGGATTAAATTAGAAGGTAAAGGTATTTTTAAGCAGTGAAGTGTTAGTAATGTATTTTTTTATATAACAGTTTTAGTAGATAACGTTTAATTGATAATAAAACAGTTAATAAATTTTATAGACGAAAGATACTTCTTATCTATAAATACCGAAAAATAAGTAGTAAGAGCTGTCGAATGTTTGTCAGTAAACCATCAGTTTAAGGATTTTATCGTCGTTAATCACTTTTACGCATCAAAAATCCCAATCATCAAAATCTAAATAAACTCTCTCAGAACCAAAGTATCGTTAAGTATATGCTATTCAGAATCACTAAAAATAAAAGAGAAGTCTTCTTATTTTAAAAATAAACTCTTATCAAACATGTTTATAACCCTATTTTAAAAATGTTTTATTTATTGAACAGCATAGGGAATAATTTGTTAGATGTACTTTTTATAAAAGATTTGCATCAAACTTATGCTTAAGAATGCTTAAAAGAATTTTCCTTTAACATAAAGGGGGAAAATTCACTTATTGAAAGTAACGTAGTTCAAACGAGGCTTTTGACACAAAATCTATTTTAAATTTTAACAGTTGAGTCATTGTCTGTAGAAAAAAAATAATTTTTTAAGTCTTTTTTGCTCTCTTTTCGCAATTTTTTCTTTTTGGATAAAAAATATTTACAAAAAAATAAGCATAGTTAAAAAAAAAAATAAAAAAAAAAAAAATAAAAAAAAAAATAAAATGCTGAAATATTCTTTATACGTAGACCAGGCATGTGCAGATCATGTTTAGAAAAGAAATGATTGATAAGGTCCATCTTTATTTATATTAGCATATTAAGTCGATCTTTATGATTTTTGTTGGGTAAAATATATGGTCTAGCTTTCGAGAACATTGAATGTTAATTTTTATTGAAGAAATTTATCCTAATACGTGTAATTCGTTCTCGTTTTGGGGAAATTCAAACTCTAGAATGTAAGGAAAATCCATAAAGAAGGCTTTTTTTATAGGCCTTCTTTTACGTGCACTTCCAAATAGAAAACTTTTCAGTGTAGCAAAAATAAATGTAATTCAAGATCATAAAATTATTTCTGCATATTATAGTGCTAGTAAATAATACATGTTCAAAAATTACATGATTAATAAACTACTTTGATATGATAATAATCGATATGTTTCAATCTGATACTTAATAACGTTAAAAGAGACTTTTAATTAATTAAAAATAGGATTAAAAATAAAAAATTACTCTCAGTCAGAAAATTACACTTGTTTCACTCGAGACTGACATTTTTTATTTTATTTTATTTTTTATTTATATATATATTTTTTTATATAAAATTTGAGTAATTTTTTTCTCAGAAAGAACAAAGTAAATTTAAAATGAACTTCGCTTTCATCAACTTTTGCTCCTTAAAATACAATTTTTTTTTTTTTGCATAAAAAATTTCATAAGAAAATAAGCATATTTTTATTTAAAGACCCCTTATTTAAAGATTTTATTAAAATTATTTCTTTTTGGCATGCTAAGCATGCACAACTGATCATGTTTAATAAGGAAATATTTATAAGATTCATTTTTATTCATATTTGTATATTTAGAGGATCTTTATCAATTCATCTAAATAAAAAATATGTACTAGATTTGATAATCTTCAGATTTTGCATTCTTCAGCTTTTGGAAAAGATTAAATGAATATCCAGAAAGTCAGAAAAGCTATAAGAAAGTTATTTCACAAAACGATTTTTTTATGATTGATGACTTCCACAAAGTTTTTTTTCTGCAGCAATAAACTGAATATAGGTAGTAAAGGTAATAAACTTATTTTTAAACATTTTAGGATTGATAAATAATGCATTTTTAAAGTTATAGTATTAGTAAGTAATGTTGGATTGATAATAAAAACAATTTTATTATTATTATTATTAGTTATTTATTTATTTATTTATTTATTGTAACATTAATTTGCATTTAGCCGTCATTGTAATTTTGATTTCGTACTTTCTAAAAGGAATTGAATGAAATTGCAATTTTGGACAAGTGTAGACAAAGATGCGCTTTAATACCCATGAGGCTAAAATATTTCAGTTTCCATAATTAGCAAATATATCAATTAAATTGCTCATCGAACGCTATTGAACGAGCTTCAATATTACGGAGTTCACCGGTGTTAAGATCGTTCCCATGTATGAACGAGGGAAGTGTAGAGTTGGAAGAAAAACATTCCGTTTTTCATTCACTTAAAAGTCGCACTCACCGTGACACCGGTGGAGTTGCACAAAAATATATATATACCTATATTTTGACAGTAATTTGGTGGTATTGAGGGTGTCTGTTATTTTAAAAAATATATTAATATTCGCTATTTTAAAAAATATACTTTCTTGTGGTCGTTTTAATATTTTCATTTTTTGTGATGTTTAAAAATCCAATCCCCTTAAACCCAATTGGAATACAAAAATGCAAAATATTCCCATTGACAGACGATATTTTTCTTTTCCTAACTGTAGCTTTCAATTAAAAATATTAATATTCACTATTTTAAAAAATATTCGGAAAGGAACTTTTTGAGGAGAGATGTACTGGTTTAATCTTCGCTAAAAGTTCACAGTAATACACTGCATTACATGCAGGGCCTGGGTTAGATTATACGTGGTGCCCCGGGGCAAGCATAATGCTGCCCCCCCCCCCTTCAATATATCCATAAATATTGTTCGTGAACTATGCTTAAGTGACTAGATCTAAACTTTCTGTCTTTTGTATATATACATAAATTTTATACCAGTTAATATTCATATCTGTTTACAGGGTTATAACAACAAAGATGGGCTCAACTATAAGAAGCACACTATTAGGAAAAAAAGTCGGAAACTAGTAGTAAAAATTATGGATTATTTGATGAGAGTATTTGTTAACAAACTTTCTCTTTGCTTATCTGAGGTTGTCATAAAATGTCTGATAGAAAAACGTCTCCAATGGGTCCTAATAAATGGTTTAAACTTGCCCCGTTTGGAGGAAAACGTCAGTAATGTTTTGTTATGTTAAATGATGGACTACTATGTTGTTATAATAAAATTTATTAATTAGACTTCTGATGATGCATCTCATTCTTTTTTTTGGGGGGGAGGGGGGAAGTGTAGGAGGCATGCGTTAAAAGAAGCAGGAAGGGGAACCGAATGACCACACTCCCTTCCTACATGTTTGAAAATACTTTGGTCAAAAAGTATTTGGCTCACTTTTGGCCGATTTTAAACATTTATCACCCTTTTAGCGAGCGTTCTGATTACTCCTATGGTGGGCACCCTCAAATTGGTGACCAGAGATATCTGTCCTGCATACCCCTGCATTAATCAGGACCTGATTATATGTACATTCGTGGAAAAAAATGTAAACACCCCCTACTAACTCCTCAACAAATTATCGTAGAAGAAAGTTACTGGTACCGGACGATTGGAAATAAAGTCTACTTTTAAATGATGTATATAAAATTTGCTTAAGGGGCCATCTACATATTAAAACGAATCCAAACTTCATTTTTTTCAATAGCAATACCCAATTTTAACGCGATATTTCAAATCTTCGGTTCAAACTATGACTAGACCCCAAATTTCAAGTCATTTGAATGATAAGTTTTTGAATCATAAACATTCAAAATTTAGTGCTTCTGATTTAAATTACATTTTCATATTTCTATTTCTATCTCCTGAAATTATGCTCCTAACGTGCTAATTTTTTTTGTAGCAATAATACCCAAACAATATACCCAAACATAAATACGCTGAATTTGCAATTTTTATAATTTTATGATATGAATTATGAATTATGAAATTAATATTCGAAAAAATTATGAATTGCAACCCATAAATTTTTTGATGGATTTAGATTTATTAAGTCCTGCTTTATGGAAAACCAAAGTTTCACATTTTTCTTCCAAGTAGTTTTCAAATTATGCTTAAAAAACGGCAAAATGATGGTTTAAGGGGCCGTCTATGATGGAAGTGAGTAGACATTTTGAAATTTATTCTGCTGTACTGTAATCTAACAGGCTTCATTGACTCCTTGAGTTGCGCTTAAGGTGCCTTGATCAAGAAAGGGGCTCTCTCGGTTAACAATCGAGTACGGAACTTCAATTTGGATACAGCCCTTAAAATACGCTCGTTTTAAAATAATTAATTTCTCGGAAACTTATGGTACGAATTGTACAAAAATTCGTTTTTAGGCTAATTGAATGGTGTAGAGTTCATTTATGCTGTCAGAATTGTGTACTGCCATTGAAAAAAACAAAGTTTGGGTTCGTTTTAATATGTAGATGGCCCCCTAAGCAAATTTTATATACATCATTTAAAAGTAGACTTTATTTCCAATCGTTCTGTACCAGTAGCTTTCTTCTATGATAATTTGTTGAAGAGTTAGTAGGGGGTGTTTACTTTTTTTTTCCACGACTGTACCTTGCTTGTGAAGAAAATCCACGTACAAATACCCTCTAATTGCTATGAACTTTCTTAGTTTTTATTTTATTGCAACAATTTCAAACTTTTTACAGCATTCTACACTGTTTCATGGTCTTGTGGACCAATTTTCAAGAACTTGATCATTTGCATATTTTAGTTTTCTATAGGGTGCTATTTTCTATTTGTGTGCAATTTCAATAGGTTTAATACGTTCATTTATGAAAAGTTTAGTAATTATACTTTGTTCAAGGATATGATGTACCCAGTGCTCACTCCTAATGCTAGCGATTATGTAATTAAATGCATGAAAAGTAATTCGATGACAAAAGAATGTTTTAACCATAAACAATCTATCATGATTGCCATGACAACAAGAATAAAAATTTTCTATTGATATTAAAAAAAGTATCTTTTATATTTTATTCACATTTGCACATTTCTGAACGACAGAACACTAAAATAATCACATTTAAAAAAAAGTAATAGCAACCTTCTTAATTTAAAAATGCGCATTTTATAATACTGTTTCTTCTAACCCTCATCTCATAATTCTTTCATTTATTCTACAAGATCAAAATCAATTCACAAGAACGTAAGCTTTTGAAAGGATGCCGTTTTTCTTTATAGCAATTTTATACCTAAAAATGTTACAGAAATTATCATTTAAGATAAAAACGAAATAAACAGGAAAATATTGAATACTTTTAGCCATTGAAACAAACTTATTTTAAAAGAGTCTTTGACCCGAAAGCTTTTTTATTCTAATTAAAAGGACTATTTTCTGTGAAAAAGAAAAAAATGAATAAACGAATTTTGCTTTCAACAACTGTTACTCTTTAAAGTATAAATTATTTTCTAAATTATAATAAGAAAATAGACATATTTCTTGAAAAGAGACATTAAAAGAAATAAAAGGCTTGTAATATCCTTTTTATGTAGTCTAGGCACAATAGATCATGTATAAAACAGAAATACTGAAAAGATTGATCTTTATTCGCACTTGTAAATTTAGAGGAATATGATGAATTTATGTAAATAGAAAATAAAATTAGAATTAAAAAGCTTTGTATTTTGCTTCCTTCATTTTAAAGGAAAGATTTATTGCTAATATATAAATGTAATCTTTTCTTAACTGAAACTCGAGAAAGAAACTAAAAACATGAAGTAGGGTTTATTTGTTTATTTTTTTATTTTTTATTTATTTATTTATTTATTTTTTTGATATGATGGCAAACTTCACATGGGGAAATTTTCTCGCAAGTATTTTTTTTTTAATTGGATTACATTTGAAGGTAAATTTATTTTTAAGCATTAAAGTGTTAGTAGATATTTTTTTAATAACAGTTTTAGTAGATAACATTTAATTGATAATAAAACAGTGATTAATTTTTATAAAGATACTTCTTATCTATAAATACCAAAATATAAGTTGTAAGAGGTGTCTAATGTTTGTCAATAAACCACCATTTAAAAGATTTTATCGTCACCAATCACTTTCACACTTCAAATATCCTAATCATTAGAATCTAAATAATCTGTTTCGAGACAAAGTATGGTTAAAAGTATATTCAGAAACACTAAAGATAAAAGAGAAGTCTTGTTATTTTAAAAATACAACTCTTATCAAACATGTTTATAACACTGTTCCAAAAATTTTTCATTTATTCAACAACATAAAAAATTATTTGCTAGATGTGGTTTCTGTAAAAGATTTGCCGCAAACTTGTGCTTAAGAATGCTAAAAAGAACTTTCCTTTAAGTTAAAAGGGAAAAATTCACTCATAGAAAGTAATTTATTTCAAACGAGGCTTTTGGAACAAAGGCTTTTTTAAATTTTAATAGTTGAGTCATATTCTGTAGGGGGGAAAATAATGCTATTTGTTTTTTCTTGATGCCTCTTTTACTATCTTTTCACGATTTTCTCTTCTTGAATAAAAACAAATCACAAAATATAAGCATATAAAAAAACATACTAAAAAATAAATGCTGAAATATTCCTTACATGTATATCAGGCTCATGTTGAACCGAACAGATCATGCTGAAAAAAGAAAAAGATTGATAAGGTTCCGCTTTATTCATATTTGTATTAAGTAGATCTTTCTCATTTTTATTGGATAAAATATATGTTTTCGATTTCAAGATATTCATACATTGATTGTTATTTTTACAGAAACATTTCATCGCTAATACGTGAAATTCTTTTTTAAAACTAATCTCTTGAATGTGAGGAAAAAACACAAAGGAAATATTTTTTATAGGATTTCTTTTACATGCCATTTCAAATAGAGAAATTTTCAGCGTAACATATATAAAAAAATAGATTTAAATTTATAAAATTACTTCTACACATTACAGTGCTAGTAAATAATACGTGTTTTAAACATTACATGATTAATAACTATTTTGAAATGGCAATAATAGACTTGTTTTCAATCTGATACTTAATCATTTTAGAAAACACTCTGACACTAGTAAAATATTTTCAAAGGAATCTTTATTAATTGGAGTTCTACCATGTATAGCTTTTAAGAGGTGTCAGGATTCTTAAAGCTTCAAAATTTTCGAAATTTTAATTTTTTTAGATGTTAAACTGCTATCTTTTCTGAACATTTTGATACAGTTGTTTCCTTGAGATTATTGTTAGAATAGAAGTTATGACTTTTAGAATTATACCTGCTCAATAGCTGAAGCGGTGTTTCCTATACTTTGAAGTCATTTTTGCCGAATGACGTTTTTTGGGCATAACGTGCACGATATCTCAAAAACTATTGAATATTTTTTTCAGGAAATTTAAAAAGGTATGTTTCATGTTAGTCTGTATAAACTGAACCTAAAATTTTCTTTTTATTGTTCAAAAATATTTTTTAGGTGATTATGCTGTTGAAAGTTTGAAAATTTTGCATTAGCTAAATACAACTTTGTATTAAAAATGTAAAAATGCTTTAAATACAGCTTTATTTAGGTTCTGGGAAATTATTACAGTCTGAAGTATAAAAGTAGGCACCAAAATTTTCATTCGAGTTGCAAAATTTATTGTGTAATCTTGCGCGTAAGCTATTATACCAAATATCTGCTCATCAGATGTCTGATAGTTTGGAACCCCGTACAAATGCTAATTCTGCATCTTTCAATTTTTAAATTCATGAATTGAAAGAACATACTTATATCTTTCATCCAGTAAAAATTGTGTTTTGAAATCATATACATTTTAAGATATTAAATGTTGAAAATTATCTTTTTTTGTCATTTTATCCAATTTTAAGAGTCCTGAGACTACTTAATGTAAATATTCTGTTCTGAAAATTGTAAGAAAACAATCTCAGTGAAGTGTTCATTTGCGTGCACAAGTTATTTAAATATGAGTTTATGCTTTATAGCGTACCACTTTTTTGCGTCTACCACTGTCTTTTAATTTCAAATTCCATTATTCTCCCAAGAATTATTATATGCTTTAAGCAATTAGGTTTTAATAAACTTATATACTAAGAATATGTACTACCGATATTTTGATTTAAATTATATTAAATATTGAATGTTTAAATTGATATTAAACGTTGAAAATGGTCGGGTTTTTTTTTTCCTTTTTTTCCAATTAAAAGAGTCTAGAGACCCCTTAAATTAACATAAAACAGGATTCAAAATTTAAAAAATACTTTCAGTTAAAAAATTAAATTTATTTTACTGGAGACTGTGACAAATTTTTTTTAATGTAAAATTTGAGTCAGTTTCTGTCAGAAATAATAAAATAAAGTTAAAATGAACTTTCCCTTCAGCAACTTTTGCTCTTTAAAATACTTTTTTCTTCTGCATAAAAAAATCATAAGAAAATAAGCATATTTTTATTTTAAGACTCCTGAAAGTAAATAAGATTTTATTAAAATTATTTCTTTTTGCATGCTAGGTTTTCCATGCTAGATCATGTTTAAAAAGGAAATATTAATAAGAATCATTTTTATTCATATCTGCATATTTGGAGGATCTTTATCAATTCATCTAAATAAAAAATATATACTGGATTTGGAAATCTTCAGATTTTGCATTCTTCATTCAATGGAAAAGATTCATCATTCAATTTTTTTTTTTTTTTTTTTTTTTTTTTTTTTTTTTTTTACTGAGTATCCAGAAAATCAGAAAAGATATAAAAATGTATGTCTTAAAGAGATTTATTTTATATAATGGCGACTTCCACAAAGAAGATGTTTTACTGCAGCATATTTTAAAACTGAATATAAGAGAAAGTAATAAAGGTATTCTTAAACATTTTAGAGTTGATAAATTATGCATTTTTTTATTTATAGCATTACAAAGTAATGTTTGATTGACAATAAAAACAACTGAGGACGTGAGTTTCAAAACTCGTATTATCCAGAAAATAAAATTTTAGGAATTCTCGAAAAACCTCTAATGGCGTCCATTAGTTTCCATTGTAAACCAAGACTTTACAATGCCAGAAATACGGAATCAAGATAGTTGTGCAAAGACTGTTGTTTTTTCTGTACCTATGATTGAACAGAAATTTCATGTTATTGAGGGTATCTTTTATTTTTTTAAAAATATGAATATTTACTGTTTTAAAAGACATAATTTGTAAAGGTCGTTTTGATATTTTAATTTTTTTCTGAAGTTTTAAATTTCCATTCCCGTAGTTCATATGGAAACACAAAAAAGCAAAAGATACCCACTGGGGGAAGTTACTTTTCAGCTCTCAAGTATACGTTGCATTTTAAAATCTTAATATTTTCTATTTTAAAAGAATTACTTGCTGCAGTTCATCCTTATATTTTCTGATTATTCTGCATTTTAAAATTTCCATCTTCGGAGAAACGATGGAAATAAAAAATCAAAACATACACACTGACAGAAGACATTTTTCTGCTTTCAATTGTAGCTTTCTTTTAAAAAAAATATTAATAATTATTATTTTAAAGATACACATGCATTTTAGCCGTCTGAATTAAATCCGTCTAATTTGAAAACACTAGACAGACTTGACTACATTCAAACAGAGAAATTAATTTAAAAATATCTATAAAAACATTTAATTAAAAATGGAAATTAATTTAAAAATGGAAATTAATTTAAAAATGGAAAATTAAACTTTAAATTAGTACAGCATGCCTTTGAAACGGACCACACCCCATCCTTTAAAAATTCATTTATTTTGAAAAAAGAATTGCAACTGCATACATTATTCATGGAAAATTTGTTAACTAGACTATACCCTTACACGCTCAACGAATCTGGTACGATCCCAAAGGAATATTTTGTATTTGTGAAAGAATAACTTTGACTTTGACTGTGTCCAAGACAAGTTTCGATATTCTGTTACTGCTGATATGCGTACTGATGAGGCTGTGCGTTGCACAGCGAAACGTCTATTTTTGTATATGTTTTTGTTTTTATAGATATTTTTAACTTAATTTCTCTGTTTTAATAAGTCTGTCTAGAGGATCAAAATTAGTTTATTATTTTAAAGATATTATTTTCGGAAGATCATCTTTATATTTCCTATACTTGGTGCAGTTTAAAACTGACTTTTCTATAGCCTCGATGTAAATGCAGAAAGGCAAAGAAATATCCTCTGACAGAAAGAATGAAAGCAAAACGACTGAGAACAGCAAAATACATTTTTGCTGCACTTACCTGTGCCTTTCATTTAAAAAGTATTAATACTTACTATTTTAAGGAAATTATATTTGAAAGTTCATCTTTATATTTTCTTGGGGGTTTTCTGTAGTTTAAAATTGCCACCCATGTGGCCTCGGTAGAAATACAAAAGAAAAAATACTTACGGATATATGGTAAGTCTGTTGCTCCGATGAACACGGGATGGATTTTCTAGTACAGCATTAAATTTCATTTCAATTTTCAAATATCAAATTTCAGTTTGAAATGTAATTTTTTAGATTTAATTCTTGTAATTTTAATGCTCTGAATCTTTTTAATAAAATATATTTCATAATAAAAAAATATGCAATAAATATTACATCAACAACATTTTAAAAAAATATATTTCTAATAAGGATGATGAAAAAAAATCAATAAAAACACGTCAAAACAGCGTATTGCGTGTATGTATTTTACATGAAAATGAGCTTTATAAAAACACACAAATTGAATTTTATTGCAAATTTTTCTTCTTAAGATTTTACAATTCTTTTCAAAGTTATATACATAAATGAGTGCATCCGAGCATTTATAGAATATCTCTTAAAATAATTTCCGTTATAATATGATGGCATGTCCCAAATAATAAAAGTTCACCTCTACGGCGGTTGGGAGTGGGCGGGTGGGTCAACCGCCGCGGCGAGCCGCCTCTTTTCGTCCTCAGCCCTTTATTCTTATACTTATTCCGGCTCTTTTGCGGAAGCAAGGTTCATAGGTTCCCAGCCACGTCCCGAGTAAAAGACACTCTAGCAAAAGCCAGGTTAAAAAAAAAATCGAAAATTGAAACCGGACAAATTTGAAAGGGAAATTGCTCAAATTAAAGACACCGAAAACCGGGAAGGGAGGGCTCGGGGCGATGAAGCTACCGAACGACTCCTGCTGCTTCTAGCTTATTATTAGTCTTAATGAAAAATACCTTTTAAAAGGATTTTGACATGTTTCTATCCGCTTCTGCCACAAAAGTTCAGAAATTTTGCATTATGCTTGCAAGATTATTCATTTATTGTGATATAATAATATTGGGATTTAACAACAGGCATTTTTAATATTTACAATAAATATATATATAATTTTTAACAATTTTTTTTCCAAAAATGTAAAGCAAATCTTTGTAAAACCTAATCTAAATTTTAACTAAAATTTTAATGAAGTATGATTTTAGTATGTTAGGTTGTTTTCTTTATTTTATTACTTACTTTATATTTCTTTTCAACAAATAGTTATTTTAATTTTAACATATTATAACCTAACTTATCTTTGTTGTTTGACAATTTTATTACGCTACTTTTGGTCGATTATAAACATACCTGGGTAATCTACCAAGATAATTTTGAAAACCTGGAGTGGCCATTTGGATAATTTTAATATTTAATATCAATGTTTATCTTTGAAAAAATTTACTATGTGATTGCATTTTATGTATTACTAGCTGCAATAACAATAATTTTGAAAACCTGGAGGGGCCATTTTGATAATTTTAATATTTAATGTCAATATTTATCTTTGAAAAGTATTACTATGTAATCTCGTTTTATGTATTACTAGCTGCAATAACAATCCGCTGGCTTCTATTTCCATTGCATGAAGTTTTGTGGTTAAAAGGAAATGTAATTTTATTCTACATTTAGAAAATATTTATAATAGAAATTTTGATTAATTTCTTATTATAAAAAAGAAATCATGTTTACAATTTGAAAATAAACTGAAAATTACAAAAACTATATTTATATGTGGTTTTAATGCAAATGTAATAGGATCCATTTATTTATAAAGAAATTGTAACATACGAGCAATATGATTCCAGTGGTCATAAGGATTTTGGAAGGCTCCGCTGCACGGAAACTCCCCGATCGCGAAATCCCATGTTAACCTAAGGGAAATTTTTGAAACGCGATTACTCATTACCTAATATAATTATTAAAATGTTGTTTTCACCATCAGAAAGTAGACTTTCGTAAATTTTAAATATTTTTAAGAAGATGATAAAATTTAATCAAATGGAAATTTTAAAGTTTATAGGGATTTTTTATGTACTTAAAATTTACGGAGACAATTTTTAAAAACGCACATCATCGGCATCTGAAGTCTACTTTCTGATGGTGAAAACGGTATTTTAATAATTAGATTAGGTAAATGATTCATTGCACTTCAAAATTTTCCCATAGGTTAACATGGGATTTCGCGATCGGGGAGTCAGTGCAGCGGAGCCTTAACGCTATGCTAATGTTTGTTTACTCGTGTAACTCTTCGAAGCAAATTCTACCTGGTGACTGTAGTCAAGTTCTGCAGTGTGAATTGCTATGGTTTGCATAAAAACCTTCAATCTGAGCGTATGCCATGTATAAATGTTGTAACTTTATGGTCCAAACTCCGCGTTCTATCACAGTTCACTAATTTACATTTTAATAAAATTCAAAAAATATTATTTCATACTGATCAATAATATTAAAATCTTTTCGACGTTTTGATGATAATTTTAGTAAATATAGAAGTAAGCCTTACGAAAATTCTTTGCAGAACATTTTTTAAAAGGAGAATTTAAACTAAAAATCACGAAATCAATTAACCTTTTACGTACTGAATTACGAATTCATGAAAATTTTACCATCTAAAGCATTTTCAGGTGAATTGTTTAAACTACATTTGAAGATTTATGTAATCATTTAATAAATTTTGGAAGGATTTTAGAAAAATTGAAGGATTTTGAAGGATTAATTAAATTTGAATTTATAGGGATTTTGTGCAATATTTATAACCCCACTCAAATATTTGATTTTAAATATTTTTCTTAGTATTTTGTAAAATTAGGAAATGTACAAATATAATGTTCTTACAATATAAATATTGAAATATTTCCGAATTGAAAAATCCCCCCTCCCCCCTCACCAACCCCAAGAAAGCTGAAAAGATGCAAAGGCAAAAGACATCATCCTTTTAAAAATATTTTTAATATTTAACATAATTATTATATTATATTTAACATAAACATAAAAATGAAAGTAAACGAAAATGTTTAACATTGTATATGGATTTAAAAATAATGAAACACTCCAAGAGTTATGGTGGACAGTTGGATTAATAATACTTAAGGAACTAAAAATAGTATTTTCTATTTATGGGAAACAATCATTCATAAAACAGATACCATAAAGAAAACTACGGAAACCATCGATAAAATCTTTCTTAAGGAAGTAAGAAAAATAAGTCTCGCAATAAGTTTCTAATAGCATCAAAGTACTTTTCATTTTCTTAGATTTAATGTTGCTGCCGCCATCTGTGTTCGGGTGAGCCGCGGAGATAGCAACATCTGGAAGATTAATTTTTTCAAAGTGGGAAAAGCGTAACAAACTCATTTTTTTAGGTTAAAAGTGAAGAAAATTATGTTTTCAAAAAAGAGTTACAACATTGAATATTTCTATAGTTATGTGGAAATAGTAACTTATTATACAGGGTGTCCGATAAAATCCTGTCCATTCCAATTAACTTTAGAAAGGGGACAGATATCGTCATAATAATATAACATCTATACTCTTAATCTTTATGTAAGGGTATGGTAAAGGGAGTATACGCCATGCGATGAGACCGCTTGCAGCGCTACTTTACAGTAGAGTTAGTGTTCATATTTTAAAGACGGTACCGGTAAGGTGAAAAAAGTCAATGATAAAACTTTATAGCGTTATTTATTTAGCATGAAATTATGTCTTACATGTAATGATGATTTTATTAGAAGCCCTAAAATAGAAATTGTTTATATCCTATCAACTTAAAAACGCGATAAATTGCATGCAGAAGAGCATCAGAGATACACATTTACTAATAAAACTTATTTATAAGTATTATTAGTAACTTATTACAAGTACAGTTTATGTTTTGAAAAATCAAATACTATATTAAATGTGTCCACAATCGGTACGTATTCATAATGCACGATTCATTGCTGTTGATAGTGCACACATTGAGTATACTTAAATTGATTTTATTACATTAAAAATTATGTTCCTTGCTTACAGGTATTACTTTTATTCGTAAATAGTTAAACATGCATCTACCTAACAATGCGACATTTCTGCATGTAATTAGTAAATATTTTAGGTGGTAATTGTCTATAAATAATTTACATTTCATTATATCTAATAATTTAATGTTTGTATAAAATACATCTTTTCATATCAAATCGTGGACCTCATACGGCATTTTAAATTGCTTTTTTATCGTACCTCGAACTTTTTCCATATAAAAAAACAAATTTTGCAGTTTTTCAATAGATGGTACTGTTTAGTGGTTTTATTGCGTAACGCATAGCTACTATACTATATCTAGACACAATATTTATAACTATAGACAAAGTATTCTTAAATTAATGGAGGTAGACAGAACAATGGTGGACAACCTAATTTTAATACTGGATTATAATTAGTTTTAATTTAAAAAAAAATTAGAAGCAGAACTTCCAAAAAATACTTCGTCCACGCCCATGCTTTGAAAATTGTACCATGAGTGGAAATTTGTTACTACTCCATAATTGAACAACAAACTAGCAGAGGAGAAAGGAGTAGGGGTAGGAGAGAAATAAGTATATTTAATAAGTTGCAGTTTTTGCATTTCAAACACTAAACACTCTTAAAAATATATGCAGTATTCAAATGCCTATAAATACTTTAAATATATTAAAAACATATTGTAATTTTTTCGAATAAATTTTAAATAAAAACCTTTCTATTACAAAAAAGTTACAAATTTTCTTTTAAAAAAGCTTGATTGTACTATTTTAAAGAGCAGTAATAAAAAATATTTTGTGTATTTTCATTTACTGTTTTTTTTTTAAGATGCATAATACAATGCATAATATAGAATAAAATGATAGTATTTTTTATTTTTGCATAAAATATAAAGAAACAAACTTGGAAATCTTGATTATTTATTGGAATATTTTCATCAGCTCAGAGACAGATTACATTAAATGTTTAGTAATGACTATTAAATACAAGATGTTTAATTTTTCTTTTTGCATATGGTCAGAATGCTACCGTTTATGATGAATGAAATTCCAACATGTGTTTCAGGTATTATAAAATAACATTCTGATCCATGAATTTCAGAAATTATTTTCTACAGTTTTCGAGATTTTTTCCCATATACATAAACCTTTCTTTAATATAATTTAGGCCTTCAACAATGAAAAACAATATTTATTAAGTTTCAAATTACCTTTTTATTTTATTCAGCATAAAAATAATTCTTTAAAATATGATTTTTCCAGAAATAAAGCTGGCGATGCTTTAAAGTGTTCAAAGTTAATTTTAATATCGTTTTAAGTCAATAGTATCTCTAAAACACCCTTAATCAGAAAATAATTTTCAAAGGGAAATTCACATTTTGGCAGATCATACATACCGACGGTTCTTTAGTTATAAGTTAGCCTCTATCTACCAGTTTATCACGCATGGATTTATAAAGAACTGTACCTCGATAAATAAAGACAGAATGCAAACGATGTATGTTAAATCTATCAATTTTTAAAAGATGAAAAGCAAATTTAAATGTCTTAAGAGCAACCATTTCAGCCTATAGGCAGAGTTTCCTTAAATTGTTGTTATGCGTGAAATGTTTCAGTTAACATTTAATGTTTTATAATAAATATAATCTTTCACGAGATTATTACAGAAATTTAATAGTGGATAAATTAAAGCAATTGATAAACAACGCAGAAAAGTTTTAAACTATATGTCGGTCAATGTTTTGAACGATATTTTTATAAATTGGAAATAATATAATGAAATTGAATTATATTCTTACTAATCATAAACACCAGTACATGTACAACGAAATCTATACAAATAAAGTTTTAAAAGAGGCATTTACTATACAGAAAGTTTATAAATTTTTAAAGCTTTAATTTTAATCTCATTTCAACTCAATAGGACCACTAAAACATTCTACAGCAGAAATTAATTTTCAAACAGAAACGTATATACAAGCAGTTGAAGCATGGATGCTGCATCAGTTTTAAGTTAGTTTCTGCCTTCTAGTTTGTAACGTATGATTTGATAAATAAATACGCCTCGATAAATAAAAGGAGAATTCATACTCTGTCTTACACTTTATGTAATACTGTTAATTATTAAGAGATGAAAAGTAAACACTTTAAGAAAGTAATTTCTACAGTAGATAGATAATATTTCATTAAAATTTTCATAAAACATCTATTCTACAAAATCATTATTGAAATTTCACATTAGATAACTTAATAGGAAAAGACTGAGCTTTAATAACGGAATATGAGAAACGAAAATAAACTGCAAATGTGTCATGGTTTTGAAGTTTATTTTTACATTTGCAAAAACAGCAAATAAAATCCTTTTGTTTTATATTTACGCAAAATACAAGATTGTTCAAAACTAAATGGACAAACCTTAAACAGTTGTAGAGCACGCTACACTGTTAAAAATTTGCAGCATTCTGGCAGGTCATTTGACCATTTTTTCCGAAAACGGTCAAATGAACCGCAATTTAACACCATTCTGACCATATTATTGGCCATTTTATGGTCAGAATATAGTTAAATTATGGTTATGAAATCGTTTTTTCAAAAAACGGTCGAATGACCTGCCAGAATGCTGCAAAATTTTTAACAGTGTACAAAATGCGATTGGAAATCCTTGATAGTACTAATTCATTTACTCAGGCAAAAATATGGACTGCCTTATTGGCATTCGAGTATGTATTTTTTTACCACAAATTTAGCAATAATGAACAAATTTTAATAAAAATTGTAATCGGCATACCTTTCTTTGGGCGAAATGTAATGATATCACTAAAGGATATTGAAGTGGCCACCATCCACATCTAAATAGAACTGAACTAATTTTTCCTTATTTCCAAATGCAGTTGACATTACATATAGTCTCATTGAACAGAAGGCTGTACGCCCCCAGTAATTTTCAGAATTTCGTTGCATTCCACATAAAGCAAGGTAAGTCTGTTTCAAATTTCATTAAACTATCTTCATTACTGTTAATATTACAATACAAAATCTGTATCCGGATTACAATAAGAGGCACGGTATTCTCGGCTTAAGAAACAGATTACGACCGTAGTTTCTTATATAATAAAAATTTGCTGTAGTTTGAACTACCAGTTCTTAATGCCCAATGAGTTTTGAATTACTCTCAGAGCTGCCAAGTCTCCGGCTTTTTGAATACCAGTATTTTAATACAGAAAATGTTGTTATATTTAATTAGAACAATTGGACAATTTAGAGGAACAACATTTTCTCTAAAATAACAGTGGTGTGCAAAAAGCCGGAGATTTGACAACCATGTACTCTGTATAAAAAATTTTGAACTGCACTTAAAAATCATTATTTATTTTCTGAAATGATGATCAAAGTTTTGAAAGCAATGGTTTTGGAGTGTTTTCCAACTGAGAAAAAGAATGCTAGATGCTTAATACTGCATGTAACATGTGAGTAGATTAACTTTCTTTTTTCACTTCTTTGCTTGGAATGACAAGATGCTAATCCTTTGCTACCATAAATTTAATAAGATAAGATGGTAACATCAATGGATTGTCCTTAATTTCGTCAACAATTGGAACTGATAAACAATCATTACTGATTTAGACTAGGCGTAAGCTGTAGGGCTGAGACACAGTGCAGCTGAACATGGAAGAAGGCAACTGAAGTTTTGATGTTTTGAGAGTATTGTTATCTTGAGAATATGATAAATTTTAAAATGCACATTTATTAAGCATTTACTATTACAAACGAATGATTATTTAAACATCGGAGAAATATTCCATAGTGCTGTTTGTTATAAGAAATTATCATCACATAATTACATTGAAATGAAATATTCGGCTTTCCAGTGTTAGAAATTTTACGATATTACTTAGACCCTTTTACGGAAATGGTCATGTTTTAATTAAATCTCTTACATCTTAGTAGGAATACTTCATAATATAAATTGTTTTAGATATTTTCGAAGATGCGTTAAAAACTAACAAATTTATGAATTTATGTTGTTGATATATTATTAATCAGTACTTTAAAATTACACTTTCAAGCTATGTAAATAAAATTACAATACTGAGGAACTTTTTTTAGAATTTCTAACATACGTCAAAGAAATAATCATTTCTTTTTTGCATTCTTATGTATAAAAAATAATTCGTAACAGTTGCAGGCAATCAAATGTTAATATTGTTAGTATACGTTCGATAGCCCCCTAGCCTTATAAAATGGATTTTAAAAATCCAATTTATTAATTTTCATTCATTATAAAGATAAACATTCAAGCATTAAAAACTTTTTTTTCAATCGTTTACTGTTAAAATACTTGTACAGAGTACATTATAATGTCTAAAACACTGTCTTCATTATTTTTAATTTTCATCTATGTACAACATACTATGTCGTATTGCATGAAAAGGGAAATTTCGCAACACTAAAGCTATAACATTATTTATTATATTTATATTATCTTTTAAGCAATTGAATGAACATCAGATATTGAGAAGAAGTTGCGTTGGATCTATGGATGCATAGGGCTCATTCAGACTGGGAATCTTCAAAACCGCAAAATTGCCCACTTAACCCATAACACTTTTACATTCAAACAAATCTTACGGCGATTCTGAAATTTCTAAGTATTGGTCGGTGAGATCTCAAATCCCCCTTTGCTAATGTTAAATCTATAACTGTGAAATTCTTTCTTATTTTTAAAATATCTCATCAGGAAATAATTATTTGAAACTTTTTTTCATGTGTGCTCTTCTTAAAGCATGTATTTCTCTTTTTTAATTTACAAAAAAAAAAAAAAAAAAAAAAAAACATATTTTTAATGTTATTTGAAGTCTTAAAATATTACTCACAGCTCGTAAACTTTTAACACATAAAATATTAAATTAAGCATATAGTTAGGTATACAGAGCGTCCTAAAATTCCTGAAAACATTTTAAATTCAATATAATATCAAATAATTGTAGTACAGCAGTGCGGTTTGAGCTAAAATGCTTCTCAGATTGAAAAGTTTTGTTCACGCGAATGAAAATAATTAGTTTCCAATTTCGATCATAGATGCCACTATATGGCGTCCGTATGTTTACTTTTAAACATGCGTTTTTTCTGATTTTCCGATTAATTTTTTCGCTGTGACACAAAAAAGACGACTATACCCTGGGAGTTGTCCTTTCTGAATCACAGTGAAAGAATTAATCTGAAAATAAGAAAAAAAAACACATGTTTGAAAGCAAACATACGGACGCCATATAGTGGCACCATCTATGATCGAAATTTGGTACTAATTATTTTCATTCGCGTGAATAAAACTTTTCAACCTAAGAAGCATTTTAGTATAAACTGTACTGCTGTACGACAAAATTTTGATTTTATATTGAATTTTAAAACGTGACCAGGAATTTTCGACACCCTGTATTTTATCAACTAAAAAGGAGAGAGAGATTTTTTGAGAAGAATATACAGAAAAAACAAATTAAAAATAATTTCTGAGGATGTATTTTATAAATAAAAATGGATTCCAAGCCAGGGAAACTTGCGATCTCACCCAACAACACCATTAAAACCCTGCAACTGACAATCACGTGTTAATATCTTCACTAAATTCCAGATTTCACTGCTATATAAGCATTATTTAAGGTTTGTAGTCAATTTAAGGTTATAAACTAATAATTCTATTGGTTTAATGCATTTTTAATGCATTGAACAATGATTAATACTCTCATGGATTACAGTCATATTCGTAATTAAGTTATTTTATATAATGTTGAAAGAATCATCTTTTTTTAATATTTAAAACAGAACATAGAGAAAACAACATTAAAATTTTGCCCTTTTGTCAGACTGTCAGAGGGCAATGAGCTTTAAAATTTGAACTCCGGTTCTACCTAAAATGTCTTCAAACTAGTACTTCGAAAGTTGGAATTTCAAAATGTTTTACTTACATTCTTGGCAAGAAAAATATAACATTTTCATCTCATCCTGAAAAGAATGATCGATGTTATGAGACTTTTGTAATACTAAGTTAATGACGTGCTCAGAATTATGAATTTAGGATAAATAAAATTGTAATCTAATTGTGAATTTGTTTATTCTGTTATTACCCGACCTAAAAGAAGGGTTACATATTTCACACGTATCTGGGTTTATGGATTTCTTTATAACCTTGAAACATCCCAACGGCTGGATGGATTTTAATGAATGAGGTCACTATCAATTCGTCTTAACGGCCCGATGGTTATAGCCTAGGTATTGTTTTTATAAATTCAAAATGGCGATAGAGACGAAAAAATTATGCACCCTATTGAGTGGCATATCATTGGATAGGTCTTTCAAAATGAAGAGGATGCTTCATGGACTATTTTACGGTCAGAAGCTCCGTTAAAATATTATACAACTTGGAAGTTGTGTATGTAGGATCTCTAGCTTTACCGGAACTCTAACCATCATAGACATCTATAGACCTCATCAAAACAGTGTTTATAGATAGGAACTAACAATTAAAAGTCATCAATATAAGTAACTTAAAAGTCATCAACACAAGTAAATAAAAAAAAATAGGTAAGTAATATAAACAAGTAATATAATAGAACAAATTAAGTCAATTCCTACTTAGGCCAATAAGATAATTTTTTCCTCCATTCTTCTTTCCTCTTGAGTGGCGCTTAAAATGCCTTGATCAAGAAGAGGGCTCTCTCGGTCTTAAAAAACCTTGATCAAGAAGAGGGCTCTCTTGATTATTGAAAATTAATTAATTTAATTTAATTAATTAAATAATATTTGAAAAAACTGTATTAACACAAGTGTCATCCACTACAAGTTTAAAAAATTTTTATTTGAGCTTGATTGGATGAATAAAAGTATTTCATTAACGATTGAAAATTTGAACAAGATATATATAGTGAAAGTGTGAGCTAATAGTAGGAATTGAAAAAATAGTTTTACATTGATGAGAAATAATTAATTAGTTCACTTTTTAAGCAGTCGGGTTTTTTGATTTTTTAAATTTAATTGTTTATTTATATTTTTCTGTTGTTGTTGTTGTTGTTTTTGCTTTGTTCTTTTCTTTGTTTCTTTTTCTTTAGTTATTTGTTACTTAACACGTACATCTGTGAATTAAAACAAATATTTTTCTATAGCACTCTGCTTTAAGTTTTTCTTTTACTTCAATCATTTTGTAACATATTTACTTCTATTTTTAACGCAATATGTATTACATATACTTCAGTTTTAAACTAATCCTTTAAAATATGAATTTACAATAAAGAATATTTACAATTCTTTGAGGCATTCAATTTTAAATTTAATCTGGTATAGAGTCAAAAGCGTCACTAAAGCATTCTTAAGTCAAAATTGATTTTCAAAGGAAAACGCTTATTCTGGTAGCTGGAGCATGATGACGATGCATTAGTTCTAAATAACTCTCTATCTTCTAAATTATCACGTATGACTTGATAAACAAATACGCCTTAATAAATAAAGAGGTAATGCAAATAATGCTTCATACTTCATTTTAAATTGTTAAATATTTAAAAATAAAAATGAAAACTAGAAACTCTTAAAAAGCAATTTTTCCAGTAAACAAGAAGAAAACTTTTTCAAACTTTCCGTTTAATAGGACACATGTCGACTTTATAAAAAGTACTCTCAAATAAATCGTAAATTTCTACCACTTCTTTTATTCCATGTTGATATAAAATAAGGCATAAAGTGAAATTAAGTAATAGTTATAATTTATTTTTATATTAAAATATAAAATAGCAAAATTACTTTAGTCTGTATTATGAAAGCGATATGTCTCTTTTCTCTCGTTTTTTAAAAAACGCCTTAGGAGTATTTTCTGTTGGATTCAAAGAAAGATCATATTAAAAGCTTAGTATTGCGCGTTATATATGAGTTCATTATGATGAATGAATTTTTAAATGTGATTTTCAGTTATCTAACATTCTCTTTGATGAATTTAAAAAATAATATTCTTATTCTCCGCAGGATTCACCTTTAGATTCTCTGTTTGCTTCAAACACTTATGAGTATCTTTAATTTGACTATCAATACTAATATAACCAGCAATGATGACAAAGCTAAGCTCGTTTAAAATTAGCGTTGAGCTCAACCAGACATAACCATAAATTTTCGCTGTATTATTAGTACTATAAATCATTTTGTTTTATAACAGTCTGGAAAATTCCTTCAAATTCTGAAAGTCATTTTTTTCGCCATATGTCGCAAAATATCGCTAAATTTGGCGATATTCTTTCATTTGGCGCCACGCATGTGTACCCTGTTTGACTGAATGTACCTTGATGTATGTACTATTCTGAAGACCAATTCTTCCGTCAAATGTCGTCAAACTTTTTGGGGACAAGCTTTTGCCATTGGTAATCTTGAAAATCGATTTTCCCTCCAAATAACTCCAGTGTTACCAATATTTCACCAAATGTCTCTAAATTTGGGGAACTGTTCCCAACTTTGGGGATTTGTTTATTGCCAACTGTTCAACAACTCAATAATTGTTTGAATCTTCAATCCCTTTGAAAAGCATTGATACTGAGTGATCCCAAAATGAGCCACTAATCCAATTTTTTTGGAATATGTGACATAACCCAATGATATTATCGTGCCCGAAAACGTTAGAATATAAAATTTAGTCAAAATCGTTAGAGCCGTTTTTAAAGATAAAATTTTCGTACACGCGCATTCATAGAGAGGATACGAAATGTTTGTTCGTTTTATAATATAGGAAATGTAACTGAGTTTAGCAATAATTCTGTAAAAGATGCATTTACCGTAATGAAAGTTTACGATTCTTTCAAGTGTTCATCTCATTTTTAATCTTGCTCGAGTTATTAGAATTACAAAATTATTCTTAAGGCAATGCTTCCCGATGCAGGTTTTCTCCTGTCCGGAATGTAAAATCGCACATAATCCTTATTTATTTAGGTGATTACTCACTACCAAATATAAATATTGAGTAACGAATTTCACCAACATAATATAAATGCCCTATACCAACAAAGACGTATTAAAAATATATCTCCTTAAATTCTGAGTATTTTAAAAATCCCTGTAAACTATGATATTTCTACTTGTAGATTTTTTTTGAAATTTTATCGTCTTTTAACAAATACTTATAATTTAAAAATAACACTTTTAAATTTGCAATACATCCGCATAGGATGTCTACTTTCTGATGGTAAAACTCGTTTTTTGATAGTTAATTTAGGTAACGGTAATCACCTAATTAAATTTTCAACACTTCACTAAAAATTGTTAATTATTAACAGATGAAAATAAAATAAAAAATCTTTTCAACAAAGATATTTTTATAGTTTCCAACATCGCGCTTTATTACTTATCACTTATTTCGAATAGTAGTACAATAGAACGCCGATTATCAGAACAAGTCGGGACCGACCCTAGTTCGGATAAATGGACAGAGAATTTAAGGGATTTTCTGACAATACTAAAGCCTTCACACGTTATCTAAGCTTAGGACTGGCAGCACAAGTTAGTGCTGGCGTGTTTAAAAATTGTTTTTCTTTATCTTTTTACCTTTTTTTTTTCGTTTACATTTTTATCATAATTTTTTTTTCTCTTTTTAGAATTTTCTGAACTCCAGAGATTATAATTTAAGCAAAAAATCTTTTGATTGCTGCTTGCTTTAACGAAGACATTCTTTTAAATGGTGCCAAATCTCTAATTCTTCTTAAATACGTTAGTTGAATAGGATCAACGTTCTTCTGGCGTTCGAGCTATTTCTCTAGCTGTTTCCAAACATTCAAAGGCTTCCTTATGCGATGGACTTGAGTTATTTTCAGAGCATCCGTTTTCATTTTCTTCAAATTCTTTTTCATCATGAATCTCATCCACAATCTCATCACCATTTAAAATCTGATATCGAGGGTCATGTACTTCACTATTTAACCACTCGATAATTTCATTTTTTCATAGCTTAGGATTCTTCCCATCTTCTTTATTGTTTTTCATCTCATTTTCTGATCCACTATCAGTTTTTTCTTTATTTAAATTTTTACTCCAATACAATGGATAATTGGCGGTTCGGTTAAAACATTTTTGGGGAGAAATTTGCAGTTCGGATAACTGGAAGTTCGATTAAAAAAATTTTTTGAGAGAAATATGATGTTCGGATAATTGGAAGTTCGGTTAATTGGAGTTCTCATAATCGAAAAATTTTTGGGGAGAAATAGACTATTCGGATAACTGGAAGTTCGATTAAAAAAAAAATTGAGAGAAATATGATGTTCGGATAATTGAAAGTTCGGTTATTTGGAGTTTCGATAATTGGCGCTCTACTTCGTCTTATTTAATAGCGAATTTTTGTCAATAAATAAATCAAACATTTTAAATCTGAAAAGTTGGGTTTTCAGAAAGCGGGCGATTGCCAAATACGCATCTTTTTAAATAAAAACAATACAAGTACAGAAAAAATTTTAAGCTATTTTTACATATAATATAAAATAACAAACTGTTTTTTTATTACACTTAGCATTTTTACTTTCTTCTATCTTCAATAGAAGAAAATATTGTAATCAAAATTTTTTTCGACTTCCGGTTTTCGACGGATTTACATGTTTTAGGGGTCAGAGATCCCAAAAAACATTTTTATAGAAAATCTCTGTCTGTCCGTGTGTCCGTCTGTCCGTCTGTCCGTCTGTCTGTCGCCATTGTACCATCAAAAAGTGTATGAAGTTATGCATAGAATTGAACCAAATTTTTATTTTAAGTTTTTGGCTTTGGCAAGCAGATCCTCCCGGAATTTGGAAAACATTCGCCGGTAGGGGGCGCTGTAACAGCGATTTTCCTGCGATTTTGAATATTGTATCATCCAAAAGTTTATGAAGTTATGCATAGAATTGAGCCAAATTTTTTGTGTTTCTTTTTGGTCATGGCATGAAGGTCCTCCCTGAATTTGGAAAAATTCCGTTGGAAGGGGGCGCTATAATTACGATGTCTGTACCATTTTCTTTATTGTACAATCGAAAAGTGTATAAAATTATGCATACAAT
Organism: Maratus speciosus; assembly: GCA_963932465.1. Taxonomy (NCBI): domain Eukaryota; kingdom Metazoa; phylum Arthropoda; class Arachnida; order Araneae; family Salticidae; genus Maratus; species Maratus speciosus. The sequence goes on along the minus strand of OZ010790.1, from coordinate 416,867,352 downwards.
TGAACCAAATTTTTTGTGCATGTTTTTGGCTTTGGCCAACAGGTCCTCCTTGAATTTGGAAATATCGCGCGGTAAAGGGGCTCTGTGATAGCGATTTTTGTATACTTTTCTTGATTTTTCGTAGTTCTATTGTCCATCGGCGGCTCATGCAAAGGCGGGAACTCACTTCCTGCTAAGCCGGTTATTCGCAAACATCTGATAACAACCGAATAAGGAAAAACTATTAATTTTAACAAATATCATGATATAGATTAACTCGTTTATAGTTAATTTAATTGACTGAAGCAGGAATTTAAGATGAAAATCAAAGTTGGTGTAGTAATGAACTAATAATATTGAAGTATTAACATGTGTAACTAGTTTTTGAAATATTAAGATGTATAAGATAGAAGAAAGTTTTGGGATTGGCACATCCAACTAGTTTTTTTTCAATAATAATAGGTAAAGTTTTGCCTGAAATTGTTTTCAAGTATTTTATATCAGCTTCAAAAACGTTCCTTTAAAAACTTAGTACTACAAACTATACGTTCGTTGATTAATTTTCTTTACTCAAATAGAAAAAAATATTACATTTTATGGTAAATGACATTCAAATAAAGTTATCAGTTATTTTTACACTACCTATTATTTAACACTGTCATTCCCAAATTTGTTCATTTTTGTTCCTTCAACATGAAGATGTATTCTTCTTTTCTTTTATTTTAATTAGTGATCTACCAAACTTCGGTTTCGTTTTCGTTACAAAATTTGCCAAAACGCGTTTTCAGCTAAAATGCTGCCAAGAATTCAGTCGGACTGAAACTTGAGCGAAGCTAGCTGTATTCCAAAAATCTCGTTTCTTCCTTCTGTAATTTTCAACATTACTCATTGATTTGAATTGTATCGACTTAAATGAGACACTCTTTATCTATTGTTACGGACTTCATTGTTTATAATTATCAATCATAAATGAATCAAGACGTGAGTGCAAATTATACAGCAAGCAATGCATATCAGTCTAAACTTTAAAGACGTTTTTCACGTGGTCATGAAAGCTTCAGACTTAGGGTAATATAATTTTTTTAGTTTGAAACCGCAGAAGTGTTTTGAATACCCTTTGATAAAGTTCTCATATAACAGATGACCATTTAAAAAATCATTATCAAAGATAAATAGAGGTAAATGTATCTGAAATATTTTCAATTAGATGAAATTCGCATAAGTAGAAGATCATTTCTGTGTCGTTTGTGAATTAATTACATTTTATTTTTTATCAAAATAATAAGTTTTGATCAGAAGCACACACAGCCAACTTTGGCCACACGTATAATTAATTAATAATTATGTATATTTAATAAACACTTACAATTAATTAATAATTATGTATATTTAATAAACACTTATAATTATTTAATAATAATGTATATTTAATAAACACTTATAATTAATCAATAATATGTACATGTACATTTATATATGTATTAATTACTTTAAAAAACATTTTTAAACATTTTCGTTTTCGTTTTCATTTTCGGCCGAAAATAAAAAAATTACCGAAATTCAGTTTCGGTTTCGGTCTTAAAAACCTGTTTCGGTCAATCCTTAATTTTAATCATATTTTTACATATTTATTTATCTTTATTGTAATATGCATTTTTAAAAGTATAATGTATTATTAAGACAGATTTCGGCTTAAAAGCAATTCTTTAAAAAATCAATTTACCATAAAAAAAAAATAAGTTTACGATTATCTGACGTTTAGAACTTTAATTTTAATCTCGTTTCGAGTCAGTGGCATCACTAAAACACTCTTGAGCAGAAATTGATTTTCAAAGGGAAACGTATATTCTGGCAGTTGAAGCATGACGACGGCGCATTAGTTCTAAATTAGTTTCTATCTTCCAGTTTGTCACGTATGACTTGATAAACAAATACGATTCAACAAATAAAGACAAAAAGCAAACACTTCACTTGAAATTGTTAATTAGTAAAAATTAAAAAATTAAATTAAAAATGTAAAAAAAAAATTCTTCAATAGATTTACAGAATGTTGATAAAATTTGCTCATGTGCAAAATGTTATCATTAAAATTTAAAGTTTTATAACAAATACCTTTTTTTACAAAATCCTTACCAAAATTTAATAAGAGTAACTGGAAGACTTAATGAATGTCATGGGGAAGTTTAAAATTATAAGTACAGTTTAGTCATAGTTTTGAGGAATATTTTTAGAAATCGGAATTGCATAATCATTCAGTTGAAACATACGTTTACTAAATATAGAGAGAGGTGCATATAACATAGTAAGTATACTACATATATTTTTATTGAAGAACATTTCCTTACATAAATAAATTCATACCACGAGAGTTAAATTGGATTTAAGTTAATTTCCTTGAAGAAAATTAAATTTTCCAGATCTGATTAAGGAACAAAATGATTCCGTTTGCTTAACATACTTTTTTTTATTTGCATTTCATTCTTATATTTGTTTTTAATTCTTCCATACGCATACATACATAATAACGTTAAAATTAAATGTAAAAGAATGATGAAATAAAGGCCTACAATTTGTCTTCTTTTTACCATTTTTGTATTTTACATTTATATTTTGTTTTCGTATTCTGACATAACTATTTGAAACTTCCTGCGTCAACACTGATTAAATTATTTTAAAATTATAGGTTTCATAAGCTACTGTATTTTTATTCAAAATTTTTTTAGGATGAATGAATTCTTGTATTGACGAAGATTAAATATATTTACACTTTATCTTTGTGATTACTTTTTATTAATACACATTTTTAGTTAAATGCTCTTATGCCTTCAATCCTGGTCAAGAAATCGACAAATGAGTATTTAAACATGCTTAAGCAAGCTGATGTCAATAAAGCAATGAGATGCATACAGCAGTTTCCAGAGGCTCATACACACTCCAACGTTGAAACAACATCCATTGAAGAAGACAGTCTATATAGAAATTACCGTAAATAAACGAAAGTGGTTCATTTATGGAAAAGTGGTATTTACTGATTGTGTCTGTTTCCCTTTGTCCCCTTAAAGCTCCCCTGCACTGAAACTCTCCGATCGCGAAATTCCATGTTAGCCTATGCAGTGATGGAACAGTTTAGCAGCAGAGAATTAATTGACACCGCTAAATTTTATTAGTATTCTTCGTCTTATTTCAGGATAGAATTTCTGAGACTTTTCAAGGCGAAGAATACTATAAAAAATTAGTGGTGACAAACGCCCATCTGCTGCGCCACTGTTCCATCACTGCCTATGGGAAAACTTTGAAATGCGATTACTCAATACCTAATAAACTTATTAAAATACGAGACGTACGAGAAATTAAGTACATAAAAAATCCCTATAAACTTTGAAATTTCCACTTGATTAAATTTTATCATCTTCTTAAAAATACTTAAAATTTACGCAGACAATTTTTAAAAACGCACATCATCGGCATCTGACGTCTACTTTCTGATGGTGAAAACGGTATTTTAATAATTATATTAGGTATTGAGTAATCGCGCTTCAAAGATTTCCCATAGATTAACATGCGATTTCGCGATCGGGGAGTTTCAATGCAGCGACCCCTTAATCCACGAAGGGATTCGTAAGTAGCAATGACATCAAAGTGATAGCAGATTAACAAACATTTTTATCGCTACAAGCATTATTGTCATATTGAGACCATTAAAAAATACTTATTAAATATAAAATCAGCATTATTTTTTTTATCTATGTATCTGTTTGAAAAAAATCAATACAGCAAATACGTATTTATAAAAAAGGGCAATTTGGAAGACAACACATAACTTCACAGAATAGCTGACCTTTAACTTCATCTCAGAAGCTTCTTTATAAATAGCCAAAAATATTAATATAAAAATATCTACTGTCTTCTGCAAAACTTTAAGAAGTAATGCGAAATTAAAAGAAAGCCAAACAAACTTCCATATTGGCAGAGTTTATTTAACCTCCTCAATACTCAGACCAACATGATATGTAATCCCAAATGTCATTTTCAAATGAGTGTAAAACAGATCTAAACATGCTTTAGCGGATAAATCACTAATTATCATAGACTTCCATCTACTAAAAAGTCAAGAATCCACTTCAATAAATCTAGAGTTATTTAAAGAGTATTATTTAGAGTATCCTATAGGCGACGACAGAACTGAGGATATTTTAAGCTTCTGAATAACTGATATAAATAAATACTTTTTATATATTTATACAATTGAGCCTGCATATAATGAAGTCGATGGGGCTTTGAGAACATTTGATATATCCTTATTCATAATAACCAATACAATATTTAAAAAATTGGAAAGAGACGTGCTTTTTTTATAAAAAAATTAATCAAATCACTTTAAACATTTTAATATACAGGGTATCTCAAAAATATAGCGACAAAATTTTAGGGGAGGTAGGACAGGACACATCATAAGGATTGAGAATTGCATAGCAACTTATGACCGGAAGCGCCATCCTACTCCGCTAGGTGGTGCTCTGCACGACAGTGCTGGAAGAGGAAGTAAGGATTTCCTCCTTTGTGCGGAAGCCAGCATACGAAGATCATGCAACTGTATACGAAAGGTGATCATGAATACATGCACTTAGTGTATGAAATAGCAGTGGGCAATGGACAAGCCGCTGAACAAATTCATCAAGAACGCTTCCCAGACAGACATCAAACGCAAAATAGTTTGTTTGCACGTATGTGCACTTCGAGTCGTTACATGCCTTTCATCTCCAAAGGGTTCAGTTACTGCTTCTCGATGATCATCCTGAATGTGTGTGTTCTGTGTGGGCACGTTTAGTCGGCGACTGCTTCGTCGGGCCGTACCTATTACCATCCCACATGACCTCCACAAACTATCTAATCTTTCTGAAGCAGGTTCTTTCTAGCTTACTTTACTATGATCCACAAAATGTGAGGCGCAGCATGTGGTTCTAACATAATGGGGCGCCTCCCCTTTTTGGACTGGTTGCTATTAAAAATTTGAACAGGTCTTTTTCGCATCGATGTATTGGGCATGCTTGACCGGCTCCATTGCCCCCACGCTCATCTGATTTATCGATCATTGATTTCTTTCTGTTGAGCGCCGTCAAAGCTCTCGTATATCACGAGCCTGTGGAGTCTGGAATGGAGCTCGTTGCAAGACTCGTCTGAGCTCCTGCTACAGTCAAAGAAACTCCCGGTGTGTTCTACCGTGATCGGCAATCAATGCTCCGTCGGTGTCAGGCATAGTCTGCGTCTGATGGGGCAAGCTACGAGCATATGTTGTAAAGATATGAATTGTATTCATTTTGTACGCTATTTGCACTCATGACGTTTGATAAATGTTTCTAATTAATCAGTCTCTTGTGTCCTTTCAAATCTTCTACCTCTGCTACAACTTTTTCTTAAAGTTTCCGGTCATGGGTTTCTATGCAATTCTCAATCCTTATGGTATACGCTACCTCCTTTAAAAGATTGTCGCTACATTTTTGAGATACCGTGTAGTTTAGAGAAAAAATCAGTAACGTTTTTTGAACACTGAATTTAAAATTGATTTACACAATTTTTTTTCAAATGTATAAATGAAATTGCACTCAATATTATGTTTTTCGAAATGTAAGACTTTTAGACTTTCCACGGAACCTTTATATGACACTGATTCTTTGTTTTCCAATTTTGAGTCGCCATCTTCAGATTCCTCAGATTTGCATGGATTTAGAGTTTTAGGAATTATATTTTCATCTATTTCTTGATCTTCTTTTTCTAGTTTGCTGTTACTTTTAATATAATCAGTCAGTGTAATACAATTAGTTACATTTCTGTTTTCCTTTAACCTATCCTAAATAAACTTTCTTCAGAATTATTTTCTGAATAGAAATCTACATTTTTTTGTTCATTAAAAAATCCTGCGTGTTTCGAGTAAATTTTAATTGTTTTAGGCCGATAGAACGCCACGCATTTTCTAAAAATTCACATGCGATTTTTACAACAGCACACTCTGATTCAATTCAAATTTCAGCATAAGTCTTAGCAAATTTCAGCATCTTCTCTTCATGTTGTATTTTATTTTGATGAATTTAACATCCAGATCTAAAGGGTATTTGAAATGACGTTTTCCGGAAAACGACAGACTAATGAGTTTAAGCTGGATGTTTCTTTTATAGTCAATGCAATTATTAATCAAACTCAAAATGTGCCTATACTGTTTTGACATATCATTATCAAATTCTTTAAGCTTTTGCACTGCACTAACACTATACTGTGAAATACTAAGCTCAGGGCTGCCAAAGGCGACTATTTTTTAATTCTACCTCACACCAATTTCTCAAAACGAAAAATATTGACATACTGTTTGTGAAAATTTGCAAGAGAAATATACTACAAAATCTGTCTTTTTTTTTTTTTAAATAGTGGTGCGAATAGAAATGAAAAATAGTAACTTGTGGAAACGCTGTAAGTTTAATGTGAATTCCAGTGTATTCCAGAAACGTCAAGTTCTGGAATAGCCATCAAGGCAGCACCAGTCAAAAAATGACCTGGTGTCAGGACTTGTAGATCACTTGGATCGTTCGACAGAGGACATAAAGGTCTAGAGTTCAAACAGGCTTCAATTTGTGACAATAATGTAGAGAATTCTTCAATTGCAAATAGTGAATTTTCCATTGTTCTACGTAGATGATATTTCACAGATTTTATGTTAGCTTCCCACAGCCCACCAAAATGTGGAGCAGAAGGGGGATTAAAGTTCCAGATGATACCTTCATTAGCCACATAATTCTGTAATGTTTGATCCTTACTAATGGAGGATACGGAATTGTATAACTCACGCAGTTCCCTACTTGCACCCTTGAAATTTCCTGCGCCTAACCAACTCAGCTGGTTTACCTCTGCGGGCAACAAATCTTTTCAGAGCAGCCAAGAATGTGGAAGCTGTCAAATCCGAAACCAATTCAAGATGAAAAGTCCTTCCGGCCAGAGCCGGGAGGAAGAGGTAGATTTCATAATCCTTATTTTAAAAAAGCCAACTTATATCATGCAAACACACGAAGCTCAATTTAGAGGAAACCGAATATAGGAGATTCAATACTAATTTTTATCAATATAATGAATAAGAATTTCGCGAAATTAGTCAGCTTTATCCAAGCTGCTTTTCTTTAAAGTAACTTATATTTGGCTGCCAAATTCGGCAATTTCTTAAAGTGCCTGTCATTTTAAGACAACATGGTGGATGAGGCTAAGCAGTGAACTTGGTCGAGACCTTAGTAATTGCTCTGCACATGCTCACTCACATCGGAATCGGTTAATATATAGGAGTGCTGTCGCATGCAAAAAATCAGATTTTTCAAAATGTCACCCACAATAGAAATTGAAACTGCTATATCTGAGCCATTTTTTAAGGTAAAGACAAACAAAAAATGCTCCTGAATCCTTATATCAAGATCAAATACTTAAGAAAGAAACCTTTTTCCATTTCTAATTTTTTTTGCACCTCACTTTAAATATATATATATTTTTTAATTTAATGGCCGCCATTTTGAAACAAGATGGCTGATGAATCTGGCCAGCGAACTTGGTCGAGGTGTTGATGTATACTATCCACATGCCTTCTTACATCGAAATAGGCGCATATGTGTGTTATCGCGCGACAAATACAAGATCGTTTCAAAATGTTAGCCATGCTAGAAATTCAAAGTGCTATAAATCAACCATTTTTTAAGATATCAACAAAAGAACAAATTTTCAGAAACAAAAACTGCTCCGCAATCTTTGTATCAAGGCCAAACACATAAAAAAAATCTTTTTCATTTTCCAATTTTTTAATACCTCATTTTGAATTTTAAATTTAATTTTTCTTAAATGGCAACCCTTTTGAAACAAGATGGCGAATGAAGCTGGCCAACGAACTCGGTCGAGACATTGGTATGTACTATGTACAGACCAAGTTACATCCAAATAGGTTCATAAATACGCCTGTTATCGCGTGACAAAAATCAGGTCGTTTTAAAATGTCAGCCATAAGAGAAATTCAAAATGCTATTACTCAGCCATTTTTTTTTAGATATAGACGAAAGAAAAACTGTTCCGGAATCTTTGTATTAAGGTCAAACACATACAGAAAAAATCTTTTTCATTTTCCAATTTTTTGGTATCTCATGTAAATTTTTTTATTTTTTAATTTTTTTAAATGGCCGCCATTTTGAAACAAGATGGCGGATGAAGCTGGGCAACGAACTCGGTCGAGATATTTGTATGTACTATGTACACACCAAGGTACATCCAAGTCGGTTCATAAATACGCCTGTTATTACGTGAGAAAAATCAGGACGTTTCAAAATGTCAGCCACGCTAGAAATTCAAAATGCTATAAATCAGCCATTTCTTAAGATATAGACGAAAGAAAAACTGCTCCCGAATCTTTTTATCAAGGTCAAACACATAAGAAGAAAATATTTTTTCAATTTTCAATTTTTGGTACCACATTTCAAATTTAAATTTTTCTTAAAAATTTAAATGGCCGCCATTTTTAAACAAGATGGCGGCTGAAGCTGGCCAACGAACCCGGTCGAGACATTGATATATACTATGTATAAACGAAGTTACATCCAAATCGGTTCATAAATACGCCTTTTATTGCGTGACAAAATTCAGGACGTTTCAAAATGTCAGCCACGCTAGAAATTCAAAATGCTATAACTCAGCCATTTTTTAAGATATAGACGAAACAAAAACTGCTCCGAAATCTTTGTATAAAGGTCAAATACATAAGAAAAAAATATTTTTCCATATTCAATTTTTTGGTACCACATTTCAAATTTTAAATTTAAAAAAAAATTTAAATGGCCGCCATTTTGAAACAAAATGACGGATGAAGCTGGCCAACGAACTCGGTCGAGAGATTGGTATGTACTATGTACACACCGAATTACATCCAAATCGGTTCATAAATACGCCTTTTATCGCGTGACAAAATTCAGGACATTTCAAAATGTCAGCCACGCTAGAAATTCAAAATGCTATAACTCAGCCATTTTTTAAGATATAGACGAAACAAAAACTGCTCCGGAATCTTTGTATAAAGGTCAAATACATAAGAAAAAAATATTTTTCCATTTTTAATTTTTTGGTACCACATTTCAAGTTTTAAATTTTTTTTTAAATTTTAAATGGCCGCCATTTTGAAACAAAACGGCGGATGAAGCTGGCCAACGAACTCGGTCGAGACATTGGTATGTACTATGTACACACCGAATTACATCGAAATCGGTTCATAATTACGGTAGTTACAGTGTGACATAGGTCAGATATATATATATATATATATATATATATATATATATAAATTTTGAACGGAGGGTGGTTTCGGGGTCTGGGGGTCATGATCGATGAAAATATACCAAAATTTTTTGAAATCGCTTTCCTCCGAACGGCTGCAATAGGTAGCTTTTTTGTAAAGAAAGCTACCTAATAGCACGAGTTGAAAAACAAATAAAAATAGCAATATGACTCTTAAACGACTTGATATTTCTACGATTTCTCTCCTTGCACATAAATAGGCCGGCATAATCAATTCCAGTCTTTGAGAATGGACGACTTGACATAACACGTATAGCTGGAAGATCCCCCATTATTTGAGTGCCAACAGATGGTGAAGCATGAAAACATTTTAAGCAACTCCTCACTATTTTTCTTACTGCATCTCGACCACTTAAAATCCATAAATTGGTTCGAAGAACAGCTAAAAGAAGCTGTGGACCAGCATGTAAATAAGTTACATGATAATGTTTGATAATTAATGCAGTTATATGATGTGTCTTAGGCAATAATATTGGGTGTTTCTGATCTTCTGAGACATTAGCATGTCTCAATCTTCCACCAACACGCAAAATACAATTATGATCCAGGAATGGGTTTAAAGACAAAAGTTTACTTGAAGATTTTAAAGAGTTGTGATGACTTAAATCAGATATTTCATCACGGAAACACTCGTTTTGAACTATTTTCAGAATTTTCGTTGTGGAATTTGAAAGCTCTAAGACTGAGAGAAAACCATTTACTCGATTTGATAACGACTTTCTTGCATTGTCTACAAATCTTAAGCACCACGCGACGATTCGTACTAGTCTATTCCAAGAAGAATATCTGAAAATCAGATGATCATCATTAAGTTTAGAAATATTTACAACACAATTCCTCTTTTCTTCCTTTAGGATAATTTCTTGTACATCCTTGCCTTCAAATGATTCATTAGACGGTTTATCCCATGGCTCTCTTAACCATTTAGGACCATGAAACCATAACTCACAATTCACTAATTCCGATAGTAGCATACCTCTTGTTCCGCAGTCAGCTGGATTTTCAAGCCTGCGAACATGATTCCACGAAATATTAGGCAGTGTTTCTTGGATTTTAGCAACACAGTTTGCTACAAAGGTTTGCCATCTATGAGGCTCTGAAGAAAGCCATGCCAACGCAACTTTAGAATCAGTCCACGCAAACACTTCACTCTCCTTGAGACTTAAGTGATCCAAAACAACCTTTAGCAAATTTGTCAAAAAAAGAGCTGAACAAAGTTCCAATCTTGGGATTGACTGAGTCTTAATGGGTGCGACCTTAGTTTTAGATTTCAAAAGATTTACGGTGATTGTCTCATTCTGAGAAACTGAACGCATATATATTGCTGCACAATATGCTTTTTCAGACGCATCACAAAAGGCGTGAATTTGAAGGTTTATCTTATCTGCAGATAATACAAATCGAGGAATTTTCAACTTAGAAATTACCTTTAAATCATTCCGAAAAGATGTCCACCGTTTACTATGTTCTTCACTAATTAGCTCGTCCCAGGTAAGTGAAAACTTCCATAAGTCTTTCAGCAGTATCTTCATGAAAACAACACAGGGGGAAAGCAAGCCTGGCGGATCAAACACCTTTGCAACTTCTGACAAAATATCTCTTTTAGAATATCTGTCCTTTTTCTCATGGACTAAAGCAGTGAAACAGAAGAAATCACCCGTTAAATTCCATTGAATTCCTAAAATTTTTATCCCGCCATCATTAGTCAAGAGCAATGACTCTGTACTTTCCTTACATTCTTCAGAAATATTCCTCAGTACTCCAGGTACATTTGAAATCCATTTTCGTAAATTAAAGCCACCTCGTTTCATTAATAATGTCAATTGACTAATTAGTTCCACAACTTCTTCCTCATTCTGGCCGCCAGAGAGAAAATCATCTACATAAAAATCTTTCAACACAGCTGCAGATGCCAAAGGAAAATCGTTTTTCTCATCTAAGGCAAGCTGATGAAGAGCTCTTGTAGACAGAAACGGGGCAGATGCTGTACCATAAGTGACCGTTGTTAAACGATATTCCTCTAACGGATCCTGGGAATTCTCTCTCCAAAAAATTCTTAAAAAATCTCTATCTTCTGGATTAATCAATATTTGTCTAAACATTTTCTCTATATCTGCTCGTACAACAATAGGAAAAGCTCTAAATCTTAAAAGAATTGGAAAAAGTTCCTGTTGTATACGGGGTCCGAACATTAGAGTATCATTCAAGGACACACCAGAGGTAGATTTAGCAGAGGCATCAAAAACAACTCTTAATTTTGTCGTCGTACTTGATTCACGAATTACCGCATGATGAGGTAAATAAAAAACAAATGTAGGGACTCTTTCCAATTTGGATATTCGTTCCATATGACCCAAATCCGAATATTCCTTCATAAACTCTCGATAGTTTTTATAAATAGACTGTTGTTTTGAAAGCTTACGTTCCAAAGAATGAAATCGGTGTATGGCTAATTCCTTAGTATCACCTAATTGCGATGGAGAATCTTTAAATGGAAGTTTCACAACAAATCTTCCAGAACTATTTCGAAAATAATTGCTCTTAAAATGGTCTTCACATTCTTGTTCTTCCTTAGAAATTCGAACTAGCTCAGGAATGGAATCTAAAGACCAAAACTTTTGAACTAAATCATCTAGTTGAAATTGAATATTATTAACAGAAAATGTATGTTGACTTGTATCAAAAGAGGTAGTTCCCGTAATTATCCAACCAAGTTTAGAACATACGGCGAAGGGTAGAGTTTCTTCTCTTTTTATAACTTCCCCTTTAAGCAATGTAAAGAAAACGTTAACACCTAACAAGATATCTACTGGTCTTGATTCAAAGAATATTGGGTCTGCTAGAACTAAATCATTGAAATTATTCACAATATTTGAAGGAATAGAACTATACGGCACATTTGATGTGATTCTTTTTATCACAAATGCTCTAGTGGCAAATCTCACTTCAGAATTAAAATGGGGAGTAAAATTTAAATTTACCTCTTCATTAGATTCAGCATTATAAGAACCTAAACATGTAATCTGTACTTTAGTAGATTGCCTTGGCAAACATAATTTACGCATACAATTTTCACTTATGAAAGAGGCTTCACTGCCACTATCCAGCAAAGCGCGACAGTTTACAAGATTACCCAGTGAGTCACGAACCTTAATCATTGCTGTACAAAGTAGAGTTTGCTTATTTTGAAATGAATGTAATCCCGACACAGAGTTGTTTGGAAATTCAAAGATGCTAGTACAAGAAGTTTGATTTAATGACTCAGTTGGTCTCGGCTGAAATTCTGGTGCGTTCGGAGACAGAGGGCCAGTCGGCGTTTCATTTACACTATCTGAATAAGATTTCGGGTCTCTTGGAAGATGTAAAATTGTATGGTGAGGCTTATGACACACTTTACATTTACTTAAACTCTTACAGATTTTTGCATGGTGTTTATCTAAAAGACAATTGTAACACAAGTTGTTTCTTCTAATCAATTCTATTCTTTTATGTGCACTAAACTGCAAGAACTTAGGACATTTATACAACGGATGTGATTCCTTGCATACACAACAACTATTATTAGAAGACAACAATGTCGTTACTTTACCTTTCTTTATTTCCCTTAGTGGGGATTTGCTGTTTTGAAGGGTTCTAGCGTGATCCTTCAAGAAAGATAATAAGTTATCAAGAGTTCCCACCTCCTCCTTTTTTAATGTTCTTTCCCACCAATATCTCGTATTTTTATCTAATTTATCTGTAATTACATAAACTATCATTACTTCCGAAAATCCACTAACGTCTTGTTCAAGTACGCTTAAAGAACGCACACATTCGTTTATAACATCTACACTCTCTAAAATAGACTGTGCATTATCCGATATACAAGGCATTCCAATTAATTTCTTAATTAATGCATTAATTAACTCACGTTTATTTGAATATCGCTCCTTTAATAATTCTAAAGCTGTTTTATAGTTTGAATCAGATATTGGAAGACTCTGAATAATTTTAAGTGCGCTGTTTTTGCATGCCGATTTCAAATACTGCAATTTTTGTGACAGTCTGATAAACTCTCATTATTATCCACACTAGCTTTAAATAAATCATAAAATGATATCCATTCTTCTAAATTACCACTAAACGAAGGAAGCGTCAATTTTGGAAGCTTTACTTCTGGTATTTGAGATTTAGAAAGGCTATTATTTTGATTCGATTCATTTAAAGTAAATTTTGAGTTTTTCCGGTTAACACTTAACCAAAGATTGTCAAGTTTATCCTGCACGGATTGTTGCTCATCAACAAAATTATCCACATCTTCTTCTTTGCATTGTGAAAAAATTGCATTAAAAATTTCATGTAATTCCTCATTTAATTTTTCGATTTTATTTTCGAATAAAGCAAGCTGACTAGAATCAGCATCATCTATCGAACTAATAATATTATTTTCGAGTTTAGTTACAGTAGCTTTTAATACTCGTTTTCTAACTAAAATATCTTTAAATTCTGCCATAATGAGATAATATTAACAAAAAAGACTCACCGAATAGTATAGATGTTTAAATGACGCATCTTCTTTATTTACTTATTGCATCATAACTTCAGAACGATGACATGATTACACTTGAAAACGAAACTCCTCTTACCGTTCGTTCTATCACTCAATTCAACAACAACAAAAATATCAAATCTCCGGCTCGACGGACCAAAAATTATGTAGCGCGCTGGTTGAAATTAAATAAACACAAACTCGTCAATAACTCACAACACTTAATAAATAACAAAGTGAACTGTATCACACGTTTAATTACAAACCCTCTTGGTTTCACACTCTTAGAATAGAATAAATTACATGTCAACAAAAAAGAACGTTGCCATTTTTTTTTAGAAATTAAACTTACACAAAAATGCTCGCACTGAGCGTTGGCAGACGATAAGTAAATTTCGAACAAAATATACTACAAAATCTGTTTTTTTTTTTTTTTTTTTTTTTTTTTTTTAAATAGTGGTGCGAATAGAAATGAAAAATAGTAACTTGTGGAAACGCTGTAAGTTTAACCACAAATCCACTGTCACCGTATAGGTGCCAGTGGAAGACAAAATGTTAAACCGTTCGGCAATATCCACACATTTTGATTATTTTGAAACTCTACAAATGATTCCACATTTTCACAAATCGAAGTTTCGAACATTTTCCGGTAACTATATTTTTTTTGTTACCTGATACATCTATATTGCAACAAAATAATGTAGTTAATCTGACCTCCGGTGCAGTTTTCCTTTTACCGTAAATGTAGGTTTTGGAAAAGATTGACAAAAAGCATTTTTTCTCATTAGCATTCAAATCTTGCTGTGTACTTTCCCCATTAGAGTTTTAGAAACAATTCCAAGTCTATTCTTAAATCGTGGGAATCATCCATTACCTGCAATAAGACCTTTTTTTTTAACTGCAGAAAATTGCATATCTATTTTTATCGAAATATGTCTGTTAATAGATATACATTTTGCTCTGATTTGCATAAACCACTTCAAAGGGCATTTTCAATTATGTCGAAAATATAAAAGGTGAAATGTGATCAAATCGTATGAACTTTCTTCACATGTCAATCAACGTATAATGAACGACTTTTTTAATCTTACGTTGAAACTGTTTTCAGCCGAAGACAACAGAATTTTGTGATATTTTTTGTCAATAAAGCATTATCTGGAGTTCAGAATGTTTTGCGATTCCACACTTTTTCATTAACCAGTCTTTTTATTTCAATTTTAGCTTCTTATCGCAAGCACTTTCTTTTTTCACCCGCCGTGGTATAAGAACACTTTAATGGAAAAACAACCAAAAATCACTATGACTACCGTCCTTACATGCACATTTTCAAGATAAGAATGATCCTCAGTCTGTAGCAAACAACCTATAAGAGTAACATTCGCCACAAAAATACAACACCCGTATTCCAGCAAAACCTTCGTTTCTGAAACATTTGTACTTTCGCTATCATATTTTAGTTCAGTAGTGATAGTAAAATAGTGAAGTTGTAATTTGGTACTTGAACAGGAAAACTTTGAAATATCTACACGATATTGGCGTTTTCAGTTGTTGCAAAAGTTTCATTCCGCAAACCGGCTGTATAGGCAACTCCAAGATTAATTAATGCCGTTTGATAATTTGGATTTTTGTTTAATAGTTGAAAATCCCTTTTGGAAAAATGAAGTATATTAATCACATCCCGTGAGTGCACGAAAGCAAGGTATGCTCAAGCACAGAGATTGTCCTAATTCGATATATAATTTTGTTATATTTATATATATTTCAGCATTTCCAATGCCATACTCCAGAAAAATCTTTGTTATCTCTTTGAAGGTCATCCGTGTTTCCTAGCAGAACTCATAGAACGTCTGTATCGCAAGCTTTGATCAGAACATTCGTCTTTAAATCTGCATTAAGCTTACACACCTGGTGCGCTATTTTTGTATCTGCCTCCTCAGGATTATCGCAAGATATATCCTCATTGATTCTCATTTCTAGGAATTATTTTCTACTGTATATGAATGATAGTAATCATAATTTAAATTTATTAATGCATCACCAATAAATTCCACCATTTCACTTGCAGCCCAATGTTTGATTAAAAATTTAACAAAACTCTGTATAAATGTTACGAATGGGGTGCTTATAAGTTCCTGGCTGTGACTAGAAAGAAAGTAACTAGAGTTAAGAAATTAAATATTTATTCAATATAATCTCCCATGAGACTGATGCTCTTGTTACATCGTTGTTGCAGCTTTTCTTGTCCACTCAAATAAAGGTCCTTTGATTATTCCCGAAACCAGCTCACAGCAGCCACTTTGACATTTCAATGTCCTCAAAATGATGACTCATAAAGTGTTCCTTCAAGTTTGGAGACAGATAATAGTCTGAGATGGCTAGGTCTGGTGAATGGGATGGATGATTGACTAGTTGGAAGCCCAGGGTCTTCAATTTGGCAGCCGCAATGTTGAACGTGTGTGCAGGTTCATTGTCATGCAACAAAAAGATCATTTTGGTCAACTTCACTTGGCTTTATTCTCGATTAACTCTTTCAGTTGGTCAGCATAATATTGACCGGTTATATTACATTTTTGAGGTAAGTAATCCACCTACAGAATGCCATCTTTGTCCCAGAAAACTGACGCCATGACCTTCTCGGCCGATTTCTTTGGCGAAATTTCTTCTGCCGCAGAGACCAAACTGTGACGCCATTCTTTTGACTGTTCATTGTTTTCCGGATCATAGATGTAAAGCTAGTTTCATCCTCAGTCACTAACCTAGCCAAAAAGCTTTGTTCAGTTTAGAAAAGGCACAAAACGGCTTTGGATGTCTGAACTCATTATTTCCGCTGATCATTGCTCAAACATTTGGACACCCACTTCACTGTAAGCTTGCGCATGTCTAGGATCGTGGTAATAATACACTCTGCACTCTCCTAGGAGATATCCAGTATCTCAGCTATCTTTTTTGGCGGATATTCCCCAGTCCTGAAGAATTTGCTCATGGAAATCATTGCGTGTCGTAGTGTCAGTTGCGGTGTGAGGCGCACACTGCAGAGCTCATCTTCAACGAAGAAACAACTAGTTTTGAAAAAAGATATTCTAATTTACAATGTGGTGCAGGAAGGACACTTCTGTAGCAGTGTTTGTGTCATCTCAGTGCGAATGTCCTTTGCTGACTTTCTCTATAGGAACAAAACCTTCATGAAGCCTCGTAACTCCAAAGACGTGAAAATTTCTTGTGCCTCTGTTAAAATGATGTCATAAGTTAAAATAAATGCTACATAATATAATTTTTTAAGCGTAACCATTCCTTTTTCTCTCTGCCTTGTGAAAAATTTTAATATCAATCTTTCCTCTTTTAATACATTTCGAGTAAATAGGGGTCAGTAAATTTCTAGCTCGAATACGAGGAGTTTAACTTTGTTTTTCTTTAACATCATCTTTCGCTAAATATAAAACTTAAAAAAATTACTTTGAAATGATCCTATTAATTTGTCGACAGACGGTTTTTTGTTTTATAAATTAAAAAGAGACTTGAGGATAAAATATGTGAAAAATGGGTTTTAATTTCTTCACATATAAAATTTAATCATAATATTACCCCCACCATCTATTTAAATAAAATATAATTTCTATATTAAAATGAAGACTAAAACAAAAATCAAATAATCACTATCGTTTTCCTTTTTATTTCTTTCACACACAAAAAAGGGAGAAATTCAGTTGCCATCAATGCAGAAAAGACGTTAAACTTACCAAAATATTAATATCTTGAAAACTAATGATTTTTTTTTCAAATTCGAAGTCTACTTTTCACATTCTCGAATCCATACGGATAATTGGTGCTAACGTGATCGCCCCATGTTCCATATTCCAGTATAAGTAGCGATGAAATATAAAAGGACAGTCGCTTTTTAGTTTAACCCTTTGCCTCACCGCGTTGCATATCTGCAACGTTCCCAAAAGTCAATGCTACCTAAACTATGCGCTTTAAAAGACGATTATATTTATTGCTGCTGTTTCCCAACACAGCATTTAATATAAATTGTTCACAGAATTTTCAACAGACGGAGACACCGAATTAATTGTTTTTGCCAAAGTTTTATTTATCAGTTGATCTGTTTCTCATCGTTATTTCTATAATTAACTTCTTAAATTTTATAAAATTAAAATGCTGGAGACGTCCCAAAATAGATTTTGTACAAATGTAATTTCGTATTTTTACAATTTTGTATCAGAAAATAAACAATACTTATAAGAAGTATGGAATTTTCTGTTTATTTGCATATGAAAAACAGCCCCTTTTACGCAGTATTTTTTAAATTTTATCTTCTATTTTATTTAATTTTTTTGACATGCTTAAAAAGTTGTATTGTAACAGCTGAGTAAATATCTTTTTAAATCAGAGTTGTTGAATTACAAAGAGTTTATAGATTTCTTAACGCAAAAAAGTTTTTATAAAACGTTATATGTGAATTATCCAATATTCAATTTATTTCAAATAACATAGACACATTCGTTGAGAACTAACTATTTTATACTATATTAGAGATTATACTATATTAGAGAATGAAGTACATATTCGTCTTCATTCGCTTTTGGACGTTTTCCAGTAAGTTACATCTTCATACCAGCTTTAGAATAATAAATCTTTGATGTATCACAGTAATTTACTTAACCTCTTTATTTCGTTGCTTTTAGTTAATTACTACGGTGCTATCTAATAACAATTCATTTATGTTAACCCCGGAAGGAAATGAAGATCATATATACTTAAAATTAAAGTTCACCGCCAAGGATTAATACAATGATTGATTGCCTGTGGAAAAGGAAACGCAGGTGTTGGAATTCGAAAGCAAATTATTCTTAAACATAAAAGTTTAAGGTATTTTGATTAATTTATAAATTATTTGCTGCCACAGTAATCATCTTCTCACTTGTATTTTTAATGACTTTAGTAGTTTGATCAATATTTAAATACAAAGTGACCTGAAATTTCCTAGGAAATTTGAAAAGTTATTTTTTTTGACATAATTAACGGGCTTTTTTTTTAATTTAGACTATTAAGATTGGCGTTTAACTATACTGAGATACCCATTTAATTATCATGTACAGCAGGTCTGACCAACCTTTCAGTAAGCTCGTGTGCACCTAATCTAGGGGCAAACATTGAAGGGCGCCATTATTCATATGTCTGGAAACGTAGAATAATACACTGCCTCCAAAAGTTAAGGAACAGGGACTGGATGCTTTCGATTGTACACGATTTGTCGAATATCTACCAAAATTATCGGCGAATCGTTCTTCAATTTCTGGGATCTAAAGAATATATTTGATTTCATATTTCTCAGTGAAGATTTCGTCGGGAGGACAATTAGGGGGCTAATAATAAATTTAATAATAAAATAACGTTTGAGATCACCTATATAACAGAAAATACTGAAAATGGTTTGTCACTGTGTTAAATGATTATTTGGGTCCTGTTCAGCATTTGTGTGGATTTGTGTAAGCATAGCACTCTTATTCGTGAAAATGTTATTGTTTCTGTGAAAAACTCAAAAGTTTTTTGGTTATAGCATGCAGAGTTTTCAACCAAATTTAACACAACTTTCCGAAAACCTGACAAAGAACAGTAGCAAACAGTATACTGCAATTACAACATGAATATATTGAATATTTGATGAGATATGGGCAGTTGTATGAAATAATTTTTAACTGCGCATGCGTGGAAGATTTAAAAAAAAAGATTATTTTATAATTTGGTAGTCAGCTATTTAGGGCAAATTATATAAAAAGCCCAGTCAAATATCGCGAAAATTCACAAAGATAGGGGTGATATAGTAAGTTGCTTTCAAAAAACAGCTTAATTATAAGGGATTTTCCACAGCTTTCCAATCAGCTCAGAATATCTTTCTGAGATTACGCAATATTTAATTGGACTTTTTATAGAAGTTGCCCAAAATAGCTGACTACCAAATTATGAAATAAAAATTTTGAAATCTTCCACGCATGCGTAATTAAAAATTATTATATACAACTGCCCATATCTCATCAAATATTCAATATATTGTTCAAATATCGTGTTTTAATTACAGTATACCGTTGATACTGTTCTTTGTCAGATTTTCGCAAAGTTGTGTTAAATTTGGTTCAAAACTTTGTATTTTATATAAAAAAAAACTTTTGAATTTTTCACAGACACAATAACATCTCTCACGAATATGAGTGCTATGCTTACACAAATGCACACAAACATTGAATAAGACCCAAATAGTCATTTAACATAGTGACAAAATCTTTTCAGCATTTTCTGTTGCATAGGTGATCGCAAATATTATTTTATTAGTAAATTTATTATTAGCCCCCTAATTGTTTTCCCGACTAAATCTTCACCGAGAAATATAAAATCAAACATGTTCTTTACATCACAAAAGTTCAAGAACAATTCACCAATAATTTTGGTAGATATTCGATAAACCGTGTACAATCAAAAGCATCTAGTCCCTGTTCCTTAAATATTGGAGGCCAGTATATTATCTCACTACAGTAGGGAATAGGGTTGCCAGTTTGGACTCCAATATATTATTAAGGAATTTCGAATTAATACTGGTGATTCCAAAAGAAGAAGTTTACTTTAAGTAATCCAAAAATGCCTGTCATAAAATAAAGTAAAAATAAGTATTCGGAATTACTGGTATAAATTCGAATGTTCCGAATAAAAAAAGAAGCCCATACTGACAAGCCTGAATAGGAGTAGCTATATATAGACGCCTCATAATGTGAACTATAATGCTCCTAACTATGCAGAGCTTAACTGAAAAATAATTGAAATATAAATCAGAAATTATAGCAAATATAGAATTATATTTTCCTGGGAGAGTGACCTATCAAAATATTTCGTAGAGAATGGAGCAGAAAACTAAACTCCACTTCTAATAAAAAATCATGTGGAGCACTAATGATTTTAAAGAATCATCTTTTAAAATAGATTTTTATATAAAAATAAACCTCCTAATTAACAGGAATCAGAAAAGGTGCCAAGAAAACCTTCAAAGAGCAGCCATTCGAGCCGCGGGTGCGTTGGACCGCCCTGATGTTATCATGTCCTGGAGAAAAACGAACCGTTCCATTCTATTTCATCTGCAAATTGTCCCGGGTAAGCCCGGCAGGAACCGTTGGATTTCGAATTATGCCTACTTTCTGAATATCAATACATTTTTGAAATAGGGTTCGAATAGATATTTTAAAATGTATTAAGTTTGGATTGTCAAATGATAACATACAGTTTGACACTATATTTGACTTCCTTATAGTCATTGTATAGTTACATACTTTTTCTTTAATTTTCATAGAGTTAAAAAAAAAAAAGAAAATGTGTATTTAAAGGGGTTTATACATAAATTTCTAAACCTAAAATTAACATTTAAAACTAATAACTATTTAGAAAAAACAATTAGTTAACAACCACATTATAGAAAATTTCAAAACGTAAGATAAAAGTACTTTATATAAAAGAAATATGGAAAAAAATAAATACTTTCTAAGAATTTCGTTTCTGTGAATGCTTTGAAAACAGAATACGGCCTTTTAAATCGTGAGAAACTAAAATTTATCTTTATCCAGAAAACTAATTTTAGGAATGAACTATAAACTTTTGCTTACATGTTGCTGAAGATTCTGTTTTGTTTTACGTAAAAAAGACTGTAGGTCATAAATTAATTTTTTATGTAAGAATTTCTTAATAATTTTCATAATTAAGAATACGTTTTTGAATAGAACAAATACGAGAATACTTTTGGCTCTATTCATTATATCTCATTAAAAAAAAGTTTTTTCCCATTGGAGGATTTTTTAGGAAGATATAAATAAAATTTATCTCGTAGATTTGTATCATGAAACATTGTCGGATTTTAACACTATCACGATTTAAGAAAAAGTATATAAATTATATCCTTTTTCAGGGCTGTCATTTTATAAGGAACTGAAATATTGTGCCGAAAGTGCAAGTTACTACAGCTCATATTCAAAATATTAAAATAATTGAGACAAAGTAACAAGAAAAAATTATTTGTCATTTATTTATTTTTGATACTAAGTAAATGCAATAATTGTTTTTATAAATTAAATCTGGAATGTTTAGATAAGATTTTAACATTTACAAAATATAAAATACAGTACAATAAATTAGGCATACCAATACATTCCAATATTCTGAAAAACATCAGAATATTGGAATAAAATTTAGATTGGTTCAAAATATTAGAATATTTTATTTTATGCAACAATATTACCTTATGAATATGACATAAATGTTAGTTAATATTCTGTGCCACCCCCTTCAGCTTTCATAACAGCGTACAATTGATCTTGCATACTACATACAAGGTGTTCATAAACATTTCTATCAATATTAGCCCAAATAGACTTTATACGTGCCACTAACTCAGTTTTACTTGAAGGATGATTTTCTTGGAGTTTTTTCTTCATTATACGCCATAAGTTGTCGATGGGATTAAGGTTCGGTGAGTTTGGTGGCCAATGATGTTGCTTAACCTTAATGTTGCGTTGGCGGAACCAGTTCTTAGTTGACACCGATGTATGCGGTGACGCTAAATCTTGTTGAAAGATGAAACCATCTTCAAATAAATTTTCTGATGATGGAATCATGGAATATTCCAAAATTTCTTGATATATCTGAGAGTTAACCTTTTCGTAGACGATGCATAACTTTCCAGGTCCTTCTGCACTTATGCAACCCCAAACCATGACACTATCAGCAAATTTTACGGAACGTTTAAGGCATTCTTTATCAAATGCTTCTTGCTTCATTCTCCAAACTCGAATACCTTGTTTACCATATGAAACACAAAACATACTTTCATTACTAAATAATATATTTTTCCAATCTTCTTCGCTCCATAAACGTCTTGATTTACACCAATTAAATCTTATACGCTTTTGTTTTGCAGTCATGTTTTCGGTACACGAGATTCAAACTTAAATTTATAGCGACATCTTAATGTTGTCGATGTAGAAACTTCAACTCCTTCTTCTTTCAATTTTCTGTGAAAGAATCTCACACTTTTAAAACGGTTTTTCTTAACTATACGCTTCAGTTTCCTGTCATTTCTAGTAGATGCTTTTGGTTTTCGGCCGCCATTTCGGCGATTATTTTGAAATTTTCCATTTTTTAGGGTTCTGTACTTAAAAAGTAAAAACGGAACCATGATAAGATCACTCTTGTGTCTGTCTGTCTGTCACAGCCATTTTACTCGTAAACTGTGGAACGTGGAAAGTTCAAATTCGGGGAAGTAATAAAGAATGTTGACCCACATATTTTCAGATTATTAAACATTTATAAATATATTTAGTAAAAATGTACAGGGGCAAATTCAGTTGCTTGAAAAAAAATATTTTCTTTGTATATCGCGTGGGGTATCGTGTGAAAGCTTTCGTAATGCTGAATTCAAAAATACATTTCTTTTAATTTTAGGTATTACATTTTCAAAGATATAGTCGAAAATGTAGCACAAAAATATGTTTCCCCCCCCCACATCTAATTCCGAATCTACTGAAGCTAAAATTACGAAAAAGTTAGATGGAGTAGACGTTAATTTAAACCTTGCAGGAAAATTATAGCGATTACCCTAGGTCACATAGTTTTTGAGAAAATCACATTTTTCCGTTACACACAAATTTCGATTTACGGGCTTTCAGCAAAACTGTTGAGCAGCGCTGGAGGTATCTATCGTAGCAGAAGTATAAAAGCATTGTTGATCATGATTTTCGGAAAAAATTGTCAGTAATTAGCCGAGATATAAACCCTTAAAAATATGGACGGTTTGGATATATATAATGACAGGGGCGACGTACTCTATGTACCATTGGCTTTTAAAGCCTAGATAACAACTTTTAATGATATATGTGTGGAATGCAATGACCAGTAACAGTATAAAAGCAATAAACGTCAAATTGTTAAAAACAGACTAATTCAAGGGGTCTCAGGACTCTTAAAGCTTCAAAATGTTTTAGATGATAATTTTACATCTTTTCTGAACATTTTAATATAATTGTTTCCTTCAAATTCTCATTAGAACAGAATATATGGCTTTTATAATTATACCCGCTCAATAGCTTAAGCGGCCTTTTCGAAACTTTTAAGTCATTTTTCTCCAATTGACTTTTTTTAGCATAACGCGCACGATATCTCAAAAACTTTTGAATATTTTTTCATGAAATTTTCAAAACATACGTTTTATATTAATCTGTTTAAACTGAACCTAAAATTTCCTTTTTATTGTTCAAAAAAATATTTTTTAAGTAATTAAATTGTTCAAATTTTCAAAATTTTCTATTACCTAAATAGAACTTTGTATTAAAAATATAAAAATGCTTTAAATACAAATTTATTTAGGTTCATGGTCTTATTATAATCTTAAGTATAAGTAGGCGCCAAAATTTTTATTCTAGTTACAATATTTGTTTTCTAATCGTGCGCGTAAGCTGCTATACCAATATTCTGCTTATCAAATGTCTGACTGTTTGGAGCACCCTGTAAATGCTAATTCTTCATCTTGCAAATTTTTATATACATAAAATGAAAGAACGTACTTATCTTTCATCTCAATAAAAATTGTGTTTTAAAATCATATACATTTTAAGATATTAAATGTTGAATATGGTCTCTTTTTTTCATTTTTTCCAATTTTTGAGATCCTGAGACCCCTTAATTAGAATGAATTACACAAATACTATGGGATTCCGACAATTTGCTTTTTCAATACGCCTCGAGTGGCTTTAAAAGTTAATTAAAAACCTATCTGGAAAACGCGGCAAGAACCAAGGCGGCGTTGCAAATTTCTGACCTCCTTTCGAAGCGCGCTTAGTACAATGCCAAATGCAAACTTTGAACGAATGTTTTGTTTTAGCTGCACTTTAGAAAGAAAGGTTATTACTATGATGAATTAAGTTTTATGAAATGACAAATGAAGTTTAAATATGGATTTCTTTTATTGTCAGTGCCGAATTAAGTTCATTATAAAGATATTAAAATAATATTAAACTAGTCGGATGTATCAATCCCAAAACTTTCTTCTATCTCATACATGTCAATACTTCCTGATAAATGCAGCACAGCAACGCCACCGGTTAGGCGATTTATACCAAAATCTAATCAGGGACAACTTTCGTGAACTTCTAATTGAATTTGAAGTTTGGTGAAAATTCGTGCATTAGTTTTTGAGATAGAGCTATTACGGAAATCGTGAAAAGATCTGAGTTACAGTGGCACCTCTTGGGCAATTTACACCAAAAACTTATCAGGATCAGTTCATATCAGGGACTAACTGAATCTAAAGTTTGATGAAAATTCATGCATTAGTTCTTGAGATGCAGCTATTGCGGAAATCGGGAAAATTGCAGAATAGTAGCGCTACCTGTTGGGCGATTTACACCAAAAAGTAATCAGCACAAATTTATATCAGGGACTAAATCAATCTAAAGTTTTATTAAATTCCGTTCAACAGTTCTTAAGACAGAGCGCCCACAATATTTGTGTCACACACAGACAGACATTTTGTAAAAACATGTTTTTCATTACCTCTGTACCCTGAAAAGTATACATCCGTCGAAAACCGGAATTTGAAAATTTTTACGAATCCAATACTTTCTTCCTGTAAAGATAGAAGAAAGTAAAAATGAGTTATACAGAATAGCTGTATTTGATATTTTTTAGGTTCCATATCTCTTTGAACTTTCATGGTATATCCATTTACATTTTCCTAGTATATACTGTTATACCCAGCCCTACTTTGCATAATGTTTTACAAAGTGTTAGTATTCTTTTAGCAACGTTTTTTTTTAATAATACAATTACTAATTCATACATTTATTGTACGGAACCCTCTGTGCACGAGTAATACTCGCACTTGACCGTTTATTTACTTAATATTATGTTGGTATTTTACTAACGCTTGATGGAGACTAATGTAAATAATTCGATACATAACATTGATTTTAACCGTGCCGATACAAATCAACCATACGAAGTTTAATTGATTCAGGAATATCACTCACATGACCCATTTTAAGACGAAAAAGCAAACAAACTGCAAAAATAATACTGATTTCAAATAAATCGTCTGAATTCAATCAATGATGCCACCAGTTATGAATTGATGATAATTAAATAGAATTAATGTGAAATATTCTAATTTTTTGAACCACTTGAATAAATATTCTAATATTTTGACTTTAAAAATAATTTTTATTTCAAATAATCTTGTCAAAAATTATATTAATTTTAATACAATAAATGAGTTTAATCAACAATAAGTTCGTAATAAAAATATCGTTTGCATTTTTGCATTAAAAGACATTAAATTTCCAAACGATATTTTCAATTTGTAAATAAAAGTAATTATTCTAATATTTTGAATTTGAGCTGCATTTCAAAATTTGAAATTAGTGTAATTTTTAAAATGTAAACAATGCCCTTTTTCAAAACTTGTAGAAAGAACACACAATTATGCAAAAATTTCTCTTGGACGATTTGCTGCTAAAATAACATGGGGTGGTGCTTTTTTTAAATCCAGGATTGTATATCAGTTTTTATTCATTCAGTTTCAATATTTATGTATTCAAGACTTTGATTTAATTGTAGCAAAGGAAGAAATTTATATTCAAAATTAAGACCAAATTTTATGAATAATAACGGCAGAACGAATTATATCTGTTTCAAATCTGTACGTCTTCTGTATGTTAACGAATTTGTAATTTGTCGTAAAAAATCAGCGTTTACTTTGAATGTTTTTCTATCCAACTGTATATCTCTGAAACAGTATTTTTTCCTGACCATTTGTTCTGGGGAGGCCGTAAATAAATTTAAAGAATGTAACAAGCACGCCAGCAGAATGTAATTCAGGAAGGGACATGCTTTTGGAACAGATGTATGCGTGTAGCTGTAATATACAAACAGCTTACTATTTTCGTCAGGTGGGAACCCTGCTTACCTGGGGTATTCTTAAAGAAAAACATTTTGTTTCTTTATCTCTCTTATTGTACAATAATTCTAAGTCCCTTAAGATCAGAAATTTCATCTTTTTTTTTTTTTTTTTTTTTTTTTTTTAAATCATCGGAGACATTTTTTTTTTGGTTAATTAACGCTAGAAATCCAGGGAAAGGCAATAAATATCATTCGACCGTTTTTCGAAAAAACGGTTTCATAACCATAATTTAACTATATTCTGACCATAAAATGGCCAATAATATGGTCAGAATAGCGTTAAATTACGGTTGTGTAACCGTTTTCGGAAAAAACGGTCAAATGACCTGCCAGAATGCTGCAAATTTTTAACAGTGTAGCGTCTCAAACTCAGTATCAGCGTAATGTAAAAATATTGAAATGTAACTGATTTATGAACAAAAATGCGTGTTCTTTTTTAATGTCTGACATCATTTTCTGTTCAAAAATTATAAAAAAGTTACTTTTATTTGTAATGTGAAAATGGCATCAATAAGGATATAATCAATAAAAATAATAAGCCCTTTTCCCTTTTCTTTCAATATAAATGGAGTACTTCAGTTGCCACGATTACAAAATTTGTATTAAAAACTACAAAAAAATTAATATCTCAAAAACAAATTGAGATACAGCTTTCAAGTAAATTGCATTTAAAAGAGCATTTTTTTCCTTATACGACGGTGTTAAAATTTAAAATATGCGATGTTTAGAAGTTTAAAAATTTGCCGTATATATAATTGCAAAACCTAAATTTTATTTCAAATTTCAAATTGTTGCCATTCGCAAAATGACGTATGGGTTACGCACAGATATGTTTGTCCTTTATAATATAGATATTCCTTGAAAAAATTTCTGAGATGTGGGAGTCAGTAGGTTTGCTCCAGATAATCATTGCTATCCCAGACAGATTAGTGAAAAAATTCTCCTCTGCTGATGAAACTCCAAAGTATCCAGATTCTAACCTCAAGTTCGTGGAAGCCTCATGTAAGGTTGCATTGAAAAGCAACTTCCTCGAATTATGAATATCTTATTTTTATTCTTGTTTCAGATATGAACGTCATATAAAATTCAATAATGCTTGTAACATACAGAAATAGACAGTATAGCCAATTCTTTTTCGAATATTCAGTTGGAATGTCAACCTTTGATATTTTTCTTTCGCTCTACATGACAAATTTCCACGAAGAATTGCTGATTATGGATTAAAAAAAAGACATAACCAAAAATATATTTTCTATTTTGAATTTGTGTTAGCATTATTATAAGAAAACTACGTATTGAATAACTAATAATAATTTTTTAAATGCTTCAAAACGTTATTTGAGGGTTGTTTAATAATTTGTTAATAAATGTAAGATTTTTATAACCTGAATCCATTTTTAATTTATTTTAAGTACAAAATATATTTTTCATACACTTAAAAATAATTCAAGAATGAGTGCGTTAAATGTAAAAAGCAAAAAAATATACTAATTTTTTAAAGTTATTAATTTTCACTACTTTTGGTTTATCCTATGTAATCTAATGTTAATGTTTTAAAAAATGCATCGTTTTGTTTTCCATGGTTATTCATGATTTTAGTCTTTTCTTTTCCGAGGGTATCTCATAATAAAATAAAATAATGCATTACAATATACAAAAATAAACCCTTTGCTATATTAAGTCGAGGGATTAGAATTATGCACACTGTTCACACGATTGCACCATTTTAGTACCGCTGTTTTCGAATAGTGATCTTCGACTTATTTAATAACAGACATTCTGCGTTTAAATAAGACGAAAATTACTATTGGAAAAATGTAGAACTAAATGTAGCAAAGGTGCGATCCCTTCAATGCAATTACAAATATGATAAATAACAATTTTATCATATTACTACTTTTTCACCCATTAAAATATTAAACAACAGATATTTATTGATCCTTATCCTTTCTTTAAAAGCCGTTATTTAATTACTTTAGTATTTGCGTCTAATAATAGCTCATTATACTTAACCTCGGTGAAATGAAGCTCATGTATGCTTAAAGTTAAAATTCACCTCAGAGAATTAAAAGAATAAATTTCCCCTCGGAATGGAAACACAAGTGTTAGAATTTCAAAGAAATTTATTGCTAAACAGAAATGTTTAAAATATTTTAATTCATTTATAAATTATTTGATTGCGCAGAAGGTAATATTGACATATTTTTATTACGTGTGTAGAGTGATTTACATTAAAATATAATTAAATGTTATAGATTAATTCAAGACGTCGTTCCTTTTACGTTATTATCCACAATTGTAGACATTTTGTTCAATTAAAACTATATATAATTAAAACAATTGA
Source organism: Maratus speciosus (assembly GCA_963932465.1). NCBI lineage: Eukaryota > Metazoa > Arthropoda > Arachnida > Araneae > Salticidae > Maratus > Maratus speciosus. The sequence goes on along the minus strand of OZ010790.1, from coordinate 416,838,154 downwards.
TTAAAATTCAAGGATATGTTTTATTACTAAAAAATACGAACTAACTTCTATTTCTTTTTTTTAATCCTAAGAAAATTTAAACATAATAAAAAAAATAGCATTCGATTATTTGACAAGTAGTGTTACTAGGTGTCCCTTGTAAATCAGGGTTCCAAATACTCTGGGCAACTTTTTTTAAATTTTGAATTACGCCCGATAAATAGTAAATTTTAATTAACATTGCTAACAAACCATAGAATCAATATACACTGTAAAAAAAAATTTGTAAAGTTACTAAATTTTTTCTAGGAAACTGGGATTCCAGGAACTTTTTATGTAACGGCAACAAGAAAAATTCCTGTAACAGATGCTGTTACAGAAATTTTTGCTGTTGCCGTTACATAAAAAGTTCCTGGAATCCCAGTTTCCTAGAAATATTTTAGTAACTTTACAGATTTTTTTTTACAGTGTAGTGAAAAAATATCCAGGCCATGGTTCGAACCTGGATCATTAGATCAGCGCACCAACGCTCTGCCAACTGAGCTACCAGGATATAGGTAGACTGGCACTTATTACTCTTATGTTGGTAAGGCTTCAACTGCAACACAAGTTGGAATAACTTCATGAACCGAAACCCTGCCGCAACATGAGTCTAAATTAACCCAGCGTCGATAATTATATACAGATTACTTTTTAAACGATGAATTTCGCCCGAGATATAGTAAATTTGAATTTTAATTCGTGAATTCTAATTAATATTGCTGACAAACCGTAGAACCAACAGAGTGAAAATAAATTATCCGGCCATGGTTCGACCTGGGCCATTGGTTCAGCATACCAACGATCTGCCAACTGATCTACCAGGATATACCTAGTCTAGCACTTCTTACTCTTATGTTGGTAATGCTGTAACAACAACATAATTTGGAATGGAAACACAAGTGTTAGAATTTCAAAGAAAATTATTGCTAAACAGAAATGTTTAAAATGTTTTAATTCATTTATAAATTATTTGATTGCGCAGAAGGTAATATTGACATATTTTTATTACGTGTGTAGAGTGATTTACATTAAAATATAATTAAATGTTATAGATTAATTCAAGACGTCGTTCCTTTTACGTTATTATCCACAATTGTAGACATTTTGTTCAATTACAACTATATATAATTAAAACAATTGATTAAAATTCAAGGATATGTTTTATTACTAAAAAATACGAACTAACTTCTATTTCTTTTTTTTAATCCTAAGAAAATTTAAACATAATAAAAAAATAGTATTCGATTATTTGACAAATAGTGTTACTAGGTGTCCCTTGTAAATCAGGGTTCCAAATACTCTGGACAACTTTTTTTAAATTTTGAATTACGCCCGATAAATAGTAAATTTTAATTAACATTGCTAACAAACCATAGAATCAATATAGTGAAAAAATATCCAGGCCATGGTTCGAACCTGGGTCATTAGTTCAGCGCACCAACGCTCTGCCAACTGAGCTACCAGGATATAGGTAGACTGGCACTTATTACTCTTATGTTGGTAAGGCTTCAACTGCAACACAAGTTGGAATAATTTCATGAACCGAAATCCTGCCGCAACATGAGTCTAAATTAACCCAGCGTCGATACTTATGTACAGATTACAATTTTTATACGATGAATTTCGCCCGAGATATAGAAAATTAGAATTTTAATTCGTGAATTCTAATTAATGTTGCTGACAAACCGTAGAACCAACACAGTGAAAAAAATTATCCGGCCATAGTTCGACCTGGGTCATTGGTTCAGCGCACCAACGATCTGCCAACTGATCTACCAGGATATACCTAGCCTAGCACTTCTTACTCTTATGTTGGTAATGCTGCAACAGCAACATAATTTGGAATGGAAACACAAGTGTTAGAATTTCAAAGAAAATTATTGCTAAACAGAAATGTTTAAAATGTTTTAATTCATTTGTAAATTTCTTGATTGCGCAGAAGGTAATATTGACATATTTGTATTACGTGTGTAGAGTGATTAACATTAAAATATAATTAAATGTTATATATTAATTCAAGACGTCGTTCCTTTTACGTTATTATCCACAATTGTAGACATTTTGTTCAATTACAACTATATATAATTAAAACAATTGATTAAAATTCAAGGATATGTTTTATTACTAAAAAATACGAACTAACTTCTATTTCTTTTTTTTAATCCTAAGAAAATTTAAACATAATAAAAAAATAGCATTCGATTATTTGACAAGTAGTGTTACTAGGTGTCCCTTGTAAATCAGGGTTCCAAATACTCTGGGCAACTTTTTTTAAATTTTGAATTACGCCCGATAAATAGTAAATTTTAATTAACATTGCTAACAAACCATAGAATCAATATAGTGAAAAAATATCCAGGCCATGGTTCGAACATGGGTCATTAGTTCAGCGCACCAACGCTCTGCCAACTGAGCTACCAGGATATAGGTAGACTGGCCCTTATTACTCTTATGTTGGTAAGGCTTCAACTGCAACACAAGTTGGAATAACTTCATGAACCGAAACCCTGCCGCAACATGAGTCTAAATTAACCCAGCGTCGATAATTATATACAGATTACAATTTTTAAACGATGAATTTCGCCCGAGATATAGTAAATTTGAATTTTAATTCGTTAATTCTAATTAATATTTCTGACAAACCGTAGAACCAACAGAGTGAAAAAAATTATCCGGCCATGGTTCGACCTGGGTCATTGGTTCATCGCACCAACGATCTGCCAACTGATCTACCAGGATATACCTAGCCTAGCACTTCTTACTCTTATGTTGGTAATGCTGCAACAGCAATATAATTTGGAATAACTTCATGAGCCACAATCTTGCGGCAAACATGGGTCTAAATTAATCCAGCATCGATAATTATAAAATTGAATGTATTCCAACTTCTGTTGCAGTTGCAGTCTTACCAACATAGGAGTGAGAAGTGTAAGGCTAGGTATATCCTGACAGCTCAGTTGACAGAGCGTTGGTGAGCTGAACCAATGACCCAAGTTCGAAACCTGGCATGGATAGTTTTTCACTCTGCTGGTTCTACGCCTTGTTAGCAATGCGAATTAAAATTCATGAATTAAAAACTCAAATTTTCTCTGGACACCACTAATTTCTTACAGTTTATTTCGCCATCTTTAATGGCAGATAATCCTGTCGTTAGATAAGGCGAAGATAATTATTTTTAAATACTGGTATGCAAAGCATTTGGAGCCCGAGTTACGCGAAACACCTCGAAACACTATTGTCAAGTATTAAGGTGTAAACTGCAGTCAGATACGACAATTTGTCACTTTTATGAATATGAAATAATTTATGGAACACTATGTACATGTGTGTTTGGTATGTTTGCTAACGTGTTTAAATCCTCTTTGTCAATCCTAGTCCAACACTATTTTAACACGTTGCATGCCAAGTCTATTTTGTTTGTTTTTCCGTTTGGGCCACGAAATAAGATTCCCGTTAGAAAATCTGTAAGTGTCAGTCACCGATGATTGACGCGGCCTAATCGAAAGTTCAGTGTCAGTCACTGATATGACACTCAACGTGTTAAAGAAAAACTACGACAATATATATATATATACAGGGTGTCTCATAAATAGCGCCCAAACTCTGCACAGCCAGATTCCTCGTTGAGAGGGCATAAAAAATGCCCAAAGAACTGTACCTGCATGACCCATCGTTTACGAGAAAAATACGAAAATCAAAGTATGACGTCACAGGCGGTGCAAGGAAAAAACACATTATTGGACATATCAACAGCAGTATTTGCATATCTTTCCAGACGATAACGATCGAAACGTTCGCTGCTCATATGTGTCATGTATGCCCGTGCCGTGGAATGACGTTAAACCGCTTTGAACCGTATTTAAAAGACTGCATCTTGCAGATGTCGGTTGTCTTTGCCTGGCTCAGTGGACACCGCGATGCTGCGACGTGTGCACAGAGCAACACCACCCCCTCGTATATACAACAAATGTATCTAAAATAATTTTTTAAAACCTAAAACATTTAAATACTTACAAGCCACCTCGACATGCATTGCGGGCACTTTGAACATCTGCCCTTTTTTTTGTACCGGCTGTGACTTCATACTTTGTTTTTCGTATTTTTCTCATAAACTATGCTACATACAGGTACAGTTCTTTCGTCAGATTTATGTACTCTCAACGAGGAATCAGTCTGTGCAGAGTTTGGAGGCTATTTAAGGGACACCCTGTATATATGAGGGGGTATCGTAAAGTTTCGACAACAGGCGAATATTTTTAATGAACACTCGCAATATTTCTTCAAAACAAAAATCTTTTACATAGGCATTAAGACCATTTGCAAGAGAATTATGCTACGAAATCTATTTTTTTTTAAATAGTGGTACGAAAAGAGTATACAAATAGTCGCCTGTAATTGTATCTTTACGACATACCTTCGCATATACAACACAATGTATCTAAAATAATTTGTGAAAACCTAAAACATTTAAATACTTACAACAATGCATAACAATATAAGCCTAGATAAAATCATGATACAAGTTCAGTCGAATTGAAATATATTGCAACTGCCCTCATTCTCAACTACAGTTCAATAAGTTTCAACATTTCACTGTTTAAACAAATGCAGGTCCAATGCTTTATTCAACACTCATGGGATATTATTAGCTTTAACCCCGTAAGCAGAAATAACTCACAGCTTGAAATAATTATATTTGAAGCATAAACTGTGACATTTTCATTAGAAAGTGAATGAATTGCTTAGTACACTGTCATTCAAATATTTAATTCATGGTTATGATTGCTGATTATTTTAAATGCTTCGTTAGCATTTCGACTGAATTATTCCAAAGGAAGATATTCCGCACACAAGCTATGAACTTCAATAAGGATGTTTGATAAATTTGTAACATATTGAATAATTCAATAAAAATTTGCAAAGTTTCATAAAATGAATGCTTTAAATCTTTTGTGCAAGAGAAATATTATTTTAAAATACTTGCAATCAATTTTAGAACTAGTGAATCTAAGTAAAAAGTACAGTTGTTACGAATGGAAATGAAATTCTTATATTAAAATGAACAAATCTAGAGGCCTGTATTTCCTGTAATTATTGGCAATATTGATAAAGGTATAACCGGTATAAGGAAAACTCGCTCTGTATTGTTTAGGCACTTGGATAAGAATAAATTGGTGCCTATGCTGTTAAATATACGAACTGCGCTATATACTATCAGTCTGTGTAATTTTCTCTTTAACACTTTCCAACATAGTTGAAAAATGTTTATGAATTCGGTTTGTCTGTTTGTTTGCCATCGGTCCGTGCTCTAATTCACGTAAATACACTCGGATTGTCACACTCAGATTGTCATGCACTCGGATACACTCGGAATATACTCGGAATATACTCTGCATACACTCGGATTGTCATGCAACTGATATATATTATTCTTTTTCTATTATATGTAGACGTGTCAGAACCTAGGCTGGAAGACAAAGAGGACACTCGCTAGGGAGCCGCAGATTCATGAGGCCACCACCCTGTCTGATTTATAAGGACCTTTAAGCATTACATAATTAAATGTATATGACTAAATATAAGTATATGTTACATTATACCTACGAACCTGGCTTCCGCAAAAGAGTCGGAATAAGTAGAAGAATAAAGCACCGCGGACAGAGAGAGGCCGCTCGCCGAGGCGGTGGACCCACCCTCGCGCCCCCAACCGCCGACCGAGACTAATAATAGGCTCGACGCATTAGCGGTGGTTGGGTAGTTTCAGCTCCCCTAGCGCGCCCGTTTCGCTTTTCGGTGTCTATAATTTCGATCCTTTAATTCGACTCTTTTGCGGAAGGTAGTTCTTTTCGTAGGTCCCCAGCCACGTCCCGCGTATAAGAGACTCTCGCGGAAGCCAGGTTTAAAAAAAATCAAAAATTAAAACCGGACAAAATTAAAAGGGAAATTATACAAATTAAAGACAACGAAAAGAAAGAAGAGAGGACTAGGGGCCCTGAAGCAACCGAATGATCCCTGCTGCGTCCAGCTTATTATTAGTCAATGTACATTATAATATATTATGTATATTTTCTTATACATTAATATATTATAAGTATATGTAATGGTGATTCATGAGTATTTTTTCTAGGAAACTGGGATTCCTAAAACCTTTTATGTAACGGCAGCAGCAAAAATTCATGTAACAGACACACTTTTGCACCGTAAACAAAAAAATCTGTCAGGTTACTAAGAATTTTTTAGGATACACCGGGATACCTAGAACATTTTATGTAACTGCAACTCGGGTTACAGATAAAATTTTAGTAAGATTACGGTAATTTTAGTAGATTCTTTTGTAAAGCTACAGATTTCTGTAGCTTTACAAAACCTACTTTTGTAATTTGCTTTTTTTTTTTTTTTTTTTTTTTTGTACAGTGTATAGATAAAATTTTAGTAAGCATACACATTTTTGTAACTTTACATTTGTACAATTACAGATTTTTTTTTTTTTTTTTTACAGTGTACGTGATGAGGAAGGGATTGCTTCTCCTCGATGAGGAAAACTTTGTCCATGTCCAGAAAATGAACCGCAAATAGATCGGTACCTGTGTAAAATCCCAGAAGAGGTTCCCGGCCGCCATGCACAGATTATTTTGATCATCAATTTTGATCATCACTGATGATTCTGAGGATCGTGAACAGCGTGAAGACGACCTGATGCCTCCATATGTCTTTCTTCAAGGTGCCAGAATTAACGCCGTTGCTTATACCGAGTTCTTAAAGCTCTGAATTACTTCTGTAGTACGTGGGGTGGGAGGCCGTACGTTTTTCAACAAAACTCTGCTCCATCCCATTCAGCATAACCCAATAATGGATGGCCAAAAACTTTCATGGCCATGTCATCCTCAACTTGTTGTCCCCTAGCTCTCTCAGATATTAACACAATAGACTATTACCAATACCTATAGAGCCTGGTTGAGAGGAACTCCGATAGCCATCAACACAACCCTGTTGCGGTGCTCAGGGCAGTCGTTATTTACGCATTACAAACGTTCCCAACAGTCATCTGATAATGGCCTGCAGTCAGTTTTGACAGCGTGTAGAGTCAGTTATTGCGGCTGGCGGTGGTTTTAATCAATGATGTCATCCATTGTGTTTATCGTCACTTGTACACAATGTTAAAATGTAAAAAGTTCTCCATCTCTAATGTCTGTTCCTGTATGAAAGCAGGCGTTGTTTTGTTCCCAAACACCTACAGCACCCTATATATACAAATCTATAGGAGATTTACAGAGATATACATATGCAGATACACATTTACAGATATGAATGTACAGAGCTCCACAAAATAATTCGGATATTTTTCTGACTATTGAGGGTAATAACTGAAACTGGGGTTTCATCTGTGTTATGCGTTTTCGATCACCTTGCATCTTATTAAACTGTGAAGATTTGCTACGATATTCTGAATGTGTTGTAAGGTTTTTTATAATCTAAGCTTAACGCATCATTAATAACAATTTTCGTTCTAGTTTTATTCTTAAGTATGTTAATAAATCATAATGTTTTTCAACAGAGCATAATAAAAAATTCCTTTCTTAACTGAACAAGATAAATTACAGTAGAGATTAAAAATCAACAACAAAAATTCCTGTAACAGACGCTGTTACAGGAATTTTTGTTATTGCCGTTACATGGAAAGTTCTTGGAATCCCAGTTTCCCAGAAAAACTTTAGTAACTTTACAGATTTTGTTTACAGTGTAAGATTGTAAAACATTAGTCTGAACCAATACATATTTGCGCACATTGTCTTTGTTTGCTTATTACATGAGTTCACTGTAAAAAAATATCTATAAAGTTACTAAAGTTTTTCTAGGAAACTGGGATTCCTAGAACTTCTTCTTTAACGGCAACAACAAAAATTCCTGTAACAGCGTCTGTTGCAGGAATTTTTCTTGTTGCCGTTACATAAAAATTTCTAGGAATCCCAGTTTCCTAGAAAAACTTTAGTAATTTTACAGATTCTTTTTACAGTGTTAAGCGCTTAGATCCAGCGCTTAATAATATGCTTGCGTGTAAATGACTCAAATAAAAGGAGATAAAATAAATATTCTGGCATAATGAGCAATTTCTTCAGCACACAATATAACAAACAATCGGTTTAATACGGCGAAATAAATAATCTATTGCAGAAGAATTATCGAAATTTTTGCTTCAGTAATCCTTTTCACTATTAAAATTAAGTAAAGAACCTTTAATAATTAATTTAATAAAAAATTTAATAATTAAACTACCCATAGAATATTTTTATGATTGTATAATGATATATATAAGTACTTTAAATTACGGAAATATTAAATTACAATTTACTCATTACTAGTGAATTTCAAACAAGAATTTCTTAAATGAAAAAACGTATCAATGAAATTGTAAATATTTTTTGCGGCATAAACGAGTCGCTTATTATACGGAAACATGCGAATAAATTGGAACCAAAGATCAGAAATATATAAATGTTAAACATGTACCTGGTACACTGTAAAAAAAATCTGTGAAGTTACTAAAGTTTTTCTAGGAAACTGGGATTCCTAAAACATTTCATGTAACGGCAACAACAAAATTTCATGTAACAGACACACTTTTGCGCCGAAAATCAAAAAATCTGTAAGGTTACTAAGAATTTTTTTGGAAACTGGGATTCCGAGAACTTTTCATGTAACTGCAGCCAGTGTTACAAATAAAAGTTAAGTAAGATTACTGAAATTTTAGCAGATTCATTTGTAAAGTTACAGATTTTTGTAGCTTTACAAAAACTAGTTTTGTAGATTTGCAGCTTTTTTCGTACAGTTACAGGTGAAAGTTTAGTAAGCATGTAACTTTACATCTGTAGAACTACAGATTTTTTTTTACAGTGTATTCCATTCTATAGTTATCAAAGTGCGGCTAACTTCATTTTTAATAAAATCTATTATCAATAAGTGATTATGATATGATCTTGCTGTAGAAACCATTCAATTAAAAGGCCAATCATAAATACTTTCAATTGTGATTGGCAAAATCACATTAAAGATCAAAAATCCATAATTAACTTTACGTAAGGTTGCGGAAAATAATCTGAATCTGTACATGTTTGCACAGATTGCCTTTGTTTGCTCATTAGATGAGGTGGAAATGTCTTGATCAAACATTTAATAATTTGCATGCATGTACAAGACTCAAACAAACTAAGATAAAAATATATCCTCAAATATTGTGTTGATTCTCTATCGCAAAAGAAAAGAAAAAGTCGTGTTAAGCCAAAATGTTCTAACGCTTTACCTAAAGAATTATTTTACTTTTTCCTGTAGAAACCCTCTCGGAATTCTAAAATAAACTGGACGGTTTTTAGGATCTAATTGTAAAATCATTTAAAAACGTAACTATAAATTGATACCCAAGCTCCAAAATGTATAAATACAAGACGTATAAACTTCATATATTTGAATTTTTTAAACTCTATTCTCTGTAAAGTGGATTACTAACATATTATAATCCTAGTACTTTTCAGTAACATCTCTCGATAATTTCTTTTTCTCATTTGAACAAGGCAATTCGAAGATAGAAAATCCATAAATAACATCTGAAAAGATTGCAAAAATTAGTCTGAATCGATATATTGTCGGTACCATGTCAAACTATCCAATGTGAAAACAGTGGGCTACTTTTTTTAAATTCAGATTTCTTGATTAGCACCACTGTTTTGAAATAGTAGAATTTGCCTTATTTAATGACATAATAATTAAGGCAGCAAAGGGGAATTTTACCATTTCTGAAAAGTGGTGCCAATCAAGAAATCAGAATTTTAAAAAAGTAGCCCACTGCTTTCACATCGGACAGTTTGACATGGTACCGGCGATATGTTTGCCTAGATACTCTTTGTTTGCTTATTAGATGAGCTAGAATGCCTTGATTTAGCCTTCATTTGCGTAGATCAGTTGGTGAATATAGGAATAGAAAAAAGATAAAAATATTCTCTTAACCAATTTATATTTTTTTCAAAAACAAAAGAAAAAGAAAAGTTTTATTAACTCGAAATAGCAACATTACAAAAAGAATTACAACAATTTTCCTCTATAAATACTTTTGATTATTAAAAGAAAGTAAAGAGTATTTCAAATTTAATTGAATAGCTGTTGTACCAATATATATGATTGCATAACGGCATCATACATTTATTTTCAATTATGACGAAATTAAAATAGATATAACTGTGAATATTCATTACATATTATCCAATTTTGTAACCTCTTTTATTATAAAGTTGCTTACTTAAAAGTAATAAATACAAAATGTTGGTGCGTACCAGTAAATATAAATTTATATTTTCGTTATACCACTAAAAGCCACTTTAAGCCAAGAAATTCGACGCAAATACGCTGCGTCCCGACTCACACTAGGGTTCATAAAACTCGAAAATAGGCCTAATAAAAAATTTAAATATATGTAAAATGTACTAATGGGTCCCAAAAAAACATCTTTGCTCAGGGTTGCCGAATTAATAAACCGGTACCTAAATGATATGACTGAACATGCATGACTATATTGCTAAAATGATACTTAAATTATCTTATTTTATTAACATCCATACATTTTATAGAATTATGACTATATTTCATACAAAATATCATACAACAATTTGGAAAGGCGGATGGATAAACCAGCTTATGAGTTATTACCATACACATTATTGTCTGACGTCCATATACTATCTTGCAGACATAAACTTGACTAATATAGCTGCTATGGAGTAAACCTGCTTAACCATGCATACATTTCTCATGTCTAGTTTAATAATTGTTAAATTTAATCTTATCTAAGGCGATACTTGATGATGAGCGAATTTTGTTTTCATCTAAAGTAAGGAAAAAAATTTATTCTGACATAGATATGTTGTGTTAAACACGCAGAAAAATTTTAAATTTTTCGCAGAAATCAGTAGCCTTTCCGTTCGTCTGAATAAACAAAACAACAATAAATCAATCTTTTAAGAATGTTCTCAAGAATTCTATCATAGGATAGCAAAATAAGCTTTTTTACCTTCCTTCAGTGGCAGTGACAGAGTTTATTCAATAAAAATAATATTTCTGATAAAAATTACATTAGCTTTTGTATAAATAGTCACTGAAATCTGATATAAGGTATACTCGCTATTTAACCTCTTCAGACCCGAAGATAAAATAACACTGCGAATACACTTTCATTGAATTTGCACAATCAAAAAGACACCATAGATGACAGAAGGAACCTTTTTCTGAAATTGATACTTTAAGGGGCTGGTAATTTAGGTTCACAAATACGGATCTAAAATTACTAACACCCTTAAAATATCGATTTAATTTTTGATAACCTAAATTACGCAGTAACAAATTAAAGGTCTTTAATTAAATAAACGATCTATAAATTCTCAAAAATTTTTATTGCAAAGCGTAGATTTGTGACTTATATGCGCAGATTTAGTGACTTAATTCAAAATGGCTATCCTTTAAGATGGTTAAAAAGGATTATTTTCTGAGTATCGCGTGTCATCCTCTGTAATTTGTAAGGATCCCGCTATTTACATATCTCTACCGTACAACAAATATCTTTCTGAAAAAAATTCTAGCCTTTTGAAGTCTCATAATATCAGTACATCATTCAAGCCACAAATTGTTTTGAAAAATTTACTTTGTAAATCTAAACCTAAAATTCCCCCCTTACTAAGAATCGGTTCAATTTACAGTATCCCATGTAAATATTTCGACTCGGTATATATTGGCAAAACTGGTCGTACTTGCGCCATTCGCCTTGCCGAACATAAACATGCCTACAAATCTGGAAGCCTACAGTCTAAAATTGTACAGCATTCTTTAGATACCGACCATATCCCAGATTTCGCAAATATGAAAGTTATCAGATAAGGTTGCAATAATATTAAAAGTAGAGTTTTTCTGGAAGGTGTGTTCACTCGTAAGCAAACGTCGCCGATATATGAATCATGTGCACTTCCTCCTGAATACTCAGCATTGTTTTGAAATTTTTATACTTTATTTAATTTTAACTGCTAGTAATTTTTAACTGTAAACATGATATATGGTTTTCTGTCATTTGAATGTTCTTTATTGCACTGATGAGGGGCTAAAACTTAGCTCGAAACGTTTGCTTTTTAATTGTATTAAATGTATTTATGAAATTTTTACTTGTATGTCTGATGAATTTTAATAAATATTTTTTTAAACGTATTTAGTCTTTAGAAAATAATTTCGTTGTATTTATAAGCACTTGAAATTACGAAAATCTTAAAATGCTTCTAAATGTGAAACTCTATACTATAATGCGTGCTTGAATTCATATTATAGAATTGAGTAATGACTTTTTTTATTAAAGTTCATTAATAAAATGTTATAATCATAATACATTTCAATGGAGTGAAACGAAAATTTCTTTTTCCATTTTATCAAGAAAAACTACATTAGAAGATGGAAGTTAAATGCAACCTCAGAAAAATTGTAGAATGTCTTAGTCTTAGAACAGATTTTCACAGATTTTCTTAATTCTTAATTTTTAAAGGCATTTAATGTGTCCAGTCACTATGGACGATCATTTGAAAATATAAGCGGAAAGTTTGACGCTGGTTAAGCGAATTAAACCTTTGCAGGGTAGATGCCGGTGGGTAAGATACTTTAGATTATAGTTTAAGAAATAAAGTTTGTCGACAACCACGGGTTGTTAAGCTTAGTAAAATTAGATTGCATTCAAGGTTTTTAGTAACTTTTCATTTGCGGCTAAAACAGTATGTGGGCTTGAAAAATTGACATTGATTTGGATCGGGGATCTATAGGCAAGTGGACCTTTACCATTTAATAATCTGTTGGTTATTTTTAGTGAAGATTGGGTTCGTAATTGATCTTTGTTAATCACCGCGTAATATAGACTGGATTTGTTCAGTGACTCTACCACGCCCCTTGCCAGTTAAGTTTAAATAAAGTAGTTTAATTTAACTTAGTAAAAAACTGAGTCATGATTGATCTTCTAGGTAGCGGCATTGCCGAGTCCGTTACAATTTTTTTAACAAAGAGAATGTTTAAAATCTAAGCGTACAACTATTGTACCAGTATGATAATGTATAACAGCATCATACAAGTAATATAAAATGAAGAAAAATATTCAAATATCTCTGAAGGAGGATTGATAAATAGTTGCGTAATTACATATTATCGAATGTAGTAAATCTCTTCGTTTTATAAAGTTGTTTAATTAAACTTAATAATCATGAAATATTTTAGCAGAACATAATGATTTTTTTTTCAATTGCACAGGGTAAATCGCAGTAGACATCGGAAATCCATAAATGAATCACGTCAGAGTGCAGAAAAGTATAGTCTGAATCAATACATGTTTGCACAAGCTGCCGCTGTTTGCTCATTAAATGAGCGTCTTGATGTAGCACTTAATGATCTGCGTGCGTGTGTACGACTTAAACAATAGAAGATAAAAGAAATATCGTCATATAATGCATAGATTCTCCAATACGTAAGAAAAGAGAAAGGAACATTAATCGGAAGAACTACATAAAGAATTACTGTCTTTTTCTGAAGAAATCGTTTTGATTCGTCAAATAAAATAACGCGCTTTTAAAAAATAGTTTTACAACTGAACCATTACTACATACATATGATAGTATAACGACATTTATGACTACATAGAATTACGAAATAATATAGTATTCTTACAATTTGCAAGTGAATTTTAAACGTGAAGCTCTTAAATAATAAAATCCCTGCCGGCCCGTCCTACAGGCGGAGGTAGATTTCGAAGTTAAGTATATTAATTGCACCAACAAAAACTAAATCATGATTAGATATAAATCCACTTTAATAGTTTTATCTGGCCGCTTTTGACGAGTTTTTATTTAATTTTTATATAATAGCTGGTTTTATCAGAATCATGTTAAGGCGGTATTAAAAAAAATACTTTTCCATGCTCAAAGACTCGAAATTTTCTGGCACATTTTCAGATTAATTTTTAATAGAAAAAATACGAAACTTACTGACGTGATTTTTGAAAAGATTTATAAGCAACATGTGTTTTTATTTTTCTTTCAATTAATTGAAACTTGATTAATAAACAATTATTTTCTCAGTAGGGCAATATTTTTCGTTTCTAACACAATAGCTTCGGGAAATTCTGTTCAAAATGCCCACTTTGACATCATTGTTTGAAATATATTCTGCCTCTATCAAAAAATCGATCATTACGATACATTATATAGTTTCTGAAGAAGAGAATCTATCAATTGGATGCGTTTGAGAGCAAAAATTAATTTAAAAATGAGTAAGGAAATAAGCAGTTTGGATTTGAATACATTCTTAATAAGAGGATTTTTTTCTTCAACCGTATGTATTTTTAATTTGTTTTTGCTGTAAGAATTGGTCCTATCAGAAACTTGTCTATATAAACATTGTAGACAATATTAAGAAGATATATGATAAATTCATGGGGATTTTATATCTTGTGAATTGACGGAGTTATAGAAATTTTTCTTCTTCACCCCCTTTTTTTTTGTTTTCGTTTTTATTTTTTTTTTGCGGTACGAATTGGTCCTATCAAAAACTTGTGAATATAAAAGTTGTAGATAATATTAAGGATATGTATAATAAAATTAATTGGATTTGATATCTTGAGAATTGACGAAGTTATGAATTTTTTTCTCCCAAAACCCTATTTTTGCGCCCCTTCAGCCCATTTTTAATTTTATCCAAAATCTGTGATACATAAATTTTTGGTCCTAGTTTTAGAAGTAATAAAAACTTTAAACTGATTTGATATGTACAAAAATTAAGAAGTTATGAGATTTTTCTGTTTTCACAAATCCCCTCCCTATTTCCATCCCCTTGGTCAGATTTTGCCCATTCACGAACTTGGGCGAGATTTTATGTATCAGTTTGGAAGAGATTTGTGCAGAATTGTGGAAGTTATCGTGTCCAGAAGAAAGTGATATATATATATATAGATAGATAGATAGATACATACATATATATATATATATATATATATAAAGTTTTTTACTGATGGTGGTTTTGGGTTCTAGGGGTCATGATCGCTGTAGATCTGCAAATATTTTTCAGATTTTCCAACATAGGAACGACGCCAATAGGTAGTATTTCATACGAAATCTACCTAAAATCATGTAAAAGAACTTGAAACTATCATCTGCTGTATAAACAATGCACTTTATTATTTGAAAACATAAGCAGAAATTGGGATCCAAGTCCAAGCACATATAAATGTGAAACGCATAAAGGGTGCTAATTTGTATATTATGAAACTATGCAATCTCTTTTTAGGTACATTCCGTATGAAATACTACCTATTGGGATCTCTCATATGTTGGAGTTTCGGAAAACAAAATTGCAGATCAACACTGATCATGACCCCTAGAACCCAAACGCACCCCAGTAGAAACTTTATATGTAATATACAGTGCGCAGCGAAAGTTTAAACAATGGTCGATTAAGCTTCTGCACCGGGAAGTATGTAACGAATTGTTGTAACTCAACTGTCATATATTACTTGGGACTTATCCTTTATTCCCAAAGAATAAATTTTAAATTATACACTTTACATAATATATAATGACAAAAAAATATAATTAACATTGTGGTAAAAGTATAGACAATACGTCTATTTACAGAAAAATAACCATAAATTAAAATCGAGCTGCACCTACATTGTCTGCAATTAGTGCAAAAATGAGACTTTCCATCGAAAAAACTAAATCCTGCATCACTTGAGAGTCTAATTAGTACCAAACACGTTCAACAGCAGCTCGAAGTTCATTAACGGAGGAGTAAAGTCGAAAAATTGCGTAAATCTTATGAGATATAATGCAACGAAAGTTTTCGATTGCGTTCACATCAGGGCTACACGCGGGCCAGTCGAGAACAGTAATATTCTGGGAGTTAAACTAACTTTTTGTTTTGAATGTAACATAAATTTACGCATTATCTTGCTCAAATACATACTTTGGAACAGTTAAAATAGCACCAAATGTCTGTGAATTGTTTTCCAATGTATGTAAGTAGTCTTACGGTGCTTGGTGACCTTTGTGGAACTCCAGAGATACTTGAGCATTAAAACAAAATGAAGCCCAAATCATTAAAGAGTCACCTCCTTGTTGTCGACTAAAGAAAATCCGAGGCTCTTTACGCAAGTCGTGCCAATAGTATGCCCACCTATCTGAGTCATCCAAATTCCGCTTTTTTCGTCACTGAATATCACAGTACACCACTTGGGTCCATATAACATATGTTTGCTAGCCCACTGCTTTCTCGTCGATTGTTTGTGAGATTTCAAAGCTGGTTGTTTTATCATTTTCATGTAAACTAATTTACATCTGTCTAATTTATCTACGAATCGTATCCGTTGACACAGAAAGTTCTGACTCAGTTTTAATGCGACTTGCAATCCTCATTTGTCTAGATGCCAGTTTATGGATCCTTCTACCCTCTCGTTTTCTGGCCACACGAAGCCTTCCAGATCCATGTTTCGCTTTGAAAGAGTCACCCTTAGACAGCACTTGATAGACAAACTTCTTTTGACAAATCAATGTAGATGAAATATCTGCAAAAGTCTTCCCTTTCGATTTTAGCTTCCATGCTTCAATTACTTTATCTAATTGAAAATTTCTAACTCGTGGCATCTTCAATAACCGATGCTGTCGCGAGGTGATCTAAAATACTTCATGCATGTGACTTCATGAGTTTGAAATTTGCGTTTTTCCGTGAGTAGTTGCCAAAAAATCAAGAAAGTGTCCAAACTTTTGCGTATGCAAATTTCACTTTTTTCAATTAAATTAAATAATCTCCTACATTAAAACCTTCATTTTCGTCCTAAAATGTTTAAAATATATTTAAAAATAAATACAGCCATTTGTATAACCCAAGTGTTAATATTTTTTATTTAAAGGTTAAATATCACCAGTGTCTAAACTTTTGCTGAGGACTGTATACGGGTGTCCCAAAAATGACTGATGGATTTTAAAATTCAATAACTTGCAAACGGTGACATATATTTAAAAAATTCTTGGAGGAGGGTTATGTATGATGTCAGGATTTTTTCTTTACTGTGATTCCTGATTTTAGTTCGAATTTCAAACAACTGATGGCACTGCGATAAATAGGTGTCAATTCCAGACCCGATTTTTGGTACTTTGGGATCCATTCAAAATACTTTAATCTCCTTTTTTCGCATTGGAGAAGAGGAATGCAGAATAATCGAGTCTGGATTTAGCGCCTATTGCTTGCAGTGCCATCTATCGCTGCTATATGTTAAAACTGAAAATCGCATCATAAAAACTCCTGACATATTACATAACCCTCCTGCAAAATTTTTTTAAATATCTGTCACAGTTTGCAAGTTATTGAATTTTAAAATCCATCAGTCATTTTTGGGACACCCGGTATATATATATATAGAGAGAGAGTTATTTATATATATATATATATATATATATATATATGCAACATTTTGCTATCGACTTTCAGACATTTCGGCGACACTAGTACATCTCGAAATAAAACGCAGTAGAGCAATCAAGGCCAACCATCGGTTATCATGAAAATATCGGATTGCAGTCAGGGTAGCGAGTAAGACAGGCTTAATAAACATTGAGACATTTCCCATCACATAATGAATAGAGTCATCGTAACTTTAAACTGGTTTATTTGACAAAAACATATCGAACATTCCCAGTAGCTGGTTCATCAACTCTCAATAATCGATCATTCACTTAAAAAAACTTAAGATGTTACAAGATTAAGATCTACGCATTCGAATCGCTCACTTCAAGCGACGCATATTATTTAAACAACCGGAAAAACGTAAAATCTTTCGCTCCTCGCCGATGTAACGATATATATACTACAAGCAACAGTACGCGGACGGATATAGAAATTGGAGAACCAATGCCAGCAGAGAGATGGGGTGGAATGGGTCAAAAAACAAACTACGATCCGATGGGAAGGGAATGACGTCGATAATGAACTCTTTATACGGCGTCAGAATTAAAGCGCCATTAAATGCTGGCGGGCGCATGGAATTGCGGGTATAGAACACCAAAGAACGAATGATATTAAAAAACATTCGAAAGATAAGAATTTTGTTTTAGAAGAAAATGAAAAAGTAATTTAATGGGTTTTATAAGATTAGACGAATGGATTAAGGATTTTAGAATACTAAAAGAATACGCAAATTTAAATGCATGAAATAAAAGACAAAATATATTAAGGTATTATTAAAGATAGGTAAAAAAGGAAAATTATTAAGAATTTGGAATAGTTTTTGTAAGAAAAAAGGACGAAAATTTTTATTATTACATATATATATATATATATATATATATATATATATATATATATATAATATTAATATATATATATATATATATATATATTACAAAATTTAAATTTTTGCGCCAAGTTTAAAGTATTTTATGTAAATTTTCCTTTTTCAGTAATATTCCGTATATTATACCGGCTTATTAAATTAAAACCCTAGTCTATTAATCTCTAAGATCTTAATTCATATTTATTCCAAATTGCGTAAATCTAAAAATGGCTCGATTATTTATATTTCTTTAATAAAACTTTTATTATTTAAATTCCTAGTAAATCCCAGTATATCATATTCCCCTTAGATCTTTATTTAACTGCTAAAATATTATTCTGTCTTAAAGAAAAACCCTACTTATTTCAATTTATTCTTTTATTTAAAATATCCAGGTGTAATTAAAATATTTCAAAGATTAAAACTTCGCAGACATAAATTCATTTCTTTTATCGTCTGAAGAGGGAAAAAAGGGTTATTTTTGCATAATCTCGACTACAGATTTTAACATTTGTTTATGCTTTAGATAGCTGGTGCGAGGATATAAGAATTTTCTAGAACAGTCTTTTCAGCAGAGTATAAATACGGATGGCGGGAACCAGAGAGGAGCACAAAACATATAGCATATAGTAGAGGAGCTGTGAGTTTAGAAGCTTTTTAGTTTTTAGCATGTAGAGGTGAACGTGGTGGATTGCAGTCGTAGCAAACTGGATATTCAATGTGATTGCTCGATGGAGGTAGTATAACGTTGGATGAATACTGTTTATTATGTGAGTAGAATGAGGAAGCAACGGTATCGTAATGGTGATAGATGTTACATATTAACGGATTAAAGACTAGAACGCAGTCAAGAGATGGAATGTTTTTAAACTAATTGTGACAGGAAGAATACACTTTGTTCTTTTTACCATGGAAGGAGACAGTATCTTCCCTAGATTTAATCGAGAGTGTGGAAATAAAGTGAATAATGTTCCAAGCGACTGCCTTATGTTAATTCTTCATTTTTCTTGATTATTTTAAACCCAGTCGGCTGCCACCTGTGTAGTGTAGGAATGGAAACCCTCATTTTTTTTCGACAATACAAACTACTTGCCGTCAAAACGTCACATATATATATATATATATATATATCACTTTTTTATGGACACGATAACTTCCATAATTCTGCGCAAATCTTTTCCAAACTGTTACATAAAATCAAGGGCATAAAATCTCTGTCAAGTTCGTTGATGGGCAAAATCGGACCAAGGGTTGGAAATAGGGAGGGGTTTATGAAAAACGAAAAAAACTTAAAACTTTTTTATAATGCATATCGACTCAGTTTAAAGTTATTACTACTTCTAAAAAGTGGGCCAAAAATTTATGTATGAGAGATTTTTGATAAAATTAAACGAAAAATTAGGATTTTGGGAAGACGAAAATTCATAACTTCATGAATTCTCATGATATCAAATCCAATTAAATGTATTATAAATTGTCTTAATATTATCTACTACTTTTATACTAACAAGTTTTTGATAGGACCAATTCTTACCGCAAACAAAAATTAAAAACGAAAACAAAAAGAGGGGAGATTGAAGAATGAATTAAAAATGAATATGAAAATGGAAATAAAAATGAAAAATAAAAATGAAGTTAAAAACTCGTCAAAAGTGGCCAGGAAAAATTGTTAAAGTGGATTTATCTCTAATCATGTTTTTGTTTTTGTTGGTCAAATTAGTACTTAACTTCGAAATCTACCTGCGCCTGTAGACTGAGCTGGCTTGGATTTTTTAAAAAAATAGGTCTGCTAATATGCTAATTATATATTCTCTAGGTGGGATCTTGTAGTCTTTTTTTATTTAATTAAACGACGGAAATCATAGTAGACAACAAAAATTCACAAATAAACTATAAAGTAAAATATATATATAATGTAAGTTTACATGTAATTGTCTTAATTAAACTCTTCATAATATGGTCAAGTATCCGTTATCTATAAAAATGATTGAATGACTGGACAGTTTGTTGCAGATTTTTAACAGCGCGCACTAACCAATGAGAACGCTTCATAATCAACATATATATTATTTAAATTATTGACATCCCTTTCCCACATGCAGCGTACAGGGATAAATAATGTATCATTAAATGGGATTTTATGCTCACATCTGTCATCACATACAGAATTTCAATGATGTGACACATAAAATGATGAATGAGATATTATTGTATATGTTTTGTTTTTGTTTTTGTTTTTTACAAACACCTCAAATTGCATTCTGATTTTTTTTAAAACAAACGCCTCAGATTGCATTCAGAATTTTCGTTAAAGGACATTGTTTGAAATGTTACATAAAAGTCCAGGCAATAGGGAATTTTACCTAGCAAAATTAATGGTAGTACTGGAAATCGGCTTTCTAGATGTTTTTTGGGTCGCTGAATCAGAATTTGTAACTTCCCACCAAAATTTCCCCCGGCAACCTCCCCAAATTTTGGTAAAAAGCCCCCCAAAAAAGGTTTTTATTAAAAAAATCAATTTTTTATTGTTTTAGAGAAAAGGTATCTAGAAATTCAGAAAGTAGACAAAATTTCCAACAAATTAGATACATGACATTATGACTTAGGATGAAGGGGAAGGGGGGGATCTGTCTCGGAACATGCGCGCGGTGCTGCGTAAACTAAGTTGGACAATTCCACTTAACCACTCACACGTTTACATTCGCCCTCCCATTTCCCCTGCGAACTTTCTCTATAAGGTTTACTTTAAGATTTTTGGGTCGCTGAATTTTTAACTTACCCCAAAATTCCCCCCAAAACCCCCCAAAATAGTTGTTTTTAACTTAAATTTCTTATTGTTTTAAGGGAAAAGTATTACGAAATTCAGAAACTGGACAAAATTTGCAACAAATAGGATTTTTGACATTATGACTTAGGATGAACGGGGAGGGGGAGGGCTGCCTCTGAACATGCACTGCGGCGCTACATGCACTAAATTATGAAGTCCAGGAAATAGGGAATTTTACCAGGCAAAATTAATACTAGTTCTAGATTTCGACTCACTTGATTTTTTGGGTCGCTGAATCCGAATTTGTAACTTCCCACCAAAATTTCACCCGGCAAACCCCCAAAAAATTGATTTTTTGAAAAAAATTGGTTTTTGAGAAAAGCGCGCGGGGAATGTTCCGAGGCAGCCCCCTCTCCCCCCGTTTATCTTACGCCATAATATCATATATCCTATTTGTTGCAAATTTTGTCTAGTTTCTGAATTTCGTAATTTTTTTCCCCTAAAACAATAAGAAATTTAAGCTAAAAACAACTATTTGGGGGGGGGGGGGGGATTTTGGGGGAAAGTTAAAAATTCGAATTCAGCGACCCAAAAATCTTAAAGTAAACCTTATGGAGAAAGTTCGAAGGGGAGATGGGAGGGCTAATGTAAACGCGTGAGTGGTTAAGTGGAATTGCGCAACTTAGTCCACGCAGCACTGCGGCACATGTTCCGAGGCAGATCCCCCCTTCCCCTTCATCCCAAGTCATAATGCCATATATCTAATTTGTTGTAAATTTTGTCTACTTTCTGAATTTCTAGCTACTTTTCCCCTAAAACAATAAAAAATGAAATTTTTTAATAAAAACCTTTTTTGGGGAGCTTTTTACCAAAATTTGGGTGGGAGGGTTGCCGGGGGAAATTTTGGTGGGAAGTTACAAATCCGGATTCAGCGACCCAAAAAACATCTAGAAAGCCGATTTCCAGGACTACTATTAATTTTGCTAGGTAGAGTCCCTATGCGGTCTCTATTGCCTGGACTATAAGCTAAAAGTTCGCGATATGCGGGGTTGCGTGAGAAGAAGATGCAAGTTGGCAGGGCATCTACGTGCAAATTCTTAGCACGGATCTGCTTCTATAATTAAATAAACTTTATTTGTAAATAGGTTTGAAAAATTGGACAGTTTTCTAATGGAAATTACAGTTAAAATGACCGTTTGCTTACGTGAAATTTTTCATAGTGATTATTTCCCACATACAGATGACATCCTTATTTTTCTACTATTAATTATGTCAGATTATAGGATATGTTTATTTTTTTCTCCAGGACTGTATCTGCAGCAATCTGCAAATACCTGCAGTTATATGCATTAAATTTAAAGCAATGAACATTAAATTTTTAATATGTTAAGGGTTAACAATACTGTAAAGGATCCATTAAAAAATATTCGCAATGATTATAAATATTTATTTCGTTTGCAGTTTGAAGTTGCTTTGGTGTAATGAACATTTAGTAAATGTAGTGAAGTCATAGATATAGAAAGATGGACTGTAGTAAAATAACAAGAGGCATTTATTTTTAGAAAGTAAATTTTATTCTTTAATTTGTCCCAGAATAATTCTTTGTAATATATTTTTTTAATAATGGTATTGGCTCAGAACTTCATTTTGTTCATTATATTTTTTTAAGATAATTAGTTCCATTAAATTCTATAGCTGAATGTATTACACAAATTTAAAAAAAATGATTATATTTTAGCTTTAGTATTCTGAATACATTTTTAGAAAGAAGTAATTCAGTTATTCATTTCGTTTTTATTTTATTTCACATTTAAATCAAACTTCACTTTTTTTATTAATTTTTATAAAATAATGTATTAATACATATATTCAATTAAAAAAATAAAAAATATATTATAGGTTAACTTGGAATTATTTCTTTCCTTTAAAAACATATTTAAAAAAATTCATTTTTAAATAAATATTCTTTATATAAATAAGTTTTTTGTGAAAATAATTCCAGGTCGTATTCATGATAAATACATTGCTGATGAATTTTCTGCTTTTTCTAAGACAAATTTGTTCGAAAACAAATGGGTTTTCGTATTAGGAAACGAAGTTCTTGAGTGTTCTCCATAAGTACAATTAAGTGATTTCTTGTAGGGCATTCAGCCAAATGCGAAGTGTTTAGGAAACAGAAAATTGCTTGATCAGAAGAAAAAATTGCTTCTGTTAGAGAACAAGTCTCTAATTCATATTACTAATCGGATAAAGAAACATAATAAAGAATTGCAAAATCATCTATTTGAGTAAAAATAATTTTGTTTGTTTGTTTGTTTGCTTGTTTTTGTACATGTCTTCATTGTAAAAATAGACAATAATTTATACTACAAAGAAGTAGAGTTTGTTTGTTGGTTGGTTTGTAGGTGGTGATCTCTCAAACTACCGAAGCGATTTCAAAAGTAATGGTAGCAAATTTATCGTGATAGTCCCTGTTCCATCATAAGATTTAATAACGGTGCTGTTACCCCCACAAGGGTGCAAAAGCAGAAAACATTCAAAAAATGCAATTTTTGTGTTACTGAAGGGCCTAGAAAATTCAAATTTTGCTTTGTAGTCGCTAATAAGATATAAATGCTCTCTGTAAACAGTTTCTTAAAAATTCTAAATTTAAAAAGGCTGAAAATGCGCGAAAAACGTTCTGAAAACATCCTAAATTATGATTTCTATGCAATCGCAGGAAATACCAAACCGATTTCAAAAGTAATGGTTGCAAATCGATGGTAACAGTCATTTCTCTAACATAGGCTATATTTTAAACCGGTACGACTACCACCTGTGTACAAGGATCAAAAAATGTTCTAAATTGCAATTTCTGTGGCACTGAAGGGGCTACCAACTTAAAATTTTGCATGGTAGTTACTTATAAGATGTAAATGTTCTCAAAAACCAGTCGAATTTTTTTTTATGTTTAACAGGGGTGAAAATGCGGGAAAAGCTCTCTAAAAACGTTCTAAATTACGATTTCTATGCAATCTCAAGAAATGCCAAACCAATTTCAAAAGTAATGCTTTCAAAACTATGGCAACAGTCTTTTCACTAACATAGGCAATATTTTATGTCGGTATCAGTACCACCTGGGGTTGCAGGAGCAAAACACGTTCTAAATTGCAATTTTTGTAACTATGAAGATTATAGCAACTTAAAATTTAGCATGATAGTTGCACATAAGATGTAAATGCTCCCTATGAACTGTTTCTATGAAATACCAAATTAAAAAAGGAAAGGATGATTAAGCGGAAAGCGTTCTAAAAATGTTTTAAATTACGATTTACATTGATTTTTTAAAGATAACAACTTAAAATTTGGCATGATAGATAATGATAAGATGTAAAGGATGTCTAAGGACATTTTCTAAATGATTCGAAATTTAAACCGGTAAAATGAGTGAAAAGCCTTTTTAAAACTTTCTAAATTACGATTTCTATGGAATATCACGAATAACAAAACCGATTTTAAAAGAAACGGTGGCAAATTGTTGGTGACAGTCCCTATTCCAGCACAGACTGCATTTTATGTTAGTGCCACTACCACCAGGGGTTGGTAGACCGTTACATACAACACAGAAGCATACCGATACATTTAATTCTTATTAATTACCCGATTGAAAAGATAGGGTTATGTGTTTCACGCGTATCTGTATGTGTGGATTTCTTTATACCCTCGAAACATCGCAACGGCTGGATGGATTTTAATGAATGGGGTGTCTATAAATTCCTCTTAATCGTCCGATGGTTATAGGATAGGTTTTGTTTTTATAAATTCAAAATGGCGGCCGTAAAATACAAAATGGCGATAGAGACGAAAATAAATTGCGCACCCTATTGAGTGGCATATCATTGGATAGGTCTTTCAAAATGAAGACGATGTTTCATTGACTATTTTACAGTCAGAAGCTCCGTTTAGATATTACACAACCTGGAAGTTGTGTAAGTAGGATCTCTAGCTTTACTGCAACTCTAACCATCATAGACATATATAGGCCACATCAAAATAGTGTTTATAGATAGGAACTGACAATTAAACGCAACTTAAAAGTCATCAATACATGTAAATAAAAAAATAGGTATGTAATAAAAAAAATAGTTTCACACTGATGAGAAATAATTAATTAGATCGTTTTTTACGCAGTCGAGTTTTTTGATTTTTTAAATTTAATTTAAGTCTCTTTTTCGCCTACTGCAACGTAATAATGAAGTTTAGTGAAACTGTGTTTTTATTTGTATTTTTTTAATTATTCCTATCAGTGTAATTACTTCAAATAAAATTAGGCACACGAATAGTAATGGGCCTATTTCAACTATTACGGGAGCAAAGCCTCAGGGTAAGCTAGTATATGATGAATAGCAAGCAAAAGACTCTATACCTGCCATATTACGCTCGCTGAGGTAATAAGAGATTTTAATTCCAATATTAAAGTAAAAACTGTGTTAAATAGAATGGATACACTGTTAAAAAAATGATACACATAGTTTTCCTAACTCATAATAAAAACATTTAGTTAAAAAACCTTTGCTGAATTTCAGCATCTGAAAAGATTTTTTTTTCCATGAAGCTTACTGGATTCGTATTAAATAGGCCATTTATTAATATGTTATAAAAATCTAATTCAAATATCATCATCAAAAAATAAAGTATTTTTTTATGTACAGACTTTAATCAGCCTGGTTTTTTTGTACAAGTTTATTATTTATTAAATACTCTTTCAACTATAGGTGTGATTAACCTTTTTTTTTTTATATATATTTTCTTTCACGTATCATAACAATGCATAAGAAAACACATAAATTCCCCAACAATTATTAGGTGTAAAAATCCGTTTTAAAGCGTTTGTTTCTTGACTGACACCAAACACATTTGCATAGGAAACAGTCCCGTGCTTATTCGTGATAAGACCGTATCAGATCCAGAGGAACAAACAGTTAGCCAACGTTTACAGTGCAGTCAAACGTTCATGAACGTTTTCAAGTGGAAGATGACAAGCGAAAAATCTGTTATTCTCCACTGCATTCGTTTTGAATTTCATCAAAGGAAATGTGCTGCAAAAGCTTGCTTATCTATATACTCGGGTCTCGGGAGAAAATACTGCATCGAAATACGCGCATTACAGTATTGATTTAGTCGTAAAGCAGACTATTTCGATGTTAGTGATCAGGAATGAAGTGAAACCCTCTCCTCCTTCCCTCGATGATTAGAGATGAGGAATGGAAAATTGTGGATACAGCTTCGTCTTAAATGCCAAAGTATTTTGCTTAAAAGCTCAGTACAAATCAAGAAACTATTTTCCAATATCCTTTAAATGCTTTAAAGCGCATACAAAATTACTTAAAAAATTATTTGTAGATCTAATATAATTTTTTTTCGAAAATAAGGAGCATACCATGGACATCTTATATGTTAACACATTGGGGACGGCTAATTTTCATCTTTTCAACATGAAACTCCGCCTTTAGGCGTTATACTTGCATGTTAAATTTTTTAACAAAAAGATTTTTTCTATTTGTGTTTACATTATAAATAAACGTACAGTCGTGGGAAAAAAGTAAACACCCCTACTAACTCTGCAACTAATTAAAATAAAAGAACGATTGGATATAAAGTCTGTTTTTAAATTATGTATATAAAATTTGCTTAGGGAACCATCTACAAATCAAAACCAGACCAAACTTTTTTTTTTCAATTGCAATACCTAATTTTGATAATGTATTTTAAATCTTCGGTTCAAACTATGTCCAGAAACGAAATTTCAAGTCATTTGGATGATAAATTTTTGAATTATAAACATTCAAAGTTTAGAGCTTCAATCGTAAATGATTAAAAACCGTCATGATTATCATTAAAACCGTTAGGATTAAAAAATGTCAAAATGACGGCGTAAGGGGTCGTCTATGATGTGCAGAAAAGCATAATTTGAAAAAAATCTATTTTACTAATTTTACTGACAAGGAGAGGTCCGAGGTTGGTCTCACCGAATGCGATGAACATTTGTGTTTCGATAGAGTATAGTTAGTATATATATAAGACGATCATAAAGCGCAACCCCCAGGGGGTCTTGAGAAAATAAGTGTCAAAGTACTACAGTTTATAATTGGATAAATTTCCGTCTTTCGCAAGCGGTCCGTGGCGTGGTCGGCAGCATGATGGATTTCAGTTTTTTCTACCCGGGATCAAATCCGGCTCGGACTTGTTTTTCGGAACGAAAATTTTTATCAATCATTTTCGAACCGCAATTGAAAAAATATGTATTATAATTAAAATTTACCAAAAATATGAATTAAATGTATGTTTTGTAGCGTATAAGTGGTTTTAACTACGAAATTTTGCATGTTTAAATATATAATGAAAAAGAAAACCCGCATATTTATTTATATGTCTATAGACCAGAAATTTTTTGTTGTTATTTAAAATTATTTAAAGTTATTTCAATGAATAATCAACTATTTTTCACAGAGAAATAAATTAACTTAAGTGAGCTAATATATTATTTTCATTTTGTTTTCTCATTTAAATGCTTCAAATATTTCATGGTTTAAATAATATGCTTTTATATTTTTCATATGATTTTTGAAAGTCTGGGATTCTTGATTTTTAATTAGAATAAATGTCTACATAGTAATTTCTTTCAGAAATATTTTTTTCTCTTGTTTAATATTTTTATATAATGCAGTTTAATTATATAAGTATAATTTTAAGTGCTAATCTTTGCATGTTTATTCTATAATGAAAAGTAAAGATAAAATAAATAAATAATAACAATAACAAACTAAAAAAAAAGTCAACAGGAACTTTTATAGACCATAAAAATTAAACTAATTTTAAAATTTATTTACTGTTATGCACATAAATAAGCTACTAGTTTTCACAGTGAAAGAAATGTATCGTTTTTACCAACTGGCTTTTTAACTTTTTAATTTTTTTAATCTTGGATTCTAATAATTATAGTTAGAATAATCGTCTTTGAGCTTAAAAATAAGTTCTAAAAAGATACTGAACTGCTGATTATAGTTATTACGTAGTTAATAATTACAAAACCAAAAATCCGAAATAAAAAAAGTCATATTAAGAATTTTAAAAAGGGTATTTTAAAAAAATCATGAAATATTCAAAATACTTTTATATAGAAACGAAATTAAAGTAATATAATTATTCACGCATTTATATCACGTGTTTTAATTTATTTCTCTGTGAAAAATAGTAGATTATTCATTGAAATAACTTTAAATAATTTTAAATAACAACAAAAAATTTCTGGTCTATCGACATATAAATATACGGGGTTTTTTTCATTGTATATTTAAACATGCAAAATTTCGTAGTTAAAAAAGCACTTATACTCTACAAAACATACATTTAATTCATATTTTTGGTAAATTTCAATTATTATACATATTTTTTCAATTGCGGTTCGAAAATGACTGATAAAAATTTTCGTTCCGAAAAACAAGTTCGAGCCGGGTTTGATCCTGGGTAGAAAAAACTCAAATCCAGCATGCTGCCGACCACGCCACGGAGCGCTTGCCAAAGATTGAAATTTATCCGATTATAAACTGTAGCTTAAACTTTGAGACTTCTTTTTCAAGACCCCCAGGGGGTTGCGCTTTATGACGGACATATATTTATATACTAACTATACTCTATCGAAATTCATACTCCATCGAAGTTCATCGCATTCGGTGAGACCAACCTCGGACCCTATCCTTGTGAAACATTTGGGCTGGCAATAGTCGAAACATATTAAGCGAGTAAAATAATCATATGGTAAGAAATAATACATTAATAGAATAGATATAGTCATTCTGTAGCATTTCAACACTCAAGTGCAGAACTTCAATATGTATACAGCCCCTAAAATATGCTCATTTTAAAATAATTAACGTCTCTGAAACTAATCGTTTTTAGGAAAATTGAAGGGTGTAGAATTTATTTATGGTGTCAAACTTGGGTATTGCTATTGAAAAAAAAAAACAAAGTTTGAGCTCGTTTTGATATGTGGATGGCCCCTTAAGCAAATTTTATATACATCATTTAAAAGAAGGCTTTATTTCCAATCGTTTGGTATCACTAACTTTTTTCTACAATAATTTGTTGCAGGGAGTTAGTAGGGGGTGTTTACATTTTTTTCCACTACCCTACATAATAATGGTATTGATTTAAATAGAAGTAATTGCATGTGTTATATAAACATTTTAGTCGCGATAATCCTTAAATTATTATATTTTTCGGCATATTCAATATATCCCTACTTTAATAATATCTATCATTTATTCCTATTTAAATTCCCCTTAATGTAAAACGCGTATATCAATAATATCTTATTCCAAAACCTTAATTTAAAGCTTTAGATTCCTTCATAAATTTTATAAGCTATCCTATCTATCATATTCTGAATAAAGATAATTTTTATGTTCGAATGTTTTCAAAAGTCATTTTCTTTTTCTTTCCTAATTTTCATTCTACAAAACTCCTTTCCCGCGCGCGACGTTTCACCCTAAAAAATTTCCGATCTTAAAACTTGAATTCTTTTTTATTTAAGCCTCTCCATCTCTCCCGATTGGTTCTAGACAATCGTCTGAGAGCGCTCGCCTTTGTCTAATTCGTTCGTTTCGCGTGCTACGTAATCAATGTATCTTTACTTCGACTTGACAAAACTGAGCTGCACAGCCTCGGAACGCACAGAATTTCGCCTGTCTTTAAAATGTATAAGAGCTATCTAGTGTTTTCTGATGTCGTAGAATATGAGGATTTCTTAACCAACATCTTTCGAGTGTCAGCGTGCTGCATCGCGCGCTGTAAGGCGTTTTCGCCGACTATAATACATGGGAATTGCTGAGATGCTCTGTTATCAATAAAGAACTGTTCACGCTTAAGGATGTCTTCATATTCTTTTGGAGAAATACCCAGTGTGATCCTTGCCTACCACTCTACTATTTTCAACTGCATAACTGTTCATTAGTGAACGTTGTTTGTCTCTATAACATGGTCTTCGACTGCAAATAATTTTCGACTGAGTTATTTTCTACAGATGATGGCATTCCAACGGTAGATTATTTATTCGACCATGAGCAAATCTACCCAGAACGTGCCGAATTCCCACATACTTACAGTGCTCTAATTCTAAAAGTACGACTATTTGTGTATTTTTGATAAATAATCTAACACATAAAATGTAAAAGTTTCGCCTGTGGTCGGAATACATGTCCAAAAGGCGTCAATTAGCGTCTCTCATCAGCAGTGTGCTAATAAACGACAGTAAATGACAAATATACGTATACAGAATGCACTTAATTTATATAATTAATAATTTCTACGTGAATTATCTAGCACTACAATTCGTGCACTTATACACATTATGTGCTATATAAAGACAAAGAGTAACTATTGAGCGGTAGAGTTTATTCTGATTTAAATGTGTAAACAAAAATTCTTAGATTAAACTAAACTATTATCGTTTATTAAAACATATAATAAATTTTTATTTATACTTAACGCATGATATAAATTTTCAGTTTAATCTTTGTCGCGTTTATGATACATACATTGCTACTAAATTTTCTGTTTTTAACCGAGATAAATTTATTCGAAAACAAAAAGGTCATCCTTCGATGTAACTAAGTTCTTGAATATGTTCTCGTCAAGTACAGTTAAAGATTATTATGTAGACTCTTTAACCAAGTGTAAAGTATTTCATGCATAAAATGCTATTTAATGAAATTCTCGATTCTATTATAAAACAAACTTCTTAATTTATATTACTAATGAGATAAAGAAACAATAAGGAATAGCGAAATGATCTATTAGGTATAAAACAGTTTTTATTACCTATCTGTTAAACAATCTGCATAGACATCCTGACAAAAAATAATAATAATAATTTAAAATATGTAGGTATAAACACATTTTAGAAAAATATAACATGTCTATTAAAAATTTCAACATCTGAAAAGAAAACTTGTGTGCGTAATTTTTTATTGGATGCATATACGTGTGCAATGCGGTACTATTATAAAAAGTATTATAAAATTTAATACACATGTTTTAATAATATTTTGATGATGTATTTAAATAATTATGTACTTAATAATGTAATGATGTACTGTATCTTTATCCTACTTCTTAATCATTCTTTCAGTGATATGTATGGTTAAATAGTCAGTGTTATATAAAAAAAAAACATTTATTTCAAAGGAAAGGTAATACATAAAATATAATAATAATTCGTAAATGGTTATCAATTTTTAGAAAAAAGAGACACCCATTTTCACTTCTTACATGGTAATAAACTACAGCCAGTGACAAAAATTGCTAACCATATAATATATATGTTACTGTCAATGTATAAACTTAGCAGTGTATAGAATGCCTAGGCAGCATATAGAATACCTGTCATTTTAGGGGAATGTATAAAATATTCAATCATTTAATAGCATATATATACTTTGTCCAGACATTGTATGGAATGCCTAGACATTATACAGAATGAGGAATGCTATTTAAGTAAAATATTAAAAGAGATTCATGAAAAATCCTTCATTGAAAAGAAGTGCATGTTTTATAGCGAACACTGTAAAATTACAATGTTATTCAGATAGCGTACAAAAGTGAATAAAGTATAAACGAGGCTTTCCTAATATCATTAGTAAGGTCTTACACTGGTTCATATGGCAATCAAGCTTATTCGTTTTACGACATAAAAATTCGTTTGGTATCGTTTTATTATTTATACCTTTATTTATTTAATCACTTTCATTCGGAATGAACACAAAGTATCTAGTGTTGTATAGTACAAAGAATAATTATAAAACTTAAAACAAATGACCTCGGGCAAACACCCAACCTTCAACAGCATGACCTCATCGCATAACCAACGGATGACACCACCAAATAGATTATCTTGAGCAAGCACATTCTGTGAAATGCTCACAGTAAAAATTCTGTCATGCCGCCCAACACATATGCACAAGGCAGACAAAATCCGTCACCCCGTGCATCACACATGCGTACGACAGCATAGCTCACCCGACGTCAAAAAAAAATTCCTCACTGTATATGCAATGTGTATCGATCTCATCTCAATTGAACAGTATAAGGAGAATTGCTACCCTTGAGTAACTGACTTAGCCGTTTGCTCGACGCTAACACTTTCGCCTACTGATCATGAGATCCCTGGTTCAACTCATACTGGCTCTAATCCACTCTCTCTTCGTAGAAGATAGAAGCCTCTTAGGTAAACGTATCATCATCACCATATTCTTTTATTCCATCTTCAACTTTAATTTTATGCATGTTCTGTACAATAGTATCATTTTCTTGCGCAGAGTAATTGGTTTCGATTCCTTTTAATGATTGAACTCTTGCGATTGTTTTTCCAGCAACAAATGAATCTATTCATCTTTTAAAGTATCTTGGAGTAAGGAAGAAATTGTCTGACTCATTTTAGGATTGCAACTAAAGGTAGCTTTATATAGTGTTCATTTCATTCCTGAAGGATGAGCAATATTCTTTATAGGTTGAACGAAGTTTAGTCCTTCAGTCAGCGGTTAGTGATTTATTTTTACGTGCGAATACACAGCATGTTTTAAATATCTTGGTTTGCTCTTTCAACATTGCTCTGTGTTTGCGAGAGGCGAAACTTGCAATGAATGATTTCTAGTATCAGCATTTCCAGTATCACTTTCAAATTAATCAGCTCGTTATCTACCAATTTTTCCCGTTATCAAACCGCAGAACAGATTGTACATCAAGCAACATGCATATGTTCCCTAGGTTACAGACTACGTCTTCAGCTATCTTTGAAGTCAACTTCTTAAGAAATACGAATTTAGTGAGACGATCTTGGTATACCACTATAAGTTTGTTTTCCATATCAGGTTGGGACTGAAAATCAATAAGATTAATCTGACGACGGAAATTATATTCTGAAAACTGTATACTGTACAACAGCAAGATTTTAATGTATTTCTGTTTTTATTGGAATTGCTCAAAAAGATTAATGTAGAGTTCAATACCATGAGGTATAGTGTTCGTGTATTTGGATAAAATTTCTCTCGACGTTCTGCCACTGATGAAATGTGTGTCATGAATATATTGCGTACATCAAATTCAATGGGCTAGAACAGAATAGCACTAGTTCCTTCTTTAACAGAGTAAATCAGATTACTTTTGATATTCGCAAACTGTACATAAAAGCGATTTAGCAACCGATAGTCTTGTAGTTCTTTCATAATAATCATAGTGATCTTTTTCACATTGCACATTAAGTTCTGATAGGTAACTTAAGTTAAAATAATACTGTTATTTATGTATTTGCGGTATTGGCGTTCAAGGCAGAATCGTCGTTTCATGCCAATATGCAATTATTAC
Source organism: Maratus speciosus (assembly GCA_963932465.1). Lineage (NCBI taxonomy): Eukaryota > Metazoa > Arthropoda > Arachnida > Araneae > Salticidae > Maratus > Maratus speciosus. The sequence goes on along the minus strand of OZ010790.1, from coordinate 416,804,585 downwards.
TTCTCTGTTAATACACGTTGCTCTTCTATTTGCTATTTGCTTTCTATTTGCTCTAGTCCTTGCTGAACATATTCAAATATATGTATTTTGTGACTTCAAAACAAAGACTGAAATGCGAAATGGGAACATTCCGCTGTAACGAGCGTCGAAGGTTACGTGTCTGGACAGAGGACATTAGATACGTCGTTAGCGGAAGTATTTTACACACTGTCGGTTTCTCTATGTATAGAACTAACACAAATGTAATACAAATTTTGTATGTATACTTTTAGTAAATTTCTATTTTTTACGTAAATATTCTGTTTCAAATGGAAATCGTAAATTTTACCTTAATAAACGGAAAATTTTCTTTTTATCTTTACCCCTTGAATATTAAAATCATAAATGATCCTTTCAAATTAAGAGAAATCCGAAAAATCCCAGTTAAATTTTTATAGATGATATCGTAGACTATAACGAAGTCGTTGGATGCAGCCAGGTGGTGCAGGGAGCAACCATTTATCATAAAATGTCGAATACTGAGGTTCCAATACAGATGAAGGTAAGACAATAAAAACAGTTTTAGAAATATGCAATACAAATACCTGTTCCATGAAATATGCATCAATTTATGAAGGGTGTATCAGGATTCATCATTCAAATTTGGTGGGGAGGTAGTAAAGAGCAAAAGAAGACAATCTCTTATAGTAAAGTATAGGCGCAAAAGAATGCAAGATGTTGTAGAGGACTCTGTGTACCCACAACTTCTGATAAAGTACAAATCTCACTGACAAGTCCAGCCGGTTATTCATTCACCAAGCTGACTTTGCAGAAGTAACATGGATCATCATACGTTAAATGAATTTTCAGATATGCATCTCAATTACAGTGCTATAAAGGAAAGCAGTCGGACAGCTGCGCAAATGTATGCAGAATGCTAATCCAACCTATTTGTCACAGAGCTTTGCCTGTGATCATTAGTTGCGGATACTCAGCGCCCTCTCCAACAACTTCATGCGTTCGTTTTCGCCCATACTTTCTGATGTGAGATTGTCTTCCTTTGATATTTTCTACCTCCCCGCCAAATCTGAACGATCAAACCTGAGAAAAATCTTGTATAATTATTATTTAGAATTTTTTTTAATATCGCGCTATTGCTCAAATTTATTTTTAAAAACAGAAATTTGCCTTTTTGTATTGCGGAATATATCTAGCTAGCTTGTAAACGCGATAATACCAGAGCAGAAGTTTGTGAAAAACCGGAAACTAGATGACAAGTTTGCTACCAATACATTCTCCATTTTTTTTATATCGAATAGTAATTTACTATGTATAAGATGAGTAAAATATTAATTGTTTCATACACTAACGTCCAATTTTCGGCATTCTATACAATTGCGAATTTCTTACATTGATGGTAACATAACATATATTCCAAATAGTTTCAGTATTTTAGCACTGTTTATTTGCTTCACTTAGACACATTATGTACCTACTATAAAAGATAAACCTAAATTATTGAGTGATATTCTTCATTCTAATTTAAATGCGTAGAGGAAAAATTTTAGATTAAATATCTGTCTTTGAAATACAAAATAAAATTTTATTTCTCATTAACTATAGCATTTATAATTTTTTTTCAATTAATTCGTCTTCGTATTCGTGAGAAATGCATTGCTATTAAAAATTCTGGCTTTTTTTCTTTTAATTTCTTCTAAAACAAATATTTCCTCCTTTTATTATCTTCTTGAATGTTCTCTTCAAGTACAGCTAAATGATTTCGCGTAGGCTATTCAGCGAAATTCGAAGTATTTAAGAAAAGGGGAATTATTTGTTTAAAGAAACTATTGCTTCTGTTAAAGGACAAGTTTTTAAATTCATATTACTAATGAGATAAAGAAACAAATAATGCATATCTGCGCGGCAAAAAAAAACAGTAACTTATTATCATTTTAAGTGTAGTAGTGTGAATAGTTTTTTTTTTTTTAATAACTAAGGAAATAATTATTAAAAAACCTCTTCTGAAGTTCTGCATTTTAAAAGGGAAATTTTCATGTACAGCTAATTTATTGCATATAAATACTTCGTACAATATATGTGAGGAAATCTATTAGGATGCTTTTTAATAAACCTTAAGTATGATGTTTTAGTTTGATAATGCATATTTTATTAATTTCCTAGTCTTTTTCAATCAGTTATGGACTTTCAAAACTTTTGGTGCTTGGAAAAATATTTCTTCTAATAAGCATATAAATTAGAATTTCATACAATATTCAAATATTAACAATTTTTAAAAAATGAGGATATACAATTCAATATTTTACATGGTACAATCGGAAATTAGATAACTTGTGGAAAATCTTTATTAAAAACCATCGTGAATAATAAAGGTTTGTGAGTAAAATGTTCTTTATAAGAATAATTATTAATATTTCGCTGGACTATTTATCACTATTATTTAACACACTGATGTACATTGTGTATTATAAATAGATAGCTACGAGATAAATTAATAATTAAGAAGATTGACCAGGAAATATATGTTTAAAATAATTTATAGTTAATATTTTTTATTTTATCACAAGCAATGCTTTTATTTTGCAATGATTTTATGCAATGAAATAGTTAACCTAAAATTTTCATTTTTTATACATTTTAGCACAACCCTTATAAGGACTTAATAACAAAGAAAACAAAAGAACTTAATCACTTTTCATTGAAAGACATTTTGGAAAATCTTTGCAAATACATGTATAAAAATTACGACGCTGCATTCCAACATTTAAAATATTTTAATCAATGTACAAATTCTATAAGTTAATATACATTCATTGACTCAATAAAAGTAGAATTATTTTGAGGGTGAAAATGATCATGGATTTTAATTCATTAAACTAAAATATTTTTCCACAGCTGCATTAAAATGACATCATTTACAAAGGCCTTCCAATTGACCAGCTCCAAATTTCTTCAGCTTCTTAATGAATAGAAAAAAAATAACCTAATTTGTTTGTTATCGAAATAAATTTTTCAAACTCTTTGAAAGCCCATGCATAATAAATGTAATTTATTTAAACATGCTTTCATTAAAATTCACAAAAATGTAGAAATATATATATATATATATATTTAAATGGACTAAAAAGTAAAAATGGGAAATTTGCCAAATTAGCCAGCTATGGCCACGTCTGATTCATATATGACAGCTTAATTTCGTCGACAAATTTGGCAAGATTTTGTCAAGTTGGCCGAAATTTGGCGCTATTGTTGTAACCCTGCCATTAGCACTTTTCAAAAAATATTAATTGTTGAAGGTGAAGCTGATTTCTCCATAGGAAATCAATAAGTGCTTTTGCATTGACCCTTTTCACCCCTTAGAGATCGAATTTTAAAAAATATCCTACTGATTTATTTCCCTCAGGAATACATATATATATATTCCAAATTGCAAAGCTCTATTTCAACAGGAAGGGGTTAAAAACGAGTAGCAAGATTTGACTTTCACATACAAACAAACAAATTGTAAGTGAAAAGGAAGCATGTAAAAAAAAACACAAAGGTAGATTGTATTAAAACACGTAACACGCAAAACATTTTATTTAATTATATAATTCTGTAATTTAAAATGCATTTAAAAATACATCCAAAATATTTATTTATTTTATATTTAAAGAACGATTCTATTTTCAAAGACAGATAACGTCTACCAAACATTACTAATTTAGACAAATTGTCAGAGTAAGAAAAAAAATGTTTTTACGCTAATCCAATTTAGAAGGGAATTGGGATGTTGTTGCAATTTCGAAAGACTTAATGAAGCTTTCTTTCCTTTTATACTAAATGAGCCTTGTACATGACAGATATTTTTTTTCCATTTACTTTCGTGTTTTTACGATTAATTTGAAAATGTTAAGCATCTGTGAATAGTTGAAGGAATTCAAAAGGCGTATTTTTAAACATCAAGCAAGGCATTTTAGAAAACAGTACTTAAATAAAAAATAAACATGAAGGGACTAGACATTGAATAAAGTAATAAATAAAATGATTTACCTTGGATAAAACTTTTCGAATAGAATATAACACCCTTCAATATCATAATTTCTTTCAACATCAGTAACTTTCTTTTAATAACTTACTAATAATAAAGGAGTTGTATGTGTGTTTATGAGTCGTTTTTAAGAAAGATCTTCAAGTATCTTTTTTGATATCTAGTTTTGTAAATCCAAAAATCGTGAAGTGTGTTTTCAAAATTTCGGAATATTTATCCCTGAATAAATATCGATAAGAATGTATTAAATAATAAAATGATACTTAAATATATAATATTATAATTCGATTATTGAATAATATACATTAAACAAATTTTCGTAACGAATTTACAAAAAAAAAATTAAAACAAAGAAAAGAAATTTATTTTCTAATGTGTTCCATCTGATAACAATTTTTTGAACTATCATATTACACCTTGATTTATAAGATTAAAAAAGCTTTTCTTAAAACATCAAGATTAGTTTTATTCCACTCTTCGACCAGAATCTTCAGGAATCCTTTCAAAGTCTTGGAATGCCGCTTATAAAGTGCTTGTTTTAAAAGTCCAACACACAGTTGTCCAGTACGCAGTAGTTCATAGGAGACACGCAGGAGAACTTGGGCGGGATACGTTTAAACCGAACAGCTTTAATTCCGGTTTCATTTCCAATTTTTTTTTCCTAAAAATATTGCAATATATTTAGAGGTATGGATGGTAGCCTTTCCTGATGGAACTATATACACTGAAATTTTTTTGGGTAAGGTAATAGGAGTATACAGATGTTAAAACATATTTCTGATATTAATTCCATTTAATTTTGGATATTTTTCTACTATCTTTACTTTAAGTTTTCCTTTATAAGAAAATCCAGCAATAACCATAAAACCTTCAACAAAACTTTAGATCTTTTTCCCCTCTGTTTCCGTAGTAAATTGTCTTTTTCCAATTGCAATCCGATAAATATATTCAACCTTCATCAACTGAAACTATTTATTTCCATTTTTCACCTGCCAAATAATTTTCGTTCAATAATATGCACATAGAGTTACGACGAGAAACATATCATATACAAACATTAGCAGGTAAACATATTTATTATTAAACTAATTTTCATATACTAGACAGACTTGACTACGTTAAACAAAGAAATTAAACTGAAAATATTTATAAAAACATTTAGTTATTCATCAGAATTAAGATTCTGTTTCACTTCAAATTGCTTCGTGTTCAACGATTGTTTTCATAGACAATTGTCCGGAACCGCTATGGGCTCCCCCCCTTTCGGTTGTGGTTGCCGAAAAAGTGTTGCAAACAATTGAATTAGATATTATTAATAAACTTGGTCCGGTCTGAGATTTTGTAGAAGATAATTGGATGATATTTAAATAGCCAGAGATAGTGATCTGGATGAAATTCTTTCGACAGCCAACGTAATTGCAGAACCTTTAAAATTTATTCTCGAGCGTGAGATTAATGTTAAGTTACCATTTTTGGACATCATTGTTCAAAGGAAAAATGACATAAATTCTCAATTAATTTCAACTTCAGTTTACAGAAAACCAACTTCAACGGGTCAGTATACGCATTTTGATTCAAATTGTCCTATTAGCCACAAAATGTCTATTATAAAAACCGTAGCATTTAGAGCCGTAAAGTATTGCAGTAGTAATAAAATCCTTGAAATTGGCAGAAATAAACTGTACGAAGATCTTAAGAATAACGATTATCCAAAAAATCTAATTAGAAATATTTTCAAGAGAACTTTGGAATTCATAAATTCAACCCCTCCCCCTTTTCAACGGTTTAAACCTGATATTTTTGTTTATTTACCATATTACGATACTGTTTCGGAAAATGCTTCATCTGTTTTTAAATCTCTTAACATCGGGGTTCCTTTTAAACCAGTAAATAAATTAAATTCTTTTTTAAATAGCCACAAATATGAATATGACATAATAAAATTAACCGGTGTTGTTTACATGATTCCATGTAGCAACTCTGATAATGTATATATAGGTGAAACTGGCAGATTGATGGATATCAGGCTTAAAGAGCATGTCGATGCCTTTAAAAATGGAAGATTAAACTCTAAATTAGTATAGCATGCCTTTGAAACGGACTACACCCTAGCCTTCAAAAATTCTTTGACTTTGAAAAGTAATTGCAACACTTATCATTATAGATTGTTCATGGAAATTCAAAATCTTTACATAAACGTGTGAACACCCTCTGTATTCATTCGTTAGGAATCCAGCGCAGCCTTTACCTCTATGACCGACTAAGAAATTGAATAAACTCGGTCGATGGGTAGTTAAAAAAACATTATTTATTTTTTCTTTAAAAACTTTATTCAAAAGCTTTCAATATCTATTAGAAATCGCGAAAGTTAATTTAAATAAAAATACTAACATGTAAAACATTTTAATCAAACATTTTATTCTATAAATTAATATATATATAAGACAATTCCATCGTAACTGACGTAACACTTGATCATCGAATTTTGTTTTCAAAACTGTGTAGAAAATTTTCTAATAAAGATAGAAGAAATTTTTGCAATTTAAAATATTTCTTACTAAACACTTAATACCCAAATACATGCAGATTATTTCATTTCAATCTCTCTTTTAGTTGCAAAAGTTGCAATTCAAAATTCTGTAACTGATGTAACATAAAAAAGACAAACATTTTTTCTGCGTTCATTGAAGTATAAAAATTATCAAAACTATCCCGTTAAAAAAAAGTGATCTAATGTTATCAATAACACTAAGAAATGATAAATTATAACAGTAACTTGTTTAATTAATTTCTGAACAATAAAAAAGAAAAAGTGGCATTTACACATGTAACTGACGTAACTTTTATGGTGTAACTGACATAACGTTATGTTTTTACAATGACGGTACTTAACTTAGTTTGTAAACAGTAATTTACAGTGCATTTTTATTAGGATTTTATTATTGAACATAAAAATATCAATCTTTCCAATCATACCCTTAAATTAAACATATTATAAATTATGTACCACCCCCCCCCCCCCAACTACCAGAAAAAAGTGAGAATTTTCTGTGGAATTGCCTTTTTAAAAAAAATGTCCATTCATACTATTTTCGCAGCAAGTTTCCATTTTCAATGACAGATAACGTCTACCAAGCATATAAATAAATTAAATTGTCAGAGCAAGAAAAGATTTTTATTACGTTCAAACACAATTTAGGAGAAAAGCAGAATGTTGCAGTAATTTCGTTAGACTTAATAAATCTTCTTCTCGTTTTATACTAAATGAGCCTTGTGCATGGGAGTCTATTTTCTTTTATTCCTAATAATTTTGTGTTTTACGATTGCTTTAAAATTTTTAAGTATATAACAACAGTCGCAAGAATTTGGAAAAGTAGACTTTTAAATATCAAGCAAGGAATTTTAGAAAACTGTATTTTAAAAAACAGCACAATGCACAAACATACCAAACCACAAATGCACTAGACATTACATAAACGAAAAAGTAATGAAATTAGTTTTGATCATTTTTCTAATTACAATATATGAGACTTTAAAATCTAAATTTATTTATATAACTACAACTTTCTTTTAATAAATTCTTATTATAAAGAAGTCATTAATCTTTTATAAGGAAGATTTTTATTTATCTATTTTGGTATTACAATTTTGTAATTCACATTTTTGTTTAAGTATGTTATGGAAGCTTTTTGAATGTTTATCCATGGAAAAATATCAAGAAGACATAATTAAGTAATACAATAACACTTATAATTATTTTTAGTATATAGCTTCATTACTTTAAAAATGATGTTAATTTAAATAGTCAGTCAAAATATGTTCATTCGAGAAGAATTCAATGCAACCCTTATCGGGATGATCGATTTGGGAAAGTAATCAAAATGATCAGATTTATTACCGGAGGAGTTACGTTGAAAGTTTTTATTCGCGGAAGAAACATTTTGAAGTTCTATAAAAATCTCCCGAATTTTAGTTTATAAGAATTCAAGACATCCAATGTTGTGTAGCAAATTCCAGGACATTATTGGTTTAAATTATGTTAAATTGGATTAGGTTAAATTAAATCAAAACAAGCTAAAATCAAACAATAGCCATGATAAAACTAATATTACAGAGACCAATTACGAACTGTACAGAAGTTTAGATAAAAGAGCCAAGGCAAACAGTTTTCTTCTAAAAGCCTGCATTCTGTTTTATTGGCGGGTGCGTAGAAACGCATAAATAAGGAAATATCACAATGTGGAACCAATCGCCAACCAGTCGGAGAACGTAATGGAGATATTCAAACGTTTACATGGAAAAGGAGTCATAAGATTCTGAAAACGACTGCCAAAATCATAAAATGCGTTCCGCGTAAAATAAAAATTGGACTTATGAAAGGAAAAGAATGTTCTAAAATGGATGAAATTAGATTCGAAAAAAACTGAGATGCTAATCATAGAATAGTGGAATTTTTAGATGGGAAGGGTAAAGAAATATTTGAAAGTGTAAATGAGTAATTAAAGAAAAAAACATGGTACTTCACTGCATAGTAGTACTATATTCTGCTAACTAGTAGTATGTCAACGCACTAGTACTTGGTGACTCTTACAACTACAAACTGATACCATATTCTACTAGCTAGTACTATAACTACTAACTGATACAGGAATATAATTGCTCTTGGGGAAATCATCTATTTATTATGTATGATGATATGCATAATATCATCATCAATAAATAATAAGATAATAAACAATTATACTTACTTCAAAACAACATGCTTAAAAATGGATTTATACTTTGCATGAAAAAAGGATTTGTGTTATACATTACTGTCGTATTATTCATTATCATTTATTACTTCATTATTATTTCTTACTTTAATGACAATTTTTTTATTCTTGTTATTATTTTAAGTATCCATTGTACTGTTATTAATAGAAGGTTCTTCCGTCATTTAAGAGTCAGTTGTAGTTTATTAATGAAAATTTTGACAGAATATTCTACAGTATTGAACAGATAAATTTTATTAAACAATTACTAACACCATGCTTTTTGCCAATATTGTAACATCAGAAGGTGCATTTTTAAGCTTGTAGGCCTTAGGACCTCCAAACTTGATGTTTTTTTGTTTTTTCCTGAGAGAGAGAGAGGGGGGGGTGGGGGGGTAGTAATATAATATAATATTTAAATTTATTCTCTTTTTCTTTTCCTTTAATTTATTTATTTACACCTTGAGATGCTTTTCTTTACATTCCATATCTCAAAATTCTACTATTCTACGCCTCCGTAACAAAACTTATTCTATTTTAGAATTTTTTTCAGACACTGTTAAATAGCGTCATCATTTTCACCGATTGGCTGGCATTCAGTGCCACATTTCGGTATTTCCCTGTCTGTGTGTCCCTACGCACCCACCAAACAAACAGAATGCACTGTTTTCACTAGTTCCTTTTTTAAAAAGTGCTGTGCAGATCATCACTGGTCTTTGCATCATTCATTTTATCATAAAGATTTTGTTTTGATTTAATTTAATCTCATTTAATGGAATAAAATTTAATTAACTCACTTGTGTTAGAACTCATTTGTCAACTTTATATGTCTTGAAGTCTAAAAAAACAAGATTTTAAAGTTTTTATTAAGTTTATTCTTAAGTCTAAAAAAACTTAAGACTTTCATAGTTTGGTAAGATGGTTCTATCTTAATGTAAGTATTGAACTTAACTCATAGCTAATGATTGAATTATGGGGAAATTTCCTGCATAACATTCACAGCCTACAGTATTTGAATCATGTGTGTGTGTGCTGCATAACATAAATACCAAAGTAAAATTGTAATATCTATATTTTCGCTATACATATTCTACTTTTAAGTGAGCTAACAAGGGCGCGTTTAAAAAAATATTTTTGCTTTTATTTTATTTTCTACTTTTCATCATTTAATATTTTTCATTATCTTAATTATGATTGTATCGAATTTTGAATTGAACATTTCCATCATTTATTTCTGAAAATATTAAGGTGATTAGATGAATTACATTCTTGTAATAAATACAGTCATTGTTTCGTCATCGAATTTTCGTTGTTTTACTATTTTTCTTTTCTTTAATTACACAATTATCAATTAACTTAATTAAATTTAATCTATTGCTTAATAATTAAGTTCTGAATATATTGAAATATTATATTATCATCGAGGTAACAAAGCTATACGTGGTGACATAACTCCAGCACATCAAGACATAAATGAAAAATTGTTTACGAAATTTCATCTATACATGAAACAATTTAATTAAAACCTTATACAAAACTAACACATAAAAGTTTTAATCAATGCCGTAACTCGATAAAATAATATATTTTTTTCAAAAATAAAAAATGGTCTGCTCATGTAATACTTGAAGTAATTTCCCGTTTTCAAAGAGAGAACACGTCTACCAGGCATTACTAATTAAGCCAGATTGTCAGCGTAAGAAAAGAATGTTTTTACGCTAATCCAATTCAGGATTGGGTCGAGATGTTGCTGCAATTTCCAAAGACTTAATGAAGCTTTCTCTCCTTTTATACTAAATGAGCCTTGTCCGTTGCAGACGATTTTTTTATAAGTTTATAATTATCTGAGAATAGTTGGAAGAAATTAAAAAATAACTTTTATAAATGTAAACAAGATATCTTGCAACAACACGGTATTAAAAATGGATTACAAGCAAACCAAAAAATGGTCAAGCCATTGAATAAATTAAAAACTAAATTAATTTGTTTTTAGCGTTTTTTAAATTACGTTATAAGAGACTTTAAAATCTCAATTTTTTTAAATTTTATCAATTTTCTTTTAGTAAATGATAAACACGTTATGATTATCGTAGTAAGAAAAACATATTCTGGCTATCCTAATTTTGTATTAATTCATTAATATGTGTAAAATTTTATATAAATGCAAACACATATTTTAATGTCAGCTTTCTTATTTTAAGAAAATAGTGTTATTATAATTAGTAGCAATAATTATTCTATAAAATTGAGAACTTTTAGCGTCCGACCAAAACTAGATTTTTTAAAATCTTTTTTACACTAAAAATAAAATTCAACTAAGCAAAACTTTTCTCATTAAAAATCTATAATTCCATATAACACAAATAAATTAACCTGAGAAATGAATTACACAAGAAATACTTCTCTTTATCCAGGGAAAAACAGAAATATTAATGGATAGCATTTTTCCTAAATGCCATTAAAACAGCTTAGATGTGTTGCGGTGTGCTATACAACAATGTATAGAAATAGTTCGTATAATAATGTTTAAATACTAATACGCAGCTGGTTCATAACTTTCTTGAATAAGCTATGAGTAAGTTCAAAGCCGCTTCGATCGTCCGATATATTTAATGTCCCAGTCTTCGCAGGGTTACTCGTCGATGTCTGAACCTTGACAAAAGTCTCCTTAAAATATTTATGGTGAATATCTTCCGTAATCGAGTTACCCGGTAGTTTTGGAGTGCTCGATAAAGCGGGATAATCATTGTACAGTGCGTTTAAAAATAATATGAACACCCAGTTTTACAAGAATAGAAAACACTCTCAGAAATACTTTCATCAATCCAAAGAAATTTTCCTGTATTTTCGTTAATAGCCGTTTCTTTTTTTCTCCGTTACAGGAGGTAAAATATAAGTCAATTGATGAAAATAAATATTGCTGCCCTTGGAGTCGAACCAGCTACCTTAGCGTTACAAGACCAGTACTCTAACAACTAGGCTACAGCTGTACATTAGTGAAACAGTTTGAAGTAAATAATTTTGCCTCAGATGGGCATGGCTTGATTAATTTCTTCAAAAAGCTTTGAATTTTTGTTCGGGAAGAATTCGTCTTTAAACAGATTATGTCTGGGGTTATAATATTTTAGTTTTAAAATAGAATAAAAATATGAATTATAAATATTTTTATCTAGATTACTGATATAAAACATGAATATGATATTTTTACGCTAGAATTTTTTTTTTTTTAGTAAAATTGATTTTTTTTTCATTTGATATTTTAGTTTAAGTATCTATTTTAAATGTGTTGATTTAAAATGTATTTTAAATGAGGATATTTTTTATAACTTTAAAAAATAAATTTTGAATATTTTTAAAGGAATGAGAAACTTAATTGGTATTTATTTTTAAATTCGAAAACTTTTCATTTCTTTGTTTTAGTTTGTTTTTTTTTTTGTAAATTAAATTAGAAATCTTAATTTATAGAACTTTTTTTTTTTTTTTTTTTTTTGTTTTTAAAATGAATGCGGATTTTAGTATTAATAGAGCCAATACGCCTGCCCGCTAGGAATGAACGGAATTTCTCCCTCTTTTTCAGGCTTTCGAGAAGAATTCATGGATAAAGTATGTTTTCTACGAGTACGGAATTTTTCTTTTAAATGAAGAATAATTTAGTGTGTATAGACGAGTTTTTTCGGACAATGAATGCAGAAGCTGCTATATAAGAAACATAAGAATCAAGATTGCTTGAAATAGTACAAACATTTTTAGCATATAATAGAACGAAATTGAAAAAAATCATTTTTAGAATCAATTAGAAACAATCACTTTTCTCCTATTTGAGTTCTTGCATAATGAAATGAGCACTAATCAAAAATATAGCTTATTAGCCGATTTTTTAATTAGTGAAAAAACACGATCGGTCATGGAACAGAACAAGCATCTTTAATCTTGATGTATTTTAATTGATCTCTTCCCAAAAAGAGATGATAGGAACTTTCAATTCTTAAATTGTGGTACACTCTTTTCCATTTCAATGAACTTCCCTAACCAGTAGATTTCAAACGTTTTCCAAATCAAAAGTAACAGTTGACCATGGAATCACCTGCATACCATTATTCAGTAACCATTCCTAAGTACTATCTGCTATGTGTATGAATGTTCTGTTGAAACATCCACAAAAGTCCATGATTTGCTTCATCAAAAGGCAACAAGTTATTTTCAAGTAGAATTTGGTAGGTTAATGCTTTCATTCAAATACAGGGCTACACAATCTTGACTTTACTACTAAATTCAAATTAAGTTCAAACCACGCATGAGTCTCCACCATGCTGCCGTTTAAAACATTTCAAGTACCGGGCCCCACCAGTGGCCGAGAGGTTCTGCTCTCGAAGCTGGTAGACGGGAGGTGCTGGGTTCGATCCCAATCGCGCCCGTCGGCCTAGTCGTTCGGAGTTTTCGTGGTTTTCTTCGAACCTTGGTTTTCCAAGCGTAAATACGGGTTAGGTTCCCTTAGAAAAACCCCCACGGAGGATACTCCCCCTTAGGGCCTATATCCCTCGTGCTGATAATTGGCCGTCATAAACACAACCAACCAACAACCATTTCAAGTACCTTGCGAAAATCATTACAATAATGTCCAACCGTCAGGATAATCGAAATTGAAATTGCTTCAACAGAAAATTGTTTCATCTTTGTCATATTCGAACTTCCAGGAAAAGGGATCTTTCACCTGACAATGGCGATTTTGCTGGTGCTTTTTGATCATGCTTTTTGCTTCCTTTTGTTGTACTTCAATGTCTTAGAGTTTCTAGCTACACTAATAAAGTATTTAAGTATTTTTGACACCACCATCATTCTCTCTCTTCCCAGTCTCATGCAGGATCTCTTGACAGTTCACATAAAAATGTTTTAACATTGCTTCGTCGCTTTTTAATGGCTAATTTTTGCCCTTTCTTGCGGTCGTCTTGGAGATTGTTTCGTTTTATAATAGTCCACTTCTAATACAGGGCTATTACAAATGATGGACCCTATTTTAAAAAATAATATTTTTGAAACTACTGCACATATTTCAATAAGTGATACATGAATTTAAAGAAAAATATACCAAGTTTTTTCAGTTACAAATGTCCGATGTGTGACCCTCTTGTTACATGACATACGTGCAATATGTAATCCAGTTCTTCCCAAACATTTTGTAGCATCACTCTGTCAATGGTTTTTAATTCTACACAAATGGGTTCTTTAAGTTCTGATAGTGTCAAAGACATTGTTTATGTGCCACCAATGCCGAAAACAAAGTGTTCAGAACTTAAAGAACGCATTTGTGAAGCTTTCAGAACCATTGACAGAGTGATGCTACAAAATGTTTGGAACGAACTCGATTACAGATTTGACGTATGCCGTATTACAAAAGGGTCACACATCGTACATTTGTAGCTGAAAAAAACTTAGTATATTTCTCTTTAAATTCATGTATCGCTTATTGTAACATGTGCAGTAGTTTCGAAAATATGTTTTTTTTTAAATCGGTCCATCATTTGTAATAGCCCGGTAGTTTATGGATATCATTTTAATTTTTGGGGAGATAGTACTTTCTAAAAATAGCTGATTTTTAAAAGCCATAATTTCTCCTTTTTCAAAATTGCTTAAAGCATTTTTACGACCTTACATTCTTTAGAATTTGCTTTTGTAAATTTCGAAGTCTGCGAAGTGTCTTTACATACAAAACTAATTTGCTAAGTCCAGCTGCTTCTTCCCTGGAGTTTCATTTGATAATGCTGTATAGTTTAATTGCCCGTTAACTGGTAGTTTTGTTCGCATTTTATATCATTTTGTAGCATAATTTTTTTATAGAAAATTTATTTTTCCAATGGATTTAAATTTGGATTTTCATTTTGTTTTATGCATTATGTAAAATTATTGTACTTGTCCTCAGAATGGCACTTTCTGATAATTATTTATGGATTTTTGCCATGACATCACGAATTTTCTCTATTTTCATATCATTTTGAAATGTCATGTAACTGAAATGTCATGTCCGATATTATTGTAGTTTGTAAATCTCGCTTTACAAATCATATAAAAATGGGCTATTTAAGTTAAGTTTTAATTTTTGATAATTTAAACTCTATTAGGTCATTTCACTTTATTAACCCTTTAAGAGTCTTAGAAATTATCTTGCTAAAATGTTGAAATGATTGACTGCAACCAGAATTTACGAATAAATAAATAAAGGAGATTCTTCAAAGAAATTATAAAAGCAATACTTTAATTGAAAAATCCTGATGCAATTTGGGCATTTGGGTATTAAAATTAAGTGATGTAAATAACATACCACAGTCCTTCAGAGGATCAATATTTCATACAACTTTCCAAATCTACAAGTTATATTCATGCTTATTTTTAAAATTTAGTCTGCATATGGACTTTTTATGATTAGTTTCAGCTTACGAACCGATACAACACTCCATCTTGGCCTCTCTTTTATACAAGGACTTGTGTAAAGTAGACAGTAGTTTACAGATGATATTACTTTTTCATATCATAATTAACAGGTAATAATAGTATAACTATTTTCAAAGAAATATTGTAATTACTTAACGATGTTGATTTTCCTGTATTATAAATATATTTAAAATTGTTATTCATCCATTGACTAGCTATTACATATTGAAAGTAAATTTTATAAAACATTACACATTTTTTAACTATGCGATGTGGTATATTGTGCTACATTTTAAAATATAATCAAGGGTTGATTAAAGAAGTCACTAGTGTTTTGAAATATTTTAACCCGTCATTGTTCGAATCTTTTTGAATGACGCCATTAGTGGCATCTTTTTGAAGAACGTGATTGATCGCTTGCAAAAGTTTCTATAACACAACCCTCTTCCCTACTGTATAAGCAGTGCGCAAAATAAAAATAGTTATAAAAACTTTTCTTTGATGAACAACGGTTATCATTCGGTACTAAGGAAGATTACAAAATTCACATAAAGGAAAATCTTAATTCATAACCACTTCAGACCCGAAGCTAAAATTATACAGTCATTCAGGGTAACTTTGAACCATGGGGTGTAACTTCGCACCACCTCCTAATTTTCAATATTTTTGACTCCAAAAGACTAAATAAACTCCAGAACTGTGCTCTGTTGTCAAGGTTCTAAACTAGGATTTCTACTCTTTATTTTAGAAAATAAATTAGCAACATTATGCGCAATTAATTTCATCATCTAACTATTTTTGTGAAGTACTGTTTTCAAGTTAATTTTGAATGCTGTTTTGAAGTTATTGTAATTCAAATAAATTTTCATAGTAACAATATACTCATTTATCTGATTTATTATTATCCAAATGTTGTAAATATGTTAATATTTTCTGATTATTTATTTATTAATAGTTAATAAAATGTAAAATAAGAAGGCACTAACATTTTACCGCATTTTCAGGGTAAGTTTGAGCCGGCTCAAAGTTATACTGATGTTTATAATTTACTGATTATAGGTGCTATTGTCAAAAATTTCCCATATTTGCACGTATATTTTATGTAAATGCCGAAAGTGTGCATCAGATATAATATGTAAAAATTTTCACAAATATGTATAAAACACATAAAATTCATTTAAAAGCGCTATTCGGGGAGGAAATATTCAAATTTGACATTTCATACATTCGACGTTTTTTACTCTTGTTTGAATTATACTAGTACTAGTATGTATTACTATAACTATGGGTATATTATTGAGTTAAAACATTGAAAATATTTTTTCACTGCATTTTTATGTTTTATATGAACAATAAACAGATTTTGTTTTCTAAAGATTCGTGGTTCTCTTCTTCCACTTTTCTTATGCATAATATTTGTTATAATATCATAAATTATACAAATCTTGTGATGTTGGAAAATGTAAATTCGGAGTCTTTACATATCTGAGAACATTTTTGGGGGTTCAAAGTTGTCCTAACTATAATACTTTTTTTTATAATGAATTATTTAAGATAATGTTTATGATATGGTGCAGAGTTACCCTAAATGGCTGGGTAACTTTGAACCAGGTTAAAAATTCATTTTTTATTGCTTTTATCCTTGTTATTCCTTAATTTTTTATAGTCATACAATAATTTAGGATCATTTCTTCTCTTTCATGACTCTAGTTGCAACAATATTCTTAAAATAAGAGTGTGGCATATGAAAATAGAAAAAATGCGGATGAAAGTTACCTTAAATGACTGTACTGCAAATACTCATTTATTGCTTTTTCACAAACAACGTATCATAGAAGACAGAAAAAAAGAACTTTTCTAAAATTGATTCTTAAACGTACTAGTAATTTTTTAAACAAAGGAAAGATCTACAAATCTTTAAAAAATTTTATTGTGAAGGATTTAAGTTAAATAATTATGAAATTTTCTCACTTTCTTGCCCAGACTGTTTTCCAGACATTTTGCAAACTCAGACAAAAATAACAATTATTTTATGAGGAAATAAGCATAGATGTTTTCATTTATTGGTGTGGTTTTAAAGCAAAATAAATTTATTAAGAAGTGAAGTCAAAATGTAAAAATGTCAAACATTTTAGTTTTTAGGAGGAAAAGAATAGAGATCCATGTATGTGGACCAAGGGAGAGATGAGAATAACTTAAAATTCCAATAAAGCTTTAATTGAAACACCAGTAAAATTCTACTGATTATGATTGAAGGCACATTTTCGTGGATTTGCATAATAAAAAACAGCAGAAGTTATTTCTTTTTATCTGTAAAATATGCCAAGCTAAATTCAAATAACAAAGATTTAAGACACGGCAATTAAAAACTAAATTAAATACAACAATTAAAATCGAATTCATACATACACCCTCATCATATTGCAAAAGCATAATAGTTAAATCTATTTGAAAGATAAAGTATACATAAATTAAAAAATAAATAAAAACTTCTTTAAAAAAATTACCTTACCCTTCTAATCTTAAAATTATCGTTCTAAATTAAACAAAAGTAACAATAAAACGTAAAATCATGATTCGTGATTTTTTTTAATTGGTTGTCTGGATTTTTATTCGAAAGGCTTTCTAATTATTTTCATGAACAATGGTTAGAAAAACACTGAAGTAATACAATTTTATTTAATATGATTCACATGTTTACTTATCCAAAATTTCAAGTTCAAAGTTCGTAAACTATAAGGCCGGAATAAAATGTATCCATGACAATTAATCTATGTTAGTCAAATTTACAACAATTTCTAATTATTCTCCAAGCATGTAAAATCCATTTACTGACTCGTATAATGAATTTCCTATCGTCAGTATTCTGAATTGAACGTTTAGCGACTGAATAAAAGGATGACTATAAAGCAAGAAGTAGTATTAAATTTGCAGTCAAACGATTTGTTCATATGTTTTTTTTTTTTTTTTTTTTTTTTTGTCAAATAAGTAGAACATGCAAATCTCAATACATAATATACATACATTTTTCTAAACAGAAAAAGCAAAAATATGTTTTGTAGAATTTTATAATTCATTTTTTTCTGTTATCTTAATCTATACAAATGTTTTCATATGCTTTTTTTAATCGCTGAAAGGTATAAAATAGATTACGTGAAAAATCTAATAATGGCGTTTTGGATCATTATATCATAAGATCGTGCAATTTTAGAATATTCTTAATTGTCTAGATGGAGCCGAAAAGTGTTAACATAGTAATAAATCTTTTTTACACCTTTTAGCAATTAAAATAGATGTATTAATACGGAGTGTTATAATTTGTTATATATTCAAATATTTTATATAAAAATAAACATTCAACATTAAAAATAATCAAAATAAAGTCGAAATATATATTTTTTAACAGTTAATCATTGTTTTTCCCTCGCTATATTTGATAAACTGTTGGACCATTGAACCTTTATTTCTACAGGTTTCCGACTTTAACCCACTGAAAGGCGTTGGTGTTTTTGGACACTTTATTTGTAATCCTTAAATCCCACACTTGCGTCAGAATTTTATAAAGCACTTAAAGAAAATCTTTTATTTTTTTGGGAAATTCTTGTGTCTTTTAATATACTAATTTCAAATGCTAAAAGGTGTAAATTAAAACTTTAAAACCAATGAAAATACGTTTATTTCGACTGTTGATATGTTTCGATTCAACCCGAGTCATTTTCAAAACTAATAAATAAAATTATTCTAAATTTGCACGTTCTATAAAACGCCACCATTCAGTTTTTTACATATTCTTTCATATTATGCACGTTGTTTTTTATTTTACTTTGATGTTCATTTAATTTTTATTTTCATAACCATTTTCATAACAGTCGAAATAAACGTATTTTTACTGGTTTTAAAGTTTTAATTTACACCTTTTAGCATTTGAAATTGGTGTATTATTACAATGTGTTAACTTGATCCATATTCTTTCAATCATTTTAATATTTTATGAATAGAAGTACTTTATCCTTGAAAGGGTTAAATATAAGCAGTCAGTGTCAAAGGAAAACATAACTCGCTCTTAACTCCACCGAAAATAATCGTATGGAAATGTGACTGGCACCAGTCGATTAGTAATAATGTATACTAATGAATGCTATGTTTATGTTATGTTCTGTTCGAATACTAATGAATATTTAGATTTTGCTTAGGGGTTTTCTAGAAATAAAAATTATACGAAACGATGTCGTATAGTAAAATTTGCAAGCATATTTGTATTTTTCGGTAAATTTTATCCTCAGATACCAAACGGGAAATCACTCGGACAAATACTTTAGGAGTTATGCAACTTTAAAGCTAGAAACTCATAATTGAAGACATGAGTGGAAGAAGGTGTTATGTAACAAAAATCAGAATTCGAGAAAATTAGAATGAAAGTTTTTTGTTGTAATTTAGTTATTTATTTATTCCTTCTTAGCAGCATATGTTTGAATTTTAATAGGTGATATTAAACTCTCCTAGAAAAGTATATAACTTTTAATTACTAAACATTAAAAAATTATTTTCGCCATTTAAGTTATTAAACATAAAAATACTAAATATTAAAAGATACTGTCTCATATCATCAATACTAAATAGAATTTTAGTATTTTAGTTTTACCATATGATATAATATCTCTTAATGCTTTCATCCATATAATAAAACAATTTTTGAGAAAATGTATTATAACATGTTCTTCCACTAAGCACTTCAATTGCAAACTCATTTTTAATCATTCAGTTGATACAGTTGATACAGTTGATACAGTTTTAATTATTCCGTAAATACAGTTTTATAATTAAAAAAATGTAGATATTCAATATGTTATGAATATTTAAACTAGAAAAGCCATGCTTTGTTTGGATACGCGAGGCATTATTTAATAGGATAAGCAGTTGAAAGTAACAATATTAATCATGGAAGACGGTAGTATTCCGAGTGACGCAGCCTTAAGCCTAAAATCGTATCGTATCGTATCGTAGAATTCGTAGATAACGGAACTCATATATACAGCTAACTCGACATCAAAGAAAATGCGAAAAGCCGCCTGTTAATAACTCATCAAATATAGGTCCTATTGTTCTGATTTTTTTAAAACAGTCTTGCATCTGCAGTCTAATCCTATTCTGAATTTTTTACAATTCTACGTGCAGTATATTTTCAGATCTGTAAACCCATTTTGAAAGCAATTTCGATGGTGTAAGTTTGACTTTTTTTTTCTCCGAAACGGTCTAGATTTTTTTAAAAACATTAATATATAAAATGAATCTATTTTTGACGAAGTGGATAAGACTAACCTAGTATCTAGGAAAACTCTTAATTTTTATATAATCCGCATGAAAAAATGGACTTCTTAGGATCGCGGATTACATGTTATTCTATGGGCTAGCAGACAGAACGTTGCACATCGGTTTTGCGCGGTTTAGGTCACAGTTAAAAATCTGAATATTGGCAATAAATCTTTTTTTAAACTACGAAAACAGTTTATTATGTGCTTTAAAATACTTAGACTGATTTTTTTAAATGGAGCAGTATTTTGTAATTATAGGTATTTTATTTCATTGTTATTCATAGTAAGTAAACATTTTTTAAGGAGAAAATATTTCACATTTTTAAAAAAATTCTCGTATCGAAATTCGATATTTATCGAAAATTCTCGTATCGAAATGAAAATTCATCGCGTTCGCCATAAGACTTCGCCATGTATCACTACGCGATACGCGAAGTTGACTGAAGAAATAAGAAATATCAAAGATCTTGAAATGGTATTCCAAGGGGAGAAAGTGAGTACAATTTCTAATTATCCAGACAGCATTCTTTGCAACCGATCCTTTCTAATTAGTATAATGTTCTGAATTGTTTTTATTTTCAACAATATTTATAAATGTTTTCTTTACAAAATAACGTTCATGTGTGGCATAGGTATTTCTTGTGATATGTGAGTGTAATACAGATAGATTACTAATTTAATTTTGAGTTTTCTTTTAAAGAAATTAAACAAAATCTTTCATTTTTAAAGAACGCACAATTTAAATAAAAGGTATGACGAAATCAAAATTAAGATTTCCAATCCCGTTTATAAAATGATTTATTTGCGAATCGTTTCTAATAATATTATAAACGAAAATTGACTTAAAATGACATCTTTCGTTTATTTATTTTTTTTATACAACTCTTTTCAGCTTCAAAAATTAAAGCATCGTAGTATTTTATTTTTATAAAATTTAACCTAAAAGGGGAAAAAAAATTCTTATTGCCGTTTATCTCTGTAACAAAAGAAAAACAGAAAAAAAAAAACAAACACCTGAAGCATTTCTTTTAGGCTAATTGATTACAGCCATGGGTGCAAGACCTTGAGTCTCAGGACTGATTTCAGTCTTGGACATATTTTTGACTGATAGTAAATTCTACTTTGTATACTTAAATTATCACGATTAGCTCAAAATGAACCATTTTATCCTGACTGGTTGTTTTGAGCTCCTAAAAGTAAAAATTTTCATCATGATACTTTTCCTTATTTAGTAATTAAAGTTTATAGATAAATAAGATAAAACAGCTTTTTTGCAAAAGTAAGATACTTGTTTTTATTTAATTTTAAAGTTAATATGCTTAAAAGAAAGCTTTAAATAATTTACTTTTAAAAAATATAAAAGTAGCCAGCTCCCTTATATGGTATTTGTGGTAATGAAGTATAATTGTAAATAAGAACAATTCAGAACATGTTACTATTTAGAAAAGATTGGTTTCACAAAATTTCATTAGCGATAGTCATGATAATTAGACTTTGTATAACCTAATAAATTGATTACTCAGTAACCATTTCAATTAATATATTAATCTGACTCGCATCTTAAATTAAATATTAAGTTTTTATTCTGCTTTCATTAAACCAGTCACTATCCGACTACAAAAACTCTTTTTATCAATTCCACCTGTATACTGGAGGGTTGCCGTGCCACTTACAGAGTAGCGCGTTTATCGCCTCGTTGTGCAATAACATTTGAAAGATCACCACACTAACATAAAAAAGTAGCAATAAAAGAAAAACAAAATGAATCAGTTGATTGTAAAAAACCCGCTCCATTCTCGGTCGGAGGAGGAACATCACAAGAGAAAAAAACCTCGCGAAATTTGACAGTATGTCAGGGGCGGGGGGGGGGAATCCAAAACTTCATGAAAATAGTTGTAATTTTTCTAATAAATATGTTACACATAACATATGGTAGTAATAATCAGTATATCTGATGAAAATACAAGTAATTTTTTAAAATAAACTATTTAATGATTTTTTTTTATCCCTATTACTGTATTTGATTAATAGTAGTTCAAGAGCCATAATTTTATATTGTAAAATCCTTAAAAGCACTCTGCAAGCTGTCCTTGTTCAATCACAAAAGCCTGCCACTAAAAAAATTTAATGCAGATGTAATGTATTTCTCAGATATAAACAATGAATTTTTCAGTTAAGAAGCACATGTATTTTACAAATATTGCCATTTCTTGGAACACTAAATATGATACATTATCGCCTTTAAAACGTTATTTTGGAGTAATGAAAACATTGTTATTATATTAAAATTTTTTGTAAATGAGTGTTATGATCAGAGCAGCTCATGACAGGTTTTTCTTGCAGCACTAAAATGCATGCTTTCCAAAAGTTTTTTTTTTTTTTTTTTTTTTTTTTTTTTATATATAAATTTTTGCCTTATTTAATGGAAGAAAATTCTGCTAAAAATAAGGCAAAGATTTCATTATTAAAAATAGTGAAAAAGAATAAATTGGCCAGCCATGCATTTAGTGTTCCCAAAACTGTCAGTCATGAGTTACCACTGTCTATAATGATTTTGCCCAGGCATATTTGGATGTTATATTTCAAGGTAATATCTTTAAGGTAATTTAATAATGTGTGATCTATACCTATTATGTAAAATTTCATAATTTGCACATTTTCTGGTTCCAAGGAATGTAATTTAAAGCATGTATACGAAGTAAATTTAATGATGTATGAAATATGATCTATATAATGCAAAATTCTATAATACGCACAACTTCTCATACCAAGGTGTGCAAGATCTTCTACTGTATTCATATGTAGTTCACACATCAAAAACCTTAAAGATTTAGTATCTGTAAGAGGACATTATTGCAACTTTATATTTTTTTCATTCTGTAGCACAAATTACTCAGCTTAGAATTTGCCAATCAAAACATTGCCATCTTGATTTTTTTCCACTGTCTTTATTTACCTCAGAAGTGATTAAGATTTTTTTATATTGTAAATCCTAAAGGTTATAATAGCAAAAAAGCATCTTTAAGCCCTTGGGAATGAGCGACCGGTATACTTGGCCACTTAAGGTGTTCAGAATCCTTCATTATTTTCACCACTTGTTTTTAATTGTAAAGTTTACCTTCTTTAATGGGAGCATTTCTGGGATTCAATTACAGAAAATTTTGTTTTTAAAAACCTGTAGTAAAAGGTTAAAAATTAACCAAAGGGCTCTTGTCGCGAAGGGGTTAAACATCTTGAATTACAGCGAACTTTAATAACCCTTGGCTTTAATTGCCAGTACTCTTCCAATTGAGCTATCTGTACGACAGCCCAGCCAACACAATATTCGCTCAGAACAACTATTATCATGACATCAATTGATTGTGTGAAAAATAATTAAAAGTGTACATGATTATATATTTTATTATTAAGCAACAGACTTTGCAGATCCGATTTTCTAAAAAGCTTTAAAGATTGAAATCTCTAGGCTGGAGTGGGAAAGTGATAATTTTGAGGAATAGGAGGATAATTTATATAGAAGAATTTTCTGTATAAAAATAAAGATTTAAATTTTTTTAATGTTGGGGAGAAGGGGGAGGGAGAAGAGGTGAAATGTACAGTCGTAGGGAAAAAAAGTAAACACCCTCTACTAACTCCTTAACAAATTATTATCGTAGACAAAAGTTATTGGTACCGAACGATTGGAAATAAAGTCTATTTTTAAATGAAGTATACAAAATTTGCTTAGGGGGCCATCTACATATTAAAACAAATCCAAACTTCATTTTTTTTCAATGGCAATACCCAATTTTAACGAGATATTTCAAATCTTCGGTTCAAACTATGCCTAGGCACCAAATTTCAAGTTATTTGAATGATAAGTTTTTGAATTATAAACATTCAAAATTTAGTGCTTCTAATGTTAAATTATATTTTCATATTTTTATTCATATCTCCTGAAATTATGCTCCTAATGTGCTAATTTTTTGTGTAGCAGTAATACTAACATACCCAAACATAAATACGTTGAATTTGCAATTTTTATAATTTTATGATATGAATTATGAAATTAATATTCGGAAAAATTATGAATTGTAACCTAAAATTTTTTTGATAGATTTAGATTTATTAAGTCCTGCTTTATGGAAATCCAAAATTTCACATTTTTCTTCCAAATGGTTTTCAAATTATGCTTAAAAAACGGCAAAATGATGGTTTAAGGGGCCGTCTATGATAGAAGTGACTAGATATTTTGAAATGTCTTACGCTGTCCTGTAATCTAGCAAACTTCATTGACTGCTTGAGTGACGCTTAAGGTGCCTTGATCAAGAAGGGGGCTCTCTCGGTTAACAATCGAGTACCGAACTTCAATTTGGAAACAGCCCTTAAAATAAGCTTGTTTTAAAATAATTAAATTCTCGGGAACTTATAGTACGAATTGCATAAAAAATTTGTTTTTAGGCTAATTAAATTGTGTAGAATTCATTTATGCTGTAAAAATTGTGTACTGCTATTGAAAAAAAACAAAGTTATGGTTCGTTTTAATATGTAGATAACTCCTTAAGCAAATTTTATATACATCATTTAAAAGTAGACTTTATTCCCAATCGTTCGGTACCAGTAACTTTCTTCTACGGTAATTTGTTGAGGAGTTAGTAGGGGGTGTTTACTTTTTTTTCCCATGACTGTACATTAGGGAAGTTAGAGCTTATTTATTTATTTATGTTAGTGAGCAACAAATGTTGCAGATTTTTTTTTTTTTTTTTTTCAAGCTAATTTTTGAAAGATTTTATTATTTAGGTAAGCTGGAGAGGTGGGTGCAAAAGCAGAAGTGGAATCTTCGGAGCTCAGGGGATTATTTTATATGATTTATTATTATTGTTATTAAAGAATTTTAAATAGGGATGGTGAAAGATTATTTTATATAAAATTAAAGAATGTTTAATTTTTTTGCACTAGGAATAAGAAAAGGGAGAAGCAGAAATTTGTAGTTTTGGATTTAATATAAATGTATGGAATTACTTTTATAAGTGAGCGATGATTGTTATATATATATATATATAAAGGTTTAAAGAGTAATATTTCTTGCTATTTTTCTTAACAAAGTAATTTTTTTATATAGTAAAATTTAACATAGCTTTTTATATCTCTGAAGTAAACCAACAAAAATACCCTCTAAACATGCATGTTGTACATTACTTCCATATCTTACCAAAGAGTTCTTATAAAAATCTCATTGCACGATGCTCTTTAAAATTGAAGTATGGTCATCTTTTTTTGCGGGGAGGGAGGGGGGAGAGATTGAAGGTGAATTGAAATCCTGACTATGAATTCTTTGTATTGGTCTTTAATTTTTTTGTGTGTGTTTATTGTTTTATTTATTTTTTTCAATAACCTCAAAAAAGTAATGATATCAATGCAAAAACCCTTAACGGGTTAAAAGTTTGTGACGCAGCACTTTATCTTATGCTCTAAGAATTTTAAATATGGAACTTAAAAATAATGATATCAAATTTTGAGTGACGCTATGCTATTAATTATAATCTCTCTACATATTATTTATTTCATCTTTTTATTTTTTTATAATCGCATGTGCAAAAATTATGTTCAATTTAAAAAAATGTATAAAAGTTTATTCATTGATGCTTTAACATTTACACCTCTCATAAATTCCAATGCGTAAATAATTTTTTTTGCGTCATTGTATCCAAACTAAGGGAAATGTATTCAAATGGATACTATGAGGCAAAAAAATTATTTACGCAAATCTTATTTTAAATTTTTAATAGCATTGGACAAAGGATAAATCAATTTATTCAAATAAATACATTTAAATGCATTATATAACTTCAGTGAAAGTGACATATTTAAAGCATATTGGAAAATTAAAACTATTATTTAGATGTGTGAATATATCTTAGCCAAAACAAAAATAATTTAAATTTAATTTTAAAACAAATCGTTTAAAGCCACATCAAAGCGTCACTAAAATTTTGATATATCTTTTAAAACTCATACTTGGAATTTATGAGAGGTGTAAATGTTAAAGCATCAATGAATAAACTTTTATACATTTTTTTAAATTGAACATAATTTTTGCACATGCGATTATAAAAAAATAAAAAGATGAAATAAATAATATATAGAGAGATTATAATTAATAGCATAGCGTCACTCAAAATTTGATATCATTATTTTTAAGTTCCATATTTAAAATTCTTAGAGCATAAGATAAAGTGCTGCGTCACAAACTTTTAACCCTTTAAGGGTTTTTGCATTGATAAACTTTACGACTGTTATCTGTATACCTTTTATATGCCACCTCTTAAGTAGTTATAAGTATGTTGTAAAGTTTATTAATAACAAGGTGAAATTTTCCTACACCACACTAACCGTAAGGCATGCTGACGTCACGGCGACGTTATTGTGAAGTCACACTGTGATTTTGTGACCGTCGATGTGACGTCATAGTGACTATAATGCGAGGTCGTTATGGCCGTTTTAGAGGTCGTTTGTGACGTCACATTGTGACCACTCTGTGAAGTCACGGTGTGACAAATTTGTGAAAAGTGTGTCATTTGTGACTATTTTAGCATTAACTTTGTGACGAACCTGTGACGAAAGCGGCAATGCTTTGAAGTCACACTGTCACCTATTTGTGAAATATGTGTCATTTGTGACGAACTTGTCATAAACACTGTGATTTCAAATGAAAATCAAATTTCAAATTAATTGCTTAAAAGACGCAAATAGTGAAAAAGATTCCATGCTGGGACTCGAACCCGGGCCATCAGTACAGCGCACTGACATTCTACCGACTAAATCACATGGAACGATACCCAAGCTGGAAAATTTCTGACTATTACATGGTGGCAAGGCTACAAACGCAGCACAAGATGGAATATTTAGCGTGAGCCACCAACATGATGCAAACACGAAACTTAATTAAATCCACCATCGATTGAAATTATATTAATACTTGGAAATTTTTCCAGAGAGAACCATTCGCCTTGCATACAATATTTCAAATGAAAATCAAATTTCAAATTAATTGCTTAAAAGGCAATTTTAATTTGAAATGTTGTATGCAAGGCGAATATTTCTCCCTGGAAAAATTTCCAATTATTAATATAGTTTCAATCGATGCTGGATTTATTTAAGTTTCGTGTTTACCCCATTTCGGTGGCTCACGATAAATATTCCATCTTGTGCTGCGTTTGTAGAATTGCCAACATGTAATAGGGAGAAATTTTACAGGCTGGGCGTCGTTCCATGTGGATTAGTCGGTAGAATGTCAGTGTGCTATACTGATGGCCCGAGTTCGAGTCCCGGCATGGAATCTTTTTCACTATGTTGGCCTTTGCGCCTTTTAAGCAATTAATTTGATATTTGATTTTCATTTGAAATATTGTATATAAGGCGAATGATTCTCTCTGGAAAATTTTCTAAGTATTAATACAGCGATGAATTTTGAAATAAACTTTTGCTGTAAATATAAAAGCTAATCTTTTTACCGTACTTTTTAGCAAAATATCGCTATTTTGGAGTCCTATTCTTCTAAAACATTTTAAATTTTTCCACTTAAAAAACAATGCTTGTCAACTGACATATTTTTTTATTAAGTTCTATGCTTGATATTGAGTTCAAGCTTGATATTTAGAATGTGTAAGGTTTTTAATTTGTTGTGATTTGTCATTGCTTTATTAAATACGAACATGGAGACTAACGGATATTAATACAACTATTATTTATAGAGCGACATGATAAGCGATATTTATTTAAATTTTTTATTCCCGTGTATATTGCATTTTGTGAATATGAGCTAAATAGATTTGGTATGTTTAATAGGAAAGGACTGATCTGGGAAATGGCAAAAAAACGAGTAAGAAAAATCATGCGTTAAGCATAGATTATAAAATACTTTCCAACACTTTCTGAATGCTTTGACAAGACATCGTAATTTAGGGAAATGACGTAAATAAGATAACTAAGTAAACATTTTATAAAACGCATAAAACATTTGAAAAACTGATTTCAGCAGTTACCGTCCATAGCCAAATATGTTTTCCAATTCTTTTGAACAGCCCTGTATTTGATCTGTAGATTGATACACTGAAAAAAATGAAGTACTCAAAAATGAGTAAACCGACGTACTCATATCGAATTGAATATTTTTGGATCAAAAATGAACCTATGTTTTCTCTATTTTGAAACATCACATGTTATCAAACCCAAACAAACGAATAGTTTTGTACCCTGTAATGGTTCATTTCATTTATGGCGGCATATATGATGTTTATTAATGTAAATATTAAATTATGCGCAGCATTTTAAAAATAATTTAAAAGTGCTTGGAAATAATGCTCTTGTCATAAAAATATTCGATTTGAGTATCTTCTTAAGAATTTTGCTATTTTTCTTAATAAATAATCAATTAAACATTTCTTGTTAAGAACTTTGAACGGGAAATAAATGTCAGTACATTTTTACTTTAAATTTTAGGGGGGGGGGGGGGTTGGGGGGGCAGTACATAACGATTCATCTTTGATCACAACCATGGAATAAAAAATGAGTACATGTGCTTCACAACTTTGAGTACATTTGGATCGGAGCTATTTTGAGTATGTGACGCATTTAAAATTGAATACTTTTTACTCAATTTTGAGTTAGTTTAGCAAGAAAACGCCTAACAGGTTGAAATTCTTTTTCAGCAATTTATACTAATGTATGGAAACATACTTGAATATTTTTGTACAACCCTGTAGTTTACCTAGAATCTTTATTACACGCCATTATTTAGTTAAAATTTAATTCAAACTAAGACACTCTTAAAACTGCTGAAATCACATTTCCAGAAATTATAATATAAAGACGGCCATGTATCCAATTCTTTACGTGACCCTGTACATCAGTTTATCTATATTCTACAAACATTTCTTGGTAAATTAAATGCAGTTCAGCAAAAAAAAAAAAGCATAACTCATTTAAAAACCACCTTTAAGCAATTTGCGCCCATACTCAGTAATCCTTACGAATACTTTTGTGTAGCCTTGTATAGGAATTATAGCATTTATATACACCATATACTATGCATAAATATAGTTAATCATAAAAGCGCATATCATAATTAAAAATACATTTCCAGCAATCATCGCTAATGAACAGTACTTCGGATACAATATAGTATCTGAAATATTTTGTGTGTCCCTGTAAATGCTATATATGTATTATTCGTATTATATATGAAATAATTTATAATATGTAAACCTCAGCGACATATATCAATTTCATTACATATGAAATAGATTAACATAATTAAAGTATGCCGCAAACAGTTCCCTCCACCCCTATATCATTATGTATTTGAATTCCTTTTTTAGCCCTGTAAATGAACAATAACTATTATTTGCATCGCATAGTCAACAGAATGCATATTTTAGTGCACTTCATAAATGCATATAAATTTTATTCTGTTTGAAAGCGTGCGTAAAATCATAAAAAATCATTTGAAACGATTTTTTCTCATAGGCCGTAATGTAACGGAAAACTTTTGGCTGTCCCTTTAAATGAACAAAGCATGCTACAAACTTCATTACAAATAGGTACCGTGCTATGGTAAACGTCAATAACATCCAAAAATTTCAGGGCAATGCGAGTATATTTTCGAGAGTTAGAGTGCGGACAGACGGAGAGACAAACCGAAGTCATAAGCACTTTTCAACTTGTGTCCTATATTATGTATCCTGTATTATATGAACTTTTAAAAAATATATACTAAAGCAGTTTAAACTATAACTTCCTATCAGGCATGAAAAACACTTTATTTCAATGCTTAAATATCATATTTTACTTTTTAGTGCCAATAATTACGCGTATCATAAACGTAGAAAAGGAATTTACAATAGAAGAAAATTTAATAACCGATTCAGAATGTCTATAATTAAATGTTTGATTAAAATCACAAACAGAAAAAATGCTTACATACAATTTAAAAAAATAAATATACCAATTTGAAAAACATTAAAAATAATAATTAGTATTTATAATTGTACTATTAAACAACAACAAACTACAATAGATAAATTAAATGTATTATAAGATTTAACAATATCGCAAAAATATTTCCATATGGTATAAGGAATTCCTATTATTTTATAATTTTGGTAAATGTTAAATCTGAAAACATTGGTTTGAAGATTTAGGATTTTAAAAGATAATTTAAAATATTATTAGAACTAAAAGAAAATTCTTTCAAATTTTTCACTACTGTAATATGTAAAAATACATTTTCCCAGTATAATGTTAATTTCTAATCTGAAACAGTTTCGTAATCTCATCAAACATCATATTTAACCCCAAAATAATAATAACTATAAGTGTTAGTAATAAAATAATAGTAAGAAGCCGATAAAATAATTCCAAATCATTGTCGTTCCATACATTTTCAATCTCAAGTAAGAGTAAATTAATGTTTATATTAATTGCAGTATGAATGTAGGCATAAATCACTCTTTGCGCAGTTTTTTTTTTTTTTTTTTTTTTTTTTCAAGCGATGGCAAATTAAGGTATTTTTCTTTACAGTTATCGAATTGGAAAATATCGCTTCTGACAGTTAAAGATCAGTCTCTTACAAATATAACATAAAACTATTTAACTCATAATATACAAATCTGGAATAAAATATTTAAATTAAATGAGACTTACATTCCATTACGTTCCATTAATATCCGTGTATCCTAAAATAGTCATTTCCTTATCTTAAAGTGTTGTAGACGTTGTGATGTTCTTAAAACAGTGAACAATTTCCCGCGTCTTCTCATTTTTTTTTTTTTTTTTTTTTTTTTTTTTTTGTGGGCAGACGATTTTCAAGCAGATGGTCTGTTACACATTATTTGTTTTTGTATGAAAGACATATGGAACTTGAATGCGCAGTAATTTTCTGAAAGTATCGTTAATTAAAATTTTGTATTTGAAGAAATGTCCAATGTATTTAACCTTTTCTTTTTATCCGTACCAAATAATTCAAGTTAAAATGTATTGTAAAGTTCCTTTTTTCTAAATAATTATAATAATAATATTCATAATTAGAGTTTATTAGATAAAACATTGTTTAAATTTTTAAAAGGTGTAAAAATAAATTTAATGTTAATAACGCCCCCCCCCCCCCGTCCCCCACTTTTTTTTCTTTTTTTTAAGTAAAGTTTGTTTTGCACAAATTTTGTATATTTCTTTTATTTTCGGAAAATGCTAATTTTATTTAAAAAGTCTGAAAGAAATAGAATTTATGACCTGAATACAAATTATAAAAATATTCTAAAACAAGAAATGCATAGATGACTAAACTCTGAAGACTCTTTCTACGTGCTCATTAAAAGGTGCAGATTTAACTTTAATAGAAAATTTTTAGTTTGAAACCACAGAAGTGTTTCGAATAATCCTGGTCGGTAAAAAAAGAAAGAAAGAAAGAAATTTCCTCCCAGCAAACTAAATATGTAAAGTGTATAAATTTAATATTCCTAATTCTAAATATATTATCCAAATGCTAGATAAAATTGAAATCATGAAAAAGTATACATTCACTGTCTTAGATATCAAATTGATAAAATATAGCCTGAAAATTTAGTTTATTAATGCTTGTATCGTGTACTTTATTTATTATGCCCCCCCCCCCTCTCCCCTTTAGTGACAGAATTTACCATTTCCTATCCATTAATATATTTTCATTAATTATGCCGCTGTAACTCGTGACGGTTTAAAATATTTCTCTTCATTTTCAAAGATTTTTGAAGTTCATATTTTTGTCACACTGTGACTTACAATATGGTGGTTTTTTTGTCACATATGTGACGTGACGTACGTTACATAGCAGTGACATAACAGTGACGTCACAATTTTTTTTAATTGCCAGAAAAATATAATTTTACAGTAAATAACATGTTTTAAAGAATTTTCGTAATTTTTTAAAGTTTTCTAAGAAGTTCACATCTCAGTCACAATGTGACATCACTGAGTGGTGGCATTTTGGTGCGTTTTAATTTTAGAAATGTAAATTCAGCCAAATAACTAAGAATTTCCTCGGAATTTTTTATTTATGATATAACGAATTTAATAATTAATTTTATTTGTTTAATATTCTTTTGTTGCCACTTTAGGAAAAAACCCATAATATAATTCTTTTAAAAAACGTAAGTATCGTCTGCGTAAATGATTTCACATAATAAGAATAAATTGTGTATTGGAAATCTTAACACTGAAAAATAATTTTTATAATTGAATGTAAATAATTGAATTTTCACAAATTTTAATTCATTAAAAATATTCTATAATTTTTATTAAAAAAATATTTTAAAAATTTCATAAAAGAACTTGTGAAATCATTTAATTAATCATGATTCTATCTATAGTTACTAACTCCATGATTTATTTTTTCTTCTGAAAAAATACGTGTTTCATTTTTTATTTGCAAATATGCCTCCTTAATGGAAAAACAATAATTAAAATAATAATTTTTTAAGGTTATATATATTCTGTAAAAAAAAAATAATATTGTGCAAGTCTACAGAACATAATTTATTTTTATGTTTAATTTAAAGTCAAAAAACTGAATATTTTTTTTTTCTTTTTCTTTTTCTTTTTGTAAAGTGTACGAGAAAATGTAACATCCTAATAATTTTAATGTAGTTACTTATTCACTGCAAGTGATGAGTTCAGGAGAACATGAATTGGGAAATCCTCTCTCGCACGAAAATGCTCCCTTCCTTCACTTTCAAATTGCAAAATTACCTCCTAAAGAAATTAATTTGCATGAAAATTTTTTTGAAATTTCAAAATATATTTTGTATTTTAAATGTATTTTAAAAATACATGTATTTTGGATTTGGATTTTTTTTAATTTTAAAAAGCAGTTTGTAATTTTTATTTCAGGCTCTAAAACCCATATATTTTCTATTTTGTATCGAAAATTATTTGTCAGTGTATTTTACCCAATTCTGCTCGGGTTGACGGTAATAATTTCGACAAAATATAAACATTGCAATGAAAATGCAACGATATGCACCTTGTTTTGTGTGAAATGTGATAACATCACGAAAAGATCTAGAAAAACAAGTTGCTCAAACAATCTGTGATACCTTGTGAACTGATAATCACAGACCAAAATGTGGGGCGTCACGTGGATACTGCTGGCGCGTATAATACAAACTTCTACCACTTTTGTTTGATATTATCACATTTACAACAAAGGTCAGAATGTCTGATAAATGTTTTATTATAGTATACTTCAGTTTTCTGAAAGTCACTGCTGTCAACCCAACTTAATTAAGGATGAAACACGCAGTATTTTTTATTAAGGGGTCTCAGGACTCTTAAAATAGGAAAAAAATGAAAAAAAACGGACCTTTTTTAATATTTAATGTCTTAAAATGCATATGATTTTAGCACAATTTTTATTGGGATGAAATATATAAGTATATTCTTTCATTTCATGTATTTAAAAAATTGCAAGATGCAGAATTAATATTTACAGGGGGCTCGAAACTGTCAGACATTTGTCGAGCGAAAAATCGGTATAACAGCTTAGCGCGGGATTACGGAATGAATATTGCAACTAGAATGAAATTTTAGTGACTACTTATACTTCAGATTACAATAATTACCCTTAACCTAAATAAATTTTTGTTTAAAACACTTTTATATTTTTAATGCAAAGTTGTATTTAGCTAATAAAAAATTTTGAAATTTTCATCAGTGTAATCACTTAAAAATAAAAATTTTTTTTGAACAATAAAAAGGAAATAGGTTCAGTTTATACAGACTAAAATGAAACATATATTTTGAAAATTTCATGAAAAAATATTCAAAAGTTTTTGAAAAATCCTGCGCGTTATCCCTAAAAACGTCATTTAGAGAAAAATGTCTCCAAAATTTTGAAAATGCCGCTTTAGCTATTGAGAGGGTATGAGAGAGGGCTTCTTTTCTAATGGAAATTTAAAAAAAATTACATCAAAATGTTCTGAAAAGATAGGAGTTTAGCATCGAAAAAAATTTAAATTTCGAAAATTTTGGAAGTTTTAATATTTCTGAGACCCCTTAAATACGTGGTTTGTTCTATGGTAAATTTTCATCCTCTTGATGCCTACTATCACCTCTGAGTTTTTCGGTCGAATTTTGGAACACCCTGTATATATTTTTTCAAACTCAGAAGTTGTATTGTACTATTTTCAATAAAAAACTGTAATAAAACACAAATTGTATCAAAAAGTATCTGTCACGTACAGGGGGTCATTCTCAGAAAAAGGGAAATTTTGGCTTCGAACAAAAAGGAGAAAAAAAAATGTGTTTAATCCGCTATTTTTGTGCTAATAAAGTGTTTGCATGATTGGCACTATGAGAAAAATGTTAGCAGAAATCGTTTAACTGATTTATGAAATTAATACCAGAACTGCATGAGGTCTTTAAAACTGTTTCACACCAGAATTTTCATTAAAAACTATTTAACTTTTTATTAAATTTTTTACTCTGTAATATATTTAATATTATTTTTAAAGAAATATCTGATTCCAATTAAAATTCACTTTATTGCTAAGGATCAAAATTAATCCTTATCGCCGTTTAATGTTAATTAAATAATTTGATTTCTAGTGTGCTATGGTAATCACATCTGAATATGCAGTTGAATTATTTTAAATTTTTTCACGGTGTTTTTTCTCTTTTCCGTTTACGATGAAATGTTTTTCTCAGTGGTAAATTTTTTTATCTTGTCCATTGTGGGTATAATAAATAACGGCTAAATATGCAAATTAACTGAAAGAGAGAAAGTGAGGAAGACTCAATTAATAATTTTCTTATTATGATTTGAGTTTAAATGAGTTAAACAAAACTTAGAAAATAGAGAATATCTTTAAATTTCTAATTTCTATGGTATGTTGGCATTCCATGTTTTAAATAAGACAGAGTAATTACATTTTCAATGTTCAGTTCGATTTTAAGCCGAATGTACAGCAGTTGAAGATTTATAGTATATTTACTTTGAAAAAATCTCTTTATAATTCAATTAATAAATTATTAATATCTATTGTTATATTTCAGTAACATGAAACAGGGTGATGACACATAAAAAACACATTGTCCACAACTTTTGAATAAAAATATTAACACATTGCCATCGGGCAATTTTTACCAAATCTGAATTTTAAAACAGTACAAGCTCCTCCCTGTTCTGATAGTCTTTTGTAAATTGCTGTTCTAGATAGGTTTCCCAAGTTTATGCATCGGTAAATATCATTCAATGTACGAATTTAATATAAAATGTCTTACAATCTAAAAAAAAAAAAAAAAAAAAAAAAAAAACCAACATGATATAAATGCATTTTCTGTAAAGTAGAAGCCACGCCCTTAGTCAATGATGTTTTTTGAATGAAAATGAGAATTCTCGTTTCCCGATGTGAATGTGTTAAAATAAAACATTACTACATATTTCACCAAAGGAAGCCATTCACTGCTTCTAAGGGCATGTGTTACCCTTCAATGTAGCAACATAAAGAGTATTTTGAAACACCCTAGTGATGATCTACAAAGGCAAACAAGTGCACCTTGGTAATGACGATTAACTCCGGAGACAAAGTTTTAATTAAAGAGAATTGAAATATTTGTTTGCATTGAAATTAAAATGTTAATTATATTATAACCAGAGCGATGAAACTTTATTATATTGGTTTGTTTTTCCTCTAACGCTTTGCAACACTCCAAACTATAACTTTGAACAATATAATCTGTAGATAGGGACATGCATGGCAATGAGATTTGCAATTTTTTATTTTTTTTTAAATATTCAATTTACTGTTTTACTAATTTTCGTACTATTGCAAAATTCAGTTTATTACGATATTTCTTTTTAAAAATAAATAAAACATTCATATTAGACTCATTAAATTTCATTTTTTGGTCAAGGAAATAAAATTTCCCTTTTTCTGAGAATTATCAAGGGGTGACACACAAATTCAAAAACGCGTTGCAGCAACAAAAATTAATTAAAAGTCTTCAATCATAAAAATATTAATTGAACAGTTAGTTAACCTTAATATTCAAGAAAAAACAAATTTCAGACTTCTCTAAAACTTTCATATTAGACTCATTAAAATTCAATTTTTTGGTCAAGACATAAAATTTCTCTTTTCTGAGAACGATCAATGGGTGAAAAGCAAATTCCAGACCGCATTGCAGCAACAAAAATTAATTAAACAACTGAAATTTAAAAAATATATCAATTCAATAGTTCGTTAACCTTAACTTTAAAAACAAAAACAAATATGAGACTTTTTTGCTGCTTTTACATTCTTCTTCGAAAAAAGAAGTCCAATTCAAATCCTACCTTGTTTAGAAGCGGTACTGAAATTTGGAAGCTTATAGTTAGTATTATAGTACAGGGTGTCCATAAACAATGTCCCAGTTAAAAATTTTAATAGTATGAACTGTAAGCGTTGTAGAGTGTTGGTTCAAAGTCAGAAATAAAGAGTAACTCAAATAGTTTTAGATAAGAGCATGCGCCAGTACTGCTTTGTTATTTACTCACTTGCAGTGCCACATACGCAAAATGTCGATTCCTGAGCGTATAGCGTTGTCGATGGGCTGAAGATTTAAAACCCTATACAGCCATGCGATTTTTTTTCTTTTGGGTGTTCCATAACAGATCTTGTGTACGTCCTGCAGCTACCTGATGATTTGCAAAAGTTGGACACAAAATTGAAGAGGCTATTGCTTCCATTACTCCGCACTTGTTACCCGAAGTGTGGAAGAATTGAACTTTAGGTTGGATGTGTGTCGTATAACTAAAAGTGCACATATTGAACATTTGAAAGAAAAACTAGGTTAAGCTTGCCTTCAATTTGATGTATTATTTGTTGTAAATAGTTTAAATTAAACTGTTATAATATACAATTGAAACTGTGACGTTATTTTATGGACATCCTATATTATATCATAAAATACTACAGATATGGAGCTATTTTCCGTAAACTCGTCTATATCTCAACAAAGGTGCAACGATACATATTTACTTAAAATGTAAGTCTAAAACTCTCTTCAAAAATGTGTCATCTGGAAGTGACAATGGGCGCTGCTGGGGTAAGAGATTACTCCAGTCATGATCATTACACGACTCATGGCATTTAAGACATTCAAAAACTAGTGTTATAAGATCTGAAACATTCTTTCACATTAATTGTTTGAATTTCAATATTTGGAATTTTTTTTAATTGATATCTGATTTCGATGCCTATTGTGATATCTTTCTATTTTATAATTTTGGTTCCAGTTATTTATGAACCAAAATACCACTTTTTTTGGAAATTGAAAATGTCCTCAGAAATAAACTGCAGTTAATGCTGCGATTCATGCATTGCATGATTATTCTCAGTAGCTACAAAAACAATAAATTTAAGAAGTGTTATCGCAATGAAATGAGTAGGATGTTCGAATGTAGGAATATAAAGACGACTGTAGAAACTCTTTGGCTTCGTTCCAAAGATTTTCCGGGTGTAAATATTTCAAGTAATATTAACTTCTAATATATATATAGCTTCATAAAAACTTAACAACTTATTTATTCTCACATCTACATCATTAGGATCGATATTCGTAGGATCTCTGCATCACTTTTATGTAGTACACATTTATACCTTCGTTTTGAACCTCACATTAGAATATAGAACACACACTACATTGGTGGTTCAGTCATAAACACACACTGAAATGTTCCCACTTCGTTTCATTTCACTAGGTATAAGGGAGAGATCAACTAGCAGCGACCCCTGCCTTTTATTTTACATTTTAATCACATTTTCGACAACGACTGAGCATTAGAAAAATCTTTATTAAGAAGCTGATTTTGTACACTATTATAACAAGACATTTGTATCACAGGCGAAATCATTTTAGTGGAAATATCTCTTATAAATAATAAGTATGCATTTCTACAATTTAAATTCTATTTAGAATTGCACTATATTTTCTTCGGCAATCGACGCTACGTATTTTATCCCCTTTAACTACCTATTTTATACTGTGTTTAACTAACTCATTAATATGGAAGTTATAGATCTTCATGGGCCCAGACTTGGTCTGAGACCCGTACGCGGCCCGGCAAAATGAAGCCGAAATTTCAAACTGGCCGGCACAGCAGGTAAAACACAGTCCTTTTAATGGGCTGGGCCGACCCGAAAAAAAAAAGAAAAAAAACAGGCTGAGCCAAATCATAAATTGCGGGCCCGGCCCATTTGTTTTTTTCTTCTGTCCCGGTTCCGGCCGATAAAAGGATTAAATGGACCGACCGGCCAGATATAGAAATTTAAAAGTATCAAATTAAGCCGATAAAATACGAGCGGTTTTCAATGGAGGTGACCGGGAAAGGATAAGCAGAAATGTGCTGCACGATCCGATGCTAGATTGACAACATCAACACAGAAAACATGTCCAGCATAGAAATCGGCATCAGGCGGTTTCATAATGTCTGAAATAGACTTGGGTCGGCCAGGATCAAGCTTACACTTTATACTACATACTAGGTCGACGTGGCGCCCCAGGTCGGTAGTAGTCTTAAGAGGCTCCTTCAGTAACGCGAAAGCACCTGTTCGTTAATGTTAATCTAATGAGAGAATTTTTTTTAAATATCTCGTTTGTATTTCAATATTTTTATTTTATTTATTTTTTATTTTTTTTTTTTTAATTTTTATTTATTTTTTTTTTTTTTTTTGCTCTGGATAGCTGAATTCGATTTCTAGGACGACTTCACTTTTGGAACCGGCTTCGAAAGTGATAATATTCCTCATAAAACATCTGCAACCAAAATCGAAGAAGTAAAAAAGTTCTTTGTAAAGATCGACCTGAGACATGCAATGCAAAAAAAAATCATTTAAAAATATTGAAATACAAACGAGATACCTTAAAAAATTTCTCCCATTGAATTAATATTAGCGAGAGGGTATTTTCGAGTAAACGGAAAAATTGGTAATGGAAAAATTGGAATTATACCTTAATAAATTACAGGGAATTATTTCTTTAAATATCCTTTTTATATTATACAGTTTTAAAAGCTATAATGCTTTTAACCATCTTTTCTCTTTCATTCTGAACATATTAGTGCTTTTAACGAATCTTTATTTTAATTTAAATGTCTAATGACTATAAGTGATTGTTAATGTTGATATTCTGTATGCTCTGTCTTGCAAACATATAATAATCTAAAATATAATGTTAAATTTTTTCATAAATATTTATGCAGTATTTTAGAAAATAATCTTAATTGTATGTTAAGAAAAATCGGACTTTGTTGTGGCAATTCTGTCGGGTCTCATTTTTTCTTTTCTTGCACGGACCGGGCCGTGCTGTGAACCGCAAAAGTGCAAAAGGCCCGGGCAATGACGGAAATTTTAATTTTT
Source organism: Maratus speciosus (assembly GCA_963932465.1). Classification (NCBI taxonomy): domain Eukaryota; kingdom Metazoa; phylum Arthropoda; class Arachnida; order Araneae; family Salticidae; genus Maratus; species Maratus speciosus. Next base: position 416,764,654 of record OZ010790.1, on the reverse strand, counting down.
CCTTAGGGCTGAGCCCAAGCTTTGAAATTCCGGCCCGTGCAGACCTCTAGTGGAATTATGAGTAAGTAATTCGTTAACATAATGTTATGCGTTAACTATAAGTAATACACCGCGAAAATTCATTCACACCAGGAAAGTTAGACAATTATATTTATTATTATCTACGATTTAAGGCCATTTGTATTCCCAAATGTTCAATACGTATAAACTTGTTACTTGCTTCTTTACAGAAGCAAATGTAACAACACAATTAAACCAACAAGACCGACGGAAATAAAAACTGGCAGGGAGGAACTTTTCAGGCAGTTGCTAGAATGTAAATAAAATCTTGGAATACACATTTTTATTTCAGATTTTCAAATACATTAATTATTATATACATTAATTCAAATACATTAAGATTTTTAAAAAGACGTATCCTGATCTAGAATTCCAGGCATTATTTCATCTCTGTAAACCGGGTTGCTGGAGCTTCATTCCAAAGGATAAAATGAATCCTGTGTTCCTGAACTTTGGTATTTTTACCATGAGGAAACAACTTATCCAAAAGCTATAAATTATTTTTTATTGAACAAATGTCGTTGACCTTTTACATATTTTATTAGCAGTGAACATCCAATTATTTTTTTCTTCGGAAATTGAACGTTCTTCATAACTTAAAAAAAACTATTCATTGAAGCTCACGAATATCTTGCAAGCTTTTCAGATTCAAATATATTCGTTTAAAACAAATTAGCCTTTAGTTCAAAGCAAAATGGTATGTATTGAAATAAATAAAATCATCATCTTCCAGTGTTATAATTTTTCAGATTCGCCAAAGGGATAATGCCATATCCTCAATATATCTCATATATATGTCAGTGGAATACACTGATTTAGACAAGGTGGGCTCACAGGATATATAATAATATTTAGACTTCTTAGAGTAATTCGGAAAAAAAATGTTCAGCGGATTAATCCAGCAATTTTATATTCGCATCATCTTAGAAGAATATTTTGAAAAAAATTAATATGAAACTCACGAATTATAAGGCTACATAAAATCGCAGTCTTTAATGGTGATCTTTCATATATTCTGATGATGTGCATAACAAAACTGCTCGTGCAACCAGATTAGATTATTGCATGTTGCGCAAGTATGGCAGATTTTATTGCATGTGCTATATTTCTTCGAAAAGCTTTACACGTTGAGGTCCTAAAAGATGTTCCATTACAAAAGTTACTTAGTTTGAAATTATTCATCGTCACACCATTTCTGATTACAAGATCGTTCATGAAACCCAATTCCATGTCGAGACACAAATGAAGGTATCACTTTATGTAAACTTGGGCAATGATCGGTAATTGTTATAGAATTACCTTATACCATGCTTGTTCTGAGACCGAAATAGAGTTTTTCGTTGTAAGGATAATGCATAAAAATTCCTGCCGGCCCGGCCAACAGGCTGAGGTAGATTTTGAAGTTAAGTATACTAATTTCACCAACAAAAACTAAATCATAATTAGAGATTTATCCACTTTAACAATTTTATCTGGCTGCTTTTGACGAGTTTTTATTTCATTTTTATATAATAGCTGGTTTTATCAGAATCATGTTAAGGATGGTATTCAAAAAATATTTTTCCATGCTCAACAACTCGAAATGTTCTGGTTCATTCTGGTTGGTTCAAATGTTCTGGAACATTTTCAGATTCATTTTTAATAGAAAAAAATATTAAACTTGCTGACGTGATTTTTGAAGAGATTTATAAAAGACTTGTGTTTTTATTTTTCGTTCAATTAATTAAAACTTGATTTATGAACAATTATTTTCTCAGTAGGACAATATTTTTCGTTTCTAACACAATCGCTTCGGGAAATTTTCTGTTCAAAATACTCACTTTGGCATCATTTTTTGAAACATATTCTGCCTCTATCAAAAAATCGATCATTACGGTACATTATATAGTTTCTGAATAAGAGAATCTACCAATTGGATGCGTTTGAGAGCAAAAATTAATTAAAAAATGAGTCAGAAAATAAGCAGTTTGAATTTGAATACACCCTTAATAAGATGATTTTTTTCTTCAACCGCTATGTATTTAATTTTTTTTTTCTGTAAGAATTGGTCCTATCAAAAACTTGTCTATATAAATGTTGTAGACAATATTAAGAATATATATGACAAATTCATGGGAATTTTATATCTTGTAAATTGACGGAGTTAGGGATTTTTTCTTCTTCAACCCTCCACCCCCCCCCCCTTTTTTTTTCGTTTTTAATTTTTTTTTTTTTTTTTGGTACGAATTGGTTCTATCAAAAACTTGTGAATATAAAAATTGTAGATAATATTAAGGAGATTTATAATAAAATTAATTGGATCTGATATCTTGAGAATTGACGAAGTTATTAATTTTTTTCTCCCAAAAACCCTATTTTTTGCGCCCCTTGAGGCCATTTTTAATTTGATCAAAAATCTGTGACACATAACTTTTTGGCCCTATTTTTAGAAGTAATAAAAACTTTAAACTGATTTGATATGTAAAAAAATTAAGAAGTTATGGGGCTTTTTCGGTTTTCACAAAACCTCTCCCTATTTCCATCCCCTTGGTCCTATTTTGCCCATTAACGGACTTGACCGAGATTTTATGCCCCTTGATTTTATGTATCAGCTTAAAAGAGATTTGTGCAAAATTGTGGAAGTTGTCCAGAAGAAAGTGATATATATAGATAGATTGATAGATAGATAGATAGATAGATAGATAAAGTTTTTTACTGAGCGTGATTTTGGGTTCTAGGGGTCATGATCGGTGTAGATCTGCAAAACGTTTTCAGAAATTCCAACATAGGGGAGAATGTAATAGGTAGTATTTCACACGAAATCTACCTAATAATTCGGTGAATGGAACCATTTTTATGAAGGAATATGGGCTACAAAAGCACGTATGCCGCATGGAGAGAATAATAAAAAAACGTAATGTTCTATAGAATGTTTTTTGATTCACAGGAAGTGACAGCTATTCGAATGTAGTGAATATGAGTCACACGAGTCACATTGTAATGGAACAACGCGAAAACATCGTTTGTTACAAGGTTGAAAAATCAACGACGGAGATTCGCGAAATTTTGGTGTAAGTTTACGGAACAGAATCTCACTATACCCTCTTGCCCATCGTGATTCCGCGTGGGTAACTTCTTGATTAAGAATGCAGTAATTTTTCTTCAATAATTGCCAGATTCCCCTGATCTAACGGCTGCAGACTTTCTTTATTTCGTCTCTCAGCGAAACGCTGGAAGACACTATTTTCCGGATGTACAAGTATCAGACTTCCTATGACATGCAATATCCTCTGACAGTTTCATGCAATTTTACAAACGTTGTCAAAAGTAAATTGTATCCTAAGGAAGATTAAACGTTGCTTATTTGTATTTTCTGTTTGTTTTTTCTTTTCTGCTTTGATATCATTTATCGAATTTTTTAAACGTCCCTTGTACCTGGTTTCTGGAACCAGAACCTTATCGTAACTGACAATCTACTTTATAAATCATGTTTTGGAAGCTCTATGTCGATATTTCTTGAATTCTTTATTGGTTAAGCAAAATGTAGTTCAGAGAAATAAACTGCCATCATTAACATTAATCATTTCGTCATTAATGTGCATACCTGCGCATATCCTTAAAATTAGTAAACTCACTTCCATTCCTGCGCAAAATTAACTTATATTTTCCATTCCATTTTTATTTTATGTGTGTTACATATCTTTCCAGTTGGCTGGGATATTTCCAAGCATGACATTTAAAACTTTCTGCCGGTTGCAGCAGTATAACACACCTTCTGATATGCATTGAACAATACGTTATTACGCTGTAATTCTAATCATTTGCATATTTCCTTCGCATATATTTAAATTCCATGTCTCACGACAATTCCTTTTTCGTGCGCTATTTTTTATAGCAATGATTGTGTATAATTTAAGGTTTCAATTCTAAAATGAATCTTTTGAACATTCGCGAATTGCTAATAGTATTTCATTTGCTAGAAAGCAGATGTGTATCTTTGTTAACTTTCGAACAGCTTTAGTCATTTTTATTTGCTTCTACCTTTACAAGAAAAAAGTATTGGATTCGTGAAAATTTTCGAATACCGGTTTTCGACGGTTTTACACGTTTTAAGTGTCAGAGATCCCAAAAAACATGTTTTTTACTGAATGTCTGTCTGTGAATCTGCCTGTCACTCTGTGAGTCTGACTGTCAGTCTATGAGTCTGTCTGTATGTGACACAAATTTTGGGGGCGCTCTATCTCAAGAACTAATGAACGAAATTTAATAAAACTTTAGATTCAGTTAGTCCCTGATATAAGTTGGGGATGATTACTTTTTAGTGTAAATCGCTCAAAAAATGGCACTGCTATGTTGCATTTTTCACGATTGCGCCCTATTTCAAGAACTATTTCGCAAATTTTCATAAACTTATAAGTCACAGTTAGTCCTTGACATAGTTTGGTCCTGATTACTTTTTGGTGTAAATCATCCGACAGGTGGCGCTGCTATATTGCATTATTCACGATCATCGCAATATCTCTATCCTAAGATCTAAAGAACGAATTTTCATCAAACTTCAGATTCCATTAGTCCCTGATATAAACCAATGCTGTTTAGTTTTCGGTGTAAATCGCCCAACTGATGGCGCTCCTATGCTGATTTTTTTTATGAGTTCCGCAATAGCTTTATCTCAGAAACTGATGTACGGATCTTCATGAAACTTCAGATTGAGATAAACTTCAACATAAGTTGCTGCTGATTAGGTTTTGGTGTAAATCACGAAACAGGTAGTGTTGCTATGCAACATTTTTTTAGTATTTACACGATTTTTGCGATTGTCATATCTCAAAAACTAATGCATGATGGAATTTCATATCTTTAGAATCTTCAGAATGAGCATAGATTGTCATTTAATTTTGACACTGTAATAGCGAATTTTGAAGTATCAATATGTATGAGATAGAAGAGCGTTTTGAGATTGCCAGTTCCGACTAGTTTATACATGGGATTGGCTTATTGTCAGGCAATATGGTGAATTTTAATTGATAATGGCCGCGGGAAACTGTTTATTTGTCTTCTTTTTGAAAGAGAACGAATAGTGCCATTCTTTGTACCATTATTGCGCAAAATTAACTTACATTTTCCTTTCTACTTTTATTTTATATGTGTAATATATCTTTCCAGTTGGTTGGGACATTTTCAAGCATGACATCGTTTAGACGTAGTATTCCCCAATTTTTTATTGGCTATACACCACCGAAGAATGTGTGAAACTACTATGCCTACCCCCCACCCCACACACACGCACATCCTCTACTCTGTAATAAAGCTCCTATTTTAAAAAAATTTAAATCTAATGATATTGAAGAAGTCTACCAGAACCTTAAAAATAGTATTTATTACATTTTGTAGCTCATCAAGAGGTGAATATTTGGTCACAAAAGTGTTTTTAATAGAAATTTAAATGCGATGGGGCTATACATCTCTTTTATGAAAAAAGAGTTGTTTCTTATATTCATCTTATACCTATATTTCAGGGATTATTATCGTAGTAGCCATTGGCATATAGACATATATTTCTATCTGTTATTACATTAACATATAAAAAAATCATGACATCTTTTTTTCACTTAAAAAATTCTTCATCTTGTTTCTATACATATTAAAATCAATTTCCATAAAATACATTTTCTTTACTTTTTCATAAAAAACTTTAAAACATATTTCTTATTTTATTTAAAAACATATATTTCAGCAGGCTTTAAAAAAATGTTATATAACAAGTAATGCATTGTCTAATACCTTTCTCGTGGGGAAGAAAGGAGCCAAATGGTATTAGATGTGCATTACTTGTTATATAACATTTTTTTAAAGCCTGCTCAAATACGTTTTTAAATAAAATAAGGAAACATGTTTTAAAGTTTTTATGAAAAAGTAAAGAATTTTTTTATATATATTAATGTAATAACTGATAGAAAATATGTTATACTCTAATGACTGCTACGATAATAATGCCTGAAATATAGTTATAAGATGAATATAAATATAATACGGGCATTAAAAAAAGACCGTGACTTCTGTCGATAAACTTTAACTAAAAAATTGTTTCTTTCCAACTTATCCTAGTGTGAAACTAAAGTTTTATAGGATATGGTTGTATTTTTACCTTTAGTAAAGGTCTAAGAAAGTCTCAGATTTAGCATTAAAATTAATAGCATTGACACTTTTGTAATTACTTGTAGTAATTTATTAAAAGTCGTTAGAAAATCTTTGGACACTATTTTTTTCTAAGGATAATGTAATACAAAAGAAGTATTTCAAGATTTTCATATTTGTCATTTTTAAATAGTCCTTATTCCCTATCAAAACACAAAACTCTGTTTTTCTTTCCCATAAACGTTAATTGACACCTCCTGTTATCCGAATTTAATAGTATTTAAAATAACATGTGTCATGATGTATATTTATTTGCTATGTAAGTGACCTACAATAGAGCCATGGATATTTACTACTTATCGATGTCTTTTCGAATGATGTTTAAGATTTATAAATTTAGTATTGCATCTCATTTAGATATTTCAAATAATATTTAGGTTAAATATGCTCGAGAAGTCAGATTCAGATATACTTTTAAATAATTTCCCATTTAAAAGTTTCTTCATGGGACATATAGCAGAACAAATACGAAAAGTTCATTAAATAATCGGAAGAGTTGCGAAAAATTGTGAAATGCAATTGTAACCAGAAAAATTATAGGGGGAAAAAAGGGTAAACATGGGTTTCAGAATACTTTTAAAGATTGCTTATTATAATTATTCTGGTTTTAGTTCTATTTTGAACTTTTGATTGGAAATTATTTATAAATTAAAATAAGCTTAGTTTCTTTTTAAATTTTGCATGCATTTAAATTTTTATTCTATAAAATTTTTAAAAGGTGGCAATGAAGTAACAGATTTGGAATTGCTCCCGTAAACTGTCAAACTGCCCCCGAAGGGATGCATGCCCTAAGTTGAGAACCACTGGTTTAGAGTGTTCTGCCCTTTTAGTAGTATAACGCCGTCTGATGTCAATTGTAATGTGTTACAGTCACTTGAGAAACAATGCTTAAATGGTCGTTTTTATATATATTTATAAAACATATCACACACTTACTTTGCGCTAATTTGAAAATGCGTACAACTATTAAATTTTATATGTAGAAAACACATAAAATAAATAAATAAGTTGTTAAGAATTAACTTATTTATCCTTACAACCGTCAGTGCTCATTGTGTTAAAAGTTGCGCAAACTACAGTCTTCAAGCCATAATAGATCAAATTATATGCTTAAAAATAAATTTTATTCCGAAGAAGTTTTTAATTAACCTTTTTAACTAAAGAATTTTTTTTTAACTACATTTATTATATATACATACATATATATATATATATATATATATATACAATATTTTTCGACTTCAAAATCTTTCAGTTTAAAACGCTAATGAAACAAATAGTATATATTTTTTTAATGAAGCATTCTATTCTGTACAAAAACAAGGAAATAAATATGTTATTCATAATAAAATTATATTCATTCAACATTTTTGAAAGGAAATGAAATTTTTCATGCAAATGTAATTACGTTTAAGTAATTCTACGAAACGGTTAAATAAGAACTCGGCAAAAGTTTTTAGAAAATAAATCATCAGAAGCATTTCTCAAAATTTTCAACTTTCAATTTTATATAACTTTTTTTTAAAAACTTTTGAAACTCGTCCTATTTTAAATGCATAATAAATGGAACACTTTTCTAGGTATATTGTAATGAGGCCATCAGATAGTATTTACCGAAATGGTTTCCGTTTTTCTTCATTAAAAATGTCATTTTGAGACATAAGTCGATAATTCATATTTGCACTTATCTTCGCAATGAATTTATTTATATAGCTGTCTATTTTTTACTAAAAATTTACTTCTAATAAGCTAGATAAAATTGACGCAACTTTTCTTTATCTTTAATGAACTTTCATTTCACCATCTGCATTAATCAAGTGATTCTGAACTTTTATCTCTTGTTAATAAAGATAAAGTCATCCTAGTGAAGTTCGAAGCGTATTCTATTTATTCGAAGCTTTAATCATGTAAGAGAGTCAATCGATTAAATTAAAATTTCCTAATTATTCTTTTGTCACACTTTTCAGTTTCGATTTTTACATTTTAAATAATTATTCTATTTTAATCAAATATTCGTGGAGTTAAGTTTTTAGCGAGAGGGTTGCTATTGTTTTTACTTATCAGAAAAATGGCATTAGAAAATCTGTTAGCTGTTAACGCTAGCCATAAAAGATCAGCCATTAGAACAACCACAAACAATGTTGGAACAATATATTAGCCAACAACATTAGAAGCAACAGTATAACAATTTTTCGGCTATAAGAATGTCTAATTTATTTTTTATTTATCTTTATCAGCAAGTAATTTGTTGACATGTTTATTAATAAATTTTATTCTGAAGAATTTTTTAATTAACATTTTAAACTAAAGAATGTTTTTCATTAACATTTTAAACTAAAGAATGTTTTTAATTATATTAATTTGTACAGGGTGTTTCATAACTATAAGTCAGAAACGTAAAGGCAGGTTGGGGGGGGGGGGGTATAAATGAGCAGATTTCGTATAAGAATGTGGGTACAGAAATGCAGCGTTGAGGCAGAAGAATGAGCTGTTGAATTCGGCGGATGAAAGATCTTCGCTGGCTTAAACTGTTATTTCTCGCACGGATTTTGAGCAACATGCATCGTTACACCAATGCGGAATTTGCCGACATGTATTTCATCTATGCGGCTGCGCAAGGAAATGCCTCACACCAAGTGCACGTCTAACAGACCTCGAGGTTGTCGAAGGACTATCCTCTATTATGTGTAATACTGCTTCCTCCACTACAGGAATTCTGAAATATCTTTCAGTGCCCATATCACGCCTCGAAGCATAAAACAATGTACTCGCGCACAACTTCCGATGAAGACGCTGAAATGTTCGGCGATAACGGCAGATTCCTACCCGGGAATTCTTCCATGTACATCCTCTGAGCAGCCACAGCATTTCCTTGAGCAGCCCCATACATGAAATGCATGTCGGCAAGTACCACATTGATGTAACGACGCATGTTGATCGAAATCCGTGCGGAGAATGACGATTCAAGCCAGCGAAGTGCTTTTATCCACTGACTTCAACAGTGCCCTCTATTACATCAACGCTGAATTTCCGGACCCACATCCCTATACAAAATATGTTTACTTAAGTCCCTTCTACCTGCCTTTACAATTCTGACATATAGTTTTGAAACACACTGTATATATGTATACAGTATTTTCCTTCTTCAAAATCTTTGTTTAAGTTGCCAATGAAACAAATAAATTATTTTAATAAAGATTGCCATTCAGTGTGAAAACAATGGAATAAATATATTATTAATAACATTATACTCATTCAATATTTTATAAATGGAAAAGAAAGATATTTCGTTCAATGGATTCTCCAAAACAGTTAATAAGACCTCGGAAAAAGTTTTTCAAACATAAATCATTACTAGCATTTCGCAAAACTTTCAACTTTCATTTTTAAACCATCTTTTTAAAAAACTTTTGAAACTCGTCTTATTTTAAATGCATAATAAATGGAACTCCTTTCTAGGTATATTGTAATGAGGTCATCAGATGATATTTACTGAAATGGTTTCCGTTTTTCTTCATTAAAAATGTCATTTTATGACAAGATGGTAATTCATATTTGCATTTATGTTCGCAAGGAATTTGATTGATTGTATAGCGGTATATTTTTTTACTAACTTCTAATAGGCTAGATAAAATTGCCGTAACTATTCTTAATCTTTAATGAACTTTCATTTCAACATCTGCATTAATCAAGCTATTCTGAACTTTCATCTCGAGTTAATAAAGACAAAGTCATCAGAGTGAAGTTAGAAACGTATTCTAAAAAGGTTATTCGAAGCATTAATAATGTAAGAGAGGTAATCGATTAGATTAAAATTTCATACTTACTCTTTTGTCACTCTTTTCATTTTCGATTTTTACATTTTAAACAATTATTCAATAATAATATAAATATTCGTGTGATTAAATATTCGTGTGATAATATGTTTTTGGCGAGAGAGTTGCTATTGTTTTCATTAATCAGAAAACTGACATTAGAAAATCTGTTAGTTGTTAACGCTATTAAGCCATTAGAACAACCACAAACAATGTTGGAGCAACATATTAGCCAACAACATTAGAAGCAACAGTATAATAATCTTTTGGCTATAAGAATGTCTAATTTATTTTTTTATTTATCTTTATCAGCAAGTAATTAATTTATATCTTTAAAAATAAATTTTATTCTTAGGAAATTTTTAACTAAAAAATGTTTTTAATTGCATGAATTTATATATACAGTAACATGACTACTAAAGTCCCATGCCTATCTCTTAACTTCGGAGCGGCTGCTCCTATATTCATAAAAAGGGTGTCTAGGTATAGTAAAGTAGCCATGCGCTACTGAATAAAACTGCTTACGGCGCCACCTGGTTGTAAACTGCGAGCTTAGCTTTCCTATCTTGACAACGGAAAGAGATATGGGTGAAAAAAGTGATTTACAAAATTGTAGAGCATCTTCGATTTAGTACGAAAAAAACACCTTGCGGACATTAATGCGAAGAATAGAACTATTAAAACGCGCATTTGTTTGTTCGTGATTTCCTAGGCTGTGACGTGACAAAACGATCCTACAAAGAAAAAAACACTAGTTATAACAATATACATTTATTTGAGATGTTCAAACTTCTCACCGTCATCTGCAATGCACATTTTTCCGAAAGATAAAAATTATTCCCGTTCAAGTGTGGTGACGTCACATTGTAGGAAATCACGAAAAAACAAATTCGCGTTTTAATCTTTCTATTCTTCGCATTAATGATCGCAAGGTGTCTTTTCGTACTAAATCGATGATGCTGTACAACTTTTTTAATCAGTTTTTATCTCTATCTCTTTCCATTTTCGAGATAAGAATGTTTACTCCGAAGTTTTCCACCAGGTAGCGCCGTAGGTGATTTCATTCAGTAGCGCATGGATATTTTACTATACATAGACACCACTTTTATGAATATAGCAGCAGCTGTTCTGAAGTTAAGAGGGTGACAAGGGACTTTAGTATTGTATATATACAATATGTTTCTACTTCAAAAACTTTCACTTCAAGTTGCTAATGAAACAAAAAAAAATTTAAATAAAACTTGTTATTCTATATGAAAAGAAAGAAAGAAATATATATTATTCATAATAAAATTATACTTATTCAACATTTTTTAGAAGGAAATGAAAAATATTTCGTGCAAATCTAATTATGTTCAAGTGATTCTACAAAACGGTTAATAAGAACTCGGCAAAAGTTTTTCAAACATAAATCATCAGAAGCATTTCTCAAAATTTTAAACTTTCATTTTTATGCAACTTTTTTTTTTAAAAAGCTTTTCAAACTCGTCCTATTTTAAATGCATAATAATTGGAACTCTTCCCTGGTAATATTATAATGAGGCCATGAGATGATATGTACTGATCGAGTCTGATCGATTTTATTCGATTCGGTTCTGATCGATGATATTTACTGATCGATTCTACTTACAATCAATTAGATTAAAATTTCCTAATTATTCTTTTGTCACTCTTATCAGTTTCGATTTTTACATTTTAAACAATTATTCTAATTAAATATTCAGGGAATTGAGTTTTTAGCGAGAGAGTTGTAATTGTGTTCATTCATCAGAAAAATGGCGTTAAAAAAGCTGTTAGCTGTTAGCACTGTTAAACCTTAAAAGATCAGCTTAAAAGATCATTTTATTGGAACAACCACAACAATGTTGGAGCAACATTAGCCAACAACATTAGAAACATCAGTATAATAATTTTTTGGATATAAGAAGGTCTAACCTATTTTTTATTCCTCTTTATCAGCAAGTAATTTGTTTATATCTTTAAAAATAAATTTTATTCCGAAGAATTTTTTAATTAGCAATTTTAATTAAAGAATACTTTTAATTACATTAATTTATAAATATATATACATACAATATTTTTCTACCTCAAAAACTTTTAGTCCAATTTGCTAATGAGAAGAATAATTTTTTTTTAAATAAACCATGATATTCTATATAAAAAAAATGAAAAAAAAAATATATTAATAGCATTATGCTCATTTAACATTTTTTAGAAGGAAATGAACAATATTTCGCGCAAATGTAATTACGTTCAAGTGATTCTACAAAACGGTTAATAAGAACTCGACAGACGTTTTTCAAACATAAATCATCAGAAGCATTTCTCAAAATTTTCAATTTTCATTTTTATATAATCTTTTTTAAAAACTTTTGAAATTCGTCTTATTTTAAATGCATAATAAATGGAACTCTTTTCTAGGTATAGTGTAATGAGGTCATCAGATGATATTTTCTGAAATAGTTTTCGTTTTTCTTCATTAAAAATGTCATTTTATGACAAGTCGATAATTCACATTTGCATTTATCTTCGCAATGAGTTTGATGGATTGTATAGCGCTATACTTTTTTTACTAAAAATTTACTTCTAATAGGCTAGATGAAATTGCCGTAACTTTTCTTTAACTTTAATGAACTTTCATTCAACATCTGCATTAATCACGCGATTCTCAACTTTCATCTCGAGTTAATAAAGACAAAGTCATGAGAGTGAAGTTCGAAACGTATTCTAAAAAGGTTATTCAGGGCATTAATAATGTAAGAGTGTCAATCGATTAGATTAAAATTTCCTAATTATTCTTTTGTCACTCTTTTCAAGTTATGAGAAATTTCTTGAGTAGGAAAACTGTCCTGTTTAATTGTCTTGTTTCGATTTTTACATTTTAAGCAATTTTTCTTATTTTAATAAAATATTCGAGAAATTGAGTTTTTAGAGAGAGGTTGCTATTATTTTTATTAATCAGAAAAAAGGCGTTAGAAAAACAGACAAAGACACCTTGATCATAAAAAAAGAACACAGTGATAGATTAGTTATTATTTTCGGTTGAGAAATAAGCGTTGTTACCAAAATACAGTAAAATCCCGGTTATCCGAAAAGAATGGGACCAAACCTTTTTCGGTTAACCGGTGTTCCATATGAATTTTCGGATAACCGGGGTTTCATTGGAATTTTCGAATAACCGGGAGGCTTATGGTGAAAACTTGTTTGATGAAAAGCTGTGATCGATATGTTGAAGTACAAGAAGATGCAACAGCATCAGATGTGTTGTTATTTAAAAGGTGGCGTGATAAAGCAGCATTGAAAAGATGCAAAGTTGAAAAACAAAAGAAAATTACAACATATTTTGTAAAAAAAATGAAGCGTTGTACGTGTGTATCTAATAAAGTGCCGAAATTATGCAATGGACAAAATAAGTAAGTTGACTCTGTTTATTTATTTCATAAAGAACATGCTTTTTAACACTATTTCTACCAGTGTCCAATAACACCTTTCAAAGTTTTGATTTTCACTTATTTTGCTTTTAATTTTTAAAGATAATAAGTAATAAAACAGCGCTTCAATTTATTAAAAATGATTCAGCATTATTTTGATCTAAAACTTACAAATAAAATAGTAATCATAAATCAAAATATTTTAAAAGGTGTCATTTGACATCGGTAAAAATAGTGTTGACAATAAATTTTTTTACATTTAAAAAGTACTTTGAGGTCCTTTAAGGTTTTTCGGTTAAGCCGATTTTCGGATAACCGGGATTCTACTGTATATAGAATTTACCAATTCTACAATTTAAATATTTATTTATTTGGTTAAACTAAAATTCAGGAAAAGTACTACTGAAAGGTAAGGAAAGTAAGCTAAATGTTGACTATCTGAATTAGATTTTCCACTTGAAGAAACAAAGCTATGACAGTTAAAGACTACACCAAATTATTTTAACGCAATCAAACTGATTTGTAAAGAAACCCTACGAGTTGTAGCTTCTCAAACCGAAGGGAAGAGTATACAGGCCAGAGGTTTCGAACCCAGGAACTTGGGTTAAGACTGTTAATCAGCTCCCCAATTATCTTCGCTAATGTTAAACCTAATGGCATAAAATGCATTTGCATATTTAAAGTAACTTTCGTCAGGAACTTTTTTTATTAGTTTTCAAAATATTTCTAAAATACTTACCTAATTTTATTTGAATTGCTAAAATCTTACTTAGAGTTCGTCATATTTTAACATATAATATGTTAAATTAAACATATATTGTAGAAATATTTTGATGACTAAGAAAATATAGACATCCTTTGAAAAAAGCACGAAGAAAAAAGTTGTTAAAAATATTAAGCTCCCCGGCGACATTTTAAATATACGAATGCATTCTACTCATGTAGGTTTCATATTAACGAGGGGAATCTGAAAGCTAACTGATTAACAGCCTTAAGCTGCTAATGATCTTCCAATTGATCTATTCCGGAAAAATACAGAAAATTTCTCTCACTTTCGCTCAAAATCAGTAAATCAGTGAGATGTGTCTTCCAAATTTGCCCAGAATAGCTTAATTCGAAGAGCGTTCGTTGGCTTAGTACTTTAAAAATGAATTTTTTATTCATTGCGATGTTCGTTTTGCTGAACATTTGAATAACTTTATCTGGAATCTCATCTGACGTACAACCTTTAAATTTAAATTACAATGTTTTTCTTCTGGAGAATTCTCGATTAAGCACAAAGAAAATAATAACAACATTTAAATTCTACTGATGACGGCCTACTAATGGTTGAAAACGTTCTAGGTTTTTCTGATGTATATTAAAATATTTTTAATTTGTATTTTAAATATCTTTATACTAGCAAACCCCGCGGCTTTGCTCGCTTAATAATTGAAATATGCCAAGTGATATTTGCATGACTATTTTTTATTAGAAGAACACGTTTTGAAATAATTCAAGAAGTACAAATTAAGCCATATTTTGACTAAACTTCATTATAAAAGTGCAATATACAGAAATGAGATTTTAATTAATAAGAACTAAAACTAATTCCAATTAAATGATAATTTAGAAAGTATTTTGAGACATTTATGCTCATTTCATACACTCATTTCAGCATTCATTTGAAGTTTTGAATTTTTTAGAAACCATCTTAACACATTTACATCTTAAAATTAACCTCTAAGCTTCTTGTTTAGCAGTCTACCCATCTCTGGTGTTAGTGGCACCAACATAAAATGCCGAAACAGAGTTGAAATAGAATGTCTCGAAAAATGTTGAAGCGGAGACTGTCACCATTAGTTTGCCAACATTAACCTTGAAATCGGTTGGTTTTTCCTAATATTCTATAGAAAAAGGAATTTAGATATTTTTAAAAACTTTCTTGTTGTTCCTGCCAACCAGGTGGTAGTGACATCGGCATAAAATATAGCCCGTATAGGATCAGGGACTATGATTCTTGGTTCGCAACCAATAACTTCTGTAATCGGTTTATTATTTCCTGAGATACCATAGAAATCATAATTTAGGACTTTTTTAGAATGCTTTTCGCTCCTTCCCTTCGCTTCACCCCTTTTAATTTCAAATTTATTTTCGACTGTTCTTAGAGGACATTTATATTTTATAAGTAGATGCCGGGATATATTTAAATTTTCTAGCCTCTTCAGTACCGCAGAAATCGCAATTTAGAAAGTTTTTTGCTCCTGCAACCCTCGACATAAAATATAGCTTATGTTTGAGCAGGTTCTAACCCCATAAATTTGCAACCATTATATTTGAAATCGGTTTCGTATTTCATTCGATTGCATAAAAATCGTAATTTAGAACGCTTTTAGCTCACTTCATGCTTTTAAATTTGGAATTTTCTTTCGACAATACTTAGAAAGAATTTGCATCTTTGAAGTAATTACCATTCCAAATTTAAAATTTTAGAACCCCTCAGTAACACAAAAAACGCAATTTAGAACACTTTTCGCTCCTGTAACCCCCAAGTGGTAGTGACAACAACGTAAAATATAGGCTATGTTAGAGCGGGTACTGTCACCATCAACTTAAAACCATTACTTTTGAAATCGGTTTATATTTCATGAGATTGCGTAGGAATCGCTATTTAGAATGTTTTTAGAAAGGTTTTCGTTCATTTTCACCCCTTTTTTAATTTCAAATTTTTAAGGAACTCTTCTCAGAGAGTATTTACATCTCATAAATAATTACCATGCCAAATTTCAAGTTGCTATCCCCTTCAGTATCAGAAAAATCACAATTTAGAACGTTTTTTAAAATGCAAACGCAAGGTGGTAGTGACGCCGACATGAAATAGATCCTATATTGGAGCAAGGACTGTCATCATCAATTTCCAACCATTACTTTTGAAATCAGTTGGGTACTTTCTCAGATTGCGTAGAAATCGCAATTTAGAACGTTTCTTAGAACGTTTTTCGTCCATTTTTACCCGTTTTAAATTTTGAATTTTTTAATAAATGTTCTTACAGATCATTTATATCGTATAAGTAACCACCATTCCAAATTCCATGTGTCTGGGCCCTTCAGTAATACAAAAATCGCAATTTCGAGCACTTTTTTGCTCCTGCACCCCCTTTAGGGGTAGTGGTACCGACATGAAATGTAGCCTATCTTGGAGCAAGGGTTGTCACCATCATTTTGACCATTATTTTTGAAATCGGCTTGGTACTTCTTGAGAATGCGTAAAAATCGCCATTTAGAACGTCTTTTAGAACACTTTTTGCGCATTTTCACCCCTTTTAAATTTCGAATTTTTAAAGAAATGTTCTTAGAGATAATTTATATCTAATAAGTAACTACCATGCCAAATTCCATGTATCTGGACCCTTCAGTAACACAAAAATCGCAATTTCGAACGGTTTTTTGCTCTTGCATCCCCTGTAGGGGTAGTGGCACCGATATAAAATGTAGCCTATGTTGGAGCAAGGGTTGTCACCATCATTTTGACACCATTATTAGGTAGATTTCGTATGAAATACTACCTATTGGGATCGTTCCTATGTTGGAATTTCAGAAAACTTTTTGCAGATTTACAGCGATCATGACTCCTAGAACCCAAAACCACCCTCAGTAAAAAACTTTATATATATATATATATGCATCTATCTATCTATATATATATATATCACTTTCTTCTGGACACGATAACTTTCGTAATTCTGTACAAATTCGTACCGCAAAAAAAAATTAAAAACGAAAACAAAAAGGGGGTTTGAAGAAGTAAAAAATCCATCACTCCGTCAATTCAAAAGATATAAAATCCCCATGAATTTATCATATATCTTCTTCATATTGTCTACAACATCTATATAGACAAGTTTTGGATAGAACCAATTCTTACAGCAAAAACAAATTAAAAATACATAGCGGTTGAAGAAAAAAATCATCTAAGTAAGGGTGTATTCAAATCCAAACTGCGTTTTTTCTGACTCATTTTACAATTCATTTTTGCTCTCAAAGGCTTCCAATTGGTACGTTTTCTTACTCAGAAACTATATAATGTACCGTAATGGTCAATTTTTTGATAGAGGCAGAATATACTTAGAAAAATGCTGTTAAAGTGGGCATTTTGAACCGAGTTTCCCGAAGCGGATTGTGTTGGAAAAATCATTGCATTAAGGATGCACTCAAATCCAAACTGCTTATTTTCTGACTCATTTTTAAATTCATTTTTGCTCTCAAACGCATTTAATTGGTATATTCGCTTATTCAGAAACTATATAATGTACCGCAATGATCGATTTTTTGATAGAGACAGAATATATTTCAAAAAATTATGTCAAAGTGGGCATTTTGACCGGAATTTCCCGAAGCAATTGTGTTATCACTTTTTTCTGGACACGATAACTTCCGCAATTCTGCACAAATCTCTTCCAGACTGATACATAAAATCAAGGGACATAAAATCTCGGTCAAGTTCGTTAATGGGCAAAAGCGGACAAAGGGGATGGAAATAGGGAGGGGTTTTGTGAAAACCGAAAAAACCCCATAACTTCTTAATTTTTGTACATATCAAATCAGTTTAAAGTTTTTATTACTTCTAAAACTAGGACCAAAAATTTATGTATCACAGATTTTTGATTAAATTAAAAATGGACTCAAGGGGCGCAAACAATAGGGTTTTTGTTGAGAAAAAAATTCCTAACTTCGCCAGTTCTCAATATATCAAATCCAATTAATTTTATTAAACATCTCCTTAATAATATCTACAACTTTTATATTCACAAGTTTTTGATAGGACCAATTCGTACTGCAAGAAAAAAAAACGAAAACAAAAAGTCCTTCCGGCCAGTGCCGGGAGGAAGACGTAGCTTTCATAATCCTTATTTAAAAAAAGCCAACTTATATCATGCAAACACACGAAGCTCAATTTAGTGGAAACCGAATATAGGAGATTCAATACTAATTTTTATCAATACAATGAATGAGAATTTCGCGAAATTAGTCAGCTTTATCCAAGCTGCTTTTCTTTAAAGTAACTTATATTTGGCTGCCAAATTCGGCAATTTCTTAAAGTGCCTGTCATTTTAAGACAACATGGTGGATGAGGCTAAGCAGTGAACTTGGTCGAGACCTTAGTAATTGCTGTGCACATGCTCACTCACATCGGAATCGGTTAATATATAGGAGTGCTGTCGCATGCAAAAAATCAGATTTTTCAAAATGTCACCCACAATAGAAATTGAAAGAGCTATATCTGAGCCATTTTTTAAGGTAAAGACAAACAAAAAATGCTCCCGAATCCTTATATCAAGATCAAATAAGAAAGAAACCTTTTTCAATTTCTAATTTTTTTGCACCTCACTTTAAATATATATATATATATTTTAATTTAATGGCCGCCATTTTGAAACAAGATGGCTGATGAATCTGGCCAGCGAACTTGGTCGAGGTGTTGATGTATACTATCCACATGCCTTCTTACATCGAAATAGGCGAATACGTGTGTTATCGCGTGACAAATACAAGATCGTTTCAAAATGTTAGCCATGCTAGAAATTCAAAGTGCTATAAATCAACCATTTTTTAAGATATCAACAAAAGAACAAATTTTCAGAAACAAAAACTGCTCCGGAATCTTTGTATCAAGGCCAAACACATAAAAAAAAATCTTTTTCATTTTCTAATTTTTTAATACCTCGTTTTGAATTTTAAATTTAATTTTTTTTAATGGCAAACCTTTTGAAACAAGATGGCGAATGAAGCTGGCCAACGAACTCGGTCGAGACATTGGTATGTACTATGTACAGACCAAGTTACATCCAAATAGTTTCATAAATACGCCTGTTATCGCGTGACAAAAATCAGGTCGTTTTAAAATGTCAGCCACAAGCGGTGGTGTAGTCGTAAATAAAACCGAGGGTATGCGCTCTAAGCAGAGGGTATACGCTCAAGTTGGAGCGTATACCCTAGAGCCTATATACTATAGCTTTCTTGAGAAACAGAGGGTATACGGTGTTCCTTAAAAAAATCCAGAAGGTATACGGCGTATACCCCCGTATACCCTCCACTACATCCCTGGCCACAAGAGAAATTCAAAATGCTATTACTCAGCCATCTTTTTTTTTAGATATAGACGAAAGAAAAACTGTTCCGGAATCTTTGTATTAAGGTCAAACACATACAAAAAAATCTTTTTCATTTTCCAAGTTTTTGGTATCTCATTTAAATTTTTTTATTTGTTAATTTTTTTAAATGGCCACCATTTTGAAACAAGATGGCGGATGAAGCTGGCCAACGAATTCGGTCGAGATATTTTTATGTACTATGTACACACCAAGGTACATCCAAGTCGGTTCATAAATACGCCTGTTATTACGTGAGAAAAATCAGGACGTTTCAAAATGTCAGCCACGCTAGAAATTCAAAATGCTATAACTCAGCCATTTCTTAAGATATAGACGAAACAAAAACTGCTCCCGAATCTTTTTATCAAGGCCAAACACATAAGAAGAAAATATTTTTTCAATTTTCAATTTTTGATACCACATTTCAAATTTAAATTTTTCTTAAAAATTTAAATGGCCGCCATTTTTAAACAAGATGGCGGGCGAAGCTGGCCAACGAACCCGGTCGAGACATTGGTATGTACTATGTATAAACGAAGTTACATCCAAATCGGTTCATAAATACGACTTTTATCGCGTGACAAAATTCAGGACGTTTCAAAATGTCAGCCACGCTAG
Organism: Maratus speciosus; assembly: GCA_963932465.1. Lineage (NCBI taxonomy): Eukaryota > Metazoa > Arthropoda > Arachnida > Araneae > Salticidae > Maratus > Maratus speciosus. Next base: position 416,744,422 of record OZ010790.1, on the reverse strand, counting down.
GAATTCAAAATGGTATAACTCAGCCATTTTTTGAGATATAGACGAAATAAAAACTGCTCCGAAATCTTTGTATAAAGGTCAAATACATAAGAAAAAAATATTTTTCCATTTTCAATTTTTTGGTACCACATTTCAAATTTTAAATTTTTAAAAAATTTTTAAATAGCCGCCATTTTGAAACAAAATGGCGGATGAAGCTGGCCAACGAACTCGGTCGAGACATTGGTATGTACTATGTACACACCGAATTACATCGAAATCGGTTTATAAATACGCCTTTTATCGCGTGACAAAATTCAGGACGTTTCAAAATGTCAGCCACGCTAGAAATTCAAAATGCTATAACTCAGTTATTTTTTAAGATATAGACAAAACAAAAACTGCTCCGGAATCTTTGTATAAAGGTCAAATACATAAGAAAAAAATATGTTTCCATTTTTAATTTTTTGGTACCACATTTCAAGTTTTAAATTCTTTTAAAAATTTTAAATGGCCGTCATTTTGAAACAAAACGGCGGATGAAGCTGGCCAACGAACTCGGTCGAGACATTGGTATGTACTATGTACACACCGAATTACATCGAAATCGGTTCATAATTACGGGAGTTACAGTGTGACATAGGTCAGATATATATATATATATATATATATATATATAGATATATAGATATATATATATATATATATATATCAATTTTGAACGGAGGGTGGTTTCCGGGTCTGGGGGTCATGATCGATGAAAATATACCAAAATTTTTTGAAATCGCTTTCCTCCGAACGGCTGCAATAGGTAGCTTTTTTGTAAAGAAAGCTACCTAAAAAGGGGGGTTGAAGAAGAAAAATTTTCATAACTCCGTCAATTCACAAGATATAAAATCTCCATGATTTTATCATATATCTTCTTAATATTGTCTTCAACATTTATATAGACAAGTTTTTGATAGGGCCAATTCTTAAAGCAAAAACAAATTAAAAATACATAGCGGTTAACGAAAAAAATCATCTTATTAAGGGTGCATTCAAATCCAAACTGTCTATTTTCTTACTCATTTTTAAATTCATTTTTGCTCTCAAACGCATCCAATTGCTAGATTCTTTTATTCAGAAACTATATAATGTACAGTAATGATCGATTTTTTGATAGAGGCAGAATATATTTCAAAAAATGATGTCAAAGTGGGCATTTTGAACAGAAAATTTCCCGAAGCGATTGTGTTAGAAACGAAAAATATTGTCCTACTGAGAAAATAATTGTTCATAAATCAAGTTTTAATTAATTGAACGAAAAATAAAAACACAGGTCTTTTATAAATCTCTTCAAAAATCACGTCAGCAAGTATAATATTTTTTCTATTAAAAATGAATCTGAAAATGTTCGATAACATTTGAACCAACCAGAATGAACCAGAACATTTCGAGTTGTTGAGTATGGAAAAATATTTTTTTGAATACCTCCTTAACATGATTCTGATAAAACCAGCTATTATATAAAAATGAAATAAAAACTCGTCAAAAGCAGCCAGATAAAATTGTTGAAGCCAGATAAAGCGATTGTGTTAGAAACGAAAAATATTGCCCTGCTGAGAAAATAATTGTTTATTAATCAAGTTTTAATTAATTGAAAGAAAAATAAAAACACAGGTCGCTTATAAATCTTTTAAAAAATCACGTCAGCATGTTTCATATTTTTTTTTATTAAAAATTAATCTGAAAATGTGCCAGAAAATTTCGAGTTGTTGAGTATGGAAATTTTTTTTTTTAATATCGCCTTAACATGATTCTGATAAAACCAGCTATTTTATAAAAAGGAAATAAAAACTCGTCAAAAGCAGACAGATAAAACTGTTAAAGTGGATTTATATCTAATCATGATTTAGTTTTTGTTGGTGAAATTAGTATACTTAACTTCGAAATCTACCTCTGCCTGTAGGCCGGGCCGGCAGGGATTTTTTTTAAATGGGTTTGGTACTTCCTGAAATTGCGTAAAAATCGCCTATTTAGAACGTTTTTTAGAACGCTTTTCGAGCATTTTCACCCCTTTTTAATTTCGATTTTTTAAAAAAATGTCCTTAGAGATCATTAGTATCTTATAAGTAATTACCATTCCAAATTTCATGCTTCTAGGCCCTTCAGTTACACAAAAATCGCATTTTTAGAACGTTTTTTGCTCCTGCACCCCCTTTTGGCCAGTGGGGCGGACATAAGATATAGCCTATGTTCTAAGTTCGACTAACACCATCATTTTGATACCATTACTTTTGGAATCGGTTTGGTAGTTCCAGAGCTTACCTCCTACAAATAAACAATTTTTACCTCTTTATAATATTAGTATAGATAGATTATATTTATACACCTGGAAGTAATTTTTGTACAATTATTTATGCTTTATACGTATTTTAATTAATACTTTATTATGTTCCGAATTATAAATCAGAAATCTGCTCCTCTTCAATAATTATCTTCGGTAATGGCTGAAGATATCCAAAACAACTTATATAATATCAATTTGATTAGAGGGATTTTTAGATAAACCTGATTTAATAAATTGGTAGTTAAAGTTTTTTTTTTTTTTTTTTTGTAAAATATTTACAAGAATAATTAGATTAATTAACGAAAAATACTATTATGGAAATCTCACAATTCTTACAAGAACAGTGCAAATAAATGTGTTGTGATCCTATCTGTAACTGACAAGTGTTTTGTAGTTGCAAATTTTTCGTAAAACATTTTTTAACAGGAGAAAAGCTAAATCCATATAAATGGTTGAGAAAATAACCACATTAAAAAATATTTAGCTTTGACTGTTTCGCTGAATGCGATCCAGCAAAGTATTTTATATGAAATGTACCCTATACTTTTATTAGTAGTCGAATTAAATAAACAATAATTTCATTTTTTTAAAATGGTACCCAAAAGTCCCATTCTTTTATACCATTTCAGCCTCTAATGATATAAATTTTATCGTTATACAGTAGAACTCCGATTATCCGAACAAATCGGGACCGACCCTAGTTCGGATAAATGGACAGGCAATTTAAGGGATATTCCTGACTATACTAAAATCTTCACTCTTTATCTAAGTTTAGTACTGCCAGCATCAGTTGTTGCGGCCGTGTTTAAAAAAAAATTATGTATTTATTTTTGTCTTTTCATTTTTTTTTTACTTTTTTATCATTTAAAATTTTCTTTTTCTCTTTTTATCATTTTTTGAACTCCACAGATTATAATTTAAGCCAAAAAACTTTCGATTGATGCTTGCTTCAAAGAAGACATGTTTAATGCTGCCATATCTCGGAATTCTTTTTAATTAGTTGAATAGAATCGGCGTTCTTCTGCCGTTTGAGCCATTTCATAGCTGTTTCCAAACATTTAAAAGCTTCGTTACGTGATGGACCTGGGACATTTTCAGAGCATTCGTTTTCATTTTCTTAAATTTCTTTTTCATCTTGAATCTCATTCACAATCTTATCATCATTTAAAATCTGATATCCACGGTCATGTATGTCACTATTTAACCACTCGTTAATTTCATTTTCTTCATAGCTTAGGATTCTTCCCATTTCTTTTACTGTTTTATATCCCCATTTTCTGATCTACTATCAGTTTTTACTTTATTTAAAATTTTATTCCAAGACTTTTTTAATGTTGAGGATTTTTTTAGATCCTAGGAATCAGCAGCCATTTTTCAACAATCTTTCAAATCATTTTTATGGTATCTTGGGAATGAGGATCTTCTGTTTCTTCTGATAAAAGGAGCATTCTTAACGTTTGCTTTCTATAATGTCGTTTGAATGTCTCTATCGCACTTTCATACATGAGTTGGATTACAGATGTAATATTAGATGGCAAGAACTTTACCCAAATATGAAAAAAATAGAGTGTCTGGATGATTGGAAGTTCGGTTTAAAATTTTTTTGAGAGAAATAGGCTGTTCAGATAATTGGAAGTACGGTTTAAAAGATTTTTTGAGAGAAATAGGAAGTTCGGTTAATTGGAGTTCAGATAATCGGCGCTCTACTGTATTTTAAAACTTTTTTAAGTTATTACTTTTTTCTGGCGTTTTATACCTTACTTTCATATTGAATCGCATAACTTGGCTTGTAAAAGTTAGGATGTTCGAGTTATTTATTCATCTTGTTTTCAAAAGTTTTCAGTATTCTGATTATTTTTTATTTTTGGCATAGTTAAAAATGTCTTAGAATATTCTTTTTACTTGGAATTCCCTTTCTAAACTGAAAAAGTAGCTGACATATTTTACTAGATCAACTGAATTAGAATAAGAAAAGTTTTAAATGCAGAATGTTCTTAACATAAGAATGAGAAAACTTTTGCCAAAGTATAATTAATCATGTTTTAGCTAGACATTTGTTCCAGTTTTATATTTAAGGAATTAAACTAAATATGATAAATACATGCATATTGGGAATAGTAACATGTAAATTTTTATTAACTTTTCAACTACTTTTCAGCAGTGAAATTACGCTTGAAACTATTGAATATTAAAGACGTGTATAATCACTTTGCTAACAAGTCGTATACCAACTTAGTGAAAAATAGTAAATTTCAATAGACGAAAATAATTTTATGTAGTCAAGCTATGCTTACAAACCAAATTATTTAATCCTTCTCTGACATCTATATTTAAAAAAATATTTTAGTTTTATGCAATATTCCCGGCTTGGACATTTTTCACTAAGTTGGTATACGACTTGTTAGCAAAGTGATTATTCACGTCTTTAATATTCAATAGTAACATGTAAATGTGATACAAAAGTAGGAAAACAATGCAATTCAATATATAGACATTTTATTACAGTGAAATATTACAATAAGGGACACCAATTTCATCAATTAATTTCCCCCTGTAATAGTGATGTAAGAAATTATAGCTGAAAAAAAAAATCATAATACATACGTATCGTATGCATGTAATGTGATTTAAATTAGGATCAAAAGATCATAAATATTATAGGCTAAAAAAAGGGTTTCATGATAATTCAAAAGTATCTTTTTATAAATACATGCTGAGTATTCATTTTTTCAAATAAATAACTTCTGATAAAAAAGATTAAGAAATGGACAAAAATGTGAATACCGTATTAAGATCTGTCCATTTAAAGCATTTAGTATAAGTGTATCTTTTAAATTTCAATAGACGAAAATGATTTTATGTAGTCAAGCTAAGCTTACAAACCAAATTATTTAATCCTTCTCTGACATCTATATTTAAAAAAATATTTTAGTTTTAAGCAATATTTTACAGCAGCGCGTATACGTTTAATATGAAGGTTTGCTCTGAAAATTTTCAGACTTCCGGTTTTTGAAGGATTTACACGTTTTAGGTGTCAGAGATCCCGAAAAACATGTTTTTACAATACGTCTCTCTGTCCGTGTGTATTTTTTCTCTCCCTCCCCATCTTCCATGGTTTTGAAACATTCATTAACAAAAAAAAAAAAAAAAAAAAAACCTGAAAGGCAAGAAAAATATGCAACAGATTCTATAACTACTCATTTTTAGCACTTTTCCACATAGTTGAAAAGTATTTATGAATTCGGTTTGTCTGTCCGTGCTCTAAAACGCGTAAATATAGTCTGATTGTCATGAAATGAATATATGTTATTGGGGTTTACCATGGCATGTTCGGTATTGAAAATGAAGTGTATAGTATTTTCGGTTCATTTATAGGGCCACTCAAAAGAATTCTGTTAAATTACGGTCAGAGGAAAAATCGTTTGCGGTGTAATTTAGTGATATTACACTGATTTAAGTACATTGAAATTGATATATATCACTGAAGTCCACTACAAGATTCTTATTATAGAATTTGGTTTGCATAGAATTTATTCTTCATTTACAGGAACACACAAAAGAATTTGTCTACAAAAGAAAATTAACTATAATTGAATTATAGAAGATTAAATTTATATTTTTCAATTGTTCCATGCGTTTTAAATGTAATTATTATTTACTTATGTTTATGAATTCTATAGATCATAAACAGGGCTGCACAAAAGTTCGCAACAAGATCCATTCATTGGCGGAAATTCCTGAATGGAAACTTTCAATCGTGCTTTGCTGAACTAACTTTCAGCATACTATGTAGTATACATACATACCCATAGATCATATACAGGGCTTCGAGAAAAATCGTATATTTTCTAGACTATTCATGGCAATAGCAGATATTGTTTTTTCAAATGCGTTACCGTTATGCGTTTTCCAAATTGTTCATTTGGACAAAATCTTTCACCTTATTCAACGGTGAAGTTTTGTTATAGTATTCTGAATGTGTTGTAAAGTGTTTCACAATGTATACTGTACGCATGATTTTTTGCTTTTGTTTGTTTTTAAAATGCATAATTAAAAGAAATACTATTTTATAAATATTAGCTATTTCATGAGAGGAGCTTCGAAGACTTTCTATCTGAAACGTTCTATGAGATGACGTTTTCGATTACGAGATAGAAATTTGTTTTGGAATTGGTACATTCAAGTAGTTTTATCATCTTATCATCTTATCCTTACATGCCATTTTTAGATTTGAGATCCGGTTATTTATGTTATACGAATTCGTATTATTTTTCCAAAAGTACATTATATATATGTATATGCATGCGTATATACCGGGTGTCCCAAAAATAACTGATGGATTTTAAAATTCAATAACTTTCAAACGGTGACAGATATTTAAAAAATTCTTGCAGGGCTGTTATGTAATATGTCAGGAGTTTTTATGCTGTCATTCTCTGTTTTAGTTACAAATAGCATCGATAGATGGCGCTGCAAGCAAAAACCGCTAAATCCAGGCCCGATTTTTCGACCTCGAGGTACGATTTTTCGACATCGAAGAAGAGAGATCTCTCCTCTTCCATCCAAAAAAAGGAGATTAAAATGTAGAATGTATCCCGAATACCAAAAATCGGGTCTGGACTGAGCGCCTATTACTCTCAGCGCCATATATTGTTTTTAATTCAAACTAAAATACTCCTGACATCCTACATAACCCTCGTGCATGAATTTTTTTTAATATTTGTCACAGTTTGTAAGTTATTGAACTTTAAAATCCATCAGTCATTTTTGGGTACCCGGTATGCATAATAGTACGATGACAATATGTACTGAAGTAGACAAATTTATTATGTAATTTCAAGAATTAGGGAATACTTAAAATTTATTATGATAATGGGATAAACAGTTGGAATATTGAAGTAGAACTCAATTTTAAAAACAATGCATAAAAATTCCAACTAATATTCATTTAACCTTGATATTATATTTTTTGCAAAATAAACAGGCTATGATTTAGGCTTATTTGAAGAAAAAGACCAGTAATATTGAAAGAAATGTGAATCTACAAACTTATAAAAAAATCTTTTCAAAGTTTACAGTTCATTTTTCGCATGACAAGAAAGCAAAGAAGCAAGTAAGAAACTTTTCAAATGGCAAAAATATTCTTTGTCAAGCATATACCTTATGCAACTATTTTCAGAAAACTTTTCTAACTTCTGTGCCATATAAAAGGATTTATATAAGTATTTCTGACTGAAGTTTGTAAATATTTCTCATGTTTATGTTCGTTTATAATGCTATAAAGCTTCATTTTCTGTTATCCGTAAAAAGAAACATAAAAGGAAATTTTCCTCATTCACTCATTTATTCACACGTCCATTAATACCGCTTTATATTTCCATCTCTGAAACTTACTATCACGGTTATGATATTTAAGGGTTCCGTACTTTAAATGTAAAAACGGAACGATTATAAGATCACTCCTTTGTCTGTCTGTTCGTCTGTCTCCGCCATTTCACTCGTAAATTATGAAACCTGGAAAGTTCAAATTGGCTGAAGTAATAAAGGCTATTGAGCCACATATTTATAGATTATTAACCATTCACAAATAAATTTAGGGAAAATGTAGAGGGGCTAATTAAGTTACTTGAAAAAAAAAACCTTTCTTTGTATAACGTGTGAGCTATCGTGTGAAAGCTTTCGCAACGCCGAACTTAAAAATACATTTATTTTAATTTTAGGTATCATATTTTCAGATATATTGTCGAAAATGTAATGCAAAAAAATATTCCCTCTCCGGACCCTGTTCTACTGAAAATAAAATTATGAAAAAAATTAGTGTTAGTAAAAGTTAACTTACACATTGCAGGAAAACTATAGAGGTTACCCTAGCTCACATAGTTTTTGAGAAAATCGCCTTTTTCTATTAGGCATAAATTTACATTAGCGTTCGTTCAGCAAAGGAGATGAAGAGCGCTGGAACTACCTACCGTCGCAGAAGTGTAAAAGGATCGTTGATAATGATTTTCGAAAAATATTGTGGATAATATGAACACTTAACGACACGGGCGGTTTGGACATACATAAAGGTACGTGCGACGTACTGTATGCGCCATCGGCTTTTAAGGCCTAGATAACAACTTTTAGTAACATATTTGTGTAATGCCCGAAGTAAGTTACTAATTCATACATTTATTGTAGGAAACCCTCTGCGCGCGAGTAATACACGTACTTCACAGATTACTTACATTTAAAAATCTATACTTTAAGGTGTAATTTTTATTTGCATATTTAAAAGTTTTCAATAATTTAGCGTCTGTTTTGAGTTTTTTATGCAGGTAAATTATCAGATTTGAATTTTAAGGAGTCATAGTACTTTTAAAATGTCGAAAAGGGAAAACAAATGAAATTTTTTAGTAATTTTAGATCTTTAAATGTATACATTACTAAAACACATTTTTTTAGGGGGGTGATAGACACATGTTTCTTCTTTAATTTCATTTTTTGGCCTGTTACAATTATCAGCACGAAGCAAAGACTATTGTTTGAGCATTTCAGTAGCTTTGGTTGCACCTATTGCCAAAACTCTGAAATTCTTTTAAATATGAAAACTAAAGGGTGGGTGAAGCCTCTCCTATGATCAATCCTCCACGGACTCCCTTATATATATATTTTTTTTCAAAGATTGAATTTCTTGAAAGTTTAAAACTCCTGTGAATCTTTAATGGACTACAAATTCAAAATGTAAAAAAAAATTATCAAAATCATATTTAATTCATAACTATAAACTCATAATTCGATTTTAATAAAACCACCAAAAGTAATAGAACCATTGAACTAATTTAAAACAATATATTGTTTTATTTATGTAGCGTATTTTCGAATTTCATTTTATACTTATGTCAAGTTTGTTTTATAAAATTTAACTTTTAGAAGATTAGTACGATAATTATTGTTTAAAAACTGGTATTATTTATTCCTTCATTGCAAAATTGTATTTTGCATTTACTACAAAAGATATTATTTTAAAAATTAAAAAAATATTTCTGAAATTATTATAATATTTCATCTCTAAATTAATAACATACAAAGACTTTCAATAATTTTTTAAATAAGGTATGATTTCTTATTTCTTACATTACGTTTTAAAAGACACGAAAAAGACAAACTGTGTATTTCATAATGATATATTTATGTAACATTTTATATAGTTTATATGTAGTTAAGCAATGTAATATAATTATAATGCTGCATTTCTATACCTTATATTTCATTTCGTGGCTGTTTTAGAAACGTATCGATAGAAAATCTATCATTGCAAAGTATCAGAAGCGAAGTGATATCATTTAATAGGGATTTAAAAAATAAACACCAAAAGGATACTTTTTTAATTTTCAAAGGAGCACGATAAAGAGAGGAATTCTAAAAAAACTTTGAATTATTTCTCCTTAATTATCAGTATATTAATTATTCAGATCTCTAAATGTCATTTAATACATGAAATGTTCCAATTATATACTTATCTTTACGTTTCAACTAACCAATCGTTTTTTAGGCAGAGAAATAACAGTTTTATAACAGAGAATATTCAATATCCGTTGTTTGTTTAACCATTTAGTGCGTAGCTTTGCATATATACAAACAATAATTTTTTGAATTTAATTGATTTTTTTATTCGTATATACTACCTAATTCACACCAGAAAATTAAAATAGCAATATTTGTTTTCAATAATAACAGATATTCCGTATTTAAATAAGGCGAAATTAATAATTGAAACTTTCTGGTGTAAAGTCAGATTCTTTGAACTACGTAATTTCTAGAAGGTATTCTATCATGGGAATTAAAGGGTTAAAGGTTGAATTTTATAAAATAAATAATTATATAAAATAAGGTATTTGGAGACATACTTATTAAAATATTTAGTAATTTGCACTATTTCAACGCAAAACAGCCACACGACAGTAGTTTGTACTTATACTGCAGATGTGCAACAGAAGAAAAGATTGACGTATTATATAAAAAATGTAACTCCGATTTTTTGCATTACTTTTCCAGTGTAATAAACCTTTCAGAGAATCATATATAATTTTTTCGAAACAAAATAAAAAATCGCGCATTTAAGGATTAAGATGCTGAAGGCTATGGAGTTCACAGAAAGAGAATATTTCAAGATTTGTATATTAAAAGTGAAAGTAAAGTTCGTTATCGATGGTTGGTTGGATGCATAGGGTTTAATGGCGCAAAATCCACCTAGCCTGTAATTAAAATTTCTAGAAGTCATTAAACCGTTCACAGCGAGGAATATAACCAGTAATTGTTAAAAATAAAAATTTGACCGAAAACCAAGAGGTGGGCAGCAACGTGTAACAAATGTTCAGATTAATCAAAAAATTGAAAAATTGGTGTCAAATAAAGATCTGCCTATAAAGCAAATTAAAAATGATATCGGTTCATATTTCTCAAAGACTACAATACATATATGCATAAGATAATGCCCAAACAGTGTTTAAAAAATATATCTTGTAAAACCCGCCTAAAATCCCACCATAAGCAGGTCAGGATGGATGGAGCCTGAAATTAGATGTCGCGAGGGGAAAAGCAGCTCACCGTATTATTCAGCAACGAAAAGAAATAGAATATGAGTACCCTGATTGCTCAAACTGTCACTGCCATTACCTGCGTGCATTTTTTCCGCAGACGACAAGTCGGTTGTAAACCCCTGGGGGTTTAGGAGGTGATAGCTTTTAATGGTCAAACCCTGACAATTTTCCACGGAAAATGAAATTCAACAAGAAACACTAGAGTTAAACAAGAAACACTAGAGAAACATCTATTCCCATTTAATGATATCTTAAGATGTCCCGAACGAACCTTTTGAGCATGGCAATGCTTCAATCCGTAACTCTCACAGTACAAAACGATGGTTTCAGTTTAAAAGTAATTAGTTTTTATATATTGCGGGAGTGCCATAAAAAAGACATACATTTCCTTTTTTTCTGAAGCATGATTCTAAATATCTGCGAGTTATGAAATGGTACATTTTGTTCAGACACGTATAGTTAAAGTGTAACATGCAACATATCATTCTGAAAAGACATTTTCATCGTCGCATGATTTTGTTAAATTTTATAAATGTTAACTTATGCGTTATGCGTGTGACAGTTTTGTAGCATCTGTGACATACATGATACATATGTCTAAAAATAGATTAAAGGAACACTTTTCCACAGGATATAACTTTTAAAATTGTCTAAAATATTAAAATACAAAATTAAAAAAAAATTTTATATAATACAATTAGAACAATAATTATACAATTATAATACCGCATTATAACAACATACACTACATAATTCGAACATTAATTACACGAATAATAAAAATTATAATAACAAATTTATCAACTTTAAAAAAAAATATCTAAATTTTTGTTTTGATACACAGCTATTGAAATAACGAAGATAAATCTAATTGTACAGAGCTCTGCAACTATGCATTTAATTAATTAATAATGTCTAGATATCCTGCGAGTAACCAAACGCGCACTCGAAATATTGTGAGTTTTGCTGCACAAACTTTAAATGCTGCTGAACAGTTTCCAAGAAACAGCGACCCTTTATCTCCAATATTTCATGCGGTACAACGTTCTGTAATGACAACAGGACTTTGTGGACAACCTTTACCATTATCTCAACATCTTAATGACAACAACTAGAGGCGTAAACTGAAATTTAGATATTGAACAACAATGAAAAAAAAAAAAAAAACACGGACATTTATCGAAAACATTTCATGTGTTCATCGATGTTATATAGTTTTTTATTGGTAATAGAAATTTGTATGCCACATCCGCAACGCGAAGACACTTTGAAGATGTTAAAAAATATATTTTGGTGCAAGTGAATACTTTTTACTAAACTATTTTTAGACCATAAGTATTATCTTAAATCGCTCAGCCGTTCTCCGATGAGAAATGTAAATATCACTTTTCTATTGTGGCTGTTACAAAGATTAAATAATAATAATAGTAATAATGTTCACTTATGCTAATGAAATACAGTAACAATTTTCCCATAAATGAAATTCTCAGTACCAATAATAAGAAATTATGCAAAAGGGAAATTTCATAACTATAAATCTGCAGCTAAACTAAAACTTGAAATGTTATAGAATTGACAGGAATCGTTTATCGTGCACATATCATAAATTTTCAAGTGAAAATATCCATTTTAATAAACACATCTCACTTAATTTTCTAGAAAATAATTAAATTTGCATTCTTACGAATTAATCCTATTTAATTCAGATTTTTTTGGATGAATTTCAAATTTTCTATCAAATGTCCACTTTTTCTTGGAATTGACGAAACCTTACTTAAAAGTTTATTTGGGATATTTACTAGATTAATAAATTATTTTTTAGATACGCTAATAATCAGTGCACATCTTTCTTTCTAAAATTTGAATCGTATGTACAATTTTAAAAACAGGGTATTTAAAAAAGAATCATCTGATTACAAAAGTCATAACTATTCAGCTTTTAGTCCGATTTGAGTGAATAATGAATAGGCATAGAAAGGGAAATATCGAGTTTCACGAAATTGCCGACAGGTAGCGTTATCGCTCTCCCTTCGCCCGCCACTTCAGTGTTTATCAAGATGGCGATCGAGCAAATAAAACTTGTTTTGCGTTCTGCGCTTCGAGAACTGTGAGTCCGTAACAAAGGTTCAGATTTTGTCGAGAATAGCCTGGTGTTAAACTTCCTACAGCTCAGAACATTAAGCGATGGTATAAACAATTCTAAAACGCGGATGGTCTGGTCTGTATGAAGGGACATTTCCTGACCATCCCCGCAAAACAGGCGAACTTGAAGAGCCAGTACAACACAGTTTCTCACTTAGTCCGCAGAAGTACATTCGTCGTGCCGGTAGGGAACTTTACTGAGATAATTTTTGAATAATCGCATTCCTCAACGATTGATCACCCGTACGGGATCTGACGATTAAAGTAAACATCACTGGCCTCCAACGCCGCCGGATCTCTCAGTGCTCAATTTCTTTTTATTTGGGTTTATAAAGTACTAAGTTTATGCGCCTCCTCTTCGAGCTGCATTGCACGAACTGAAGATACGTATAACATAAGCCGTGGCGGAAGTGGTTGCAGACATACTCGCAAAAATTTGGGACGAATTTGACTACTGTATAAACATATGTCGTGCATCCAAAGGTGGATATATTGAGCCCCTTTAATTTAATTCGTAAAAAAACTATATGATTAGCCATGTAATGTAAAATTAATGTATATGATATTTTCTTTCTCTTGCTTGGAGATTCAGTTTCGCACTAGAAGAAACTTTTTTTTTTCAAGACTGAACGGAACCCTCAAATCTAAGAAATAAGCGAAATGTTTGGCGAGTTGTCGTTTCTAAATGTTTTTAAAAGCCGCTTAAAGACCAAGAAATGAAAACAACTGTCTATAGAATGTTAGGAGAGGTAAACTATCACTCGGCGCGTTATCAATCGTTTTCATCTTGAAAAACCTGTTTATGAGGACATATCTGATATTTCTTATGTTAGAATAATACGTGTGATCGCAGTTTAAAACATTTTTTCCGTTTTTTAGTTTACTTTAAGACCTATATTTGTCTCCTCTGTTAACTAATTCAGAATTTTTTCTCAGGCAACATGAAATCATATGGTCATTGAATCCACATCTTAATGTATCTTACGATTGTGGTAATTGAATATTAGAGACAACATTTCAAATTTCTCCACAGAATATGAAAATTATAATGTGTCTCTGGCGTTACTCGCAACCATTATCTGTTGAAAACTTTTGAATAAAATTTCAACCGATGCTTTCTTCAAACTATCATAAACTACGTATTTGTAATTTTTTTTAACAGCCATAAAATGAATGATTAATTTCTATTAAATTAAAATATACTTCTATTTTTAGGAAGTATTATTTTTTTAGACTGTACATGACATATTTATGCATAATCATAAAATCCATAAATTTTATTTGCTGTTCTGGCAGTAATTGCTTCATTGGTACATAAAAATAATTACTGTTTATCATGTATTTATCAACAGTTTTGTTTATTTCACTTTTCAACATACTCGAAGAACATTAATTGTTTTGAGTTGTGTTCAGAGTTAATTATACTGAGTTGTTTAATTGTATAATCTACAGAATTACAGTAAAACAACTCTAAATGCAAAAATATAATATATCTAATAATATGATTATTATATTTTATAGGAAAAAGTGTTATTGTTAATACCATGTGTTCAAAAATGACGGGTTTGTTTCAAAATTTATGTTGTTTTATTCCTATTATTATATTAAATTCATATTACTTAAATATTATTCTGTTTCTCAAAATTTGCTATTTTCTTAAGTACATAGCAGCGAATGATCACTTTCTATCACTTGCCGTTTTTAAAAAATTCATTTTCTAAATAGATCCGTCATTTTCGAGACGTCCGGGACATAGGATTCTCATTAGGTCGTAAATAATTACAAATAAGAGTAAATCGTAAAATATATTGATGTCGGCAAATCATACTTTTATTATATGGAAAATAAATTTCAAAAGCCCTTAAAAGCTTTTAACTTGACAGATATCACGTTTTTATTGGATTACTATTAAATTAAATTTATAATATATTTATTCCAAAGATGAATTTAATAGCTAAAATTTCACTTTCACAGACACTGATGATGATTTTGATTCATTCCTAAACTTGGTTGAGTTGGCTAACATTACTGATTTTAGTATGTTCACCCTGTGTTGCCAGATAGTGCGACTTGTTTATTCAAAATATTTAACACTTTCCCATTAGTAATATTCGTTTTGTTTAATCGCGGAATATTCAATAATTTTATAAACCTAAAAATGCTATTCAGAAATAGTGGTAGATCGTTTGAATAAATGAATTCCTCAATTTAGCAACACTGCAATCCCCTAAACACTCATCCACTTTACCTATTTCTGAAACTAAAAGACAGAATAGTTAAAAGCAAAAACTGTTTCTTTAAAACACATGTTCATTTCTAACAACAGTTAAATTAAACTAGTTGGATGTGCCAATACCAAAATTTTCTTCTATTTCATACATCTTAATATTTCAAAAAGTACTTACACGTGTTAATACCTCGACATTATTAGTACAATACTATACCAACTTTGATTTTTATCTTACATTTCTGCTTCAGTCAATTAATCAGAGTAAAAACAAGATAATCTAGATCATGATATTTATTAAAATCAATAGTTCTTCGTTATTCTGCTGTGCATCCGCTATTTGCGAATAGCCGGCATAGCGAGACGCGAGTTCCCGTCTCTGCACAACGGCCACCAATGGACAATAGAACTACGCAAAATCGAGAAAATTATACAAAAACACTATCACAGCGCCCTTTTACCGCGGATTTTTTTCAAATTCAAGGAGGCCACGGCCAAAAACACAGACAAAACATTTGGTTCAATTCTGTGCATAACTTTATGCAATTTTCGATGATACAATAATACAAATAGCACAGACATCGCTATTAAAGTGCCGGGCAGAATTTTTTCAAATTAAGGCAGGACCTGCTTGTCATAGTCAAAAACATATGCAACAAATTTGGTTCAATTCTATGTATAACTTAATGCACTTTTAGATGGTACAATAATGAAAATGGCATAGACATCGCAATTGCAGTGCTCCCTTTCGGCGGATTTTTTTCAAATTCAGGGAGAACCTGCTGGCCATAGCCAAAAACAAACACAAAAAATTTAGTTCAATTTTATGCATAACTCCATACACTTTTCGACGGTACAATGTTGAAAATGGTACAAAAATCGCTATTACAGCACCCCTTTTGGTGGAATATTTCTAAATTGAAGGAGGACCCGCTTCCCACAGCCAAAAGCGTACACAAAAAATTTGGTTCAATTCTATGCATAACTTCATACACTTTTCTCTGGAACAATGGCGACATACGGACATACGGACAGACAGAATTTTGTAAAAGCATGTTTTTGGGGATCTCTGACCTCTGAAACGTGTAAATCCGTCGAAAACCGGAAGTCGAAAAAAATTTCGTTTACTATACTTTCTTCTATTGAAGATAACAGAAAGTAAAAATTGTAATCTGTTAAAGAAAAACTTTTTGGGTATAATATATCAGATGCAAAAGAAAAAAAAATATCAAGTGTCAAAGGAAAACTTTTTGACGTTATATGATGTGTCAATAAACACTATAGTTGATATTTGTAGATGGCATTTAGAAATTGTTGCACAGAATGCATTTTGTACAAAAGAAGCAAAGTCCGATCACGTAATTTCTAGAGTTTTTCCATTATTTTTTTTTCTTTTCCTGAAGTAAAGATAAAAGTAGGGCAGTTCTCCCTAGAAACTACTGATTTTTTATCGCGCTGCTATTGCATTTGTATCGCGTATTTCATTTGTGTCGTGTATATTGTATTTGTATTTGTATCGTGCTATATTACATTTTTCAAAATGTAATTCATTGCAATAAAAACTATTAAAAAATTAGTGACCAGTAACACATGTTATTACTTGTAACGCTTTGACTTCTGACCACTGTCTACAGAAAAAAAGAATGTTTACTTAACAATCATTTTCAAGTAACAAAATGTGTTACTCTATTAAAGGATCTTGAATAAGAATAATTTATAAGATATCATCTTTTAACCCTGTTTTCTTGACCGTGAACCCTGATATACTATGCAGCATATGTCCCTGGCAGGCGGTCTTCCTAACGCAGGACTTTCAGTGTGTCGTTTCCAAGTAAGCTTGGTAATCATTTCATTGGCCCCGCATGAATGAAATGTCTAATGAATCTTGTCCAGTCCGCAGTCCGGTATTGAACATTGCACCTGTAACGTAATAGAGAGACATGTTTAGCACTATGCGACTGGGCTTCACCTATTCAGTTATTTTTTAAACAAATATTGTGAAAAAGTAAAATAAATATAAAACTTAGACATGTTACATACTTCTTTAATTATATAGAAGATATTTTCATGTGAATAACTTTTGATTTTGATTTGAAATCCACCGTAGTGGGGATTGCTTTGAGGCCTATAGCATCAATGGCTGTCGCCTCGAATGATCCTTATTTATACACAGAAATTGTAACACAAACCAGACATAACAATTTTATTTCTCTACATTACATATATGTGTTACTTTGAAAACACAAACACAATTACATCCATGTCTTACCCAGGGACTCACTCTCAGCGTGACAGCAGCCTCTGCTTACTGACCACCGGGCTACTGAATAACTTTTGTCTTTTGCAAAACTTTCGCGAATGTTTTTAGAGTCATGAGCAATTTTTTCGTGAATTTTGGTGTATTTTTTCTGCGAAAACATTCAATCTGACCTATGATCAACTAATTTATATTGCAAATAAGGGCGGTATTCTAAGACGTTTTAATTATTAGAAGAGCCCCATTCATGTTTACATCTGTAATATTCACAAATCTCCTCAATTCAAAGAAATCTAAAAAGGATTTTTTAAAATGACGTTAGTAATTAAGGTTAAAACTGCAATTAATTTAGATCAAACGCCATAATATTTTCATGTACTCAAAATTATACAAAAGCTTTGTATCCGTTCCTTTCATTCGTTTTGAATATACAAGTAAAAATATTTTATTCTACTAAAATAAATAATTAGCTTTGTTACATTACATCTTGCAAAATAATTCTTGTTTAGATTCCCATCCAAATGCACGTCTAAGCTTCAACAGCTTTTAGTTTATTCAAAATACGGTACTTCTGAATATAATTCGAAATTCCCAAACGTATATTTGTTGAGGAGTAGTTATTGCACTTTGACTTTGAATGTAGAAAAATTGAAATTGCATTAAATGAACTCTACTTCATAAAATAAAACTTATTAAGATAATAGAGTCTTGGTGAATAAAACATTTAAATGCACTCTTGTAAAATCGTTGTTATTTCTTGTTTAAATATTCTAAATATGCTTTCTTTTTAATACATCATTTCAAACTGTTAAAAAGTTAACTGACGATTGAAGAATATTTCTAAGAGATTTATATTATAAATAATCATGCCATAAAACAATTATTTTATTCTGTCTAAATAAATGTTGATGCACAAAGGATTTGTTTTCAGAATTATATATTTAATTACAAGATACTACCACCTGGAACTAATTTAATTATACTTTTATTTGAGTTTAATAAATCCCATATTTAAACGACGTTTACCAAGTTTAACACAATTAAATATTCTTTTTTAGTAATCTAATAGGTAGAAACCAGCAGGGAAGACTGAGCTACGCTCGGTTAAAATTAGCTTTGTGTTCATCTTGATATAACAATAAATTCTCATTCTATTATTGCTATAAAGCATTTAATTTCATAACAGTACTAGCAAAATGCGCGAATTTGCTCGCGTAATAGTTGAATAATGCCACGTGGTCCGTATTTGTGTGATTATTTTTATTAGAAAAAATTACACTGTTAGGAATAATCAAAAAATTACTAATTAAGCGACAGTTTGACTTAACTTCATATTTCATTGCATTAGGCGAAAATGAGACTTAAATTAATAAGAAAAACTGAAATTCTAAATAAATGATGATTTAGAATGAATTTTGAAGCTTTTACGCTCATTTCAGGTTTTGATTTTTTAGAAACCGCTCTTTAGCATTTAGGTCTTAAAAGTCATCACGCCATATTTTAAGAATTTAATCTAACGGTGTTACTATGAGGGACTACCATGCCAAATTTCAAATTGTTAGCCACTTGAGTATAATAAAAATCACAATTTAGAATGATTGTTGCTTCTACAACCCCCAAGTGGCAGTGACACCGACATAAAATGTAGCCTATGTTGGAGCAGGGACTGTCACTACAATTTGCAACTAGCATTTTGGAAATTGGATTGGTATTTCCTGAGATTGCGTAGAATGGGTAATTTAGAACGTTTTTTGAACGCTTTTCGCGCATTTCCACCCCCTTTTTATTTTCAATTTTTTCCGACTCTTCTTATATGGGATTAAATCTTATAAGTAACTACCATGCCAAATTTCAAGTTGATAGCCACTTCAGTATCATACAAATCACAATTTAGAACGTTTTTTTTAAAATTCTGTAACCACCAGGAGGTATTGGCACCAACATACAATATAACCTATAAATGTAAGTAAGTACGAGTAATAAGCTTTAATTACGTCCACTAATAACCATATCACAATATATATTCCAAATGGAAAAGCCAAAACATATATTAAAATATCTATTTGCTTAAAAGACGTTACTAAAAACACATTAAAAGTACATTAAAAACCTATATTGACATATTTCAAATCCCTCACTGAGTCGTCATCAGAATGTATAACAGAAATTACAAATACAATGCATATAAAAAATGGAAAAAATCATCGAATATAAACAAGTAAACATAAAAATAAAACGCGCCCTACATTTTCACCATCCCACGTGTTCCATTTATGTTACAATTCCGCAAGTTGTCCAACCATTCAATCCATATATTCAGGTTTCGAAAAGATGCCGTGTCGTTACAAACCCCTGAACCTCTTAAACAAATTTCAATGGACTCTGTTATAAATAATTGCAAATAAAAATTAGACCTGCAGATTAATCTACTCTCATTAAAATGTATGTTATGCTCTCTATTTGATTTACCCGGGATAAAGCAGTATTACCTCTATTATATTTTATGTCCGCCATATGTTCTTTACATCTGATATTGAATTCTCGTTGGGTCATACCTATATAATGATTTCTGATCCCCTCCTCCCTAATAAATGGAATCATATAAACTCCTGAGAGGTCATTCCTATTAACAGGATCAATTTTAGTGTTTAAAAGCATCTTTAATTTCGGGGAAAGCTTCGCGATCAAACATAAACCAAAATTTCTTAAATGATTTTTTGTATATTCAAAGAAACCCGGGACATAATTTGCCACAACCCTTTTCATATTAACTTCATTAACAGTTTTATTTTTAGAAGTATCGGTGTACATTTTATCAAAGGAAAAAATAGTATTGTTGAAGACTTCAGTAACTAGTCAAGCAACCATGTTTCAAACTCGACATTTTATTTAAAAATGAGATAAGTGCAGAAAAAAGTAAAGAACATGTTATTAAGCAAAATTGCTGTTTAGAAACATGTTTACCCCTTCGCGACGAGCGTCGATTACAAAATTTTTAATTTTTTAGGACAAATTTTTTCATGTAGATTTTTTTCCAATTTTATTACAATTTATGCGATTAAATAAATCGAGGTTAACCGCTCGAAAATAAGGGTAGAACAAATTAATGATTGTAAGCACTTTAACGCGGAGATCGTCGCGAAAACAATAAAAGAACACACATTATAAACAAAAGACTCTCGTTAACCGTCCTCCTACAAAGCCTCCTGAACGTTTACAGCAGTAAGTAAATGTTCCTGGTAGTTTTTGTTACATACGGCATGGAATATAAAACATTTGCGTTATCTTTGAATCACTGAATTCTGTAAGTATTCCGAGCTAAGCAAGTTTTGAAAAAATGACATAAATGTGACTATGCATAGCAAGAAATTTCTTGCATTACTATGAAAATACGCTTATTCTTAAGTTAAATATTCAATAAGAATTTGTAAATTTATTTTGCATCCATCTTTTACATGCGTCCCATAATTGAGAATTCAACAGTTTGCCTCTTACAATTTTCAAATAAAAAGTCTTAGTTTGTGATTCCATAATTATTAGCTTAGATCTCCTTGCTGCCGAAGCATAATGTTACAAAATGTTTGTTAATAAAACTTTAAACAACAATAAAACAACAACAACAACAAATATTTTCACTTCACTAATAAACTAAGAAGCCCACTATTTAAAATTTCGTGTAAAACGTAAAATTTGTACTTAAAATTTGTAACTTTTTGTCATACTTACGTCTTAATAAATAAGACTTTCAAATTTATTAAACACAAATTTATTAAACACAATTCTATTTTATTTCTTAATAAATGAATTAGTATGTTATTTTTAAAAATTCTATACAAACAGCATATTCTTCTGGAAATTATTGTATAATTAAGAAGAAAAGCAAAGAGCTTTTTTTTTTTTTTAACTATGTTTGTCTTATTTATCTAAGCATAAAATCTACAGAAAAAATCTTGAATGCTTCCAAAGGCATATTTTTATCAAATCTACGAACTAACAAAGCTATCAACATCGTATTATGTGCTCTCATTTAGAGCAATGCTAATTACCTCATTCAAAGCTAATTACTTTATTCAAGCTTAATTACCAGTACTCTGATTCGATAGCTGACATAAAAAAAAGTTATGCTTATACTGATGAAACTCTGATGAGAGGAGGAAAATATTACTCGTAACGAGGAAAATAAATTCTGCGATGCAGTGTTTTACATGATTTCCACCTTTTAAAGTTAGAATGAAACTAAAGCGATTTACATACGTGTAATATTTATTTTCAGTGAGTGAATATTCTAAAATATACAATTGTTAAGTACTAGTAATAAATTATCTTTCGGGTATTATAATTATCAAATTATGTTTCTTAATTAATTATCCATTAAAGATTAAATATATTGAGTAAAAAAAGGGTTGAAAAAATCCTATTTTTATACTTTATGATATTTTATTTTCATATCAAAAAAGTATATATCTAGTTTTGTATAGTAAAAAATATGTACTAATCCACATCAAACGAAAGTCATTAAAAAATTGTATGAACAACAAAAAAAATTATTTTTTCAATTGCTTAGAAATAGTGAAAATTATTTTTTTACATTGCTCAGATCGAAAAAATTTTGAATCCTTATTCATTATTTATTTATTTAAATGTCTAGTAAATAATTAAAAATACTGTTCGTTTTCGAAAACCGCGCCTAGCACTCTGGGACGATTCTACTACCAAAAGGGGTGTTACGTTGAGATGGGCCATTTCCAAAGTTCTACTTCAGAGTTCTTCGTCTGCGTTGTCACTAAGATTGGCGCTTATTTTGTTATTTTGTACCTCCGATAAAAGTTTTATCTTCAATTAATATCTCGTTTTATTTCAAATTAAAACTTCTGTATTTAGTGTTCAAATGGTTAGTTGAAGTAGAAATAAATCTTTCAGGAGTAGTAGTAAGAAAATTATATATAATGTTATTAAATTTTGTGATCAAGAAAGAGAAAAAGTAGAATTAATTGTTCCGATGGCTCATTCTACAAAACGAGCCAGTCAAATTGTAAAAATTTATAAATATTAACTACAAAAACGGTTTTACGTATATCGATATTATTTTCCCAAAAGCGCATTCTTAAAAAAGGCAGCTAAACAAACTGCGCTCACCCCTATTTTGATGAAATCAAAGCAGACCTGACGCATGCGCAATAGCACGGAGGGTTTTGCTATCCGAAAACAAACAGTATAAGCATTTTCTTCGATATTTTTCCTCATCCCAAGAGAAAGAATTAATACGCATCAGTATAACATGATAATTCACATCCAATGTTATTACAGAGGATGTTTTCAGATATTGGGAATGATTTTACAACAACAATAAAATACATAAATTAAGACAATTATTATTAATATGTTCTATCTGGTAGAGCTTGTTATGGACTATCATATTGCAGTTGGATTTCCGAGGGAGTAGGGCTTTTTGTAAAACTGGAAGTGGAATTTTCTCCTATTCCTCCACCACACATTTCCAGAGTCCAATCAACGTATGTAGTTGGTAGGCGTTTCGCAAGAACTCGTTTTAATAGTCCAAAGGTACTGAATCCATTGGTCAAACATCTGAAGATTTGGTTGAAATATGATTAAACGGTATACACTTGATTCCGGTTACATATGTCAATTTTTCGAGAAATGTGACAGTACTTTTTAGTTCAGTACACTTTTAACATCCATAGGATAATGGTTTGGAATTTTTTCTTTAAAAATAGGAATTAGAGCATTGTTTTGATAATAAATAGAGTTAATTTTGACATTTTTCTCAACTTTACCGATTTTTAATTTTCCGTTGAAAGAGATTCCAGCAATCACCATAAATCCTTTAGAGAAACTCTCTTGGCAGTGTTTGAACCAAAGTTTTAAAACTTTTTGGCCTCTTTTCCGGTAATAAATCGATCTTTTTACTTTCTTATATTTTTACCAGAATAAAGTATTGGATTCGTGAAAATTTTCAACTTTCAGTTTTCGACTGATTTACACGTTTTAGGGGCCAGAGATTATGAAAAACATGTTTTTACAAAATTCCTGTCTGTGAGCCTGTCTGTCTGTATGTACAGTGAGCAAAAAAAGTATTTGCACGCAGACGATTTTTTGCATAAGTCACCATAGAAAGCAAATTTGATACTATTATCTTAATTATACATTTATTTAAATAAGAAGAAAATGAAAATAACTACCCATTTTCCTTAAACAGTAATATTACACATTTTTAAAAATAAATTAATATTTTCTCATACCAAAAAAGTATTTGCACAAGAAGCATTGACTGTTAAAAAAGGCATTAAATGTGAACATTATGCAAATGTTTAGCATATCAGTCCTGCAGTACATTAGCCCCGCACTTTAAAGTCACGTAATATATTAACTGAAGCAGGGATTCTGGGGAGTTTTTGTTCTAATGGTGCCGAAAACGTGTGAACTGTCTGTTGCTACCCGTGAGAAGATTATATTTCTTCACAATTCTGGATTAAGTTACCAAGGAATGGGTAAAAAAAATAAATCTAAACTTTTCTAGTGTTCGTTATGTAATTAAGAAGAAAAAAGAAACTGGCTCGACAATAAATAAGCCGCGAACTGCTAAGAAAGCTAAATACCAGGCAAAGGAGAGCCATAATAAAAGAATCTTCAAAAAACCCTTTTCTAGGTGCTCGAGAATTGGCTGTTGATGTCGCTTCAACGTCGGGAACAATAGTTACACCACAATCAATTAGAAATATTCTTCATGATGCAAAAGCTTATGTAAGCAAACCACTAGAGTTTTGGAAAACTTATTTTTCCCGAAGAAAGCAAGTTCAATATTTTTGGCTCAGATGGTAAGAAAACTGGATGGCCTGGATGGTAAGAAAACTGGAAAGCCAAATACTTCTCTTCAAATAAAAAACTTGAAACCAACTGTAAAACATGGCGGTGGTCACGTAATGATTTGGGGATGCATGTCTTTTAACGGAGTTGGATAAATGACCTTTATTAAAGGCAGTATGAATGCTAAACAATATATTCATATATTGCGAGATCATTTATCTAATAGTACTCGGAAATTAGGAATTCCTAATTCATATTATTTCCAACAGGATAACGATCCGAAACACACTGCATATATTACGAGGTTATGGTTGCTTTATAATGTAAAAAATCAACTGAAAACGCCACCACAATTACCAGACCTCAATCCGATTGAAAATTTATGGCATATTTTGGATGTGAAAATAAGGAAAAAGAAATTTTCTAACAAATCAGAACTTAAGCAAGCTCTTAGGGAAGAATGGCTACAAATCAGCAGTAAAACATGTCACAAATTAATAGAATCAATGCCCAGACGATTACAAGCTGTAATTGAAGCAAAGGGCATGCATACTAAATATTAGCACTGTTTTTAACTTGCAAATAATTCCTCTAGTTCTATTTTTATTGCTAGTGTGCAAATATTTTTTTGGCAGTACAAATGCTACTTTTTTATGTTTTCATACTTTAAATATAATTATTAAGTCAGATATTAAATATGTTTATTTGTTTTGTAAAAGTGTTGGTATTTTTAATTCATAGTTGCTTTTTATTTATTTATACATATGCTACAACAAATTTACCTGGTGTGCAAATACTTTTTTTGCTCACTGTATGTATGTATGTATGTATGTGACACAAATTTTGTGGGCGCTCTATCTCAAGAACTAATGCACGGAATTTAATAAAAATTTATATTCAGTTAGTCCCTGATATAAGTTGGTGCTGATTAGTTTTTCGTGTAAATCGCTCACCAGGCGGCGCTACTATGCTGGATTTTTCACGTTTTCCACAATAGCTCAATCTCTAGAATTAATGCACGGATTTTCATCAAACTTCAGTTCAGTTAGCCCTTGACATGAATTGACGTTTTATACATTTTGGTGTAAATCGCTCAACAGGTGGCGCTGCTTTGCTTTATTTTTTACATTTACGCAATAGCTCTATCTCAAGAACTAATGCTTGGTTTTTGAACAAACTTCAGATTCAGGTATATCTTGATATGAATTAGTACTGTTTATGTTTTTGTGCAAATCGCTCAACAGATGGCGCTGCTATGTTGCATTTTTCAGAATTCCCACGATAGCTCTATCTCAATAACTAATGCACGAATTTTCATCAAACTTCACCTTCGGGTATACCTTGATATCAGTTAGTAAGGTTTATGTTTTGGTGTAAATCGCTCAACAGGTGGCGCTTCTATGCTACATTTTTCAGAATTTTCGCTATAGCCCTATCTCAAGAGATAATTCACGAATTTTCATCAGATTTCAAATTCAGATATACTTTGAAATAAATTGGTGCTAAATTGATGTAATTTCTTGTACTATTTTAATGATTTAATTGACGTGATTTACATAGAATAAAGTTTTGTGATGTATCATATACATTTTCATAATAATTCTCTTCGGAAAGAACAAAATATATGACCTTCAAGCCACTCGCTTCTTTAGCGTGCCATTTCAGTAGCACACTGCATTTTTTCCTAGCAGGCAACATTTCAGTTGTCACGTAATTACATGTTGCCAGATTTGTTCTCGTGTTGTTTTTCATTGTCTTTTAATTACGCATCAAAATCGTTCCCAATATGTGTAAACACCATCTGTAGACTGAACATGTTTGTTTCAATTACGCTATTCACTTATGTATAATTCGCCCGCATGTCAAATACGCACCCTGTTTTTCACCGGGAAAATTAAAGGTACTACTTAGTTATCCCGTCGACCATAAATCTATCGCCAAACTATAAGATTAAATGCCAATAATGGTTAATCGTAAATGTCATATTCACTTGACTTTAAACAAGTTACACGTGTTTAAGTCCTCAAATGATTTTTATTTCGATGTTTTATTTGTATCTTTATAGTCCAGGCAATAGGGAATTTTACCTAGCAAAATTAATGGTAGTTCTGGAAATTGGCTTACTTTATGTTTTTGGGGTCGCTGAATCCAAATTTGTAACTTCCCACCAAAATTTCCCCCGGTAACCCCCCCCTCCAAATTTTTGTAAAAAGCCCTCAAAAAGGTTTTTATTAAAATGTTTTAGGGGAAAAGTATCTAAAAATTCAGAAAGTAGGCAAAATTTGCAACAAATTACATATATGACATTATGACTTAGAATGAAGGGGAAGGGGGGATCTGCCTCAGAACATGCGCACGGTGCTGCGTGGACTAAGTTGCGCAATTCCACTTAACCATTCACACGTTTACATTCGCCCTCCCATCTCCCCTCCGAACTTTTCTTATAAGGTTCACTTTAAGTTTTTTGGGTAGCTGAATCCGAATTTTTAACTTCCCCCCAAAATTCCCTCACCCGAACCCCCTCCCCCCCCCCAAATAGTTGTTTTTAACTTAAATTTCTTATTATTTTAGGGGAAAAGCATTATGAAATTCAGAAACTAGTTAAAATTTGCAACAAATAGGATATATGACATTATGACGTAGGATAAACGGGGAGAGAGGGGGCTGCCTCGGAACTTTCCCCGCGCGCTTTTCTCAAAAATCAATTTTTTTCAAAAAATCCATTTTTGGGGGGTTTTCCGAGTGAAATTTTGGTAGGAAGTTACAAATTCGGATTCAGCGACCCAAAAAAACATAAAGTGAGTCGAAATCCAGAACTAGTATTAATTTTTCCAGGTAAAATCCCCTATTGTCTGGACTTCATAACTTAGTGCACGTAGCGCCGCAGTGCATGTTGAGAGGCAGCCCTCCCCCTCCCCATTCATCCTACATCATAATGTCATGTATCCTATTTGTTGCAAATTTTGTCTAGTTTCTGAATTTCGTAATGCTTTTCCCCTAAAACAATAAGAAGTTTAAGTTAAAAACAACTATTTTGGGGGTTTTCGGGAGGGGGAAATTTTGGGGGGAAGTTAAAAATTCGGATTCAGCGACTCAAAAACTTAAAGTAAACCTTATAGAGAAAGTTCGGAGGGGAGATGGGAGCGCGAATGTAAACGTGTGAGTGGTTAAGTGGAATTGCGCAACTTAGTTCACGCAGCACCGCGCGCATGTTCTGAGGCAGATCCCCCCTTCCTCTTCATCCTAAGTCATAATGTCATATATCTAATTTGTTGCAAATTTTGTCTACTTTCTGAATTTTTACATACTTTTCCCCTAAAACAATAAAAAAATTGATTGTTTTAATAAAAAAAAAATTTGGGGGCATTTTACAAAAATTTGGGGGGTTGCCGGCGGAAATTTTGGTGGGAAGTTACAAATTCGGATTCAGCGACCCAAAAAACATATAGTAAGCCCTTTT
Source organism: Maratus speciosus (assembly GCA_963932465.1). Classification (NCBI taxonomy): domain Eukaryota; kingdom Metazoa; phylum Arthropoda; class Arachnida; order Araneae; family Salticidae; genus Maratus; species Maratus speciosus. The sequence continues at coordinate 416,716,618 of OZ010790.1, read as the reverse complement.
CCAGAACTACCATGAATTTTGCTAGGTAGAGCCCCTATACGGTCTCTATTGCCTGGACTATTATTAATGTTCTATTAATTTATTTGTTCTTTCGTTATTTAAAATAAAAATTATGTCAATTTGTATAATTTGGCGAGTGGTTTGGCGATTTATATATATAGTTTGGCGAAATTGGTCCAGCTAAGTAGTACCAAACTGAATATATATATTATACAAATTTTCCATTTTAATGAATATTATTTGTTTTGTTAAAAAAAATTTCTATTATCCTACTTTATTATGAAAATATCCACTTTAACGAATTTTTAAGCATAGCGAATTTTATCAGTGCACCCCAGGGATTCGTTGTAACGGAATTTTACTGTATACAGGCATACCCCGACTTACGTATTACGCGACTTAAGTAAATTCGCAGTTACGTAAAAAATCTTGAAAATTATATTTTGTGAACATACTTAGCGCGTTTTATACGTAGTTGCATACTTTTTATATTTATTTTATAAATAAAATATATAGATATAAATCACAACCATAATATATTTTATATATTAGAGTTGCATTTTTATTAGTATATACAATGAAATCTATAACAAAACAACTTAATCTTTATTGTTAGTTAATCACAGTAATCATCTAATTCATAATAAATACAGTTTGTGTTTATCAAGTATTATTTTATTTTGTGAGTGCTATTTATTTGTCCAGGCATCAGAAATTCATGGAGAATAAGTTCAATTAGTCCACTTTAATTATTTCTTATTTTTATAGTAGTTTGATGTAGTTTCAAAAAGTTATAAATTGTTATATTATAAATTAGATTCAAATAGTTATAAATGAATTCAGTAATGTTAGATTTATAAATCCCATATTCCGCAAGATATTTGAAAAATATTCTTTAAGTCTGTTTTTATATTTTTTCATACTTTTATAGTTTATATACGAGTAAATACTTTCGCATGATGCTTTATCATTACTATTAATGTCCCTAAACGTCTGTCTGTCTGTATGTGTGTAACATTCGCCCTTGTGACCGAAACTCCTTCGCTCCCGGGCCACGCAGAGCGTCTTATGATATGTCGATTCGCACCGCTGTTTTCTCGGACAAACGTTCTTTGCGGTTTTGAGAAAATCCCGCCGTAATTACGGACGCAATTAGCTAATTAACGACTCATTGTCGAAGGAAAAATGAATCTTTTTTATCCGAAAGCAGCAGTCTGACTACAATTGGACCCTCTTCGCGAGGCTAGCTTCGGAGCACTACCATTGGAGGATTCACAAAACCTGAACCCCAATATATCTGTCGAGGCTAGCTACTGGGAGATAAAGGGAATTCCCAATCGAATCTCCGGAACTAATGATCCTAGAAATTCGTAAAAGGTGTAGAAACACGCGGAAAAAAATATACTTTATTTTGGTATAAATTTCATGTTTGTGCGATGTGTAGAACTTAAAAAATCCACTAAAAATCGATAAATCCTTTCAAAATTTAATCTTTTTATCAAAGCCAGGTGTTCATGAATTTCATTATCGACTGCCGGGATTATTCTTTCTCGCCACACACATCGGCACCTGGCCTCCCGTCTTTCAGAGTACGAAATTTAAACTTTTTAAATATTGAATTTTTAGATTAAATTTTTTTACATCCCGACGTAAAAAATTTCGCCGATTTCATACATACCCAGTTCAAACTCGTAGCTTAATTACAAGCCGAGATATTAATTATTATTTCATTAATTGGATCATTGCTTTGAAACTTTCCTTTCAATGGGTTTTTTATCTCAGACATGACGGTGCGCTCGCAATTTTTTATTTTAATACGAAATTTAAACTTTTTAAATATTAAATTTTTTGATTAAATTTTTTGGCATCCTGATTTGAAATTCTTCGCTGATATTATACATACCCAGTTCAAACTCCTAGCTTAATTACAAGCGGAGATATTAATTATTATTTAATTAATTAGGTTTCATTTTCATCAAATGCGGGTGGCACGTGCTTTTTTAACCACGAAATAATTTTAATTACGAAATATAACAATCTGATGTGCGGTTCAGCGCTATCATATAGGTATATTCGAGGGGAGAAAAAGCGTGCGTCGCCCGCTATCGCATAATTTTTATTTGTTTGGTTTGTGTCAATGGAAAGGGGGGGGGGGGGGGAGGGAAATATTTTGATTAAATATCCCAGTTTGTTCGCAGCCCGCTATCGGATAATTTCAGTGCGTGATAGCTTAATCATAAGCTGCGATTTTAATTGTTATTCAATTAATCTGTATGTGTATTGGACAATGAGGTGCGTTTTGAATCCTTTTTAGGCAGTTGGGGGGGGGGGGGGGGGCGCTGAATTCCTTTTTTAAAAATTAGCGTTTATGACCTTTTTAGATCCCGTTTTTTGAGAGAGTCGCGTGCTTCGCCCGCTATCGCATAATTTTTGTTAGGTTTGTGTCGATGGGAGGGGGGGGGGGGGGGTAATACTTTTGATTAAATATCCCAATTAAATCGAATTACAGATATTATTATGACAAAGACCAGCGTGCTTCGCCCGTTATCGGATAATTTCTGTGCGTGATAGCTTATTTGTAAGTTGCGATATTAATTTTTATTTAATGAATCTGTATGTGTAGTGGACAATGGGGTGCGTTTTGGATCCTTTTCAGGCAAACGGGGAGGGGCGCTGGTTTTCTTTTTTAAAAATTAGCTTTTATGACCTTTTTAGATACCGTTTCTTGAGGGAGTCCTCAGATATATGCTACTTATTAAATATAAAAATGTAAAATTTTTAGTTACCACTATTTCTGAATAGTAATTTTAGAAAGTTTCTTAATTTCTAGCTTAAGACCGCCACCAACTCGAGTAACATATCCACTGATAGGTTTTTTAACACAGTTTCGTTCAGATACACTTTTGTTATGAATAGTCTGCGCTCCCTGGTGGTAGAATGCGGAACTAACAAAATTCTTGGTTAATAACGCCACCATCACGACTCGTGTATCTACGGAAATGTTGCGTGAAGGAGTTTCCTTCAGATACGCTTTTGGTTCGAATAGAGTGCGCTCCCTGGCGGCGGAATGCGGAACTGACGTAACGCAATTTTCTTAAAATTAGGTAAAATAACTAGTAGATGTGTCTTGAAACTTTAAGATAGTTCATAACACACTGAGATATATGCTACTTATTAAATATAAAAATGTCAAAAGTTTAGTTACCACTATTTACGAATAGTAATTTGTGCAAATATCTTAAATTCTTGCTTAAGACCGCCACCACCTCGAGTAACATATCTACTGGTAGGTTGTTTAACGGACTTTCCTTTCGACACAGTTTTGTTATGAATAGAGAGCGCTCCCTGGTGGTGGAATGTGGAACTAATAGAATTCTTGGTTAAGACCGCCACCATCCCGACCCATGTATCTACGGAAAGGTTGCGTGAAGGCGTTTCGTTCAGATAGGTTTTTGTTAAGAATACAGTGCGCTCCCTGGTGGTGGAATACGGAACTAACATAACGCTATTTTGTTAAAATTAGGCAATCTAACAAGGCGATCTGTTTAACATATCTACTGATAGGTTGTTTAACAGACTTTCCTTCCGATACAATTTTGTTATGAATAGAGTGCGCTCCCTGGTGGTGGAATGTGGAACTAACAGAATTCTTGGTTAAGACCGCCACCTTCCCGACCCATGTATCTACGGAAAGGTTGCGTGAAGGTGTTTCGTTCAGACATGTTTTTGTTAAGAATAGAGTGCGCTCCCTGGTGGTAGAATGTGGAACTAACATAACGCGATTTTGTTAAATTTAGGAAATATAACAAGGCGATCTGCTTGCGACTTTAAGATAGTTCATAACACATTGAGATATATGCTACTTATTAAACATAAAAATGTCAAAAGTTTAGTTACCACTATTTCCGAATAGTAATTTGTGCAAATATCTTAAATTCTTGCTTAAGACCGCAACCACCTCGAGTAACATATCTACTGATAGGTTGTTTAACGGACATTCCTTCCGCTCCAGTTTTGTTAGGAATAGAGTGCGTTCCCTGGTGGTAGAATGTGGAACTAACATAACGCGATTTTGTTAAATTTAGGAAATATAACAAGGCGATCTGCTTGAAACTTTAAGATAGTTCATAACACGTTGAGATATATGCTACTTATTAAATAAAAAAATGTAAAAAGTTTAATTACCACTATTTCCGAATAGTAATTTCTACAAATATCTTAAATTCTTGCTTCAGACCGCCACCACCTCGAGTAACATATCTACTGATAGGTTGTTTAACGGACTTTCCTTCCGATACAGTTTTGTTATGAATAGAGTGCGTTCCCTGGTGGTGAATGTGGAACTAACAGAATTCTTGGTTAAGACCGTCACCATCCCGACCCATGTATCAACAGAAAGGTTGCGTGAAGGCGTTTCGTTCAGATATGTTTTTGTTAAGAATACAGTGCGCTCCCTGGTGGTGGAATACGGAACTAACATAACGCTATTTTGTTAAAATTAGGCAATCTAACAAGGCGATCTGTTTAACATATCTACTGATACGTTGTTTTACGGACTTTCATTCCGATGTAGTTTTGTTATGAATAGAGTGCGCTCCCTGGTGGTTTGCAGTGCGTGCGCAGCAGGCCTGCTATACGATGCCGAAAGCAGCGGGGACCGAAATCGCCCACTCGTGGACAGCCTACCGTGAGGTATAGGGACAATAAGTCCACGAGGGGAAAAGGGGCTGCCAGGCAGCGCAAGCAGGGTGGCGCACATTTATTACAACATAAAAAGCATGTTACAAATACTGCCTTATTATTGAAGGCAGTGCGGACACATATGTATAAATAAATATTGAAAAATATTTACAGGTTAAATAGAATGTAAAAAAAAAGATTAAGGTTTAGCTATAGTCTTAGAAATAAAAGAAAAATGTTTGTTTAAAATGTCGTAATTTTCTAGAAGTCTCTGGAAGTTGCCTGCGTTGAAAAGAGTGTTATTCATATTTTCTCTCAATGTTTTGTTTCTGTCAAAATGGAAATGATGTTTCATTATGGGGCAGTTTCCAAAGATATAGTGTGTAGCGTTTCCAATACTCTTTCTGCATAAACAAAGTGGTGAGTCTCTTTTTTTAATTTTATGTAGAAATGATGGGAAACTTCCATGACCAGTGATATAGTTAGGTAACGTAGGGCGATCACAGATGAACTGCATGTCAACTTTATTAATTATACTGTAAGTATCGCGACCCTTTGTCGACTGAGTCCATGAGAGTTGCCATTCATCCAGAGTTTTTTGCCTAAATATATACCTGAATTTGGATTGTGGAAGAAGCAATTCCTGGCAATCGTTGTATTGGTTGTTATCTATAACCGCCTTCGCCAGAGAATCGGCTCTTTCGTTTCCCGGGATACCTATGTGAGATTTAATCCATGAGATATAGAACTTTTTGTTAGGGAAATGTAGTAAAAGATTGTAGATATTATAAATTATATAATTGCGTGGAAATGCAATTTGAAGGGCGTCATAGGATGAGTGGCTGTCTGTAAGGATAAGAATTTCATGATGAGAAGAGTTAATGGACCATTCCATTGCTTTGTAAATTGCGAATAATTCAGCTTGGTAGATCGAGTTATCTACATGAAGTTTAACTGCATAATCATATACGAATGAGTTTTTAAGACAGACTGTAAATGCACATGCTGCTCCGTCGTTCATGACAGAACCATCGGTATATATGGATGGGTCATAGATTTGGAGTAATTTTTCGTATTTTTCCTCCAAAAAGAAGAGGTTGTTTATCTTGTAATATTGAGAAAAGTCGAAGGTGTTTAGTTTTGACATAAAGTGGTTGCTGTTAATGATTTTGCCATTATGGTTATATGATCTTCTTCCTTTAATTAGTTCGTAATAATGATAATCGTTCTTGAGTAAAGTATCGATTGGGGGAGAACCAGTAAGGACACAGAGAGCGTCAGAGGAAGTACTTCGATAGGTCTTGATAATGCTTAAGAGAGCTGTACGTTGTACTGACTTTAATTTTCTTATCCCATGCGAGTTGAGGCTTGGAAACCAAATTTCATAAGCGTAGCTAATTTGTTTTAATATGACGGTGTTGTACCAAAATTTCAGTATACTTGAAGATATTCCTCCTTTATGAGATTTTAGGCTTTTGAATACGTTTAAAAATTGAGTTACCTTAGTTTTAGTATGAATTAGATGCTCTTGAAAATCAAATTTTGGATCTAGTATAACGCCAAGATAGGGAATAGTATTTTCAAACTTGATAGTTTTGTTATTCAATTTGAAAATTGGTCGACGTCTGTTAAGAAGAAAGCGGCCAAAAAGCATGGCCTTTGTTTTAGTTTCCGATATTGTAAGGTTGAAATTCCTACATAAAGTTGAAAAAATTTCGATGTGTCTATTAGCAAGTTGCTCCAACTCAGGTCTGGAGTCTCCCGCAACCTTAATTACGAAATCGTCAGCATAAACTATCATGTCTGATTCTATTTTGTAGAACTCCTTTATAATAAAATCTGCAATTAGCAACCAAAGAAGGGGACCTAAGCATGAGCCCTGAGGGCACCCTTTAAATGAAATGAACCATTCTACAACGCTTCCTTCTTTTAAACCAATATATCGATTGGAGATGTAATTTTTTAGTAAATGTTTTAGGTATAGAGGGAGAGGAGAATTATCGATTATTTGGGAGATAGTATTCCAATCTATCGAATCAAACGCTCCCTCTATATCGAAGGAAAGAATACCACAGTATTTCTTATTTTCTAATGTATTTGTGATAGAGGATTTCAGTTCATTTAAGGCATCTATTGTGCTTCTTGATTCGCGAAATCCAAATTGCATTTCATGGAGAAAGGAAATATCTTCTCAAAATGTCATTGCACGCATCTTGATTAATCGTTCAAGGACTTTTCCCAGCATAGGGAGAAGGACTATCGGTCGGTAAGATTTTAATTGCCGAGGATCTTTATTCTTCTTTCGAAAATAAATGACAATGCCCTTCTTCCATATGTCTGGGAAATGGGCAAGGGAAAAGCATTTGTTGTATAGTTGAAGCATTAATTGTGGGAAAGTTTTGATCAAGTTTTTAGTAACCCTTGCATCGATCTTATCGAAGCCAGGGGCTTTGTTGTTCGACTGTCTTGATGCGCAATATTTTAGTTCTCTATAGCTGATTAGATATTCATTTATATCACTTTCTGATAGTGGCTCCAAATTTTCAAATGAATGTAGATTTTCAGGGATTTCTTTTCCAAAATGATGGCTTAAGAGTTGGTGTTGAATGTCTCTAAACATGTCAGTTGAATTTGATGTGTCAAGTATTGAATGTATTAAGTCGGTATTTTTGAGGTATTTGCCCTTTACAATTTTGAAAGCTGTTCCGTATGTTGTGGATGTTGTCTCACAGAAGGATTTCCACGAATTTAATTTTGCGTTTTTGATGTTTAATTTGTATTTAGCTCTCTCTTTCTTGTAGCTAACTTGGTATTGTACGTTTTCAGGATTTTTATTTGATCTTTTCCGTAAAGCGCTTAATCGATTTCTTTGTATTTTGAGATTATCTGTGTACCACTTTGTATTTACTTCATATGACTGTTTTTTCTTTTTGAGAGAAGATTCCATGATTTCTTGTAGAAGCTCTTCAAATTTGTGGGTCCATTCATTCAAGTCATTAGGACTTTTGACCTCGCTGAGAGTTGTCTGTAGATTGTCAACATTAGGAGAGAGTTGGTTGTTAAATTTTTTGAAATTCTCAAATTTAGTTTTAAATCTGTATTCATTTCTTAGAACTGGATCTATAGATAAATCGTATCTTATGTACAGATGGTCGCTGAGGGAATCATTGATGTCGTCTACGTACCAAGAATTGAGATAGTTGCGTGCTTGGTTTCCACTTAAAGTTAGATCTGGAGTACCTTTCCTTTTGTTCTGTTTGAATGTATATGGTGCATTGGGATCATTAACTATGGATACGTTATTTAAAGCGAGGTAATCTAGAAGAATGTCTCCTCTTGCATTATTGCATTTATATCCCCAGTCCTTTAAGTGAGCATTAAAATCGCCTGCTAAAATGATATTTTTACAGTCTCTGATAGTGTTGGTCCAGGCTTGTAGGTCTTCTTCAAGGTCTCTTGCGGAACGAGGACGGGAATACTGCGAGCCAAGTGTTAATTCATGGTATTTAGTGCTAATGTTAATAAAAATGCTGTTGTCAAAAGATAAGGTTTTTAGGTGATATAGTTGGGAGTTTGCTATGATAATTCCAGCTATTTCATTTTTTGAGGCATAAAGAGACCATCCAATTGGGAGGCTTGTAAATGAATTATTTGTTCTATGGTAATCTTGGATTATAGCTATGTCAATTTGTTGATTATTTATATATTTGATTAGTTCTAAATTCGCTGCGCGACAGTTATTCAGATTAATTTGGACACATCTAATTTTGGAAAGAGTTGCTTTGTTATGAATTTACTTTAGTTGGAACTGCTACATTAGCAGAGTTGGAAGCCATAGTAAGAACATTGTTATTTTGGGTAACGATATTTGAAAGGTTATTTAGGGTCGAGAACGTTGCTGTCGGTAGTTAATTATACGATGTCTATTATAGAAGTGGTTTTGAAAGATATTACATTCGCTTGAATTTGCGCTATGATCGAACTTGTATTGGCAACCTTCGGGGTTCACATAATTATAGCAATTATAGCATTTGTGCTTCCTTGGATCATTTTTATTCGGACATGTTGGGGTTTCATGGTTCTTCATGCAATATGCGCAGGTTTCTTTTCTTCTGCATCTCTCTTTTGTATGTCCATAGATTTGACAGTGACTGCACCTTATTATGGGGGCGTACTGAGCGATTTTACACGATAGAAAACCAATCAGCAATCGACCTTGGCGTAGCAATCTGGTTGCCAATCTATCCTCCAAATCTAGCATAAGTTGATAGGTCTTTAGAGATTTTCTTTGTAATTCTTTATGTTCATTAGCTTTTATGTCATATTCAAGATCTTCGCTTAATTTCTCTTTTATTTCTTCTACTGTTATGTTTTGGGGGATTCCCAAAATGATCGGTCCGACTTTCGTTAGAGCGCGATACGCTTTTTTTAAGAGTTTGCAGCGCGTGCGCAGAACGCCTGCATACGATGCCGTAGGCAGCGGGGACCGAAATCGCCCACTCGTGGACAGCCTACCGTGAGGTATAGGGACAATAAGTCCACGAGGGGAAAAAAGGGGCTGCCAGGCAGCGCAAGCAGGGTGGCGCACATTTATTACAACATAAAAAGCATGTTACAAATACTGCCTTATTATTGAAGGCAGTGCGGACACATATGTATAAATAAATATTGAAAAATATTTACAGGTTAACCCCCTCACTGACAAGCCCGTGTTAATACGTTCACTAAGCTCCAGGTTTCACTGCAGTACAAGCAATATTTAAAGTAATATAATTCTATTGATTTAATGTATTTTTAATACATTGACCAATGATTAATATTTCCAAGGATTGCATTCATATTCGTTATTAAGTTTTTTTTATAAAATGTTCAAAGAATCATTTTTTTTTAATATTTAAAACAAAATGCAGAGAAAACAACATTACAATTTTGCCCTTTTCCAAGACAGTCGGAGGGTTAAATAGAATGTAAAAAAAGATTAAGGTTTAGCTATAGTCTTAGAAATAAAAGAAAAATGTTTGTTTAAAATGTCGTAATTTTCTAGAAGTCTCTGGAAGTTGCCTGCGTTGAAAAGAGTGTTATTCAAATTTTCTCTCAATGTTTTGTTTCTGTCAAAATGGAAATGATGTTTCATTATGGGGCAGTTACCAAAGATATAGTGTGTAGCGTTTCCAATACTCTTTCTGCATAAACAAAGTGGTGAGTCTCTTTTTTTAATTTTATGTAGAAATGATGGGAAACTTCCATGACCAGTGATATAGTTAGGTAACGTAGGGCGATCACAGATGAACTGTATGTCAACTTTATTAATTATACTGTAAGTATCGCGACCCTTTGTCGACTGAGTCCATGAGAGTTGCCATTCATCCAGAGTTTTTTGCCTAAATATTATACTTGAATTTGGATTGTGGAAGAAGCAATTCCTGGCAATCGTTGTATTGGTTGTTATCTATAACCGCCTTCGCCAGAGAATCGGCTCTTTCGTTTCTCGGGATACCTATGTGAGATTTAATCCATGAGATATAGAACTTTTTGTTAGGGAAATGTAGTAAAAGATTGTAGATATTATAAATTATATAATTGCGTGGAAATGCAATTTGAAGGGCGTCATAGGATGAGTGGCTGTCTGTAAGGATAAGAATTTCATGATGAGAAGAGTTAATGGACCATTCCATTGCTTTGTAAATTGCGAATAATTCAGCTTGGTAGATCGAGTTATCTACATGAAGTTTAACTGCATAATCATATACGAATGAGTTTTTAAGACAGGCTGTAAATGCACATGCTGCTCCGTCGTTCATGACAGAACCATCGGTATATATGGATGGGTCATAGATTTGGAGTAATTTTTCATATTTTTCCTCCAAAAAGAAGAGTTTGTTTATCTTGTAATATTGAGAAAAGTCGAAGGTGTTTAGTTTTGACATAATGTGGTTGCTGTTAATGATTTTGCCATTATGGTTATATGATCTTCTTCCTTTAATTAGTTCGTAATAATGATAATCGTTCTTGAGCAAAGTATCGATTGGGGGAGAACCAGTAAGGACACAGAGAGCGTCAGAGGAAGTACTTCGATAGGTCTTGATAATGCTTAAGAGAGCTGTACGTTGTACTGACTTTAATTTTCTTATCCCATGCGAGTTGAGGCTTGGAAACCAAATTTCATAAGCGTAGCTAATTTGTTTTAATATGACGGTGTTGTACCAAAATTTCAGTATACTTGAAGATATTCCTCCTTTATGAGATTTTAGGCAGCGGGGACCCGGTTGGAGGTTCTTTCGAGCAAGATTGCCTTCTTTACAAGATTTTGCAGGCGTGCGCAGCACGCCTGCTACACGGTGCCGTTGGCAGCGGGGACCCGGTTCGACTTTCGGTCGAGCGCGATAGGCTTTTTAAAGAGACTTTGCAGTGCGTGCGCAGCACGGCTGCAATACGGTGCCGTAGGCAGCGAGGACTAGGGTCGACTTTCGTCATACCTAAAGTCTTTTTTAAAAGAGTTTGCAGTGCGTACGCAGCACGCCTTCTATACGGTGCCGTAGGCAGCGGGGACCCGGTTCGAGGTTCTTTCACTTCGAGATTTCATATTATTAGAGGTTCATAAAAAGGAGGGGTTCGTTCTTTCGAGATTTTATAAAAAAGGAGGGGCCCGCTAGCGGGCGAAGCCAGCTAGTTTATAAAATAATATGACGTAAATAATATATATATAATAAATATTGCAATTTCTTACAATATTTTACCTAAGCAACTTACAAATTCGCTTACGTAAAATTCAAGTTACGTAAAACTTTACGGAATGCATTACTTACGTAAGTCGGGGGATGCCTATATATATCTTTTACCATGTTTCTAACGCTGACTATTTGGAATGAACAAACGATAACAAATGGAATTCCTGATTGTGTAACAAAATGGAAATGAGAATCAAACTCTTAATTTTATTAGAAATATACAAATAAATTCAACCAATAATTTAAACTGTTTGATTAATTCATTTATGCAAGAAAGGCGAAAGGATAACCGTTATTTGATTAGAAAGTGAAATACCTTGAAGGCTTTCTTTCAAGAACGACTTTGCATAAGTACTTTAGGAAATATTTTCAACTTAACGAGCTTAGTGATGTTCTTTTCTAAAATATAATAACGTTAGAAGAATTTTAAACAACTAGATGCTGGTTAATCCATATTTTATCATCATCCTGTATACAGAACATCTCAGATTAATGGCATTTTTACAAGTAATATTACATTTTTAACTCTTTCTAACAAAGTTGAATGTATTTATGATTTTGGTTTGTCTGGCCGAGATCTAACGCTCATAAACTTTGTCGGAATGCCATGTAATTTATATATGTTATTCAGATTTACTATAGCATGTTCGGTGTTGAAAATGAAGTATGTAACCTTCGCAGTTCGTTTACAGGAACACTCAAAAGAATTCCGTTACATAATGGTCTATAGACAAAATACTTTGCAATGTATTTTAATGATTAAATATATAGAAAATCTATATGTGAAAGAACGTGAAATCCACCTTAAAGTGTTAATTAAAATGCATGAATACATCAAATGATTCATATTTTTATTACTAAAATAGGTGTAAAAAACAATTAAAAGGTTTTAAGAAATAAAACCAATTTCCAGATGTTAAATATAAAAGAATTCGCCGGAGTCGCTTAGAAAGAATTCGTTCCTTAAGCTAATATTAGATTTTGTTGCATTCAAATATCTCAATTTGTTGATTTTCTGTAAGCAAGTAAACCCTATTGGTTCACAATGGAAGTCTATGGGAATTTGGCAAAATATTAGAGATATTGCCAATTTGGCGTCACTTTTGGCAACAAACTTGGCGGAACTTGGTTACAGAACTGGGTCCCCCCCCCCCCTATGACAACTCCCCTGATAGGTATGAAGATGCATTAAATGCTGTTCAATAACCAATGAGATGCGTTTCATTCAGACGTTGCCATTAAACAATTAACAAATAATCGTGATTTATGTGCCACATACGATAGCGTAATACTTATATATAGATAGATTATTCGTATGTAGTGGATAATATATACAAATATATGGATCCTATAAAGGGATTCACAAAAAGATTTGAATTCTTTTCCGACTATAGGTGCAACTGCCTAAATTCGTTTTCAAATTGTTTACTTAGATACCATCTTTCACCTTATCAAACGGTAAAGTTTTGTTACAGTATTATGAATGTATTGGAAAGGGTTTCATAATCTATTCCAAATGCATGATTTTTTTTTTTTTTTTTTTTTTTTTTTTGTAATTCTTTTGCGCTACTAAACTAGATTTTAAGTTGGAAAAGTATCTATGACATTTTTATTTATTTCTATATTTATATTCGACTAATTTTTACTATTTTATCCGCATTACCTTTTAACACTTTAACACATACTTTAAAAAGAGCTCATGACTTCAGTTTGTCCGGCCAACTGTGTCGTTGACTGTCTGTCTGTCCGTGCTCTAATGCGCATAAATATACTAGAATCGGCATGTCATTGATATATGTTATTGATATGTACTATGGTATATCTGATATTGAAAATAAATTACGGACCATTTATCGTCCGTTTACAGGGACACTCAAAACATTTCGTTACATTATTGTCTATGGGCCAAAAACGGTTGCAATGTATTTAAATGATGTTACACTATCTGAAAACAAAACAATAAGTTGCTATCCAACATCCACTTTATTTCGTGATTTTTAACAAAGATGTAGAATTAAAACCACAAAAATAAAAATTATACTCGACGTTTCGGTTTATCTTATTCCTCAGGAGTTTATTTTCTTAAGAGCCCTTATTTTGAAAATCAGACAAAGTGTAATAGTTGTATTTTTTGATTGGCTTTTTTGTGTATTGAGGTAGGTCATATTTAACTAATATTGTGCAATTTTGAAGCCCTGAAAAAATTCCCCATTCCCTGTAAAAAATGTCAATATTGAAGAACATGAATAACATTTTCTTCAGGAAAAGTTAAATGCGAGCATGTTTGGAGTGCTATATCTTTGAAAAGCAACATCCCAAAATTATGTTTTCATAAACTGTTAGTATAACAGTACCTGTTTAATAAACTTAACTTATTTCCATGGGGTATTGCTGCTTTCCATTGTTATGTTGCCACAAAATGCAATCAAAATGAAATTATTGTCTGTTTTTTGTGCTTATTATCTTGTTTAAACAGTAGCACCCGAAGATTTTTCTTATGGAATATAAAAGTTTACTATTGGGACGAGCTAAGTAATGTAGAACTTTACTGGGATATTGGTGCTGTGAGCAGATAGAATCGGTTAAATATTCAAAAGTTTAAAAATCTGCAACTTTTGAATTAGGCCTGTCTCAAAAGAGCATCAGAACACAATAAAACAAAATAGACCATGTAGTAGACGAATATATGCAGTAACACATGGAAAAGAGGAAAAAATGGTGTCTGATGCATTTTTTAGGGAAAAGAATGCAAAATTACAAAATGGCACTGTCAAATATCAGGCTTGTTCCCTATCAGAAAATGGAACATCCCTTTTCTCTTTCTCTCTCTTTTGTTCTAAATTGAATTGTCCATGTTGTGGCAAGTTGATCTAGCAAATAAAATTTTTGAGCCTTGCAACAAATTTTAAGAAAACTTCTACCAAAATACAGAAAACACTACCCTACGTGAAACTGAGTTACAAGTTGCACTGCAGTGCCACTTGTAAGAGAATATCATCACATTGCCCATTGTTGGCCATCAATCATCCGAAAGATGTTAATTTACATCAGATTTTTGTAAATTCCAACAGCCATACTTCAATCTGCCCAGAATGTATAATGCAGTACTAAGTTGGATGAGTCATTACCATTCTTGATATGCAAAAAAAAGGCAAAGATATTTGCAGTCAGTGAACTCCCTTCTGAAACTGCATTGTGGATAAAAGATTGGGCCCAAAATATTATCTCAGTAAAATTTTGAGAATCTCAGAAGGAATAATTTGGTAAAAATGGAATGAGCCTACATGTTGATGCACTGCTTTTTAAAATTGGTGATAATTTAGAAAAGAAAGTTAATTTCACGATTTTGGAGCGTAGTGGTCAAGAACTGGAACATACGTTATGTGTTCTTGAGCACGTAGCAAAACTACGTGAAGATAGACTTTCCAACCATTCATCATATTTATATGAAGTCAAATAACGCGGGTTGCTACAGAGAAAATTAGTATATCCAGTTAGAAATTATATTACTACAAAAGTATAAACTGAAATTAATGCGGCATAATTGCAGTGAGCCTCAATGTGGAAAGGATCGGTGTGATCGAGAAGCTGCAAATGCACAGCACTGTTCTACAGCCTTCTTAAATTCTGGTAAGAATATTAGCAATGCACAAGAGCTAAAGGAAAGTTTACTGTACATGGGTGACATCCGAAGCTTCAAGCTGTGTGTTATTGAAATCCGTGATTCAAACAGCCATTATAAATATAATAAAATTAAGAATATTAGTGCATATCATTTAGCAGAAACCACAAAGACTGGATTAAAAGGGTGACAGTACTTCGGTATTCGCCCTGGGAAAGATAATGCCTTAAGTGAAGGAGCACTATTTTCTTCTGGTTATAATGTGGCCAGTGATTTTTTTTTTGTAGCAAATAATACTGAAAATAAACATGTTCATGAAGCTAACGAAGATGATAATGAAGAAGAAATTTTTGTACAGGAAGTATATAGGTATATTTTTAAGTGCAATGGAAGTCGATACAGTGTCACAGACTGGCTTACAGTTTTATTCAATAACATGTTGTATCCTAGGAAAATAGCTGAAATTGAGAACAATGAAATCAAGGTGAAGTGTATGAAAAGGCATGGAAATAATCCTTAACACTCCTTGAAGAAGATCATTACTGGTATAAGAGTGAATAAATCTTGTGCAAAATATGTTCCCCAGTTCATCGAATGCACGCTTTTTTGATCGCTCAAAACAGATTTTAAAACTGGCTGGAAATTGTTTGAAGAAATAAACAAGTAATAGGTGTTCTGATTTACAGAATATGTTTTTTTATTATTTATTATTACTTAGTTTTTATATGTAAAGTTTAACAACTATTTTTCCATGTATCAATTTACGAAAATACGTTGTTCAAAAATTTAGGGTTTTCTTCTATATTATTTAGCTTCCCCAAATAGTAAACTTTCATGTTCAATAAGAAACATTTTGGGGTATTGTTTCTTAAACAAGATAATACGTGCAGGAAATGGGAAAAACCTAATTTTGCTTGCATTTTGTGGCAACATAACAATGGAAAGCAGTAATGCCCCATGGAAACAAGTTCAGTTTATTAGGCAGGCAGTGTTATACTAACAGTTTATGAAAACAAAATTTTGGGATGCTCTTGCTTTAAAAAGATGTAGCACTACGAATATACTTACATTTCACATTTTGTAAAAAATGGCATCCACGGCCTTGAACTTTGACGCTTTTTACAGGGAAGAGGAAATTATTTCAGGGTTTCTGAATTGCGTAATATTCATTAACTATCACCTACTTCAACAAAAAAAAAAGTCAATCAAAAAATTCAGCAATCAAAATATCCCTTTTTTGTCTGAATTTCAAAATAATGGCTCTTAAATACAAAACGGCAAAAAATTATTTACATGGTACATCATAGAAGGTACGTTCAAATTGAAAGAAATTGGGAAGTAACAGAAATTTTATAAAACATTTAAAATAACCCCAGTAGCCCAATATCTTATTCAAAATAAATTTAAACAACATTACTGGGAATATTACGCAAAAAAATCAAAGTGCTTTCAAAGTACTGACAAATATTCCGTCGATAGCGGGCAATATGGACTACATTAAAATTTTTAAGGAATATAAAGCGGCTATTTTGAAATTAGGTCGTAAACAAGACCACCTATCAAAAATAATTATTCAGGAATCTTTAGAGATCTGTTTAAGAAGTCGAGAAATCTGTAATGAAAATGTTTTATTTTCTATTCCAGATGTTTGAATCGGTATTCTTTTAAAGGACTTTAATCTATTGCTTAATATTTCTACTAATGTTATTTAATATGTTTTAGAAATTTTTGTTCGAATTTATATAAATTTTCTAGAACTTCCATCTAACACAGTTATAGGAAATTCTACATTTTCTAATGATACATATAAAATATTGTTTAAAACTATGAAACCTGATTTTTTGTATCCTTTAAATTAGAAATCTGATAAAGTTTTACTTAAAAAATAATAATTATTTTTTATATATAATTCTTCAATAGAACTTCATTGAATTAGATTCTTCACTGAAACTTTGAACTTATCTTGCCTCCATACTATTATAAAATAGTCATTTTTTATTGTGATACCCTAGTTTTCATACCATATCAATTGTACTTCGTATGAAATAGTAAAAAACATAATATAAAGAATGATAAAAAATATAATAATATTTGTTTCGTTCAAAAGCACTATATATTACTAAATATTATTTTTGAAAAGCTGAATTATAGCAATTATGAACTTGTGACATAATTTAATTTCATTCAATCCTCATTAATTATAGCTACACTTTTTACTTCTTCGGCTTGTTCGTAAAATTTCAGAAAATAGCATAAATAGGATGACCCCGCCAGTAATTAATACCCTTACCAGTAGTCGATTAAATTTTTTTAGGAAGGCAATTGTTTTTTCTGAGACAACTTGGTGATTGAAATGTATGGGTTAATCTCTGTTTTTTTGGCCGGCTGTACCTTTACTTATTTCCTTTTAGGATGTTAATAGTCCCTTTAAGGGTGGGGGAACAATTGTTAACACTAGAATGTTTAGGTTTTTAGATTTGGATGATATGAATGAAATATATACATTCTCTGCTTTCTGTATATGCTTATAGCAATACATTTATAGCAATTTTTATAGCAATATCTAAAAATAATTCAGCAAAAATTTTCTAAATATAATACATAAGAGGGTTTACTGAGAAATTTCTGTTCAAAAGACATCTCTCATAAAGTTCGGCAATTCATGTTACCTTGAAATGAATAATAGTTGAAAATTTTCATCGAAGATTAAATTAAATGCGATGGAAGATTAATTGAAGACTATTTGTCTCTATTATAACTGTCATTTCTAGACAAATCAGTAGTTCAAATTTTCATTTATCTCCATTGCGAATGTGATTGATCGTATAAAAGCTTTCTTTTTCCTAAAAATTTTCTTATAATCTTCAGTGGTACTTACGTTACCTTTTCTTACTATTTTAAAAAATAAGCTCCCAGTTTATTTGTTGCATTAATAGAAAAGATATGAATACTCATCCTTAATTAATGAAGACAAAGCCATCGGAGTGGAGTTCAAAATGCATTTTTAAAAGGTTAATTTTGAAAGTTAATAATTTTAGAAATGTATTAAAAAGAATTTAAATGTGCAAATTATTCATCGTCAGTTTTCTCTGAATAAAAAAAGAAGCACTAAAATACAAATAATAGTTCCCACTCTATTTTCATGTGAATTTTAATTGATTTCCATAGAGAAAGTTCACACAGTTCCACAATATATATATTTTTTTCAACTTATTCGAGCGTAACATTAGAATGGATGCTCTTTTTAACACGTTCCAAAATAGTTGAAAAGTGTTTAAGAGTTCGGTTTGTCTGTCCGGCCGGCCTAGAATTGCTAGATGTCCGGCGTAAATCGCGCTCCAAATGCTCTCGGCACCAGCATTTTAAAGTAATTTTCTTCGCCTTAATTTTGCCATTAAGCACAGTGAAATAAACTGTATGAAAGTGGAGGCATTTGGGATCCTGATTTACGCGGGAAACCTGGCAACACTAGTCTGGCCGCTCATCCTCGCTTTAACTCTCCTAAATTATACTCATACTCGATTGCTCTGTAATTTTAATATGTTATTTGCATTTACTATAGCACGATCTTTATTGAAAATGAAGCGAGCAGCATTTATAATTCATTTTCTAGCGAAGTCAAAAGTCTTATGTTACATTACGGTCAATAGGAAAATAATTATTTCAAGTGCATTTTAATAATGTTACGCCATTTCAAACATAACGAAAATGATATCCATTTATGACGCACGTTAAACAATGTCTGCGAAATATGGTGTCAAAAGCATTTGTAATTCATTTACAGGACTACACGGAAGAATTCCGGTATATATTTATTTTTTCAACTTATTAGAGCGTAATATTTGAATGGATGCTCTTTTTATGACTTTCCAACATAGTTGAAAAGTATTTAAGAGTTCGGTTTGTCTGTCCGTCAGTCCTAGAATTGCCAGATGTCCCGCGTAAATCGAGGCTCCAAATACTCTGTACACCAGCATTTTAAAGTAATTTTCTTCGCAGAATTATTTGCCATCAAACATGGTGAGATAAACTGTAAGAAAGTGGGGGCATTTGGGGTCCTGATTTACGTGGGAAACCTGGTGACACTAGTCTGGCCGCTCATCCACGCTCTAACGCTCGAAAATTATACTCATACTTGGATTGCTCTGTAATTATAATACGTTATTTGCATTTACTATAGCACGATCTATATTGAAAATGAAGCGAGTAACATTTATAGTTCATTTACTGGGGAAGTCAAAATTCATACGTTACATTACGGTCAATGGGAAAAAATCGTTTCAAGTGCATTTTAATAATGTTACGCTATTTCAAACATAATGAAAATGATATCCATTTATGATGTGCACTAAACAATGTGTGTGAAATATGGAGTCAAAGCATTTATATTTCATTTACAGGACTACGCGAAGGAATTCCGGTACATAATTTTCTACGGTGAAAAACTGTTTGCAGCATATTTTAATTAACCCTTTCGGGACCAGTGATGCCAAATGGCATCATGACATTCACGATTGTTTTTCATATTTAAAAACTGAATCTCGGAGATTATATTTGGTGTCATACAAAAGACACTTCTTCTGTCTTTTCAGCAGTATTTTTTTATTTCCTCAATGGCAGCAGAGGTTCCAGAAATTGAAAAGTATTGCTTGATTTACTTTTAAAACGTGAAGTGAAAACATGACTGTGAAAAAAATATTATTCCCACTTTCCCTTTCTTTTAAATTACATTTTTTTAAAATATACGTTGTAATATGTATGAAGTACATATTTAAGTATTTATAATTCAACAATTGTATTTTTATTTCAGTAACAATGCATAGTAAATATACATGATTCCAAATGGCATCACTGGGACTAGATAGATAGTTACAAGTTAACTCTCTATTTTGATTTCTTATACTAGGGGGCTCGGCCCCCTACGAGCTACGCTCGCCAACCCCCGTCCAGACACCGCAGGCTCTAAATGCACACTAATTTGATCGGCTTTAAAAAGATTTCGAAAGATTGAATTATAATTTAAAAAACAGTGGCGATCTCCCTATAAACGAATTTCTATTCATTTCTCTTTGATTGGGGAATTTTAACGCCAAATTCGCTGCGGTACTACTTGATTATCCCGTCGACCAATTTCGCCAAATTATATAAATCGCCAAACCACTCGCCAAATTATTCAAATTGACATAATTTTTATTTTAAATAACGAAAGAACAAATAAATTCGTACAACATTAATAAAAATACAAATAAAACGTCGAAATAAAAATAACTTGATGACGTAGACACTTGTAACAACATTTCAAAATAAGCTAATATAAAAGGAATTAAGTAAACAGAGTCTTTGTCTCCTGGTATTTTTTAACAAAGCGAAAAGAAAGTTCTTTTAAATGAGACATTTTAAATAATCGTTTTTAAGCTGACGTAATTTTTACCAAGCTACTCTTTCTCTTTTAAATAATCGCGTGAAAGTACTTTTGTTAGCAATGAAATATTATTTGCGCTTTCCTAACAAAAATAGTTGAAAATATCCTCTCAAAATATTAAATAAATGTCTAGCGCAATTTCTAAATTTAAACTTTTTTTGCAATATTATTTTGTGTTCATTTTATGTAATAACTATAATGTGACGTAAATATGACGTAATTTCTCCTAAGACTTCTAACGCATGTTAATGAATTTATTATTTTACAATATCCTTTCTCTTTTAAAATTCACGTGTGTACTTTTTATGACGTAATTTTTAATAAGTTCCTGCTTTTTATACATAATTATTTAATTCTAATTTGAAAGTTTTTTTCCTGTTTATAATAGTCACGTGTAAATAAATTTTTAATTTGAAGCAAACATTATTGCTTGCGCTTTTTATACAGTTGGCAACAGTTTAAATTAGTACAATTTTCTGAAATCTGTAAAAAATATCTCTAGAAATGCTGAAAATTTGAATTTAAAATAGAAATAAAACCTGAAAAAATGAGTCAAAATAAAAAAATTAATGCAATCTGCACTCCGGCAAATTCTAACGCATAAAATGATCTAAAAATGATTACACTGCCATGTATAGTTTTTGCTGCTATAAAACTTTTTTAGTGGAACGATTTTGTCCAACTTTAGCATTAAATATCTCTTAAAATAATTCTTCGATTTGAAAACTGTCTGCATCAGCGTATTTATCAAACATTTCTGTATAAAACCACTGATTTTCATATTTTTGTATGCATTATTTTTCTCAATATTAACGAAGAAAGACCTCCGGTCACAAAAAATTCAAAACCGGCGGCGGCGGTGACAGCGGTAGTTACTTTTTTTTAGAATAGAGAGATGATTTGGTAGTTTTGTGAAAGGAAAAATATTTCTTTTACTATTTATCATGCCAAAGCGAAAAAAGGAGTTTGTATAATTAGAAAGGGCCATTTATTTACTAAGGAATGAAGATCTTTCTGATATAGAAATTGAAAAATCTGACAAAGAGAGCTGTGAAAATGCACGTAATCTGTCAAATGCATATGATTTCGTGCACTATTGCGACAACTGATTGCGTGGTTGTAAAATTCACCTGTCACGCTCGTTGGCCGAATGTTCTGAGTTTTCTGTGTTTGCTCAATTCAATTGTCAATATTCTTGATCTATATACAAATGATTCAGTCGGTCCTGTTACTATTTCTGTAGGTAATAAGTATTAGAAGTTGAAGTTGAAAATGTAGATAAATTAGAAGATAAGAATATTGAACCATTTGACACATTTAGAGGAACTTCTTCATTGCCTCCTGATTAAATTTTAGTTCTTATTATTCGAAATTTATTTATCGTCTGCTAATGCTCGGTGCGAGCATTTTTGTGTAAGTTTAATTTCTAAAAAATGGCAACGTTCTTTTTTGTTGACATGTATTTTATTATATTCTAAGAGTGTGAAACCAAGAGGGTTTATAATTAAACGTGTGATACAGTTCACTTTGTTATTTATTAAGTGTTGTGAGTTATTGACGAGTTTGTGTTTATTTAATTTCAACCAGCGCGCTACATAATTTTTGGTTACGTCTACCGGAGATTTGATATTTTTTTCTTTTTGTTAATCGAGTGATAGAACGAACTTAAGATGAGTTACGTTTTCAAGAGTAATCATGTGATCGTTCCGAAGTTGTGATGTGAAAATAAATAAAGAAGCTGCGTCATTCAAACATCTATACTATTTGGTGAGTCTTTTTTGTTAATATTATCTCATTATGACTGAATTTAAAGACATTTTAGTTAGAAAACGAGTTTTAAAAGCTACTGTCACTAAACTAGAAAATAATATTATTAGTTCAATAGATGATGCTGATTCTAGTCAGCTTGCTTTATTTGAAAATAAAATCGAAAAATTAAATGAGGAATTGCATGAAATTTTTAATGCAATTTTTTCACAATGTAAAGAAGAAGATGTAGATAATTTTGTTGATGAGCAACAAACCGTACAGGATAAACTTGATAATCTTTGGTTAAGTGTTAACCGAAAAAACTCAAAATTTACTTTAAATGAATCGAATCAAAATAATAGTCTTTCTAAATCTCAAATACCAGAAGTAAAGCTCCCAAAATTGACACTTCCTACGTTTAGTGATAATTTAGAAGAATGGATATCATTTTATGATTTATTTAAAGCTAGTGTGGATAATAATGAGAGTTTATCAGACTGTCAAAAATTGCAGTATTTGAAATCGGCATATAAAAACAGTGCCCTTAAAATTATTCAGAGTCTTCCAATATCTGATTCAAACTATAAGACAGCTTTAGAATTATTAAAGGAGCGATATTCAAATAACCGTGAGTTAATTAATGCATTAATTAAGAGGTTAATTGGAATGTCTTGTATTTCGGATAATGCACAGTCTATTTTAGAGAGTGTAGATGTTATAAACGAATGTGTGCGTTCGTTAAGTGTGCTTAAACAAGACGTTAGTGGATTTTCGGAAGTAATGATTGTTTATGTAATTACTGATAAAATAGATAAAAATACGAGATATTGGTGGGAAAGAACATTAAAAAAGGAGGAGGTGGGAACTCTTGATAATTTATTATCTTTCTTGAAGGATCACGCTAGAACCCTTCAAAACAGCAAATCCTCAGTAAAGGAAATAAAGAAAGGTAAACTAACGACATTGTTGTCTTCTAATAATAGTTGTTGTGTATGCAAGGAATCACATCCGTTGTATAAATGTCCTAAGTTCTTGCAGTTAAGTGTACATAAAAGAATAGATTTGATTAGAAGAAACAACTTGTGTTACAATTGTCTTTTAGATAAACACCATACAAAAATCTGTAAGAGTTTAAGTAAATGTGAAGTGTGTCATAAGCCTCACCATACAATTTTACATCTTCCGAGAGACCCGAAATCTTATTCAGATAGTGTAAATGAAACGCCGACTGGCCCTCTTTCTCCGAACGCAACAGAATTTCAGCCGAGACCAACTGAGTCATTAAATCAAACTTCTTGTACTAGCATCTTTGAATATCCAAACAACTCTGTGTCGGGATTACATTCATTGCAAAATAAGCAAACTCTACTTTGTACAGCAATGATTAAGGTTCGTGACTCACTGGGTAATCTTGTAAACTGTCGCGCTTTGCTGGATAGTGGCAGTGAAGCCTCTTTCATAAGTGAAAATTGTATGCGCAAATTATGTTTGCCAAGGCAATCTACTAAAGTACAGATTACATGTTTAGGTTCTTATAATGCTGAATCTAATGAAGAGGTAAATTTAAATTTTACTCCCCATTTTAATTCTGAAGTGAGATTTGCCACTAGAGCATTTGTGATAAAAAGAATCACATCAAATGTGCCATATAGTTCTATTCCTTCAAATATTGTGAATAATTTCAATGATTTAGTTCTAGCACACCCAATATTCTTTGAATCAAGACCAGTAGATATCTTATTAGGTGTTAACGTTTTCTTTACATTGCTTAAAGGGGAAGTTATAAAAAGAGAAGAAACTCTACCCTTCGCCGTATGTTCTAAACTTGGTTGGATAATTACGGGAACTACATCTTTTGATATAAGTCAACGTACATTTTCTGTTAATAATATTCAATTTCAACTAGATGATTTAGTTCAAAAGTTTTGGTCTTTAGATTCCATTCCTGAGCTAGTTCGAATTTCTAAGGAAGAACAAGAATGTGAAGACCAATTTAAGAGCAATTATTTTCGAAATAGTTCTGGAAGATTTGTTGTGAAACTTCCATTTAAAGATTCTCCATCGCAATTAGGTGATACTAAGGAATTATCCATACAGCGATTTCGTTCTTTGGAACGTAAGCTTTCAAAACAACTGTCTATTTATAAAAACTATCGAGAGTTTATGAAGGAATATTCGGATTTGGGTAATATGGAACGGATATCCAAATCGGAAAGGGTCCCTGCATTTGTTTTTTATTTACCTCATCATGCAGTAATTCGTGAATCCAGTTCGACGACAAAATTAAGAGTTGTTTTTGATGCCTCTGCTAAATCTACCTCAGGTGTGTCCTTGAATGATATTCTAATGGTCAGACCCCGTATACAACAGGAACTTTTTCCAATTCTTTTAAGATTTAGAGCTTTGCTATTGTTGTACGAGCAGATATAGAGAAGATGTTTAGACAAATCTTGATTAATCCAGAAGATAGAGATTTTTTAAGAATTTTTTGGAGAGAGAATTCCCAGGATCCGTTAGAGGAATATCGTTTAACAACAGTCACTTATGGTACGGCATCTGCCCCGTTTCTGTCTACAAGAGCTCTTCATCAGCTTGCTTTAGATGAGAAAAACGATTTTCCTTTGGCATCTGCAGCTGTGTTGAAAGATTTTTATGTAGATGATTTTCTCTCTGGCGGCCAGAATGAGGAAGAAGTTGTGGAACTAATTAGTCAATTGACATTATTAATGAAACGAGGTGGCTTTAATTTACGAAAATGGATTTCAAATGTACCTGGAGTACTGAGGAATATTTCTGAAGAATGTAAGGAAAGTACAGAGTCATTGCACTTGACTAATGATGGCGGGATAAAAATTTTAGGAATTCAATGGAATTTAACGGGTGATTTCTTCTGCTTCACTACTTTAGACCATCAGAAAAAGGACAGATATTCTAAAAGAGATATTTTGTCAGAAGTTGCAAAGGTGCTTGATCCGCTAGGCTTGCTTTCCCCCTGTGTTGTTTTCATGAAGGTACTGCTGCAAGACTTATGGAAGTTTTCACTTACCTGGGACGAGCCAATTAGTGAAGAACATAGTAAACGATGGACATCTTTTCGGAATGATTTAAAGGTAATTTCTAAGTTGAAAATTCCTCGATTTGTATTAGCTGCAGATAAGATAAACCTTCAAGTTCACGCCTTTTGTGATGCGTCTGAAAAAGCATATTATGCAGCAATATATATGCGTTCAGTTTCTCAGAATGAGACAATCACCGTAAATCTTTTGGCATCTAAAACTAAGGTCGCACCCATTAAGACTCAGTCAATCCCAAGGCTGGAACTTTGTTCAGCTCTTCTTTTGACAAATTTGCTAAAAGTTGTTTTGGATCACTTAAGTCTCAAGGAGAGTGAAGTATTTGCGTGGATTGATTCTAAGGTTGCGTTGGCATGGCTTTCTTCAGAGCCTCATAGATGGCAAACCTTTGTAGCAAACCGTGTTGCTAAAATCCAAGAAACACTGCCTAATATTTCGTGGAATAAATTTCGCGGGCTTGAAAATCCAGCTGACTGCGGAACAAGAGGTATGCTACCATCGGAATTAGTGAACTGTGAGCTATGGTTTCATGGTCCTAAATGGTTAAGAGAGCCATGGGATAAACCGTCTAATGAATCATTTGAAGGCTAGGATGTACAAAAAATTATCCTAAACGAAGAAAAAAGGAATTGTGTTGTAAATATTTCTAAACTTAATGATGGTCATCTGATTTTCAGATATTCTTCTTGGAATAGACTAGTACGAATCGTCGCGTGGGGGAGCAGGACGTTTCGGTCCCGACACTTCGGTCCCGCCATTTCGGTCCCGCCGTTTCGGTCCCAAGACATTTCGGTCCCGAGACATTTCGGTCCCGAGACAATTCGGTCCCAAGACATTTCGGTCCCGAGACATTTCGGTCCCAAGACATTTCGGTCCCGAGACAATTCGGTCCCGAGACATTTCGGTCCCGAGACAATTCGGTCCCAAGACATTTCGGTCCCGAGACATTTCGGTCCCAAGACATTTCGGTCCCGAGACAATTCGGTCCCAAGACATTTCGGTCCCGAGACATTTCGGTCCCAAGACATTTCGGTCCCGAGACAATTCGGTCCCAAGACATTTCGGTCCCGAGACATTTCGGTCCCGAGACAATTCGGTCCCGAGACATTTCGGTCCCAAGACATTTCGGTCCCGAGACAATTCAGTCCCAAGACATTTCGATCCCGAGACAATTCAGTCCCAAGACATTTCGGTCCCGAGATATTTCGGTCCCTTCTCCAGCAAGCTGAAATTTTGTGCACTTGAAATAGGTGACAATTTTATAGGGGACATTGTAGACTTTTTTAAATAAAGGCCTTAAAATTTTAGTAAACATACACAAATTTCGTATGGTAATCATTTTAAAAAACAAGGGGGGGGGGGATTGACATTTTCTATATTTTAGTGTATCATAAGTATAAGGGTCTGATAAATTAAGACATTTATAACTCGATCTATAATTATCGCAAAACACTCATATTTTGTATGGTAAACGTAATCTTTATAAAAGAAGGGACATTATCAAATTTTTTAACTGAACTCCCTAAATTTTAGTATAACTCGAATATAAGGACTCGAAAACGCAAACACTTATAACACAGATCAAAATTGCCGCAGCCCACACAAATTTCCTATGATAATCATAATCGTTTTATAAGGCAGGTGGGGGGGGGGGGAGCTCTGTTGACTTTTTATATATTTTAGTGTATCTTAAGTATAAGGTCCTGATAAATTAAAACATTTATAACTCTCTCTGTAATTATCGTAATCACACTCATATTTTGTACGGTAAACGTAATCTTTAAAAAAGGAGGTACATTATAAGATTTTTTAACTGAACCCTTGAAATTTTAGTATAACCGAATATAAGGGCCCGAAAACCGCAAACACTTATAACTCGCAATCAAATTGTAGCACCCCATGCAAATTTTATATGGTAGAAGTAATCGTTTTCAGGAGTGGGGGAAGAGAGAGTTCTGTGGATTCTTTATAGAAGCTCCTCATATTTTAGTCTATCATAAATATAAAGTCCAGACAATTTAAAAATATTTATAAGTCGAGCTTTAATTTTCATATGCAAATGCCCATGCCAAAATGCACATATTCAATTGTATATAATTTGCACACTATGTGATTAATAATGAAAATATCTGCAAATATTTTTACAAATCTTTATTTTATCCTATTATTTAACGGCGCATCAATTTTAAATGTATTGCATTTTACATATTTTTTAAAAAGGGGGTTCTTAACATGGAATTGTGATAAAGACACATTATGTTTTAAATTCTGCACCGGAACAGATTAGAACTTTCTATTTTATTTTAAAAATTATTTTAATTTACTATTTTTTGAAAAACTATTTAAAAGTTTGCATTAATCTTTTTACATGTAACAATAATATTACCGCTATTTCTACCGTTGTCGAATGACAAGTTAAAAAAATATTTTTAATTTTGAACCACTTCCCCGTTTGCCTCGAGATAACTCGGGGATAAAAGCACTTTTCCCCATACCTGTCGACGGTGAAGTGGTTTGCAACAATTACAAATCCTTTTTAATATATTTAAGACTTTTATATGCTTATTACATTCAAAAACTACGAGCACAATAAACATAAATCAAAATTTTAAAATTTCTATTGTCATAAAATATTCTTTTCGTATTTAAAATTAATTCTGTATTTCAAATATTTCTTTGTTATTTATTTGACTTATATACTTAGAATTAAAGCAGCCTACATGTTTTAATATGACAAATAAAAAATAAAAATGAAAATGAAAATACAAAAAAATAACATAAAATCTCAAAATAGTAATATATAGTGAATCACTTTTACGTAAAATTTCATTTTAAATTAAGAAATTTTATAAATATATCACAATGAAGAAATTTGGAAATTTAGAAAACATATTTGGCTTTTCTTGATATCTATATGTTATTCATTCAAAAGAATATTATACATGTATATATATATGTCAAGTGTAGATGTCCTGGCTTCCCCCATTTGATTATGCTAAATAAAGATCCAGATAGAAGAATTATTCTACTCGCGCTCTCTTTGTTCTAGTCAGCCGGCGCTTTTTTGTGGCCACACGGCATTTTTCATCTTTAATGGCTTAAAAAAACAGGGACGACATGCAGTGGCGTAGCCAGGATTTCGTTTCGGGGGGGGGGGTCCAGAATTTTCCCTTCATGTTATATATATAGTAAAACCCGTCAAGATAAAATTGTAAATATTGGTGAAAAATTCCGTTTTACACAGGTTTCCGTGTTATTTGGTGTATTT
Organism: Maratus speciosus; assembly: GCA_963932465.1. Lineage (NCBI taxonomy): Eukaryota > Metazoa > Arthropoda > Arachnida > Araneae > Salticidae > Maratus > Maratus speciosus. Next base: position 416,688,075 of record OZ010790.1, on the reverse strand, counting down.
GTATAGTATTCTTTTCCGTAGCACTATGAAACATTTATGTTTAAGACAGAACTCCGTTATAGGCAGATTCCATTTTTAAAAGTTTTGTGTATTTATATAAATATACTTATTTATATCATATGAATAGAATAAAACTTGTCAAAATAGTAATTGTCTATAACAGAATCCTGTCTTTAACGTAAGCGTTACATGGTCTTAATATGAATTGCGATACAATTAAATTTGCTGAAAACCTGTCTGAAAAGGGGACTTTCACCCTTCTTTAGTGAAGCATAGTGAAACCTGTGAAAGCGGAATCTTTCTATAACGGAATCCTGTCTCAAACGGAAGAGTTTCAGAATCCCTGCGAAACGAACAATAGATCTTGTTGAGGTAGTGTATCTTAGAAGTATAATTAATTACACTTCTTTACATGGAAGCCTGTCTAGCCTGCTTTTTACCAGTGCTTGGAATCTTGTCTTGACTGTGTATATATGATAGAAGTATTTCGAGTAACTTTAAGAATTTAGGTATATCCTTATTTAATTTTTTAATTTAAAAAAAAAGCATGGATAAAAAATATAAGGCCAATCTCTATAACTGCAACTAATAATACATTCAAGTTACATTAATATTTACCAGTGAAAAAGATTTACTTATGATGTAAAAAGCTGAGCGCATACTGAAGAGTTAAATTTAATTAACCCATTCGCTGTCATTCACGAGTATACTCGTGGCTTTAATTTATTGATTACTTTGTCACCACTATTTTAGAATTTAAAAAAAAAGCCTCATTTATTGGCAGAAATTTCGCTGTATTAGTAACGCAAAATTTATCTTTCTGAATTTGTGCTGGCAAACGACCTTCAACAAAAAATTTGAAAATTCTTAGTTTTGGCAACGAATCGGTTAAATCAAGTTTCATATTACATAACATTTGCCTAAAATAAAGTTAGGGCCAAGTGGTTAAGTGTAAAACAGCAATTTTCATGTTTAATTTTTTGCCATTGAATTCAGAATTTGTGCTGTAATAGATATTGGATAATGATTTCACATAAGTGTCAATCGCATGAGCCGTTCATGCGATCCGCCGCGCTCCCCATGGAAATTTTTGAGGTAACCCAGATAGCATGAACATTAGCAGAAAGTTTGATTTTTTCTGATATTATCTTGCCGTGACAAATTTGAATTGAGAAATTCGCAGCAAATCTCCCGCAAGGTATACCATCACCCACTTGCATGAGTAGTTTGTTGTGAAACTGATGGCAAGACTGTAATTCACGAAAGTGACGAAAGCAAAAAATCTCTCTGTTGAGAGACTCAACAACAATGAGAATCAGCACATACGCAGAAATTGCAGAAATTTTATTCGGTAGGCACCGTTTTTTCTAAACGCTATACTTATTAAATACCAAAAAATGCTCGAAATGAAAAGTACAAATATTACCTAAACTTGTTTATGGCGATAAAACCTATGCATGTGCCTTCTGACGGCGCTTTCGCATCAATAGAATGATCAGGTCTATTGACCCCTTCGAAGGGGTTAAACTTATAGTGTGATATGGAAAGATTACTACTTTGCAGTAAGTTTGCAGTATTTTTGATTACTTGTTTGCCGTTAGTTTGCAATAAATTTGACACATCATGAATTTAACTTGCACGACAAGTTGAAAACACTCATAGTTATATTGTTAAGTAAAAAAAAAAAAAATCAAAAATTAAATTGTTTTTATTAAACGTATTTATCAATTCAAAATTAATTTAATTATTAATTGTTTAGATAACTAATTTATCAATTGCTTGTTTAAAAACTATTACATGAACTATATAATAGTTTTTATAGGGTAAATGCAAATATATATTTTTTTTAATTTTCGGTTATTATAACGTTATTAACTTCATTAGGATGTATAAAAGTGATAAGGGTTCTGGAGATAAACATGTTGTTTATTCATTTATTAGTTAGCTTATAATATTATTTTTGCTCTTTAATTATAATTAATTAATAATTTTTTACTTTTTGCGAATTGTAAATTATAACTGTACTTAAAAAATTAAAATCTGCATAATATCACCTAACACTGTTAAGAGGTATTTTTACGTATTTGTACAATGTTGCATTATTATTATTATTATTATTATTATTATTATTATGTTTAATTAATTAATTAATTACATAGACTTTATATTTTTGGCTGATTTTTCAAAAAATTCCTATATTATTTTTTGGAAATTATAAATTAAAACTTTTGAATAAAAACTTCAAGTGCTATTAATAATTGCTACTAATAATTGCTATTAATTAATTCTCAAAAAAGTTACGAATTTTAGTATAAAAATTAAATTAATATTTTATTAAATATCTTTTTTATTTAATGTATCCTTAATTTATTAAATTAATAACATTATTAATATACATTACATTTTTTTACTTTAAAATAAACTCAATACATAATACATTTCATATTCAATTTATCATATAGTAGTTATAAACTGAAATTTATCTTTTACATGTTTATTTATTTTATATTTAAAGTCACCGAAATTTAAAACTATTAATATAATTAATAATAAAACTAAAATAAAAAATTATTAATTTTTTTTTCTGGGAAAGTGGGAGGAAAAGGATAATATTAAAAATCAATAAATAAACGAAAAATACAAACAAGTTGGAAATTGCTCGTCAAACTTGGCAAATGAGGTGCGTTCGTACTATAACTAGTTTTATAATTATTTTTTGCACCCCATATTGTACTGAATGTATATTTTTTTTTGCACTTCATGAGTGCATAGCCTGTGACATCATTAAAATGCACTTGCAATAATTTTTTCCCATTCCCGTAATGTAACGCAAAACTTTTGACTGTCTCTGTAATTAAACTATACACCGATTTTCATAAAATTTCAAATGGCTCGACAAAATTTTGTAACAATTATATATTTAAAATTTCAGACCACTCGGATGGCTCTAACATCATTAAAATGCACTTGCAATAATTTTTTCCCATTGGCCGTAATGTAACGGAAATTTTTTGACTGTCCCTGTAATTAAATTATAAATCCGATTTTCATAAAATTTGAAAAGGCTCGACGAAATTTTGCAACAATTATATATTTAAAATTTCAGACCATTCGGAAGGCTGTAACATCATTAAAATGCACTTGCAATAATTTTTTCCCATTGGCCGTAATGCAACGGAAATTTTTTGACTGTCCCTGTAATTAAATTATACATCCGATTTTCATAAAATTTGAAATGGCTCGACAAAATTTTGCAACAATTATATATTTAAAATTTCAGACCATTCGGAAGGCTGTAACATCATTAAAATGCACTTGCAATAATTTTTCCCATTGGCCGCAATGTAAAGAAAAACTTTTGACAGTCCCTGTAATTAAACTATGCATCCGATATCCATAAAATTTGAAATGGCTCGACAAAATTATGCAACAATTATATATTTAAAATATCAGACCATTCGGTTGGGTTGTTTTTGCTCTGTTATATGCGGACAGACAGACGGGCAGACGGACGGACTGAACGACGACTATAGGTGCTACGTATTTATATAATTACGAACGCACCTAAAAACCTTAGTTTTGTCAGTTAAAAATTGAAAATAAAATTAATTAAAATAATACTTACACTATTACATAAAATAAAAAATAATCATCTTATTACAAAGAAATAGGCCCAGTTTCAATAAAATTAGTTCACAAAAATCGTCTGCAATGGGTGAGAAGACTGTTAAAAATGCAACCAACAATTATTTTTAAAAAAATGAAGCGGTGGGTGGAGTTTTCTGACAACAAAATATTTTTCCTGGCACACCTAATTACCAAATCACTATTGTTTTCCCAACCTATATTATAAAGGACAAACATATCTGTGCGTAACGCATACGTCATTCTGCGAATGGCATCATTTTCAAATTTGAAATGAATTTTTGTTTTGCAATTTTCGCTACTGAAAATTTTAAAACTTCTACACATCGCCCATTTTCAGTTTTTATACCGTCGTTTAAGGAAAAAAATGTACTTTTAAATGCAATTTGTTTGAAAGCTGTATCTCAATTTATTTTTGAGATATTAATTTTTTTATAGTTTTTAGTACCAATTTTGTAATTGTGGCAACAGAAGTAACTCAATTTTTATTAAAAGTAAAAGGAAAATAGTAGATTAGTGTATTTTTTTGTTGCCATTTCTTCATAAAAATCGAAATTAAAATACATGCTATATCAAAAATAAAGTATTTTATAAAATCCGGTGAATTTTGGTTTTATTTCGTTTCTATTCATCAATTAAATGTTTCTTAATTTATAGCAAAAATAATTTACAAACGATATAACACTTTCTCTTTACGAAAACGTATTTTAAATAATTGTTTAACTTTCCTTCACCATTACTCATTTCGTATAATAAAGCTGAAATAATGTAATTTTATTTATCTGTGTGTAATAATATTTTCCGAATTTTGAAAAAGTGATTTCTGATAAAACTTGGAGCAACAAACAAAAACAAGTGAAGGGCTATGTAACATTAAATACCGGATTTTTCTTTGCCGAGCTCCTTGAATGACGATATTGCTTTTTGTTGTGTTTGTGTATTATTCTGCGAGAATGACGTCCTTTGAATACTTTTATATACAAGTAGAACTGACTACAAAATTTAAGAATTCTAGAAGCTCTATATAGATGTTGTTTAAGATTGGATCGATCATAAAAGTGGAATGCTTTAACGGATGCAAATGGCATCATTTTATATATATATATATATATATAAAGCCTATAGTTTAATTCTTAAAACTGAAATATGTTTTGTAGAAATACGTCATTTCACCCCAGCTGCTTTGAAATTCTTCACAGGTGAAAAAACTTCTTTTAAAAATGACGTAATCGAAATCACAGGTTGATAAAGCGCAATATTTTACAAAATTTTACTGATTACATATGCGATTAAAGTTTAATTTTAATAATTCAGACAACCAGTAGTCGCATTTCATTGGGGAAATTTTATTGTTCCTATCAGAACTATTAATCAATAATCTTCATATATATATCTTTTAAATATGCTATAGAAAGGTACTATGAAGATATTATTTTCAAAATAGGGGTAGGAACAATAAAACTTCCCCTGTAGAATGCGACCCCTGGACAACCGAGTTTTATAGAAATAGTATTTTCTAATTTTAAATTAAAATAATATTTGTTTGAGAGTTAGACTAACCAATTTAAGATGGATTTTCTACTGCAACTAATTTTGTAGGTTTATTATAAATCAATGAAACAGTTCCTTCTTAAACATTTCCCTTCGTCGAAGTTCGACGGGTTCCACCTCGTGTTTATAATGGTAAAGTAACTTATGAAAACAAAATTATAACTTTGTATTATAAAAGTAATACGAAAAATTAAATATTTTTGCTTCAATAAATATATCTCATTTCTGAATTATTTAAAGGAGAGGATGTAGAAGAATGATTTGAGGAAATATTTACCTACAATAGCTTATAAGTGTCCAATTGAATTATTGAAGACATTTATTATTAATCTAATTGTAAGAAGGAGAAAAAATAAGAGCAGTTTTTTAAATTATTTAATTAATGATGATAATTTAAAGGTTCTAAAAAACGTATGAAAACAACCAAAAAATCATCTATGGCAGTTTATAGTATATATAAAATACCTAATATTAATAACAAATAATAAAGCTTAAAAAATCCACTTTGTTAAATAATAATAATAATAAAAAGACAATGCCCCCTGTAAAATTATATCACATTGCTCAATCAAACAAATTTTCAGCTCGCTGTGATTTCATTATCACGAGTTATAAAAGTTTAAATTTATCGGACTGTTATATTCAGCTTTTTTTTTTAATTTGGGCGGTGGGGGGTGTTAAAAAAATTTAAAAAGGTCCCAAATAATGTTTAAATTACAGCGTTTGGCGGCCCACGACAATTAGAATACGAGTTATAAGGTGGTGGGCACCGAAATGACAAGGGACCGAAATGGCTAAGGACCGAAATGGCCAGGGACCGAAATGGCTGGGGACCGAAATGGCCAGGGACCAAAATGTCTCGGGACCGAAATGGCCAGGAACCGAAATGTCTCGGGACCGAAATGGCCAGGGACCGAAATATCTCGGGACCGAAATGGCCAGGGACCGAAATGTCTCGGGACCGAAATGGCCAGGGACCGAAATGTCTCGGGACCGAAATGGCCAGGGACCGAAATGTCTCGGGACCGAAATGGCCAGGGACCGAAATATCTCGGGACCGAAATGGCCAGGGACCGAAATGTCTCGGGACCGAAACGGCGGGACCGAAATGGCGGGACCGAAGTGTCGGGACCGAAATGTCGTGTACCCGTCGCGTGGTGCTTAAGATTTGTAGACAATGCAAGAAAGTCGTTATCAAATCGAGTAAATGGTTTTCTCTCAGTCTTAGAGCTTTTAAATTCCACAACGAAAATTCTGAAAATAGTCCAAAACGAGTGTTTCCGTGATGAAATATCTCATTTAAGTCATTACAACTCTTTAAAATCTTCAAGTAAACTTTTGTCTTTAAACCCATTCCTGGATCATAATTGTATTTTGCGTGTTGGTGGCTAATGTCTCAGAAGATCAGAAACACCCAATATTATTGCCTAAGACGTATGATATAACTGCATTAATTATCAAACATTATCATATAACTTATTTACATGCTGGTCCACAGCTTCTTTTAGCTGTTCTTCGAACCAATTTCTAGATTTTAAGTGGTCGAGATGCAGTAAGAAAAATAGTGAGGAGTTGCTTAAAATGTTTTCATGCTTCACCATCTGTTGGCACTCAGATAATGGGAGATCTTCCAGCCATACGTGTTAGGCCAAGTCGTCCATTCTCAAAGACTGGAATTGATTATGCCGGCCCATTTATCTGCAAGGAGAGAAATCGTAGAAATATCAAGTCGTTTAAGAGTTATATTGCTATTTTTATTTGTTTTTCAACTCGTGCTATTCATCTTGAATTGGTTTCGGATTTGACAGCTTCCACATTTTTGGCTGCTCTGAAAAGATTTGTTGCCCGTAGAGCTAAACCAGCTGAATTGGTTAGTGATTGCGCAGGAAATTTCAAGGGTGCAAGTAAGGAACTGCGTGAGTTATACAATTCCGTATCCTCCATTAGTAAGGATCAAACATTACAGAATTATGTGCCTAATGAAGGTATCATCTGGAACTTTAATCCCCCTTCTGCTCCACATTTTGGTGGGCTGTGGGAAGCTTACAAAATCTGTGAAATATCATCTACGTAGAACAATGGGAAATTCACTATTTACAATTGAAGAATTCTCTACATTATTGTCACAAATTGAAGCCTGTTTGAACTCGAGACCTTTATGGCCTCTGTCGAATGATCCAAGTGATCGACAAGTCCTAACTCCAGGTCATTTTTGACTGGTGCTGCCTTGACGGCTATTCCAGAATCTGACGTTTCTGAAATTCCCCCTAATAGACTTCGCCGTTGGCAATTAACCCAGAGAGTATTTCAGCACTTTTGGAAGCGATGGAGTGGTGAGTATTTGTCTCAACTCCAGCAACGTCCCAAGTGGTTGTGTGCGACAGCAAATTTAAATGTTGGTGACTTAGTGCTAATTAAAAATGAACTCCTTCCCCCTCTTCAGTGGAAGTTAGGAAGATTTATTCAGACATTTCCCGGCTATGACGGTCGTGTGAGAGTCGCCATAGTAAGAATTGCTGCCGGAAATTTTAAACGAGAGGTTCATAAACTCTGTCCTTTGCCCTTTCATTAACAACGAGTTTCATTAACATATATAACTCTTTTATTTGTACACCTTGAAGATTTCAAGGCCGGGGGTGTATGTTCGAAATTTATTTATCGTCTGCTAATGCTCAGTGCGAGCATTTTTGCGTAAGTTTAATTTCTAAAAAATGGCAACGTTCTTTTTTGTTGGCATGCATTTTATTCTATTCTAAGAGTGTGAAACCAAGAGGGTTTATAATTAAACGTGTGATACAGTTCACTTTGTTATTTATTAAGTGTTGTGAGTTATTGACGAGTTTGTGTTTATTTAATTTCAACCAGCGCGCTAGACTTATGAATACTTTAAATTATTTTGAGATGAATAACTTAAAGATAATTTAGTGTATCAAGTGGCTGAGAGACTCTGCTGGCAAAGCTCGTAGACGGAAAGTGCTGGTTCGGAACAAATCGCGCTCGTCGGCCTAACTGTTTGGAGTTTTCCGTAATTTCATTGAACCATGCGTATCCTTGCGTAAATACGGGTTAGGCTCCCTTAGAAAGACACCAACTGAGGACACCCCACCCTCGGGCATATATCCCTCGTGCAGATAATCGGCCATACTGAACAACACCAACACTATCTTAGTGCATCAAACAAATCTCTATTCTTGCCAAAAGCCTGGAACTTCAATAAATAAAATTATACATGAAATGGACATTAAAAAATGAAGACACATTAAAAATTGAATGTATATTTTCTTTTCTTTTAATTCCAATGATGCCAAATGGCATCATGAGCATTGCGCGTACAATTCCTATTTGGTCCCAATGATGCCAAAAGGCATCGTTTAAAAAAACTATTAAAAACTATTAAATAATTTTTTTAATTATATTTATGTTTATATTAGCTAAAAATAGCCTTAATTCCAGAGATTCAGATTTTCCTTTTGTAAATAAAAATGCGGTCCTGAAACAGTTAAGCTATTTCAAATATAATGAAATTTATATTAATTACTGATGTTTACTACAAGATACTTGCTGTAGAATATGATGTGCATAACATTTGTCGTTCATTTACAGGAACACACAAAACATTTCGAATGCAATACTGTATCCGAAGTACTGTATATTAACAATAATTTCTGGAAGTGCGTTTTCACTTACGATATGCGTTTTTAAGTTTAACTAAATTTTTGCATACTACGTGATATGTATAAATGCCATAGATCATATACAAGGCTACACAAAAAAATTGTAAGCATTACTGAGTGAGAGGGAATTGTTAAAAGTGGTTTTTAGTTGGGTTATGCATTTTCAAGGTGAACTAAATTTAGAAAACTAAGAGCTGTCTGTAGAATAGAAATAAAATTATACAGATCCACACATAGAACTGGATAAAATACTGCTTATGAATATTTTCTAAAAAAGTGATTTCAGTAATTTTAAGCGTGTCTTTTGACTGCATTTTAGCTTAATATTAGACCAAGAGGAGGCAGCACAGAAAATCACTTCATCGAGTTCACGGCAGAAATTCCAGAATTGTTAAAACTCGAATCGCATATTAAAACGCAATCGGTCTGGCATTGCAACAGGTCTGCCAAGTCATATCTTGGTAGAAAACACCTGAAAACTCAATTTTTGCGGTTGACTCGTAGATTTACCATTGTGTTTTCCTGCACCCAATGGTATGAAAACGTGGAGAATTGGGAGCTTTAAAACACAATGGTAAACCTACGAGTCAACCGCAAAAATCGGTTTTTCAGGTGTTTTCCATCAAGATATGACTTGGTAGACCGATTGTGTTTTAATATGGAATTGAGTTTTAACTAATTCTGGAATTTCAACCGTGAACTCGATGAGGTGATTGTGTAAGCTATCGCCTCTCGGTCTATATGTGACAGGTATAAAAATTCTTGGGTTTTATACAAAGGGCTATATAAAAGAATTCAAGTATGTTTCTGCCTATTCATAGAAATTGTTGACAACGAGTTTTCAATCTTTGACGCATTTTCTTACTATACTAAATTTTCACATAGTTACTATGTAGAATACGCCTGTCTGCCACGCTACAGGTCACGAGTTGGGCTCCCGGCTGGGCAAGGTTCACTCAACCTTTCATCCCTTCGGGGTCGATAAAATGAGTACCAAGCTTGCTTGGGAACTTAACACCGAGGGTCTTGCGTTGGGCTGACCACCCAGCTGAGGCACATGCTGAATACCGCCTCGGGGCCCAGGTTCAAGTAAGCAGAATTAGGCACTGTAGGCCATGATCCTTCACGGATCGTACAGCCACAGGTTTAGTTTTTTTTTTTTTTTTACTATGTAGAATATATATACCTATAGATCAAATACAGGGCTACACAAAAAAAATTAAGCCCTTTTCCGGCTACTGATGGTAAATGCTGAATCCTATTTTTCAAACATGTTATTCGTTTTCTAAAACGATTACTGGGTTAGCTTATTTATCTTTTAAATAGAAAAGTTTTGTTAAAGTATTCTGTAAGTGTTGGAAAGTGTTTCATAATCTATGCTTAACGCATGATTTTTAATTTTTTTTTTAATTGAAAAGGTTTTTTTGACTGATTCATAAATTTAATTTTCGCCTATCAGTCAGCGTGCTTTATTTTAAATAATTATAATTATCATAACTCTATTTAAAATAGGCGCATACTCTGATAATTCGATATTTTTAGATGACTATTAGTATGTTATGTTGTCGCGCCCGCATATACATTAGATAGATAGATAGATAGACAGATAAAGGAAATAAGTTTTAATTTTTTATTCTATACAGGATGTCCAGGTCCACTAAAGTCGTGTCCATTCTCATTGACTTCAGAACGGCCGGCGACAGCTATAATAATGAACAACGTGGTACCTAGGTCACGGTTCATACGTATCAAGGGATTTAGGGGATTTTAGGTGTTTTAGTACCAGAAATTTCGTAAAGTACTGACCGCTATTTCTGAAGTTGGAATTTTCCCCCTCAAATTGTGCAAATATTTCTGTACGAAAATTCTGGTAAAAAGTCCTTGAAACCTACTAACCCTATAGGAATAGTAAAATGACGCTGCGCTACGGCTTGAGATCACATTCTGAGCTACCTAGCGGCAATATCGGAATTAGCATTCTTATCTCGAAAACAGCACAAGATACCTGAAAAGGATCAGTTACTAAATGGTAGGGTAAAATTAGAGTTCACCGGACCGCAGCGGAATGGCGCGATGCCAAATCGTAGAGCGTCCTCGGTTTGGATATGGAATATTATATAAAAATGACTTTATTAGAAGCTCTGAAATATAATTTTATATCCAATCACCACCTTAAATATACCACTAATTGCACACCGAAGTGTAGCAACATAGGGTATGCGCACGTTTAGTGCTCATAATATTAGCATATATATGTAAACAAGGTACAGTTTAATTTAATGAGAAATCCAATTAAATATGCTCAATATATCAACCATCGAGAACACCTCATCATGCATTCTGCTTATCTTCCGACGGTGGACACATTCAGCATACTTAACTTGCAGTGGCGTGGCGTCCGGTCATCGCTGGATGCGGCGATGACCAAGCAATATTTTAAAACTCTTAATAAGCTTTTAAAACTCTACGATCCAGTTTTAGCAGAACATTTGGAGTTCATGTATAAGTGAAGGTAAGATTTAAAGTTTCTTTTTTGAACATAATCTTTTTTGTTAATAATTTTTCACCACAAACTTAAATAATTGCGATGACCACCGAAAATTTTCACGCCACGCCACTGTTAACTTGATCTTCTTACTGCAATAAATTGTACTTGGCTTAAGTGTATTATAATCCAAAATTCGACAGCACAAAAACCTATGTTATCAAGCACAAGAAAAAAACCTTTATTTTATGGAAAAATAGAAGTAGGGGAATCTAATAATCCATATCCGCCGAAAGTGAAGTGATGCATAAGCCAAAAATGAATACCAACAGTGGTTGACCCGTAGGTTTATCGCTGTGTTTGTCCTACAAAGAAAGGTATGAAAACATGGAGGATAGTTGGAGGACAAACATAATGATAAACCTACGAGTCAACCACTGGCGGTATTAATTTTTGGCTTGTGCACCACTTCACTTCCGGCAGACATGGATTATTAGATTCCCCTACTTTTACTATTCCATAAAATAAGTTTTTTTCCTTTTGCTTGATAACATAGAATTTTGTGCTGCCGGTTCTTGGGCTATTAGTTTTATTAGCAAATCTTATAAGGCCGCAATTTGTATGCAATTATCGACGTAATTAAGCTGGTGATTTGATGTAATACATTTCAAGGTTTCTAATACAGATCTTTTTACATAAAACATATATTTTTATCCTAAATAGAGCACATTCTACTACTTGACTTTTTTTCTGTTATCTCGTACAGTTTTCAGGATAGGAACGCTAACTTCACAGTTTGCCGTCCAGTGACGCTTTTAGGCTAATGTCAGACGGGCGTTTTTATGCACGCTTTTTTACTCACGTATTATCCCTTCACAATGCTGGCGCATTGTGTAGGGATAACACGTCAGTAAAAAAGCGTGCAAAAAGACGTCCGTCTGACATTAGCCTTAGAGACTCACCGCATATCGCTTAGGGGAGACCGGGGATAGTAGGCTCAGTTTTTAGTTTTTGATTTTTATAATTTTTTTATTTAAGTTTTTTAACAAACTTTAACTACACTTTTAAAGAACAGACACTAATCCCTAATCACTACTCACTCACTCGTGGACAGCCAACCTTTCGGTGTAGGAGCTGATTAGTCCACGAGGGGAAAACACATATCCCCCTATTTGGCTATAAATACCCGGAGTTTTGAGTTTGTAGCTTTTGTAGTTTATGTTTAGCGGAAGCCTAAAGTAAAAGGAAAATTGTGCGCCAACCTACCCCGTCACGGGGCAAGTTGCCTATACCTAGGGGGTAAGTTGGCACACGTTTTATAAAAAATTAAATGAAGCTCAAATAAGACACGCAGTTAAACGAAATCAATTTCATTATTACCAGTAAGTTTAGACTAAAGCGTTATAGCCGTACAATGTAAATTCTAAATTATACAGACATAAAAATAATGAATAAAACATTAACATTGAGTAACTTCTATCCTACTCTATATCATCATCAGAGTTACAGTTGCCACAAATAAAAAATCGAGTGTATCCGTTTGGGTAAGCCACGTGTGCCCAAAATCTTGCATTGCAACCACTTTTCTCGTTGTTTGCTGATTTCCAAGCTACCAGTGCCCACCAAACACCGAACCAACTTGCCCCGTGTTCAATGCGCCTACTTGCCCCATTATAAATTTCTTCACAAAAGGGACACGTAATCCTCTAAGCATAAATAATCCAAGTAAATCACATATGGGGTAGGCACAGTTAATCATACACTAAGAAAAACTGCACAAGTTAAATCGCAATTATTAAGATAAGTATTAGAAATTAGGAAAAGAATGAAGCAACAAAAAATTACTCATGAGTGCAAAAAACAGAAAAATCGTAATAAATGTCCACTGCACGTAGGTAACGATGTAAAACTACATTGAGGATTGTAAAAAGCAACAAGAAAGGTACTCTGTGACTGGTTGCGCAATCTATCCTCAAACAGGCGATTTATGAGGACTGCGCCTACTTACCCCTGTAGCCAACTAGCCCCGGTCTCCCCTAATCACTTTTCTATAACTATACATCATGTTTATGACTATTGTCCAAGCCGTTCTGAAGTATATAGGTATTTTAGGACTTTAGTACTTACCCGTATATATTTTCTTTAATCATTACTTCTTGACTTGAAAAAATCTATAAAATATTCCTAAGACTGGATTTATTTATTTTTATATATTTTGCTGCATTGAGTACAGTTGGATGACCTTCACATTAACAAGTGCAAAAAAAAGAAATATTTTATTTGTAGAATTGTGAACCATTGTTTATTAGTTATATTTTAGTTTTCTTTTCCTGATTCAATGAAATGTGAAGTATATTTACATGACACAGACGAATCAAAAAAACATTTGTTTTCCTGATTTTTTTTTCTTTAAAAAATAAAATAATTCCAAAAGCAGACTAATTTACGAAGTTTTTGTTTAAAATGCAAAAGTAATTATGAAGAAGTTTTCTTTCGTACGAGAATAGTAATATTCTTTTAATAAGTTCCTTTTTAGATAATATTATTTTTTCTAGAAACTCAAAAGATTTCTACATGATGTATTGCAAATTAAGTGTTCATTATATAGATTCAATCCACTGTTAGTAATGCTTTCTAAGAATGAAATAAAGGATTCGAAAATGAAAAATAACTTACTTCGCTTTTGTTTAAAATACAAAAGTAACAATGAAACATTTAAATCTTACATTAAAATATGTTTTAATTGGTTACTTTTTAGATAATACATTTTTACTTTTTGAATAATTTTTGCATGTTAAAATATTGTGAAAATGTCAGTTATCTGCATTCAATTCACCTTTATTGATCTTCTCTAATAAGAATAAAACACTAAAAATGAAGAACAACGTGCTTACTGTTTTGTTTAAAGTAAAGAGGAAATTATGAAGCATTTTTCCTCCTCAATAAAATATGAATGCGCTATTAATTAGACCAATTTCAGATAATACATCTCAAAATTTTCTTAACTTGTACATGATATATTGCGAATTTTGTGCTAGTTATTTAGATTGTCTACATTTAATATTTTCTTGAAAAGAGAAAAGAAATAAGAAATAATTTACTTCGTATTTGTTTAAAAATACAAAACAATATATAATTTTGCATTTTTGCATTTTTCCTCTGCACGCGGTTATGTATACAATATTCTTAACTTTTTTAGCAGTATTCCATGCTTTTTCTTCCCTAGCATTTGACTTTTTTTTAAATATTAAACTGTCATACAAGCGATAGTTATCCAGAAAAAAGAAGCACTAATAGATGAAAAAATTAACTTAGCTTTTAATTAAAATACAGAAATAAATAATATTTTCTTTCTTAGTAGTTTGTGAATACTTTAGAGGTCTGCACGGGACCGGGGTTGGCCCGAGGCCCGTACCCGGCGGAATGAAGGCGAATTTTCAAACGGGCCGGGCCGGCAAAAAAATTAATCGGGCCTATCGGCCTGATATAAGAATTTAAGCGAAGCAGATAAAATACGAGCCATTTCCAATGAATATGATTTTCTCAAGAAGTATAAATGTACGTCACGAGCCGATTCGAGTTTAACAACGTCAATACAGAAATGTAACATGTCCATCGTAGAGATCGGTATCGTACAGTTGCAAGATGTCTGATTCCGAGTTTAATTTTTTTTCAGCAGACTCGTGCCGGGGCGGAACTGGTCTTAATCGATCTCAGGATGTGTAGAACAGTCATTGTGTTTTGTACTATTAATAGTGATAATGAACTTCTCTTAACAGTATCTTTGGAAATATACCTTAAGGTGGCTCTCATATTCACTGCTCAACAATGCGAGGCTTTCAGACACATTTTCTGACAAAATTTTTAACTATAAAGGCATAAAATTGACAGGCCTGCCTATTGAAGGCATTTGGAAACGAATAGCTTTTTCCATATTTGATAAATTACTTACAGAGATAACAGAGATTCCTGTCACGTGACTGTACGTTTTTCTCCTTTCCTGTGCCATCACTTCCAGAAATTCGATTCAAAACGCTAACTTTGACAGTATTTTCAGAAAGATATATTTCTTTTATCTATGAAAAAAAACTACACTTTAAGCCTTTATTCTGATGAACTAGTACATTAATCTTTTAATGAATCCTTATTTCCATTTTGAAATGTCTATAGACACGATGACTAAAACACTGTAAGTAATCGTTAATGTTTACTATTGTGTGTTCTGTTTTGCGAACATCAAAGTAATGTAAAATATATACTGCAAAATGTTCCCATAAATATGTATGTAGTATTCATTAAAAGAATCGTAATTGTATGTTGAGAAAAAACGGATTTTTTTTTTTTTTTTTTTTTTGTAGAAATTCTGTCGGGCCGGGCAGGGCCTGTTTCACTGATTTTTGTACGGGCCGGGCCGAGAACTGTAAAGATGCAAACGGGCCGGGCTCGAGCCGAACTTCCAATTTTTACACCGGGCCGGGCCAAGATAGCTTTAGTTCGGGCCGGGCCGGGCCCGGGCCTGGAAATTCCGGCCAGTGCAGACCTCAAGAATACTTTAATAATTACCTACATTTTTAAACAATACCTTTTTACATCTCGTAGCATTTTAATACATTTTGCGTAGTAAGTCTTAAGTAAGCGTTAATTATTAAGGTTCAATATATATCTAGTCATTATTTCAAAGATAGAAAAAGCCTGTAATAAATAAAGACTTATTTCTATACCTTTTTTTCACTCATAAGAAAATATAAAAATCACAATTTTAAAAACCATTGCAATTAAGCTTTTATTGATTGGGAAAATGTCATAGCGATTTTACTATTAAATATTCATTTTTAAAAAAAGCAACTATTTCTTTAAAAAATGCTTAAAAAACTGTTGCTAAGTATATATTTGATATATTTTCATTGATCTAGTGTTAATTATTGAGATTCAATATATATGTAGTCATTACTTTTAAGGTAGAAAAAACCTGTAATAAATAACGACTTATTTCTATATCTTTTTTTTTTTCAGGCATAAAAAAATAGAAAAAATCACAATTTTATAAACCATTGCAATTACGTTTTTATTGATTGGGGAAATGTCATAGCGATTTTACTATTAAATATTCTTTTTTTAAAAGCAACAATTTCTTTAGTAAATGCTTAAAAAATAGTTGCTAAATGCATATTTGATATAATTTCATTGATCTAACATCATTAAAAAAAATTAATTTACTTCTGCAGCAATAAAAAAAATTCCCTAATGACCAATTAACTTCCTAGAAGTAATTGACTTGGTATAAACAAGGAATAAAATTTGATATTTAAAAGAAAAAATATTAATTTCTTCATTAGGGTTTTTAGAAGAGAAGCTATGCTATCTTTTTCATTTTTTATTATGATAAATATAAATTAAAGGGGAGCAAAATATGACGCACAAATAATGAATCAAACGACTTTTTGATTCAATAGTCTGAACAATATATCTATTAAAATATTTAAATGGCAGCTGTAATTTCAGTTCTATAAAATGCAAGAAAAGAAAGAAGAATACAGTTTTAATTCATATAATATTTTTATTAATATACAGATAAAGGACAGATACAGATTAAGGATACAGATTAAGGATAGGTTGTTTAGATATAATTTATTGAAAGTGATCAATATTAAGGAAAATCAACAATTAGTTAGACATTACTCGAACAATAATTTATGAATTGAGAAATTTATGCATTATTTCATTACTTTTTGTTTTAAATTATACTTTTGTAAAACCACAAAATCAATGCACACCCAAATTTTAGATATATATACTTTTGAAATATTAATTATTAATTAATAATGCGATTTTTAAAAATTCAACACATAAATTTATTTTTTCCATCCCTATGAGAATCCGCATGGTTGAAAATATCATAATATAAATTTGCCTTAGCTTCTGACTATTAATTTTCAAATTATCGGCAAATATGTAAAATTGGCAATTTTAAGGGGCTAAACTTAAAATTAAAATTGATTTACTTTTCATAAACGTTAAATATAACAGGTAGACTATATATTTATGTATTTCCTACTGCGTATGGTAATTCTTGTTTACAAATTACTTTTTCATCATTATTTTAACGCCTTTAAACTTAATATTATATCCCTATTGAGAATTTTAAAGTTCGACTGAAATTATACATACATACGAGACCTGAACAAAATTTTAATGTAACAACAGCGTAGAAAATCATAAACAAAGAACAGTCGAGCAAACAGCTTTATATTTAAAATTTTGGGATGAGTGTTAAGACTTGTTGTTTTTTTAGGGTTCCGTACCTAAAAGGGAAAACAGAACCATTATAAGATCACTCCTGTGTCTGTCTGTCTGTCTGTCACAGCCATTTTACTCGTAAACTATGGAACGTGGAAAGTTCAAACTGGGGGAAGTAATAAAGACTATTGACCCACATATTTACAGATTATTAAACATTCACAAATATATTTAGGAAAAATGCAGAGGGGCTAATTAAGTGACTTGAAAAAAAAAAATCTTTTCTTTGTATACCGTGTGGGGTATGATGTGAAAGATTTCGCAACACTGAATTCAAAAATACAATTATTTTAAATTTAGATATTATATTTTAAGATATATAGTCGAAAATGTAGTGCAAAAATATGCCCCCCCCCCCCATCTATTTCCGAATCTACTGAAACTAAAATTATGAAAAAAATTAGAGGTTGTAGACGTTAATTTAAACCTTGCATTAAAATTATATCGATTACCCTAGGTCAAATAGTTTTTGAGAAAAGCGCGTTTTTCCGTTACACACAAATTTTGATATGCGGGTATTCAGAAAACGTGTTGAGGAGCTCAGAAGGTACCTAACGTAGCAGAAGTATAGAAGTATTGTTGGTAATGATTTTTGAAAAAAGTTCTCGGAAATTAGCCGAGATATTAACCCTTAAAGTTACGGACTGTTGGGACATACATAATGACAGGGGCGGCGTACTCTGTGTACCATTAGCTTTTAAAGCCTACATAACAACTTTTAATGATGTATTTTTGTAATGCAGTGCCCAGTAGCAGTATAAAAGCAATGTTTAAACTTTATGCAACGTTTAATTATGCAATGTAAACTAAAGCAATGTTTAAACGCCAAGTTTAAACTTTAAACAAGGGTTTTGTATGGTACAGTGTAAAAAGAAAAGATTATTACTACGCTAAATTTATCTTTATGAAATGCCAAATGAATTTAAATATGCACATATGATTATAAATTTATTAGTTGCTGATATAGTTATCAATGTCTAAATATTATTTTATTTTTAGATTATTTTTCTTTCTTTTTATACGCTTACAGTGATATAAACATATGATTATTCATTTATTAGTTTCTGATATCGTTATCAATGTCTAAAAACTATTTTATTTTTAGATTATTTTTCTCTCTTTTTATACGCTTACAGAATACACATATGATTATACTTTTATTAGTTACATACTTTACGGATTCAGGAAGTCAATAAAATATCAATAAATGAAACAAATTTATATCAAATAACATCTAAAAGAGTTAAATACTATTTAAAAGTATTTAATAATAGCACATTATTACATAATGCATTTAAAAGTAATGTTGTCTTCTTGCGCTAGCCTCCTGCCCGGGGTGGTTAAAAGCAGAATTTATCAATACAAGGCTACCACATGCGACTAATTTTTTAATTCTACCTCACACCACTTTCTCAAAACCAAAATTATTGACATACTGTTCGAGAACATTTGAAAGAGAAATATACTATACAAAATCTTTTTTTTTTCTGTGTGTGTGTGTGAGTGTGTTTTTAATAGAGGTGCGAACAATATAGGAAAATAGTCGCCTCTGGCAGCCCTGTCAATAAAACAGTGGACAGCATTATTTGCCTTTCTGTACTGGTAAATGCAAGTATCATTTCTAACATATTATGTTCCGGATTTCTCTAACAACGAATTATATGCGCATATGGCAGAAAAACAGGAATGCCAAACGTTGGCATATTCCAAATTTAGCAATGAAAAGATTTTATAAACATTTAATGGCTTTAATAATAGCTTTGTACTTTCGTAAAAACATAAAAAAAATAAATAAAGGTAACAGACTATTTGGATGTAAAGAAAAATTTCTGAAAAAAAGAAAAGTTTGCTTGGATGAAAAATGATGACGATATCCAAAAGCACCCCCCCCCCTTCCCCCAGAGATATCTTACGAAAACAAGTGCCCCTTCTTCTCCTAAAGTGATAGCGTTATATATGCACAGCCCTTTTCTAGTATATACAACTATAGTCTATACCCAATTCTACACTGTATAGTTTTTTCGAAATCTTATTATTCTTTTAGCAACGATTTCTTTAATTATACAGTTAATAGTTCATATATTTACTGTACGGAACCCTCTGAGCGCGAGTAATACTCGCACTTGACCATTTATTTTCTATTTTATCACACTGTACTACTGTTTGAAGAAATTATTTTCACTAATTAGTTTTATGACGTAAAATTTTTAATTATTATTGAATAAAATGAGGTAATAATATACACTGGCCTCTGACTTACGCACCTCTTACTTATGCGATTCTCTCAGATATACCTTAAAGGATCTCAGGACTCTTAAAATTGGAAAAAAAAATTAAAAATGACTATTTTCAACATTTAATATCATAAAATGTATATGCTTTTAAAACACAATTTTTATTGGGTTGAAAGGTATAAATATATTCTTTCATTTCATATATTTAAAAATTTACAAGATGTAGAATTAATATTTACAGGGGGCTTCAAACTATAAGACATTTTTCGAGCAGAAAATTGGTTTGATAGCTTACGCGCAGAATTGCAAAGTACGTTTTGCAACTAGAATGAAAATTTTTAGTGCCTAATTATACTTCAGATCATGATAATTTTCCTGAACCTTAAATAAATTTGCATTTAATGCATTTTCATGTTTTTAATACAAGTTGTATTTAGCTAGTGCAAAAGTTTGAAAATTTCAAGAGTATAATCACCTGCAAAAATATTTTTTTGAAAAATAAAAACGAAATTTTAGGTTTAGTTTATACAGACATGAAACGTACATTCTAAAAATTTCATGAAAAATATTGAGAAGTTTTTGAGATATCCTGCGCATCATGTCCAAAAACGTTATTTTGTGAAAATTGACTTCAAAGTTTCGGAAACGCCGCTTTAGCTATTAAGCGGGTATGTTCTAATGGGAATTTTAAAGAAACATTTATATCAAAATGTTCAGAAAAAATAGGAGTTTAACATATAAAAAAATTAAAATTTCGGAAATTTTGAAACTTTAAGAGTCCTGAGACCCATTAATTTCTTCAGCTTTCAACAGCACCTTACTTCTCTCATAAAGATTAAGAATTTCACTCAATTCTCTTAAGGATATGAGAAGTTTTCTCTCATTTATACAACGCTAATTTAAATTCGCATTAATTTTTTGGTCAGTTTCTTGGGGTTTTTTCATTATTTCTCTTAATTTTTTATCATTATCATCTCACTTAAATTTTATTTGTATTAGTTGTAATAAACTTCTATAGTATGAGGGGCATTCAACTGAAACCCGGTCAGTGCGAGTAACTTTGCATTAGATGTAAGGGGGCGCCACGTAAGTGCGTGTATGGCGGCACCATCTATTGGTAAAGAGACTGAGGCATGCATGCGCAATGTTTCATATGCATAGCGACAGTGTAGTTGCACCCCGAAGAGAAGGTAGTCACACAAGTTATCGTCCACTACTGAACATGCAGGCAAGTAAGCAGGAACAACAAGGAGTGATTCGATTTTTAGTGACAGAGGTAGTTGGAGGGCGTGAACTGTATCGACGGATGAAAGCTGTGTACGGTAGGCACAGTCTGAGTCGTTCAACTGTTGTGGAATGGCGCAAAAGATTCCTTGACGGGCGCGAGTTACTGGAAGACGATGCTTGTCGGTGGACGAGATCCATCGGTTACTGGGTATTAGCGTGGACCTCTAAAACAAGTTATTCACAGACATCGATTCACAACGGACAACAAAGTGTGTGACTGGGTCCAGGCCTGAATCCGACAGCAGCCTATTAGCTTCTTCAAAGATGGAATCGACCGGCTAGTGTCACAATGGGATAAATGTGCCAACAGTTTTGGAGACTATTTTTGAGTTTGTGTACTGTGTATAACTACACTTGTGTGTGTTAATAAAATCGTTACTTTACAATAGTGACCGAGTTCCATTTGAATGTCCCTTATATATATGAAAAACACGTTACTTAATATTTTAAAATGTATAATGTAAGTTTTTTGAAAATTTACTCCACTATACCGGGGGAAAGGGGTTCTAAAATAGATGTCTCCTCCATTTGCTTTTAAACCGCTAATAATAACAAAATGTACTTCAAAAACGATAGAAATCGAGTACAGTTCTTATACAACATTTGTTTTACAAGCAGTTGTACACATATTAAATTATAAAATTTGATTTTTATACTACCACTTTGTCGTACATTTAGAAAAATACTGCCCTGCTTCTATGAAGAATATTAAAAATTTACGACCAAAACATACCCAGTTAGACTCTTTAAAATTTTGATAATATCTGTGTTTTCCAGCATTTAAATTTAGTCTTTTCATTTTTAGTGTCGAAAGCATCTATTTCAAATCGTATGGTATTTGTAAAGCCATTTTTACATTACCTTCTAAAACGTTTTGTGCAAAAAATGATAATTTTTCAGAAAAGTGTTTGAAAGCAATGTAAACCATGGTAAAATATATTTATTCATCCTTTTGTCCATGAAAATGAAAATGCATTTAAAAAAAAAAAGATGTAATGAAATATAAATTTGTCTGTGTGCGTGTTTGTGATTGTGAAAAGAGAGATAGAGGAGAGAGATTATATTTTGCATAATTTGTTAACCATTTAATACGTCGTTTTAGAAAAATTCATTGTTTGAAATGGATATATAGTATAATAATGTATATATTATATTAAATTGGTATAATATGAATATCTATCATATATATTACACAACTCTCTCAGTTGTATGACTTTTTTATTGTGTAGCTATAAAGGACATTAATGGGGAGATATCACTTCTAATTCTAAAGATAGATAAATATGTAATAAATCCGAACACACAGAAATAATATCATTAATTTCTAAGGTGTTAAGAAAACATAAAAATAATAAAAAAAAGGTTTTTATATATAAACTGTCTTCATGTTCCGGCTTCACCGAACCCCTTTTTCAAGAATAAAGTATAAGATACAGTACGGTTGAATATAAAGTTAAGTCTAGTTTATTTTTTAAACACTTATTTGTGAGATAATTATTCAAAACAGGAGAAATATAAAAGTGATCTGTAACTTAATATTTAGTCCAGCGATCGGCAACCGCAGTGTTTTCACTGGGTCTCAAACTGATGTATTTCTTTTCTCTAACATTTTGACTGTATTTTTATCTTACATTGAAAAGAAAGAGTGGGGTATTCTATACATAAAATATTTTATTGTTACTATCAATGCATATTTTCTCTGTCGGAAAGAACATGTAATTTGTTATAATATATGAGAATCATAATGTTGTGTTTTTATTGTACTATAAACAGTTTAGCTGCGAAGATCTTGTCACAGTGTATGAATACTGTAACGGAAACTTTTTGTCAAACTTTTTAACTTCACACCTCGTATTAATTCACGAAGAATATATATCACTTTGGTTTGTCAGTGGATGTATGGTTTGTCAGTATCTTCACCTGTGTTACAATATTCTGACGGTTACCTTATACTGCGAAGATTTGTATCGTGTTTAGAAGAAATTAGTATGTTTCCTTAGATCAAAGGACAATATTAATTGTTGAAAATTGGTTATGCAACTTAATGTTTCTGAATGATAGGATAATATTTAATATTATTAATTCTAATATAATGTACTTTTTAACTATTCAAAAATTTTGTATAATTTGTTTGGCACACGAAGTGAGTTTTTAACATGGTATCAACTCTAATATAACGTTCCCGAACTCTTACTTAGTCAATCCGATTTCTCCATTTCTATCCTTCTACGACTTATTTTAAAAATACGTACAGTTTAATTGTTATTTTTGATAATTATATTCGAATCAAACCATATATATATTGTTTGTTATACCTGCATTTTACTGGAAATACTATACGATTTGCAGTGATTATTTTGATAATAAAATATAAATGGTACGTAATGATGTGTAACGCTTCTTTGTGGAAATAATGCACAAAATAATAAAAAAGTATTTTAAGTGGATTAAAGAAAGAGAAAAAGACTTGTAAAAATTTTAAAAATTTAATCTTTTTGCTGAAATTGTACAAAAAAAATATTAAACAATTTACGCATTAAACAATATTTAGATAGTCTTTAAAATATGGTAGCAATTTTTCGTCTAAGAAAACTCCACTATCATAAGGAATAAGGCAAATAAAAGATCTACACAAAATATTTTCAAAGTTTATGCTTTATTTGCTGTATAAATTCATGAAGAAACTTTTCAAATAGCAAAAAATACTCAGTTTTTTTTTCTCAGAAATGTGCTCATGCAACTATTATTGAAAATCTTTTAAAATCATTTTACGTTGGATTTTTTAAAAAGTATTTTGGCTAAAGTTTTTGTGACAATACTCTCTATACTTTTATTTTTATTTATACATATTTGTTTGTTATGAGTGAATGCAATATGATGTATACTTTTTAATTTTTTTAAATTAAATTTAAACATAGTAAAGACGAAAAATATTTCATAATTTTTTTTTTTATTGTGATTGTATTTGTAAAGTTCATTTTGCTTTAATTATAAAAAGATCTGGAAAATATATGTTCCAGTACTACAAGTATTGGACATTTCCATGTATATTCCATTTATTTTACTATATTTACAATAAATACAAAACTGTTTTAATATTTAAATATTGCAAACAATGTTTGTGCTGTCAACGTAATACAGTAAAAATGTGGATTTATCCATTGTTTTGCTAAATGTGAATCTTTTTAAGTTTTATTGTTATTACTAGTTAAGTTTTAAGTTTTATTACTAGAAGAACTTCCGGTCCGAGTAATTTTGCAGGAATAAAATAATTTTTCGTGCAGAATTTTACCTGTGTATTACCGATACATTCTTAGGCATGTTTTTGTCCCCAAGAATATGTGAGGGGGGGTTTACAAAAAATCGTTTATGAATGTTTGTCAAAGTCCCGAAATTTTCCAATGTACAAAATATAACCTCTATGGCCCTGATAGATTTTGAGATATGATTTCATCTCCCCTCGTTTCCTCAAGCTTTCAGAAGAATTTTTTAATAATCTTTATTATTTTTTACACTTTCGTATTTTCCGATGATGTAGCGACGGTAAGAAAAACGACCCGTTTTAATTGTTAATATCCAATATAACAAAATTTCTCTTCTTTTCATTAAACTTTGGCCATTGTAACGCAATTTCTCATAATTATTTTATTT
Source organism: Maratus speciosus (assembly GCA_963932465.1). Lineage (NCBI taxonomy): Eukaryota > Metazoa > Arthropoda > Arachnida > Araneae > Salticidae > Maratus > Maratus speciosus. The sequence goes on along the minus strand of OZ010790.1, from coordinate 416,663,251 downwards.
ATCATTATTATTATTTTGTAACTCTTTTTCTGTGTAATAATACTGCCTTTCTGTTACATTAAGCGATTTCAAACAAACATTATTTTCATCGGGACTTTAAATTTTAATAATATACTCTCTTTTTAATATACTCTCTTATATTTGGCTCTTTCATCCTCTTTATAAAAAAAATAAAGGAAGGAATTTCGAAAGATATCCATTGGGTGTTTTATTTTTGCTATTTATAAATAATATATTAAGATTTTTAGAATATATGCGTGATTTTTTTAAAATTATTTTTTTTACAATTGATAGTTTAAATTTGCTATACCTTTAGATCAAAATGAATTTAAAATATTATTTTTAATGAGATTTAATATATATATTTTTAATTTTAGAATCAGTTTATTATGTTTTTGATTTGGCTGATATTCTATCCTTTTTTAATAATCCTAGTTCATAAGATAACATTCTATTCACAATGAATCTCTAAAAGAGGAAATTTTCATTACGTCATTTTTTGCGGGCGTAACATAGAGATTCCGCTTACATAGAGATTTTTGTTTGCATAAATAGATACACTAATGGATATACTTTTTGTCTTTTTTTATTTATTTTATTTTATTTTATTTATTTATCTTTGTAGGATATATTTGTAGTCAACAATAAAACATTTGGGCTGGTGTCTAGTGGGAGCTAATAAGTCCAGGCAGATTTTTGACGAAATCTTAACAAATTTTAATATTCTTGAATATATATGAAACAGAACAGGTATTTGCAGTTTAAGGGTGATTTTAAACAACATAGCCAACCGTCTATGGGCTTTTTTCTTTTTTATTCAACATCGATGCAAGATTCCGCTGACCCGGATTTCCATAGCATACACCCTCCTCAGTGGCACATCTGCTCACAAGTGCATCAAAGTGACTTCTGCCTAATTCTCACGATTTTAATTGTAGGCTCTGTACTTTTCTTATTGTTTCGGCCGTTGGGTTTTCCCTTCAGGAACCTCATCTAAGATTTCGCTTGGCTAGGCTTTTCGATGTTCAACCGTACCTCTACATTTATTTATTTATATTTTGAGTGCACGTTTATCAGGACCTGTCATGTAAAAAACAAAAGGCATGATAATAGTAGTAATGAAACTATTCTCAAGAATAAAACTTGGAAGCAATACTTACGCAATCAAAGTATTTGCAATAAAAATTGAACTTTCTGACAAAAACAAAAATATAAAAGTATTTATTTATTTATTTCATTTAGACTTCTGCCAAAAAGTTAGATGAAAAATTACAGAAAAGAGGCATTACAATTTTTAACATTGATATGTACATTATTTCAAAAATTAATTACATTATTTTCGTCATATTAAAATGGAAAATCAATATTTCTTCCTTAGTTTGGTGAAGAATCGGGATTTTTAATTAAGGATATACCTAATGATTTTAATTTTAAAATGCGTGTATAAAAATACGAAACAGATGTAATTATAATGAATATCTTGTAATTCGCCTTTTTAAGATTAAAACGGAGTTATTATCAATTATTATGATCAAAACATTATCAGTATATATGAAGTTGTATTGGATCTGATGATGACAAATTTTAATTATTTAATAATGATTTAAGAAGTACATTCTTAAAGATAAGATGAATTTTCTGATGTTAATAATGTGAAGTAGGGTTTACAGATGTCGAAAATTTCCTTCAGGTAGAAGTAGAACGAAATCAAGTTTAAATGAATGGATTCCTATTAGCTTCTTTCATAGCACTAAAAATAGAATTCCTATTAGATATAGTTCAGTATGCAACGCAAGTCATACATAAAGTCCGGATTATGTGCTTTATCAAAGTAGATAAATATACAAGCAAATTTGCTTTAAAGATATTATTTTAATATGCATTCGAAAATTTTCCTTTATCTCTGTTTTTAGATTGTCACATATTTCAGTGTGCGTAGATGTGCAAGATATAAGAAATAACAAACCATTTTAGTAATAAATTCTAACATATATGCATAAATCTATATATATATAATGTACACCTTATTTACTCGTGTATAATGAAGACTTTTTTTTTTCAAAGTTTTAAGTTTATAATTTGAGGTGCGCTTTATACACGAAATTTTTCACAAAGCTATGTAAGAATGCTTTCATTATATCACTGAAAAAATTACGTTACTATTGCCATCAAATTTTATGACTATAGAAATAGTAAGCAAAATAAAAAGTTAGGTGAAAGATCTATAATTGAGTCAAGAGAAATTTTACATTATTTAATGGAACCAGTGTCGTGGCGTGAAAAGTTTCGGTGGTCATCGCAATTATTTAAGTTTGTGGTGAAAAATTATTAACTCTAAAATTCAATGGTTAAATGTTCAAAAAAGAAACTTTAAATCTTACCTTCACTTATACATGAACTCCAAATGTTCTGCTAAAACTGGATCGTAGAGTTTTAAAAGCTTATTAAGAGTTTTAAAATATTGCTTGGTCATCGCCGCATCCAGCGATGACCGGACGCCACGCAACTGAATGGAACGTAGCTTGGAGCATCATTAACTACGTTTGTAAATAACTCTGGTACAGGTACATTTAGAAGTATATCTTTGCAAGCATTTCTGACGTTTCATGTCAAACTTGGCTATGGGGCCGATTACGGAAGATTAGGAAGATTTTATTGTATGAAAACTGGAGGATTATTTTTTCAGGAATACGTCATCAAGTTTTTTTTTTTCAGGTTAACGATTACATTATTCCAACTGCTCTACAAAAGGAAAAGACGTTGAGTATGACGCCATTTTAATTTTATTCAAGCAAATATTCTTCAAAAAAACACTTTTTATGCTTCACTTTTCTTTCATATGAGTACCAAGTTAAATGCACTTTTTTGTCTGCAAATGATTTATTACATTTCTGACTGTATTTACTCTACTAGAATTCAAAGAAAAAACTCGTAGTAGACTTACTAGAATGCTTTTATTTCGAAATATAACGCAACATTGAGTGAGAATGTAGTGAAGTTACCAAAACCAAACATAGCGCCAAGTTGAGAGGTCTGGAGTTCAAGTCCTAACAAACGAAAATGAACCACCCAAACATCATTTAATTTCAATTGTCAATTCTGCAATCATTGTAATGCTCTCTAATTTAGTAGTGTGTTGACTAGAGGGCATTTTAATTTCTGTTATCATAAAGATCTCATATCCTTACCAAACTCAAAAATGAATTACCAACTAAAAGAGCTGCTTCTGCGCCGAATTTTGTTCAACGCATAAAATAATATAATATCGCAATGGAGTTTGCATCGTTTTCAACAATGCGGAAGGACATTCCAGGTGAAGTTTCATATTGCTGAAATTAGAAGGTCAAGTTCCCCATTTTGTTTCATTCAAGGTTCGTTTGGGAAAATGGCCCAGTACAGCGTGCGCAGTCTGCCAGTTAAACATATATAAATTAATAGAAATAAATAACTATTTGAATATATGACAAAACTATGTAATATATGCATTTTTAATGATTTTTTTAAAGTTATGCATTTATATGCATTTTTTTTTTCAAAAAATTAGCCAAAATATTCAAATGCATATACGGCAATTTCATATAATGTGGGCTCTAGTCATATGTATTCACTATAAAAAGTATTCCAAAATATTTTATTTCTACTTTTTGTTATGTTAATGAAAATATAATAAAACCAACATAAAAAGTAACAAGTAAACTACAATTTTCTTTTCTCTAAAAATATTACATTTATTTACTTTTTAATACTTTAACCGGGAGGTGTTACTATGTTTATTCTACAATGGATTTTGAAGTATTATGTTTATTACCGTATTTTATGGAAGAAAATTCCCGTTGTAAGCGCCGCACTCCTCAAAATTGGTCTGAATAAACTTAAAAATATCGTAATCGCCACACCCGTCGTAAAATCCACACCTGTGGGAACGCTACTTTTGTTGACAGTGTCTCATTGATCAAACTTTAATCAAAGTTTTCTAAACAGTGTAAGGTGCCACATTTTTAATAACTTCAGAATCTAAAATTTTAGTTTAAATATTTAAATCAGGTTTTTAATATTTTTATGCATTTTTTTTTTAATTAAAGAAACGTCAATTGGTATTAAAACCATCCAGAGCGCGGTACGCGGACCCCTTTCCTTTGGCGCTCCACATTTTTTTAAGTGGTCGGCGCAACTTAGAACGCTTTTCATGACGCTGTTTACGTCGCACCCACTTTAGTCCTTTTTTAGTTTTTATTCGAAGCCCTCAAATCTGAGTCGTCAATGTCTGAGTGGAAGAGTTGTAAATTTTCTTTGTGCACCTATATGGGTCGGTATCATCATTGAAAATGTCACAGTTTTCCTTATCGGCAAAGTCAGAAAGTTCCTCCTCGTTGAGCAGGGGACTTGAGAACAGTCTTAAGAAATTTTTACTGTATCCCAATTTTACGCGCACGAAAAAAAAAATGTAAACTCCGCACATGGTGTAAATGCCGCACTTGACAAAAAAATTAACTTTTAAACTAGTAAACGCTTCGGCGTTTCTTCCATAAAATACGGTATATGAAAAATCCGATAATATTTGATAGATCTTAACTCTTATAAAACCTGACTACACGGAAAGAACGATTTTGTTAAAACAACAAAAAAATAGTTGTGCCAACCAAATTTTGCCCCGACCAAATACTTTTTGTTGGACTGACAAAATCATTTGATTAGTCGAACCAATATTTGGTCAGTCCAACCAAACATTTTAGCTGGGGCTATATTAACAAAATCTTTTTTTTTTCCGTGTATTCTGTAACAGTCCGAAAAGTCTTCTCAAAATTATTATAAATACGTTATTCAATCTTTCCGAAATGTTTAAGGTTTTTTGCACATTATTAATCTTTTGAGATAGGATGATTTTCCCCAACATGGTTTATTAGTGAAAAATTGCAGACCCAGGTATCGGCCGGAGTGGCTCAGTGGTAGAGCAACAGCCTAGTACGTTATGGTCCCAGATTCTATTCCTGACCCTGTCTAATTTTCACTCCCGTTGGGTTTATTGTATTTATTGTATGTATGTCAGTATAATATTTATATAAAGGGTAACTCTAGGATAGATGGCCAGTCTAAATATCTCCAAAACTATATCATAGAGTGCAATATAAGCATTATTCGTATGAAATAGTTCAACGAGTTTATTTATTGCGACGTGCAGTTGTGTTTTTCGATTATAAAAAATAAGTGTAATTTTAATGTAAATTAAATAGGTGGTTGATTTTTTTTTTTTTTTTTTTTTTTTTTTTTTTTTGACTTAGGTATCTGAATGTTTTGCAGTACGTACATTACATATTTTTTTTTTACTATATGGACTTTTAAGGGGCATATATAATCTAATCTTTACTTCTAAGACTAAAACAAAGACGTACAATGGCTATTGATGCTTTAAATTGGGCGACCATCAGTCTTTCAATTTAAGGAGAGATGGCCACATGAAATCGAGGAGAGATGGACATCTTTAATCAATATTTCAAAATTATACTTAGTGATGATTTTAACTAAATGTAATTAAATTTAAATTAAATATATAACGTTTACGTTTATAAATATATTAATTGATATAATTATTTAAATTTTAATTAATATAAATATTTTAATAATAATAATAATAATAAGACCTAACGATTTATTTGTTTAAGAAAATACTGATACACGTCGGAAACTTTCATAACAGAAATTGATAAAGTTGATATATAAATTAAATTAAAGTAATAAACCTACAATTAACGCGAGAAAAAAAAACACGACAATTACAGTAGAGAAGTAAACGAAATACATTTAAATTATCAGATTCTACAGATTCGAAGTAAATAGAATTGGATTAGGATCACTGTGCTGGTTGTGCAAAACAATATAATATCACATCCAAAAAGAATGTCTGGATACACTGCATAAGTTACAAGAAGTGGTTCCATGAAACGTGTACAAATTATCAAGACCTTTGCCAAGCATGTGGTAAGATTTTACGAAAAGTGAAGTACTGAAATTATACTTCAAATTTTGTTTATTCGAGTTTTCTTCCCTCATTTTCCATCATATAACTGCATCTTTACAAACTGCTATATGTTTTTCATGATTAATTATATGAAATGTGTTATTTTTTTTGCTATTTAAATTAACTTTTTCCTTCTTGTATTGGATGGCCATCTCACCTCGGCTTTAAGGAGAGATGGCCATCTACCATCTGCCATTTAAATTTCAATTTTGTTTAACACTTTTTGTTTTAAATATTTAATTATTTTTTGCGTAAAATATTATTAAATATATGTATAGGAAATTTAAATATGCATCAATATTTCTTGTATTTGCATTCTAAGAATTTACTAGAGTTACCCTACCTTTAATTGGAAATGATGTTTAAAGCAACACAATTTTTATATTATAAAAGACAATTTTTTGTTATAAATTACTGCAGTGTAGAAACTATTTGGTAATTACATTATCTGTTTCTCGACATATGCACATTTAAATATTAAAAATGCTAAATACAAGACATTTCACATTAAAGTAGCGAATAAATAATTACACTTTCTCCTATGAAACAAATGATACAAAAATAATACTGAATAAATATACATAAATATTTCATCTCCTAAGGTTATATTCGTTCCAGCGCTTTTGTTTTCCTAAGAGTCAGATGTCATGTAGTAAACTTCCAGCTTTGCCACATTCTTCGCTTAAGTGCATTTTTTGTTTCGAGAAAAAATATGCATTAAAGTATTGATTAAGTATTAACTATTATTGTGAAAAGTCCTGCATTTTGAATAGCCACAGATTGTTGAAACTTAGCCATGCACTCTGATTGGATTTGAAACAAGAAATATATAGAAATGAATAGTTATTTATTTTAATAGAATTGTTTTTATTTACATGTTCAAACTGAAAGAAGGAAGGTTGAAAAGAATGTTTATTTTTTCTAGTTTGGTTGGGTGCAAACTCAAATAATTGTCTATTCACCCTTAAATATTAAAATCATTTTTCTAAAGATAATTTTAGGTATATTGGATCTCAAGGTAAAAAAAGAAATATCTCAAAGGGATAGTCAAAGAAATAGAAGTCAGCTTTTGCGTGCGAAGTGTTTCGAAATGTAACCAGGCACTCACAGGGAAAAATGGGGAAATGGCGGTCACCTAACGTAGTTTTATCCGTACAAGTCTTAATTAAAAGTTATTGTGTTCAGACCACATGAATGTCATTAAGAATGTTATGCACTTGATAGAAATATCGTGAATATTTTTTAACTTATCATATTATAATTAAAATTCGGTTTTTATAAAATTGTGTCTTTGAACAGCATTACTTTTACCTTGGGGAGGGGGGTGCAGTATATAAACTTTAAAAAATATCTATCTATATTATAAAGGACAAACATATCTGTGCGTAACGCATACGTCATTTTGCGAATGGCAACACTTTGAAATTTGAAATAAAATTTTGGTTTTGCAATTTTCTCTACTGCAAATTTTTAAATTTCTAAACATTGCACATTTTAAATTTTTACACCGCCGTATAAGGAAAAAAATGCAATTTGTTTGAAAGCTGTATCTCAATTTATTTTTGAGATATTAATTTTTTTGTAGTTTTTAATACCATTTTTCTTATTGTGGCAACAAAAGTACCCCATTTGTGTTGAAAGTCGTTAAAAGTAAACGGAAAATAGTCAAAAATAAGAGATAAAATATCTTTTGTTGCCATTTTCTTATAAAACCTGAAAAAAACAGTTGAAATTAAAATATGGGCCTACGTCAAGAATATCGTCTGTTATTACGTGATAATGAAGTCATATACATACTTTTCTATAGACGAAGTTTAAGACTGGGATTGTAAAAGTGGATTGCGTTAGCGGATGCAAATTATGTCATTTTATAAAAAAGCGTGTATTTTAATTCTTAAACCTGAATTATGTTTTGTAGAAGTGCGTCATTTTTACAATCCAGCTGCTTTCAAATTCTTCACAGGTGAAAATGCTTCACTTTTGAAAATAATGTAATCGAAATCGCACACTGATAAAACGTAATGTTAATTTTTCCTAATTTTATATAATCTATATATTTAAAACACAAATGTATTTTTCAGTCATCCGTCCTGATCTTTCTGCTGAACCAATTTTACTAATATATATATATATATTTTTTTTTTTTAACTTAAAGCTGTTTATTTGTAGATATGGTCGCACTAGGTTTTTTTTTTTTAATATCCCCACTTTTATATTTTAATTTTAAAAGCATTTTATGACATTTCTTTATGGTGAAAATTAGATAGCTTTCATTATTGCAGACAAGAGAGAAATAATGAGGTATTTTTATCTTTATTCATGCTATTTTCTGTTAAAAATTCAAAATTGTTGATAAAAATTGTTGTATAGGGTTTAGTGTCGCAAAATTCCATTAGGGGCATATTAACGGAAAATGGTACACTGCTACTGAAAACACGCATTTTTTCTCATACATTTTCTATATTGTTTTTCTTTCTGCATGTGTACTGATACTAAGTTTCAGACACTAGGCGAAATGCTTATTTAAGGGGAAAATAAGTCCTATTAAAAAAAAAAAAAAAAAAACATCATTTTTTAGATAAAACTAAACATTTTAACACAAATGCGTCTAAAAAACATATATTACAGAAATTCTTTACTCTTCGGAATTGAGATTAGAATCTCAAGTAAAGAGTGCGTCTGTTCACATAAAAGAAGTTGCTGACAATCGTGACTTGAAGTTTTGAGTTAAAATGATTTCTAAATGATCAAGCAAAATACAAATTTTTTAAAAATGATGAATATAGATATGAGAAATGCGTATGCAAATTTTGAGAAGGTAAAAATTTTTTGTTTTTCATTCCGGAATACCAAGCATAGGAGCCTCAATTGATAACCACATCCTAATAACTGATCTTTATCATATTTTACTGATTAAGTATCTATATTATAAAGAACAAACGTATATGTGCGTAACGCTGATGTTATTTTGCAAATGGAAACACTTCACGATCAAATTTCGGTCTTGAAATTTTCGCTACTGCAATTTTCTAATCTTCTGACAGTCGTACATTTTCAATTTTCGTCGCATAGGGAAAAAATTTACTTTCAAATGCAATTTGTTTAAAAACTGTATCTTAATTGACTGATGTATAATATTTTCTAAAATAATTTTAAGCATGATTTTTTTAAAAGTTTATCTTATCACGTGCCGGTTTCAATGCATGATAATAATAAACATTTTGCACATAAAACAACAAACATTTTTCAGCATTTGTTTTACTATTTTTGCATAACGAAATTAATACTTCCTTTATAAAGAAATAAAAGAATAATATTAAAAAAAAACACCAATCTAACATATTTGTGAGAGACAAATTAACGAAATTAATACTTCTTTTATAAACAAATAAAAGAAAAATATTGAAAAAACACAAATGTAACATATCTGTGATCATACAATTTAAATTTTTAGATCACAAATAGTATTTTTTTTTTCAAATGGAATTTGTTTGCAAAGTTCATCTCAGTTTACTTATTGTCTATGGCTTTAAAAACAACTATAAAGCATGAAAAAAAAGCAGAAAAAAGCATGAAATTTTTTTTAATTGATCTATATCGCGTGGACCTCGATTACGAAAGATTAATCCGATTGCCCTTAAAACAAAATAAAGAGTTCTTCATTTTCTTACGGCTAATATCCATTAAATAAAACATCCCTATGAAAAATTAAATAAAATAATATAAATAAAACACATATTTAACAGACATGTATAAGCTCTGAAATTATCAGAACATAAAAGGATGCCATAAGTAGCAAAATATTAGTCAAATAACTCTTAGCATGCGGCTAATAAGAAAATATCCTTTTGATAAATTTCAAAAAACTATTTGATTGTATAATTCGTATTTTCCATATGAAAAATGCTTTTTTAATGTAAGTGAGCAATCAAAAAATTTATTGCATATAAAAAAATTATTAGTTTTCAATTAAAAAATAAAATAAAATAAAATAAAATAAAATAAAATAAAATAAATAAAAAATGTTTTCACCTATATTCTTTAACCCGGAAAGCCCGGGTACAATCCCCTAGTATATATAAAAGCCGTTCTCTGTGTGTATGTCCTTTATACAAATCTTCAATTTTGACGGATTTGCACGAAACTTCATTTACATAGGCTTTAGAACGTGGAAAAGAGCACTGTCTACTTTAAAAAATCATCAGAACACTATTTATCCCTTTTTTCTACCATGTTCCGTAATTTAGAAATATATCTTTTTAATTTTCTAATTAAATCGTTTCTTTCCCGTTGCCACACCCTAAAAAATGACACAATAATGTGAAAAAAGTAACGATAACGCGTTGCTATATTTTTGCATTTTTGAAATTGACGTCATTCTAAACAGAAAACGCACATTATTTATATATAAAATAAAAACTTCAACTATAAGAGCGGTAAAATGACGTAGCACCTTAATTTAATTGTTTTTTAAAATTAAAATATCTACTTTAATACAAACAGTCAAATTTCATGAAAACAATTTAGGAACAAGAAAAAAAAGGCTAGATATGACCTCACATTCCATCAAATCTTTTCAACGTGTAGTCAACTCACCGTAAATAAATGGATCCTATATTTTGTTTACTTCTTCGATTGTATACTACAGCCATAATCTGTTAAGTTCGTGTTTTATTTTATGTTATTTTTGGCGTTTTAATTTCGTTTGACAATTTAGTTATTGAATATTACACGAAAACAAACAAATTTTAAATTAGTTACAATGTTTTTGAAAAATTGAGTTAATATTTTGTAGTTGGATTGCAAGCATATTTAAAAAATATGCATGCTTGAAAATTACTTTAAAATCCATAAAAAGAACTGTAAATTGAGATAATAAACATTACAAACAAATCTTACTGAAAGTACTTTTGTTTTCTATAAGACGTTGAAACAATCGAATGTGCGAGGTTTAGAGGTTAAATTGCAGTAAAAGGGAAATTAATTATTGTGTTAGGTTGTTGCCACAGAAAATATGATACCAGGTTACTCATGGACATGTCTTTTCTTTATACTATTGCATTAAGAGTAAACGAGTTCATTTTTTCGTAATCGGGTTGCACGTACCTTTAAAAATATCCATGCTTGAAAATTGCTTTAAAATCCATTAAAATCAGAAAATTGAGATACAATTTTGAAACAAATTTCATTTGAAAGAACTTTTTTCTATTTGACATTGTAAAAAATAAAATTGTGTGATGTTTAGAAATTAGAAAAATTGGAGTAAAGGCGCAATTTATGGGTTACAATTTATGGGGCACAATTTATGGGCACTGACATAGTGTTTGTACTTTATATATATATACCATGCAAACGAGAATTTCACTAAATGCTGAGCGATTTGGTGGAATTTTTTTTTTTTCGTATTGTGAGGAAAATCACACATTTTTCTCTTACATCCGGCAAAGATAACGCGCATTCTGTTATTAAATCTCAGGGATTTTACTATGGTTGCGAGACAATAACGTCATGTTTTCTGATTGCCTTTTTAACGTTTTGTGGATGGGAATGGATGCACAAGTTTTAGTTATTGTAATTGCCGTATTATTTCGTTTTAATTTATTTTACCTGGAAGGCTCCTTATAATTGACGCGGGCGAAGCCGGGTAGTTCTGCTAGTATATTATAAGAGAAGAAATTACTAAAATGATAATTCTAATTATTTTCGTTTTATTTGTTGAAACACGATGACAGTTGATTTTCTACATTAGTACAAATTAGGCTAAATTGAAATATATATTATAATCGGGTAAATAAAACTACATTTTAATTAATTTTTCAACTACTTTTCAGCTGTGAAAAAACTAAACATTATATTAAAACTACATTGCCTACAAATGAATTAACTTTCACCGACAGATTTATCTGCGTTTGTTTCTGGTATTAATTCTTCTTTTCTTTTCTTTTCTACTTCAAGCCCACTAACAGTCACTACCCCCAAAGCCACGTAATATTTCTTAACGTTAAAACAAAATATCAAACTACTTTACATTTTCAGCGTAAAGTGTCTAGTTAAAATTACAATCATAAATAAAATGCTTTCCATGGTCCATCATGCACAAAAGGAGATTTACCTTTATAACATTTTAAACCTTAGAAATTTAAAACTTTTTTGAAAAATATCACTATTGTTATGGTTGATTTTTGCAATAAACAATTTTAAAATTTTACTATTTAAAAATTTGCAAAACTTTTCCTGTGTTACTTTTTATTTGATTAGAATATCCTAAGAAAAAAAACTTAATTCTATGAAAATAAATTAGCAGCTTTTTTTTTTTTTTTTTGTACTATGATTGCATGACAATCATGCACAAGAGAAGATTTACTTTAATAATATTTTAATCTAGAAAAATATTACTAACGATTACAATAGATTTTCGCAACCAACAATTAAAAAATTTACAAAACTTTTCTTGTATTAATTTTTATTCGGTTTCAATATGCTAATAAAACTTAATTCTATGAAAATAAAACAGCAGCTTTATTTTGTACTATGACTCTATATCTCTCACGAAGTTTCCAATCGGGGTGTATATCTCTACTCTGCAATAATTCAAAATCCTTCTCTTTTCGGTATAATAGTTAATAATCAATCAGAACCTAAATGCATATTTTTCAAGAAACAGAAAATGTACTTAAGCAAACAATGTAGCAAGGCTGGAAGTTCACAGCGTGACATCTTACACTTGAGAAAACAAAAGCACTGGAACGAATATGACCTTAAGAGCTGAAATATTTATGTATATTTATGTTTGAGCTATTTGTTATCATAAGAGGAAAGTAACTATTTGATCAGTAAGTATTTTCATGCTATCGTATTTACCTGAAGATTTGCCTGAAGATTATTTCTAAGGAATTTACATTTTAAATAGTCATAAAATTAATTATTTATTTCGTTTCCTTTAATGCAGTTTTATGCGAAAAATTGATGTTTTAAAAACTAAGCGTGTAAATGAAAAACTAAATTTGAATCTCCTGAAAATTAGCTTAAAAAATGTAAAAAGCCATAAATTTTTCACAACTCAATTTTATACAAGTATTGATAAGGATTATATTAGTATGTACTTAAATATTTAACATTTTTTACAGAAAAAGTAATAAAAATAATTTACATTTTTTAGCGGCCATAATTATAATTGCCTGAAAATTAAGTTTAAATAAAGTGCACTTATTCGAATCACTGTTTATCAGAAAAATAGGCATGAAATTTCTAATATCAAAAGCATATTTGTTGGAAATAGAAAAATAATTTAATAATATCTAAACGATAATTCATGATATAAAAAGCCACAAATAACTCGCACAACGAAGAAGGGATATAACAGTTAAATCTCCTCCCAAATGCATTCAAAACAGATATTTGAGTTCAGTGCCTCTAGATTAGAGACACTTGATTACAAATTGGTATTCCTCTTATTGCTTTGATAATATTTTCCTCATAAGGGGGCATGGTTTCAACGAGTCAATGAAGTATTTCAACATCTGATAGAAATTCCCTTAATCAGTATAACAAAATGGTATGAGAGGACGTATTTGCACACCCTTTTCAAGATTATCCTAATGATATTCAAAAGGGTGTAAATCCGAGTTTTTTAATAGTCATTTCAGTAAAGAGACTTCAGTGGAATTATCCTAAAACTCTATTATTGCTAGCGGAGCAATTGGCAGGAGAAATTTTTCTGCTTAAAACTCAATTTCTACACGGATGGCAGAAAAGCATAAAAAGAAGAAAATTATTGACCAGATTATAGTCTATGTACTTAGAGGCAGAGATAGTATTTTGTACAATTACCATAGGTCCCAAACATTAGCATAAAAAACAGAAAAGCATCTACAGTCGCCGCTGCGTCAACTTTACTTTGTATGCTTCCAACCTTCCATGATAGATCTATGGTTCTATAAACATTACGCCATACTCTACCAGTATAATTGAACTCATCACTCTAGAAAACTCATTATTCGATATGTATATTCGACTCATCACTCCATACAACTCGGCACTAATCGTCACAGGCCCATGCAAGATGGTTAGCCTGGTAACATGCATTTACAAGTGATACGCATCGGGCCAAAATGATAATGACGCTAAAAATTGTAAAGAACTACAATTTTTATTCAATTCTAATATTAATAAACACAATAGAATACGGATTTATAATCCTGTATTTTTCATGTTTATTAAAAATTGTAATAATATGTTAAAAAATATGATATAAGAAGAATTATTAAAAGTTTTAATGGTCATAATTATAAAGGCATGCTTATAAGCTCGAATAGATGCATTTTAATAAGAAATGTAAAGTCGACATGTTTCGAATGAGTTTTAATTATTATGAGGTGTATATAGCTCATCTTGGAGGCAAATAGCATCATTAAGTGCTGTAATGGATGTATATTGTTCGCATTTAAATAAAAAAAAGTTCACTATTTCATCGAATTCAATTTTTCCATAATGACCATATCAAGCGATCGAGGTGACCAAGCACATAATAAAATATTTTATCAATGAACCACCTTTTCGTAGCTTTTCAGGTATGACACGATGCCTTATCTTGTTGAAAAATGCATATTTTCTCTCTTAAATGCAACCTTATTCCAAAATTTGTGCTTTATAAAACACAAGTGTACACTTTTAAGTTTATTTTCTTATAATCAGTAACTTGATTAATCTGATCTTCAGGTGACACAGCACTCAAAACCACTACTGTTTCTTCTTTATTTTGGCGACTTCATGCAACTTTTCTAATCTTCCACAAATCGTGCCGGTATTAACCTATGACTTCAGACTGATGAAAGACGGTTCAATCTTGATGGGCCTAAAGTTATACGTTAAGGGAGCTCAGGGCTTGATCGATACCGAAAAACATGTAAACAGAGCTCTCGCTTGGAATCCATATAAAAACAGAAGTATTCAATGTAACTAATTTAAACTTCCTGATATTTTTAAGGTACGTTTGTAGTCTTATAAAATTATAAAATGAAGTACTTCAATGTAATAAAAGAAAAAATACAGCAAAATCTATAGAGCACAATTTCCGAAAAAAAAATTAGGTGTCATATCACCACCCGCCAGATATCTTAACGTTGAATTGACATAAGAACCTAATTTTTGCTTTAAAATGATCAGGAAACTTTACTCTATAGAATGAATTAAGGATGTAACTCTCACTCAAAGGAAACCTTATTAAAAAAACCTCTCAAATTTGAAAATTTAAAAAAACCTAAAAAATACAAGTTTTTTTTCCCTTATAAATACGCAAAATATTAAACTATCTAAAATATATTAATTCATTCTATAAATAATGAAGCTATGTGCATTCAAAAAAAATTTTCAGCCAATCCATCAAATAGTTTTTTTTAATCTTACGGATAGTCGTCAAAAATCAAGTTTTGAGAAAACGTGACTTAAAGTTGCAATTAAATGGTTGTGGCTATGAAAGTGATTGTTACATAAATGCTTATAACTTCATTAAAAATGCAAATATTTTTATGCGGTTTTTTGCACTGTGTTCAGAAGTAATTGAATAATCAAAATAGAAACTAAAAAAAAAATCAATTTTTTGAATAGTTTTCAAGCCCTGAGCCCCTTTTAATACACACACGATTTAAGAAGGAATAGAAACGTTGCATGGATCTATCAAAATAGAGGAGGAACTGTGTCAGCTCAAGTTACAAAACAGATTTAGTTATTGTTTCGAAGAAGAATGAACACAAAGATGTATACGTATATTTTAGAACCGAAAATTTTGGCATATGGTGACTGTCAGGAGGTGAAATATTGATATTGCAATGAGATATTATCATCGTGCCATACGTTAAAAACTATGAAGAGCTAGTTCAAGGATAACAATGTTCTATTGTTAGACTAAACGACATAAACTTTATAAAATATTACTAGTGCAATGGTGAGTTTTTTTTTTATGTAAATGATAAGCAATGCCCACGTAATACCGAGTTTAGTGAAGTTATTTGCAATCACTGGCCAGATATATCTGCATCATAATTATCAAAAATTGCTACAAGTACGTTGAACCGTATGTCTAAGCGTCTTTAAAAAACTAATTAATTTTCTTAGTAAAATTGCTTCTATACGAACTTAAAAACAAAATTTAATAATTATGGCCGTTAAAAAATGCAAAATATTTTTATTACTTTTTCTTTAAAAAAATGTTTAATATTTAAACACAACTTATTTAATCCTTATCAATACTTATATAAAATTGAATTGTGAAAAATGGATGGCTCTTTACATTTTTAGTGGATCCGTATACTATTGGTCATTGGGTGTCTCTGGTGCGTATTTTGCTCTGTAAGACCATTTAATGGAGCGAAGGTTGCACAATCTGTATACTGATTATCTGCATGTCTCCCTCATTGAATGGTCACCTGATCTAAAGTTTACTGGTTATGAATTTGAAGTTCTAAGGTTCAGCATACTTTGAAGCTGAATCTTAGAACTTCAAATTCATTTATAAGTGCGTATTCTTTATTATTATTCCCTTTTCCATGATCGATGTATTCCTGCCCTTTTTTATGATACTGTGGATTGAAAAAACCCATTCTATAGAGCTCATTCTTAAATTTAACACCGATATGGTAAGCACCTATTATTTGTCTTATTTTCAATCTAAGTAGTCTAAATTGTGCGTTTATCTTCTAATGTAATTTTTAAAAGTTGTTTATAGAACTTTATACACTCTACTACATATATCATATGACAGCGTCCGCACATGCAAAGGAATCTAGCAGTAATTCCACCTTTTTTTCATAACACTGTTTATCTCTAACTTACCGGCATTTAAGTGTGTAGTAGACACAAAAGAACTTATTGTTACGATGAATAAATATTTCCTGTAAATTACAGAAAAAGAATAGCTAAAAATATAGTTTCAATTTATTTAATGTTTCATACGAGAAATGCTATTAGTACAAAATGAAGACGAGAAAGAATGTGACCACTTGTATCTTTTCTACTGTTTTTCTCTTTCTCTTTTATTAATTTCTATTTTAAAGAAAAAAAATCTATGAAACAGTTTTTATTAAAAAGCCGCAACTTTAATTTTTTAGTGCGTATTTTGCTTTACATTATATAGTGGCAAATGTCTCAGAATGCTTGAGAAAACAGCGAAATAAAAGTTTCACATTTTTCGCACAGTGCTGTGTTTAACTGCGGAGCAAACATTCGAACCATGCTTTCTCCTTCAGATACAAATTTTCAAAAAACACAAAAAAAAAACTGATAAATTGGAAAATAACTCGTATTTAATTCTAATTTTTATTGTGTATTTTTATTACTGATTATTAGAAAGAACTGCAAACATACATAAGATATTGAACCTAAAACAAATTAATAAAATGCATTTAATATTTGGAGAAATCACGTTTTGACAGAATTCAGAGGAGGGAACATGTTTTGAATGTTTGCCAAGTGGATAAAACGCTTTTTGAATGAAATAACTTCTAACTCACAAATAATACAAAATCATTATTTCATATGATTATTGACTTCAGTTGATTATTTATAAAATAAAATGACAGATTATGGTACAGTCGTGGGGAAAAAAAAGTAAACACCCCCTACTAACTCCTCAACAAATCATCATAGAAGAAAGTGACTGGTATCGAACGATTGGAAATAAAGTCTACTTTTAAATGATGTATATAAAATTTTCTTAGGGGGTCATCTACATATTAAAACGAATCCAAACTTCACTTTTTTCAATGGCAATACCCAATTTTAACGAGATATTTCAAATCTTCGGTTCAACCTATGCCTAGACACCAAATTTCAAGTCATTTGAATGATAAGTTTTTTAATTATAAACATTCAAAATTGAGTGCTTCTAATGTCAAATTATATTTTCATATTTTTATTTATATCTCCCGAAATTATGCTCCTAATGTGCTATTTTTTTTTTTGTGGTAATAATACTAATATACCCAAACATAAATAAGCTGAATTTGCAATTTTTATAATTTTATGATATGAATTATGAATTTAATATTCGAAAAAATTATGAATTGCAACCTACAATTTTTTTGATGGATGTAGATTTATTAAGTCCTGCTTTATGGAAATTCAAAAATTTCACATTTTTCTACCAAGTAGTTTTCAAATTATGCTTAAAAAACGGCAAAATGATGGTTTAAGGGGCCGTCTATGATGGAAGTGAGTAGACATTTTGAAATTTATTCAGCCGTACTGTAATCTAACACGCTTCATTGACTCCTTGAGTGGCGCTTGAGGTGCCTTGATCAAGGAAACGGCTTTCTCGGTTAACAATCCAGTACGGAACTTCAATTTGGATACAGCCCTTAAAATACGCTCGTTTTAAAATAATTAATTTCTCGGAAACTTATGGTACGAATTGCATAAAAATTCGTTTTTAGGCTAATTGAAGGGTGTAGAGTTCATTTATGCTGTCAGAATTGGGTACTGCTATTGAAAAAAAACAAAGTTATTTTTCGTTTTAATGTGTAGGTGGCCCCCTAAGCAAATTTTATATACATCATTTAAAAGTAGACTTTATTTCCAATCGTTCGGTACCAGTAACTTTCTTCTACGATAATTTGTTGAGGAGTTAGTAGGGGGTGTTTACTTTTTTTTTTTTCCACGACTGTACCTAGTAGTATTCACTAAATATTTACTAAATAAATACTCGTTTGCCAAAAATTCACTTCAAATGTTAAGACCAATATCTTCATCTAGACAGTCACACACTTCCCCCTCTTCTTCATTGTAGGCCGGTAAATCATGGATAATGTGGTTGTACCATTTGAAGACATCATCAGGTTGATTTTGCCACTGTTCATCATATATTGCCTTCAAAAGTTTGTCAACATCTTTTTTTTTCAACTGATATGGCGTGGCTAAGAGGAAGAGATTCTAAAACAACCCGTTGACCATGAGCAACAGTAATTCCCTTTTTAAGAAGATTTACACCATTTCTTCAATTAGATCTTGAAATCTATAATTCTGGAAGCTTTTAATCTTAACAGTTCTCTTATTTTTCTCTAAAACAGTCCGTTTCAATTGTGATATGTATGGTAGGTTTTGAAAGTACACATTAAGTGACAACTGTGATTGGCAGACATGAGAAATCACTATTTGACTGAATGCAGGCTTTGCAGGAAACACTCTTTAATTGAAACGCCAAGTTTTAAAATTGGTTTATAATCGGAAAAAAATTTTTTGTTAAAATAACCGGTTATTTCTGTGAAATTTAACACAGGGTTTATAAAACTAACAATAACTCATTTTTTTATTTTTTTTGTGAGAAAACACGGTTTGAATGTTTGCACCTCAACTGTAGATTAATGGCCTTAGAGAATGCAAAGCCTATCCTTATTGAAAAAGCTAAATACAAAATAGGTCATTTTAGACTATTTGTGTGGGGATGAATAATTAGAAATTTGGCTGTCTTCCATTTTACGCTAAAAATTAATTATTTTTATAGAATTTTTTTTTTTTTTGTATTTTAGAGTAAATTGTATTTAAAAACAGATGTCACGGTCAGTTTTTATTGGAAGTAAAACAGGTTTTAAGAAAAACCCAATAATGAATAATTTCATATTTTCATAAATGTCTTGTTCGACAAAGCTTGACATTCAACCATATCCAGGGAAAATAACGAATGCCAGAAGCAAATTGTAAAATTACCTCAACAGAATAACTTAAAGTTATTTAGCGTGATTTTTGTAGAAAAAAATTCTGTTTGTTTAGTTATTTTCAATAAAAAAATTCACGACATGGCTTGAATTCTACATTGCTATTAATTAAATTATTCGATAGGGAACCTGTGAGCTCTGCGTTACATAAAAAATAGGACCCTTCCCCATTTATTAAGTTTTTTTTTCATTCTGATTATTAGTATGCTTTCGAAAGAGACTTAAAATCACAGTTACCAATATATCGTCTTTTTTATTAAAAAAAAAAAAACTTACGTACCACAATTTCTATATATTAACTTTTGTTTTATGCAATCATAGGTATTCTGTGATTAAATAAAATAAAAGTTAAATAGAAATTCTCCTAGATGATAGTTTATTTTAATACCAAGTTGGAAATTGCACATCAAACGTGGCAAATGAGGTGCATTCGTACTATAACTAGTTTTATGTATTTTTTTCACCGCATATTATACTGAATGCATATTTTAGTGCACTTCATAAGTGTATATCTATTTTATTCTGTTCGAAAGGCTGTAACATCATTAAAATGCGCTCGGTAAAACTTTTTCCCATTGGCCGTAATGTAACGGGAAACTTTTGACTGTCCCTGTAATTAAACTAAACATCCGATTTTCATAAAATTTGAAATGACTGGACAAAATTTTGCAACAATTATATATTTAAAATTTCAGACCATTCGGTGGCGTAGTTTTTGCTCTGTTATATGTGGAAGGACAGACAGACGGACAGATGGACGGACTGAACGACGACTATAGTTGCAACGTATTTATATAATTACGAACGCACCTAAAAAAAGGGTAGTGGGTTCTAGTTTGGGTCATATTTTGATGAAATTCGAGCTTATGCATTGGTGTGTATACAGTAGCAACCAAAATTGTGGAAACTTTTCGAAAAGGTGTAGTTTTGAGATTTCTTAGCTCGTAACGCTTCTTTCTGTTTTAGTACCATGGACTAATATATCAGGGGAACACAACTTGCTTAGATTATCATGGAATAGCTTTCCTTTATTTGAATGCAGCCAATGAGCATCAGTGTTTAGAGAGTCATTCAGATGTTATCTTGCCTTTGCATTGAGTTATTCGTCTAACCGTAAGAGTCAACTGTTGTTGTCATGTTTCGGAGAACATTTGAGGACTGTGAAGGGGTTATCCTGACAGTACTTTATGTGATTGACGTCAGAGTTGGGTGTAAAACATAAGCAAATTAAAGAAATGGAACAAAAAGTTGACTGGTCACCTTGAAAGCGATGTAAAATAGTATGAAGAATGGAAAAATATCTCTGTACTCCTTTCAAAAAGCGTTCCACAATTTAGACCACTACTGTAATACTAATGTCTAGATAATATGCAATTGCAATGTGCATATACATTTGAATATTTAGGCTAAATTCATATAAATATTCAACGATTAAAACTAAACATTAAAAAAACATACATTATATAATTATAGGAAAAGATTATGCATTGTTTAAAAAAAGATCCACTTTTGCAGAATATAGATAGCATATTGAGAAAAAGTTTCTATTTCATAGGCTCAATCGTTTTCGATATCGTAAACGCTGCGAACGTTAGAATAACTAGAAAAGCTGGCAGCAGCAGAAAGAAATTATTCTGGAGTGACCAATGAATAAAACATTCCTTGTCCGTGGTGTGTATAAAGTACACTGTTACTCACTACGGATAGCTGAAATGCTCTGTCCGCAAAACTGAGTTGTTTCCTCATACAAGAAACTTAAAAATCTACGAACATAAATCAAAGCATATGCTTTGCTCCTCTTTGTATTAAAAACGATATTAAAAGTATGTACTGGAAAAAAATATAGCAGAAAATAGTTTTAAGAAAATCTGTTTTTTTTTTTTTTTTTTTTTTTTTTTTTTTATTGTAGAATCTGATAGTTTTATTCAAATTGCCGAACTCTGCCTCTGAGCCGGTTAACCCCTTAATTCTCGCTCGCGTGATATTCACGGACTGTGTTTTTTTTCTTCAGATTGTTTGATTCCCACCCGTTTTATGAAATAATGTAATTGACTTTATTATGGTATCATTTTACGTGTCGTTAAATAAAGTGAATAATTATTTTCTAAAAAGTTGTGGCAATAAGCAATTTGAATTTTCAAACCGTAATTTAATGCGACCGTTAAGGGGTTAAAGACGTTCAAAATATGATAACATAATTCCCTTTCAGGTCATTTAGGAGCTTGAACAATTTACTTAACATATGTTATTCATAACCTAAACTCTGTTAGCTACTGAAATGAATTATAGATCAATGAATTATACACGTCTTGTCCGAAATGTATGTAAAGTACGTGGCTACTCACGACGGATCGCTCAAGTTCTTTAGTCTAAAAAATGAGTTGTTTCCATAACCGCAAAATGTATAAACATAATTAAAAGGAATATGCTTTGATCTTCTTTCTATTGATACGGATACTAAATGAACTGGAAAAGCATAGCAGAAAATTTAAGAATAAACATCACGGTATTCTTATATAATCTGGCAGTTTTAAATCTAATTACCTAATAACATCCTTGGCCCGGTTAAAGAAGTCTAAATATTGTAATATAATATCCGTTTCAATACATTAGGAGACGCCCACAAATTACTTAACATAACAACCTAAGATTTTTCAGCAACTTGGTAATCAGTAAATAGAATTTTTTTTTTTTTTGTAATTTTTTTGTTTGCTCTAGTATTAATTAAATTTGGCGAATAAATACATCTTTCTATACCACTTATATTAAAGAATTCAAATACATTTCAATCCATGGGCAGAAATTTTCGAATGCTTGCTATTTGTTATCTAAATCGTTATTTAGATACATCCTTCCGTCGTATCAATTGTTGCAGTCCCGTTACGATATGCTGGCATTTTTAGAGTTTCATATTCTATTTGACGAATGATTTTTCATACTTATTTCATTACAAATGAACATATTCTCCCCTTTGATATTTCAGAGGCTTTAACACGCAGAGCCAAAATCTCTACAAATAAGTACTTCATCCGAAAGAACATTCCTACTGGATCAATACTTGATAGAGCTCTCTTTTACTCTTGTTTATGTCACTGTAATCTGATTGTCATCGGCTGAAATTCGTCTTATAAAGTCCCCTGGGAAATATTAAGACGTCGGGAAAAGGAGAATACCTACCTAAATGAATCCAACATTTTTCTATAAAAAATCCAGAAGTAGAAACAATATTTGGAAGCATTTATCGCAAAGGTCAACACTGGTAAAAAGAAATCTAAATACACAACGGAATATTTAATAAATTTTAAAGATTTGTTTTTTAATTTTCATTAAAAAATATTGACCAAAAAAAAAAAAAAAAAAAAAAAAAGAAATACTAGTTTTAAAATACTGTAGAGCACCGATTATCCGAAAAAGTAGGGACCGACCCTAGTTCGGATACGCAAAAGTTCGGATAAATGAACAGACAATTTAAGGGGATGTTTTTGACTCATCTAAAACCTTCACACGTTATCTAAGCTTAGAACTGGCAGCACCAGTTATTGCTGGCATGTTTAAAAATTGGGTTTTTGTTTTGTCTTTTTAATTTTTTTTTTTTTGTTGTTTACATTTTTATGATAATTTTTTTCTCTCTTTCTTTATATCATTTTCTGAACCTAAAGATTATAATTTAAGCAAAAAATCTTTTGATTGTTGCTTGCTTCAACGAAGACATTCTTTTCAATGCTGCCATATCTCTAATTCTACTTAAACACCTTAGTTGAATAGATGAACGTTCTTCTGCACTTCGAGCCATTTCATAGCTATTTCCAAGAATTCAAAGGCTTCGTTATATGATGGATCTGGGTTAATTTCAGAGCATTCGTTTTAATTTTCTTCAATTTCTTTTTCATCATGAATCTCATCATATCATTTAAAATCTGGTATCCAGGGTCATGTATACTTCACTCTTTAACCACTCTTTAATTTCATTTTCTTCATAGCTTAGGATTCTTCCCATCTCCTTTATTGTTTTTACATTTCACATTTTTTGATCCACTATCCATTTTTTTTTTTTTTTTTTTTTTTTTTTTGCTTTAAAATTGGTAGTTCGGTTTAAAAAAATTTTTGGGAGAAATAGGCTGGTCGGATAATTAGAGGTTCGGTTTAAAAAAAATTTTGAGAAAAATAGGCTGTTCTGATAATTAGAAGTTCGGTTAAATAGAGTTCCAATAATCAGCGCTCTACTATTAACATTAATAAAAATATGTTTTACACATTCATTTATTGAATATATATATATATATATATATATATATATATATATACCGGTTGTCCTAAAAAGGACTGACTGATTCTAAAATTCAATAACTTGCAAACAGTGACAGATATTTTAAAAAATTCTTGCAGGAGCGTTATGTATGATGTCAGGAGTTTTTTTTACTGTGATTCTCGAATTTAGTTCCAATTACAAACAATAGATGGCACTGCGAGCAATATTTGCTAAATCCAGGTCCGATTTTTGGGTATTTCGGGACCCACTCAATACATTTTAATCTCCTTTTTTGGCATGGGAGAAAATAAAGGCCAAAAAATCCAGCTTGAATTTAGCGCCTATTGCTTGCAGCTCCATCTGTTGTTTGTAACTGGAAGTTAATTCGAGAATCACGGTAAAAGAAAAAAAAAAAAAAAAAAAAAAAAAAAAACTCCTGACATCATATATAACCCTCCTGTAAGAAATTTTTAAATATCTGTCACCGTTTGCGAGTTATTGAATTTTAAAATCTGTCAATCCTTTTTAGGACAGCCGCTATATATGTATATATATACTACAAAATATAATTACACTGTAAAAAATGTATATGGTTTCATAATTTAAATCTTAACCTTCTTAAGGTTTACGAAACTATAATATAACCATTTACGAGTTACCAACGATTCTGAAAGTATTTGTTTTACTTCAGAAACCTCTGAACCCAATAGATTTCCGAGAATTAAGAATCAATTCTGAAACAAATATTTCATTTGTTGCCCGTAATTTTCTGAAAAGTTTCCGAGTAGTGTTTATAGTGAATTAATCAGTTTTCTTAAGAAGAAATATCCATCTTCCTTATGCTATCGATTCTCAGGTAAACATTTTCAGGATCAACAAACATAGTAAATTAACAATATTAAAATTAACATTAAAATGGATAGCATTATCATTAATGTTAAAATTAACATTATTTCGTAACTCTTGCATGTATAAATTAAAACGTAGCTGAAACGTTTACTTGAGAATTAATGGCATTCCAAAAAAAGTCTGAAATTGTACGTTAAACGTTTCACATGAGGTGCTTTCGTACTATAACTAGTTTTATAAATATTCAGATCTTGGTGCAATAGAAGTTGCATTCTTATGCAAAAATACATGAATGGAAATTTTATTACGATTATATACAGGGTGCAATAGGTTATCTATCGCCGACCTTTAATTCCTCAACCGTTGGTCTTAGACATAAAGTTCCAATTACAAAAACGTTTCAAATGAGGTAAATATTCACGTTGTGGCACTATTTAAAATAAAAAATCAATTTTATAAAAATTACGAAATCTAACTTTTTATACAGTCCCCCCATCCGTATAGTTATATTTAGTAAAAGTTTACATATATCATAACAGATATAACACAAAAAGTGTGACATCTGTATTACAAAAATTGACACAGTTATTAAATTTCAAAGTTTGAGTTTTTTGGACAAAATTTTGTATTTCATTGAGGGATCAGTTAAAAGATGAATTAAAGTAATTCGAGTTCAAAATCTGGGTGCAATATCCTTTTTACGTCGAAACCACCTTTAGCCGGAATCAGCAAATCGGGAAATCACCAAAAAGGGTCATTTCATATAAATATTTGAGCTAACTTTTAGGGATCGTATACAAAGCGAAGATAAAAATATGGAAACTAAACAGAAAAATAAATATAAATTTATTATATCAGAAAACGGTCTACTAAAAAAATGAATACATCAAACGGCGGAATCTACTAGAGATACTGCTCAAAGCGCTCTCCATTAGGGGCAAAGCACAATTGAACGCGCGACAGTACTGAGTCCTGGACATGTTATAGCATAGCAGGTGTGCAAACTGTGCGACAATCAAGGATGATGCGCTTCTTCAGATACACCAGAGAAGTGGTCTTAGTCACGTATACTTATGCCTTGATGTAACCCCGGAGATAGAAGCCCATGGGAGTAAAGTCTGGCAAACGCAGTGGCCACTCTACCGGACCACCATATCCAAGGGTCTGTTGGCAAAATTCGGTGGCCAGATACGCCCGGACGTTTGATGTTTTATGCGGAGAGGGTCCCATCGTGTTGAAACAACACATGGCATGCATGTCGGAGAGGAAGCTCTTCATACCAGTCACGTACCGTGTTTTCTAGCAACTGCCGGTAAAGATCATCCGTTAAGGTCCTATCGCAGAAGATGGTTCCAACAATCTGGGTTCCCCATATACGCACCACATGTGTCGTACTGTGCAGGCGATGTGGAGGTTTACCAGAACAGTAATGCACATTGTGCACGTTCACAATGCCACCTCGTGTAAACATTGACTCATCTGTCCACAGAATGTTACAAAGGAAGGACGGATTTTCCTCTAAGGTGTTGAGTATGAAATTGCAATAATCAAATCGTCGTGCGTGGTCACCCAGCATCAATGCTTGCACCATTGTGGGATGATATGGATGCGCATCATGCACATGTAACAAATGCCAGACATGCTGACCACATACCTCGCTTATTTCCGCCATCCTCAGATGTAAAATTTAAAAGGCGAATGCCAGAACCTCCGCCGGTGTCACTCGAACATTACACCTTGTCCGTCTACTTGTTCTGGGTCGTGGTGAAACAGATCCGATCTCTCTAAAATGGTGCAATGCATCAGTTATAGTTTCATGCGTTGGATGTAGATCCTTAGGAAAATGTTCTGAATAAACACTCGCAGCCTCTCTGGCATTCCATTGACATTCACAATAAATAAGTATCATTTCAACATATTGCATGTATGCTTAGCTTACCATCACGATCTAAGCAACGACTAAAATATCCACTGCTAGATGGTTCGTATTTTATCCCGAACGTGTGGCGCTTCGGTAATATTGTAATTTGCATAATCCCAATTTTTATGCTCGTTATAGCTCGGCTGGTCGTATGCATTCCGCTGCCATTTATCTAGTCCTTAGTGAGTTTGTTTTATTTTCCGGTTGTTGAAACTACCTACTTTGATGGATGAATGTTGTTCGACCCATAAAAGTTAGCTCAAATTTTTCGATGAAATAACCCTCTTTGGTGATTTCCCGATTTGGCGATACCGGCTAAAGGTGGTTTCGCCTTAAAAAGGATCTGGCACCTTGATTTTCATCTCGAATTACTTTAATTCATCTTTCAACTGATCCTCCAATGAAAGACAAAAACATGTGCAAAAATCTCAAACGTTGAAATTTAATAACTGTGTCAATTTTTGTAGTACAGATGTCAAACTTTTTGGGTTATATCTGTTATGATGTGTATAAACTTTTACTAAATATAACATTGGGGACTGGGAGACAGTATAAAAATTTAGATTTTGTAATTTTTATGAAATTGATATTTTACTTTAAAATATCATATAATATAAAATAAAATACTTTTTTTTTGAAATAGGAACTATGTGTCTACGATCAACGGTTGAGAAATTAAAGATCGCCGTTATATAACATATTGCACCCTGTATATTAAATTCAATAATATGGAAATAATTGGACTCCATCTCAAATATGACGTAATCACCATGGCAATCTAGAATCATTATCTACCATGAGATATCACTGAATTAATTACGTATGATAGGATTTAACAGAATGAAGAAAACTTTTATTTCTATCTTTTTAAGTTTTGATTCGATTTCCTCAAATTTTAAACGACTCGACAAAATTCTGCAACGGTTATATAAATTAAATTTCAAACCATTCAGTTGGGTAGTTTTTGTGCTGTTATATGCGGACAGGTGGACAGACCAGACAACGACTATAGATGAGACGTATTTATATAATTGTGACTTTTCCCCATAGACCAGAATGTAATGGAATACTTTTGAGCGTCTCTGTAAATAAACTATGAAAGCTACATACTTTATTAGGTAGATTTCGTATGAAATACTACCTATTGACGTCGTTCCTATGTTAGAATTTCTGAAACATTTTTGCAGATCTACACCGATCATGACCCCTAGAACCCAAAACCATCCTCAGTAAAAAACTTTATATACATATATATATATATATATATATATATATATATATATATATATCACTTTCTTCTGGACACGATAACTTCCGTAATTCTTCACCAATCTCTTCCAAACTGATACATAAAATCAAGGGGCATTAAATCTCGGTCAAGTTTGTTAATGGGCAAAATCGGGCCAATGGGATGGAAATAGGGAGGGATTTTGTGAAAACCGAAAAAACCCCATAACTTCTTAATTTTTGTACATATCAAATCAGTTTAAAGTTTTTATTACTTCTAAAAATAGGACCAAAAATTTATGTATCACAGATTTTTGATAAAATTAAAAATGGGTTCAAGGGGCGCAAAAAATAGGGTTTTTGGGAGAAAAAAATTCATAACTTCGTCAATTCTCAAGATATCAAGTCTAATTAATTTTATTATATATCTCCTTAATATTATCTACAACTTTTATATTCACAAGTTTTTGATAGGACCAATTCGTACCGTAAAAAAAATTAAAAACTAAAACAAAAAAAGCGGGGTGAAAAAGAAAATTTTCCATAACTCCGTCAATTCACAAAATATAGAATCCCCATGAATTTATCATATATCTTCTTAATATTGTCTTCAACATTTATATAGACAAGTTTTTGATAGGACCAACTCTTACAGCAAAAACAAATTACATACATAGCAATACAATAAATTAGATACAATAAATTAAATACATAGCGTTAAAGAAAAAAATCATCTTATTAAGAATGTATTCAAATCCAATTTGCTTGTTTTCTTACTCATTTTTAAATTAATTTTTGCTCTCAAACGCGTCCAATCGATAGATTCTTTTCTTCAGATACTATATAATGTACAGTAATGATCAATTTTTTGATAGAGGCAGAATATATTTCAAAAAATGATGTCAAATTGGGCATTTTGAACAGAATTTCCCGAAGCGATTGTGTTAGAAACGAAAAATATTGCCCTACTGAGAAAATAATTGTTTATTAATCAAGTTTCAATTAATTGAAAGAAAAATAAAAACACATGTCGTTTATAAATATTTTCAAAAATCAAGTCAGCAAGTTTCGTAATTTTTCTATTAAAAATTAATCTGAAAATGTGCCAGAAAATTTCGAATTGTTGAGCATGGAAAAGTATTTTTTTTAATACCGCCTTAGCATGATTCTGATAAAACCAGCTATTATATAAAAATGAAATAAAAACTCGTCAGAAGCGGTCAGATAAAACTGTTAAAGCGGATTTATCATGATTTAGTTTTTGTTGGTGCAATTAATATACTTAACTTCGAAATCTACCTCCGCCTGTAGGCCGGGCCGGCAGGGATTTTTTTCAATACCGAACATGACACAGTATATTCCAATAACATATTACAAGTACAGAGCAATCCAACTATATTAACGCAAGTTAGAGTTCGGACAGACAGACAGACTGACAGGTAAACCGAATTCATAAACATTTTTCAACTATGTTGGAAAATGCTAAAAACACATAATAGGTTGACATTTCATTTTCAACAATTTATAGCTGTAAACGGAAAAATACTTGAATAATTTCGGGCAGCCTTGTATTTTACCTGCTATCTTTATATTCACGTTACTATTTAGCTAAAATTTAATTAAGACTAAAACACGTTTAAAACTACTGACCATAGACGGCCATGTATCCAATTCTTTGCGTGGCCCTGTATATCACTTTGTCTGTATTCTACAAACATTTCTTAGTATACTAAATGTAATTCAGCGTAAAAATGCATAACTCATTTAAAAACCACCTTTAAGATATTTTCGTTCATACTCAGTAACCCTTGCTAATTCGTTTGTGCAGCCCTGCATATGATCTACAGCATTTATATACACAACGTAATATGCAAAAATTTAGTTGAACTTAAAAATTCACATCATCGCAACTAAAAATGCCCTTGCAGTAATCATCGCTAATATACAGCACTTCGGATGCAGTAATGGTACCGAAAATCTTTTGTGTGTCCCTGTAAACACTATCCACTTCATATTATGCAGGAGATAATTTAAAATAACCAGTCTGTGAGACCGGTAACATCAGTTAAAGGTTAAGAACTATTTTTCTTTTTTTACAGTGTATCTCGGTGAAGTTTTGATTAATGGTTAATGCCTTGTGAAAAAAAAGTAAAATACATATTAGAATTAGAAAATACCTTATTCAATCATCTATTTCCTTTAGATGATAATGTATATCTTCTAATACACAAAAAGTTAAACTTTTCAGAAAGGATTCAAAACTAGATTTTCAGTTAACTTGAAATAATTTCGAGTAAACCGTTGCAGGGTGGGCGATTTACCGATTCTAGCTGGCCAAAATTATTTTTGGCATCAATATCTTCGCATCGCCATGAAATTTAAAAATGTTGTTGATATTCACTATTGAATATTAGGCATTGTAAAATGTAGCGGGTAGTAGTCATAATTTCATTACAGGGACATTCAAAAGTATTTCATTACATTACGGCGTATGGGGAAAAATCTTTTGAGGTAGTTTTTGATGATGTTTCATAATTTCGAACACTTTGAAATTTACATACATATCTATGAAGTGCACTGCAATATGAATGCTATAGAATACGGTATGGATAGTATTTACAGAGACACTACAAAGAATTATGTTACATTACGGTCTATGGAGAAAAATTGTTGGTGGTGTATTTTGTTTATGTTACACTTTTTCAAAAGTATTTAAATTGATATATATCCCCGAAGTGCTCCATAAGATGCTTACTATTGAATATGATGTGCATTCATCTTTCATATACAGGGGCACACAAAATAAATCAGTTATATTTTTCTCTGTATGAACAATAATTGATGGAAGTGCGTTTTCAGTTGTGGAACACCTTTTTAAATTATAAAAATTGCATACTATTCAGTGTGATTAAATTCTATAAATCATATACAGAGCCACCAAAACATCTGAAGTATATTCCCGCTAATTGCCGGAAATTGCTAACGAGGAATTTTCAACTTGGCTATGCATTCACTAACTGTCCTAAATTTTAGCATGTTGTGAATTATATGATAAATCTATAGTTCATATACAGGGATGTATAAAATTTTGAGCTATGTTTTCGACTTTGGTTGAAATTGTGTTTTCAAACGTCTTATATGTTTTACAAATTATTACTTAGACATCGTTTTTCACGTTATTAAACTATGAAGTTTTATTATAGTAGCCCGAATGCGTTGAAAAATGTTCCATAATCTGATTGACGAATGATTTTACGTTCTTCTTGATAATTTTAATGATACTTTCATAACGGTATGTAAGCTAAAGTGATAAAACTATTTTTGTATTATTATAACAAATCCTAAAACTTCTTTTCCTTAAATTTAAGATACGAGGCAAACATTCGACAGCTTTAATGAAAATTGCCGTGTTGCATATTTTGTTGTATGTTTATCTCTGCACACAGGAACCTTATGTAAAGAATGGGAATCATAAGATATCATGAGAAAATGCCTACATTATGTTTTGCATTGTATCAAATCTGAATTTAGAGAATTGGTCTGGATCAATTTTGTAACCACTTAAAATTTCCAGCCAAGTAATATATTTTAAATCATTTTGCCCTGATATATCTACATACAACTGGAAATTCTTGTCCAAATTTGGTCATAAATTTAAACATTTCGCTCTTGCAAAACTTCATGTGCTCTTCATTGTAACTTTCGTCTATAAACAAAATATTTCAAACCAATTTCACATTTTCTTTAAATTTAAAATTTTGTTGCCGTTGCAAAATGAGGCAAAAGTTTATTTATGTGACTAACTTAAATTCTGCTGTCTTTGATAAAAAGAAAATGGTACTTGAACTAAAATGTCAAAAAAAACTTATTTAGACTGAATAAGCTAAAAACTATTCTAAAAACTGGAAGGGCACCTAAGAGCAGACAAATTAAATTGGAACAAAAAGGTAATAATCTAAACTATTTAATCATATCAAAAATTGAGCTTAATCGTGCTTTATCATATAACTTTTTCTATATTAAAACTGAAAAACTGTAAAAAAATACATAGTTTTTTGCGAGATTAAATATTAAATAACAGCTGATATATGCAAACTTTATGCACATAAATCCGATAAATAAAAGTCCATATTTTATTTGGAAGCGTCCATAATCGACCAGTATATTTTATTCCGCTT
Source organism: Maratus speciosus (assembly GCA_963932465.1). Lineage (NCBI taxonomy): Eukaryota > Metazoa > Arthropoda > Arachnida > Araneae > Salticidae > Maratus > Maratus speciosus. The sequence goes on along the minus strand of OZ010790.1, from coordinate 416,631,105 downwards.
CAAGTAACAGATTAAAGAACAATACTGAAATTGATTGATTCATTCCCAATTAAGAAGCACTGACTTTACGCTAGTCTATGGACCATACAATTATATTTATATCAAAACCAATAGCAGGGTACAACGCCCTAACTATTGAGCTATAACAGGGGAAAAATAAATTACGCTAGGATAAACTTTTAAAAATCGACTTTTGGCCAGCTAGAATCGGGAAATCACCCACCGTGCGTTGTTTCATCATTTCTAACTCAAACATTTGTAACTGCTTTCAAACAAAATGATGTTATAGTTTTTACATTTCAGTATGCCGTTCTTATTCATATCGACGTATAACTGTTGGAAAGCGGATGCTCCTACATTGATTGTTCTTTTTTTATTGTGGGACTGCTCGTTCTAGTGGTTGTCTCATATGGATATCATAGGGATCCAAAAATGGTATTTTATGTTTTCCCCCTTTTTTGAAGGTGTGTCTTTTTTCTTTTTTATTCTAGGTTGAAACTTGTAAAAAATTGCTCAATAGACGCGAAATTTCAATAAATTATTAAGACCTAGAGTACTACTTTACGTTATTAAAGTGACCATCATATAGCAGTATTAAAGTAATATTTTTAAAGTACAAATACTTTTCTGGCTTCATCTCCGTATTTCTGGTGGGCTAAAGATTTGTGAACTTTTTCTGGAAAACGAATGCTGCGTTTTAAGGTTATATTTTAATGTTTCAATAGTTATTTTAATAGTATCTTCTAATTTTTACCTTTTTGAGTAAATTTTTTCAGAGACTTCTGTTCAGATAAACGTATTCAAACTAGAAATCCTATTTAAAGAATGAAATGTAGGAGAATCCAAATGACTAATACAAAGAAGCAAAAACACATTTAATAAAATAAATTGTACTGTTCAAAGTATGCTTTTTAAAATAAAAAAAAAGCAGAAGTTTGGTAAGTATGCATTTCTTTCTGTAGGTGCCAATCGAGCGTTGACAGTGAGATGAAAAGAAAATGTTCTTTTAGGGCAGTATTTTTCATTAATAGTTTAAAGAGAAGCTTTTTATATAGTTTTTATTCAAATACAGAATGTTATTCGGATGTCGCAAACTACGTGTTTGTCATTGCATGATTGTTATTTTAAGATTGGAGCAACTTTGTAACGTGTAAACTCTCCTTGGGCCGTGGGGTTTAGCTTTTCGGTAAAAGCGACCAATATGCTTTTAATACATAAAGTTTGCTAGACCTAATACTTATTTTTATATTGTACAATGTACAGTATTTCCTATCAAGAAGTCAATAAAATCTGATAAGAGGAATAACAGACACTTGAAAAGCACTAGAAGAAAGAACTAAAAATTTCGGATAAAACAATTTTCTTTATGGAAGCTACGTGCCTCTTTCCCAAATGTTCCTCACTTCAAATTATATATGATTTGTGAATTTAAGATCCTAAGAGAGGGGACTGGGATATCCTAAACCACGCTCTCCATGTACAATTAAACTTTATGAAGTGAATATCTTGGACGAAACTACCACTGTAAATCTCGGCCAACGTAAATGCCCAGGAAAAATCTATCAGTGAAAAATTACCATTTTAAAAAAATAAAATTAAGGTTACATAATGAACCTGTTATACAGCATCTATAAAGAAGAGATTTCATGGAGATTCTTTAGAGTAACAGCAACATCTGAACATTGCATGAATGTTAAGTCCAAACTTAGTGTTTAAAATAGAATAATTTGGTAAGAAGATATCATACGTACATAGTAAATAACTTCAATTTGTTAACATTCAATGTAATATATTATTCTTAACTATTATAGGAAAATAAGTAGTAAGTACAGTGATGGTATTTGTACATGTACATATATTACAGTCTTCTTTTAGACTTGAGTAAATATACTTCTATTAGGTAGTAGTAAAAACAGAGTATTAAATGTAATGATGCCAATAAACTGCCAATACAAAGTTAATAATGAGTAACAAATATTAACTCAAAATGATACTTTGCAAAAATATGTACTTGAAATAATATTTATAGTGTGGCAAAATACAGTTACTGATTAAAATCATTCCAAGTGTGAAAGTACAGAAGCAAATATTATGCTAAAAGAGTGTAACTATATACTTGAAAATATATCCCCGTAAAACTAACAATAAAATTAAAGATAAAACAAAATAAAAATAATACAGCCAAGATGAATCGTTGAGTCATAATGAGTCATTAAATCATAATCTTCATCGGAGACAAAATGTACGGCATATCATCAAAATAGGGATTATGTTTCGGTGACAAAAGTAATTTTTTTTTTCAAATAAATGCATACAGTGGATAATGCGATTGCGTAAGACTGGACAATCTAAGATATAGGTTGGCCAATCGTAAAGAAACATATTCGTCATACTTGATAACATGGTAAGTAAAGGTTAATATGTATAGTACTCAGTGGTAGGAAATAGTGCGATACAAGTAGCAAAATTTTGTAGTAAATTGCAGTGTTAAGAACTACATTTTGCAAATGTAATGTAGTGATATGCACGACACAAATAATCACTAATTTGCAGCAAGCACAGGCGCTAATTTTAAAGCTACTTCAGTAAAGAAAAAGGGTGCCATCCTTCAAATTACGTCATCATAACTGTCCTCTTTTGTGCAAAATGTGTTTTATTGCAACAATTTGCGAAATTATTGTAATAACATTAAGTAGAATTTATGCAGTGTATGGTTGTAGCATAAATATGTTACGCAAAATAATAGCCCTTAGATATATTACTTGTTCAGATATATATCTCTGTTTCCGTATCCCCCCACCCTCTCAAAACAAATCTGTAGATTAACCTAGTTTTTATGAAACTGTATATAAATTTATATTACATTACGTATCTCTTCTAATTTTGCTAAGAATGTTGTAATATGTATACAAACAAACATTCTGCAAACTAACACAAAACATATCCTTGTATGTTATTTTTCTTAATTTAATTTCCTCCGTTATATGGCCTTTGACTTTATACTGACAGACGCGATATAACAAGAGTCCACGATATTATTTAATCCGTGTCCATAATTTCGAGTATAGATTAAATTTTATACATTGGTGTTCTGCTTCTTAATAGATTGAATTCTTGGACAAAATCTGAAAGTAGCGAAGTAGCCGCTAATTTTTTAAGCAAATAGTTATAGTCGTTGTAGTTAATTACATTTTCGATAAAGTGATTTTACTTATTGAACTTTACAAAATAAAAGCACTTTTCTACCACCGATTGTAGCACATAATGTAGTGAGGTGGATAGTAGTCTGCAAACACAGTGGTGAAGTTCTTTTTCCAATTCTGTTTAAATATAACTGGAATGGGGGGGGGGGGGAGAATTTGCTGAAAATATTGGAAGACAATTATGCGTGTAGCGACCCACATCTGCTATATCCCATTGCAGGTGCGATTTTTTAAACTGAATTTTATTTTAGCTGTACTTTTAAATATGATTTTTTGAAAGATATTGAGGTTGATGAAATGTGTTCATTTTGAGCGCCTTCTTTGACTAGAGTATCTGTTAATTTGTTTCCCGCTACTTCTGCATGGAATCTGGCACAATTTAAAAAAAGTAACTTGTTGATGATGAATAATAAGGCCAGAATTTCCAAGATCATGTGATCTCTGGAATCCACATTCAAAAATTCTAAAAGACTGGATAGACCGTCGGATAACATTAAAAAGATTTTCCAGTAGATGTAATTGCCCGGAAAACTACAAGCTTAATTGCAAAGGTTTATCTCTTAAAAATCGAATTTTCATCTACTAGTCTGATGTTCCGGGAGTAAATATGTATATTGTTTATTATGTCTACAGAAGCGATACCTTTGTCGCTATTAGAACCGTCAGGGAAATGAGAGTATCTCTGTGAAATTCTTGAATAGATTTTGAAAGAATTCCTTCCCAAGAAAGATATAAAAGATTTTAAGCTCTTATGAATGTATAGTAGTCCGAAAAAAAATTGATGTCGAAGTACCCAATTTTCTTACAAGTGCGTGTTCAACTTCTTCATCTATTTGGAAGTCTAATGGCATTAGACCTGTCAATATATGGAGCGCTGCTGTATAAGTTCTTTTACAAGTTCTTGTAGTAAGGGGAATGTTTTTTCTTTGGAGAATAGACTTATATCATACAATGATAAAGCTCAGTAACTATCTTTCTCAAAATGGATGGGAACTTTAAAATGTGGAATGGAATTACGAACCCTTCTTAAAATTTTTAAAATTTGAGGTACTTTCGTTTTTGCTTATTCAGAGGTAAGGGCAATTGACTTTTCCCAATTACCATAGTATCTTCTGTTTGTATGGCGCAAAACCTGATAAATTGCATTTTTGAACACTTTTCACTCTAATTTAATTTTCAATATTGGGAATTCTCCTTAGGAGGAGGATATTTGAGCATTTTTTCTCTGTGACTTTTTACCCTTTTAATTCAAGTTCATAAAAGAAAACGTTCTCGAAAACAATAAAACTTAACTTCGATCTTAAAAGAGTAATCTGACTAATAGCTTATGAACTCTAAATATCTGCATAAATTAATCGTGATTCTTAAAAGCATTTATTGATTTGTTAATTATTTATCAAGAAAATAATCCCGGTATTTTAAGAAATGCTCAAAAAGCTTTTTGCAAAATGAATGGATTTTCTTTGATCTAACATTATTAAAAATATTCGTAATTGTCTCTAAGGGAAGAAAAAGAAGATTTAATGCTCTAATGACCAATTAACTTTCTAAAATGTGCTTTCTCGGCAGAATTAATGAGATAAACTTTTGATTGCTTAAAATATAAAAGAATTTTTTTTAATTCTTTTTTTTTTCAAATCACACGAAAAGGTATTTTTCTCCTATTGTTCTATGTTTAGTCTGTGTAATATAGATATACATTTTTTTTCATACTCATATTTTTTTTACCTCACAGCATATGTTGCATTTATTTACATATTATAAATAATGCATATGCATGTAATTGATACATTTATGTATATATATATGAACAAGTGTGTATTTTTTCTCTAAATATTATTGGAAAATTGGTTTTTAATTCTATTTTTATTTAAATCAAATGAAATTCAAATTTTGAAAAAAAAACTTTCGATAAACTTGACGAGCTATTATGCAATTAGAACATAAAAAATATAAAAGGTTAAAAATCTGGGCAGAATTAAAAATGATTATAAATACATTTTTAACAGCATTTTTTTCAGTTTATTATAAATATATATATATATGCTACAAACAGAAAAGAAACATTCTAAAAACACATTGCGTAATATAAACAGAGGTATTTATGTAAAAGTCCTTTTGATATTTATACTTGATTTTTCACATATTTCAATATAAAAAAGGGCTTCAAGAAGAAACAAAATCCTGCTTTTGTCTGATTCATGTATAATGCATATTAGCATAATGTATAATGCAACATTCTAATATTTTTTTTAATTAAATTTAAATTTTGAAAAAAAATCTTCCATTAAATTTCACGAGCTGTCATGCAAACTGTATAAAAATATGAAAGGTTAAAAATCTAGGGAGAATTTTAAGTGATTATAAATAAATCTTTTTAACTGCATTTTTTCAATTTATTTTATGCATGCTACAAACAGAAAATAAACATTCTAATAACACACTGCGTAATTTGAACAGAGGTATTTATGCAAAAGTTCCTTACATATTTATGGTTTATTCTTCATAGGTTTCAATATAAGAAGGGCTTCAAAAATAAACAAAATCTTGTATTTGTCCGATTAATGATTACAGAATTTATTTTGAACAAATTTCTAAAATGTTTTGGCATAAAAAAGTTGTGTAAAACATTTTGCCAGAGGTTTTGCATCATTTTCATCATCAGAAGTTTAGCATCTCTAAACACTAAAAGCTGCACGTAAATATATATATATATATATTTTTGTTGTTGTTCAAAGAAAAGTAACAGAATCTTAATCCCTCTTTTTTTTGTTATTTCATTAGATAATCAAACAAAGTTGAGAAAGGAGATATGTGGATAAGCATTGGTTTTCGTTCTCCCGCCTTCTTTCAATAATATAGAACAAAAATTTATTTCATTTTTTAAAGATAGTTTGATTCTTTTAATATAATTTAGGATGTTTATTTACTGCATCTCTTATTGATTTTTGTTTAAAAATTTGTTCAAATGCTCTACTTAAAAGTTTTAATTTTAAGCAGCTTTTTATAAATTTCTTTTAAGTCTTGAGTTTTGTATCTTTTTTAAATTTCTCTAAACACTAAATACTGCACGTAAATAATTTTTTTTTATTTAAACAAAAAGTAAAAGAATCTCAATCACTGTTTTTTTTATCATTATTACATAATTAGATAATCAAACAACGATGAGAAAGGAGATATGTGGATATAAGCATTGGTTTTCTTTCTCCCGCCTTCTTCCAATAATATAGAACAAAACTTTATTTCATTTTTTAAAGATGCTTTGATTCTTTTAATATAATTTAGGATGTTTATTTACTAAAAGTTTTAATTTTAAGTAGTTTTTTAGTAATTTCTCTTAAGTCTTGAATTTTGTATATTTTTCAAATTTCTCTAAACACTAAATGCTGCACGTAAATATTTTTTTTATTTAAAAAAAAGTAAAAGAATCTCATTCACAGGTTCTTTTTTTTATTATTACATAATTATATAATCAAACAAAGAGGAGAAAGGAGATGGGTGGATAAGCATTGGTTTTGGTCCTCCCGCCTTCTTCCAATAACATAGATCAAAAATTTATTTCATTTTTCAAAGATATTTTGATTATTTTAATATAATTTAGGATGTTTATTTACTGCATCTCTCATTGATTTTTGTTTAAATTTTTTTTAAAATGCGCTACTTAAAAGTTTTAATTTTAAGTAGCTTTTTAGAAATTTCTTTTAAGTCTTGAGTTTTGTATCTTTTTCAAATTTCTCTAAATACTAAATCCTGCACGTAAATATTTTTTTTTATTTTAAAAACAGTAAAAGAATCTCAATCACTGTTTCTTTTTTTTTATTATTATTATTACATAATTAGATAAACAAACAAAGAGTAGAAAGGAGATGGTGGATAAGCATTGGTTTTCGTCCTCCCGCCTTCTTCCAATAATATAGAACAAATTTTTTTTTCATTTTTTAAAGATATTTTGATTCTTTACATATAATTTAGGATTGTAATTTACTGCATCTCTCATTGATTTTTGTTTAAAAATTTGTTCAAATGCGCTACTTAAAAGTTTTAATTTAAACAGCTTTTTAGAAATTTCTTTTAAGTCTTGAGTTTTGTATCTTTTTCAAATTTCTCTAAAAACTAAATGCTGAACGTAAATATTTATTTAATTTTAAAAAAGGTAAAGAAATCTAATTCACTAGTTCTTTTTATTATTATTATTATTATTACATAATTCGATAATCAAACAAAGAGGAGAAAGGAGATGGTGGATAAGCATTGATTTTCGTCCTCCCGCCTTTTTCCAATAATATAGAACAAAAATTTATTTTATTTTCTAAAGATGTTTTGATTCTTTTAATGTAATTTAGTTGTTTACTCCACCTCTCACTGATTTTTGTTTAAAAATTTGTTCAAATGCGCTACTTAAAAGTTTTAATTTTAAGTAGCTGTTTACACTCTAAATTAAAATGTCTGAAATTCAGACACTTGTCTGAAATGGAGTGTTCAATTTTCAGACATTTTAAAATGTCTGAATTTTTTCAGACACTTTTTGCGTCTGAATTTCAGACACTTCAAACATCTGAATCGCATCCATTTTTTTGTAAGCATCATACGTAGCCATGTTTAACCACGTTGAATCCTGGAAAAATATTTGGCTGTGGTCCTGCCCCTCCCCCCCCCCCCCCCAATACAGCCTGATTTTTTTGGTGCTCTCAGTTTTGGTATACAATTTTCGTTACGTTGATAATTTAAATCTTTTACGACATTGTACTGATTATAATCAATATCTTGAACTTCAGGAGTAGAACAAGATTAAAAAACAAAAAATATTTATCTAAATATTAGATTTTTTAAAATTTATTTTGTTTTTAACCTTATTTTACTTTAAAAGTTCAAAATATTGATTATAATCAGTACAATTTCGAAACAGATTTAAAATATAAGCTTTACAAATATTGCACATCAAATTTGGGGGCACTACAGTCGTAGGGGGACGGAGCACTTCCCAGTTTGCCCTTCCTTTAATCAAGAAGTACTTTTGCAAAAAACGCAACCCTGCATTATAGTTGTCTAAATTGAGATGTCCGGTATTCGGGAGTATCCGTTGTGGAGGTTAATGGACATTCTCGAATAGCGAACACCTCTATTTAACGAATACTTTTTTAATCAGCAGACATACATATTTGTATATTTTTACCTCAAAAAAGTAGACATCTCCAATTATCGGACAAATTCCGCGGTCCCGAAGTGTTCGCTATTAAGGGCTTTTAAGGTACATAGATAAATATATATATATATATATTATAATCTTGTCCTACTCTAAAAGTTCAAAATATTTATTATACTCGGTTGAATGTGGAAAAAGATTTAAAATATCAGATGTACGAAAATTGCAAAAATCCCACCACCCCCCCACCCCCCCCCAAAAAAAGAAAATATAAAAAAATATATTGCCACATAGGCAATTTTACATATACATCACTTGATAATCACAACAGCCATTTAACTATGAATAATGAAAATAAATAAATAAATATTCTACTTTAATAACATTGGGGAAAAAATGACTTTGGTATTTTGTTAAATATATTTGCGTTTTTAAACTTGTCCTACTCTAAAAGTTCAAAACTTTCATTATAATCAGTGCAAGATTTAAGATATCAGCTTTACAAAAATTCATGCAAAATCCCCCCATTCCCCCCCCCCCCAAAAAAAAATGAAAATACTTATTTAAAAATTATGTTTTTAAAAAATTTATATTTCCACATGGGCAAGTTTTTATGTAGATCAGAGGGTACTCACAAAAGCTATTCAACTATCAATAAAAACAAATAAGTACATATTCTATATTAAAAACATGAGGAAAAAATAACTTATGATTTCCAAACTTCTTTCGTCTTAAATATATACAGTAACATCTGTCATTTTTGTATTTTTCGTATAAGTGCATATAAATAAAGTTACCACAATTTTAAATACGAAATCTAGTTAGAGGTTTTTACTTTTTCCCACTATAAATTTCAAATTACTTTTTTATTAAAAATAATAAAAAAATCAGTATTAGAGTTGATTGCAAATCAAATACATATGTATATTTTTACAGGCAGCTTCATATAATAGACCAGTCTCATTTACTTTATTTATCTTTTTTTAATCTGCGGTTTTATGCCAGGAAGTAAGAAAGCATTAGGTCATCTTTCAAAGTTTTTTTTTTCTTTACTTCCTTGTGGCCGTCATTTACTGCGAGATAAAAATTATCCATTGAAACTAAGAACTGACATTGAATATATAATTCGTAATAAAAAAGAACGTCATAAGTTTAAAAATATATACTTCTAGAATTAGTGGGGTTTTTTGCGAACAGATTCAAAACTAATTAAATTTCATGCAGGATTTTGTTTAGTACAATAAATAAAATCATAAAATACACTAATTTTACTACTATAAAGAAACTTACTTGAGTTGCTGCAAGAGGTAAGAAATATTCCTCGATTTGAAATTTTAAAAACTACCACAACCACAGTGAGGGAGAAAGACTTTCATCAGTTTAAAAGGTAATCCCATAATACATCCGACTAGCCATATTTAAAGAATGAGATGTTTCATCCTAAAAACAGGACCCGCCAGACAAAAGTTTCTTTTTTTTGCCAGCTTCGACAGGATGAAGATGAATAACACAATATTATTGATATAAATTGATACGAGTTAACACTAAGCCCATTGCACACGCTTTGTAGAATTTCCGGGTGTAATCTTCAACCGTCGTCTACTTCTGTTCTGTGTCTATCCCGCCCTTGTATCGACGACAGCTTCTAAGAGACATTTGATGTCGAGCACACACGTCAGATGTATGTATTCAATAAATAAATAATCCAAGTTAATACGAATTAAAATCACAGTACTTCACATTTCGCAAAAAACGAATTAAAATACACGCGTACATAAAAACAAACTTTGTTTGAATTACAACGTATACCACTTCGAACGAAGACATCTAAAACGCATGCGCAACTGGGAGTGCTAGTGCCCCCTGGTGGTTATTGCGTCGGAAGAATCAAAACGTCTTAAATTAAGACACGTTTAAAGCAATGAAGTGTCTTAAAATAAGACGTTTGCGGATATTTTAGACATTATTCTCAGTTCGTTTACACCATGGTCATAGTAAGACGCTTATGTATCTTAAATTAAGACATCTATAGTGTCTTAATTTTCAGATTAAGACACTTAAGTGTCTAAAATTCTTTTTCAGTCACATATGTGTCTAAATTTAAGACGCTTCTATTTGCAGTGTAGTATTTCTTTTAAGTCTTGAATTTTGTATATTTTTCAAATTTCTCCGAATACTAAATGCTGCACGTAAATATATATATTTTTTATTGCAAAAAATTAAAACAATATCATTCATTGTTTTTCATTATTATTACTAGAGGGCACTGCCCCCTACGAGCTACGCTCGACAACCCCCGTTCAGACACCGCAGACTCTAAAAGCACGATAATTTGATCGGCTTTAAAAAGATTTCGGAAGATTGAATTATAAGTTTAAAAACAGTGGCGATCTCCCTATAAACGGGTTTCTATTCATTTCTCTTTGATTGGGGAATTTTAAGGCCAAATCAGCTGCTGTTAAAAGATACAATGGCTGTTGCCATCTTTGATTAAATAAAATCAGTAAAACATTTCAAAATAAGCTAATATAAAATGAATTATATAAACAGAGTCTTTGTCTTTCGGTATTTTTTAGCAAAGCGAAAAGAAAGTTTTTTTTAAATAAAACACTTTAAATGTATCGTTTTTAATCTGACATAATTTTCACCAAACTTTTCTTGCTCTTTTTAATATTCACGTGAAAATACTTTTGTTAGAAATGAAATATTATTTGCGCTGCCCTGATAAAAATAGTTGAAAAGATCATCTTAAAATATCAAATAAATGTCCGTGCAATTTTTTAATTTAAACTGTTTTGCAATATTATTTTTGGTTCATTTTACGTAATAAGTGTAATGTGACGTAAATGTAACGTAATTTCTCCTACTTAAGACTTCTAACGCATCTTATTGAATTTATTATTTTACAATATTCTTTCTCTTTTAAAATTCCCGTGTAAATATAGTTTTTATAACGTAATTTTCAATGAGTTCCTGCTTTATATATTTTCTGTTTATAATAGTCAAGGGTAAAATAAATTTTTAATGTGAAGAAAACATTATGGTTTGCGCTGTTTATACAGTTCGTAACAGTTTCAATTAATACCATTTTCCAAAATATGTAACAAATATCTCACGAAATGCTGAAAATTTGAATTTAAAATAGAAATAATACCTTAAAAATGAGTTAAATTAAAAAACGAAATGCAGTCTGCACACTGGGAAATTCTGACGCATAAAATGATCTAAAAATGCTTAAATATCCATGTACAGTTTTTGCTCCTGTAAAACTTTTTTAATGGAACGATTTTGTCTACCTTTAGCATTAAATATCTCTTAAAATAATTCTTCGATTTGAAAACTGTCTGCATCAAACATTTCTCTGTTTATCAAACATTTTTCTATAATACCACCGATTTTCATATTTTTGTATGCAATATTTTGCTTAATATTAACGAAGATAACAAAAAATTCAAAACCGGCGGCGGCAGCGGAGGCGGTGGTGACAGCGTTAGTTACTTTTTTTAGAATAGAGAGATTAGATAATTAGATAATCAAACAAAGAGGAGAAAGGAGATGGGTGGATAAGCATTGGTTTTCGTCCACCCGCCTTCCCCCTAGTAACATAGCACAAAAATTTATTTCATTTTTTTCTGAGATATTTTGTTTGTTTTAATATGATTTAGGATGTTTATTTGCTGTATTTCTCAATGATTTTTGATTAACGATTGTTTAAATGCGCTATCTAGATGAAAAAGCAGACTTTAATGCATCTCTAGAAATAATTTCCTTTTTCAAAACAATTTGAGCATTTCATATCGAAAATAAAATTAAATTGATATAAAAAAAGATCAAAATACATTTTATTTTACTAAATAGGCCTATGTTTATGATATTCTATAACACTTTTAAACAACCTTCTAAAATCAATCTCAGAAGAAGTAAATATAGATCCCAAATTAGACTAAAACGATCAAAACCCCTTTTTTAACTGAAAAAAGAAGAAATTGACAATATCGCGTGGTGAATACCAATGCTTATCTATCGTTGATAAATATTGAATAAATAGGTAATTTAAGTTATAACTAAAACATTACCTTATAGAAGAGCTAGCGAAATTTTTTTAAACAGGAAATCATGCGTTTGCACGTAGACGTAATGACGTTAACGTGTCCTTTAGTCCTTAAGGACAAAACAAAATAATACGCACATGGTACAGTCGTGGAAAAAAAGTAAACACCCCTACGAATTCAGCAACAAATTATTGTATATGGAAGTTACTGGTGCCAAACGAATGGAAATAAAGTCTACTTTTAAAAATGCATATAAAATTTTCTTAGGCGGCCATTTGCATATCAAAACGAACCCAAACTTTGTTTTTTCAAGAGCAATACCCAAGTTTGAAACCATAAATAAATTCTACACCATTCGATTAGCCTAAAAACAAATTTTCTTGAAATTTGTACGATTAGTTTCAGAGAAATTAATTCTTTTAAAATAAGCATATTTTAGAGGCTGTATCGAAATTAAAGTTCGGGACTCTATTGTTAAAATGCTACAAAATGACTATTCACTTCTATTAATGTATTATTTCTTGCCAGTATGACCATTTCACTCGCTTATGTTTCGACTATTGCCAGCCTAAATATTTCAATTAAATAAGTAAAATATATTTTTTTTCAAATTATACTTTTCTGGATATTGTAGACGGACCTTTAAATCATCATTTTGACGTTTTGTAGTCATAATTCGGAAACTACTTGGAAAAAAAATTGTATGTTGCAATTCATATTTTTTTCGAATATTCATTTCATAATTCATATTATAAAAATTTTAAAATTACAAATTCAATGTATTTATGTTTGGATTTTTTGGTATTATAACCACACAAAACATTATCACATTATGTTTAAAATTTCAAGAGATATTAATAAAAGTATGAAAATGTTTTTTATCATTCGAATTTCTAAATTTTGAATGTTTATAATTTTAAAAACTTATAATCGAAATGACGTTAAATTTTGTTTCTAAGCACGTTTGAACCGAAGATTTAAAATATATTGCCAAAATTGCGTGTTGCCTTTAAAACAAACAAAGTTTGGTCTTGTTTTGATTTGTAGATGGCCCATTAAGCAAATTTTTTGTACATTATTTAAAAGTAGACTTTATTTCCAATCGTTTGACACCAGTAACTTTCTTCTGTTATAATTAGTTGCAGAGTTAGTAGGGGTGTTTACAATATTTTCCACGACTGTGCGTACATTAAGGTACTTCAACAAGGCTGTATTTTTTATATATCACTCAGACAGTTATATCTTATTTAACACTAGAAAAACGGGGAATTTTACTGAAATTTTGTAAAAATATTTGACACCAGAATTTTATTTTAAATTACTTATTTATTTAACTATTTTTTTTCTTCGTCCCTTTTAAACTAGTTTTATAAAGAAATTTCTGGTTCGAACCGATATATATTCATTTGGTAGCGGTTAAAATGATCGCTAGCCGTCTTTCTAGTGTTAACGAAGTGTCATGCAAAATAGAGGTGACGCATACAGGGTGCAATTATTTTCGCCCTTTATCACTGGATACACACTAAGAATGTTTGAATAAATAAAGATAGAATTTAAAAACAAGTGTCTACAATAAAAATACATATATAAATCTATATGTAATCTATACAAGTGTCTATAATAAAAAAACTATGCGCTATCATGTGAGACAGACAACAACACCCCTTCTGATGAAATTCTGAATACACTGGCCCTATATACTTCATATTCTTGTAAAGATAGAAGAGAGTAAAAATGGTATTTGGCCATTAAGTAAAAAATGGCTTTATATAATTTTATATATCCTTCAAAACTTCTAAATTTTATGCGGTTAAAGTGAAAGTGCTTTTTAAAATGTATGCATACTTATGTACAATTAACATATCTATGGGGGTTTTTTTCGTAAAAGTTATCTGAAAATATCCTTATTTGACTAATTTTTAATTATTTTTTCACCTATTATACTGGAAAAGCTTTATTGTAATAAAGGATAAAAAGTATGAAATGTAATGTCCGAAGTCTACACAACGCTTTAAATTATTATAAATATGTTCTATTTTTTAAATATACTACACTTTTTTAATTTATATGCTACAAACAAACAGAAACATCAAGTAAACTACGTAATATGAATAGGAATATTTCTATAAAAAGTAAAAACTCCTTTTATGTTTATGGTTGACTCTTCGCATGATGCAATGAAAGAAAGTTTTCAAAAAGGGAAAATATTTCTTCTTTTTTCTGATGCATGATCACAGAAATTTTCAAAAGAGAGAAAAAAGTCTTCTCAAAAACCTTTTTGGATAAAAATGTTGCGTAAAGAAATTTTCGCCGAAAGTTTTGCATCATTTTCTGAATTTTCCTAAAAACGTATAAAATTGTATCTCCGCTTTAAATATCTTTTTATTCTATTCAAAAACGAAAGTAAAAATTGTTTTCAGTGTAACCATTTTTACTATACCTTGAAATTACTAGATGATGACATAATTACAAACATTGAACAGATAGAATTTAAATATTGTAACTGAAAATAACCTTAAGTAAAATAACGACTTTATATTTCCAATATCCTACATGATTTTGAATAAAAATCCGAAAATAGTTTTATTAGATTCATGATTTACAAAGAATGCTCTAATATACATGGTGCCAAAAAAACATTTTCCTGTTTGGAAGATCTATAGCCGAAACTAATGAACGAAATGAGATCAAATATTATTATATTTAATCTTTTGAAGATGGTGAAAAAAAATTCAGTAACATTTGTTATAGGGGAAACCGGGTCTATTTGGCTTCAGGTGTAAGTAGGCGCAGTCATCATAATCTACCTATTTGCGGATAGATGGTGGAACCAGTCACAGAGTACCTTTCTTCTGCCTTTCTGTAAACGCCAATGTAGTGTTTCAGCATTACCCACATGCAATGGACACTTACTGCGATTTTTCTGTCTTTGTTTTTTTTTTTTTTTTTTTTTTTCATTGATTATTTTTTTGTTTCATTCTTTTTCTAATTTCTAATATTAATCTTAATAATTGAATTTAACTTGCGTAGTTTGTCATAGTGTATGATTAACTCTACCTACTCGATATGTGATTTACTTGGATTGTTTATATTTAGAAGGTTACATCTCCAATTTTGTGAAGAAATTTGTTATGGGGCTAGTAGGTGCATTCAACACGTGACAAATTGGCTCGGTGCGCCAACAAACCCCGTTACATTGTTTTGAAATATTTTCTGCTATTTTATCCCGATTGATAAATTAATTACTTATTTATACAGAAAACATGCATAATAAACAAAGAAAAACTGAACTGGCTAAAGCACCGACGAATGTTATAAGAAATGCTGTGGATACCGTATTAATTAACGGACGATCTATTAGGCAAACTGCTAAAGCTTTTATTATTCCTTCGAGAAGTCAGACCCGATATTGCTAAATTATAAAGAATGAATTTCAGCCGATTGGCGATGTTCGTAACTCACCTATTACAGGCGAGAAGCTGAATGTTCAAAAGATACAGTATCAACTTTTTCGGCTTTATCTACAGCAGTCACTGGAGCTCCTCAGATTTTGGCTTAGGATGTTGGATCATTAACTCCTGGGCATGTTAGACCATTAAAAAAAGGCAGAATCAAGAAAACAAATAGTGAAAAATAGCCGTAGGTAAAACGGAACCACAGAATATTGGCAGATTCACCATATCTAAAGACATTCCAAAGCTGAAGAACAAAAAAAAAGAAATAAAGGCAACAGAAAAAGTTTGTCAAAGGTAAAGAAATAATAAAGAAAACTTTTTTACACCTATAAAAAAAGAAAACCTATAATTGAGAAAAACACGAATCTTGACATTAGCTCAGATGACGAGAAATGTTATTGTCTGGTGTGTGTTGGTACTTTGAAAGCAGCAAACACAGAGAAAAGTGGGTACAATGCAAGGTTTGGGCACATAAAGCCTACACAAACGGAAACACTCGATTTTACATTTGTGATAACCGTAATTTTGATGATAATATCGGGTGAAGTTACTCAATGTTAATGTTTTATTCGTTATTTTTATGTCTGCATAATTTAGAATTTACATTGTTCGGGGATAATTCCTTTGTTTAAGCTTGCTGGTAATAATAAAATTGATTTATCTTAACTCAGTGTCCTAATTAATTTTCATTTAATTTTTTAGGAAGCGTGTGCTAACTTACCCCACAGGTATAGGCAAATTGCACCGCGTCGGGGTGGGTTGGCACACATTTTTTCTCTTACTTCAGGCTTCCTCTAAACTTAAACTGCAAAAGCTACGAACTTAGAACAAATATAAACGAATATATTTATAGCCAAAATATCTGTGCTTTAAAAGAGCAGTTAAATTGTGTTAAAAAACCTAAAGAAAAACTTAATAAAAATCAATAACTAAAAACTGCGCCTACTATCCCGGTCTTCCCTACATGTTGCCGAAATGGAAAATTTTGTCCCCGTCGTAGACGAAAACGTCATAGTTTTGCATCCACCGCTAGTAAATTACATACTTTGTGCGTACGTGACAGCCACGAAGTAAGAACTATCAAGGGGAAAGTTCAATGTGGGATTTGAAATTCAATGAAAGTTCAATCTTTTCCAGTTTTCAATTTAAAAAAATGGTTTCCAACTAATCCCCGGGAAATCCGGCCTGGATCTCGTATTTTCTTTAAATGCAAAACTAAATCTGCAAAGCAACTCCAAATTATTATTAAAATAAAATCTATCCATCCAAATGGATCAGATTCTTGTATATTATACAATTCTTACTTATATCAACACGTTAAAAAAATTATTTTATTGTATCAAAGCTTGCCCGTAAATTTATGATTACATAAACTATTTTAACTTTTTACTACTACAGCATTCCAGCATTTATTTCCATTTTTCATTCATATTTATTTCAGCTACTCTCTGTAACCCGGGAAGCCCGGCCTGGATCTCGTAGTTTCTTAAAATGTAAAAATAAATCTGCAAAGCAACTCCAAATTATTATTAAAATAAAAACTATCCATTCAAATGGAGCAGATTCTTCTATATTATACAATTCTTGGTTATATCAACACATTAAAAAATTATTTTATTGTATCAAAGCTTGTCCGTAAATTTACGATTACATAGACTGTACTAACTTTTTACTACTACAGCATTACTGCATTTATTTCCATTTTTCATTCACATCAGATTTAAGGAGGAGTAATTAATGAATAAATTTTAATACTTAATAAACTTTTTCAAGAAAAATCATTCGATAAATTTACAGTTGCATTATCTTCACTTTTACTGCTTTATTGTTTTAGTTATATCTGTCAAAAGTATAAAAAAATGTTGAACGAAGAATAATTAATGAGTTCTGTAATTACTGAAATGTATTTCAACATTAATTAAGCTTCAATATTTCTGCTTCTCAGTATGGCAACCGATTAGCGTATTTAAAGAAAAGGATCTGAAATTATACAAAGAAAAGGTTTCGAAATTAAGATATGTCGTAATTAAGCTATCTTTTATTTAAGAACGAAATAATAAAACAATATGAATAGTAATGTGTATTCTGAAAATTCTACGTATTTTTAGAAAAATGATATTTTGTTATATATAATTTTTTTATTTATTATAGAACATTTCTTAAAGATAATAAATGGTATTATTTTATTGAGATAATAACTTTTATAGAAGGTGTATACAGGATGTACAGTCGTGGAAAAAAAAGTAAACACCCCCCACTAATTCCTCAACAAATTATCGTAAACGAAAGTTACTGTTACCGAAAGATTGGAAATAAAGTCTACTTTTAAGTGCTGTATATAAAATTTGCTTAGGGGGCCATCTACATATTAAAATGAATCCAAACTTCATTTTTTTTCAATGGCAATACCCAATGTTAACGAGATATTTCAAATCTTCGGTTCAAATTATGCCTAGACACCAAATTTCAAGTTATTTGAATGATAAGTTTTTGAATTATAAACATTCAAAATTTAGTGCTTCTAATGTTAAATTACATTTTCATATTTTTATTTATATCTCCTGAAATTATGCTCCTAATGTGCTAATTTTTTGTGTAGCAATAATTCTAATATACCCAAATATAAATACGCTGAATTTGCAATTTTTATAATTTTATGATATCAATTATGAATTATGAAATTAATATTCGAAAAAATTATGAAATGCAACCTACATTTTCTTTGATGGATTTAGATTTATTAAGTCCTGCTTTATGAAAATCCAAAATTTTACATTTTAATTCCAAGTAGTTTTCAAATTATGCTTAAAAAACGGCAAAATGATGGTTTAAGAGGCCGTCTATGATAGAAGTGAGTAGATATTTTGAAATTTCTTCTGCTGTCCTGTAATCTAACCGGCTTCATAGACTGCTTGAGTGGTGCTTAAGGTGCCTTGATCAATAAGGGGGTTCTTTCGTTAACAATCGAGTACCGAACTTCAATTTGGATACAGCCCTTAAAATGCGCTCGTTTTAAAATAATTAATTTCTCGGAAACTTATGGTACGAATTGTATAAAAATTTGTTTTTAGGCTAATTGAAGAGTGTAGAGTTCATTTATGCTGTCAGAATTGTGTACTGCCATTTAAAAAAACAAAGTTATGGTTTGTCTTAATTTGTAGATATTCCGCTAAGTAAATTTTATATACATCATTTAAAAGTAGACTTTATTTCCAATCGTTCGGTACCAGTAACTTTCTTCTACGATAATTTGTTGAGGAGTTAGTGGGGGGGGGGGGGGTACTTCTTTTTCCACGACTGTACATAAAAGAACGGCCCAGTTCCAATGCCATATTATAACAGCTTAATTTAGACTATTTAATACAAATCATACATCAAATTGGAGGTAAACTAACCTAGTTTTTCTTACAAATGTTCAATATGCGCACCTTTTGTTATACGGCACACATCCAACCTAAAGTTCAATTCTTCCAACACTGAGATTAACAAGTCCGGAATAAGGGAAACATTAGCCTCTTGAATTCTGTGTCCCATTCGTGGAAAATCATTAGGCAGCGGCAGAACGTAGACACTATCTTTTGTAAAGCCCCAAAAGAAAAAATCGCATGGCTCTAACGGCTTTTAAATCTTCAGCCCAGTAATAACGCTTTACGCTCAGGAGACACCACTATTTTGCGTATGTGGCACTGCAAGCGAGTCAACAGCAAAGCAGTACTCGGGCATGTCGTTATAGAAAACTGTTCGAGTTACTCTTTATTTGTGATCTTTAACCAGCACTCTACATTTCTTACAGTTGATACTATAAAAATTTATAACTGGGACTTTTTTTATGGCCACTCTGTATTTTAAGTGTAAGATTTAATTTTTTTTTTCTAATCACAGGCATCCCGCCGACTTACGTAAATTCGCAGTTACGTAATAAATCTCGAAAACTACATTTGTGAACATACTAGTGCGTTTGCATACTTTTGATATTTATTTTATAAATAAAATATATATATTTAAACCACAACCATAATACAGTTTATATATTACATAGAGTTTTTTTTATTATATATAGTTAAACCTATAACAAAACAACTTAATCTTTATTGTTAGTTATTCATAGTCGTCATCTAATTCATAATGAATACAGTTTGTGCTTATCAAGGATTATTTTATTTTATGAGTGCTATTCGTTTGCCTTGCCATCAGAAATTCGTGGAGAACAGGTTAAATGAGTCCTCTTTAATTATTTCTTATTTTTAGACGTTTGATGTAGATTCAAAAGTGTTATAAATAAGTTCATCAATATTAGATTTATGAATCCCGTAATCCACAAGATATTTGAAAACTGTTCCTTAAGTTTAAGTTTATTTTTATATTTTTTTCATAATTTT
The DNA here is from genome assembly GCA_963932465.1 of Maratus speciosus. Lineage (NCBI taxonomy): Eukaryota > Metazoa > Arthropoda > Arachnida > Araneae > Salticidae > Maratus > Maratus speciosus. The sequence continues at coordinate 416,610,873 of OZ010790.1, read as the reverse complement.
ATAGTTTATATACGAGTGAACACTGTAATACTGTCGCACGATGCTTTATCCATAAAATAATACGGTCTAAATAATATATGTATGTATATATACATATATATAATAAATACTGCAAGTTCTTACAAAATTTTACCTAAGCAACTTACAAATTCGACACACGCAAAATTCAAGTTACGAAAAACTTTAGGGAACGTATTACTTATACGTAAGTCGGTGGATGCCATATATATCTAAGAATATGGATGAAAAATGTCAGGTTTCGTTGTCTGCTTCTCTGCATACCCGATCATCTGTACGTTTGCTTTTTTCGTCATGCATGATTCGTATTCATTTACGAACTGCCTTCAGTAATTGAACAGATAACACTTAACAGAAAATGACAGCACAAAGCTAGCACAAAGAACTGGAAGATACATCTAGTGAATTTCTCTGGAATGTTGGGAATAGAAGCCATGACCTCACGTGAAAGCAGAGAGCTACGAATATACCACTCACATGTACAGAAATGTAACTGAAGTTAACAAATGAAATTACTAAATTAAGAAAATTATAGCTTTATTACACTTGCTCCCAGCATCAACTAGCAAGTCGGAAATTGTACGTCAAACGTGACAAATGGGGTGCGTTCGTACTATAACTAGTTTTATAAATATTTAGATCTCGATGGAATAGCTGTTGCACTCTTATGAAAAAACGTATGAATAGAAAATTTATTACGGCTATATGCATTAAATTCAGTAATACGGAAATGATATGATTCCATCTTAAATAGAACGTAACCACTATGGCAACCTAGCATCATTACCTATCATGCGATATCCTTGAATTGAATTAATTACGTATGATAGGATTTAATAGAGTGAAGAAAATTTTTATTAATATATTTTTAAGTTTTGATTCGCTTTTCATAGAATTTGAAATAACTCGGCAAAATTCTTCAACGATAATATATATTAAATTTCAAACCATTCGGTAGGGTAATTTTGCGCTGTCATATGCGGACAGACGGACAGACAGACAGACGGACCGGCCAGACGACGAATATAAGTGCTCGTATTACGTATTTATATAATTACTAACGCACCTAAGATCAAATTGTTTATTTTTCTTTTCTCTTCACTATTAATAAAATTATTGATAAATATTTTATTAAAACCATGAATAAAGCTAAAAAGTTAAACAGAATGGATATTTTAAATACGTGTTATTTCGTAAAAAAGACTTTCTAAATTCTTAATTATTGTAGATAGTTCTTTGAAATTTCAGCTGCATATGCAAAATGTATCTGACCTTATAGTCAGAACTAAAAGATGCAAAGAAAACTGTAAAAATATACGTCAAACAGAAAAAAACTTTATAGGACACTAAGTATAACAGGAAGGACTGATATATTATATGTCTTTTTAACCCACCCCCCTCCTCAGAATATTCACACTTAACTTTAATTCTTTATAATTTCGTAATTTTCATGATTGCCCTCCCCCCTCAAATAAAATCTTTAACTTAATTTAATTTTACATTTTACAGGTAATATTATACATCTGCACTTGTTCACCCCCCCCCCCTCCTCTCACTTTTTTGTAAGTTAAATTAACACTTTTAAAGTTCTCCTCATTTAAACTGAGCGCGCCATTTCTTTCATACTTTTTCCTTTTTCTTATCACTTTCACACAGACATATTGTATAGATACAAATATTAACCGCCAGTGATTTCTGTTAATATAAAAATAGAATGTAAATGAATTCAATTTTCATTGCAGCCGGCAACATGTGATACAAAAATTGTACTTTTCGCGCAGAACTGCACCCTCTAATCCTCTTATAGTCTTATGCTCGTATTTGCATCATATCTTACACGTTTCTTATGACAGATTGTCCAAAATCTTGTAACGTACATGTAAAAAGCATGTGTAATGCTATTTTCTCATTTACCCCGCCTGACCACAAGAATTTGTTACTATAAAATCCTAAAAATCCTCTGTGGCGTGTAATTTAACCTCAGAGAATAGTTTCTGTTTTCCGCCAGTACTTTGTCTACTCTTCGCATTCTCGCCAATGTCTTATGTGTTCTCGTTTAGTACCCGCCAACCGGCGGGCGAATGTAACTGAGCCTTACGTCACTATGCTTCCTGTCGAGGCTAACGAAAAGAAAGGCTACTGTGGTGCTTTACGCGTATCTTTTTGTACAGACCGCTGGAGTCATGTGATGCTCGAATGCACCAATGCAGCTGTACGAAAAAAGAATGACGTCACTCTAGCGGTCTGTAAAAAAAGATATGAGGAATGCACCTGGGTAGCCTGTCTTTTTCGTTAGCCTCGGCTTCCTGCCTTCGAGACCTGCAGACGTTAACTGAAGCACTTTCGGCGCTTGCCCTGGGCGCAGTCTGCAACTTCCCCTGTTTTTCACGCATCTCTAAAGTTTAAATAAAATGTTAAAAGCCCTCTAGAATGTTTGTTGGAGCTTTTTTAACTATGCTTGTGGATCTGGGTATGGAACAAGAACACCATACCAGGGATCGAAATTACTTATTCATTCAAAAATTCAGGTTATCTCACTGGAAACTGAATCCGAGTTTTCGGTCACAACTTTATTAGTAATGAAAATATTTTACCGAGATTTTCATCCGATAAACTTTGGTTTCCATGACATTCGATGATATCGAGAAAAGTACTGGAAATCTATTGTGATTTGGTTAGTGACACCGTATGTACTATCAGCAAAATTCCGAATTATAAAGTGAGTGGCTCACTGGTGTTGTGACGCGAATGATTGCCATTAACAGCAATTTTCTTGATGCCATCCTATTTCACAGAATGCAAGGAAGTTGTTATTTTAAAGTTATGAATGAAATCAACCGTTCTGCTTTGAGTGAAATGGGCCATTCCGTCAGAAACGGACAAAATATCCGGCACGTGACGCTTACATATATACCTATATCTATTAACTTTTAAGTTGTTAAAATATAAACTATACATTAAAATTAACAAAATAACTCATGTTTTGATATTAGTATAGCTGTTTTAATTTGAGGATACAATAGGATTGTTAAAACAGCAGTAATATGCAGAAAGACTGTTCTACGCGTGATATGAATGGCCCTTTAATAGGTTTATAAATCTTCACATTTTAAACCCTAGATCTTAGCAAGCTATCCGTTTTTAATAATAAAAGAATAATAAAAATAACAGATAATAAAAATCTCCACATTTTAAATCCTAGACCTAAATAATCTGTCCCTTTTTGGGTCCCTCCATTAAAAACAGACAAAATGTCCTGCGCGCGACATTTACATTACATACACGAAATGATCTATCGCTACAGAATATAAATAAACAGACATTGTGCAATATGTGTATTCATTTTTGTAATAATAGCACGTATATTAATAGAGATATAGCGATTTTTTTTAAAGTTAAAAAAAATTCTTGCATGTTATTTACGTATAACATGCAGGGTTTTCAACCAAATTTAACACCAGTTTCAGTAAAATTGACAAAATGTACAAATGTACAAATACCTTTTATCTATTGGCTTATAAGTTTTTAAAACATAAACTATACAATAAAAATAACAAATAACTCTAGATTTTCACCTTAACATGGTTGTTTTAATTTGAGCATGTAATAGCATTGTTAAAACAGCAGAAATATGTAGAAAAGCTGCCCCACACGTGACATGGAATGACCCAGATGCTTTAAATGTTTGACTGAATAAGTGAATTGCGACCCTGCTTCCCGTACAAACATTTCTTGTTGCGATGTGTATTATTACCCTTTACAGTTCTGATAATCAGTTCAGTGCACTCTACATGAAAAAGAATACAGCAACAATTTTAAAATAAACTTTTATTGATCTTTACTTTAATAAATACTTCATCATAACAAATACTAACACTACAGTATTATTTTCTATTGTTTTCTGTTAAATAATGTATCGAAGAGTCCTACACGTTGAGACATAATACACATTGAAAATTAGAAGCTTTCACTGCGGACTTTATGTTTATACCGCTTGATTTCAAGTTGATCAGAGATGCATTATTTCTAGTGTTTGTCGACAGCATTGATTTTGTTTCGTTGGGAAGTTACTTAGTCAGCTAATTTTTCGAGTTATTTATTTCTTTTACAGATCATATATCTAAATTCTAATCATATATATATTATCTGCGTTTCAACATCATGCACATGCTTCACTATTTCTATTTTTAATATCAATGATTTAACTGGAACAATTCCGAAAGAAGAGCTACTTAACCCATTGTGTACAAAATTGTTTTAGAGCTGCCACTGGCAGCTATTTTTTTACTCTTATTCGCACCACTTTCTCAAAACAAAAATCTTCCATATACATTTTGACAGCATGTGCAAGAGAAATATATACTCCAAAATTTACTTTAAAAAAAAAATAGTGGTATGAATAGAATATAAAAATAAACGGCCATGGCCAAATGCTTGACGTTCTGATGCGTCAAATGCGCTCAAAGTGTTAACCTTTTTTCTTTGTTTTAACTAGCTGAATATAATATAGTAGTGAAGGAGAAGGACGCTGGTACGCGGTGAAAAAGAGTATTACTGGGTATCCTTACAACTATATTTACCCTATAATGAATAACATTAATTATATGTTACTCTAATATTCAGAGTGTCCTAAAAAATGTACCAGTTTCAATGGTATACTATAACAGCTTAATTTAGACTATTTAGAACAAATCATGCATCAAATTGAAGGTAAACTAACCTAGTTTTTCTTACAAAGGTTCAATATGTGGACCTTTAGTTACACGATGCACATCCAACCTAAAATCAAATTCTTCCCACACTTCGGTTAGCAAGTCCGGAGTAATAGAAGCATAGCCTTTTCAATTCTGTGCCTCTACTCTGGAAAATAATTAGGTAGCGGCGAAACGTAGACACGATCTCTTATAAAGCCCGAAAACAAAATATCAGATGGTTTTAACGGCTTTTAAATCTTGAGTCCAGCAATAACGCTTTACGCTCAGAAGTTGCCATTTTGCGTATGTGGCACTGCAAGCGACTGAATAACAAAGCAGTACTCGCGCATGCACTTATCTAAAACTGTTTGGGTAACTCTTCATATGTGATCATGAACCAAGACTCTACAACGATTACAGTTGATACTATTAAAATTTATAACTGGGACGTTCTTTTATGGACACCCTGTACTTTTACTAGGTCCAGACCCTTTATTTTTCAGTATTTGTAGCTTTAACCCTTTGAGGGGTGCAATTGTGTTTTTGTAATGTCGAATTCACACCGTAATCTTCTAAAAATTTTATTTTAAAAATCCAAAAAGCAATATTTTACGTATTTTTTTTTCCACTAAAGTTAGAAAAGTAAAATTTAATAAAAATTTTTTGGTGCAAATTTTCATTAATCGTAAGTGGGATATAATATATCCCACTAAAGCATTAAAGCATTCTACAATGCACCCATTCATTTATGAGTGCTCAAAAATCTAGGCCCCAAATGCAAATTTTATTGCAAAGTCATATTTTTCCGCGTTTTTATTCATATGCATTAGATAGTAAATTGAGTATGCAAGTTGGTCTTAATAAGCTGATTTATATATGCAATGCTAAAAATTTCTTCGGTCAATTAAGTCTAAATCTTAATTAATGTCTCTTTAAAAATCTCTCACTGCATATGACTTTTCCTATGTACGTGATAAGTATATTTAGAAATTATTTAACATTTTAAATTTCAGTGAAAACTTGTCACTATTCTTCCATTTTAAGTATAAAAGTATTTTTAAAGACTGAAATGAATTTTTGAAAACACAGTTCAAGTTCTCATTCCCGTCAGGTGAACAAACTGAAAGTTTAATTAAAAACATTTCAAGTTATTTCATTAACAAATGTTCTTGGCAGAATTCCAAATTCAAGTAAACTGGTAAATTTAATTTTGCTTGATATGTTTTAACAGTTTACAACTTGTGAATCTCAAATACAGATGTAGGTATTTAAATATAGTTTCAGAATAAAATGCTCGCAGAATAAATAAAAATGGGCTGTGGAGGAATCAGACAAACTGTAATTATGCAACGAGCATATGTAGTCCATTTTCTGACGGGCATAATGAATTTTCTGGTCCTAATATTAGGAAATGTGTTTACACAATGCGAACATTTCTTATGGGAAAAGAAAGAGCAATATTAACTTTTAAAAAGGTGTCAGTGAAAGGAAATAGTTATTTCTTTTCCCTCAAAAATGGAAATTTCATTTCGGATGTTCTTTGAAATACTGTGTTATATTTTGTTTATCATTTCTAGAGAAAGAAGAGGAATATATATGATAGTTTTTTTCATGTTTCTGAAGATGTTACATTTAATTGAAAATCTGTTTTATAAAAACCACTAGAAACTTTTAACTAAGTTTTACTTTTATAATTTTGAGGGAAAATAGATAAAAAATTGCTTTTTCTTATTTAGAAATAAATTTTTTCCAAATTTCCGGTGGGAATTCAGCATTACACAAACGCAATTCCCTGCCCTTCAAAGGGTTAAAGCATTCTACAATGCCTCCGTTGATGTATGAATGCTCAAAAATCTAGGCCCCCAAATGCAAATATTATTACAAAGTGATATTTTCCCGAGTTTTTGTTCATATGTATTACAAAATTGAGTATGCAAGATGGTTTTAATAAGCCGATTTATATATGCAATGCTAAAAACTTCTTCGGTCAATTATGCCTAGATCGTAATTAATGTTTGTTTAAAAGTCCCTCACTCCATGCGACATTCCCGTAAGTACGTGATAGTTACATTTAGAAATTATTTAACATTTTAAATATCTGTGAAAACGTGTCACTATTCTTCCATTTTAAGTAGAAAAGTAGTTTTAAAGACTGAAATGAATTTTTGAAAATACAGTTCAAGTTCCCATTCCCGTCAGGTGAACAAACTGAAAGTTTAATTAAAAACATTTCAAGTTATTTCATTAACAAAATGCTTTTGGCAGAACTCCAAATTCAAGTAAACTCGTAAATTTAATTTTGCTTAATATCTTTTAACAGTTTACAACTTGTGAATCTCAAATACAGATGTAGGTATTTAAATATAGTTTCAGAATAAAATGCTTGCAGAATAAATAAAAATGTGCTGTGCAACAAATTCAGACAAACTGTAATTATGCAACGAGCATATTTAGTCCATTTTCTGACGGTAATAATGAATTTTCTGATCCTAATATTAGGAAATGTGGTTTACACAATGCGAACATTTCTCATGGGAAAAGAAAGAGCAATATTAACTTTTAAAAAAGTGTCAGTGAAAGAAAATAGCTATTTCTTTTACCTCAAAAACGGAAATTTCATTTTGGATATACTTTAAAATGTGTTACATTTCGGTTAACATTTGAGAGAAAAAGAGAAATGATTAATTTTTACTGAGAATTTTCTAGTTTCTGATGGTGTTACATTTAATTACAAATCTGCCATGTAATAAAAAATTGTTATAAAATCAAGCCTGCAAAATTATATTAGATAGCATCGTATATTTTATAAAAGAGAAAGAAATATGACATCGTATTGTATACATACCTTTCAGTTTCTAGACCAAATTTATTTATTAAAATATTGAAATACGGACTCTTAACAATCTTTTCTTTTGTTTTAACTTGCTTTAATGCAATTTGCATATTTTAAAATATAACACCAGGGGGCGCTGCCCATACGAGCTACACTGTACCCCGTCCAGTCATCGCAACGTTTAAAACACGCTATGCTCTGTTTTAAAAAGATTATCCTATTACGGAAGATTGCATGATACTATCACGACCAGTGGGCATTTTCTGTTATCATCTTCTGTCATTCATTCCCTTTTGGATGAGGGATATTTCTGTTTTTAAGGCCGATTTAACCGCAGTCGCGATATAGCTGAAAGCTATTATCGTGATTGATTAATTAAGATCTATTACACACATAAAAATCAACTTGTATAAAATGGTTAAGTAAAAATTGTCGCTGTTCCCGGACGTTTATAATGAAGCTACATGAAATTCATTTTACGTAAGATGCTTTAAATTTAAAGTTTTAAATATTACGACGTAATTTTCACCGTTACACCGTTCGTGCGTATTAAGTATTTTAATGCACTTTTATTTTTTTAACATCCACGTGTAAATAACTTTTTTAATTGTAAATGTATGTAATTTTCATTATTTGGATTTTTTAATTCTGGCAATAGCAGGTGAAAAACGATTATTTAAAACTATGAAATAAATCTCTATTCAAATAAGAAAGTTTAAAAAAAAACTTAAAAAAATTAACAAATTAAAAAAATGATTGGACAATACTACTCTCAATTAAGTATGTATCTGCAAACAATTGTTAAATTACTATGCAAGGTTTTTTATCCTGCAAAACTTATTTATCTCAACTATCCTGGCCGATTTCAATATTTAATACCACGCAAAACAATTCTTCGATTTAAAAACTGTCTTTTTCAATGTGTTTATCATACATTCTTCATAAAAAAAAGGAAAAAGTTCTTGAAGTACTTTCCGAGAAACCAAACAGGTTGCATTAAGTTCCAATTATGGCATCAGCAGGAAAGTTAGTTACTTATTTATTAGTTACTAGCAAACCCCGCGGCTTTGCTCGCATAATAGCTGAAATATGCCAAGTGATATTTGTATGTCTATTTTTTATAAGAAGAACACTATTTGGAATAATTCAAAAATTACAAACTAAGCCACAGTTTGACTAAACTTCATTATAAAAGTGCAATAGACAGAAATGAGATTTTAATTAATAAGAAGAACTAAAACTAATTCCAAATAAATGAAAATTTAGAAAGTATTTTGAGTCTTTTATGCTTATTTCATACGCTCATTTCAGTATTCATTAGAAGTTTCCAATTTTTTAGAAGCCATCTTAACACATTTACATCTTAAAATTAACCATCATGTCAAATTCCAAGCTTGTTTTCTAACAGTCTACCACCTCTCTGGTGTTAGTGGCACCAACATAAAATGCCGAAATAGAGTTGAAATAGAATGTCCCGAAAAATGTTGAAACAAAGATTATCACCATTAATTTGCCAACATTAACCTTGAAATCGGTTGGTATTTCCTAATATTCTATATAAAACGGAATTGAGATGTTTTTAAAGGCTTTCTGTTGTCCCTGCCAACCAGGTGATAGTGACCAGCATAAAATACAGCTCGTATAGGATCAGAGACTATCACCCTTGATTCGCATCCAATAACTTCTGTAACCGGTTTATTATTTCCTGAGATTCCATAGAAATCGTAATTTAGGATTCTTTTAGAATGATTTTCGCTCCTTCCCTTCGCTTCACCCCTTTTTAATTTCGAATTTATTTTCGACTGTTCTTAGAGGACATTTATATTTTATATGTAACTACTGTGCTATATTTAAAGTTTCTAGCCTCTTCAGTGTCGCAGAAATCGCAATTCAGAAAGTTGCTCCTGTAACCCTCTTGGGGTTGTGGCACCGACATAAAATATAGCTTATGTTTGAGCAGGTTCTGTCATCATCAATTTGCAACCATTATGTTTGAAATAGGTTTCGTATTTCATACGATTGCATAAAAATTGTAATTTAGAACGCTTATAGAACGCTTTTCGCTCACGTCATCCTTTTAAATTGGGATTTTTTTTTACAGTTCTTAGAAAGCTTTTTCAACTTTGAAGTAATTACCATTCCAAGTTTAAAATGTTAGACCCCCCTCAGTAACACAAAAACGCAATTTAGAACATTTTTTTGCACCTGTAACCCCCGGTGGTAGTGACAAAAACGTAAAATATAGGCTATGTTGGAGCGGAGACTGTCACCATCAATTTGAAACCATTACTTCTGAAATCGGTTTATATTTCCTTAGACTGCGTAGAAATCGCTATTTAGAACGTTTTTAGAACGCTTTTCGTTCATTTTCACCCGTTTTAAATTTCAAATTTTTAAGGAACTCTTCTCATAGAGAATTTAGATCTCATAAGTAATTACTATGCCAAATTTCAAGTTGCTAGCCCCTTCAGTATAACAAAAATCACAATTTAGAACGTCTTTTTAATTGCAACTGCAAGGTGGTAGTGACGCCGACATGAAATAGATCCTATATTGGAGCAAGGGTTGCCATCATCAATTTCTAACCATTACTTTTGAAATCTGTTGGGTACTTTCTGAGATTGCGTAGAAATAGCCATTTAGAACGTTTTTTAGATCACTTTTCGCACATTTTCATAACCTTTTAAATTTCGAATTTTTTCAGAAATGTTCTTAGAGATCATTTATATCTTATAAGTAACTACCATGCCTAATTTCATGTTTCTAGGCCCTTCATTAACACAAAATGGCATTTTCGAACTTTTTTTTGGCGCCTGCACCCCTGTTGGGGTTAATAGCACCGACATAAAATGTAGGCTATGCTGGAGCAATGGCTGTCACCATCATTTTGACACCATTATTTTTGAGATCGGTTTGGTACTCCTTGAGATTGCGTAAAAATCGCCATTTAGAACGTTTTTTAGAACGCTTTATGTGCATTTTCACCCATTTCTAAATTTCGCAGTATTACAACTAGTACTTCCCCTGCAGTATTACAAAAAACGCAATTTAGATCGTTTTTTGCTCCTTCACTCCATTTGGGTAGTGGCACTGAAATGAAATACAGCCTATGTTAGAACGAGGGTTGTCACCTTCGTTTTCACACCATTATTTTTTAAATTGGTTCCGTACTTCCTGAGATTGCGTAGAAATCGCAATTTAGAAAGTTTTTTAGAACGCTTTTCGCTCATTTTCACCCCTTTTAAATTTCGATTTTTTTGGAAGTGTTCTTAGAGATCATTTTTATCTTATAAATAACTGCCATGCTTAATTTCAGGATTCTAGTCCCTTCAGTAACACAAAAATCGCAATTTAGAACGTTTTTTGCTTCTGCAACCCCTAGGTGGTAGTGACACTGACATGAAATAGAGCCTATGTTGGAGCAAGGGCTGTCATCATCAATTACCAACCATTACTTTTGAAATATGTTGGGTACTTTCTGAGATTGCGTAGAAATAGCCATTTAGAACTTTTTTTAGAACACTTTCGCACATTTTCATAACCTTTTAAATTTCGAATTTTTTTAGAAATGTTCTTAGAGATCATTTATATCTTATAAGTAACTACCATTCCAAATTTCATGTTTCTAGGCCCTTCAGTGACACAAAATCACATTCTCGAACGTTACTTTGCTCCGGCGCCCCCTTTGGGGCTAATGGCACTGACATAAAATGTAGCCTATGTTGGAACAAAGGTTGTCACCATCATTTTGACACCATTATTTTTGAAATCGGTTTCGTACTTCCTGAAATCTCTCTATTCTAAAAAAAAGTAACTACCGCTGTCACCGCCGCCGCCGCCGCCGGTTTTGAATTTTTTGTGACCGGAGGTCTTTCTTCGTTAATATTAAAAAAACTGTTGCATACAAAAATATGAAAATCAGTTTTTTTATACAGAAATGTTTGATAAACACGCTGATGCAGACAGTTTTCAGATCGAAGAATTATTTTAAGAGATATTTAATGCTAAAGTTGGACAAAATCGTTTCACTAAAAAAGTTTTATAGCAGCAAAAACTATACATAGCAGTGTAATCATTTTTAGATCATTTTATGCGTTAGAATTTGCCGGAGTGCAGATTGCATTAATTTTTTTATTTTGACTCATTTTTTCAGGTTTTATTTCTATTTTAAATTCAAATTTTCAGCATTTCTAGAGATATTTTTTACAGATTTCAGAAAATTGTACTAATTTAAACTGTTGCCAACTGTATAAAAAGCGCAAGCAATAATGCTTGCTTCAAATTAAAAATTTATTTACACGTGACTATTATAAACAGGAAAAAAACTTTCAAATTAGAATTAAATAATTATGTATAAAAAGCAGGAACTTATTAAAAATTACGTCATAAAAAGTATACACGTGAATTTTAAAAGAGAAAGGATATTGTAAAATAATAAATTCATTAACATGCGTTAGAAGTCTTAGGAGAAATTACGTCATATTTACGTCACATTATAGTTATTACATAAAATGAACACAAAATAATATTGCAAAAAAGTTTAAATTTAGAAATTGCGCTAGACATTTATTTAATATTTTGAGAGGATATTTTCAACTATTTTTGTTAGGAAAGCGCAAATAATATTTCATTGCTAACAAAAGTACTTTCACGCGATTATTTAAACGAGAAAGAATAGCTTGGTAAAAATTGCGTCAGATTAAAAACGATTAATTTAAAATGTCTCATTTAAAAGAACTTTCTTTTCGCTTTGTTAAAAAATACCAGGAGACAAAGACTCTGTTTACTTAATTCCTTTTATATTAGCTTATTTTGAAATGTTGTTACACGTGTCTACGTCATCAAGTTATTTTTAATTCGACGTTTTATTTGTATTTTTATTAATGTTGTACGAATTTATTTGTTCTTTCGTTATTTAAAATAAAAATTATATCAATTTGTATAATTTGGCGATTTATATAATTTGGCGAAATGGGTCGACGGGATAATCAAGTAGTACCGCAGCGGATTTGGCGTTAAAATTCCCCAATCAAAGAGAAATGAATAGAAATTCGTTTATAGGGAGATCGTCACTGTTTTTTAAACTATAATTCAATCTTTCGAAATCTTTTTAAAGCCGATCAAATTAGCGTGCTTTTAGAACCTGCGGTGTCCGGACGGGGGTTGGCGAGCGTAGCTCGTAGGGGGCCGAGCTCCCTAGTTTCGTAAAAATCGCCACTTACAACGTTTTTTAGAACGCTTTTCGCGCATTTTCACCTCATTTTAATTTCTATTTTTTTTTTAAGAAATGTCCTTAGATATCATTAGTATCTTATAAGTAACTACCATTCCAAATTTCATGTTTCTAGGCCCTTTAGTAACACAAAAATTGCACTTTTAGAACGTTTTTTACTCATGCACCCCCTTTTGGCCAGTGGCACGGACATAAGATATAGCCTATGTTCTAAGTTGGACTAACACCATCATTTTGATACAATAACTTTTGAAATCGGTTCAGTAGTTCCAGAGCTTATCTCGTACAAATAAACAATTTTTACCTCTTTATAATATTATTACTAGCGAACTTGCCCGGCGTTGCCCGGGTACGTCAAAAAACAGCAGAATTGCGAAAAAGCTCTGAAAATCACAATAAGATATCGCGAAAAAATTTTTAATCGATGCGCAAATTTCGAAAAGAAAAAAAAATATATATATTGTCTTCAAAGATTGAAAGTTGATTCCTTTCACTAATATGGAAAAATTGCATCAGACTGTATTGGATTAAAAGAGGCATGCTATTTTTATCTGGCATAGAAACAATTTACACTTTACATTAGCACGCTTAATTCGATTGATAGGCGGGATCTTTCTCATGCCTTCTTTCTTTATTTTTTGATTGTGTCTCTACAGTTGCATCATATTTTTCCAACGTATAAATTCTTGTCATAAATTTTGTCTGCAATATCTTTTATTTTCAATTGCATATGCCTTCAAACGGCTCGCGCGCCTAATTCCAATGGTTTGGCAAACCCCCTTTAAAATACGGCTTTGTGGCTTTCGGTAGTTCATACTTTCCCGATCATCTGGTTGGCATTAATATTCATATTTTGACCTTTCGCCCTCCTCATTGGGAATTCGTTAACGGAAATTAATACGTGTCTCATCTCAACTTAATTCTCGCCAGATATCTACTGGTTAACGTTTTCTGTAAATTGCCCCTCGCCAATAACCCTGCTCTCTCAGAATTTTAATGACACCACTTCTCTTTTGACTGTCGGGCTGATAAAATAAATATGTACTACGTTTTCTCTCCCCTCCTGCATCGGCATTTGCGGCTGAAAATCTCTCGAAGTGTGTTAAAGAACCTAGTGATTAATAAACAGCGTTCAGATATTCTTCGATATTTGTCTATTGATATAAAATGGCCTCCTGTCCTTTATTCGAATAATTAATATTTAGTTAATGGCTTTCTGATGTTTCTGAGATATCATCGAGAATCACCTATACGATAAATATCAACATAACACTTGCTAAGCATTGTATCATGCTACTTTTATTCATAATTTAAATTACTTGGATTCTCTTAAACATAATTAATATAATCCCTTACGTTAATATTAGTTTTTGTTGCACTAAAATATCTCAATTTGTTGATTTTCTGTTAGCAAGTAATCCCGATAGGTTTACAATGGAAGTCTATGGGAATTTGGCGAAATATCAGAGATATCGCCAAGTTGACGTCACTTTTGGCGACTTATTTTGGCCGCCAAATTTGGCGATATATCGCCAAGTTGGCGAAAAACTTGACGGTATTTGGCGACAGAGCTGTGCCCCCCCCCCCCCCACTCCCCTGCGGTAACTCCCTTATAAGTATGAAGATGCATTAAATGTTGTTCAATAAACGCATAAAAAATCGCTAAAAATTCAAAAATCGCTGTACGAATTCCGAATAAACTTTTTTGAAAAGAGAACAAAATTTACTATATTGGGTTAAATATAGTATAAAGAAAAAAAGGGTTAAAAGAAAGAAACAGTATTATTTTCACTAATGTGGAAAAATCGCCTCGAAACTTAAAAAAGTGCTAAAAATCGCATAAAAAATTAAATAAAAAAAATCTAATCAAAAAATCGAAAATCGGGCTTCGCGGTGCAAAACTTCGTATATAGACGTACCTTTTGCCCAAATTTTGTAGTTCTACGTGCAGTGGTCTCTTTAGAACACCGTCGACACACTCACACACAAACTCCTTTCTTTATTATTACGAGGTAGAACCCGTCGAATTTCGACGAAAGAAAATGTTTACAAAGGAAGTATTGCATCAAATTTATAATGCATCGACAAAAAATAATTAGAATAAAAAATCCATCTTACACTTGTTAATTTAACCCTCCAAAGACATATTTTAACCTAAGATTAACAAAATACGTTTTCATAATCTTCAATTGTTAAAATTATTGAAAAATTAAACTTTATTCATATACGTAATCAGTAACATATAATCAAGATAAGTAATTTTGATTAAGTTATTAATTGATGCTTGGTTACAGAATGAAAAATCCGCATAAATGATTTCACCTTGACATAATCATAGAATTTTCTACCTTTACATCTAAACCGAATCAAGTCATTTTCCACGTTTCACATCCATATTAACCATTTAAAAACATTTTAACACGCAATAGGTTATTAATAAATATTTTTTCAAGCTTGAAGTCACGTTTGTCAACTATTACAACTTTCCATGTTAAAATTCCAATCGTGATTTGAGGTCTTAGTATAATACTTGTACCTGCGTGTAAAAATTCAAGAAATTTATAACTTTTAGACGTATTCAAGGGGAAATATCTCGTTTTATCAAATAAAATTATCGTTTACTTTTAAATATGACGTCATTTTCAGTCGCTGAAACATTTTGCCTATTGTCTCAAACTCAATATCAGCAAAATGAAAAAATAGTGAAATATAAGAGCATCATCAGGGAAATTGTGTCTTTTTTAAAGCATAACGTCATTTTCTGTTCAAAATTTTTAAAAAGATATTTTTAATTGTAATGAGAAAATGGCATCAGTAAGAATATAATCAATAAAAATAACTAATCCACTTTTAATGGAAATGAAGTACTTCAGTTGCCACAATTAGAAAATTGGTATTAAAAACTATAAAAAAATTAATATCTCAGAAATAAATTAAGATACAGCTTTCAAACAAATTGCATTTAAAAGTGCATTTTTTTCTGCATACGACGGTGTAAACATTTAAAATGTGGGATGTTTAGAAGTTTAAAAATTTGCAGTAGCGAAAATTGCAAAAGCGAAATATCATTTCAAATTTCAAAGTGTTGCCATTCGCAGAATGACGTATGCGTTACGCACAGATATGTTTGTCCTTTATAATATAGATAGATGTTATAGCAGGGACTGTCACTATTGATTTGCAGCCATTACTTTTGAAATAGCTTTGGTATTTCCAGAGATTGCGTAGAAATCGCAATTTATAACGTTTTTAGAAAGCTTTTCGCGCATTTTCACCCCTTTTTAAATTTCCAATTTTTTCGAAACTGTTCTTAAAGATCATTTATGTCTAATAAATATGTACCTTGCCTAATTTTAAGTTGCTAGCCCCTACCGATCACAAAAATCGAAATTTAAAACGCTTTTTTGCTCCTGCAACGTCTAGGTGATAGTGATACCGACATAAAATAGCGTCTATGTTACAACAGAGGCTATCAGCATCAATATCCTACCATTACGTCTGAAATCAGTTTGATTCTTCCTGAGATATTGCTGAAAAATCGGCATTCAGAACGTTTTAAGAACGCTTTTCGCGCATTTTGCTTCTGAATCTTTCCTGGGGTAGTGGAAACAGATATAAAATATAGCCTATCGTGGAGCAAGATCTGTCACCATCATTTTTACACCATTGTATTTGAAATCGGTTCAGTACTTCCTGAGATTGCATAGAAATCGCAATTTAGAACGTTTTTTACAACGCTTTTTTCGCATTTTCACCCCTTTTAAATTTCGAATTGTTTAGGAACTGTTTTTAGAAATCCTTTATATCTAATAATAAGTAGCTAATATTTCAAATTTCATATTTCTAGGCCCTTCAGTAACGCAAAAATCGCATTTTTAGAACGTTTTTTGCTCCTGCAACCCATTTTGGGTAGTGGCACCGATATAAAACATAGCCTATGTTGGAGCAAGGGTTCTCACCGTCATTTTGACACCATTATTTTTTAAATCGGTTTGCTATTTCCTGAGATTGTGCAGAAACCACCATTTAGAAGGTTTTTTAGAACGCTTTTCGCGCATTTTCACCCCTTTCAAATTTCGAATTGTTTAAGAACTGTTCTTATAAATCCTTTATATCTAATAAGTAGCTAATATTTCAAATTTCATATTTCTAGGCCCTTCAGTAACACATACATCGCATTTTTAGAACGTTTTTTTCTCCTCCACCCCCAAAAGGGTAGTGGCACCGACATACAACATAGCCTATCTTGGAGCAAGCGTTGTCACTATCATATTGACACCAATATTTTTCAAATCGGTTTGGTATTTCCTGAGATTTTGTAGAAACTACCATTTAGAACGTTTTTTAGAACGCTTTTTGTGCATTTTCACCCCTTTTAAATTTCGAATTGTTTAAGAACTGTTCTTAGACATCATTTATATCTTATAAGTAACTAATATTCAAAATTTCATATTTCTTGGCCCTTCAGTAACGCTAAAATCGCATTTTTAGAACATTTTTTGCATCTACACCCCCTTTGGGGTAGTGGCACCGACATAAAACATAACCTATCTTGGAGCAAGCGTTGTCACCATCATTTTGACACCAATATTTTTCAAATCAGTTTGGTATTTCCTGAGATTTTGTAGAAACTACCATTTAGAACGTTTTTTAGAACGCTTTTTGTGCATTTTCATCCCTTTTAAATTTCGAATTGTTTAAGAACTGCTTTTAGACATCATTTATATCTTATAAGTAACTAATATTCCAAATTTCATATTTCTAGGCCCTTCAGTAACGCAAAAATCGCATTTTTAGAACGTTTTTTTCTCCTGCACCCCCTTTGGGGTTATGACACCGACATAAAACATAGCCTATCTTGCAGCAAGCGTTGTCACCATCATTTTGACACCAATATTTTTCAAATCAGTTTGGTATTTCCTGAGCTTTTGTAGAAACTACCATTTAGAACGTTTTTTAGAACGCTTTTTGTGCATTTTCACCCCTTTTAAATTTCGAATTGTTTAAAAACTGTTCTTATACATCATTTATATCTTATAAGTAACTAATATTCAAATTTCATATTTCTAGGCCCTTCAGTAACGCTAAAATCGCATTTTTAGAAAGTTTTTTGCATCTATACCCCCTTTGGGGTAGTGGCACCGACATAAGACATAGCCTATGTTGGAGCAAGCGTTGTCACCATCATTTTGACACCAATATTTTTCAAATCAGTTTGGTATTTCCTGAGCTTTTGTAGAAACTACCATTTAGAACGTTTTTTAGAACGCTTTTTGTGCATTTTCACCCCTTTTAAATTTCGAATTGTTTAAAAACTGTTCTTATACATCATTTATATCTTATAAGTAACTAATATTCAAATTTCATATTTCTAGGCCCTTCAGTAACGCTAAAATCGCATTTTTAGAAAGTTTTTTGCATCTATACCCCCTTTGGGGTAGTGGCACCGACATAAGACATAGCCTATGTTGGAGCAAGCGTTGTCACCATCATTTTGACACCAATATTTTTCAAATCAGTTTGGTATTTCCTGAGCTTTTGTAGAAACTACCATTTAGAACGTTTTTTAGAACGCTTTTTGTGCATTTTCACCCCTTTTAAATTTCGAATTGTTTAAAAACTGTTCTTAGACATCATTTATATCTTATAAGTAACTAATATTCAAAATTTCATATTTCTAGGCCCTTCAGTAACGCTAAAATCGCATTTTTAGAACGTTTTTTGCATCTACACCCCCTTTGGGGTAATGGCACCGACATAAAACATAGCCTATCTTGGAGCAAGCGTTGTCACCATCATTTTGACAACAATATTTTTCAAATCAGTTTGGTATTTCCGGAGATTTTGTAGAAACTACCATTTAGAACGTTTTTTAGAACGCTTTTTGTGCATTTTCATCCCTTTTAAATTTCGAATTGTTTAAGAACTGTTCTTAGACATCATTTATATCTTATAGCTAACTAATATTCCAAATTTCATATTTCTAGGACATTCAGTAACGCAAAAATCGCATTTTTAGAACGTTTTTTTCTTCTGCACCCCCTTTGGGGTAGTGACACCGACATAAAACATAGCCTATCTTGGAGCAAGCGTTGTCACCATCATTTTGACACCAATATTTTTCAAATCAGTTTGGTATTTCCTGAGCTTTTGTAGAAACTACCATTTTGAACGTTTTTTAGAACGCTTTTTGTGCATTTTCACCCCTTTTAAATTTCGAATTGTTTAAAAACTGTTCTTAGACATCATTTATATCTTATAAGTAACTAATATTCAAAATTTCATATTTCTAGGCCCTTCAGTAACGCTAAAATCGCATTTTTAGAACGTTTTTTGCATCTACACCCCCTTTGGGGTAGTGGCACCGACATAAAACATAGCCTATCTTGGAGCAAGCGTTGTCACCATCATTTTGACACCAATATTTTTTAAATCAGTTTGGTATTTCCTGAGATTTTGTAGAAACTACCATTTAGAACGTTTTTTAGAACGCTGTTTGTGCATTTTCATCCCTTTTAAATTTCGAATTGTTTAAGAACTGTTCTTAGACATCATTTATATCTTATAAGTAACTACTATTCCAAATTTCATATTTCTAGGCCCTTCAGTAACGCAAAAATCGCATTTTTAGAACGTTTTTTTCTCCTGCACCCCCTTTGGGGTAGTGACACCGACATAAAACATAGCCTATCTTGGAGCAAGCGTTGTCACCATCATTTTGACACCAATATTTTTCAAATCAGTTTGGTATTTCCTGAGCTTTTGTAGAAACTACCATTTAGAACGTTTTTTAGAACGCTTTTTGTGCATTTTCACCCGTTTTAAATTTCGAATTGTTTAAAAACTGTTCTTAGACATCATTTATATCTTAAAAGTAACTAATATTCAAAATTTCATATTTCTAGGCCCTTCAGTAACGCTAAAATCGCATTTTTAGAACGTTTTTTGCATCTATACCCCCTTTGGGGTAGTGGCACCGACATAAGACATAGCCTATGTTGGAGCAAGCGTTGTCACCATCATTTTGACACCAATATTTATCAAATCAGTTTGGTATTTCCTGAGCTTTTGTAGAAACTACCATTTAGAACGTTTTTTAGAACGCTTTTTGTGCATTTTCACCCCTTTTAAATTTCGAATTGTTTAAAAACTGTACTTAGACATCATTTATATCTTATAAGTAACTAATATTCAAAATTTCATATTTCTAGGCCCTTCAGTAACGCTAAAATCGCATTTTTAGAACGTTTTTTGCATCTACACCCCCTTTGGGGTAATGGCACCGACATAAAACATAGCCTATCTTGGAGCAAGCGTTGTCACCATCATTTTGACAACAATATTTTTCAAATCAGTTTGGTATTTCCTGAGATTTTGTAGAAACTACCATTTAGAACGTTTTTTAGAACGCTTTTTGCGCATTTTCATCCCTTTTAAATTTCGAATTGTTTAAGAACTGTTCTTAGACATCATTTATATCTTATAAGTAACTAATATTCCAAATTTCATATTTCTAGGCCCTTCAGTAACGCAAAAGTCGCATTTTTAGAACTTTTTTTCTCCTGCACCCCCTTTGGGGTAGTGACACCGACATAAAACATAGCCTATCTTGGAGCAAGCGTTGTCACAATCATTTTGACACCAATATTTTTCAAAGCAGTTTGGTATTTCCTGAGCTTTTGTAGAAACTACCATTTAGAACGTTTTTTAGAACGTTTTTTGTGCATTTTCACCCCTTTTAAATTTCGAATTGTTTAAAAACTGTTCTTAGACATCATTTATATCTTATAAGTAACTAATATTCAAAATTTCATATTTCTAGGCCCTTCAGTAACGCTAAAATCGCATTTTTAGAACGTTTTTTGCATCTACACCCCCTTTGGGGTAGTGGCACCGACATGAGACATAGCCTATGTTGGAGCAAGCGTTGTCACCATCATTTTGACACCAATATTTTTCAAATCAGTTTGGTATTTCCTGAGCTTTTGTAGAAACTACCATTTAGAACGTTTTTTAGAACGCTTTTTGTGCATTTTCACCCGTTTTAAATTTCGAATTGTTTAAAAACTGTTCTTAGACATCATTTATATCTTATAAGTAACTAATATTCAAAATTTCATATTTCTGGGCCCTTCAGTAACGCTAAAATCGCATTTTTAGAACGTTTTTTGCATCTACACCCCCTTTGGGGTAATGGCACCGACATAAAACACAGCCTATCTTGGAGCAAGCGTTGTCACCATCATTTTGACAGCAATATTTTTCAAATCAGTTTGGTATTTCCTGAGATTTTGTAGAAACTACCATTTAGAACGTTTTTTAGAACGCTTTTTGTGCATTTTCACCCCTTTTAAATTTCGAATTGTTTAAAAACTGTTCTTAGACATCATTTATATCTTATAGGTAACTAATATTCAAAATTTCATATTTCTAGGCCCTTCAGTAACGCTAAAATCGCATTTTTAGAACGTTTTTTGCATCTACACCCCCTTTGGGGTAGTGGCACCGACATGAGACATAGCCTATGTTGGAGCAAGCGTTGTCACCATCATTTTGACACCAATATTTTTCAAATCAGTTTGGTATTTCCTGAGCTTTTGTAGAAACTACCATTTAGAACGTTTTTTAGAACGCTTTTTGTGCATTTTCACCCCTTTTAAATTTCGAATTGTTTAAGAACTGTTCTTAGACATCATTTATATCTTATAAGTAACTAATATTCAAAATTTCATATTTCTTGGCCCTTCAGTAACGCTAAAATCGCATTTTTAGAACATTTTTTGCATCTACACCCCCTTTGGGGTAGTGGCACCGACATAAAACATAACCTATCTTGGAGCAAGCGTTGTCACCATCATTTTGACACCAATATTTTTCAAATCAGTTTGGTATTTCCTGAGATTTTGTAGAAACTACCATTTAGAACGTTTTTTAGAACGCTTTTTGTGCATTTTCATCCCTTTTAAATTTCGAATTGTTTAAGAACTGCTTTTAGACATCATTTATATCTTATAAGTAACTAATATTCCAAATTTCATATTTCTAGGCCCTTCAGTAACGCAAAAATCGCATTTTTAGAACGTTTTTTTCTCCTGCACCCCCTTTGGGGTTATGACACCGACATAAAACATAGCCTATCTTGGAGCAAGCGTTGTCACCATCATTTTGACACCAATATTTTTCAAATCAGTTTGGTATTTCCTGAGCTTTTGTAGAAACTACCATTTAGAACGTTTTTTAGAACGCTTTTTGTGCATTTTCACCCCTTTTAAATTTCGAATTGTTTAAAAACTGTTCTTATACATCATTTATATCTTATAAGTAACTAATATTCAAATTTCATATTTCTAGGCCCTTCAGTAACGCTAAAATCGCATTTTTAGAAAGTTTTTTGCATCTATACCCCCTTTGGGGTAGTGGCACCGACATAAGACATAGCCTATGTTGGAGCAAGCGTTGTCACCATCATTTTGACACCAATATTTTTCAAATCAGTTTGGTATTTCCTGAGCTTTTGTAGAAACTACCATTTAGAACGTTTTTTAGAACGCTTTTTGTGCATTTTCACCCCTTTTAAATTTCGAATTGTTTAAAAACTGTTCTTATACATCATTTATATCTTATAAGTAACTAATATTCAAATTTCATATTTCTAGGCCCTTCAGTAACGCTAAAATCGCATTTTTAGAAAGTTTTTTGCATCTATACCCCCTTTGGGGTAGTGGCACCGACATAAGACATAGCCTATGTTGGAGCAAGCGTTGTCACCATCATTTTGACACCAATATTTTTCAAATCAGTTTGGTATTTCCTGAGCTTTTGTAGAAACTACCATTTAGAACGTTTTTTAGAACGCTTTTTGTGCATTTTCACCCCTTTTAAATTTCGAATTGTTTAAAAACTGTTCTTAGACATCATTTATATCTTATAAGTAACTAATATTCAAAATTTCATATTTCTAGGCCCTTCAGTAACGCTAAAATCGCATTTTTAGAACGTTTTTTGCATCTACACCCCCTTTGGGGTAATGGCACCGACATAAAACATAGCCTATCTTGGAGCAAGCGTTGTCACCATCATTTTGACAACAATATTTTTCAAATCAGTTTGGTATTTCCGGAGATTTTGTAGAAACTACCATTTAGAACGTTTTTTAGAACGCTTTTTGTGCATTTTCATCCCTTTTAAATTTCGAATTGTTTAAGAACTGTTCTTAGACATCATTTATATCTTATAACTAACTAATATTCCAAATTTCATATTTCTAGGACATTCAGTAACGCAAAAATCGCATTTTTAGAACGTTTTTTTCTTCTGCACCCCCTTTGGGGTAGTGACACCGACATAAAACATAGCCTATCTTGGAGCAAGCGTTGTCACCATCATTTTGACACCAATATTTTTCAAATCAGTTTGGTATTTCCTGAGCTTTTGTAGAAACTACCATTTTGAACGTTTTTTAGAACGCTTTTTGTGCATTTTCACCCCTTTTAAATTTCGAATTGTTTAAAAACTGTTCTTAGACATCATTTATATCTTATAAGTAACTAATATTCAAAATTTCATATTTCTAGGCCCTTCAGTAACGCTAAAATCGCATTTTTAGAACGTTTTTTGCATCTACACCCCCTTTGGGGTAGTGGCACCGACATAAAACATAGCCTATCTTGGAGCAAGCGTTGTCACCATCATTTTGACACCAATATTTTTTAAATCAGTTTGGTATTTCCTGAGATTTTGTAGAAACTACCATTTAGAACGTTTTTTAGAACGCTGTTTGTGCATTTTCATCCCTTTTAAATTTCGAATTGTTTAAGAACTGTTCTTAGACATCATTTATATCTTATAAGTAACTAATATTCCAAATTTCATATTTCTAGGCCCTTCAGTAACGCAAAAATCGCATTTTTAGAACGTTTTTTTCTCCTGCACCCCCTTTGGGGTAGTGACACCGACATAAAACATAGCCTATCTTGGAGCAAGCGTTGTCACCATCATTTTGACACCAATATTTTTCAAATCAGTTTGGTATTTCCTGAGCTTTTGTAGAAACTACCATTTAGAACGTTTTTTAGAACGCTTTTTGTGCATTTTCACCCGTTTTAAATTTCGAATTGTTTAAAAACTGTTCTTAGACATCATTTATATCTTAAAAGTAACTAATATTCAAAATTTCATATTTCTAGGCCCTTCAGTAACGCTAAAATCGCATTTTTAGAACGTTTTTTGCATCTATACCCCCTTTGGGGTAGTGGCACCGACATAAGACATAGCCTATGTTGGAGCAAGCGTTGTCACCATCATTTTGACACCAATATTTATCAAATCAGTTTGGTATTTCCTGAGCTTTTGTAGAAACTACCATTTAGAACGTTTTTTAGAACGCTTTTTGTGCATTTTCACCCCTTTTAAATTTCGAATTGTTTAAAAACTGTACTTAGACATCATTTATATCTTATAAGTAACTAATATTCCAAATTTCATATTTCTAGGCCCTTCAGTAACGCAAAAGTCGCATTTTTAGAACTTTTTTTCTCCTGCACCCCCTTTGGGGTAGTGACACCGACATAAAACATAGCCTATCTTGGAGCAAGCGTTGTCACAATCATTTTGACACCAATATTTTTCAAAGCAGTTTGGTATTTCCTGAGCTTTTGTAGAAACTACCATTTAGAACGTTTTTTAGAACGCTTTTTGTGCATTTTCACCCCTTTTAAATTTCGAATTGTTTAAAAACTGTTCTTAGACATCATTTATATCTTATAAGTAACTAATATTCAAAATTTCATATTTCTAGGCCCTTCAGTAACGCTAAAATCGCATTTTTAGAACGTTTTTTGCATCTACACCCCCTTTGGGGTAGTGGCACCGACATGAGACATAGCCTATGTTGGAGCAAGCGTTGTCACCATCATTTTGACACCAATATTTTTCAAATCAGTTTGGTATTTCCTGAGCTTTTGTAGAAACTACCATTTAGAACGTTTTTTAGAACGCTTTTTGTGCATTTTCACCCGTTTTAAATTTCGAATTGTTTAAAAACTGTTCTTAGACATCATTTATATCTTATAAGTAACTAATATTCAAAATTTCATATTTCTGGGCCCTTCAGTAACGCTAAAATCGCATTTTTAGAACGTTTTTTGCATCTACACCCCCTTTGGGGTAATGGCACCGACATAAAACACAGCCTATCTTGGAGCAAGCGTTGTCACCATCATTTTGACAGCAATATTTTTCAAATCAGTTTGGTATTTCCTGAGATTTTGTAGAAACTACCATTTAGAACGTTTTTTAGAACGCTTTTTGTGCATTTTCACCCCTTTTAAATTTCGAATTGTTTAAAAACTGTTCTTAGACATCATTTATATCTTATAGGTAACTAATATTCAAAATTTCATATTTCTAGGCCCTTCAGTAACGCTAAAATCGCATTTTTAGAACGTTTTTTGCATCTACACCCCCTTTGGGGTAGTGGCACCGACATGAGACATAGCCTATGTTGGAGCAAGCGTTGTCACCATCATTTTCACACCAATATTTTTCAAATCAGTTTGGTATTTCCTGAGCTTTTGTAGAAACTACCATTTAGAACGTTTTTTAGAACGCTTTTTGTGCATTTTCACCCCTTTTAAATTTCGAATTGTTTAAAAACTGTTCTTAGACATCATTTATATCTTATAAGTAACTAATATTCAAAATTTCATATTTCTAGGCCCTTCAGTAACGCTAAAATCGCATTTTTAGAACGTTTTTTGCATCTACACCCCCTTTGGGGTAACGGCACCGACATAAAACATAGCCTATCTTGGAGCAAGCGTTGTCACCATCATTTTGACAACAATATTTTTCAAATCAGTTTGGTATTTCCTGAGATTTTGTAGAAACTACCATTTAGAACGTTTTTTAGAACGCTTTTTGTGCATTTTCATCCCTTTTAAATTTCGAATTGTTTAAGAACTGTTCTTAGACATCATTTATATCTTATAAGTAACTAATATTCCAAATTTCATATTTCTAGGCCCTTCAGTAACGCAAAAGTCGCATTTTTAGGACGTTTTTTTCTCCTGCACCCCCTTTGGGGTAGTGACACCGACATAAAACATAGCCTATCTTGGAGCAAGCGTTGTCACCATCATTTTGACACCAATATTTTTCAAAGCAGTTTGGTATTTCCTGAGCTTTTGTAGAAACTACCATTTAGAACGTTTTTTAGAACGCTTTTTGTGCATTTTCACCCCTTTTAAATTTCGAATTGTTTAAAAACTGTTCTTAGACATCATTTATATCTTATAAGTAACTAATATTCAAAATTTCATATTTCTAGGCCCTTCAGTAACGCTAAAATCGCATTTTTAGAACGTTTTTTGCATCTACACCCCCTTTAGGGTAGTGGCACCGACATGAGACATAGCCTATGTTGGAGCAAGCGTTGTCACCATCATTTTGACACCAATATTTTTCAAATCAGTTTGGTATTTCCTGAGCTTTTGTAGAAACTACCATTTAGAACGTTTTTTAGAACGCTTTTTGTGCATTTTCACCCCTTTTAAATTTCGAATTGTTTAAAAACTGTTCTTAGACATCATTTATATCTTATAAGTAACTAATATTCAAAATTTCATATTTCTAGGCCCTTCAATAACGCTAAGATCGCATTTTTAGAACGTTTTTTGCATCTACACCCTTTTTGGGGTAGTGGCACCGACATAAAACATAGCCTATCTTGGAGCAAGCGTTGTCACCATCATTTTGACACCAATATTTTTCAAATCAGTTTGGTATTTCCTGAGATTTTGTAGAAACTACCATTTAGAACGTTTTTTAGAACGCTTTTTGTGCATTTTCATCCCTTTTAAATTTCGAATTGTTTAAGAACTGCTTTTAGACATCATTTATATCTTATTAGTAACTAATATTCCAAATTTCATATTTCTAGGCCCTTCAGTAACGCAAAAATCGCATTTTTAGAACGTTTTTTTCTCCTGCACCCCCTTTGGGGTAGTGACACCGACATAAAACATAGCCTATCTTGGAGCAAGCGTTGTCACCATCATTTTGACATCAATATTTTTCAAATCAGTTTGGTATTTCCTGAGCTTTTGTAGAAACTACCATTTAGAACGTTTTTTAGAACGCTTTTTGTGCATTTTCACCCCTTTTAAATTTCGAATTGTTTAAAAACTGTTCTTAGACATCATTTATATCTTATAAGTAACTAATATTCAAAATTTCATATTTCTAGGCCCTTCAGTAACGCTAAAATCGCATTTTTAGAACGTTTTTTGCATCTACACCCCCTTTGGGGTAGTGGCACCGACATAAGATATAGCCTATGTTCTAAGTTGGACTAACACCATCATTTTGATACCATTACTTTTGGAATCGGTTCGGTAGTTCCAGAGCTTACCTCCTACAAATAAACAATTTTTTCCTCTTTATAATAGAGTATAGAAGATATAGATATAGATATAGATTAGTATAGAGTATAGATTATTAAGACCACTTTTTGGAATAATGTGTAATTCGGAAGAGGCTACTGTATATTAAGACTACTGTATACTGTAGATTAAGAAATATTTGTCTTTTTAGTTATGTTCGTAATTATATATAAATACGAAGCACCTGTAGTCGTCGTCTGGTCCGCATATAGCAGCGCAAAAACTATCCAATGGAATTGTTTGAAATTTAGTACACGAGGACCCCAGAAGCCAAAGGGTATCAGTGACAAAATTGAAAAAACTGAGCTAAGTCCACACACTATCTGGGAATAAAGCTATTTGTTTAAAGGTAAAGAAATATAAGCGATTTTCTAATTATGTGATGCATTCAAGAGGTTAACTACTTAATCTCTTTAAACTACTTAACCTTTTGAGGGGCAAGCAATTGCGTTTGTATAATGCTGAATTCCCACCGGAAATTCGGAAAATTTTATTTCAAAATGATGAAAAGTAATTTTTCAACTCCCCCTCCCCCTCAAAGTTATAAAAGTAAAACTTAATAAAAAGTTTCTGGTGCAAATCTTAATATAAATATTGTACTCCACTTTTCTTTAACAGTTATTGAAATAAGAGTTCAAAGACTGCTATACCGCTATGAAATAAGCAACAGTTTCATTTTTTAATTAATTCAGTCAATTACTATTGATGTGCCAACTTTGAACTCAATTTACTCC
The DNA here is from genome assembly GCA_963932465.1 of Maratus speciosus. Classification (NCBI taxonomy): domain Eukaryota; kingdom Metazoa; phylum Arthropoda; class Arachnida; order Araneae; family Salticidae; genus Maratus; species Maratus speciosus. The sequence continues at coordinate 416,582,920 of OZ010790.1, read as the reverse complement.
AAATCTAAACTTTGCACTTATATCCCTTGGTTTCTGGGATTCTCGTGTATAATTGTTGCAGAATTTTGTTGAGTCCATTCAAATTTTATGAAAATCGTATCAAAACATAAAAAGATAATAATTTTCTTCATTCTATTAAATCCTATCATACGTAATTAATTCAATGATATCCCATGATAGGTAATGATTCCAAGTTTCCATGGTGATTACGTCCTATTTAAGATTCAGTTATATTATTTCCGTATTGCTGAATGTAATATATATAACCGTAATAAATTTTGTATTCATGCATTTTAGCATAAGAGTGCAAAAGTTATTGCATCTGAATATTTCTAAAACTAGTTATAGTACGAACGCACCTTATTTGCCACTTTTGACGTACAATTTTCGACTTGTCTTACAGTATATGAAATATATCAATTATGCATTCAATTAATAAAGTATTAAAAACTGCATTTTTAAAAGAAATAAGCTGTCTGCGACCTAATCTATTTTATAATATTTTAACAAACTAAGTTTCAAAGAAATTAGTTCAGACATTTTTCTTTTTCACTGAAGAAAATATCATTTACTGATTATACGAGGGTTACTATTTATATTTCGGGCCTTGGCAACAGGAAGTGTTACAAGGCAACCGCAGACGATTTAAACTGAAAGTTTGATATTTTTAACCATAAATTCTTCAGAACGATTTGCCATTTTAGCTTGATTTATGTTATTTACAGTAAATTGAAAAATTCCTCTTGTGCAAAAGATGGAATTGACTCATGAAAATTTTCGTGCGATTATTTTTCATAACTTTCGACGTGAATTGTCAAGACAAGAGTGCTTCCATGAACTTAATTCTTTATACAGCGATAAAGCACCATCCTACAGCACTGTAAAAAAACTGGTATAACGAATTCATTGGTAGTCGATATTCGCTCCAGGCCGCATTTCGTGAACGTCATCCAAAATCGGTTGTTGTGCCAGAAAATATAGATATTGTGCGTGAACTGATAAAGCAAGATCGTCATATGACATACCTTGAAATTGAGGGATCTTTGGAAATTAGTATGACAAGCATCAATAAGATATTACATGAACATTTGGGAGTAAAAGAAATTGTTCGCGTTGGATCCCACATAATCTGAAAAAACGCGCAAAAGAAGGCTCGTGTAGATTGGAGCAAGAAAATGCTAAAAAAAATACATTCAAAGTTCATCAAAAGCTGAGTATAACATCTACACAGGTGACGAATCATGGATCTGTGCATATGAGCCGGAAACAACAGCAATCGAATGTATGGGTCTTCCAATGTGAGCCAAATCCAACAAAAGTTGTTCGAGGTAGAAGCACATCGAAGCAAATGGTTGCCTGTTTCTTCGGCATTACCGGTCACGTGGTGACAGTGGCGTTAGAGCAACACAATACAGTAAATTCTGAATGGTACACGACCATTTGTTTGCCAGAAGTCTTCGGAGAAATTCGAAAAAAACAGAAGAACAGGCGAATAATTCTTCATCATGACAATGCGAGCTCTCACGTATCGGCTCAAACAAAGGAATTTCTGAAAGGCAAAAACATCGAATTGATGGGTCATCTGCTGTACAGCCTTGATTTGGCACCCAATGACTTTTTTGTTCCCACACATCAAAAATAAATTACGTGGACAACAATTTTCGACACCCGAAGAAGCGGTTGATGCATTCAAAATGCATGTTTTAGAGTTACCTCCATTGGAGTGAAAACAGTGCTTCGAAAATTGGTTCAAACGTACGCAAAAGTTTATTGATTTTCATGGAGAATACTTTGAAAACCAATAAATCCAATGTCGATCATAAATATTTGCTTTTTCATTGCCAGGCCAGAAATATTAATAGCAGCCCTCGTATAAGAAAGGTGAAGAAGAAACTCCCCAAACATCCGCCATCTATTGCTAATTGGCGCAACACTGCCATTTTCTCCTTATTTTGCATATTTTCATTTATATTACAAATGTTTCTTTACCTATTTTTGTAAAGAAATGTTTATTGTTCAGGTAAATTTTAAAAAAAAATCGTGCTTGAAAAGTATTTGGAAAACATCAAAGAATTCAGTAAACTCAGTAACAATTTTCCAACAAATTTTATTTCAAAGTACATTTTTTGTTTCATTTAGTGGATTAAAGATTGAAATTGTGCGAAGTTTAGAAGTTAATGTATCTGTGATCAAAGGCGAAATCGATTGTTAAGGTCATTTTCACCAATGTTATGACCAGCTTTGGTGAAACTTTTTTGATTTATTTAAAATAATATTTGAATCTGAAACTTATAGGTTTAGTACAAAAATTAATTTTAAAAATAACACATAGTTAAATATGCATAAATCTTTATACATCTATATTAAAGAAATCCCTTCCGGCAAGTAAATTTCGAAGTTAAGCACTAATTTCAACAACAAAAACTAAATCATGATTAGAGATAAACCAACTTTAATAATTTTATCTGTCCGCTTTTGACGAGTTTTTAATTTCATTTTTATATAAGAGCTGGGTGTTATTAGAACTATGTTAAGGCGGTATTCAGAAAAATACTTTTCCATGCTCAACAACTCGAAATTTCCTGACACATTTTCAGATTCATTTTTAATAGTAAAAACATGAAACTTGCTGACGTGATTTTTGAAGAGATTTATAAGCGACCTGTTTTTTTTTTGTATTTTTCGTTCAATTAATTAGAACTTGATTTCTAAGCAATTATTTTCTCAGTAGGACAATATTTTTCATTTCCAACACAATCGCTTCGGGAAATTCGGTTCAAAATGCCCACTTTTACATCAGTTTTTGAAATATATTCTACCTCTATCATAAAGTCAACCATTACGGTACATTATATAGTTTTTGAATAAGAAAATCTATCAACTGGATGTGTTCGACAGCAAAAATGAATTTAAAAATTCGTCAGAAAATAAGCAGTTTGGATTTGAGTACACCCTTAATGCTTGAGTTCACCCTTGATTTTTTCTTCAACCGCTTTGTATTTTTAATTTGCTTTTGCTGTATGAATTGGTTCTATCAAAAACTTGTCAATATAAAAGTTGTGGATAATATTAAGAAAATATATAACAAATTTAATTGGATCTGATATCTTGAGAATTGACGAAGTTATGAATTTTTTTTCCTCAAAACCCTATTTTTTTCGCCCCTTGAGTCCATTTTTTAATTTAGCAAAAACCTGTCATACATAAATTTTTTGCCTTTTCTTTAGAAGTAATAATAACTTTTAACTGATTCAATATGTATTATAATTAGAAAGTTATGGGGGGCTTTCGGTTTTCACAAAACCCCTCCCTATTTCCACCCCTTTGGATTTTGCCCATTAACGAACTTGACCTAGATTTTATGCCCCTTGATTTTATGCATCAGTTTGGGAGAGATTTGTGCAGAAATCTGGAATTTATCTTGTTCATAAAAAAGTGATATATATAGATATAGATATAGATACATAGATAGAATGAGAGATAGATAGATAGACAGATAGATAGATAAAGTTTTTTACTGAGGATGGTTTTGGGTTCTAGGGGTCATGATCGGTGTAGATCTGCAAAAAATTTTCACAAATTCCAACATAGGAGAGATCGCAATAGGTAGTATTTCATACGAAATCTACCTAAAATATTCCCAGAAATGAATTAATAACTCTAAAATACTGTCAACCGTTAGTTTGGTCCTTGTAGGGTTACTTTTGTCCATCCCGTAAAAAAAAGTTTTTATTCATTGTATCTCTCTATTCTAAAAAAAAGTAACTACCGCTGCCACCGCCGCCGCCGCCGGTTTTGAATTTTTTGTGACCGGAGGTCTTTCTTCGTTAATATTAAGAAAAATAATGCATACGAAAATATGAAAATCGGTAGTATAATACAGAAATGTTTGATAAATACGCTGATGCAGACAGTTTTCAAATCAAAGAATTATTTTAAGAGATATTTAATGCTAAAGTTGGACAAAATCGTTCCACTAAAAAAGTTTTATAGGAGCAAAAACTATACATCGGAATTTAATAATTTTTAGATCATTTTATGCGTTATTTCCCGGTGTGCAGAATTTATTTTAATTTGACTCATTTTTCGAGGTTTTATTTCTATTTTAAATTCAAATTTTCAGCATTTCTAGAGATATTTTTTACAGATTTTAGAAAGTGATATTAATTTAAACTGTTGCCAACTGTATAAACAGCGGAAAAAATAATGTTTGCTTCAAAATAAAAAAATATTTATACGTGTAAATAAATTTACGTGTAAATAAAATTTATTTACACGTGACTATTATAAAAAGAAAAAAACATTTGGAATTAGAATTAAATAATTATGTACAAAAAGCAGGAACTTATTAAAAATTACGTCATAAAAACTATAATTACACGTGAATTTTAAGAGAGAAAGGAATTTGTAAAATAATAAATTTATTTTACAAAGTCTTAAATAGGAGAAATTACGTCATATTTACGTCACATTACAGTTATTACATAAAATGAACACAAAATAATATTGCAAAACGGTTTAAATTTAGAAATTGCGCTAGACATTTCTTTGATATTTTGAGAGGATACTTTTCAACATTTTTTGTTAGGAAAGCGCAAATAATATTTCATTACTAACGGAAGTATTTTCACGTGAATATTAAAAAGAGAAAGAATAGTTTGGTCAAAATTACGTCAGATTAAAAACGATTAATTTAAAATGCCTTATTTAAAAGAACTTTCTTTTCGCATTGTTAAAAAATACCTGAAGACAAAGATTCTGTTTACTTAATTCCTTTTATATTAGCTTATTCGAAACGTTTAACTTATTTTACTTAATCAAAGACGAAAACAGCGATTGACATATGCATTTTTGGTACTACTTAGTTATCCCGTCGACCAAAAATCTATCATTCGCCAAACTATAAGATTAAATGCCAATAACGGTTGATCGTAAATGTCACATTAACTTGACTTAAAGCAAATTACACGTGTCTACGTCATCAAGTTATTTTTATTTTGACGTTTTATTTGTATTTTTATTAATGTTGCACTAATTTATTTGTTCTTTCGTTATTTAAAATAAAAATGATGTCAGTTTGTATAATTTGGCGAGTGCTTTGGCGATTTATATAATTTGGCAAAATTGGTCGACGCGTTAATCAAGTAGTACCGCAGCGGATTTGGCCTTAAAATTCCCCAGTCAAAGAGAAATGAATAGAAATCCGTTTATAGGGAGATCTCCACTGTTTTTTAAATTATAATTCAATCTTCCGAAATCTTTTTAAAGCCGATCAAATTAGCGTACTTTTAGAGTCTGCGGTGTCTGAACGGGGGTTGACGAGCGTAGCTCGTAGGGGGCAGAGCTCCCTAGTTGAACAAAAAATACAAGATAATTTGGAGTATTTGCCCTTGAAAAATATTTTACACCCTACTATAGGGTACTTGAATAGTTAGGGGTAATTTAAATTTTTAGTGGCAACACTGGATGTGTTTGTAAACAACTGTTTTCGTGTGTAACTTTTAACTCTCCAAACTTTCTATAGTGAAAAAATTTGGATAAAAGATACAAATAAGGTAAGTGTGAAAATATTGCCTTTAGTAACCTGTAACCCATGTGTGATCATAGTTTTTCCTTTAACTTTTTATTTTGACAAGGAATGCTTACGTTTTCATAAAGCTAACATGAAAACTGGTATTTCGGGGCTACTTTGTGCCAGGCATTTTTTGGTCCGAAAGTAGCCCCAATTACTTAGAAATGCCTTTTATACAACAAAATCTCTTAAAACATGTTTTAAGTAACATTTTTTTCAAATGTTACTGTAGCAAAATATTACATTAATTGTTTTTGTTCCAGTTGCTGAGGATAACATGATGAAAACTGTTCCTCTTTTCTTTAATATTAACAGTTGGTTTATTGTATTTAAAAGTTTAAAAAAACATTTGTTTATCGAGTTTGCAGTGTCAATTTATTAGGAAATGCTATTGAAAGGGGGTTTCAATAAAAATGTACTCATTTACATATGAAATGTATTCATTTTATATGAAACAAAGTGAATGGACCAAAGAAGTCCCAGCAGGGGCTACTTTGTTCCAAAACTAAAATAGTTAAAAAATAAAAAAAATAAAAAATTCTTCTTTAAAACCATACGGTTTGCTTCATTGTTTCATGTTAATTGTTTACAACTCCATTTCGACGTTGAAAAATCATATATAATATTTCTTAATAATGGAAATATGAGTGGAACCAGGAAAAAATGGCCCAAAATAGCCCCGATTGACGGTACCTAAAGTTACTTCTCTCACTTAAACAGCAAACAAACTATTCATTCGTATTTCATACATTTCAAAATATTGAAGAATTATTTCATAACAACAACATTAATAAGACCATTATTTCATAAGATTCAATGGGTAAAAGACAACCTGTCCTGTACACCCATCACGACCAGCACATAATATTTTTGCTATTGAAAATATTAATGTTAATGACAAATAGCAGAAGAAATAGAAAAAAAATAGAAAATTAATTTTGTTTTTTTTTTTACATTCAAAATTCACAATATCTCAGAAAGCTCGCTAATCTTTTTTTTTTTTTTTTTTTTTTAAATAACAGTATTTTCAAAGAATTATTTTCGCGGTAGGTTTTACTCGATTTGCAATATAGTAAATAGCGATGTAGCTTTCTACAAGATTTCTAAACTGAAAATAATTTTAAAAGTCTGTATGCACAAAATACTATTTAAATTAGTCAAAAGCATCTTATATTCGCAATAAGATACATTTAAAACCTAGTACCTGAAAGCATATTAATGCGCACCATCAGGGTTTAAAGCGATAAAAGCCAGGGGTTCAGTCCTTTTTACCAGACGGTCTGGTCTAAATTTCAAAGTGAAAAAGGTGGTCAGGCTATGCTATCGAACTGTTCCGAAGTTATTCGTGCTCATCATCGGGGTTAAAAACGATAAAAGCCAGAGGTTGAGTCATTTACACCAGATGGCCTGATCCAAACTTCAAAGTGAAAAGGGGTATGTGATTATACTGTCAGACTGTTCCAAAGTAATTCCAGTAATCACATGATTGTTCCAAAGTAATTCAAAGCAATAAGTTCCATTTTAGTTAGCTTTCATTACAAAAAATAAAAATCTATCTATTACAGCCGTCCAGAGGAAAGCACTTCCCGAAAATTTTGGTATATTTTCACTCGATCATGACCCCCAGACCCCAAAACCACCCTCCGTTCGAATGTGACATATATATTTGATTTTTGTCATGCGATAACTGCAGTATTTATTAACCGATTTGGATGAAATTAATTGTATGCATAGTACATACCAATGTCTCGACCGAGTTCGTTGGCCAGCTTCATCCGCCATTTTGTTTCAAAATGGCGGCCATTTGAAAAATTAAAATAATTAAAATTTAAAAAGCGGCGGTGTGAATAAATTAAAAACCAAAAAATATCTTTTTAATAGTTTGGCCTTAATACAAGGATTCCGGAACATATTTTGTTTCGTCTTTATCTTAAAAAATGGCTGAGTCCTATAGTAGATCCTATAGTAGTTTGATTTCTAGGGTGGCTGACATTTTGAAGCAATCTGATTTTCGTCATGCTGTAACTCTCGTATTTATAAACTGATTTGGATGAGGTTGATTGTATTCGTACGTGCGAATATCTCGACCAGGGTCGTTGGCCAGCTTCTTCCGCCTTCTTGTTTCAAAATGTCGGCCGTTTGCACCGTGACTGCCGCGCAATGCTTAAATATTATTAGTATACGTTAACTTCAAATTCTCACCAAGCTTGGCGATACTTAGCGAAATATCGCCAAATTTGTTGACCATAAATAAGTAACCATAAATGATCCCAACTTGGTCTATAGCTTACTAATTTGGCGCAATTCTCATTCAAATTCCGTATTGACGAATATTCTCTTATTGCATTTTAGCTTCTTAAAATTTGAGTAAAATTATCTTAGAGTAAAACTTACAAAATTTTTAAACCAATAAATATGAAAGCTACCTCTTCCTATCGGCACTGGCCAAAAGGACATTTTAAACTTGTTATTGCAAGGTTAATTTATAGCCCAGTGGTAGGGGAGCAAAAAAAGGCCGAATTCCGAATTAATCAGGAGAAAGATGGAAATTGTTTTAATCCCGTCAGTTTAGGTCTAGAATGAATATGCTATGTTTTACCCCTCGTACTAGGTGAGCGTTAGGAAATATGTATAGATTTATAGACAAAAAACACGTTTTTTACATACCATAACAGTATCTCCAAACAGCTAACTCTGTCAAAAATATTGTCAATACAAATATTCAGAAATTTAAGCTCTACAACATTGGTATTAACAATGCTTTTTATAGAGTTAGCCGTTTTGAGATATTGTTAAGGTAATTAAAAAAAGGTGTTTTTCGAAAATAAATATGTACATATTTTCTAATATTCACCCAAATACAAGGAATAAAACATAGTACGTTCATTTTAAACCTAAACTGAAGGGATTAAAACAATTTCCAGTTTTCTCCTAATTAATTCTGAGTTCAACCCCCTGACCACGGGTCTAAAATTTTAAAGTGGAATTGTGACCTTAATGTTCAACAAAAATATTAAGTGTATCTCATCTATGTTCTCATTTTACACAGAATTTTAAGCTCTATAACATTTGTATTGACAATGTTTATGACAGAGTTAGCTGTTTGAAGATACTGCTATGGTATGTAAAAAAACGAGTTTTTTGACTATAAATCTATACATATTTCCTAACGCTCACCTAGTGTGAGGGGGAAAACATAGAATATTCATTCCAGATCTAAACTGAAAGGGATTAAAACAACTTCCAGCTTTCCTCTAATTAATTCCGAATTCAACCCCCTAACCACTGGGTTATTAAGGATTTCAAGTAATTGATATGTTATGTCATTTTTCTCTAACTGAAAATAATTGTTTCAGAAAAATAAATGTTAAAAAAATAACCGAGCCAGAGCACTGAAATTAATCTATGTTATTTATAATGAACTGATTTAAAACTAATTGCAATTACACTATTGCCTTTAAAGAAGATTATTAAAAGGGCAAATGCCACAAATTCTCATTTTCGTCCCTAAATTTCTTGAAGTATGAACTTACTTTACAAATTCCTTACACGATTTCTTTTAATTAAACTTAAAATGTGCTTTGTTACCTTTTGTTTTTACTTGTTTTTTATATTGCATTTAAGATTTACTTTGCTAAAAGTGTTATATAATCAGAGCTGCCAAGTCTCCGGCTTTTTGGATACCAGTATTTTAATACATAAAATTTAGTTTTATTCAATTGCGACATTTGGGCGATTTAAGAGAACCAGATTTTCTCTAAAATAATAGTGGTGAGCAAAAAGCCGGAGACTTGGCAACTCTGTATAATGCTTTTCAGCTGTCATTTTCAGTACTAACAAAAGTATATATGTCTATTTTCAGAAACAAAAAACCCCTACCCTTTTAACACATAAACGTTTTATAAAACACATTTTTGTATTTAAAAAAAATTTCATCACTAGTCCTTAAACATATCTCTATCAATTACAAAATATTCGCTATTTTCACTTAAATATGAGACCCATATTTATGTAAATATTTCATTTTGGATTGTCATAAATCTTTTTCTTATTCAAATTTTTTCTTGCAGTGGCATGAAACAGCTATTTTATTGTTACTTAAATCTGTAATCAACGAATCATCTTTCTTTAAATTATCACAGTTATTACAAAACCATCAGCGATCCTGTCCACAGGGGATTTATACCCTTTATAGTAACAAATTTTGGGAAACGATAGCCTAAGTTTACAATTATTAGACAAATCATAGCAGTTTGATTACACAGACATACAATAAGAAAGAGTTGGACAATGCTTCATAAATATATCACAATGAGCTTAAAATATAAATGTTTACATAAAACGTTTCGTTCCATGATTTAAGGCATGATTATTGAGCATAACTGTTTGGCATACAAGATTCTTATACACCAAATTTATATTTCACATATTGCAGAGCATATATCAAATATAAAGAGTTCTAAGAAAGTACTATGTTGCTCATAGGTTAAAGTTCTCTGCTGCATTTGTGGTCTTGTAAGAAAAGCTGGAATTTTGGTACTAACTTATGCTAAGTTGTTGAAACAATTTCAGCAGAAATTTGAAAAATGGAAGACCCCAACCCCTGTTTCAGATTGAAAGTAAATTCCCATGGGAATATTTAAGGTGTAAAGTTACTGTTGAAGAAAATTTCAAAGACAGTCGAACATAAACTCAATGAAGGAGGTGCTTTCTGGATTCTTTTCTTTAATTATTTTTATGAATATTTACAGATGCATGGTTCTATACATATATACAATAAAAATTATCAAACACTTGATCTGGTTCTTCGAAATAAGGGAGGCTTAGCCTCATCAACAAACTGTAAAAAATTACAGCGATCATGCTTTTAAAATAAAAAAAATCGCTTCGAAACGTTCCAGCCACAACAAAACGAAGTCGCATTCTAAGGTAGGATGCGTGCGCATCGCGCGTCCTTCGATGCCATGGGAGCAGAGAAAAAGTTTCTCTTCACACTCCCCACCTGAACTCTTAAAGAGTTCACAAATCAAAATTCCATCATAAAATCATAAAAATTCAATTTTTCGTATCAGTGGTTCAGTAATCTAATACAATTTTTAAAATTCGAATACAAAATACTAAATATAAGAATACAAACAATATCTAATTAATCACTTAATTAGTCAAATTCAAAATATCAATAAATTCTAAATAAAACACCTTAAATTCAAACAAAGTAAAAATAATGACAGTTAAATAACACACACAATTTTTTTTTTTTTTTTTTTTTTTTCAGTTAAATCATATACTTACTTATACTACCAAAATTCAAAGATTCTATATATAAATAAGACTAAAAATCAAAAAAAGAGAAAAAAAATATTTAGAGTCCTAAATGCAGAAAATCAAACTAAATAAATGTCTATAAAAGTTTATGAATGTTTATAAAAAGTCTGCAAAAAGTCATTTGTTAGTCATTTTATATTTCAAAGGGATACAAGTGCTGTATGGATCTTTTTAAGATCCCACTCGCTGTTTTTATTTCGTATGAACGAATATTGCCATCTCTTACAGGAATGGCAGTCTGAATCTTACCAAGTTTCCAAAGAAACTTATTTTTTGCGTCATCTTGAATTAAAACAATATCGCCCACTTTCAGTGGCGTATGGGCATTAGGATTTTTCAATGAATGGGCTGTTTTTAAATCCATCAAATATTGTTTTTTTCCATTTGGTCCACAATTGTTTCAATAGTAAAGACTGATATTTTTTTCTTTTCAGGAGAATTGATCTCTTTGAACAATCTTCAATTATTTCAAAAAAATTGATAGGAAATGAAAGTTCTTTTCCAAAATTTAAAAAGTGCATTGGAGTAAGAAGTTCTGGTTCATCGCTGTCGCTATATACATACGTCAGTGGTCGCGTATTCAAAACTGCTTCCACTTCTGTCAACAGAATCGCTAATTCATCATAACTTAAAAGTGCTCTACCAATTACTTTTCTCAAACAGTCTTTGACTGACTTTACTAGTCGCTCATAGAAACCTCCCCACCATGCAGCTCTTTCTATTATATTCTTCCTTATAATTCTCTCTTTTGTAATAAAATTTAAAAATACTTTGTCTGTCAGTATGTTGTATAAATTTTCGAGTTCACCTTTGGCCTTTTTGAAGGTTTTTGCGTTGTCAGAATAAATAATTTTGGGATTTCCTCGTCTAGCTGTGAATCTTCTAAATGCCATCAAAAAGGAATTTGTTGTCATATCAGACGCGAGTTCTAGGTGAATGGCTCTAGTCACACCGCAAGTAAACAGGACAATGTAAGATTTTTGCGTTTCTTTAAAATTTCTGATATAGATCGGACCGGCGAAGTCTAAACCGCAGATTGCGAATGGCGGTGCTTCACTATCTCTGTCTTTTGGTAATGGTGCGGTGATCTGGTCTGCTGGTTTGGAGAAATATTTTTTACATATTATACAATTCTTGATAACACTCTTGACCAACTGACGACCTTTAGGTATCCAAAAACGAGATCTAATTTTTGCCAAAGTACTGGCTGTCCCTCCATGCATAATTTTCTTGTGCTCTTGACGAACTATTAGAGTAGTTAACCAAGAATGTTTGGGGAGAATTATTGGGTTTTTCTCTTCTGCGGACAGGTTAGAAAATTCGAGCCTTCCGCCCAACCTCATCAATTCGTTTTTGTCAATAAAGGGCATGAAATTTGATAAGGATCTTATCCACTGATTTACTATTTTTTAGAGATTCTATTTCTTCCTTATAAAATTGTTTTTGTTCAGCTTGTATCAAAAAAATTTCAGCTTCGAGTAATTCTTCGGTTGTTACTACGTCTTGCACTTCAGTTAATTTTTTCAGCTTCATAATGAATTTCTTTACCCAAACGGTAATTCTCAAAAGTTTCTCTAAATTACTATATTTTGAAATGTTTATGGGATTTTCGAGTTTTTTGACTAAGCACCCGCTCTGAAAAACATCGTTAGGATTTTTTTTGTATTCTAATTCATCTGAGTAAGCGATTTCTTTGTTTTCTGATATTGGCCAACACTCAGGAGGTAAACTTAGCCATTTTGGTCCCTGTAACCAAGTTGTATCATTGATTATCCTAGAGATTTTTGATCCTCGAGAAACTATATCAGCTGGATTGGCAGTACCAGGACAATGATACCAGTTATCAGGTGAGGTCAATTTATGGATCTCTTCAATTCTGTTTCTGACAAAGGGTTTAAACTTTTTAGGGGATCCATTTATCCAAAAATAGGATATTTTTGAATCTGTCCAGTAATAAGTCGGTACATTCAATTTTAAAGCTTTCAAAATGTTACTACTTAGCTTGGCCGACAACAATGCGGCCATCAATTCAAGCCTTGGCAAGGTAAGCGCTTTCAGTGGAGCAACCCTGTTTTTCGAAGCAACAAAAACTGTTCGAACATTTTCGGTGGTTGTTGCTACACGTAAATAAGCAACCGTACCATAAGCCTTCATGCTCGAATCGGCAAAAATATGTAATTGTAGGTCATAATCATGCCAATTGGTGATGTCAGAAAAATAGTATCTGGGTACTGAAATTTTTTCAAATCAGGGAGTTCGTTACACCAGCTACTCCAAACTATACGTAAATCTTCGGGTAAGGTGTGATCCCAATCTAGACCCAAATTCCAAATTTGTTGAATTATACATTTTAGTCTTAATGTAAATGGTCCTAGGAATCCAAGTGGATCAAAAATCCTACCTAAAACTTGTAGAATAAATCGTTTGGTGTCTATCCTTTTTAAAACGAAATGAACTAAACCTCGAACATCAAAATTAGGTAAATCTTTGGAATTATTCCAAGCGATTCCTAAAACTTTATAAGGGAGATTTTGTTCTCCAAAAGCTTCAGAATTAACTTCTGAAGCTATGCCATTTTCTTTCCATAGTTCATTAAGTGGTAAAGAGTTCGTATGCCATTTGTGTAAATGCATACTTGCATTTTCAAATATATCAATACACTGTAAACTCGTGGATAGGGCTTGATCAATATTTTCATGACTTCCTATAACGTCATCAACGTAGGTATTTTCATTTAAAAATTTTACTGTGTTTGGATATTGTTCGGTGTATTTTTTCAAGTGGTGTTTAATTGTTGCAGCCAATAAAAAGGGGCTGCTACTAATTCCAAATAACACTCTGGTGAATCTATAAATTTCAAAGGATTTAGAATTATCAAACAAATCTTGTGAAAATAAAAATCTTGTTACATCACGATCGTTTTCATCTATAATTATTTGTAGAAATGCTTGTTTTATATCAGTTGTAAAAGCTATGGGATTAAATCTAAACCGTAACAAAACATCAAATATTTCAGGATACAAATTTGGACCTACATGCAGGCAAATATTCAAAGACAGTGAGCCTGTGTCATGAGCAGAGGCATCGAAAACTATGCGTAATTTGCTCGTTGTCCTATCAGTTCTAATTATTTCTCGATGAGGTAAATAAAAAGTTACATTTTGTTTTTCTTCAGGCTCTGTAACTAACTCAATAATACCTTGTTTCAAATAATCTGCTAACACCTCCTTATACTCAAAAAATAATTCAGGGTTTTTAATCAATCTTTGTTTGAGTTTAAAAAATCTATATTCTGCAATTTTCCGATTGTCATTTAAACATTCCCTTTCAACCTTCCACGGAAATCGAACTGTATATCGCTTATCATTGTATTTAATTTCTGACTCAAACTGCTTCATAACGTTGTTTTCGGAAAAATCTGAATCCTGTTTAGTATTAAAAAGGCCAGATGATTCGATATTCCAGAATTTTTCAATCTGTTCAGAAATAAAAAAATTTTCTACTATTACATTAAATGCTAAGGGCGTATAACTGTCAGTTGTTTTTCCCTGTAGACACCAACCAAAAATGGTGTCGACAGCTACTAATTCTTTATTCAAATGTTTTATATTTCCAGTAACAATCTCATAATAATAGTCAGCACCTATAAGTAATGTAATGGGTTCTTTGGATGTGGGTGTGTCCGCAAGGGTTAAATTTTCAAATTGTTTACTTTTCATCAAATCATTGATTTCAGGTGGGGGGATTTCAGTAGCTGATATTTGATTGGTGACTAGCGCTTCTATATCTAATTTTGAATTAGGTACATTTTTATTTTCAATAGTTAGTTTAACTACTTCAAAGGTTTTTTCAATGGGGTTCTTATTTCCAAATGTAAAAACCGACAATTTTTCTTTTCTTATTGCCTGTAAATTCAATTTATTTGCTACTTCTTCAGATATAAAGGTTCGCATGCTCCCACAATCTAAAAGTAACCTAATTAGAGATTGTTTTCCGTTTGATTTTATTTTTACACAACAAGTTTGTAGAAGAATTTTATTATTTTCTGTAGAGGAAATAGCCGAAATTACTTTTTCACTAGCTTCATTTTCATTACCTTTTAATTTGGGTGTAGTTACTTCTTTTATTAATTTAGATTTTAGGCATATCGTTTGATTATGTCTGCCTGAACAGTTCTTGCAACTAGTTTTAGAGTTACACTTTTTGATAACGTGTTTCCTGCCTAAGCAAAGGTAACATCTTCCTTGAGATTTCAACAAATTTCTTTTAGTGTTTACATCAACAGCCTCACACAAATCAGATGAATGTTTACTATCGTTGCAAAAAATACAATGAGCCAGCTGCCTATCTGAAGTCGATTTATCATTCGAAATGTTCATAAATTCACAAGAAGATTTAAATTCAGATTTTGTTGTTTGACTCTTGATTTTTGTTTTATTATTTTCAAATGCTTTCATTCTCGAAAAAAATGTGTGTTCTCTGCTTTTTATTTCAGCGTGCAAAAAATCTAATAATTTATGTATATCTGAATGTGTTAAATTATCCACATTTTGTCTATTATATTCCAAAGCTAATTCTGCCGGTATTAATTTTAAAATTACGGCGATAAGCATGGAGCCATAATTTTCTGGTTCGAGTCCTAATGTGGACAAACATCGAACATTTATTTCTATACCACTGTGCAATTTTTTCAATTTTTGACTTTCGTTAGCCTTATAAACAGGGGATAAATTAAGAAGCTTGTTCAGGTGATGATTAATTATCACGTCTTTTTGACCATAACGCGATTCTAAAACTTTCAATGCTGCGTCATAATTAGCTTCTGATATTTCAAAACCTTCTACAGCATTAGCCGCAGCTCCAGATAAATAACTCTTCAAATAATGAAATTTTTCAATTTTCGAAAGCGATTTATTTTCGTGAATTGTATTTTTAAAGGTATTAAAAAATGAAATAAATTGCGTACAGTCGCCATAGAATTTTTGTATATTGAGTTTTGGCAATTTAACAACTGAGTTTTCATCATTAATCACATTCGATTTTAAATCTTGACTGTTATTTAAATCAACATTAACACTTTTTTTGTTTTCGGTTAATTTTTTCTTCACCCGGAATTTTGCAACTGATATTTTATCCACGTAATCATAAACAGAATTGATTTCAGTTTCATAGTCGTCTAACCCTAAAAGGGGCTCAATTTTCTCGTCAACTGACTTCAATAATTCTGCTTTAGTATCTAACTGAATAAATAATTCTTCTAAATTATCAAAATTTATTGGACTATCCTTCATAACATTTTCTATATTATTAATCAGCTTTGTTACTGCTGTTCTCAAAACTGTACGGTTCTTTTTCAACTTTTCTAAATCAGACATTTCGAAATAAAATATGAAAAACTTATCTTACCTTTGCTGCCTTCTTATCACTTACTATGCTCTATTTGTGTTTTGAAGACATTAAAAAAGTAACAAATACTTTTTTTTCTTTCTTTCCCGGCCGATGCACCATGAAGAAAATTTCAAAGACAGTCGAACATAAACTCAATGAAGGAGGTGCTTTCTGGATTCTTTTCTTTAATTATTTTGATGAATATTTACAGATGCATGGTTCTATACATATATACAATAAAAATTATCAAACACTTGATCTGGTTCTTCAAAATAAGGGAGGCTTAGCCTCATCAACAAACTGTAAAAAATTACAGCGATCATGCTTTTAAAATAAAAAAAATCGCTTCGTATCGTTCCAGCCACAACAAAACGAAGTCACATTCTAAGGTAGGATGCGCGCGCATCGCGCGTCCTTCGTTGCCATGGGAGCCGAGAAAAAGTTTCTCTTCACTGTATTGACGGAAATATTGTTAGAAAGTATCAAGGTGCAATATCTTTATAAAAGGATAAAGCTAGGAAATGTAAACACAAATTAAATACAGGGGAATCCGGTTAAGACGCGTTTCAAGTGAGTGGACAAAAGTCACGTATTATAGCGGGATCGCGTATTAAACGTGATTGATTTGTATAATGCTGCAGGAACTGGGATTATTTACACGTTTAATCGTCTAAATGAACCTTAGAACTTTCATTTATATGTTTACAGTCGAAAATTGTGCCTTTAACATATATTAAGATTAAAATTTAATTCTATCCAACTGTAACTATTGTTTCATTTTATAGGACCGACTGGTCTAAAAACGGAAAATAAACCTGGATTCCAACATGGTTTTATTGTCTATTTGTATGTTGCAACCAAAAATGAAACAACAAAAATAATTTTCTTACTAGACTGATTTTTTTTAACAGAAAGAAAAAGACATTAAATCTTTGAAGCACAACCCAGTTTTAAAAATCATATTTAGTAATTGCATTAATAAGTACCATTATAATCAGCCCTTCTTTTTAATATAAGAAAAAACTATTTTTATTAATCTTTGTGTACACAATATTGTTAGCATAACAAAAAGTAATAGTCCGGGAGTCATCAACACATTTTGATGACCAAGTTCCTCTCGGCCGATAATTTGTAAAATGCTTCAGAGAGATGTATCATGAAGTTCCGTGAACGTCAGTTGCTGTTCCATGGGTGGGTTGAGCAGCAGTAGCCTCCCAAACATGTAAAAAAAGAAAAAAAATTAGTCATTTCCTCCCAGTTGAAAATATGTCAGATTATAGCTAACCCAATATCTTGAAGAAAAAAAAAAGTCAGCTGATTATAGAGTGGTGGGTTATTCGTCAGCTGGTCACACGAACATGAAAAAAAATCCCTGCCGGCTCGGGCCTACAGGCGGAGGTAGATTTCGATGTTAAGTACTAAACTCTCCAACAAAACTTAAATCAAGATTAGAGATAAAACCCAGTTTCTTCACAAAGAGCGAGCTGTAGGGAGCTAAAGTTTTTGTGAAAATTGTAATATACACGAATACACACACACATGTATATGGAATAGGTTTAAAAAATGGCTACAAAAAAATCAGAGAACCTTAAAGTGTTAAAATATGTTAATATTTCCATGGTCGGGTTTTTATCATGTTTTAATACGTTTCTTCAAACTTACATGGCGTTACATATTCACCTGCTGAGGTCCATTATATTCCCAATATGACGCAATATACATATTTTTTTAATTCGTCAAACTATTTATTTTGAGTTTTCATGCTGAAATCTTGCTCTAGGAAACTTATGACGTAATATTCAATTTGTTTTCAATTTGTCAAACTATTTAATTTTACACGTGAAAATTTTGCAAAAGAAAAGTAATTGTTGCGGTGAGAATTTTATTATTTGTTTTTTTTTAATTGTTGGCAACTGCTATAACGAAAAACTTTTATTTTTTTCCTGCCATTGTTGTGTAAGAGCTGGTTTTATCAGAATCATGTTAAGACAGTATTCAAAATTTTGAACCCTCCCCATTTCCACCCTCTTGGGCCGATTTCGCCCATTTTCAATCCCCGCCGAGATATTAGCCATCTCAAAGTTGTTGGCGAGTTTGAAGATGATTCGTGCATAATTGCGACTTTTATCGTGCGGACAAAATTTAGTACATACATACATATATATATATATATATATAAACTTTTTAGGTGGGGGTGGTTTTGGGTTCCTGGGGTCCTATAATGAAAAGTTATGAAGGAATTTTTCAAAAGTCGCACCATGGTAACGACTGCAATAGGTAGTATTTCTTACGAAATCTACCTAAAATATACAGTGTGCAAAGGAAAGTCCCTTTAACCATAAAATACTTGCGAACGGAGATAGCTACAGCTATAGAAGTGAGGTAACGGTATAGTAAAATGACTAAGCCCAATTTAATGCAAACGACGGAAACGCCCCCTAGTGGCGAAATTTGGAAGATAGCTACTGAAAATCGTAAACGAAAAGAAATAGAGCAAAACTTCCAATTAAAAAGTTTTAGAGCATCAATTAATTAGTACTAAACGACATTTGGTTCACATGGATAAGATAAATCATCGCCTGTATACCCAAAAATGTCCAAAATCGATGCACTCTATTTCGTGTAAACGTTTGAATGGAATAGCCAGACGTATGAAGAAATACGCACAATTTATGATATAAATATTTGCTTATCTCAGTACATTTTGATAACATCACATAAAAAACAAAAAAGACAAACTTTCTCATAGTGTTAAAAAGTTAATATTCAATATCTTCGAAAAGTTCGCCATTGCTCACGATACACTTTTGTATTCTTGAGAGTAATTCTACATGCCACATTTCTCAGCATGGAACTTCTATTGCTAGTCTCTTCAATACGACGACATAGATTTAACCCTTTCAAAAGGCCGTGGCTAGACGGTCTAACCACCTAATTTAAATTCCAAAACTGACAAATGGCAGCAAGAATAAAATTTTGCTTTTGTAATAAAATTTTGCTTTTCTAGTGAAAATTAGCGGGGTTTTATTTTCTAAGAAATTCGTTTTAATATTCTGGTGTCAGTAAATTACTTCATCAGTTTACGAACAGAATTCTTCTGCCTCTGAAAGGGTTAATCTAAAATTTTAAATACATTAGAAATTAAATTTTTACAGACATTATAGCACAGTACAACGTCACAATCTGAAATTGTGCACAGCTACATTTACGGAATGTGAATATACAAATAAGAATCGTCGCTCATCGATTTCGGACATTTTTGGGTATACAGGTGACGATTTATCTTATCCGTGTGAACCAAATGTTGTTTAGTACTAATTAATTGATGCCCTAAAACTTTCTAATTGGAAGTTTTGCTCTATTTCTTTTCGTTTACGGTTTTCAGTAGCTATCTTCCAAATTTCGCCACTAGGGGGCGCTGCCGTCGTTTGCATTAAATAGGGCGTAGTCACTTTACTATACCGTTACCACTTCCATAGCTGTAGCTCTCTCCGTTCGTAAGTATTTTATGGTTAAAGGGACTTTCCTTTGCACACTGTATATTTTTTTCATGTTCGTGTGACCAGCTGACGAATAACCCACCACTCTATAATCAGCTGACTTTTTTTTCTTCAAGATATTGGGTTAGCTATAATTTGAAAAATTTTCAGCTGGGAGGAAATGACTAAATTCTTTTTCTTTTTTTACATGTTTGGGAGGTTACCGCTGCTCAACCCACCCACGGAACCGCAGCTGACGTTCACGGAGCTTCATGATACAACTCTCTGAAGCATTTTACAAATTATCGGCCATGAGGAAATAACTGACGAAATTTGCACCTGGCTCGGGGACTATAAAGAAAACATAAAAGAATTATCCAATCGCAGTCGTATTTGTTTTATCTTTACTATTTTATTTTTTTATTTTTGCTGCCTATAATATGCATTATAAAACATAGTAGTAACATAACGTACACTTAAAGCCTCACTAACAACAGGTATGATTATCTCTAATCATAATAACTTTTATGACGTACCTGATTAACCCGAATTCGTCTATTCGGGGTATCTCCTCTCTTTATTATAGTAAAAGCATATATGAAACGAGAGACAAAGAATGTTAGGAGGCGGGATCAAAAAAGAATTGCAGTTTTACTAAATTTGCGGGGTTTTGTTTTATTCAAATGTCTACCACTATTTCTGATTAGTAATTTTCGCGTAAATTAATCTATTATTAAATAAAGTAAATAATACTATTCGAAAACAGAGTTTTTATCTGAATAAAAATAATCCGCAAAATTGTCAACACTTGAGAAGAGCGAAGGAATTTGTATCTTGATCAATGAATCCGCGTCTTAAGCATGATTTTTTTTTCCACTCAAAGGACCAAAAATTTATCGCGTATTAAGTGGGATCGCGTAATAACAGTTCCCGTATTAAACAGGATATTTTTGCATTAGATTTATGAACTATATTCAAGGGATTGGGAAAAATCTGCGTATTAACCGTGAGCGTCTTAACCGGGTTCGATATACAATTATTTCTTTATAAACTTAGAGAACCAATATATTGATACTGTTATTTACAAAAGAATTACATGGCCAATATACTTGTTACCTAATAAGTTTCTTTAAATTAGTAAGAGAATATTTTATATTATTCCACTTCCTACATACAAAAAGAATTTTGCACAGAGGCTTTTCTGGTTCTTAAATACGTAATGCTGAAATCTCTACAGATAAGTACTTCATTCGAGAAAGAACACCGCCCTCTAATCAATACTGATGGAAGCACTCCATTACCCTTGTTTACGGCGCCGTAATCCGATTGTCGTCAGCCAAAGCCTCTGCCTTTTAAGCTCCCTTTGGAAATATTAAGATGTCCCGGCACTGAAACACGAAAAGATCTGGATGAATTCCCATGTCCAACTTGGCTAAGTCATATATCAGTTGGTAACGCGGTCATTTTTGGTAGTGAATATCTGACTTTTTTCTTGCTAGTATAAAACAGACTTCATCTATTACAGGTATATAAAACATCAGTATTTTATATTTTATGAGAAAATAATAAAATGCACATTAGAAAAAACTATGTATTTTAAATGTCACTTGTGTTATTAAAAAATAAACAAATAAAATGTGCTAAAATAAATCTGAACTTTTTTTTTCAATTAATACAAAGTACATTTATTTTCTATATAATCATTGAAAAATGGGAAATATATTGAAAAACATTTCAGAAAACGTACACGCCGTTTTAAATCTTGAAAATGTTTTTAAAAGGCATTTTCGTTTGATATGGATTATTCTAATAATATTTATTTGAAAAATAGACAAAGACGAATTCAGATTTACCGTTACGATTTTTAAGGAACGACTACGAGATTACGGTAAGCAATTACAAAAAATTACTGAAATTATTAGTAGATAATTATTACTAGCTCTTGTGACTAAAAAAATTCTATAGAGGGTTAAAACTTCTAATTAAAGGCCGTAACTATTATGGAAAATATGTAACTAAATTAATTCTTCTTTCATACCAGAAAGCAAATGATCATAGAGCATAGAGTGATCTAGTAGTACTAAATTATTTGTATGCAAATGGCATTCAAATATTACGCGACACATTTTTAAAATCGTTAATAAAAGCTTTTAAGAACGTAGGCGGACCTCGACTTTTGAATATAATTTGTTTTTAAAATGTGTTCAAAAGCTGAAATGTTCGAATATAGAGGAGCGCCGAAGAATATCTATTAGACAGGATTTTTGATTCATTAGACATTATTTCTTTCGATAAAACAACACTTATTATGTTTCTGTGTTAAAATATCTAATACAAATTATAAATATTAACATAATTATTAAATCACAAAAGCCAGCAAGAACCCTGTCTACAGTAATTTGTTGTAAAGTAAGAAGGGGGTGTTTACTTTTTTTCCCTCGACTGTACGTCTGCCTTATAATGTCACACTTTCGCTTGCAAATTGTAGCGCAATTAAGCTACTGATACTAAATAAAATGTTACATTTTAGGCTATTACATTTTAGTTATTTTTACATTTCACACTATATGAAGACGCTGTGCAACTTTGTAATTGACATTTTTTTTTCCTGTATCTTGCACCGTTTTCTAGACAAAATATTGTAAAAGCTGTTAAAATACAATAACTTCCCAAAAATAAAATAATAAACGAAAAGTTATAAGAACCCAGGTTACGGAATAAGAAAATTTAATTGAAATGGAATTCAAAATAGTCCGGCTATTAGAAATTTAGAAAAAATTCAGCATCATAAATAATTATTCAAATACTTTTAAAAGAATATAAATTGCTGCTGAATTTAGTAATGTATTCTAAAACTTTGAAATTCGCTTTCATTTTAATTACATTGAATGATATAGAAAAAAAAAACTAATTTTCTTTTTAAAGAAAGAGAAGGTAAAATTTTCTGCTTCATACACATGAAAACGTAATTTTGAAAAATCGCAATAGTGTATTTATAACAGGTACTTCATAACAAGTAAAATTGGTTCATAGTAACCATATAACTATTTAGTTGATACTTAGTAGGCTAAAGATTTTTATCTCTCCAAATACCGTAATACTGTATAATAGCATTATTAAAAAGAAAAAAACTTTTTTCAGACTGTTTAACGTTTTACATATATATTTATAGAAAAACATTTTACATAGATTGCTCCCTTTTCAAAGTAACGGATCCCTACACTGTAAGAAAAAACAATAAATATTAAAGCAAAATTTGCTGCAACCACATTGCAGCATTTTTTGTTGTAAAATTTACTATATAATTAAATGCGTTTTTGCTGAAAAATATGAAGTCTAAAGAATTTTAAAGAATATTTTGCTGTTAATTTGCAGTAGAAAATGCTGACAATGTTGGAGCCGGCAACAGTTTGCTGTGATGTCTTGCCTTTTTTTACAATGTAGTAGCAAAAAAATATTGGGATAATTTTTTTTTATTCAAACCAATATTGTTAATATTAGCATGAAATATAACCGGGCCCGTTTCTGTTTCAGTTTCATCTAGATGTGACAGCCAACCTGGTCGGTTTGTAGCTATTAATGCCTTACTTGAAAAAAAAAACTGTTTAAATTATTCTTACTTCAATTTTCTTTTTTACATTTTGTGTCATCATACCATTTATGTAATAGTTATTAGTTCGAAGCTCAGAAATCGAGTTGTGGGACGGGTATTCGATCAATTTCTTGATTTGTTCTAAGTATACAGTCCTACAGATAGGTAAATGTTTCAATAAAAGTCTGGCGTATTTTGAAGTACGGAGCGGTGTCCTTGAAAATTCCCTGATTTACTTCTCCTAATGTATTTCTACACATTGGATAATCCTTTAAGGGGGGCGGTGGACGTTAATTTTTTTTTCATCATAGAGACATGATTTTTTTTTTTTTAATATACATTTCCCAATAAGTATATAGACCATCTTAAAAGAAATTTCCAATCTTATTATAATTTAAAGATTTTTTAATTTTTTTAAATTTTTAAACGAAATTTTAAAATACCCCATGCGTCTTATTTTTTTTATATAGTTCCTCTATTTTACATTTTAATCACTTAAAAATATATTACAAACAAGTCTGTGTATCAAATTTTTAATCCCTTGAATAGATATTTTTTTAGAGATTTTTTTCTGAAATCCATATCAATTTTCATCAAAATTTTGCCTTTTAATAAATTAAACAATAAATTTAATTATTTTAATGAAGTCGAATTTTAAAATGCAAACACAGTTTCTTTGTAAGCAATTCCAGGATTCTTCCTTATCAATTTCATGAATTTTGATCAAAAATTAAGACGCATGGAGCATTTCAAAAGTCTAAAAACGTTGAAAAATCAGTTTTGAGAAAAATAGATTAAAGTATATTAAAGGGCCGAAAAATAGTTTGTGTACAAAGTTTCAGCGCTTGCAGCTTTAAGAAATATCATCGCGTCTGCATGCAGTTTTTCACAAATGACTCAGTATTAATTGGCGAATAATACTAGGTTGAGCAAAAAGTTCTGGGAAATTTGTGAAAGCATTTTGTAGCCGAAATTCCTGAACTCCTATAGATGTACCACTAGTACAGCACAAATTCTGGTAACTACTAGATTAAAAATTTCCCAGAACTTTTTGCTCAACCTAATAATACAGATTTAAAAAAAATTTCGACTTTTGCTCAAATAATGGTTCACGGACCCCTTAATGTGGTCTGGTGTTTTTAGAACACTGAAGAACCATAGTGAATCTGCAATTTGTGTTGGCTTTCTGATATGATACTAATATCTTAACAAACATTCTCTGGTATAACGTAGAGATATAGCATGCCCGCACTATACATATAGTGGTGATAGTAATCTGACAGTTTTTTATAAGTAGGCTGAAATGAACCAATACTTTTCATGTATATATATATGTTTGTGTGCGTGACAAACATTGGAAAAATCTTGGAAAACAACTGGCTAATCTAAGAATTATTTAAACTAATCTTTCAAAGACATAGATGTCGGTTGTTTGTCAATTTGTGTTGGCTTTCTGATATGATACTAATATCTTAACAAACATTCTCTGGTATAATGTAGAGATATAGCATGCACGCCCCATACATATAGTGGTGATAGTAATCTGACAGTTTTTTATAAGTAGGCTGAAATGGACCAATACTTGTCATGTATATATATATATGTTTGTGTGCGTGACAAACATTGGAAACATCTTGGAAAACGGCTGGCTAATCTAAGAATTATTTAAACTAATCTTTCAAAGACATAGATGTCGGTTGTTTGTCAATTTCTGTTGGTTTTCTGATATGATACTAATATCTTAACAAACATTCTCTGGTATAATGTAGAGATATAGCATGCCCGCCCCATACATATAGTGGTGATAGTAATCTGACAGTTTTTTATAAGTAGGCTGAAATGGACCAATACTTGTCATGTATATATATATGTTTGTGTGCGTGACAAACATTGGCAACATCTTGGAAAACAACTAGCTAATCTAAGAATTATTTAAACTAATCTTTCAAAGACATAGATGTCGGTTGTTTGTCAATTTGTGTTGGCTTTCTGATATGATACTAATATCTTAACAAACATTCTCTGGTATAATGTAGAGATATAGCATGCCCGCCCCATACATATAGTGGTGATAGTAATCTGACAGTTTTTTATAAGTAGGCTGAAATGGACCAATACTTGTCATGTATATATATATGTTTGTGTTTGTGACAAACATTGGAAACATCTTGTAAAACAACTGGCTAACCTAAGAATTATTTAAACTAATCTTTCAAAGACATAGATCTCGGTTGTTTGTCGTGAAAATGAGTATTTAAAGGATATTCTAGAATATAATTTAATGAAGTTAATAGTTTATTACAAATGCAGCACGGAGAATAACATTTATTTATCTTACAGACATGCTTCTGAAATAAACCATGATTTGTAAACAAGTAAAAGTTAAATTTAAAAAATCAAAAAACCCGACTGCGGAAAAAGCGAACTAATTAATTATTTCTCACCAATGTTAAAATATTTTTTTATATTACTTGTCTATTTTTTTTATTATTTACTTGTATTAATGACTTTTAAGCTGTGTTTAATTGTTAGTTCCTATCTATAAAAACTGTTTTTATGAGGCCTATAGATGTCTATGAAGATTAGAGTTGCAGTAAAGCTAGAGATCCTAACTACACAACTTCCAGGTTGTGTAATATTTAAACGGAGCTTCTGACTGTAAAATAGTCAATGAAACATCGTCTTCATTTTGAAAGATCAATCCAATGATATGCCACTCAATAGGTTGCACAATTTTTTTTAGTCTCTACTGCCATTTTGTATTTTACGGCCGCCATTTTGAATTTATAATAATAAAACCTAGCCTATAACCATCGGACGGTTAAGACGAATCGATAAAGACCTCTTTCATTAAAATCCATCCAGCCGTTGGGATGTTCCGAGGGTATAAAGAAATCCACAACTCCAGATACGCGTGAAACACATAACCCTTCTTGGCAGCCGGGTAAAAAATAGATTCAAATATTTAATATTAATAAGAGTGTAGTAGAAACTTGGGGAATAAGGCCGTATATCTTATACTATAATGCGAGCAAAAATTGTGTGTGTGTGTGTGTATGTAAATTTTATCTTGAGAATGACTCTAACGATTTTAATTAAATTTTGCACCCTACCGTTTTCGGGCACGTAAAGACTATTGGGACGGGTCTCGTGAACAAGAAAATTCGATTAGTGGGTGATTTTGGGTCACAATGGGTCAGGGTCTAGCTAATTATATCTAAAGAACGGCTCAATCGATTTTGACCAAATTTTGTATCCAACCATTTTCGGGCACGAAAAGACCATTGGGATGGGTCTCATGTTCGAGAAAATTCGATTTGTGGGTCATTTTTGTGTCACTGTGGGTCTAGCTATTTTTATCTAAAAAAAGGCTCTAACGATTTTCAATAAACTCTATATTCTACAGTTTTGGATTTCGAGAAGACCATTGGGCTAAGTCACATGTTCAAGAAAATTCGATTAGGGGGTCATTTTTGGGTCACTGTGGGTCAAGCTAAGTTTATCCAGATAACGGCTCTAACGATTTTGACGAAATTTTGCACCCTACTGTTTTCGAGGACGAAAAGACGATTGGCAGGGGTCATGTGTTCGAGAAAATTCGATTAGTGGGTCATTTTGGGTCATAATGGGTAAGGGTCAAGCTAATTATATCTAGAGAACGGCTCAATCAATTTTGACTAAATTTTGTATCTAACAATTTTCGGACACGAAAAGACCATTGGGATGGGTCTCATGTTCGAGAAAATTCGATTAGTGGGTCATTTTGGATCATAATGGGTCGGAGTCAAGCTAATTATATCTAGAGAACGGCTCAATCGATTTTGACTAAATTTTGTATCGAACCATTTTCAGACACGAAAAAAACCATTGGGATGGTTCTCGTGTTCGAGAAAATTCGATTAGTGGGTCATTTTGGGTCATAATGGGTCAAGGTCAAGCTAATTATATCTAAAGAACGGCTCAATCGATTTTGACTAAATTTTTTTTCTAACCATTTTCGGGCACAATAGGACCATTGGGATGGGTCACGTGTTCGAGAAAATTCGATTAGTGTGTCATTTTTGGGTCACTGTGGGTCTAGCTATTTTTATCTAAAAAACGGTTCTAACGATTTTTACTAAACTCTATATTCTACAGTTTTGGATTACGAGAAGACCATTAGGCTAAGTCACGTGTTCAAGAAAATTCGATTAGTGGGTCATTTTTGGGTCACCGTGGGTCCAGCTAAGTTTATTTAGATAACGGCTCTACTATTTTGACGAAATTCTGTAAGCTATTGTTTTCGGGCACAAAAAGACCATTGGGATGGGTCACGTGTTTGAGAAAATTCGATTAGTGGGTCATTATGAGTCCAGGGTCAAGCTAATTACATCTAAAAACGGCTCAAGACATTTTCACAATTTTTTTTATTATACGGCCGTTTTTGGTCATGAGATGACGTTTGGGCTAAGTCACATGTTCGAGAAAATTCAATTAGTGGGTCATTTTTGGTCACAATGGGCCAGAGTCAAGCTAATTGAATCTAAAAACATGCTCAAAACATTTTGACCAAATTTTATATTATACCATTTCTGGGTATGTGAAGAGAATTGGGGTAAGTCACATGTTCGAGAAAATTCGATTAGTGAGACATTTTGGGTCACAATGGGTCAGGATCCAGCTAATTTTATCTAAAAAACGGCTTAAACGATTTTGACTAAATTTTGTATTCTATCATTTTCGGGCTCGAGAAGACCATTGGGCCAGGTCGCATGTTCAAGGAAATTCGACTAGTGGGTCATTTTGGCTCACAATGGGTTGGGGTCAAGCTAATTGTATTTAAAAAGCGCTTCAAAACATTTTGAAAACATTTTGTATAATACCGTTTCCGAGCATGCTAAAACCATTGGCAGGGTCGCATGTACGAGAAAATTCAATGAACGGGTCATTTTGGGTCCTAATGGATCAGGATCAAGCTAACTTTATCTAAAAAACGGCTCAAAAGATTTTGACAAAACTGTGTACTACACTGTTTCTGGACAATATAAAACCAATGGGCTGGGTCGCATGCTCAAGAAAATTCTATTAGTGGGTCATTTTGGTGATAATGTGTCGGGGTCAAGCTAACGGCATCCATCTCAAAAATGTTCAAACAATTTTGACTTTTTTTTTTGTTATACCATTTCACAGAACAAAAATACCATTGAAATAGCTCACACTTCAGATAAATTTCGGTTAGTGGTTTTTTGAATCAACGTGGGTCAAGCTTATTTTATCTAGAATATGACTAACGATTTTCACTAAATTTTGTATTCCATCGTTTTCAGGCTCGAGAAGAGCATTGTATTAGGTCGCATGTTCGAAAAAATTCGATTAGTGCGTCATTTTGGGTCACTATGTCTCGGGGTCAAGCTAATTGTATCTAAAACAGCAAGAATGATTTAGTGGGAATAATATATCGAGATAGACACAAAACTCATTTTGACCGAGCTTAGCTCGGTCATTCCTGCTAGTATATCGTTAAGCTATTAAACAATCCCGACTTTCTTGCCAACGCTGAGGAAAAAGGATATTTTAATGAGCAAGCAGAGTATGGTAAAAAATTTAACGATAACCTGTCATAATTTACTTCGATGATGGAAAAGAGTATCTTCAGTGCCTTCAGGCTAAGAGTATCTTCAGGCTAAATATTATACGTATATCTTCAATTTTGATGATTTTTCGAATATTGCTGTCAGTTCAGAGTCTTTCAAGATTGATGAAAGATTAGCAAGGAATAATTCGCGTTTTTATTGCCAATATTTTCAATGTAGAACTTACATTTGTAAGATATTTGCCGTTTTATTTAAAACATTTCCAACGTAAAGCCAATATTTAACCAATATTGCTGTTTTATTGAGGCATTTCCAACGTAATGCCAAATTTAACCAATGCTAGCATTTCCTTGAAGGTATTTCTGATAATGCAATAATTTTTATTACAGATATAGATTGCAAAATACACAGTACTTTGCATTTATACTTAATCATTATGAAAATACTTTTCATAATAGATGAGTGAAATGTTTCATCTCTTTATAAAAAATATACGAATAAAAATAGTAAATTAAACATCTAGTACAAACACGATACTCACGTAAATACTCGTACTATGCGTTGTATCAAACTGAATTTTAGGGTTTCGTTCACCTGAGGAAACCCTATTCGTCTCACTCCTCTGTCTGTCTGTCACAGAGCCCGTTCTCAGAAACTATGTACGTTGGAGACTTAAAATTTTGGATTCTTATTGCTGAATACCTCACATCCAACAACAAATCATAAAATTTTGAAAAAGTCTTATATTTACCCCTCTGGGCTTTAACATGTGCATTTTTAAGCAATTTTTCTAACTCAGCAACTAATTAAGTTGGAGGTGTGAAATTTTGCATACTTATAGCAGAACACTTGTGATCACACGAAAAATCATAAAATTTTCAAAAAGGCTTTCATTATTTACCAATCCGGGATCTAACGTCTGTAGTTTTAGCAATTTTTCTAACCTCCATCTTTTTCACCCGGGGTGCACTTTTCTAACTTTTGCCGACAATCCTTTGACCACTCTTTCGTATTATGCACCAAAGCCGCACATATTTTAGTTCCATTTTTTACGACCAGGGGCTGCTTATCTAACTTGGGTGCTATGGGACCGATCCCCTCGACTAATATATCTACGGATAGTTTGTAAAATGGAGTTTCGTTCGGATAGAGGTTTGTTCAGAATACAGTGCGCGCCCTGGTTGCGAAATGTGGAACTAACATATTTTGCAAAAGGATAAAGTGTTTTGGGAGAAATATTCAACGAAACCCTCTGTGCGATCTGTGATCACACTTACTTGCTCATTAAAAGAAATTGAAAACAGCCTTCCTTTAATTTTGATTAGGCGTGTATTCCAAGAAAAAAGGTGTTGAAGTGCCGTGATATTTAGTAGAGACAAATATCCTTCTAATCGAAGATACAACAAAGAAATCAGAGTGCTATATCAGTTCAGTTATTGCCAAACTGATTAATTTTCTCAAGATTAATTGCCGCTGTACTGATTACAAAATTATTGTAAGGGAAAGTTCGAGTTGGTAGAGTGCAGCGTTTGCCCAACAAATTGCTAACATCAATAAAAAGAAACAAAAACTCACCTGTAAAAAACAACACGCTTTCACAAAAAAAGTATTTTCCCAGAATGTGAAATTTCTGTCAAGACAGCTCGTGATGTAACCTAATACCAAATGTAACAAGTCGGAAATTGTACGTCAAACGTGGCAAATGAGATGCGTTCGTACTGTAAGTAGTTTTATAAACATTCAGATCTTGGTGCAATGGCTGTTTCACTCTTATGCAAAAATTCATAAATACAAAATTTATTATGATTATATATGTTAAGTTCAGTATTGCGTAAATAATAGGACTCTATTTTAAATAGGACGTAATCACCATGGCAACCTAGAATTATTACCTGTCATGGGATGTCATTGAATTAATTATGTATGATAGGATTTAATAGAATGAAGAAAACTTTTATTAATATATTTTAAATTTTTAATTCGATTTTCATAAAATTTGAAATGACTCGATATAATAAAGATTAAATTCCAAACCATTCGGTTAGGTAGTTTTTGCGCTGTTATTAGCGGACAGAACGGCTCAGGTGACGACTATAGGTGCTGCGTATTTATATAGCACCTAAAAACATTTAAATTTGTATTGGTGTATATTGCGAAATAATATAACGCTATATAAAATCAAACAGATACATATAGATTGTAGGGAAAATATGAATTAAAACAGACACATTTTAGAGACAATTTCGTAAATTTGAATTAAAACAGTAAATTATCTAATGCATGCCTACCTAGGGCGACTATTTTTTAACTCTATCTCGCACTATTTTTTAAAACAAAAACTTAAACACTTAGACAGCATCTGCTACAAAATTTATTTCGTTAAAATAGTGGTGAACACAGAATATAAATATAGTCGCCTGTGGTAACCCTGCTAATGCAAACAATGTAAATATTTGTATTATATGTTACATTATAAAGGTTTTATATTAAAAAAAATAGTAAATAGCCATTTTTCAATTATGATTAGTTGCTTAATTTTCTTGAGTACCGTGATCACTCATTTTCTTCTAATCGCATGCACAACAAAACAATACACTGTTAAAAATTTGCAGCTTTAGCTGCATAGTAACTCCACCGCTTTTATAGAATATCTTTATTCTGACCAATGAGAATGATCCATAGTATAGCCAAGTAATCGTTTTCTATAAAAGCGGTGAAGTGACTATGCAGCAAACGCTACAGATTTTTAACAGTGTAATCAGCGTGTCATATCAGTTTATTTACTTCTATGCTGAATACTTTTCTGAAGCTGTACAGATTCAGAAATGTTGTAAGAAATATTTCGCATTAGTACGGCACTTGGTTTACAAAATGATAAATAAAGAGAAGATGAGTAAAAAGAAAGATAAATTCTTTGGTGAAAATCAATATGGACGCATAAGAAAAGTGCATTTGTAGAATAGTTGGATGTCAAATTTCTATCACCATATCATATACATACACTAATAATAGCACAGATTGCAAGATTAAAAGGTATTATTTTGTACATATATATATACAATCGGTTAAGGCATTCACGATTAATACGCGATTCTGTTTAATATGCAAATTTTTTCCTGTCCCTAAAATAATGCCCATAAGACTAATGCATAAATATAACGTTTAATAAGCGAACGGCTATTACGTGATCCCGCTTGACAGGCGATTGAATTTCGATATTTTGAAGCAAAATGTTTCACTTAAGGCACAAATTCCTTGACCAAAATACGAACTTTATCTCTCTTCCCTAATGTTGCCAGTTTAACGAACTTTTGTATTCAGGTAACCATTACTAGTTCTGAATAGTAATAACCGCCTTTCTAAATTAAATAGGGGAGAGTACCCCAGTTTGGACCACTTCACTTATTTTCAAGTGTAACTCACTTAATTTTTGGAATATCAGCAAAACATCATTACACGGGGTCAATCTATTCATCTACTAACTAAATAAATCTTTAGATCAATTTCTTTTTGAAAATCTTAAGTTTTATTTTAATTTGAAAAATTTGTCAAAAGTGGTCCAAATTCGGCAACAGGTCGCCTAAGTTGGACCCCTAGTCTCCTAAATTGGACCAAATAATATCAGGTTGTTTTAATGACCAGGGAATATAACTAATTTTATTAAAAGCAAAATATACGATTAATGAAACAATCAAACTAAATAACAGCAATGAAATGTAATGAAATCAAATATCTGAAAATAAGAGTAATTGTATTAAATCAAAATGTATTCAAAATATAAATCAAAGTTATCAGTAATAAAGAATAGAAATTATGGAACTAATTGTCAGTTACTTTAATATCATGTAAGGAGTAATGCAAAGCTTACACATTAATTTCGTCTATAGATTTTTTTTCTAGCGCACACTACATGAAACCGTATTGGGCAATCTGAACACTGAATCACTTCTGCTATTTTATTTTTCTTACAAATTAGGCAAAGCCAATTATCACTGTCTAGATTTTTCTTTTTAGATTCTGAATTATTACACTTTTTTTTTCAACAGAGGTTTTCTTTACATTTTTGTAGTTCTTCCCTTCCACCATTTTCATGCTAATTGCATTACGTCTATTTTTTAAAACTTTATGTTCCAATAGCTTTGTGCTTCCTTTTTGTCTTTCTTTTAATTTCAAGGTTTAGTTTATCTGGCGAAGATGTTAACAGAACTGTTTTTGGCTGCCTCTGTACTTTGATTTAACTGAATTTAGCAATGGAGATAATATTTCTAATGACTTTTTGGCTTTTGGGGAGGATTTGTAGCTGCAGCCTTCTTGCAGGTCAATTTCTTCACAACTTACTCTCTCCTTTTTGTTTCCTATATATTTAACAGCTTTTGCTATCACGGGTGTTTGTCTTCCAGACAGATTGCCTGTGTCTTTTTCAACATTTTCAACATTATATTAAAAAAGTGTTTAAAAATACCCCCTATTGAAAAATACGCTATGATTAATAAGACGCAAATATTATGTATTCAAACAGTGTTGAATTCATCCCCCCCCCGAGCCTTGAAATAACCACTACCTCCTGAAGGTTTGAAATTTTATTCGTCTTAATGGCAAAAAAGTACATCACCCTCCAGAACTGTAAAAATTCTGCAATCACAAATATCCTCCAAGAGGAAAATGTTTGAATTCAACTCTCTAAACCAAATACCCCGTAGGAATAAAGAATTCAAAGAAAATAAATACAAATAGATACATGATAAAAGAAATTGCAAACAAAATATACTGCATAAGCATATGAAAATATTTTTATGTTTATATAGGCCTAAACTGTATTAAAAAAAATAATAATCCAGATATACAAAAAACTTGCATAGAAATAATAATCTATCTATTTATATAAAATCCAAGTCTCTGTGTGTCCCTCACTATTCCGGTAGGACCGCCTCATTGATGTGAGTAATTGTTGAAAAATATTAATGCAGGGTTACCACAGTAGCGCCAAATGTTAGCCAACTTATCGATAGCTGGCTAATTTGGCGAAATTCCCATTTAAAACCATTAATCTTTCATAATGGAGGTCACCGAAATTTAATTTAAACTCCACTCTTTTAAGATATTTTTTCGAAATCTATAGGTGAGAATTTAAAGTACATCTTTACATCTTCCTCCCGATACTACTAATAAAATAACCGCCA
This sequence comes from Maratus speciosus, assembly GCA_963932465.1. Lineage (NCBI taxonomy): Eukaryota > Metazoa > Arthropoda > Arachnida > Araneae > Salticidae > Maratus > Maratus speciosus. The sequence goes on along the minus strand of OZ010790.1, from coordinate 416,548,811 downwards.
ATAGACAACGGTGTACTGTGTGAGCTCCTAACTGCGCGATTTTAATGTGCTTTAGGTACTTTTCCAGCATAGGTGCCTTGGCTAAAAAGGAAATTTGGTAACATATTTTCCGGGAACCTATTCACTGTTTCATTTTATATACACACGCATGTTTTTCGATATTTATACGATTTATTTAACATAAAAAAGCCGTTTCTCTAATTTTATACAGAAACAGATGTAATTTGTACATAAAAATATCAATAATATACATATAAAACAAACAAAAACGCTCATTAAATTTGTTTTCATAGCTGTTTATATGATTTGACAACAGATCTCGATATTTTTCCGTTATACGGACACCATGCCAAAATGTATGCTAATGCACCAATTATTTCAAAATGCTAAAAGATATTTGTAATTTTATGCCAGCAGTTTAATATGAGTTTTATTTTATTGCTTTATTTTATAGCAGTTATTTGTTCACTTATTTTAAGTATATATTTGTGATTTGATGAAATAGTTCGTAAAAGTCTGGAATTTTCAAATGTTATATTTTTGAAATGCTCACTTTAGTATCGACAATGGTTTTCTTTTACTTTTCAAATGCTTCAATTCACGATTTTGCGCCAACTATTATGCTTGGCGACAATGGTGTCCGCATAACGGAAAAGTACCCAAATCTCACTTTCTGATGCCCAAATTACACCAGGCTTTTTTAAAAAAAATGCCAAAGCCCCTACAGTGGAAAAGTACCAAACTGTCTATTATTTTGCGCTATCCGTGTTATAGTTTGTACTATATGCAAAGGGAGTGGAGCGAAGAGTTTAATACTTAAATATTAAAGTTTCGGCACAGATGTCATATACGCCCCATATTGGCGCGATTTTTTTCTGACGCCAATGTCATATACACAACGGGTACTTAACTGGCGCCAAAGTGTCGTAATTTTGATTGATATGGTAATCCGGATGTTGTTGTTTATGCTGTTGATGTTTTCGCCAAATTGGCGTCGGAAAAAAATCGCGCCAATATATGATAACGTATATGACAACTGTGCCAAAGTTTCTATAAAGCAGTATAAGACTAAAAAATGAAGAATAAAATAAATGCAAAATAAGACTAAAGAAGAAAGAAAAATCATGCGTTAAGCATAGAATATGAAACACTTTCCAACACATCCTGAATGCTTTAACAAAACTTCGTTATTTAGGAAAATAAGGTAAATAAGATAACGTTACTTCTTAGATATCCCGTCGACCAATTTTGCCAAATTATGTAAATCGCCAAATCAGTAGTAAAACATTAATAAAAATACAAATAAAACGTCGAATTAATGGTTTTATTGGCCATTATTGGCATTTAATCTTATAATTAATTAATGGCAACCATTATTAGCAATTAATCTTACAATTTGGCGACAGTAATTTGGTCGACGGGATAACTAAGAAATACCAAGATAACTAAGTAAACATTTTAGAAAATGCATAAAAAAATTTAAAAATTGATTTCAGCAGTTACCGTCCATAGCCAATAGTACCGTTATTATATGCCAGTATTTAGCTAAAATTTAATTTAAACTACTCTTAAAACTACTGAAATCACATTTCCAGATATTTTCATCCATAGACGGTTACGTATCCAATTCTTTGCGTGACCATTTATATCATTTTATCTATGTTCTACAAACATTTCTTAGGAAACTAAATGCAGTTCAGCGTAAAAATGCATAACTCCTTTAAAAACCACCTTTAAGCAATTTACTCTCATACTCAGTAACCCTTACGAATTCTTTTGTGTAGCCCTGCATATGAACTGTAGCATTTATACACACAGTATAGTATGCATAAATGTAGTAAAACATAAAAGCGCATATCATAATTAAAAATGCATTTCTAGCAATCATTGCTTATGTACAATACTTCGGAGAAAAGTTTCTTGGCGAGAAAGAAGTTTGCCAACGTATTTTCTGGCAACCTATTTACTGCTTCATACTCACAAGCAATTTTTTCCATATGTATACAATTTGGCACAAATATCATAGATTGGCGCGATATTTTCGGTTGCCAATTTGGCGAAAACATCAACAGCATAAACAATATTCGGGTTACCATTACAAGCAAAATAACGACACTTTGGCGCCAGTTAAGTACACGGTGCGTATATGACATCGGCGTCAGAAAAAATTGCACTAATATGGGCGAATATGACATCTGTGCCCAAAGCAGTTTATATGATTAAAAAACAGAAAGTAAAAGTAATTAAACAATTTATTAATAAATAAAAAACAATATCCGGGGGTACAGATGTCATATTCGCAACATATTGGCGCGATTTTTTTCTCACGCCAATGTCATATACGCAACGGGTACTTAACTGGCGCCAAAGTGTCGTTATTTTGCTTGATGTGGTAACCCGGATTATGTTGTTTATGCTGTTGATGTTTTCGCCAAATCGGCAACCGAAAATAATCGCGCCAATATGGGGCGAATATGACATCTGTGCCTAGCCGGGTACCATGGCAGGCAAAATAACACCATTTTGGTGCCAGTTAGGTATCCCGGTTCATATCTGAAATCTGTGCCGTAATTTGTATATAAAAAAAATTATATATATTTAGAAACGATTTTTTTATGTATATAAGTGCATATATAAACAAAGATAAAAGTTCATTAGATTTGTTTTTATAGCTGTTTACATATTTTCGCAACATATCTCACTTTCTGATGCCCGAATCGCGCCAAGCTTTTTTTTAAAAATGCGCTATAATGGAAAAGTACTTAAATAAATAATTAACAGAAATAACAAATTATACAAACTAAAACTTTTTATTTCGAGATCAAAGAATTGTTTTTAATTTCGATTAAAAATACATATATCCTTGGATAACTTCAATTGAAATTAGATTCACAGCTTAATATCTCATTCCATAAACCTAAGCAAACACAAGTGATTCATTCATCGTGAAACGTCAAAAATATTAAATGATTGAGGTAATCATTCACAAAAAGTATGTTCTCCAACAATCAATGGGCAATATTCTAATGACGTCATAGTAGGTAAAATGGTTTGTTTATGGTTTGTAATCACAAAGATTTAATTTTGCAATGTCTCTTAGTTACATTATTTTATTGCCATATTTATGAGCTCAGAACAAAAGCCTAATTTTTCATTATTTAGTTATTAAAGACGGAAAAAAAATCAGAAATGCAGGATTTGAAAAATTTAAATAATTTTCTTTCTTAATACTAAAAAATAACTTCGGGAAGTAACAGAGGGTTTAAGTTAAATAAGTTTAACTGTTTAATTCTGTTGTAATATTCAAAATAACTGTATTTATTAGATTTCAGTACTCAACATCAGGGACGGATTAAACTTTGAAGTTAGAGGAATTACAATGTCATTTCAGGACCTTTCTTTTGGATAAGCTTTTCTAAATTCCATATATCAAAATCCAATATCAAATTCCAAAATCTTCAGTATTAGAAATATTATTCCTAGGACTGACATAACACGAGAACGGCCTGCAATTTTACACGAGTTTTTGAAAGCTACTTGATATCAGAAATTTTACTAAAAACTGGCTAATTTTTTGTTATAGCGGCCCACACTATTAGGATTATGACAAGTTGCAGCCAATTTCGCCAACGTCGTAAGCAAGATCGTGAAGCACACACATATAATACCATATAATACCATTTCATGAAATCGTATACGATAATTTAATAGTTTTTAACCTTACTTCAAGTGTGTTATTTATTTATTTTTAAGGCTCAACAATCTAAATTGTCCAATGTATCAATTTAAAAAAATGTAAACAAAGATTGAATAGACATGATCGCAAAAAGCATCAAATCTGCATAACACTTGGAACCAAACTGTGCAGATTAGTGGTCTTCTACTGTACACAGTTTTTCATAAATATGTTTCGTTCTTAAAATGTGTTATTTTCATCTATCTCTGCGGAACAAGCGAGAAAACTCATATTCTTGCACATGAGTTGTATATATCTTTATATCTAAATTTACGTCATTTTTGACGGGCTACCTTTCTAGTTATATATATAAAATCCAAACGGAAATTTCGTTCCGAACGCCAAGATTTCGAGTTCTACCGCATGGATTTTTGCAGAACTTATACCGTTAGATAGGTATCGTTCCAGGGAAGGTTTTAAGCTATAACACACCATTCTACCTAGATTGGTTATAGAATTGGTACGGAAAATTCTATTATTTTGGACTTTGTTACTTCATATTTCCTTAAATATCTGGGCTCCTATTGGTCGTAGAGCTTAGATCTCGCGCCAAAAGTAGCTCCGAAGCACCCAAGCAAACTTTTCCCCGCGATTATTTTGCCGTCTTCCGATTTCCTCTAACTCTATTAGGGGCCCGCGTAGGGCCCCTTTAAAATATTTTTCGTAGTAATTTCAGCAATTATCTTAAATTATTGGTTAAGACCGCCACCCACCCGATTCATGTATCTACGGAAAGGTTGCATGAAGGAGTTTCGTTCAGATACGCTTTCGTTGAGAGTATAGTGCGCTCCCTGGTGGTGGAATGTGGAACTAACATAACGCGATATTGTTAAAATTAGGAAATCTAACAATGCGATCTGTTTTAAACTTTGAGATAGTTCATAACACATAATCTATTATCTATTCTATTATAGATATAAAAAATCTATTATCTATTCTATTATCTATTCTATTATCTATTATATATATAAAATCCAAACGGAAATTTCGTTCCGAACGCCTAGATTTCGAGTTCTACTGCATGGATTTTGACGGAACTTATACCGTTAGATAGGTATTGTTTCAGGGAAGGTGTTAAGTTATAACACATCATTCTACCTAGAATAGTTATAGAATTATGACGGAAAGTTGTGTTATTTTGGGCGAAAGGGTTACTGTTATTTTATTGGCGATAAATTTCGTTCATATGGTATTCGTATTGAAATGGCTGTACATATCGGAAGAAAACTTTTATTAATTTTGTTTAAAAGAAAAAACAAGAGAAAAGAAAAATAGTTTTGACGAGTGGCAATATTATAAAACGACAATATCGAATTTAAAAATGAAAGGTAATGTTTTAATGCTTAAAAATTTATACAATATGAAAGATTGCAGTTTTAAACTATATCTGGCAATTTATCGCTTGCGTCAGGTTAAAAAAATGCATCAGCAAATCTGATAAGATAATATCTGAGTGACAATTTTGTTTTTGATTTAGATTTTTTTTTATAATTTACTTTTTATTTTATTTAACTCATCCATCATGTGACTTTCAGAAGAAACTAGCAGATGTAATTATAAAAATGACGGTAATTGTGAGTTTCATATTGTCTGTTTATTTACGATTTCATTTTATCGCCAAACAATTTAATTTTAAGCCAAAAATGCACAAGCATGGCTTCGGTTTGAGCGCATTTTCAATATTGGTTATTTTTCAAGTAGACGACTGCATTTTTTGAAAAATCTAATTCTACTTATATATATATATGTGTGTGTGTGTGTGTGTAATTCAAATGGAAATTTCATTCCGGCTGCTTAGAACTCGGGTTTTGCTGAACTTACACTGTTAGATAGGTAATTTTTCGGGGAAGGTTTTAGTACGTAACACGTCGTTCTACGTTGCTTGGAATCGCATTATGGTTTAAAGTTCTTTTATGAGATGAACCTGACAATGAAAAATTAGCCTTTATAAAAGATTCTGCCGAATGTGTTTCGATGGAACTTGGACTGTAATTAGATAATTTTCAAGGAAAGATTTCAGTATAAACCATGTCCTTCTACGTTGCTTAGCCATACAGTTTTGGGGAAAATGCTGTAATCTGGTGAACTCAATTATCACAATTTAACCTTTAAAAAAAGTTATAATAAACGGTTTTTGATAGAATTTGCATTGTTAGTTTGGCAATTTTTCAGAGATAGTTTTAGTATATAATGTATTGTTCGACACTGTTTAGTCATAGTGCAAGGGGGTAAATTCTGTAATTTTCAAATTTTTCCTTTGCGAAGGGGAAGAAATGGGTTTGGAGAGAAAAGGAAAGTTTTAATGCATATTTTCTGTTCAATAATTATAGAATTTATTTACTATAAAGAAGACACTTATCTCTTTTTATATAAAAACAGAAATAAATTGTATATAAATAACAAAAATATGAATACTCATAAATAAAAGGTTTATATATAGGAATACATATTTTAAAAAGCATAAAAGTTCATTTTATTTGTTTTCACAGCTGTTCATATCATTTGGTCACAAATCTCACTTTCTGAAGCCCGAATTGCCCCATGCTTTATAGCATCTAACAATACCCATTGATCTAAAATCAGGAAAATTGGAAAGTAGATGTAGTTTTTAAAGTATGCCTTAATTAAGGAGATAAATTACGTAATCGAGTCCAGAGACAATTGGCATATTAGGTACAGATAAGTTACATAATTGAGCCTACAGACAAATGGCGTATGTTACCCGGCGTGGTTCGACGCACAATTAACTTAGGAAAAGGTTAAAATTGATTCTGTGTTTTTAAAGCGAACCAATTCTGTAACCGAATTTACAGAGAATTTTCGAAATTTGAGAAATAGTTTTTTGGAGACATTTTGCTACATTTACGATATACCAACACCATACCAAAATGTACGGCTATTGCGCCATTTATTTCAATCCTAAACGTGCAAACATATTTTGGTACTTTTCCAGTATAGGGATCTTGGCGAAATAGAGAAAATAGCATTGGCGGGGAAGGAAATTTGGCAGCATATTTTCTGTCAACCAATTCGCTGTTTCATTTCATATACACAAGCATTTTTTTCTATGTTTATATAATTTATTTAACATAAAGATGCTATTTATCTAATTTTATATAGAAACAGCAGTAATTTGGGTACTACTTAGTTATCCTGTTGAACAATTTCGCTAAGTTATATAAATCGCCAAATTATACAAATTGACATAATTTTTATTTTAAATAACGAAAGAACAAATAAATTAGTATAAAATTAATAAAAATACAACTATAACGTCGAAATAAAAATCACTTGATGTCGTAAATACGTGTAACTTGCTTAAAGTCAAGTGTATGTGACATTTATAATCAACCATTATTGGCATTTAATCTTATAGTTTGGCGATAGATTTTTGATCGACGGGATAACTAAGTAGTAGTACCGTAATTTGTATGTAAAAAACATTAATAATGTACACATATAAACAAACAAAAATTTCATCAAGTTAGTTTTCTTAACTGTTTATATCAATTAGCAATAAATCTCTCTTTCTGATGTCCGAATTGCGCCAAGATATTTAAAAAAACGCGAAGGCGCCTATAGTGGAAAAGTACCAAATTTAATTGCAAACTGTGCCAAACATTGTGGCTTGCTATTTATTGAATGCGAATTTCTGTTGGCTTTAATCATTATTCAATCGTAACACTGCAAAAAAAATTAATTAACTGTCTTTTTAAATTAAAAGCATTTTTTATTATTAAATAAAATTAAGTTATAACTTCATTTTTCACTGATTAAAAAGCGAAACGTTTACTGCAGTGCTAGGAGACACTTAGAATTTCATGTGCGTAGTTTAAATGGCGATTTTGAAAAAAAAATATTTTATAATATCGGAACCCACACCAAATATGCTCATTTTACCGAGAATATTTTGGCTCAAAAGGAAATACAATTGTTGCAGACATAATTGTAAATCTCAATACTCGACGACTGAAAAGTCTTTAAAATTATTCAGCAGAGACAACGAGGAATAACTTAGTTTCATAAATTTTAAGATTCAATATTCTTATCGATCTATTTACTTCTGCTTCTACTATATATACGAAAGTAAAATGCAAATGGGAAATTCGTCCCGGCTGCATATAACTTGGGCTCACCTCACTTGATTTTGATGAGAATCGAAATGATAGTTATATACTTTTTCAGGGAAGATTTTGGCATATAACATATCCTTGTATGTTGCTTATACATATAATTATGTTTAAAAGTTAGATAATCATACGAACCCGATAATGAAAGATCAGTCTTTTTAAAAGATTCAGCAGAATGGATTTCGATTGAATTTACACTGTTAGTTAGATAATGTTTCAGGCAGGGTTTTAGTATATACTATACCCTTCTGCATTTCTTAACAATAGAGATGTTGTGGAAAGTCCTATAATCAGCTGAACCAGATTATGAAAGTTTAGCATTTTTAAAAAGTTCTACAGAACGGATTTTGATAGGAATTCCATTGTTAGTTCCATACCTATTCAGATATGGTTTTAGTATTTTGCATATTGTGCTACGTTGCTTAGTCATAAAATAAAGGCGGAAAGTTCCATAATCATGTGAAACCAATTATGAAAGATTAGACTTTTCAAAAGTTCTAAATGGCGGATATTGATAATACTTTCTTTGTTGATTAGACAATGTTTGGGAGGTTTTAGTTTATTGTGTATCATTCTACTTTCCTTAGTTATAGAATTATGGGGAGAAAGTTTTATAAACAGATGGACCCCAATATGAAAGATCAGCCTTTAAAAAAAGTTTTACTGGATGGATTTTGTCAGTTTGTTTGTTTGCTGTATTAGTTAAATAATTTTTCAGGTTTTGTTTTATTACATTGCATATTGTAATATCATTCTTTACCGAATCCTACTGTGATTGATCAATTAAAAGGGTTGAGATCTTAATAGCGGAAAATTTGTCTGCACATTAGAAAATATAATACACAATGGCGTTCATGTCGTTTTCTGCAGTACAAAAGGACATTTCAATAAGGTTCCAGATTGCTTTAAATCACAATGTCAAACTCACTGATACATTTAGTTTGATTCAAGATTCGTTTGGATAAACAGACCAGCGTAGCGGGCATAGCCTGCTAGTCTATTATAAAATACTAAAAAAATTGTAAAAAATAGTGTACAAAGCGTACCGTCCTCTAAATTAATTACTTACTTTTCAAATGTATGATCGCATATCCGGTCCAATTTAAGCAACTGAAATTGGCCCAATTATGGCAACTGTGCCATTTTTTAAAACAGATAATCTCAAGACCAAGAACAAAAACGAAATCAAACAAATCCGCGTGAAAAATATACGCAATAAACCGATGAATTCATATATGTATATGAAAATATAACAACTTACCTTAGTTTTAAAGTATTCACTTACGTTTAGTAGGGAAAAATTTGATCAAAACAACCAACTTTAGGTTTTTAAAATTGTCTGAAAACAGCACGTGGTAGGCGGTTGTTTCTCCTAATCATGGGTGACGTCAGTATGATTTCAGCGGTAGATGGCGTCTCATCCTGTAATTAACGGCAGAATGACAACGGTCCAATTAAAGCGGCGGTCCAAATATGGCTACTCTCCCCTATTAATGAAGGTGAATATTACTATTCGGAAAAATGATAAATATTTGAATGAAAAATTTCCTAACTTGGCAGTTCTTATTAAATAATGTAAATATTACTAGGTACTTGGGGTAGATATTTGAATACACATCCCTTGCAAAATTACCACCATTCCAACTCTTCATAGATCTCTCATCCTAATATTCTTTGTCTCTCGCTTCGTGTATGGATTTACTAAAGCATAGAGAGATAGACGAATCTTTGTCTTTTTTTAGTCTCCGGTACGGTATGCTTATTTTGTGTATTCCAAAATATAACGTTACCTTACAGAAGACAGCCGTAAAACAAAGCAGTATACTATTAAATACTTTATAGCAATTTTTTAAACTTCTAAGCATCGCACATTTTCGATTTTTATACCATTGTATTAGGAAAAAAAAAAAGTTCATTTAAATGAATTTTGTTTGAAAACTGTATCTCCATTTATTTTTGAAATATTGATTTTTTTGTAGTTTTTAGAGCCATTTGCTTAATATTCGCAACGGAAGTACTCCATTTCTGTAGAAAGTAAAGCAAAAATAGTTCTAAAATAGCAATTATATATTTTTGTTTCCATTTTCTCATAACGACCGAAAGAAAATGTAATTAAAATACGTGCTATTTTGAAAAAAATATAAACAAATGGATCTTAAAAACAAAATGGAGCTATTATAAACTATATTTAATTTTAAGTATCTATGAATCATTAGATAGCCGTTTTTTTTTTGTTTTTTTTTTTTTTTTGTCGATTTTCTTGAATGACGGCATCTTTTTGCTGCATTTGTGCATTATTTCGCGATAGTGATGCATACTTTACTGTAGATGTTTAAGAGTAGATCGTAAATGTGGAATTATTAAGCGGATGCGAATGACGTCATTTTACATAAAATAAAACGTGTGCTGTAAATCTTAAAATTGAAATATGTTTTGCACTGCAGTAGAGTCCCGCTTAACCGAGTTATTTTCTTCTGATGGACTAGTGGCTTCTATTATTATGAAACAGCCATTAAAAATGAAGTGTTAAAAAAATGGCCATAATTTTTTTTTTGAAAAAAAAAATATGGCCATTTTTTCCCCCATTCTGACCATAAAATCAGAGTTCTAATTTTTTACGGATGCTCTTTCATCTCCACCTAACGCTTCATTTATAATGGCTGTTTCATAATAATAGAAGCCATCAGTCCATCAGAAGAAAATGAAATAATGGAAATGCCGGGGGCGACACTAAATTCTGAAAAAGCAGAATTCCTGTTCTCTAGTTGTTAGTTATTTTTCTCTCTTTGCCTCTCGTACAATGTAGAAAATAAAAGCCTCCCTGGTGCTCTGTGCTTTTAAACGCTGATAAAGAGGAAAGGAAATGTTCTTTCATTTTTAATTCTATTTCTTCGTTTTCTTGAAAGGAAAGCCTGTTCCTGTTTTATTCATGACCCGTGATATTCAGGAGTGTCGTGGTGTTAAGTAGCCTCTGATTGTGTTGTCGAGTTTTAACAAATTTTCTGTTAATATGGAGAATAGTTATAGAATCAAAAGATAGGCCCTGTGCGAGATAAATTAACCATTATACAAAAATTTGTCTTTGAAAACCATGAAAAACAAATTTCGCAAAATATCTATATATTTCAGAATAATTATTACATACTCTGTTTAAACAAAAAAGAAAAAACATGCTTAAGCATAGATTATGAAACACTTTCCAACACTCCCTGAATGCTTTAAAAAAATTCGTTATTTAAGCAAATAAAGTAAATAATATAACTAAATAAACATTTTATAGTACGCGTAAAACATTTGAAAAACTGATTTCAGCAGTTACTTTTCATAGCCAAATATGTATTCCAATTCTTTTGAAGTATTTGATCTGTAGATTGATATATATATATACTATATAATGGGAAAATTTTGTTTAGCAACACAACGCATAACAGGTTGAAATTTCTCTATCAGCAATTTATACTAATAGATGGAAACATATTTGAATACTTTTGTAAAACCCTGTAGTTTACCTAGAACCTTCATTACACACCACTATTTAGCTAAAATTTAGTTCAAACTAAAACACTCTTAAAACTACTGAAATCACATTTCCAGAAATTATCATTTATAGACAGCCATGTATCCAATTTTTTGCGTGACCCTGTATATCATTTTATCTATATTCTAGAAACATTTCTTAATAAACTAAATGCAGTTGAGCGTAAAAATGCATAACTCATTTAAAACCACATTTAAGCAATATGCGTTCATATCCATTAACCCTTACGAATTCTTTTCTATAGCCCTGTGTATAAATTATAACATTTATGCATACCATATAGTATGCATAAATATACTGAAACATAAAAGCGCATATCATAATTGAAAATGCATTTCCAGCAATCACCGCTAATGTTCAGTACTTCTGATACAATATGATCTGAAATCTTTTGTGTGTCCCTGTGAATGCTACGCACTTCCTATTACACATGAAATAAGTTATACTAAATCTCAGCGACGTATATCAATTTCATTATATGAAATAGTTTAACATAATCAAAATACGCTGCAAACAATTCCCTCCACCCCTATATCATTATGTAACGGAATATTTTTGACTGTCCCTGTAAATAAATTAACCATGCTACAAACTTCGTTTGAAATAGGGTTCGTGCTAGGCTAAACGTCAATAACATCCAAATTTCCGGTCAATCTGAGTATATTTACGAAAGTTAGAGCGCAGACAGACGGACAGACAAACCGAAGTCAATAACACTTTTCAACTTTATTGAAAAGTGTTAAAAACAGATACAATCTAGAAATTTGCAACTGCTTATTTGTCAAGGAGAATGAAGGTGAAAATCAAGAAATACGAAGACATGTAATAGATATTGTTTGACTGTTATACTCGAGCCCTTTACCAAACATATCGAATTTACCGTATGTTTTACTGAACACACCGCTCAATGGCCAAATGAAACAGAAGGGTTCACGTGTAGTAGACTGTCAACAGAAAGTTTTAACCATCAAATGTATGCTTGGACCGATTTCAAAATCGATATTTAATCGTATACAAGCATCTTACTAGAAAAGCGGCAGCAGTGAACAAGAAGATGTAGAACGAAACCAGAACGAAACAAGAAACGTCAAGAACAATGACAAATCCAAATACCGTCTATTTTATCGGCTGTTGCAAATGCCTTCAACATCTTGTTTAGATTGTCCTTAAAATTATTGTGGTTAGAGAGGATTAAATATTTATTTTTTGAGAGACGTTTTATATATTTCTTAACAGTACTACGTTTTATAATGCATAATAAACGTTGTAGCAATCGTTTCTATTACAATAGATTGCATTTAATGGAAGCCATTGAACAAAAATAACCGATGTGAAAAAGACAAACTTGTGAAGACTGAACAAATGTGACTTTGGATGTACATTTTTTTTTCCATGCTTTGTTTGCTTTTTGCTATAATACTAATATTCTTTTACATAAATAATAACACGTATGTTTTGCCTTGTGTAAAAATTTAAGGACTGAACAAAAGAGAGTTCAGTATTACAAGTACTTAATATGATTTTAATAACTAGGTTGTATTTCAAATATTTAAGATTTTGGTGTTTTGTTAAAAAAATTAGACTAGCGAGAAAATTACTTTTGTTGTTTTATGTTTAGTTGTAACGTATCAATCGACAATAAAGTCATACGTATTTGATTTCATATTTATTTTCAGTTATTATTCCAGTTGATCCTATATAAAAATCAACGAGTTAAACTTGAACATCGTTACATTTTAATATAAATATGCATAAAAGACACAATTTTCGTCCGTAAAGATATCAATTAAAAAAACCCTTAACGGGTTAAAAGTTTGTGACGCAGCACTTTATCTTATTGCTATAAAAATTTAAAAAATGGAACTTAAAAATAATGATATCAAATTTTAAGTGACGCTATATTATCTATTTTATCATTTTAATTTTGTTTTATTTATAATTGCATGCGTAATAATTATGTTAAATTTAAAAGGATGTGTAAAAATTTATTCATTCATGCGTTATCATTCACATTTTTCATAAATTCAAACTATGAGTTTTAACCCTTAAATGCCGAGTGTTGCTTTTCGGCAATATACCCAATTTAGGCTTGTAAAATGCTATTAAATAATATTGAAGCTATAATGCCTAATGCTGCTAATAAAATACATTCTGAAAAAATTATTAAATCGATTTTCAACATTTCGATGGCAACACTTGTGCTGTTTAAGAATAAAGATAGATTTATTTTTTCAATTGTTGCTACTTGTTCGTTTTGTTTTGTTTGGAAGTTTGCGAAATACTCTATTTTGTTCTGCAGTAAGCAAGTAAAATTTATTTCTTATTATAGTTCCTAGAATTCTTGTGTGTTTAATATTATAGAATTTTATCAAGGAAAATTATTTTTTCAATTAAAGACCAGTATTGCCGATTAGTAACAGATTGTTTTTTAGCCGTAAACCATACTTAAAACAAAATAGGATTTTTTTAAGTATTTTTCCCATGATTTATTTAAAAAATGAAAGCCGAAAAACATTATTACAAGGATTTTTGAAAAGTCAGGCATTTAAGGGTTAAAAGATATGATATCAAAATTTAAGTGGCGCCTTGATGTAGCCTTAAACAATTTGTTTTAAAATTCAATTTTAATTGTTTTCGATTTGGCTAAATATATTTACACATCTAACCAAAACTTTTAAATTTCCAATACACTGCTAAAAATACCACTTTCAATGAACTTTTACAATGCACTGTAATGTATTTATATGAATAAATTGATTTATCTTTTGTGCCACGCTATCCAAAATCAAAAGTAAGATTTATGTAAATGATTTCTTTACGTCATAATATCCATTTACATATATTTCGCTTAGTTTGGATACAATGATGCAAATAAATCACTAACATAAATTTTACTTTTTATTTTGGATAGCGTGGCACAAAAGATAAATCAATTTATTCATATAAATACATTACAGTGCATTGTACAGGTTCAGTGAAAGTGGTATTTTTAACAGTGTATTGGAAAATTAAAAGTTTTGGTTAGATGTGTATTGAATTTTAATACAAATTGTTTAAGGCTACATCAAGGAGTCACTAAAATTTTGAAATTTTGATATCATACCTTTTAAAACTCATAGTTTGAATTTATGAAAAATGTGAATGATAACGCATCAATGAATACATTTTTATACATCCTTTTAAATTTAACACAATTCTTACGCATGCAATTATAAATAAAACAAAAATAAAATGATAAAATAAATAATATAGCGTCACTTAAAATTTTATGTCATTATTTTTAAGTTCCATATTTAAAATTCTTATAGCAATAAGATAAAGTGCTGTGTCACAAACTTTTAACCCGTTAAGGGTTTTTTTTTAATTGATATCATTACTTTATTTAAGTTAATAATAAAAAGATAAAAAAAAATTAAAGTCTAATGATAGGAACTCATAATCGTGATTTCCATTCACCTTTAATTCCCTCCCCCCCCCCCCTCAAAAAAGCATACCTCATACTTATATTGTAAAGAGTGCTGTGCTATTTAATTTTTTTTTAAAGAACTTTTTAGTAGGATATGGAAGTAATATACAAAATGTGGGTTTTTATGGTTTGTTTCGCAGATATAGAAAGCTTTGTTAAAACTTACTAAGTAAAAAGTTTACTTTCTTAAGAAAAATATAAAGAAATATTACTGTTTAAACCTTTTTATTTAAAATACAATAAAATTGTAAGCAAAAAAAATACTTTCAAATAAAATTTATTTGGGAAATTACTGATATTTTATTTTTTAAGAAATAATTTTCCATCATGTAAGTTTTTAATCTATAGTTGTATTGGGGCGGTAGGATATTAGATTTACTGGATACAACTGTATAAAATGCATAAAATACATTATTATTGCTCCCATTATTGAAAAGAAAGTTTTATTGTGATATCCTCCTTCATTTATTGTTAATGCTGAATTTAGCCAATAGATGGCGATACCATGCAGAGAATCATTTAATTATTGATGTACTTAACTAATCATGTAACAAGCAACTTACATTACTTCAAAAACAGATTTTAATTATACTTTGTACCTTGAAATTTTTAACGCTAGGCAACGGTTTAATAATTTAATTAGCCAACTGAATTATATAATTTGAGGTTTTATTTCACTTAATTTTTTCTGTGGATACATTTCCCATTTATTGTTAATGCTGAATTTAGCCAATAGATGGCGATTCATGTATTTAACTAGCAACTTAAATTATTTCAGAAAAAGATTTTAATTATATTTTGTACCTTGTAATTTTTTTAACGCTAGGCAATGGTTTAATAATTTATTTAGCTAACTGAATTATTTAATTTCAGGTTTTATTTAGTTTATTTTTTTCTGTGAATACATGGGAAGTTTGCAAGGTATTTTTTTGTTGTAATTTAAATATATTTAAAAAAATAAATTTACATCACAAATTTTGCATTTTATGCTCTTTTGATTTAAAGAGATGGTTTAATAAACCTTTGTTTGAGGCCCTCTCCCTCCCCCAAAGATAAAAGTATAAAACTGCAATTTATTTGCATGCCAATTTATGCAACATTACAAAAATTTTAAAAATTTTAAAAATTTATTTTTTTTTATTTTACTTTTTTTAATTTTGAATGTATGACACTTTTTTAAAATCTCATAGTCTTCCATTTACAGTTAGAATAACAGCATGTATTCATTATTATTATTATTATTATTATAAAGGTAATGGAAGAATTAAGGCCAGTTCTCTTCTTTTTTTTATTATAAGGGTAATGGAAAAAATAAAAACGCATAATTTAAATTTATGTGCAGTAGAATAACAGAAATTTATTTGTGTTAAAAATTGTAAATAAAAATAAACTGTTGTAGATCTCTTAAAATTTTATTTATATTTGTAATTTATATGTATTTATTTATTATATGCATTTGATCTATCTATCAGTTTTAAAGTTCAATTTACCGAATGCTTTTCGGTTTTAAAATATTTTTTTTTCCCGTCTTATATAAAAATTGGCTTTCGGCGGAACTTAAAAACTTTTCCGTTTCCGCGTTAGGCAGATTCCGGCTTATGGAGCACGTATTAATGTTATTTTCAATGGATTCGCCGGGATTTGAAAGTCTTTCCGCGGTAGGCAGATTTCCAGCTTACACAGAGTCTGCCTTAGACAGATTTTACAGTATTTTTACTGTCTGAAAAATTGTCACGAAATAGTGATATGTGAAACTCTTAAAGAAAAAAATCAAAATAAATAAATACATTTTTATAGAAACATAAAATCAAATTTACCTTGATAAAAAGAAAAAAATGCTTACTGCTTCAAAGAGGACAGACCTCGCGACCTATGTACTGCGAGGCCCGCACTTAACCGACTGAGCTACGGAAGGTTCGTAAACTTTCCACTAAACGTTGATCACAAGAAATTAAGCGCATGAATACAGTAGGCGCAACTTCGGTGAAATTCCCATAAATGGTGGAAAAATATAGTCCGATTTTTCATGCTTATTATAAAACGAATAAAAGTCTTCCTGGAAACAAACATGGTCTTATTCGGTTCATCTAAAATAGATTCATATTATATATTAATTTTAATAAGATCATTTTCGGAGGGAAAAAAGTGTGAATTAAAGAGAAAATTAGAGTTTTCCCGGAAACAAATATTATTTTATTCCCTTCACATAAAACAGATTCCTATTATATATCAATTTAAAGAAAATCGCCCGGGCCATTTTCCAGATTTTGACATTAGGAACTTCTTCCATCGCGTTCCATCTCTTTCGCTTTAAAAATGGCTATTTAGATCTCAAAATATATTGCACGTAGAAATGTTAAAATTTCAGAATAGGATTAGGCTGCAGATGTAAGACTGTTCTAAAAAAATCAGAACAGTAGGACCTGTATCTGCTGAGTTATTAAATGGCGGCTTTTCGTGTTTTCTTTGATGTCGAGTAAGACGTATATGTGAGGTCCGCCATCTACGAATTCTACGATACGATTTTAGGCATAAGGCTGCGTCACTCGGAAGACTACCGTCTTCCATGATAAACAAAAGCTTTAAAATTCATTTTGAATATTAGATGCTTAAATAAGCTCCGTTCTTGAAACATTATACAAATCACGTTTAACTTTTTAAGACGTTATTTTTCTTGACACAATAAACTAAAAATAGGGCACTATATAGGCACCATATAGGCCAATAGGGCATATACACTATATGGCCAAAGGTGACCGATCACTTGCGATTTTTGACGTTTTGTTAAATATTTAGAAAAATACATGAGGAATTAACCTGAAACTGCAGGTGTGTAAACAGTATAGTATAGGTCATATATTTCCGCGAAGATTTTTTCCCGAAACCCCAAACGGGACCATCAAAAAATTAAAAAACTAATATCTTTTGGATAACCCTGTAAAAACTAATGGAGCAACAGCGTTTAAACTCAAGATTATTAATAAGTGGCTTATTGTAATATATTGTGTTCATTTTTATGAGGATAGCATGTATACACGTAGAGAAATTAAGGTTTTTATAAAAAAAAGTCCCAAAGTTCGCCAAGTTTTTTGTTTATAATTTGCAGAGTTCTTAATATAAAAAAAAGTTCCTTTCAGAAAATATGACGAATAACATTGTACACAATACGCTGGAGTCAGAATTAAAAAATAATAAAAATTGGATGAAAAATGAGCAGGTTTACTAAAAGTTCTTTCACTGCGCATGCGCGAATGCAATCAAAATAAAATGTGCATAATGTGTTAGATAAATGTATAGAGCAACTTTTATAAAAGTCTCAAAAACATAGTTTGAAAAGTCTGATAATAATCATTTATAGAATAAGCTCAAAATCCGTTGTTCCCAAAATAAAGCAAAAAGATGAGGGATTGTATCAAAATACAGTAGTACGTGCAATATTGTGTATGCTAAATTGGCACTAATCAATGGATGTATGGATACAACCCCTCATGTTTTTGCTTCATTTTGGGAACAACGGATTTTGAGCTTATTCTATAAACGATTATTATGACTTTTCAAACTATGTTTTTGAGATTTTTATAAAAGTTGCTCTGTACATTTAGCTAACACATTATGCACATTATATTTTGATTGCATTCGCGCATACGCAGTAAAAATATTTTTAGTAAACCTGCTCAACTTTCATCCAATTTTTATTATTTTTTAATTCTGACTGGAAAGTATTGTATACAATGTCGTTCGTCATATTTTCTGAAAAGAACTTTTTTTTTTATATTAAGAACTCTGCAAATTATAAGCAAAAAACTTTGCGAAATTTGGGACTGTTTTTATAAAAACCTTAATTTCTCTACGACTATACATGCTATCTTCATAAAAATGAACACAGTATATTACAATAAGCCACTTATTGATAATCTCGAGTTTAAACGCTTTTGTTCCATTACTTTTTACAGGGTTATCCAAAATATATTCTTTTTTTTTCAATTTTTTGACGGCCTCCTATGGGGTTTCTGGAAAAAATCTTCACGGAAATATATGACTTATACTATACTGTTTACACACCTGCAGTTTCAGATTAATTCCTCATGTATTTTTCTAGATATTTAACAAAACGTCAAAAATCGCAAGTGACCGGTCACCTTTGGCCATATAGTGTATACACCACTTTTATCCGTACTAAAATATTTGTCTTATATAATCGAAACATGGCCTGTCATTAAATAAATCTAATATTGCAGTTTAAAATTAGTGATGACAAAAAGCTTTTAGTAACGAAACAAGATAACTCGTCTTGCGCTTATTGTCTAAGGGTAAATCTGTACGCGATTTTTTTCCCAGTCCCTTGGAACGCGTCTCAACCGAAAGTAACTCTATTATAACATTTTTATACATTTTTAAAAATTAAACAAATCGATCATAGTACAAATAATAATATATTCTTCTGCTTTAAATATCTAATATAGAAAAAAGATGTTCACATTAATCTGCGAATCCTGCGTTTATTAAAAAGATTTTTCATTAAATAAACAGTGAAAAGCCCTTGTTTAATTATGATTAAGCTTTATTCTTCAAGACTGAAATTGGCTGAAGTACCGTGAAATTTAGCGTCGATTTAAAGCAAAGATACAATAAAATATTCGTCAGCTTGTCGTACCAGTTTGCTTATTGCCAGACTGATAAATTTTCTCGTGCTTAATTAACGCTGCCCTGATTTAGAAATCTTTTGAAAAGAAATTTCGAGTTAATACGCCGGCGTTCGAATTACAAAATGAATAGAGAGGAATAAAAGTAATGAAAAGAAATATCAATTCTTTACTGAAAATCAACAAGAGTGAGTAAAAAAGTGCTTTTATGTGAGAGTTGGGTGTGAAAACTCTACAACCAAAAATAATAATAGTATCTATTATAACACTAATAGATATTTTTTTTGTATATACGAGGGTAAGTCAAAAATTATCCGCAATGTAGTTAAAAATTTTATCGCAAAAAAATATGAAACTAACGTTTACATCATTTTTCAATATAGTCCTTTTGCTTTTCAACGCGCTTGGTCCATCATTTCACAAGCTTAATGATGTCCTCAGAAAAGGTTTTCGGCTGAGCAGTGAGCCACGCATGCACCGCATCCTTCAATTCTTGGTCCGAGGTGAATCGACGCCCCCTTAGTGCCTCTTTGAGTGGACCAGACAAATGGTAGTCCGAAGGGACAGAATCAGGACATTACGGAGGATGAGCCAAACTTGAATTTGTTTGTGAGTTGTTTTGGGACCCACCTTTCACAGACTTTATGAAAATCAAGTCTGGTGGGGATGATTTCGTAGGCAGAACCTTGACTAATTTGCAGTCGATGTCCCACTTCATCAATAGTCACTCGTCTGTCGAACAGAACCAAGCCAATTGCACGCTGAATGTTGTCATCATTTGTGGTCGTACACGGTCGTCCGGCTCCTTCCTCAGGCGTAACACTTGTGTGACCATTTTTGAATTTTTCAATCCATTCATAGACACTCCGTTGCGGCAAGACACTGTTCTTATATTGTGCGGAAAGTCTTCGATGCATTGCTACCCCTCATACATCTTCCGACCTCAAAAACCGGATCACTGCTCGTTAGTGCAAACCTCTAATGGAGCAACCATGATATATCTGCAACAAAAGGAAGACAAACGGAGTAATTACTATCAAACATTCATAGCATTATCACAACAGCATAACAATAAAATTAACGAGGACAGATGTCAATATGAACAATGTATGTCAAAATTACGGATACTTTTTGACTTACCCTGGTATATATAAACGTACATACACACACATACATATATATACATTGTAACATATTCATACATTTTAAAGCTCCTTAAACAGATTAATCATAACGCAAATGATAATACATTTTTCTACTCTAAACATCTAATCTTTTAATAGCTAATATAAACAACGTATTCACATCCATATGCTTATCCTGTATTTATGATAAAGATTTCTCAGGACGTATGTGCATTAGGGTGGTCACAAGAAATCAATTTTCGAATTTTTTCGGGGGGTACCCCCCAGAAAGTTGCCAATTGGTTAGAAAATTCTCATAAAAATGTATACAATTTTCATTAAGAATTCTTAAAAAGAATCTTAAGCCTGAGTTTAAAAACTATAAGCATTTTTATTAGAAATTGAGCTGGGCTGGGTTGGGCGGCACCTTATAGGGCTTGATATTATATTCTTACATGAGCGGAGACAGGACGTAAATTTCAAAAATATAAACGAGCCGGGCCTGAAAACTTCAAATCTTGCAGACTTACTTAGAATCTCTACCTACTGCACATTTTAGAAATTTCCTTTTGTTAGTTTTTTTAAAGCAAATTTTTAAAAAAAGATTCAAACAGATCATAACAAATGCTATACATGAAAGAAAGTAAAAATCCAATTTCAATTATATATTCTATGTGTACATGTCATATTTGATAAATCTCGAGGTAGAAATTCAATAACGTAAGTTTATACCTCTTACAAAGCTATTCAGTACTGACAGTAATACGCTAGTTTAGATTTATTTGATGCATGAAATTCCGATATCATTTGTAAGTTGATAAATAAACATTTATGTGCATAACTCGCGTTTGCATGCTGTCAATAATGTCCGTCTTACAATGATTTATGATGATTGTAACTAGTCCTCAATGCATACTATAATTATCAGTTCTGAATTCATAGGAAAATGCATAAAAAGGGTTTTTTAGTGTTCATTCTTTTCTTGTAGCTATAAAAATAACATATAATCATAATTGAATAAAGACAGAGTAAAAATATTAAACGAAGTTACACGAATACGTAATATATATATATATATATAATTTTATATATATATATATAAACAGGTAATAATAATAATAACAATAAAAGGGAAAATATAAAATAAACGCAGTCACAAAAAAAGAACTAAAAATCTGATTCTTCCATGCTCTCTGCAGCTTCGAAAAACTTGTTCAGTCTTACCATGTAATATATATATTTTTTAATGAATTACTATTAGTTTTGGTATTTATATATTTTTACATATATAATTTTTATATCTGTATGTATTATTAATTTATATATATATATATATATATATTTTGCAACTGCATTTTTACTTTTATTATTATTATTATTATTATCTGCTTTGTATATATATATATGTAATAATAAAAATTTTATCGCCTTTTTACCTTAGTTACATTATTCCAAAATCTTATAATATCTACCTTTTTTACCTGTTTTTAATAATATCTTAAATATCCCTTATATTTTAATCCCCCATGCCTTTATTGCAGCGCATTCTTTTATTCCTTATTCTCAAAACCTTAATCTGTTAATAGCTAATCTTCTTTGTAAAAACCCACTAATTTATTTTATTCTTTCATATTTTGAGACATTAAATTCTTACTACTTTCGAATGTTTATTAATACCATTTTATCTTTTATTGAAATATTATTCGATTTCCTATGAGTCATTGTGAGACTTTTGGCGCGCTAGTTTGTTCCTCTTTTAAAGTTTCCGCAGTTAAGTAAAGAGTCCTGTCTCTACGTCAAGCTTCTCCGCCTCGTTCCTGTGTTTTCGTCTTATTGCCTGCGCGGCCTCTCCTCTCATTCCTCCCTATCTTACGCTGGGTTGGCAGGTGCCGTGTACCGTTCCGCGTTCTTTTTTATACTTATACGCTTCCATTGACTTTAGAGAGCAGATTTGTATGATTTTTGTCTTGTTTTCAAAACCTATGTCACTTGGAGAGTTGTCTTTCATCCAGTCGTAATGTCGCATCTAGTCAATTAACATCTTTAAGTCTATTTTTAAAACCTGACACAACCCGAATATGGGTAATTGAAGCATTGGTGTAATTGTGATCCTCTACATGTCATCTAATACACTCTTTGGTGAATAGTACGGCTTCTTTTATTATTTGCAGGAAAACTTAAGCATTTACGCCCTGGCCTTTCATGCTGACCATGATTACGACTGCAAACATTTATTTCTCGGGTTGGTGATAATGACGGGTGTATTTTCACTGCTGATTTTTGACATGTGTTACCCTACAATTGAAAGCGTTTCATATATATATTCGTGCGATTTCCTTTAATTTTTTTTACTCTGTTTTTATTCAGTTTTCTCCTCTCCTTCTTTCAATTATATTTCAGTGTTCTTCTTATTGCCTGTGATTGGCTGATGCCTTCTGCTTTCCTATTGGCTATTTCTTCAACTTGTCCTTTACTCCACCATTTTTTTCAGTCATGCGTCTGCTTTCAAAGTAGTAGCATGTGTTCTTTGCACCTGATGAATAAAAACATAGTTCTTCTAAAAGGCATTGTGCATTTCTTTATTTTTATGGTGTTTTTAAGAAGTTCTTTTGATCTTATGATTACGTTGGCAGACGTGACAGAAATACAAAGTAATTTAGCCTGTGACACCATAGATACTGACAGCTACATTCACAAATACGACGCATCCAGTCAAGTGTATTTTTTAAAAGGATTCTCTCCACTTACAATGTCTGTTATCTTGTTTTCAGACTTTCGAGAAAGCGAAGAAAGTCTGTTGAAAATTTCGCTTCATTAGTTTTTATTGTTAAAGTTATGAATTGAAATCGGGAGTAGGCTTTGAACAAGATAGCCTTATATTTTAATACTGTATCAGATGCTGTACTGTATTATGTTTATCTAGGCTAAAATTGTTTCTCTTGGTGCGCACTATTATCTGCCACGGTCTTCCATTACATTAACTAAATACACTGTAGATAAATCTATATATATAAAAGAAAGTCTGGATTTTGTATTAATCAACGCGCAGCCAAAACTACTGAACCTAAAATCTTGAAAATGGGTGTAAAAATACTTCTTATGATATAGAGTGCCGCTAAAAAAGGATTTTCTAAAATTCCACCCCTAAGGGGGGTAAAAAATAGAACAAACTTTTAAAAAATACCATAAAAATCTGATTTTATAGTTATTTTTCAACTGATAACATATTTTAGTATATTTTTCTATGCTGAATCGAATGGTACTAACCAAATTCTTTTAAGTCTAATAGTTCATGAGATATTTCATATTTTTCTAATTTGGCACTATCTTTGGCGCCAAAACCTGAATTTTTCAAGTGATAATTTCTGAAAACTCATTCTTTTCATTCTGTTTCTATAGCACGGGAAAAAATTCTAATTGAATAATTTTTAACAAATCCTTTTGGATAAATAAAAACATCTTCGTCAATTAGAAAAAATAATTCAAACGCCTCAAAAACTAAAACTAAATTAAAAAAAAAACTGTGGTACTTTTTCGTTCTAATTTTCGTCGCAATACCATGCCAAAATGTATGGTATCGCGCCATTTATTTCAACCCTAATCGTGCAAACGATTTTTATTGCAAACCATTAAGATTTGCTAATTATTGAATGTGAATATTTTTCTGCAGGAATTTTTAATGGTGAAATTTATTTTATTCTATTATAATCTGGCAAAAAATTTTTAATTTGTTATTTTTTGAATAGAAAATATTTATTACTGATACTGATATAGATTTTACCATTTCGCAGTTATCTGATGATGAGGAAGCTACAATAAAAGTATTTCAGAAGTTAGGAATTTACATATAAAAATGTTTTGTTCAAAAAACAATGAATGTCTTCATTGAAAGAATGAAATGTTTTCTGGAATGTGAGACATACGTATTACGTACGCCATGCTTCAGTAGTAAAAGACATTTACAATTTCAAGACTGTAGTTTAAATTGACTATATTTTATTACTTGCAAAATATTTATTTATTCTTATATTTTAAGTATTTATTCTGGTACCCGTCGACCAATTTCGCCAAATTATATAAATCGCCAAACCACTCGCTAAATTATACAAATTGACATAATTTTTATTTTAAATAACGAAAGAACAAATAAATTAGTATAACATTAATAAAAATACATTTAAAACGCCGAAGTAAAAATCACCTGATGACGTAAATACGTGTAACTTGCTTAAAGTGAAGTGAATGTGACATTTACGATAAGCCAATATTGGCATTTAAACTTATAGTTCGGCAATAGATTTTTGATCGACGGGATAACCAAGTAGTACCATTATTTTTATTGATTTAAAAAAATGGTAGGTCAAAGTCTGTAATTTTCAAAAGTTATATTTTTTAAATGCTCATTCTTTTATCAGAAATTTTTTTTTTCCAAATGTATCATTTCATTTTTGTGCCAACTATTACGCTTGTTGACAATGGTGTTGGCATAACAGGGCAACACCAAAACAGTTACTGATTTTATTTCAAATGTAAAGAAAAAAGGTTTAATGAGCAATAAATATTGTAAATATGACTATAACTCAGATTCTACTGAACAGAATTTTGTAGAACTTACACTGTTAAATAGTAAATTTCGTTTATAAATGGTTTAATGTAAAAACCATCATTCTAAGTTGCTACGGAAGTTCTAAAATTAGGTGAACTTGATTAGGAAATATTTCAAGTCAACTAATTAAATGCACAGTAAGTTAGATAATCTTTCAGGGATTTTTTCCAATATTTATCATATCATTCTGTGTTGTTTAGTTACGGAGCTATGCGGAAAAAATTCTCAGTGGTACAGTAAAGAAAATTGGAAGATATACGATACAGAGATATGGTATACTAGAGAGTATATATGCTATAGTTCTGGAAGTTGAGCTGAGTTCCTTAAAAAATTCAGAAGTGATGTAGTATATACCTACACCATAGCTGCCAACATTTACGCTTTTTCACTACCACTAAAATTTAGCAAAGACCTTCTCCTTTTGTAATCGTGAGATTTTGACGATTAAATAAGGCAATATTTACTATAAAATTTTAGTGGTCGGAAAAAAGCGTAAAAGTTGGCAGCTATGCTACCCCTACCTCCCAGAGAGTTCTATAATCAGGCTAACGCCCATAAGGCATGGTGACGTCACGGCGACGTCGTTGTGAAGTCACACTGTGATTTTGTGACCGTCGATGTGACGTCACGTGACGTCGATGTGACGTCATAGTGACTAGAATGCGAGGTCGTTATGGCCGTTTTAGAGGTCGTTTGTGACGTGACATTGTGACCACTCTGTGAAGTCACGGTGTGACAAATTTGTGAAAAGTGTGTCATTTGTGACTATTTTGGCATTAACTTTGTGACGAACCTGTGACGACAGCGACAATGCTTTGACGTCAAACTGTGACTAATTTGTAAAATATGTGTCATTTGTGACGAAATTGTCAACAATGTGATGATTTCAAATGAAAATCAAATTTCAAATTAATTGCTTAAAAGGACAAAGGCCAACATAGAGAAAAAGATTCCAAGCCGGGACTCGAATCCGGGCCATCAGTGTAGCGCACTGACATTCTACCGACTAAACTACATGGAACGAGACCCAGCCTGGAAAATTTCTTATTAGTACATGTTTGCAAGGCTACAAACGCAGCACAAGATGGAATATTTATCGTGAGCCGCCAACATCGGGTAAACACGAAACTTAATTAAATCCAGTATCGATTCAACAAATAATCCACTTGGTTGAAACCTATCGTTGCTCTTACATTCCTATCATCAACATCATTTTCTTTTTCAAATAATATTAATTTTACAGCCATGCTTATTTTCACCTTTTTTCCAAAGTATTATCAAAAAATGAAAATGCAACTTGAACAGATTTCAGATACCAAAGGTGGTTTATCATTTTAGCGAGTGCTTTGTCTGCAAGCAATTTATAAATTTTTCTGTACTCAACAAGTGATTTTAATAATTGCAGGTCTTAATTGCGGGGAAGTGGAAGCATTTAACCATGATTTTACATAAATATTGATTATAAATAATAAAATGTCTCTAACACTTTCTTTTTCTAAATTTGTTAATGAAAACTGATCCCTGAAAAGATATATTTTGAGAGAATAAATGACCTGTGATATCCATCGTCGATGAATTGAAATTGGATCTCTTTTGGAGGAAGATATCCTGTAAAAATTAAACAAAGTTAGATAAATTCTTTATAATCACCTATGGGCTATTACTTTTTTTAATGTTCTATAAGAAACCTTGAAATTTCTTCTGAATTAAGTGTTTTTTATCTAATAATTTACCATCAATAGCATTTTCATACTTAATCTGGTCCAACATAAGCCATCCAATCTGAATCTTATTTTAAAAAACTGGCTGAAAACAGCTTTTATGTTAAATTGTAAATTATGGTGGCGACATGGTAAATACAGAAGATTTTACTTTAATAATTGATATAGATCAATGCAAGTTCCTCTGAGGCGACCAGTGTTTACTGCAGCGGTATCAAAACACATTGCCTGGTTTTTACCAACTTCCAACCACTCTTCAACTGCTGAAAATACAGTTTTTGCCCGAGTTATTCCGATACTATTTTTTAAGGTGAGGAACTCTTATTAAATGTTCGTCATCCCCACAACTAATTAAAACTGTATCCACAGTCAACTTCTATCTTTTTTGAATAAATAAATTGTAAACATTTTCTTTATTCAAAAAATGAGGAAACAGTTTTTCATCGTAGCTAACAAAAGCTCCCTGTAAATCGGAACTGTGAAATCTGTTTTTGATGAACTCAGTTCTTTATTTTCGAAATAGTTGTTTGCGAAGTCCTATTACATTTCTACTTAAAATTAAAATTTGTGATTAACTGCTGGATGTACTGTA
Source organism: Maratus speciosus (assembly GCA_963932465.1). Classification (NCBI taxonomy): domain Eukaryota; kingdom Metazoa; phylum Arthropoda; class Arachnida; order Araneae; family Salticidae; genus Maratus; species Maratus speciosus. The sequence goes on along the minus strand of OZ010790.1, from coordinate 416,521,255 downwards.
AGTCTAGCAGCTTCTCTGGGGCTCAGTTTAACTTGGGAATATTATGAAGCAAAATACATAAAACTTGAGAATTACTTGATAACTTACTGCCGGTGATTTGATGAGCATGTGGCCTAATAAAAAAACCTTGCATTGCTACCATGATACCGAAAGAGGGGGTAAGGGTTGGACTGTTTCGTCGATATTAAAAAATAAATAATGATAGCAGGTAATAAAAACAGCCTTGTAATGAAAAGCGAAATTCAGAGGTTCATTTTAAATGCGCTTCAACTGCAATACAAATTCGGAATTCTTTCCATGCACGGAACTGGATAACTAATAATTAACTATAATTCGTGAAATATTGTTAAAATTACAAATATTGTCTAAGTTCTTTTGCTTTTTAATGCAAATAATAAAAGTAATAACATCAAATTTAATAAAATTTTTCATTTCTCATTTTTCACTTATTACTTTCTTCTTTCTTTACAAGAAGAAAGTATTGGATTCATGAAAATTTTCGAATTCCGGTTTTCGACGGATATACACGTTTTAGGGGTTAGAGATTCCAAAAAACATGTTTTTACAAAATGTCTGTCTGTGACTCTGTGAGTCTGTCTGTCTGTCTGTCTGTCTGTCTGTCTGTGTGTATGTGACACAAATTTTGTGGGCGCTCTATCTCAAGAACTAATGCACGGAATTTAATAAAAATTGATATTCAGTGAGTCCCTGATACAAATTGATGCTGATTAGTTTTTGGTGCAAATCGCTCGACAGGTGGCGCTGCTATGCTGCATTTTTCTCGATTTTCGCAATAGCTCTATCTCACGAACTAATGCACGGATTTTGATCAAACTTCAGATTTAGTTAGTCCTTGATATGAATTGATGCTGATTATGTTTTGGTGTAAATCGCCCAACAGGTGGCGCTGTTATGATGAATTTTGCAGGATTTACAGGATTTCCCCAATAGCTCTATCTTAAGAGCTAACGCACGGATTTTTATCAAACTTCAGATTCAGTTAGTCTTTGATATGACTTGGAACTGATTATGTGTTGGTGTAAATCGCCCAACAGGTGGCGCTTCTGTGCTGCCATTTTCATGATTGCCTCAATAGCTCTATCTATAAAACTAATGGACGAATTTTCATCTAACTTCAGATTTCGTTGTATGTTGACACAAGTTGTTGTTAATTAGGTTTTGGTGCAAATCGCTCAACAGGTGGCGCTGCTATGCTGCATTTTTCACGATTTTCGCAATAGCTCTATCTCACGAACTAATGCACGAATTTTGATCAAACTTCGGATTTAGTTAGTCCTTGATATGAATTAATGCTGATTACGGTTTGGTGTAAATCGCCTAACAGGTGGCGCTGTTATGATGAATTTTGCAGGATTTACAGGATTTCCCCAATAGCTCTATCTTAAGAACTAACGCACGGATATTCATCAAACTTCAGATTCAGTTAGTCCTTGATATGACTTGCAACTGATTATGTGTTGGTGTAAATCTCCCAACAGGTGGCGCTTCTGTGCTGCCTTTTTCATGATTGCCTCAATAGCTCTATCTATAAAACTAATGGACGAATTTTCATCTAACTTCAGATTTAGTTGTATGTTGACACAAGTTGTTGTTAATTAGGTTTTTGTGCAAATTGCTCAACAGGTGGCGCTGCTATGCTGCATTTTTCACGATTTTTGCAATAGCTCTATCTCACGAACTAATGCACGGATTTTCATCAAACTTCAGATTTAGTTAGTCCTTGATATGAATTGATGCTGATTACGTTTTGGTGTAAATCGCCCAACAGGTGGCGCTGTTATGATGAATTTTGCAGGATTTACAGGATTTCCCCAATAGCTCTATCTTAAGAACTAACGCACGGATTTTCATCAAACTTCAGATTCAGTTAGTCCTTGATATGACTTGAAACTTATTATGTGTTGGTGTAAATCACCCAACAGGTGGCGCTTCTGTGCTGCCTTTTTCACGATTGCCTCAATAGCCTTATCTATAAAACTAATGGACGAATTTTCATCTAACTTCAGATTTAGTTGTATGTTGACACAAGTTGTTGTTAATCAGGTTTTGGTGTTAATCACCCAATAGGTGGCGCTGCTATGCAGGAATTTTCACGATTTTCGCTATAGCTCTATCTCAAAAACTAATGCACGGATTTTTTTCAAACTTCAGATTCAGCCAGCCGTTGACATAAATTATTGCTGATTAGGATTTGGTATAAATCACCCAATAGGTGGCGCTGCTAGGCAGCATTTTGCTGGATTTAGACGATTTCGGCGATAGTCATATCTCAAGAACTAATGCACGGAATTTCATATCTTTAGAATCCTCATGAGATGAATAGATTGCCATTTAATTTTGGCAGTGTGATAGCAAATTTTGAAGTATTAACATGTATGAGATAGAAGAAAGTTTTGGGATTGGTACATCCGACTAATTTTTCAAAAATGCAGAGTTTAAGGGTGTGGTTCATAAACTGACTTGAAAAACACTAAATGTCATTAAATATGAGCTTTGATGAGAGTAAAAGTTCAAGGCAACAACATTATTTTCTATGAAATAAGATAAGAATCGGGTTTCTAAGACAAATAGTTTTCAATTAATGAAAGAAAAACTACGGTTTTTCGCGAAAAATCGCAAATTTTCAAGAATTAAACCTCGATGAGGCACGGGTTAATATTATTCAATTGGGCTGAAACTTTGCCAATCTCATTTTCTAACTGATTGGCAACTTTTAGAGGGGTCCCCCGGAAGAAAATGTTAAAAAATAAATTTTCCCATGTTGCTTGTGAGCACCCTAATGTGCATGCTTAATCACCTTAACGAAGATTCATTTCAGCATGTCACATAATTGTATAATCATTACGAAATCGCTGCATTATTCGGTTAATTACTAAGTCGGGCTGCGCACAATGTTCGCTAGACTTCTCGTGAAACAGTCTTCTCACTTCGTTGAACAATTTCATGTTATAATAATAAATTTCAATAATGTAACAACACTTTTACCAAAAAAAAAACGATGTTGACGAATTGCCGATTTAGTCACTAACATACCGGTCTCCAGTTTTGCACCTGGCAAAATTCTCTAAAGCAAAATTCCTGGCAAAATTCTGTTTTTCAAAATTCTCTAGCTCTTGCCTTACCAGCATATGGATTTTTTCAATTCCCACTAGCACTTTTTAAGAACTCTGTACTACTAGAGGATTGAAAAAAAAATTGTTTTTGCGTAAATGCAGTAACCTTTTAGTACAAAAGACTGCTAACTTACAATTACCTCTTCCTGGGCCGTGTTGGCTGGCATCATTCTTTTGCAAAATTAATAGTGATATTGTACATTTGATTTTGAAAAGCTTTTGAAAATTTACTTATATTTAAAAAATATAATAGAAATTTTTTTAATCTCTCTTTGTCCTTATAGACCTTAAAAATTATAATTTTTTAACCATTTTTTTTCCTTTCATTTTAACTAAATAATGAGTTTTTATTTTAATGTAATATTTATTTGAATATAAAAATTATGATTAATGTTGAAATACGTATTCTATGGCTTGTGAACATATGGTTTGAAATATGCCACAAAAATTTCTCATAAAAATGTATACAATTTTCATTAAGAATTCTTAAAAAGAATCTTAAGCCTGAGTTTAAAAACTATAAGCATTTTTATTAGAAATTGAGCTGGGCTGGGTTAGGCTGCACCTTATAGGGCTTGATATTATATTCTTACATGAGCGGAGACAGGACGTAAATTTCAAAAATATAAACGAGCCGGGCCTGAAAACTTCAAATCTTGCAGACTTACTTAGAATCTCTACCTACTGCACATTTTAGAAATTTCCTTTTGTTAGTTTTTTTAAAGCAAATTTTTAAAAAAAGATTCAAACAGATCATAACAAATGCTATACATGAAAGAAAGTAAAAATCCAATTTCAATTATATATTCTATGTGTACATGTCATATTTGATAAATCTCGAGGTAGAAATTCAATAACGTAAGTTTATACCTCTTACAAAGCTATTCAGTACTGACAGTAATACGCTAGTTTAGATTTATTTGATGCATGAAATTCCGATATCATTTGTAAGTTGATAAATAAACATTTATGTGCATAACTCGCGTTTGCATGCTGTCAATAATGTCCGTCTTACAATGATTTATGATGATTGTAACTAGTCCTCAACGCATACTATAATTATCAGTTCTGAATTCATAGGAAAATGCATAAAAAGGGTTTTTCAGTGTTCATTCTTTTCTTGTAGCTATAAAAATAGCATATAATCATAATTGAACAAAGACAGGGTAAAAATATTAAACGAAGGTACACGAATACGTAATATACATATATATATATAATTATATATATATATAATTATATATATATATATATAAACAGGTAATAATAATAATAACAATAAAAGGGAAAATATAAAATAAACGCAGTCACAAAAAAAGAACTAAAAATCTGATTCTTCCATGCTCTCTGCAGCTTCGAAAAACTTGTTCAGTCTTACCATGTAATATATATATTTTTTAATGAATTACTATTAGTTTTGGTATTTATATATTTTTACATATATATTTTTTATATCTGTATGTATTATTAATTTATATATATATATATATATATATATTGCAACTGCATTTTTACTTTTATTATTATTATTATTATTATCTGCTTTGTATATATATATATGTAATAATAAAAATTTTATCGCATTTTTACCTTAGTTACTTTATTCCAAAATCTTATAATATCTACCTTTTTTACCTGTTTTTAATAATATCTTAAATATCCCTTATATTTTAATCCCCCATGCCTTTATTCCAGCGCATTCTTTTATTCCTTATTCTCAAAACCTTAATCTGTTAATAGCTAATCTTCTTTGTAAAAACCCACTAATTTATTTTATTCTTTCATATTTTGGGACATTAAATTCTTACTACTTTCGAATGTTTATTAATACCATTTTATCTTTTATTGAAATATTATTCGATTTCCTATGAGTCATTGTGAGACTTTTGGCGCGCTAGTTTGTTCCTCTTTTAAAGTTTCCGCAGTTAAGTAAAGAGTCCTGTCTCTGCGTCAAGCTTCTCCGCCTCGTTCCTGTGTTTTCGTCTTATTGCCTGCGCGGCCTCTCCTCTCATTCTTCCCTATCTTACGCTGGGTTGGCAGGTGCCGTGTACCGTTCCGCGTTCTTTTTTATACTTATACGCTTCCATTGACTTTAGAGAGCAGATTTGTATGATTTTTGTCTTGTTTTCAAAACCTATGTCACTTGGAGAGTTGTCTTTCATCCAGTCGTAATGTCGCATCTAGTCAATTAACATCTTTAAGTCTATTTTTAAAACCTGACACAACCCGAATATGGGTAATTGAAGCATTGGTGTAATTGTGATCCTCTACATGTCATCTAATACACTCTTTGATGAATAGTACGGCTTCTTTTATTATTTGCAGGAAAACTTAAGCATTTACGCCCTGGCCTTTCATGCTGACCATGATTACGACTGCAAACATTTATTTCTCGGGTTGGTGATAATGACGGGTGTATTTTCACTGCTGATTTTTGACATGTGTTACCCTACAATTGAAAGCGTTTCATATATATATTCGTGCGATTTCCTTTAATTTTTTTTACTCTGTTTTTATTCAGTTTTCTCCTCTCCTTCTTTCAATTATATTTCAGTGTTCTTCTTATTGCCTGTGATTGGCTGATGCCTTCTGCTTTCCTATTGGCTATTTCTTCAACTTGTCCTTTACTCCACCATTTTTTTCAGTCTTGCGTCTGCTTTCAAAGTAGTAGCATGTGTTCTTTGCACCTTATGAAGAAAAACATAGTTCTTCTAAAAGTCATTGTGCATTTCTTTATTTTTATGGTATTTTTAAGAAGTTCTTTTGATCTTATGATTACGTTGGCAGACGTGACAGAAATTTAGCGTGACAGTAATTTAGCCTGTGACACCATACATACTGACAGCTACATTCACAGATACGACGCATCCAGTCAAGTGTATTTTTTAAAAGGATTCTCTCCACTTACAATGTCTGTTATCTTGTTTTCAGACTTTCGAGAAAGCGAAGAAAGTCTGTTGAAAATTTCGCTTCATTAGTTTTTATTGTTAAAGTTATGAATTGAAATCGGGAGTCGGCTTTGAACAAGGTAGCCTTATATTTTAATACTGTATCAGATACTGTACTATATTATGTTTATCTAGGCTAAAATTGTTTCTCTTGGTGCGCACTATTATCTGCCACGGTCTTCCATTACATTAACTAAATACACTGTATAAATATATATATATATATATATATATGCGTGTGTGGGTTCATTTCTTTATTACGTGCTTTACTTTACGTGCTTTGCTTATGTTTTTGTTACTATGCAAAAAAAAACTGCGAATTTTCTTGGTCCAACGGGTTTTTAAGCTTTAGAATGTATTTTGAGCTAAAATAATAGATTAATTTATAATTTACAAGATTGCATAAAAATCGTAATTTAGAACGTTTTTAGAACGCTTTTCGCTCACTTCCTCCTTTTAAATTTGGGATTTTCTTTAGACGGTTCTTAGAAAGCATTTGCATCTTTTAAGTAATTACCATGACAAATTTCAAAATGTTAGACCCCTCAGTATCACAAAAAACGCAATTTAGAACATTTTTTGCTCGTGCAACTCCCAGGAAGTAGTAACAACAATATAAAATATAATCTATGTTGGAACAGAGACTGTCACCCTCAATTTGCAACCATTACTTTTGAAATAGGTTTGATATTTCCTGAGATCGCGTAGAAATCGCCATTTAGAACGTTTTTTAGAACGCTTTTCGCGCATTTTCACCCGTTATGAATTTCGATTTTTTTAGAAACTGTTCTTAAAGAGCATTACATATTATAAGTAACTACCTTGCCGAATTTCATGTTGCTTGACCCGCAGTATTACAAAAATCGCGATTTAGGACGTTTTTAGCTCCCGCAACGCCCAGGTGCTAGTGGCACCGACATGAAATAGAGCCTATGTTGGAGCAAGGGCTTTCAACATCAGTTTATAACCATTACTTTTGAAATTTGTTTGGTACTTCATGAGACTGCGTAGAAATCGCCATTTAGAACGTTTTTTAGAACGCTTTTCGCGCATTTTCACCCCTTTTAAATTTCCATTTTTTTTTTCAGAAATGATCTTAGAGATCATTTATATCTAATAAGTAACTACCATGCCAAATTTCATGTTTCTAGGCCCTTCAGTAACACAAAAATCGCATTTTAGGACGTTTTTTGCTCCTGCACCCCCTTTGGAGTAGTGGCACCGACACAAAATATAGCCTATCTTGGAGCAAGGGCTGTCACCGTCATTTTCATACCATTACTTTTAAAATCAGTTCGGTACTTCCAGAGATTACCTCCTACAAACAAACAAACTCTTTATAATATTAGTATAGATAAAGTGTTTCATACGTTGAATTAAAACTTCAGATGATAACATGTTGCAATTTTTAAAGCGTTAATTTAAAATTAATTATGTGTGATATCATGACCATTTTTAAATGACTAAACATTGGTCGTTATTTGAATAACAAAACCATAGAAAATTTGAATACTTTTATGAAAACTCTAGATAACAATACATTTAAATTTTTAATGTCTTCTTTTAAAAATCTACGGATGACAAGTTCACTGTTTCCGAATTGAAATATTTACATAAAGGGGACTTAATGAACGTTTTCTTTAACAATATTTTCAATTCCCACTACAATCGGGGTTTTTTTTTTTATAAAAGTTAGTGCACAAATGAAAGTAAAGTAAGTAAAAAGTATTATTCTTTCAGAAGACATGTCAAATGTTAAACATGGATGAAATTTACAATTTTTCTAAAGCAATTTTAAGAATTTACATTTGTAAAGGAAAAAAATAAGTAATAAGTATAAAATTAAAACTAGTTTAAAAAAAACTATTTTATAAACATTCAATGTTCATCCTGAAAATCACGCCTAATTTTTTGACAGCAATTCTTTTTTTTCCTCAAAATTTCCGTTACAATACATTAATTTGGAGTGGGCACCGAACTCTATTATGAAAAATTAACTGCTTTTTTTTACGCTTGGTAGTAAACACAAGCAAGTGAATTTATTAAAATACATAATTTTTACTCTGTTTGTACTTTAACGTAGGGCGACGAGGGAAAAAATATGAAATATTATTTCAACTATTTTTGTAGGATTTCTAAATTAATTTCGAGACGAATAATCGTAAAATAATTAATATTATACTATTAATTAATAAGAGAGTATTTTAAAAGCATATGTAATTTTTTATTTATAATAAGCCGCCCTTGGCAACCAGTTTCGTCTCCCTTAAATGTACCTTAAGCATTGTATCATGTTACTTTTATTCATAATTTAATTTACTTGCTCAATCTTGCGCAAATCGGAGGAAATCAAAACTCGGTATTTCTAAGCTAGCTGGGCGCAGGTGATAAATCGCCAAACATTGTTTCCGTCACATTTTTTCATGCTCTTTTAATTTCTTTTAAAATATAATCCTTTAGCTCATTTTATTTAAAACACATATCCTTAATTTAAAACCGAAACATTTAAAATTCATGACTTTCACTTATTTCTTAAAATAATAATAATAATAATAATAAATAATATCGTAAACCATGACATTTAATTTCAACATCAAAGCGTTTTTTAATTTACCACGCGAAGAATAAAAAATGCTAACTGGCGAGTTAAAAAAAAAAAAGCTATTGGCGAGATTAGCGCCCAGCTGTCATAAGAGTACCAAGAATTCTTTGAGATAACGGTAACTTTTATGAAGTTTTATTCGAAAAAATAAATTTTACTACAAATCGCAGCCTTGCATATAAAAACCGAAAGGTCCCGTAATAGTTTATGACAGTCGTGGACTATCATAATATAGATGAAATGATAACGATGGAACAATATTTGGCGATTTATCACCTGTGCCCTGCTAACATTAAAGTACCAAATTAGCCGCCTGGCATAAAAAAGCGAAGGGGTCAACCCGGAACTGTTGATGACAGCCACATTACTTAGGCTAATATTATAGAGATTTATTTTCTACTTTTAATCTTTTAAAAAGTTTCATTGTTGCAGTTGATGACAGCCATTTCACATATTTTGGCGATCGTTTACTGCCACATAATTAAATCCATTGTTATTTCAACTCTCATAGAATTGTGCACGTTACAGAGAATATTTGGTGATTTATCGCCTGTGGCGTGCTAACGTAAAAATGCCGTACAGTTAACGTATTAATTTATATTTAAATTTAAAAAATAATAAAATTTTGTATTGTCATCGAAACATTTCTGTGAATGTAATTTTTATAACTCTGGCATATCAAGAGGTGGTTTAAAATAGATTGTAAATTTCCACCTTTGCATACAACAGCAAACGTAAGAAGAGCTTAAAAAATATTTATAAATGAAAGAATATTTTGCGTCTAGGGAACTCCTTAAGTGGGTCCAGGGATCAAAATTTTATTATTTCTTTTTATAGAGAGATTTTGTTATGAACTTTTTTTCTGAAATATGTTTTAATATAATGAGAATATTGCATGTGAAAAAAATCTGAAAAATTAAAAAAAAAAACTTATTTAAATTTTAAAATTTTAAATATATTTAATTTTTGATATAACACTGGAAGTACCTACTTACTCGATTTACAAAATGTTTTCAATTTTTTTGTACAGAAAATGTGTCATATTACTGCGTCTTCGGGATTTCTTAAAATATTGATATTGAATCTCTCTATCTCTCTATTCTAAAAAAAAGTAACTACCGCTGCCACCGCCGCCACCGCCGCCGCCGCCGCCGGTTTCGAATTTTTTGTGACCGGAGGTCTTTCTTCGTTAATATTAAGGAAAATAATGCATACAAAAATATGAAAATCGGTAGTATTATACAAAAATGTTTGATAAACACGCTGATGCAGACAGTTTTCAGATCGAAGAATTATTTTAAGAGATATTTAATGCTAAAGTTGGACAAAATCGTTCCACTAAAAAAGTTTTATAGGAGCAAAAACTGTTCATAGGAATTTAATCATTCTTAGATCATTTTATGCGTTAGAATTTGCCGGAGTGCAGATTGCATTAATTTTTTTATTTTGACTAATTTTTTGAGGTTTTATTTCTATTTTAAATTCAGATTTTCATTATTTCTAGAGATATTTTTAACAGATTTTAGAAAGTGATATTAATTTAAACTGTTGCCAACTGTATAAACAGCGGAAACAATAACGTTTGCTTCAAAAAAAAAAAAAAATATTTATACGCGTAAATAAATTAAAAAATTATTTACACGTGACTATTATAAACAGAAAAAAACATTTGGAATTAGAATTAAATAATTATGTACAAAAAGCAGGAACTTATTAAAAATTACGTCATAAAAACTATAATTACACGTGAATTTTAAGAGAGAAAAGAATTTGTAAAACAATAAATTTAATAACATGCGTTAGAAGTCTTAAATAGGAGAAATTACGTCATATTTACGTCACATTACAGTTATTACATAAAATGAACACAAAATAATATTGCAAAACGGTTTAAATTTAGAAATTGCGCTAGAGATTTATTTGATATTTTAAGAGGATACTTTTCAACTATTTTTGTTAGGAAAGCGCAAATAATATTTCATTTCTAACGCAGGTATTTTCATGTGAATATTAAAAACAGAAAGAATAGTTTGGTCAAAATTACGTCAGATTAAAAACGATTAATTTAAAATGTCTCATTTAAAAGAACTTTCTTTTCACTTTGTTAAAAAATACCAGGAGACAAAGACTCTGTTTACTTAATTCCTTTTATATTAGCTTATTTTGAAATGTTGTTACACGTGTCTACGTCATCAAGTTATTATTATTTCGATATTTTATTTGTATTTTAATTAATGTTGTACTAATTTATTTGTTTTTTCGTTATTTAAAATAAAAATTATGTCAATTTGTATAATTTGGCGAGTGGTTTGACGATTTATATAATTTGGCGAAATTGGTCAACGGGATAATCAAGTAGTACCGCAACGGATTTGGCGTTAAAATTCCCCAATCAAAGAGAAATGAATAGAAATCCGTTTATAGAGAGATCGCCTCTGTTTTTTAAATTATAATTCAATCTTTCGAAATCTTTTTAAAGCCGATCAAATTAGCGTGCATTTAGAGTCTACGGTGTCTGGACGGGGGGTTGGCGAGCGTAGCTCGTAGGGGGCCGAGCCCCCCAGTTCTAAAAAAAAAAGTAACTACCGCTGTCACCGCCGCCGCCGCCGCCGGTTTTGATTTTTTTGTGACCGGAGGCCTTTCTTCGTTAATATTAACAAAAATAATGCATACAAAAATATGAAAATCGGTGGTTTTATACAGAAATGTTTGATAAATACGCTGATGCAGACAGTTTTCAAATCGAAGAATTATTTTAAGAGTTATTTAATGCTAAATTTGGACAAAATCGTTCCCCTAAAAAAGTTTTATAGCAGCAAAAACTATACATGGCAGTGTAATCATTTTTAGATCATTTTATGCGTTAGAATTTGCCGGAGTGCAGATTGCATTAATTTTTTTATTTTGACTCATTTTTTCAGGTTTTATTTCTATTTTAAATTCAAATTTTCAGTATTTCTAGAGATATTTTTTACAGATTTCAGAAAATTGTACTAATTTAAACTGTTGCCAACTGTATAAAAAGCGCAAGCAATAATGTTTGCTTCAAATTAAAAATTTATTTACACGTGACTATTATAAACAGGAAAAAAACTTTCAAATTAGAATTAAATAATTACGTATAAAAAGCAGGAACTTATTAAAAATTACGTCATAAAAAGTATACACGTGAATTTTAAAAGAGAAAGGATATTGTAAAATAATAAATTCATTAACATGAGTTAGAAGTCTTAGGAGAAATGACGTCATATTTACGTCACATTATAGTTATTACATAAAATGAACACAAAATAATATTGCAAAAAAGTTTAAATTTAGAAATTGCACTAGACATTTATTTGATATTTTGAGAATTAATTTAAAATCTCTCATTTAAAAGAACTTTCTTTTCGCTTTGTTAAAAAATACCAGGAGACAAAGACTCTCTTTACTTAATTCCTTTTATATTAGCTTATTTTGAAATGTTGTTACCCGTGTATACGTCATCAAGTTATTTTTATTTCGACGTTTTATTTGTGTTTTTATTAATGTTGTACGAATTTATTTGTTCTTTCGTTATTTAAAATAAAAATTATATCAATTTGTATAATTTGGCGAGTGGTTTGGCGATTTATATAATTTGGCGAAATGGGTCGACAGGATAATCAAGTAGTACTGCAGCGGATTTGGCGTTAAAATTCCCCAATCAAAGAAAAATGAATAGAAATTCGTTTATAGGGAGATCGCCACTGTTTTTTAAATTATAATTCAATCTTTCGAAATCTTTTTAAAGCCGATCAAATTAGCGTGCATTTAGAGTCTGCGGTGTCTGAACGGGGGTTGGCGAGCGTAGCTCGTAGGGGGCCGAGCCCTCTAGTCCTTAAAAAAAAAAAAAATGTATATATATATATATATATATATATATAACTCTCTATTCTAAAAAAAGTAACTACCGCTGTCACCGCCGCCGCCGGTTTTGAATTTTTTGTGACCGGAGATCTTTCCTCGTTAATATTAAGAAAAATAATGCGGACAAAAGTATGAAAATCGGTAGTATTATACAGAAATGTTTGATAAAGACGCTGATGCAGACAGTTTTCAAATCGAAGAATTATTTTAAGAGATATTTAATGCTAAAGTTGGACAAAATCGTTTCACTAAAAAAGTTTTATAGTAGCAAAAACTATACATCGGAATTTAATAATTTTTAGTTCATTTTATACGTTATAATTTCCCGGTGTGCAGAATTGATTTATTTTTTTAATTTGACTCAATTTTTGAGGTTTTATATCTATTTTAAATTCAAATTTTCAGCATTTCGAGAGATATTTTTTACAGATTTTAGAAAGTGATATTAATTTAAACTGTTGGAAAACTGTATAAACAGCGGAAACATTAATGTTTGCTTTAAAAATATATATATATTTATACGTGTAATAAATTAAAAATTTATTTACACGTGACTATTATAAACAGAAAAAAAACATTTGGAATTAGAATTAAATAATTATGTACAAAAAGCAGGAACTTATTAAAAATTACGTCATAAAAACTATAATTACACGTGAATTTTAAGAGAGAAGGGAATTTTTAAATAATAAATTTATTAACATGCGTTAGAAGTCTTAAAAAGGAGAAATTACGTCATATTTACGTCACATTACAGTTATTACATAAAATGACCACAAAATAATATTGCAAAACGGTTTAAATTTACAAATTGCGCTAGACATTTATTGGATATTTTGAGAGGATACTTTTCAACTATTTTTCTTAGGAAAGCGCAAATAATATTTTATTTCTAACGCAAGTATTTTCACGTGAATATTAAAAAGAGAAAGAATAGTTTGGTCAAAATTACGTCAGATTAAAAACGATTAATTTAAAATGTCTCATTTAAAAGAACTTTCTTTTCGCTTTGTTAAAAAATACCGGGAGACAAAGATTCTGTTTACTTAATTCCTTTTATATTAGCTTATTTTGAAATGTTATTACACGTGTCTACGTCATCAAGTTATTTTTATTTCGACGTTTTATTTGTATTTTTATTAATGTTGTACTAATTTATTTGTTCTTTCATTATTTAAAATAAAAATTATGTCAATTTGTATAATTTGGCGAGTGGTTTGGGGATTTATAAAATTTGGCGAAATTAGTCGAAGGGATAATCAAGTAGTACCGCAGCGGATTTGGCGTTAAAATTTCCCCAATCAAAGAGAAATGAATAGAAATCCGTTTATAGGAAGATCGCCACTGTTTTTTTAAATTATAATCCAATCTTTCGAAATCTTTTTAAAGCCGATCACATTAGCGTGCATTTAGAGTCTGCGGTGTCTGGACGGGGGTTGGTGAGCGTAGCTCGTAGGGGGCCGAGCTCCCTAGTTTAAAAAAAAAATTCAAGCAACAAAATGAAGGGGTTTTTTTATGAGTGAGTTTTGCATTAATTAGCATATTTTCACAATCATCACTCAAAATTAAAAATCCTGAAAACAATTTATTGGGAATATAGCATAAAATCTCTGTTGAAAATTTCATACTATATTTTGCAAGGAGCTTTAGATATATTCTTTTAAAGTTGACAAAATGTGAAAAAAACTCATTCTGAGATAAATGTAGTTAAAGTCAGTTAAAATGAAGTTAAAGTGCATCGCTTCTCAAGGCAAAAGGTGTTATATCTCTGGATCTAAGGAAGATAAAACCATGCGGTTTGCAATATTTAACGCTAAAAATCCATTATTTTAATAAGCCAATAAAAAATTGCATTTTTTATTTTTAGAATTTTTAGCCCCGGACCCCCTTAAGGTATATCTGCCAACGCGCAGAGCGCTTTTTTGAAAAAATGTAAAATATTGAAAAATACCCATATTTTTAATTGAATTGTAATACAGAAAGATGAAAAAGATAAAATCCTAGCAAAATCTTCATAACATTTTAAAAAATTGCCATTTTTTACCAAATTTCAGCGTACACTCAATTCAAATAAATATATTTCAATTTCCTTTGTGCTCCATACACTGTTAAAACATAAAATGGCCAATAATATGGTCAGAATAGTGTTAAAATTACGGTTGTGTAACCGTTTTCGGAAAAAACGGTCAAATGACCTGCCAGAATGCTGCAAATTTTTAACAGTGCACTACTATTACACTTACGTGTACACTGAACTAGGAGATTTACAATATCTTCAAAATTAAATTAAATGATTCAAAATATGTCAAAGAATACATTTTTTTATTCGAGTGCTTATAAAATAATTACATTATTAGATAGAGCTTAGATTCCAGTTCAGATCATAGTAAAATGGACTGTCAAAGTTCTGAAATTATGACAAAATTTCACCGAAATATGTTTAAAACATCTTATGTAATGAAGTTCATTCTACATGGAAATAACGAAATCGATTTTCCAGAAATTGCATTTAGAGATTTTCTATCTACAGTAGAACCTCGATTATCCGAAGTAATTGGGACCGACCCTCTTTCGGAAAATCGAAATTTTCGGATAATCGAGAATGCTTCAAATTTAAGATTTTGGAGAAATATATGCAGTATTTCATATTATGGTAACAAGTGCTTAATAAAAATAAAGCAATAGCAAAATAGAAACAAGAATAAATTACTTGAACTTTAATTTTGAAATTAAGTACCTTTTTACATATATCACAAAGGTTTGAAAAAATGCTTTGTACGTCGCAGTTTCGATTGCCTTTTCTTTGAAGCTCTACCAAGGAGTTTTTAATATTATTAGTTCACCAGTATCGCAATTTTTCTGCTACTCCAGCCATACCAAACCTTTTGCAAAACAGTCAGAAGCTTCAGAATTGCTAATTTGTTCGTTTTCTTCGTTCCACTTCGCAGCTTACAGGAGCTCTAGTTAAATTCAAAGGAACAAAAGGCGATCGAAAATATTTATATGTACTCGTAGGTCGGAAAGGACCGCTTGCACACAAGGAATATTATAGTTTTCAAAAGAAAGTTTTCAAAATGGATTTTGCATACAAGGAATGCGAAGGTAAAAAAAAAAAAAAAAAAATAAGCCTTTTACAAAAGGTTTCCAGCTTTAAATTAAACCTTTCACAAATTTAATCATTTAAAAGTAAAATCTGATCTGTCACTTTTACATATGTGAAGAAAATATATGTATTTAAATACATATATCTTCTTAAAATATATAAAAAAGAATACGAGTATAACGTTCATTTCAAATTCACAAAATTGGGACTAGATTTTTCACAAATGTAAAAAAAGCTCTTCACAATTTCACAAAAACAGGACCCTGATAGAAAAATCTGGACAGACCCCTGAAAACAGATTTCGAATTATAGAAGTTTGCTATTTCAAATAAAGCAGTAAAAAAAATAAAATCGAAAAATTTCTCCAAAACGACCATTTTAATGTAAGCAGATACCATAATACATTTTGCCACTGAAGACATGTCTAGCCTTAATCTTTATAAAATATAGAAAACTGGTACATGTAAGATATATTCCGTTACTTTAAGGGAAAAGTCTATTCTACGTCACGAATGGAACTCTCAGCAGAAATCATCGGTCTATTTATGAATAGAATCAGGAGTACATATTCTTGTCGTGTTATGCAAACGGAATCTCTCGTGAGGCTTATTAATCCTGATTTCATGAATTTCAATCTGTATTCATAAATGAATAGTGAACATGCTGCACATCAATTATGAATGTCGTGAGTTCATCACCCCTGTCGCACTAAATGTTTTAGAGTACCTTACGACACACATGTGTCAACGCATGCACGTATATATATTAATATGCTTCAGTGGTATTAAACGAAATGGTAAAGAGTAGATTTCTAATTATGTATAAAACCTTGAAATGGATAAGACAAAAGCCATTCATTTAGTTGTAAACGATATCCTGTTTTCCTGAGTCTATAACACCGTGTTGTGTTCATTAACCCGACTGGAAGAAGTAAAATAAATTATGGCAAAGTTCTATTTAGCGAAAATATGATAAAATGAAAATGAAAAGATATTCATAGGCTATATACAGGATATTAAGAAGTTTTTAATATTGTATCTCTTATCGAATGGAGTTATCGATTCAGAAATTTAATAATAATAAAAACAGAGTAAAATGTGGAGGCAAGTGGTTGTCAAATCTCTCAATAAAGCATTTTTTTAATATTAATGTATATTTCTATTTTGTTTTAAAAAATGCGTTTTTTGTATATTTTTCTCTTTATTATATATGATACCCTGTTTCCTCTTATATAAAATCATATACAAAAGAGTATTGTTGATATTGTCAAATCTGTGACAGTGAATGACAGCAAAGTTCCTTTTAAATATTATTTTAAATTGGATTAAATAAATAGGTATCTTTTGTCATAAAATTTATTTTTTTTTCTATTTGATTGATATTCTATTCTTATTTAACACTTCATTTCGAGATTTTTTAAAAGTTTCACGACTGGGTAAATTTAACTCATTTAAAAAGAATAATTTTAAATGTCGACAAATTTCTCAACTATTTAAATGTCGTTCTAACCTGTATAATAAAGTTGATCAAGTCAGGAAATAAAAAATATTTATATATTTCATAAACCTGAAATTTTGAAAAATGTATTTCTTTAAGTTCAACATATCTAAATGGTTTAGCGTTTGGAGTGCGAAAGATTTTAAAACGAATATTGCCTAACACGCAGGATGGAAGCTTAACGTTCTCAGAAAAGCATTTTTTCTTAAATTGAAGTGTATTTTCATAAAACAAAATCTGTTTTCTTTTCTGTTTAGCGTCATTTTACTTAATTCAAGCGTCTATGATGACCTTCCCTCTTCTGCATCGTTTACACTGAAGAGCCAAAACATTATGACCACCTACCTAATAATGCATTTTCTCAGTTTCTGTCTGCAAAAAATCTGCACCGGCTTTGGCATGGATGCCACACGTCCTTGGTACATGGCCGAAAGCAGATTGTACCAGATGTTCAAATTGCAGTCCCGTAAATCCGGAATATTACAGCACGGTTGTTTTTTAGCTCTGAGTTGCCGTTCCATGATACCCCAAATCTGCTCTATCATATTAAGATCCCTTTAGTTAGGCTGCCAGGAACTTAACTGGAATTCAGTATTATGTTCCTAGAACCACTCTAGCACAATTCCAGCCCTATGTCATGGAGTGTTGTCTTGCTAGGAGACTTCATTTCCTATTGGGAGGAGAGATAACATTGTAAGGGTGCAAGAGGTCCCCAATGATGTTCCGATAGTCTGCGACCTTCGTGATCTGTTCTACCATAACCACAGGTCCCAGAGATGCCCATTAGAACGTTTTCCAAAACTTAATATCGCTACAACCGGCCTTTGAATGGCCTGCTGTATAAGGAGAGCAACAGTTCTCATGGAAGAAGGCGTAATTTGAAATGACCATCGATGAGTTGAAGGATGAATCCTGATTCATCTGACAAGGCAGTTCTCTCCCGACAATCCATGGTTCAGTCACGGTGTGTGCCTAGTGTGGGAGTAGTTGGCGATGATGCTTGGTGAACAGAGGCATATGTGTTTGGTGTTTGCTGCATAGCCTTATATCCGACAGTGTCAGCTGAACTGTGTGCTCTGAAATAACTCTACTTGGACCTGTATTGTATTGGGCTGTCAGCTGAGCCGATGTCTGTTACCGATTTTTTTTTTTTTTTTACCAAGTGGAGGAGCCTCCGACATACTTTTTCTTTGACAACGCGTCGACGTCCAACGCCATCGCGTCTGCTGATGGTTTCATCGTCATTCATGAACTTTTCATAAGTACTAACGACGGTATGTCGCAAACAAACCACGAGTCGAACAGTTTCGGAGATACGCATTCTGAGCCATTGTGCCATTGAATTCTGCCCTCTATCAAAGTCGCTTATATCAGCAACCTTTTCCATCACAGGCAGAATTAAGCTCAGAAATGATTCTCCATACTCCCTAGCAGTAGTTAAATACCATTCCCACGATTACGTGCCCTCCACGTTAACAAAGCGAGTTCATTGCAAAATGTGGAGTGGTCATAATGTTTTAGCTCTTTGGAGTAGAATAACTATCATTTTACGTTTGGTATTTTGAATTTTCTATACTTTTACAACAAAATTAATTTAAAATATTTTAAATCAGGTTAAATTAATAAATTTTCTTTGGCAAATAGTTTATGTTATTTTTGACTTCACTTATAACTTACACTTGTTTATGTCTTCGTTCCATGAGTGTGTTTTTTATTTTCAATAAGGCGGCCCCGCGGGGTAAATTTTTCATGCAGTGTAAAAAAAAAAATTCGTTAAAATACTGAAATTGTACTGGCGATCGAGACGCCAGTACTATTTCCGTACTTTAACGGAAAAAAAATTTACGTAAATTCCAGAAAATTTTCCGTTTTATCACAAAATATTTCCGGGTTTTATTATTATTATTATTATTTCCGTTTGAAAGACAAAAAATAATTTTTCAAGGTCAAACTTACATCGTTATGGTTTCCATTCTTCACTTTTCCAGGACACGTTAACATCAAGGTCAGAATGCATATATTTAATTGAAATCACAGTGAAGAAGTAACTATATATTTTTTAATAAATTTAATAGCTCGCTCTTTCTATAAAGCGTAAATAAAATCGCAGATTTTTCAATAATCGATGACCGCGTCAAATTAACGTATTGTAATGGAAATTATACGATTCACAATCATGAAATAAAGCGAGAAAAATAACTTTTAAATGCCGTGTGTTGCCTTTCGGTAACATGAGCCCAATTGAGTCTTCTAAAATACTATTAGAATAATATTGGAGCTTTAAGGCCTAATGTTACCAATAAAATGCATACTGAAAATTTATTAAATCAATTTTCAACATGTAGATGGCAGCAATAGTGCTGTTTAAGAATAAAGATAGATTTATTTTTTCCAATTGTTGCTACGTGTGCTTTTTGTTTTGTTTGGAAGCTTGCGAAATACCCTTTTTTTGTTCTGCAGTAAGCAAGTAAAATTTATTCTTTACCGTAGTTCTTAAAATTTGTGTGTGTTTAATATTATACAATTTTATCTAGGAAATGTTTTTTTTTTTCAATTAAAGCCCAATGTTGCCGATTAGTAACAACCTGGTTTTTAGCTGTAAACCATACTTAAAACAAAATATGACGGGTTTTTTTTTTTTTGTATTTTTCCCATTATCTATTTAAGAAATGAAAGACGGAAAACACTTTTAAATTGATTTTCTTTAAATCAGGCATTTAAGGGTTAATATAAATACTAAATGCTTGTGAAAGTGGGGTTTTAACTATTTTAACTATTTTTCTTTTATTATTTTTCAATAAATTCATTATTTCTTTACTATCCATGATTAATTTATATATAATCTAGTAATACATTACTTAAATTTAAATGAAACTATAACTATTTTTGTTAAACACTTTATAACTTACAAACCTGACGGAATTGTGTTTACGGGAACAGAATTAGACGAAATTTACATAACCACAAAACATGTCAGATAATCCTAGTTTCCCCCAACACGTGCAGTTTATGAATAGTAAATTGGATCTCCAAATAGAAATGCCCATACAGAATTCTAGCGGAGTAAATAAATCACCGTTCCAATTAAGGTTAAATTCAATACATAATCGCCGAACACCGGGGAATAACGGACAGGTTTTGACCGTAGAAAGTTCTAAAAATATGAATTATATCAAATTTATGACTTTATAAAAGTTAATTAAGTAAACCTTTCATACATTATTGTATTTGTGTTGTCTCGTTTATTCATGTGTATTAATTAAATTTGGGGATTTTAAATTTACGTTTTGCCTAGTCCCCCTTCTAACACTCGCAAATACTTAGTTCATTTCCTATGCAAATCACTTATGAAATTAGATAAATACCTTTATATTTATGGATTCACGTATGCCTATATGACGTCATTTTTCCATCGGCATTTATGGATATATATTATAGAGAGAGAGGAAGTTCGGGTATTATGGAATCTTGGAACAACATGGAATACTTCAATATCTGCTGTCATACGGTATTGCAGTCAAACGATTCCCTGTTACTCTAATGAGGCACCGTGCTCACAAGGGGCTCCATACGGGCATACTCCGAAAAATCTGGAAAAATTATAAAATGTTCTACTAATGATGATAGGTATGTTTATAAAAAAAAAATTGCCGCGGAAACTTGATAGAGCGTCCATAAAAAAATTAATGAAAATTTCGATATATGGCGATTTATCACCAGTTGTTGATGGAATAAAATTAAAAAAAATACTTTTTAATGTCAAATACTCTAAGATAAAATGTTTCATATTGAACTTTAAATAAATTTAATGTAAATAACTTTAGTTTTGTCAGTTTTAGTTTGATTTAACTATAGTTTTGTCATATATATTATATTTATAACGAAAGTTAGCTATCAAATTTTGTGAATTAAAACAAAATTTAAATTTATTAAAATTGTTTTAATCTCAAAATTAAGTCCTGTTGAACACTGTCGATTCAATTTTGTTGCTATAGAAACAACGCTTTCTTTTATATTAAAATGAATAACTGCAGCATCTTTCATCTTTCCTTTATTTTGGAATCGGCTTAAATATATGAAAATTATTTTTTATATATGAAAGTGTTTTTAAAAGTAATAAAATTAAGTAACAAGCAACATAAATATGCAATACAAGAAAATGTATCTATTAAACTTTCTCATTGTTTATGTTTAAATTCATTAAGTACTATTTACAACAGGCTCGGACTGGCCCGCCGGCCCATCGGCCCGAGGGCCGGTGCGCCCTCATCCAGGGAAAACTTCACGCCCCGAAGTGCCTAAGCCGCTCCAGTGTTTTTTCCCTCGTTGTACACATACATTCTGACTAGTGTACTAAATTTCGAGAATTCGTTTTGGGAATAATTATCAATATTAATAGACAAACAGCATAAGAGAGGTACTTTTTATTATCTCAAAGAAATTAAAGATACATCGGAACAATTTCAGGATCGGAAACCAAAGTGGGCATTTTTACATCCGATTGAGAGGGAAAACATTGCGGAAAAACTGTAGTAACCAGGTCTGCGTTGTCGGAGTCGGCTCAGTTTTGAGCGAAAGAGTCGGAATCGGATCTGTTAAATTTCCCGAAGTCGTAGTCGTTAATTTTCCCCACCGACTCCGCAGCCCTGGTAGTAACCATGGCGCCCTGGTTTAGATTTTTTTCATAGCTTCTTTCAATGATAGCTTTTAGATTTTAACCAAATATTTGCATATTTTCAGTCCTTTAGCTTTTAGTACCTTGCCTCCCTCCTCCTTCTTAAAGCCAGTATTCAGTGCACTTATAATTGAAGCCCTGCTTTTTGGAAAAAAAGTGAAAAGAAAGAAGTAAATATTAGAATACAAAAAAACTTTTTGTAGGCATTTTGCTGTTGATTGGAAAACATTACCTTTTTTTTTCGAGGAATGCAAACTTAATGATACTTCTTGATTACAATCCTGCAAGCTGTGGAATTCCGCTGCCAGCATCTTTTCATTCACAAAATCTACACCATAATTTTCGGATAGCAATCTCTTTATTTAATGGCTGAATTTTCGTGGTTAAATAACTATTAGAAAATTCTGGTATATATTTTAAATAAATGATTGTTTAGTTTAATCACGGAAAAATATATCAGTAAATAAAACCATAATTGCTATTCAAAAATTATGGTAGGTTTTTTAAATAAAAAAAATTCTGACAATGGCATCCTGCAATTTACATGGATACAATCCCTGGGGCATTTCTCTCAATAGTGGAACCTTAAATATTTCCCTTGATGTCTAATTGTGATAAGAATTTTGCAAATCAGGGGAAGAGTGTGCTGAAAAGAGTCCATTTACAACTCAATTATTTTAGTGATTTTATACTAACAAAGCGACTTTTCCTGTAAAAAACTTTTAATAGTGAAATATCAATTCAGAATTTTATGGATACGTACAGTCATTTTTTAAGGATACAAAATGCCTCATTAAAGCACTTAGCAGCACCGCAGCAACTCTATTTGGTGGTTGGTGCAAAATACCTTGTTAATTTTTCTACCGATTTTCAGTGTGTCAATGGTGATAAGTGGAATAAAACTAGTTACCCCTTATTAATTCCATAATAAAAAAATCTATAGGAAACAATCGACTGGAAATAATGTTTTTTTCTAATTATTATTATTCATGAATTATGTTTCCGAAATCATCTAAATATAAAAAAATTGTACCAATTTTGAATTTTGAAAAAATAATACCTACTTTTGACACCTTATTTGAGTTTTTGGATCGAGACAGCTCAGAAAAAGGCATTGTTTATATGCATTATCTTAAACCTTGATAGAATAGTTTCAATTTGAGGATGCTAAAGTTAAAACGATTTAAGAAACGTTAATTGATATCTTCATAAAAGTCATCTGTTTGATTTTTTTTATTAATTTATTAAAGAGATACACTCAATAAACCCAAGCATTTTGGAGACTTTTTTTCTTTATTCAAAAACGTTTTTTTTTTAATTATGAAAACTGTTAATAAATTCATATTAAAAATTATGAAATATGACCTACATTAATTTTTGTATACAACAAAGCACAATCGTTAAAAACATCGATGTCTAAATTTACAATTCATTTGAATAATTAGTTTTCGAGTTACAGAGAAATTTCGCCTTTCCATAACTTAAAGGGACCGTCGTCTTTTATCAAAGAAAAAAAAAATGTGGAAATTAACCAGAAACACTTTGTATGATTTTCTTTTAATGCAAAGTAAGTTTATTTTAAATTTAAAATTCCTGTATAATTTTACTCGTGACTTATTGAGGGTTTGCGGTACGTTTTCTTCTCAGATTTTTATTTTATTTTCCAAAATTTATGGACCCCTAACACTTTTTGTTTAAAAACTGTATTAATATTTAAGAAAATTTAATATACTAAATCTCTTTCCTGGCTAACAAGAAATTGAAATAGGGTGTCAAAAGTGGATGTTATCATTTGAAAATCAACTTTCGGGCATTTTTTAACATGTGAACAATCCCTAAAACAAAATTTATGGATAGCATTTAATAGTAGATATTATTCCCATCCATTTGTTCCTTTTTTGGCGCAGTATGTCCCAAACACATGATTCGTTTTAGAACATTGCGTAGCATTGTGTAAATTTGATGGAAATTTTAAACATGCACAGGAGATATAGCGAAGTCTTCTACCTAGACTCAGAGATTTAATATTAAGCCATTTTCAAACTTGGTGCTATGCCAATGTGTTAAATCTTGTCAAGTCAGCTACAACACAAGCAAGTAAAATTGACGGGAGTTTATTAAAATTTTTGCGCCCTCTGAAAATCCAAGGTCTGCGCCCTTTTCCCTGGCCCAGTCCGACCCTGATTTACAAGCATTCTAAAACTCAATTAACAAGCAATTTTCAGGT
Source organism: Maratus speciosus (assembly GCA_963932465.1). Lineage (NCBI taxonomy): Eukaryota > Metazoa > Arthropoda > Arachnida > Araneae > Salticidae > Maratus > Maratus speciosus. Next base: position 416,497,181 of record OZ010790.1, on the reverse strand, counting down.
GCATTGAAATCGTTTGATTTTGGCAAGGAAAAGTACTGCTCCCCAAATCACGTGACGCTTTCGTATTTCGAACCAAAGTATTTTTTTTTTTTTTTTTTTTTTTTTTACACAGTCTTTCTACTGTAATTTCGCCACTAAATTTGACTGATCCCTTATTACATACACAAGTAGTTTAATTAGTATTGTTTTTCCAAAATATTTTGAGTATGCTCGGTAAGGAGACCTTCCTCGTCAGTTGTTTTTGGATACTTGTTGTTGGAACGACGCGGTAAAATAAAATCTTATTCTCAATTTTTGAAGATTTTTGCAAGTAAATTTTATAAAATTCGCATTAGTTATAAAATCCCATTGTCAGTGATTTTAACCATATTCAGTACAAAGTTGATCAGTTATATTTATTTTTGTGTTAGTCAGTTTTCTTCTATGCTAACTTGTTGACGAGTGAAGAGGTTATTTTTTTCAAGGTGCGTCGGGTAATATTAAATATCAGCTAAACAACTGTTTCAAGACGTGTCTAGTGAAAACGAATGGTTATTCCACTTCGGCGTATTATTTGAGATGGATTTCTTTACATTAACCATATTCAGTACAAAGTTGATCAGTTATATATATTTTTATGTTAGTCAGTTTTCTTCTATGCTAACTTGTTGACGAGTGAAGAGGTTATTTTTTTCACGGTGGTGCGTCGGGTAATATTAAATATCAGCTAAACAACTGTTTCAAGACATGTCTAGTGAAAACGAATGGTTATTCCACTTCGGCGTATTATTTGAGATGGATTTTTTTACATTAACCATATTCAGTACAAAGTTAATCAGTTATATGTATTTTTATGTTAGTCAGTTTTCCTCTATGCTAACTTGTTGACGAGTGAAGAGGTTATTTTTTTCAAGGTGGTGCGTCGGGTAATATTAAATATCAGCTAAACAACTGTTTCAAGACGTGTCTAGTGAAAACGAATGGTTATTCCACTTCGGCGTATTATTTGAGATGGATTTTTTTACATTAACCATATTCAGTACAAAGTTGATCAGTTATATGTATTTTTGTGTTAGTCAGTTTTCTTCTATGCTAACTTGTTGACGAGTGAAGAGGTTATTTTTTTTCAAGGTGGTGCGTCGGGTAATATTAAATATCAGCTAAACAACTGTTTCAAGACATGTCTAGTGAAAACGAATGGTTATTCCACTTCGGCGTATTATTTGAGATGGATTTCTTTACATTAACCATATTCAGTACAAAGTTGATCAGTTATATGTATTTTTATGTTAGTCAGTTTTCCTCTATGCTAACTTGTTGACGAGTGAAGAGGTTATTTTTTTCAAGGTGGTGCGTCGGGTAATATTAAATATCAGCTAAACAACTGTTTCAAGACGTGTCTAGTGAAAACGAATGGTTATTCCACTTCGGCGTATTATTTGAGATGGATTTTTTTTACATTAACCATATTCAGTACAAAGTTGATCAGTTATATGTATTTTTGTGTTAGTCAGTTTTCTTCTATGCTAACTTGTTGACGAGTGAAGAGGTTATTTTTTTTCAAGGTGGTGCGTCGGGTAATATTAAATATCAGCTAAACAACTGTTTCAAGACATGTCTAGTGAAAACGAATGGTTATTCCACTTCGGCGTATTATTTGAGATGGATTTCTTTACATTAACCATATTCAGTACAAAGTTGATCAGTTATATATATTTTTATGTTAGTCAGTTTTCCTCTATGCTAACTTGTTGACGAGTGAAGAAATTATATTTTTTTCAAAGTGGTGCGTCGGGTAATATTACATATCAGCTAAACAACTGTTTCAAGACGTGTCTAGTGAAAACGAATGGTTATTCCACTTCGGCGTATTATTTGAGATGGGTTTTTTTACAAGGTTGTACGCCAGATGAGGAAGATGCAGTGTGCCTGTTTTGCAATATAAAATATTCAGAGAATGGAAGAGGAGAAAGTGGATATAATGCCTGATGCGGGCTCATGTGGACGGTTGTGGGGCGAAATAATAAACTACATTTGTGATTTTGTAAAAATTAAAAAAAAAATTAAAGAATGATGATTTATAGATGATCTAACAATCTTTACTTATTAAATAATTTTGGTTATTCTTGTAAATCGTGATTTTTCTTACATTTTAATATTCCTTTACCCGACTGGTTGCCATTACCCGAAAAGTGTGATTTTTTTAAAGCTAAATATTGATACCCATATTTTTCTTCCACTTTAAACGCATTAAAAATGTGTTCAGAAATAGTCAAAGATTGTTTTTTACTAACTTTTAATGCATCTCAATTTTTTACTTACCCATCATACGTAGTATAGGATAAGTCTTGCAATCGTTTTGAAAATCGAGGGAAAAATTTTTGAAGGATTTACACGGTTCAGACACTGGAGATTCTAAAACACATTTTTGAAAAAAAAAATGCCGTCTGTGTGTCTGTAAAAGTTTCATCTCCCGAACAAACTGAGATAGAAACTTGAAATTTGGTGTGTACTTAGTATGTAATAATGGGAAGAATCCTATTGAATATCAGTAACCTCAATTATGCGGAACTATTTTTTTCAGACTCTCGAAATATTCGTTCTGATAAAAGGTGTATAAAAATTTTCGAAATTGTTTATTTTAAGGAGTGACTATAAAAGACAATAAAAAACATAAATTTTGTATAAAGAATGAAGCCGACCGGATAATTAGTTGCCGAGATATTTGTAATCATATTTTCCACACTCTTCGATTTTTCATGACCCTGTCTTTCATTCAAATTTCAATTCAAAGCTATGTATTTTAATTGGAAATGAGACGCTTAATCCGACGCAGTAAACTGTTAGTTAATATGGTTATCATTTTTGGAGTTATAAGGATATCTCTTTTACGCAATTCGGAAATACTTGTTTATCCCGTTGACCAAAAAAGTATCGCCAAACTATAAGATTAAATGCCAATAATGGCTTATCGTAAATGTCACATTCACTTGACATGTCAGAGGAACGACTATTTGCGGGCTTTTTCTTTCAATATAAAAAAGAAACACCTTCTCTAGCAGGTGTTTCTTTTTCATATTGAGACAAGTAAGTAGTTTTTAAGTTCGTCTGACATTAACCTAAACATGTTACACGTGTTTATTACGTCATCAAATGTTTTCAATTCTACGTTTTATTTGTATTTTTATTAATCTTTTACTAATTTATTTGGTCTTTCGTTATTTAAAATAAAAATTATGGCAATTTGTATAATTTTGTGAGTAGATTGGCGATTTATATAATTTGTCGAAACTGGTAAGTATTACGGTGATCTCCAACGACTAGTTTATGTTGGCTTAAAAATAAAAATTTAAATGGTATTCCATAATTCCCGAACTTCCTCTATATATATGTGCGTGTGTGTGATAAAATAGGCGACATCTAAATGTTAGATAATAACTCTGTGAATTATACAATTGCTCGAGGTGTAAAATTCACGATGGATGAGTTTGTTCACGAGGAGAAAGGGCTGTGTTCTTAAAATTTTAGTCGAAGTAGTTGATTGGTTTTCCAAGCAAGGCTTAACCAGCTGGCTGTGTTTGAAGAAAAAAAGTATAAGTGGTACTCTATGGAACTTTAGTTCTATTAGTCATTTGTTCAAGTATTTCATAATTCTATTCCTATGTATTTCAGGTCTTATTAAATGTATATTAATATATTTGCATTCAAGGTGTAATGTTCATGGAGGGTAAGATATTACTTTTTACCTTAATCCCATATACCAGGTGTCCTAAAATTGACTAATTTTAAAATTCAATAACTTGCAAATAGTGACAGATATTAAATAAATACTTGCAGGAGGGTTATGTAAGATGTAATGAGTTTTTTTTAAAGGCGATTCTCGATTTTAGTTTAAAATAGCAGCGATAGATGGCGCTGCTAGCAATAGGCCTCTCTCTTCTCTCAGTATTGATGTGAAGAAGATTAAATATATGAAGTGGGCTCCTAAGAACAAAATTTCATTGGTGACTGATAGCCACTCTATATATTTAACCTCCTTCTTTCGCATCAATACTTAGAGAAGAGAGAGGCCAAAAATCGTGTCGCGATTTAGCACCTACTGCTTGCAGCGCCACCTATCGCTTCTATTTTAAACTATAATCGATAAACGCAGTAAAAAAAACCCTGACATCTTATAACACTCCTGCAAGAATTTTTTTAATAGCTGTCACCATTTGCAAGTTATTGAATTTTAAAATCAGTCCATTTTAGTCAGACCATTTTAGTACACCCGGTATGTATATGTGTGGGTATACAGTGCGTGTCAAAAGTTTAAGCACAACATAAAATTTCGAAATAAAATTTTATTATTGACTGAAAGTTACTTGCCTTTTCACATGACCTACAAATTGTAGTTTTAAAAAGATATTTAACAGATTTAAGCTTTAAAATTTATCTCAAATAATAGAACTTATCAAAAACATAAATGAGTGTGTCAAAAGTTTAAGCACAGTAGTTCTTTAGTCTTTAGTAGAAGAAGAATAAAAAATATTAATACCGGGTGTCCCAAAAATGACCGATGATTTTAAAATTCAATAACTTCCAAACGGTGACAGATATTTAAAAAAATCTTGCAGGAGGGTTATGTATGATGCCAGGAGTTTTTTCACTGTGATTCTTTATTTGAGTTCAAATTTCAAACAAAAGAGGTGCTGAGAGCAATAGGTGCTCAGTCCAGACCCGACTTTTGGTACTTCGGGATCCATTCTATACATTTTAATCTCCTTTTATCGCATGGATGAAGAGAGAGGCCAAAAAATTGAGACTGGATTTAGCGTTTACTGCTTGCAGAGCCATCCATTGATGCTATTTGTAACTAAAACAGAATCGCAGCATAAAAACTCCTGACATCTTACATAACACTCCTGGAATAGTTTTTTTAATATTTGTCACCGTTTGCAAGTTATGGAATTTTAAAATCCATCAGTCATTTTTGGGACACCCGGTACTTGATTATTGCTCCATTATGCTGAATTACTTTAAATATACGATCTTCCATCGTACCCCAGTGGTTAGGGTGTTGAATTCGGAATTAATTAGCGGAAAGCTGGAAATTGTTTTAATCCCTTCAGTTTAGTTCTAAAATGAATATGCTATGTTCTTCCCCTCGTACTAGGTGAGCGTTAGGAATTATGTATAGAATTATAGTCAACAAACACGTTTTTTTGCATACCATAGCAATATCTGAAAACAGCTAACTCTGTCAAAAACATTGTCAATACAAATGTTGTAGAGCTTAAAATTCTGAGTAAAATGAGTACCTACACTCAATACTTATGTTGAATATTAAGGTAACAATTCTACTTCAAAGTTTTAGATCCATCATCAGGGGGATGACCTCAGAATTAATTAGAAAACTGGAAATTGTTTTAATCCCTTCAGTTTAGGTCTAAAATGAACTTACTATGTTTTCTTCCTGGTACTTCGGTCAATGTTAGAAAATATGTTAGAATATACATATTTTCTAACATTCACCCTAGTACGAGGAAGAAAACATAGTACGTTCATTTTCGACCTCAATTGAAGGGATTAAAACAATTTCCAGTTTTCTAATTAATTCTGAGGTCATCCCCCTGATGATGGATTTAAAACTTTGAAGTAGAATTGTGACCTTAATATTCAACATAAGTATTGAGTGTATGTACCCATTTTACTCAGAATTTTAAGCTCTACAACATTTGTATTGACAATGTTTTTGACAGAGTTGGCTGTTTTGAGATATTGTTATCGTATGCAAAAAAACGTGTTTTTGACTATAATTCTATACATATTTCCTAACGCTCACCTAGTACGAGGGGGAAAACATAGCATATTCATTCTAGACCTAAACAGAAGGGATTAAAACAATTTTCAGCTTTCACCTAATTAATTCCGAATGCGGCCTTTTTTTGCTCCCCTACCACTGGGCTATCGATAAAATGGGGTTCTGTATTGTTTCTGGTTCAATTTTAAACGACGCGTTCTCAATCGCATCTTTCAAATCTTTAACAGAAGACAACTGATTTCAATTTGGATAAAATGTATGAGTGAGAAGACTCTACATATTTTCTATAGGGTTTTAATCATGGCTAATTGCTGGCCATTTCAAAGCAGGTATTTTTTTTTTCGACTAAGCGACGTTGAAGTTGAGTTTGGATATGTATCAAAGCATTATCAAGTTGAAATAACCATTTTTCTCGTCCCAAAACCTCGACAACAGGGGGAAAATGATTGGCAAGTGTCTTTTGATAGTTTTCAGAGTATTCTCGACCACTGATGAATTCTGAAAAATAGACCCCCACCCCCCCAATACCACTACATAATCATTACCATATTGTCGGCTAAATGTACTTCTAGGTTCTTTGCGGAGATCATGCCAATAGTACTTAAACCCATCAAGGCCATCAAGGTTCCATTTTCTTCATCACTGAATATGAAATTCAGCCACTTATCACCAAATGACATATGCTGCTTGGCCCACTGTAATCTAGCTTCTTTATGGTGTCGGTTCAGACAACGTACCCAAGCCATTTTATTGTTTTTGATGTATTCCGATTCCAAAACTCTTCTATGAACAGTTTTTTTTTTTTCGATACTTGTCTTCTAAATACATGTTTTATTTGCGAAAGAGAGTAATTATCAGTAAGCGAAGTTTCTGATGCGGGGGAATTCAATCAATGTAGTCCCTCGTGGCCTTCCTGAACGGAAGTTTCGTTTGAAATCATTACCACGAGCCAAAACTTCATGAATAGCTCGTTTTGAACTTTTTAATGAACTTGCAATTTCAGAAACAGACTTATGTTTATCTCTCGTACTCCTGATAATTATCACCTCCTCCTCTGAAAATTCTTTCGACTTAGGCATTTTGTACTAATTCAAAAGCAACAACAGACTGCTTCTTATACACCCAGAAATCGTTTGCGTCAGCAACAGCTTACATCAGTTCGTAAAATTTGCATAAAAACGATTTTGTGCTTAAACTTTTGACACTGTTATTTTTGTTCTATTCTTAAACTCCATGGTTTGAAATAAAATTTAAAAGATAATTTTATTGAATATGGTGTTAAAACTGCTATTATTAACATATACAAGACAGATATTGAAATAAAGTTAATATTTAAAGTTTTATTTTTAAATTGTTATTGTGCTTTAACTATTGACACGTACTGTTCTTGGCTAAAGTAAGTAAATCGTTATTTTCTACTTTCATAAACCTTTTTTTTTTTTTTTTTTTTTTAACATATAAGTAAGTCTTTTGAATATAATCAATTGTTACCTGATGACGCTGTATGTGAAAATATTTGAAAAAAAAAATGATTTTTGTTAATAGAAAAGTAATAATTGTTATTCCATTTTTTAATATTGAGTAAGAATATTCGTACGTTTTATGAAGGTAAAAATGACAATTTCTGGAATATGTATAAAATAATGAGGATTTTCAAGAATAAAAATTAGTGCTTTGTACCCTGCATTCCTTTACCGATTCTCTTAATTTAAAACTTTATCTCTAAAATTTATTAAATGTCCTTTAAGAAATATATTATTTTTGTGATTTAAGCGTCACCTAAGCTAGAGTCCAGATTGACAGACATTGACATTTAGACCGTCAAATTCACAAATTTTCCAACTGTGTGAATGAGTATCAGTAACCAATAATAATTGTTTTAAAATAACTAGATAGTATTACATATCCATAATTTATTAAAGTACCTTTACCAGCGGTAAATTCTGTTGAACTATTTCAGATAATAAACCACGTGTCACCGTTAAAAGGTTGTGTGAGTGAAATGTGTCCGCCAGATTTTTCCAGGTTTGTTTAGTTACTTGAAAAGCTTTGGCAGCTTAATCCAAAGTGAAATTAAATATAATTACACTTTTTCTTATTTTGTATTGCTCTGCCTGAAAGGAAGTCAGAAAATAAGTTTCCACTTCTTTTCGTAAAGCAATGGGGAGTCAAGACATATGTTTAATGCGAGAGCCATCCATATGTCACTTGGTAACGTAAGACCGAGATCCTGCAGCCCGTGATGGAGCAGTGATAGCAGAAAGCTCGAACGTACTGCCTCGTCTGTGCCCAGCAGATATAGAGACCAGATCACTTTCGCACCCGTAAACATAGGAAGTAAAAACTGTTGAACGGTATGAATGGACCTGGGTGACGAAAAGTGCTGAAATCCGAAAAAATCTTGCGGAAGTGTATCATTCAGATGTCCACTCTCATTTCCACTCTCGATTAGCAGCGCTTGGCTAATCCTCATGCATTAGGCGCATACCACACTAAGGCGACACGTTAGACATGTCGCTTGAATTCGCTGGAAAAACGGGTTTAAAACAGGTTTGAAACAACTTCGTTCTTTGGTTCGTCCGGTTTTTGCGCTACATGTTGCAGCTACATGTCGCTTGTCGTCTCAGTGTGGGATGCGCCTTACAGTCCCGACCTGCCACCAAGTGATACCTACCTCTTTCTGACATTGATGGTACATTGACAACAATGAAAAAGTGAAGATAGTCACAGAACAGTTATTTCGTATGTAGGACCCGCAATTTTAAAACAGGGGTTTTAAATTTTGGTAAGTGTTATGATAAACATATCAATAATCTCACAAGGAAGGTCTCCATACGGGCATATTCAGAAAAATCTGAAAAAATTACAGTGATCGTCTCATGTGGATATATATGTTTATAAAAGAAATTTTGGCGGAACCCCGATAGAACGTTCGTAAACAAATAATGAAATTTTCGTTTATTTGGCCATTTATCATCGGTTGGCGATGAAATGAAATTTCGAAAAATACTTTTTCATGCCGAATACTCTTTAAGTTAAATTATTTCATATTGAACTTGTTTAAATAAATTTAACTTAAATAACTGTAGTTTTGCCAGTTTTAGTTTGATTTAGCTATAGTTTTGTCATATATGTATTTATAATGAAAGTTAAATATCAAATTTTATGAATTAAAACAAAATTAAAATCGTTTCAATATCTCAAAATTAATTCCAATTGAGCACTGTCGGTTCAATTTTGTTGCTATGGAAACGACGAATTCCTTGGTTTGAAATGAATAACTGCTAAATGAATCTTGCCTTTATTTTGGAATACGCTTAAATATATGAAAGTATTTTTTATAGATTAAATTGTTTTTAAAGTAATAAAATTAAGTAACAAGCAACATAAATATGTAATACGAAAAAATGTATTTATTAAACTTTCTCATTGTTTATGTTTAAATTCATTAAATACTTTTTACACGCATTCTAAAAATCAATTAACAAACAATTTTCAGATGCATTAAAATCGTTTGCTTTTGGCGAGGAAAAGTACTGCTCGCCAAATTGCATGACGCTTTCGTCTTTTCGCGCCAAATACTCGAAAGTATTTTATTTTTTTTACAGACTTTCTACTGTAATTCCGCCGCTAAATTTGACTGATCCTTTATTACATACATAAGTAGTTTAATTGGTATTTTTTTTCAAAATATTTTGAGTATGCCAAGTATGGAGACCTTCCTTGTCAGTGATTATGTAGAAAAATAAGGTAAATCGACGACTTCTTTATGTCCGCAGTCGATTATTTGCTTTGAATAAAAACATTGCCTATAGAAGGTTAGGGAACCTTGTTTTGCGACTTCCCCTCTTCCTATTCTTGTGAAAATTCAACTGAAATTTTTAACAAGATCCGCACCTATAACTTTTAAAAAATTATGACTTTTTGCTTTAGCGTGCATTTTTATTATTCATAAAAATTAATTGGCATTTTATATTATCTTCACATTTCACAATTTTCACTTTTCCTTAAGGATGTTCATTTTAAAATTCTGATATGTAAATTTTTAATATTACAATGAAGATTATGATACACATAAATGTAGGAAAAAGTTCAAAGGCTTTCTTTTTCTAAATAAAAAGTGATGAAACGAAATATTATTCCCAAAGAAGTAAGTTCCTAAACTTTCATCTCTTAACATCTTTCTTGGAGTACTTTTTGATCAATATTTATGACAGCATTAGACCGCTCATTATGCAGATTGAAACTTCCTTAAATATTCATGAATCTCATAATATGGAATTGCACATGACGCAAGAAGTGAACATAAATTATCCCCCACTTATGGATTGCACGTATAATTTACGCATTACTGTACCGCTAGCCAGAAACGGAATGTAATTTAATTATCTGGGATTCACACCTTGAAATAAATGTATTTTAATTAAATTCAGTTTTAAAAGGAAATTTTATATTTGAATTATACAGCGTTTAATGTATGATGAGTGCATTTAAAATAATAGTAATTTAGGTGCTTTAATGTACACATTGTTTATCATAATACCTGTTTAAAACATGTTGTTTATGGTATACTTTTGCTAATTTTGTTAAATGTCTGATTATAAAATAATTTCGTCCATTATTTTCAAAAATAAGAAACAATTTTAAATATTAATATTCATTTTAGAATTATAAATTTAGTTGTCAGACTTTGAAAGAGTATTTTTAAAAACATTGAAGTTGTCATGCAATATTTTAATCTTTATAAAATCTACTTTTGCTTAGATCATACCCTAATAGTTTTCAAATGTTTATGCATCGCGTACCCATAGAAGATCTGCCTGTTCCTGGCTTACTTTTTCAATTCCTACTATTAGTTCACACTCTTCCTATATTTATTTATTTATTTATATATATACATATCTTGTTCGAATTTTCAGTCGTTAATAAAATACTTATTATTCATCCTATCAAGTTGAAATAATTTTTTTTAACTTGTACTGGATGACAATTCATGTTAATACAGTTTTTTCAAATATTAATTAATTAATTAAATTTTAATTAATTAATTTTAGTTTTAATGGGAGACAAAATGGCGGCCATTTGTTATTGAAGTATTTAATGCATCTTCATGTCTATAAGGGGAGTTACCATAGAGGGGACCCTGTTCTATCGCCAAATACCGCCAAGTTTATCGTCAACTTGGTCGCCAAAAGTGGCGCCAACTTGGTGATATCTCTAATACTTCGCCAAATTCCCATATACTTCCATTGTAAACCTACTTGCTTATATGAAATCAACAAATTGAGATATTTTAATGCAACAAAAACTAATATTAGCTTAAGGGATTATATTAAATTTTTCTTTCATGACCTAAGTAGGAATTGACTTTAAAAACAAAATTTTTATATTACTTGTTTTATGTCTAAAAGTCAGAAACAGAATTAAATGAATTATACATTAAGTTTACAGATTAATTTATTAATGAATTAAACTGTAATTAAAGTAAAGTATAAGTGCGTACAAATAAACCTCATTTTTACTTTACATTTAATATTGGCGTTGCAAACAGCAAGAATTTTCGTGTAACGGTGTAATTTATTTACATGTTCATATTTCTTAAATATTTGATATTAACTTGCTGAAGTACCGTCATAAATCATTTTTAAGATCTATTCTATGATTTCCAAAACTATAGTACGCTTAGAAGATATGGTACGCCAGGTTTGCGCTTTTGGTACGCGAAGCTTCTATTTTAAATAGTTTGAGGTTGAATGGATCTTTCAGGATCCCCGAAAAAAAAGGCGTTTTGGTCTCCAAACGTTTTCTCATTGCATAAACTTTCAGGTTTTGTTTTATTCGTTGTGTATTATAATCATTATATTATAAAGCAAAAATGTGAGTAACGCTGCGGTCCTATCGATGCAACTGCGGAAACTCTGGAAGCAACCTGACAAATCTATTTCGTGTTTTTTGCAAATTTATTAACTTCTAAACATCCCACAATTTCAATTTTTATGCCGTCGAATACGGGGGGGTGGGAGGGGGATTCCCTTTCAAATACGATTTTTTTCCGAAAACCTCATCTCATTTTACTGATATTTTAGAGTTTATAAAATTTTAGGTACAAGCATGATTCTTTTGAAAATCTAACTGTCGGGTACAACCGGGTTGGGGAAGATTAACCTTGGCAATTTTTAACTCAACTTGACCAATCTATTTCGTATATTTTGTAAATTTATAAACTTCTAGCCATCCACAACTTCAATTTTTACATCGTCGAATACGGGGGTGGGGGGGGGGGAATTCCCTTTCAAATGAGATTTTCGTCTGAAAACTGTATCTCATATATTACTGATATTTTAGGTTTTATAAAAAAATTAGGTACAAGCAGGATTCTTTTGAAAAGCTATTTATCGGATGCAACCAGATTGAGGAGGATTAACCTTTTTAATTTTAAACTCTGCCTGGCCAATTTTTAACTCAACTTGACCAATCTATTTCGTATATTTTGTAATTTATAAACTTCTAGCCATCCACAATTTCAATTCTTACACCATCGAATACCGGGGAAAAGTTCCCTTTCAAATGCGATTTTTGTCTGAAAGCTGCATCTAATTTTACTGATAATATAGGGTTTATAAAAATATTTTAAGCAGGATTCTTTTGTAAACCAATCTATCGGGTGCAACCATATTGGGGAAGATTAAACTTGGTGGGTTTTTTTAATCAATCATACTGATTGGTAAAAATGTCATACGAACTGAATTTTCCATTGGGTGAAAAAAATCTGTCCCTATGGTATTTTTACCAATCAGAATGATAGAGTTAAAAATTATCAAATGTATCTGCATATCCATCGTTTAATGGAGTTACGTTACCTGCGGTAAATTTTGTTGAGCTGTCTACATGGCAAACCAGATGATATTGCCAATAAGGTTACTTGAGTGAAATATACCCGACGGTTATCGGCACAGGCAGCTCAATAGGTAGAACGTTGGTAAATTAAGTCAAAGGTCTTGGATTCGGATCCCGGTCTGGGCATTTCTTCACTGAGTTGGAATGTTAAATGTTGGAATGGCAGCTCCGTATGAAGTTAACCTACAGTGCGTGTTAAAACTTTAAGGACAGTAAAAAATTGTAAAAATTTTTATAAATTGAAAATGCGACAAGTGAAATGGTAATATAATGTTGATCCTAAAGTGGAAATACTAATATAAAATTCAACAGAATGTATCCGTGTCCTTTTTATTGCGACAAAATCATAATTATGCAAAAAAAAACCTATTTTTGACTGTGTAAAAACTATAAGGACACCAGTATTTTTTTTACAGAAATGTTATATAGAATTATTATTAAGGATCGACCGAAACATGTTTTTAAGGCCGAAACCGAAACGAAACTGAATTTCGACGATCTTCTTATTTTCGGCCGAAAACGAATATGTCCAAAAAAAAATTTTTAAGTAATTAAATTGTATGTATTAAAGTAATTAATACATGCATAAATATATTATTAATTAATTATGCGTATTTATTAAATATGTATAAAAATTAATTATGCGTATTTATTAAGCATACATAATTATTAATTAATTATACGTGTAGCCTAAATTGTCTCTCTGTGCCTTAGATCCAAAACTTTTTTTTTTTGTTATAAAGTAAAACGTAATTAATTCATCAACGACACAGAAAGGTTTTCTAATTATACGAATTTCATTTAATTAAGAAATATTTTAGTTTTATGTGTACACACCTCGATTTATCTTTTATAATGATTTCTGTAAAAAATGATCATCTGTTATACTCAGTGGCGCAGCCACGGGAGGGGTTTGGGGGTTAAAACCCCTCCCAGAGCTAAGAAAAATTACTATAATTGCCTGTTATATAAATCAAAACCAAAATTAATATTTAAACGTTTTGACGTTTTTCGAAATCCGCCGCTTTGAGAAATCAAACTCTATTCAACAAAGTGATTCAATTAAACGGCGAAAATTCTACTTAAAACTATGAAAGCGCATATTACATGCATTGATTTTGTGAAAATTGGTTATTTGGACTAAGTCACTTTTTCGAGACGTCTTATGCTAAAAGAATGGTCATTTCCTGCCACACAGACGCTTTGAGTTTAAGTATTATACAATGGGCCATTTCTTAATTGCACTTCTTTGTTCCATGTTCGAAACACTAATAGACCATCGAATTTCAGAAAAAACATGAAACATACACTTTGCAGATCTCTCTCAGTTTCAAACGCCCTGTTTTACACTTTTTGCTCCCAATTATATCTAAGACCAAGCTTTTTACGTACCCAAGTAAAAATCTTTGTAAAATAAAAATTAAAAAAGTAGTAACTATAAAGTTGTAAAAAGCTGTTTTTGATTGTGATTGAACAAATTATCGCAATCAGTGCGTCATTCGAACTATTTGTTCCTTAGGAGATCTGTACACAAATTTAAAGAATATATTCCATTAGTTAGTAATGTAGAAACGAGTAATGGTGCTTGCTCTCGCAGAAGCATTGCCACCCTTCTCAGGTAGTAAAGAAGCATTTATTGTAATTTCATTGAGTTATAGATAATATGTCTGTCAGTAGGGATTTTGAAAAGAGAGGGGTTAAATGTAAAACATTTTCTTAGACTGTATAAAACATAATTATACACAATTTTATGCTAATCATGCATTAATTTAAATTAATAAGCACATTGTTAAAAATCTGCAGTTTCAGCTTTATAGTCACTCGCTATTATAGAAAACGGTTACTTGAATATATTATGGAATATTCTCATTATTTTTTATCATTCTCATTCTCATTATACCTTAAAAGTAACCACCATGTCAAAAACCAAGTTTTTATACCAACTACACTATATGGCCGAAGGTGACCGGTCACTTGCAATTTTAGACGTTTTGTTAAATATCTAGAAAAATACATGAGGAATTAACCTGAAACTGCAGGTGCGTAAATAGTATAGTATAGGTCATATATTTCCGCGAAGATTTTTTTTCCCAAAAGCCTGTAGGGGACCGTCAGCAAATTGAAAAAGAACGAATATCTTTTGGATAACCCTGTAAAAACGAATGTAGCAAAAGCGTTCAAACTCGAGATTATTAATAAGTGGCTTATTGTAATATACTGTGTTCATTTTTATGAGGATAGCATGTATACTCGTAGAGAAATTAAGGTTTTTATAAAAACAGTCTCAAATTTCACCAAGTTTTTTGCTTATAATTTGCAGAGTTCTTATTATAAAAAAAGTCCTTTTCAGAAAATATGACAAACAACATTGTACATAATACCCCGCAATCAGAATTAAAAAATAATAAAAATTGAATGAAAAATGAATAGGTTTACTAAAAAATGTTTCACTGCGCATGCGCGAATGCAATCAAAATATAATGTGCTTAATGTATTAGCTAATTATATAGAGCAAGTTTTGTGAAAGTCTCAAAATCATAGCGTGAAAACTCTGAAAATTATCGTCAGTAGAATAAGCTCGAAATCCGTTGTTCCCAAAAGGAAGCAAAAAGATGAGGGGTTGTATCCAAATATAGTAGTACATGCAAAATTGTGTACGCTGTCTTGGCACTAATTAACAGATATTTGATACAACCCCTCATCTTTTTGGGGACGACGGATTTCGAGCTTATTCTATCGACGATAATTTACAGAATTTTCATTCTATGATTTTGAGACTATCACAAAACTTGCTCTAAATAATTAGCTAATACATTATACACATTATATTTTGATTGCATTCACGCATGCGCAGTGAAAAATTTTTTAATAAACCTCCTCATTTTTCATCCAATTTTTATTATTTTTCAATTCTGATTGCAGAGTATTATGTACAATGTTGTTTGTCATATTTTCTGAGAAGAACTTTTTTTTATATTAAGAACTCTGCACATTATAAGCAAAAAACTTGGCGAAATATGGGACTGTTTTTATAAAAACCTTAATTTCTCTGCGAGTATACATGCTATCCTCATAAAAAGGAACACAGTATATTACAATAAGCCAGTTATTAATAATCTCGAGTTTGAAGATTTTTGCTACATTAGTTTTTACAGGGTTATCCAAAAGATATTAGTTCCTTTTCAATTTGTTGGCGGTTCCCTATGGGGTTTCGGGGAAAAAAATCTTCGCGGAAATATATGACCTATACTATACTGTTTACACACTTGCAGTTTCAGGTTAATTTCTCACGCATTTTTTTAGATATTTAACAAAACGTCTAAAATCGCAAATGGCCGGTCACCTTTAGCCATATAGTGTATATCGCACGAACCGCAGTTTTAGAACGTTTTTTGCTCTTGCATCCTTTTAATTTCGAAATTTTGGAAAACTGTTCTTGGTGATCATTTACGTTTCTAGGGTAACAGCCATGCCAAACTTAATGTATCTAGCTCTAACAATTCCTAATAAATCATAATTAAGGCTATATAATGCTGCTAGCATTTTGTAGGGATAATACGTAAGTAAAAAAGCGTGCAAAAAGACGTCCGTCTGACATTAGCCTTAGATCGTTTTCAGACTGTTTTCCGCTCATTTCATCCTTTTTAAATTGAATTCTCTTTTTAGGAACCGTTCTTGAGCATTTATACATCCCAAAAGTTATCACCACGCCACATTCTAACCTTCTATACAAAATGTATCACACAAATTGCAATTTTAGAAAGTTTTTTTTTTACTCTTGCACCCTTTAAAATTTCGAATTTTTAAAAAACTGTTCAGGGCATGCATTTAAGTCTCTAAATTAACAACCATGCCAAATTCCATGTTTCTAGCCGTTGTTTTACCGATGTAAAATACAGCTTATGTTGAAACGGAGATAGTCACCATTATTTTGCCATTATTATTAAGGTTCCACTCTACGCTTAAAAAGTAAAATCGGGATTATTATAAGTTCATTCGTGCGTCTTATTTTTCTGGCGGTCAGCGAGGGAGTTGAGGGCACTCGGTGTACCTAAGCGACGTAGAATCTTCCAAGGATTGTCGGTAATGATTTTCGAAAAAATGTGTTCTGTATTTTGCCGAGATATTAATTAAAAACCCATGTAGAAAACGACAGTACGGATCAAAAAAGTGTTGCTACTTTGTGACCTCCTTTCGAAGCGTGCTTGGCTCAGTGCCAAGTTTAAACTTTGTATAAGATCTTTTTTTTAGGTAAGGTGAAACATAGTGATAACCACTTTTTATTCCAACTGAATTCAATTGTTGAAGGCAAATATTAAAAAAATAATTCATATAATAATTCCAAGACATTAAAAGTCAAGTAATTTTGAGACAAAAATTGCTTATAATTCAATAAATAATTCATTTATAAGAAAAAAAAACTTTTCGATTAAAAATCATTTCAATAATTATGTCTGAATATGCTTTTATTTTTAAAAATGAATAGAAAAGTTTCACGTTATTAAGCGTACTTTTTTTTATTCCTTGAAAATTGTCCCCTATTACATGAAATATGATTTACAAGTGACTTTTCGTGAGAATCTCTGCGACCTCTTTCCGAAGCGTGGTTGGTTCTCTACCAAGTTTAAACTTTGTACAAAGTCTGTGTTTTAGAGTGAGAAATATTCAATGGTTTTCATTCCAATAGAATTAAATTATGGCATGTGGTGTATTGTTACATGTACGCAAGTAAATATTATCTTTGAACAGTTCTGATATTTTGTATGGAACCCTTTGTATGAGAGTTAAGTTCGCACACGATCGATTATCTTTTTAAACCCCTACAAAAAAAAAAGGTTACTTTATAATATTAGTACAGGCATGACTTCAATTTGAACCCGGATATTTTTAGAGAACTTTAACAATAATAAAGATGTTTTAACGAAATTTTCAATAGATTTATGTTACTTAATGGCAAATTCGATGTCATGTAAAGTATTGGAAGTGCACAATAAAAAACAATAAAATACCATGTTTAATATCAACTACATTCCAAAATATGGATTACCTAATTGAGCACTAATTGGACGTAAATGATGATAAATTCCACCAATTTTCGTGATGTTGTTACATTTGACAAAAGCATGGTAAGTATATTGAAAATTTTGTTAAAATGGCTTCATTATTATTAAAGTTAAAAATAAGAATTCGAGATTGTCTTGGAATGAAATCCTGTGTATTTTTGGTTGAACAAGTGGATTGGAATTCTGTTATTTTCTATGCAAAAATTATTTGTTGGACTGTACGCTTACAACTCTTAAAGTTTGCCTCATCATCTTTAAACACTTTATATAAATCTAACCTAGTTTGGGGTTATTTCATTGGTGCATTTTATGTTTTCTAACTCTAATACTGTAAACGCTGTTTAAATGAAACACAACCAATGTAATTGCGGGTAAAAAGCATTATGATTTGATTCATTAAAAAGACAGATTATATTAACCGGTGATTCAAAAAACCGGCGAACACCTATATCAAAAAACTCAAAACCCCCCCTAGAACCGAATTCTGGCTGCGCCACTGGTTATACTAGAACTTTCTCAAAGAGTATTCGAAACACATCTGCGGTTTCAAACTGAAAATTTTCTATTACTGTTATGACTGCAGTTTTTAATGAGCACGTGAAAAAGTTTAGTTATATATGCATAGCTTGCTTTATAATCTGCATTCAAGTCTTGAGTCGGTCATTACTGATAATTACAAACAACGAAGTTGGTAGCAATAACTTTCCGAAGGAAGAAACGAGATTTTGGGAATACTGATAGTTTTCGCCGAAAACGAATTTTCGGCGAAACTCAGATTTTGGACCGAAACTTACCAGTATTCCAAAAATCTCGTTTCTTCCTTCGGACATTTCCAACACTTGTCATCGATTTTGAGACCATTTATTGCTATGAACTTCGTTGTTAACGCATAATTAATGAATTTTTATACATATTTAATAAATACGTATAACTAATTAATAATATATTTATGCATGTATTAATTACGTTAATACATAAATTTTAAATAAAATTTTTTTTGGACATATTCTTCATTTTCGGCCGAAAATAGGAAGATCGCCGAAATTCGGTTTCGGTTTTGGTTTCGGCCTTAAAAACCTGTTTCGGTCGATCCTTAATAATAATTCTACATAACATTTCTATAAAAAAAAATATTGGTGTCCGTATAGTTTTTACACAGTCAAAAATAGTTTTTTTTTTTTTTGCATAATTATGATTTTTTCGCAATAAAAAGGACACAAATACATTCTGTTGACTTTTATGTTAGTATTTTCACTTTATGATTAGCATTAAATTACCATTTCGCTTGTCGCATTTTAAATTTATCAAAATTTTTACAATTTTTTGCTGTCCTTAAAGTTTTTACACGCACTGTATTTGCAATTAGCACAATATTTGTATGTGTTTTTGTAAGACTTTTTTTGCAATAAATGCACTTTTCTCCAATAACAAACTGGAATGTCCGAACTGCGTAACGATCGAAACGCCGATTTTATTTTCGGTAAATTTATTTTTAAAGATGATTTGGTGTCCTGAAACGTATAAAAATATATTTATTATAACGTTTTATCGTAAATAATTACCGTGTTTTGTATAAATAAAGTGTATTTAGTACGTGTAATAATATAACTTGACTTGAAGCATGCTCAACTAACGTGTGTAACGATCGACACAAAATGACGACCGCTGCGATCGTTACGAAATTTCGGACATGCTTATTTAAAAGTATGATTTAAAATTAATAGTAAAACTCCTTTTTTTATTTCAAAAGTAATTCTTCAGTGATCTTACGTGTTTTTATGTATTTTGCAAAGTTTTCTTTGTAGCAAATGTACCCCAAAAGATTATTTAATAACAATGTCCAAATCGTGGAACGATCTAAACATTCATAATTTTAATTTTCTAAATACATAAATAAATATATTATAACAGAGTCCACTGTTTTAACATACATCTTAAAACATAAAATAATTATTTTTTTGTTAAATTATTGTACTTGAGTTCATTTTTTTTTAATTCAATATTTAAGAATCCCCTCTCCTTAAAATTCCATTCTTCCTCTTTCTTCGTCACATAAAAATACAAGGAAAATAAAAAGTTTAAGCCACTACGTGCTGTAATTTTGGCAAAAAAAAAATAATTAAAACAGAAATTGATAGTACTCAAGGTATAGAAGACAGCCAGCGAAAACTGTTAAAGGTACTCAAAAGATTCACTTCGTACAAACGACAAACAAATTTGGTACTATTCAAATAAGAAATAGATCTGGTTGTTGCAATCTCTGTAAAAAAAAAAAACATCAAGTATGCATTACCAGTGAAGCTGGGGAAAAAAATATTGTTTCTACAATTAACTCCTTACAGTTAAAAATAGATTGCATAGATAGATTATGTAGCATTTGATTAGATTTGATTAGATTAGATTGTAGCATTTGATCATGCATTGATGTAGCATTTGATTATGTAGCATTTGATTAGATTAGATTGCATGGATTTGCATAGATAGTGTATAGATTTGGTCACCAATATCAAAGCACCAGTCATTGATATTGGTGACTGGTGCTTTGTATTAATTCATGATGAAAACTTATGGCCAGGTATTATTGAAAAGATCAGCATTGATAATGATGAACAAATATTTTCTATAAATTTTTTGACTCCTCAGGCAGACATTGATTTTAACAGGCTTCGTTATCCATCTAAAAAAGACCAAATCCATCTAAAAGAAAATCACCAAATCCACCTCACCCGGTGACAGCAAGAGGAGACTTTTCTTTTGATAAAGAAATTATAGATATGTGCATTAAAAAAATGGCAGTATAACTTGTTTTTTTTTTTTGAGAAAATAAAAGGAATAAATTATACGTTGGATACTTGTAATACAGGGTCATCGAGAAATAATGCCTAGATTTTAAAAAATCATAACATCGAAACCTTTTATGTTAAATGAGTAATTCTTTCACTACACGATAACGAGTGAACGCAAGTTTTAGCTCATCAGAATTCGTTTGCGTGTCTGTGTTATGCGCGGATTAGTTGCGCAGTCGTCAAGGTCAGCAGACGCGCCAGACTGCAGCTGCTCAGTACGATGTTGACCGTGCAACAAAAAGCACAGTGCGTGATTTAGTATGTGGAGTCAAAGTAAACAGTCAGTGTACAGCGGCTTTTTCGGAGCTTTTTCATCGTACTGGGCTGCTGCAGTCTGGCGCGTCAGCTGACCTTGACGACTGCGCAACTAATCCGCGCATAACACAGACACGCACACTAATTCTGGTGAACTAAAACCAAACTTGCGTTCACCAGTTATCGTGTAGTGAAAAAATTACTCATTTAACATAAAAGGTTTCGATGTTATGATTTTTTAAAATCTAGGCATTATTTTTCGATGACCCTGTATTATGTAAAGGCATGTTTTTTGCATAATGTGTAATTCCTATAAAATTAAGATATTACTTCTAAAAAAGTAGTAAATATTTTAATATCAAAGTTTAACATTTGATTTTATTATTATTATTACTATATAACAAATAGTTAATTGTATATGTATAATATGCATATATGTATATATACATATGTATATACATAATAATTACACATACAATTATAGAACAAATTTACTACATTCATAGTTTTAAGAATTTTTTAAATACTAAGCACAACTTATTTATGGAAAGGTCAAAACTGTGTAACATACATCTAAGCAATGTCCAAAATCTGTAACCTACATGCCAGAAATGTCCAAAATTTGTAACCAACAGATCTACTAATTAAATGCTTTAATAATTAACTTTCCAGAATAGTAGTTGTCTTTTAATATTTGTGTATAATTTTGTAGACTTATATACTATACTGTAAAAAAAAAATTGGCCTTAAATTTGAAAATTTTAAAAATTACTTACAGTTAACGTTTAATGATTCCACATTTTGATAATCTCCCTTATGCGTTGTTCATTCTGTTCAGTTGTCTTTCGTAAATTGTAGTGTTTCTCTTTCGATTTTCTGTTTATTTGTATGTGTGATATTTTTTTTTTTTTTTTTTTTTTTTTTTTTTTGCCCTTTATTGAAATGTAGCAATAGTTCGAAAAACTTACGAACTTTACACATTTACTTTTTGCTTACTTCGAAACATTTTTTCTGTTTGTATAGTATAAATAAACCTATATTTCATATCCTTTCTTTACATGTAATTAAATAATCCCCATGCAATTAAAAATAATTACATAAACTGGGTGGAACATGATATTATAAAAGAATAAGAATTTAACATGTTTGCAGATTTCTGGAAGTGGTCAGGTATAAATAACAAATTTGACATTTTAAAATATTTTTAGTGAAATGAAAGTCACGAAATGTTATCATGAGGTGTATTTAGAATCCATAGTTATATTTTATGTAAGAAGAAATTTTAAAATAAGAAAATTAATCTTCAAATCATTTTAAAATGTTATTAATAATTTTCTACTGCATTATGCAATATCGCATCGGGCTCTGATTACACAAAATAGCCCGGGTTCGGCTCTGAGAAGAGACTGAGCTTATCTCTATTCCACGCATGTCAAGGGAAAATGTAATTCTTCAATCGCAGAGGTAGCAAACATTTAAATATTTACTAAACATCTGACTTGTGTGCTTGACATCAGGTGACCGCTTATAAGCCATCTTCAATATACAAGGACGCGATAGCCACAAGGAAATTTAATACGCCAGAGAATTAAAACCGGGAGCTCCATAAAGAGTGTGCAACTGGGCCAGCGGGAGTCAAACCCACAGCCCACATACGCTCTCAAGCGACTAACGGTGTCGTGCCTTAACCACTCAGCCACGGTGGCCCGTAACAAACGTTAAATTTTTTGTTCATTATAAAATAGCAATCGCCGTGTCATAATGATTCCAGTCCGTCATCATGTCTCCAATCGCCTATAAAGTTATAAAAAACGCTCGTGTGCACGGCGCCTTTCTGGTTCTAGTAGTACATTTCATTAAAATGGTATGAATATTTACTATTTCAAAAATTTATAATTTCTGAAATTCGTTTTCATATTCTCCGCCTGTAATGCTTTTTCATATCGCAACTCCCGATCCACGGATAGAGTTCTTAAAAGAAACAAAAATATTCTGCTCCGATGGAAATGAAAAAACAAAGATTATTCGCGATTAGACGCCCCCTAGAATAGGTACTCCCTAATATATATCTAGGGAGCGTTGGACGAATTTGTTAACATTAAAAATAGTAGAATAATATCTCAAACTCTATTGTTATACAATTCTATTGTTGTAAATAAAATATTAAAAATGCATGTTGAATTGATGAGTTACGTAAATGAATAGTGCGAATGCCATAAAGCAAATTTCACTAGTTAACAAAAAACATTTTACCAATTTCATTGTAAAATAAAACAGTTAACAATATCTATTTTTTAAATCACGAATCCCTTTTTCATTTAAGATATTCTTTCGTCGTCACAAACAACAGCTAAAAAAAGATATTTTTCGATATTCTAGAACAGAATTATTCAGAACATTTTTGAATGTGTGAATTAATAGAGTTTTGTTTATGGAATCTAATGGAATAGCCACTGATTTCTTCGAAAACTATAAAATGCCTGCTTCTATTTTGCTAGCACGAGTTGAGAAATGCATTTTCTTCCTTTTGTTAAATTAAAACAACATTCGGGAATATATTCATTACTAGTTGTTACCCATAACTTCGTTCAGGTAAGTTTTAAAGAAGAGTTAATGCATACATTAATCAAGCAAATTCAATCTCCGATAATTAAAAACATATACAAGTAAGTAACCCTTTGTCATTTTTTACATTACATTTTGCGTATTTATGTTTTTTATATAAGATCATTTCCAGCCCTTTTATGGGTTTGAAATTTCATATAGTTTACCTAAGATTAAGTGCCTTAAGAAGGCTGTTCAGTCACGCGAAGACATTCACAAGCTAATGCTAAACCTATGGGAGCATTCTTTTCAAATTTCTGTATATTTAAAATGAATTTGTATATTTTAAAAAATTTCATAGAATAGCTGAGGTCGATCTCAAACGGGCCCTTTTTTACTTTTTCGATTTTAGATGCAGATTTTTTTTAACAGCGGTACTTTCATTTTCGGAACCGGTTTCTTTTAAGCTACATATTTAAATATAAATAGTATTAAAGAGTATTATTTATAAAGAGTTATAAATACTTATATTAGACGAGACGGATCAAGAAATTTGCCTATTTTTTTTATATCAGTTGCAACAATTTGTTAGGGTATTTTGAATTTTTATTCCATGATTTTGACAATAAAATGATCTTCTAATCAGCAGTTAAACATAAGTTCTGAAATTGAGTTTTACAATTTTTCTTAAGATTTTAAGCAGATTAATATTTCATGTCTGTAGGTGATGTTGTGAAACGTTTTTTAAGGTACAAAACACTTTGTTTAAAAGTGGTCTACAGATTGTGAAATGAAATGAATTGAAAGGAATCGAGCAAACGACATGAACATGATGACGCGTATGACATTAACAGGGTCATGCAAATATTCTCCTGATTAATATCCTGTAGTTATACCAACGGTATTGGATGCCGGAAGATGTGTTTACTTTCCATTTGAACCTGGTAGGGCCTACATCCCTCGAGTTGATAATCTGCCGTCAAAAATGAACCCAACCCCATTTGAGACTGATAAGCACATTAAAAAAAAAGTAGTTTGAAAATAATCCTGCTGGATCTTTCTGTCATATTTTGTAGGTGTGAGTATTTTCGTCTTGTACTCAGATGTCAGCTAATATAACATACGCCATATGTTCATAATCAGCGATCCGTTTAGAAAGAAACTGGGTCATTTAAAGGACCCTTAACAAAAATTTTCATCTCAAATCTGAGCCCTTCACAAGATTCTTTGTCTTAAAAAGAGGACTTTAAAATTTTTTTTCTATCTCTAAGCTGAACCTTTCACAAATTTAATCATTTAAAAGATAAAATATGATCTTTCACTTTCACATATATAAAGAAAATATATGTATTTTACATAAATATATATGTATCTTCTTAAAAATGTATAAACAAGAACCTGAATGTAAAGGTCCTTTCAAATTCACAAAATTACGACTAGATTTTTCGCAAAATGTAAAACACTGTTTACAATTTCCCAAAAACAGGAACCTGGCAAAAAAAAGCTGGATAGACCCTTGATAATGTATAATTTACAGACATGCAAAATAGGAATACACACCTAATTCTGCCTCCAATAATCTTGTAAAATGACAGCAATCCTATTGATAAGAGTTTTTAACTGGAAACTTACATGGGTCAAAGAAATATAAACTGGGATGTCATTTCAACTCGCGCTGAGAATGTGACAGCGCGGATTAAGAACGTGGATGGTCGGAACGTCAAGTGACTAACCCATCACTCGGTGGCCAATTCAAATGGATTTTTCAGTCAACATCAGGGTAAATGAGATAAAAGATCAATTTTGATGCGCAAAGAAATAATTATCAAATTTCTTGCACGGGAATATGCAAAACATATCGACATCTTACGCATACTTAAAGCTTAGCTCCCAGACAACTCTCTTAACAAAACTCAGATTTATAAATGGCATGAAAGTTCATGAAAAGACAAGGAGCTGTTGAAAACAAAGCCTATGAGTGGCATCTTTAGAGCTGATGAAAATAGTTTTAATGTTTGCAGCTTCGTACTAATGCAGCCTATTACTGCCTAGATACTACTACTTTAACTAGATGAGACAAAACTGTCATGTCGATGCGAAAATTGGGCGATTTCAGATTTTTAAAAACTTTGTTCTCCTCTATGAAAATGCCCTACCCTATGCGGCAATTTTAACTGGAGAAAAAGTGAAAGAAATGCTCTGAAAAACTTTAGAACTTAGAACATTCTGCGTATAGTCCAGACTTCTCAGTCTGCAACTATCACACATTTGTGTCACAAACAATACATTTAGAGATCATTGATTAGAGGGCGATGTAGCCATAGCCATGTGCATCATTTGTGTGCATTTAGTTTGACAATCAGCATTCTTCATTTTTCGACAATTGAATAAATAAAAATACCTACGGAAAAATAGGTTTTGAATTGATGCGATTATGCAGAAAAGTATTCTTTTATCACCAAATCTTATTTCAATAAATTTATATTTCTCTTATATTTTGATTCTCGTGTGTATTTAATTATTTTAAAGTTACATTTTTGAAATATTTTATTATTTACTGATAAAAGAAATTTTGAAACTTATTTTGTATTGTAGAAAAGAAAATTTGAAATAACTTTTTCTACAATATGAATAAAAATATTACTGTAAAAGTTCTTTCGTTATTCATAGAGGATTCTTTGCGTGACCTCATAAAAGAAATCTTTAAAAAGGCAAAGAATTTCCCGCCTTTGTCAGATGCATGTTTATAAAACTATTATTGAAAAACTTTTTTAAAAGACTCTCTTTCAAACAAGATTTATAAAAGAATTCTTGTCACAAACTTTGTATGTTTTTTCCTAAACTTCTATAAATACTTTAGTCAGTTTCATTTTAGAGCAAATTCCAATGAATCCAAAGAGAAATATTTTAGCGTTCACGTGTTTCCGTCAAAAGTTTATATATTTATTGTTAGATGGGATTAAGATTTATATAAGTGAAATTCAGATATCTAGATTTAAAAAGGCACTTTTTATGTGTTTTCATATAAACAAAGTTCAATCTTTTCTATTTTAAACAAGTTGGAAATTGCTCGTCAAACGTGGCAAATGAGGTGCGTTCGTACTATAACTAGTTTTATAATTATTTTTTGCACCCCATATTGTACTGAATGTATATTTTTTGCAGTTCATAAAGTGCATAGTCTGTAACATCATAAAAATGCACTTCCAATATTTTTTTTCCCATTCCCCGTAATGTAACGGAACACTTTTGACTGTCCTGTAATTAAACTATACATCCGATTTTCCTAAAATTTGAAATGGCTCGACAAAATTTTGCAACAATTATATCTTTAAAATTTCAGACCATTCGGAAGGCTGTAACATTATTAAAATGCACTTGTAATAATTTTTCCCATTGGCCGTAATGTAAAGAAAAACTTTTGACTGTCCCTGTAATTAAACTATACATCCGATTTTCATAAAATTTGAAATGGCTCGACAAAATTTTGCAACAATCATATATTAAAATTTTCAGACCATTCGGTTGGGTAGTTTTTGCTCTGTTATATGCGGACAGACAGACGGACGGACGGTCAGACGGACGGACTGAACGACGACTATAGGTGCTACGTATTTATATAATTACGAACGCACCTAAAAAGATGTAGTGGAGACTAGGGAGGGTTGACCATACGGTAGACTTGACCCACCCATGAGTTTTCATATTTAAAAGAATTTCAGAGATTCATCAATAGGCGTAAACCAAAGCTACTGGAATACTCAAACAACAACCTTTGTTTCATACAGATAATCGAAATAGGTGTGGAAAAAATCAATTGTGAAGCGTTTTCAACCTAAAAGTTGTGTTTTTTAGAAATACTTTGTAAGATTTTTTAGATAAAATATATCATAGAAATTTAAGTAAGTAGGTTTTAAGTAATGCAGAAATATTGAGCTTTCATTCTAGGCATAAAGATTGTACAGTAAGTTATGCTTAACATAACAATGTGCTATTTTTTAGAAAAGGGCTATGTGGGGAGGCTTGACCCAGTCAATGTGAGGGAGGGTTGGCCAGATGCTCAAGGATCCCTTAATTAAGTGATTAAGGAAATCTTTTAATATACACTGTGCATAAAGAAAGATTAATGTATATATATATAAAAGAATGTAAATTTATTCTGTAAATCTACAGTAAAATGGATTGATGGAAAAGAAAATGTTTAAAAATGATTAACCCCTTAACGATCGCATTAAATTACGGTTTAAAAATTCAAACTGCTTATTGGCACCACTTTTTTGAATAAGAAATATTCCCCTTATTTAATAACAGGTAAAATTATACCATAATAAACCCAATTACACAATTTTATAAAACTGGAGGGAATCAAACAATCTGAATAAAAGACACAGTCCGTGAATATCACGGACTTAAGGGGGTTAAGGGATTCAAGAAAAATGTGAAAAATGGCTATACTATCCACTGCAAGAAAATATTTTATGAAATGTAAATGGGAAAGTTGATAAGAACTTTTTTTCCATTTAAATGTTACTTACAAGAGATAAATATAAACAGTGGAAAAGACTAAAAAGTGTGAAATCAGCAGCCTTAACCCTTTCAGGATTCGTACGGGTACCGTTATTTTCAAGGCGATATATGTATCAGTATTTTTTATAGAAAAATAAATCTAGTTTAAATGGACGAAACTTTCCCTTATTTTAGGAGAGTGTTTCCATATGAAAATACTGGTACCGAAGAATTTCTTAGTCTAGAAATTCAAGGACACGTACGGACCTTGCCTTTCAGGGGCAGGGATATGTTTATGAAACCAATTAATTTTAATTCCCAAACGCCACAATGGCACCAGAATTTTGCTAAAATATTTTCCGTTTAATATGCATGTGAAATATAGTCTTATTTCCAAATAATTTTTTTTCGTAAATGCCGATATCAATCATTTATTTCAACATTTTAGTACTGAAAGTATTTTGCCCATGAAAGGCTTAAAATATGTTAATTATAAGTTAAGTACTCATGCAGTTGTAAAACAACATAGCATTGATCAAAAAACTTTAGGAAGGTATGTAGACAAATCTCACCAAGATGAATACAGTGAGATGAAGCCAAACTATGTAACAACTGGAGTTGTCAGGTCGAGTATCGCAAAAAGTAGGACAAGGAGATAAAAAAAAGCGGGACTGTAACTTCTAAATCTGGACATAATAATACATGAAATCCCATGAAAACGGAACCTGTCTCTAACGGAATATTGTCTTAAATGTTAAAATTTCATTTTCCCTGCTGTACAGTTGTACCTGCTGAGACAAAATTATGCTTAAAACAAATTTTTTCTCATCTGACTTGCGATTGCGTCTTAACAGGTTTGTTTAAGCATCATGTGATAAGTATTTTATTATTATATTATTAAAAATATTTTTTATAATAATTAAAGCATGTGGCATAAAGTTATTTAGCTTTTTTTTAATGATTTTATTTCTCTTCGCAAATATTTCAATATAAAACAAAGTGGGTCAAGCCTCCCATATGCGGGGAGCCTTGACCCATTATTTTCTTATGATTAAAATCAATTTTATTTTGATAACTGATTTTATAACGAATAAAATGATATATAAAACTTTATTCTACCTTCAATATTTTAAAAATAAAAATTCATCTCGTAAAAAGTGGATCAACCCTCCCTAGTCTCCCCTATCTGATACAAATGATAACCTCTATACATCAGCATCCAAATATAGATTTATCGAATAATTAAAAATCATTAAGGAATTTTTAACGTTTCCTTTTAATAATAAATCTTTCACATCGTTACATGTTACTACAGTTAAATTTTGTTCATATGAGATCAAACTGATTATTAAATTCCTCGTATTTGATGTTACTTGTAACACCAGTGAACCGAATAAAAATCTTAAAATAATACAGCTATAATTAAATTAATTAATAAAACTACAATTGAAATTAATTTCTCTAATTATCTTAATTTTAAAATTATCTGATCAGTTACTATGGAATACTATTATCTTTACACCGTAGACAATAAAAGAACACACGCGAATCATGGTAATTTTAATTTTACATCAAATTTTTCATCTTAATTCACATTAATTTCACATTAACTTTTCATCTATTTAAAAAGAAATCGGTGAGTTTTGATTGTTTGATCAGTGTTTGTGAATTTTGTATACCTCAATGTAAAACGCTGAGGTGATTTGTAAAGTTTTATAATGTGATTACATGTCATAAAATCACGTTTAGTTAAAATTATTTAAGGCATCTTAAGCGTCATCATAACTTACAATGTTTCAAGAGAATTTTTACATTCATTGTCATAGTATCTAATTTGTTCTCAAGGAATTAATAACTTCTATATTTTAACAAAGTATCTATTCTATCGTTGAGGATAGTTGCCTATTTCCCCAATGTCATAAAATATCCAAATGAAATGGACAGACGTTTTGCTCTGTAATCCTTCCTTTTGCTGCTTATAAAAAAGAGAGAAGATATGGATATGGAAATGGTGAACCATTATTGAAATGCAATTTGCTAGCCTTAACCGTACTAACGCTTTAGCTGTACTCTTATTAAACAAGTTAGACTGGATATATTTTTTAAATAAAATCTTTAAATGTGCTATTTTTTTAAAACAAAAGGCGGGAATAATGTTACAGTTGTCACCGCACATAGCTGTAACTTTAAACAATAGCATCTTTATAAATACAACAAGAACTAAAAGTTGTGTATCAAGCTTTTGTGTGTCCCTGTAAACGAAATATAAATGCTACACACTTCATTTTCAATACCGAACTTTATTTTAAAATTCAATAAATAGGAAAATTATATAGGATCCAAGTAAATTTACGAGAGTTACAGCGCTTACAGGCGGCAGACAGACAAACCGAATTTAGAAACACTTTTTAACTATGTTTGAAAATTTTAAAAAGGAAATCGATTACATTATTTGGTGTCAAAAACAAATGGCAATACCTCTGACAATTATCTTATCATGATCGCATACGTATATATTATATTTTTAGCGTAATTAATGTCACGAGTTTTGTTTTCTAGATTCAAATAATTTTGCGATTTCTCTATATAATACCTTACCACTAACTACCTTTAAGAATACAGCCATATACTATCCTAATTTCCTTGTCGTTTAATTATAACATAATAAACCAGAATTTTGATCCAGACACAGTCGACGTATGGATCAAAATCCTGATTTATTACTGTTTTATTACCTGTTTTATTACTTTATCCTGTGTCACAGGATAAAGCCTCGGAACGTATTTCAATGACTGCGAAGTGAATTTGCTCTATCCATGCAATATAAACTTGGAACTTTTTGAGATCCATAGTACTAACATCTGCCGATATTATTATAACGGCTTTACCGTTATATATTCATTATTCCTCCTTTCCCCTCAAAAAATCAACTTTTAACTTTACTGGTTTATTATAAATTGTCATTATTCTCCCCCCCCCCCCTTCAAATAAAATATTTAGTTTAAATTTGACATTTTAGAGTTAATTTCATATGTCTTTATTCATTCTCTTCCCCCCCCCCCCCTCTCACTACTGTAAGTTTCGCTTTTACTTTTTAAAGTTCTTTTCAAATGCAGACATCATTTATCTCGGTTCCTTTTTCTGTCTTTCAAATTCACACGATAGAAAAAGATCTTAACCGCAATTATTTTCCATTGAAATAAAGTAGAAGAATAAAATACAAATGAATCTCTTTTCGCTTTGCAGCCGACGTTATCTAATGCATATTTTCCCAGCCTCTGGGCGTGCATTAGTATTCAATTCTCACCCTTGTACTCTGTCGGATACAAACCATATGCCCATTGCTGACTAATTTGCATCTGCAGTTAGATCTGTAACGTGCATATAAAAATCACGTGTTCCTTTCTTTAACCACTTTTCCTTACCGCAAGAATGTTAAGATACGTGTAACCATATAGCCGCGCCATGGCGTAAGTTGAATTCTATGTAATACTTCGGGATGCTTATGATTCCTTTGTCCACGCCACCAATATTCATCGCCAATACAGTACAGATGTTGCTATTCATCTCGCCAATGAGTGAGTGATTGTAATGAATATCTGACCACTACTGCCTCTGAACTTGAGTGTGAGAGACCTCTGCTCGCTGCCCTTCGGGGTCGCCCCCGTCGGGCAGCCTTCCGTTTGACTTCTCCCGTCCCATTGTACCATCATGGCCCTTCTCTTAAAAAGTTTCATAATAAAGAAGTAATTCCTCGAAATCCTCGTGTTGGAGTTTTTTTTCATTCATCCATGAACCTGGATTCTCTAATCTAATTAAATCTCCTCTATACAAATTGGCGCCGTTGCCCAGATTTTTTTCTCCAACAGTAATTAAAAAATATATATATATATATACGAGGAGAAGTATCGTTCCTTCCGTATCATCCTGTACCAGCGACGCGAAAGGATGTCCGTAGATCTTTTTCCCACGGGAGTTCCGGCTGCCCTACTCGGGTTCGCTCGCCGATGTCAACTTCAGGGGATTTCCCTTTCTCGCTACCCCAACGGATTTGGAGAGTGCCTCTTTCTTCCGGACTTTACACTAGCCTGACGAGAAGCAAGATTTTGGCTGCGGTGCTCCAACGGGGTCATCGAACGACGTCGCCTCCTCCAGCAGTTCTTTTTCTACGAAATATCACACCTGCATCACTTGTTTCCCTGCGTGAAGTTGTGGCTTCGTCAAACAAAAATCAAGACAGTTTCTGTTTTTTTGTGCGCGATCTTCAACCTTCAAGCAAACGTGTTCGCGCTACCAGTGTGAGTGAAAATAGTTTTAGTGTGAAATGTTTTGTGAAAAGAAAAAGTGCCTTCAGTTAAAGGTCCTCGATGTTTTTTTCCGTTTGATCTACAGCTTAAGTTCTGTATGATCCTCATTTATACAAAAAGTCGGATCACATTCTATATAAAACATCACCGAGTTGTTTCTAAGATTCATCTGCTACACCTGTGTTTTTTTAAATTGTGTTCAACTTCAAAGATGCAAGACCACGGTTTGTGAAATGTGTTTAATTTTTAAAAAAAAGGCTGTGCAGTGATCAAAATATTTTTCTTCCCAGTGTTTACGCCGTTTGTGTTTCATGTGGTAAGGTGCACCGATCCAAATCGTGTAAAAAAAATATTATTCTGTGAACTAGCTCTATTTAAAGTAAATCATAACAAATCTGCATCTACGTCATTACTTTTCAGTTTTCTTTCAAGATATGTCTTCAAAAATTTATTAGGTGCTCTTGCAAAGAAAACATGCAATAGCAATTTGTCATAAAAGAATAATGGAAGCATGAAAACAGAACGTTAATTATATTTACTCGTTTTCAGTTCGTTACTGAAATCATTTTAATTTTAATTTAAAAAAATAGAAGGCGTTGTTTTTTCATATCGCTCTGTTTTCGTGCTCAAAGATAAAGCTGTATGCTATCTACAAAATGTGACATAATGGATTTTGTACGTTTACAGTGAAAGAGAAAATTTTCTCACGTTATATCAAAAACAAAAAGAATTCATAAAGCCACAAACACTTTGCATGTAAGTATGAACAGGGAATACTTTTACATTAAATTATTTACTCTAAATTGTTATAACCTTTTTTTTTCTTTCTTTTCAATATCAGTAAATATTATCAGTTTCTATTCATGTTATGGTTCCCTATTCATACTTGTACTTTTACCATTTGGATTTTCATAAGTTTGTTGATTAGCCAGCTTGAACGAAGAAATCACTTCTGAACTATTTTTTATAATATTTTTAACAGTGATAGCATATTAGCTCCTTATCATCTTCTTCCAAGCTGCGTTTGTTTGTTTGTTTGTTTGTTTTAAGTACTTTTTGCAGTTAAAATGATAAAAGTATTATACTTTTATTATTTCACTTATAATGTTTTTATGGTTAAATCATGACATACGTATATTTTTTCTCTTACGTGAATTTACATAAACATGCTATGTTTCCTTTTTCGTAAAAATGATTTTTATCCAGTCAAAAATCTAGAGTTTAACCTTTTAGCCCCACTGGCGTACTTTGAAAGTACACTTATTCTGCCGATAGGCAACAAAAAAAAGTTCTCTGCTCCAAGTTTTGCAGTATTTGATATTTTTATATAAATATGTGCATATTTCGCTCACAACATTTGCACATTTTCACTTGTGTGTGACATTTGCACAATTATTCTCAGCATGTGTTGCTCGACGCTGACCTTGTTTGTTTTTGTTTTTTTTTTGTATTTTTAACCTGAATTACAATTTAATTACCTTTTTTTTTTTATTATTGAATTTCGGAAACCTTAATCCAACTGGATGTTGACAGAAATTTAACTTTCAGAAATGTTGTGATTGATACACTCATATTATTTTTATACTCCCTCCCCCCCCCCCCCCCCGTCCTTTTTCCGTTTTGTGTATAATTTATTTATGCAACTTATTGTGTTTTATTTTATGTGCATGCATTTCATTTCTGATAACTAGAGTTTTTGCATACATACACCTTTTTGAAATACTAGTATTATTTATTTTGCATTATTTGTGTTGTTCTCTCAAAAAAAAAAAAAAAAAAAAAAAAAAGAATTCCTTCTTTTTTTCCATTTTGGCGGTCAAAAAAAAAAAAAGTAAACAACAGAAATTATATAAACGCGAGATAAAAAAAAAAGAGGATTTTGCAGATAACAGACACTTCACCAGGCTAATTTTAAAATATGGCAGCTAATGATGAAAATGCTATTTGTGACTTTAATCACCCCATTTCTGTATCTCCATGGGTAGATTATTTTGAGGAGATATTATTTAGATATTCGGATTCCATTAATATGGAAGCCACATCTATTCAAAATTCACTTAAGACCGAAAATGCTGCATCCATATCTGAAAATATTGTAGATTTCCTTCAGATCATTAAATTCAATTTTCATGTGCTTAAACTAAACTTTAATGTTCTAAAGGATGAGTATTCCAAATTAAAACAGGATAAAGATAATTTATTTCTTGTAAATCAGAAACTTATAGAGAGATTACATGAAATCACAGGCAAACAGAAAAATAAGAAGCTTACTAAATGTAGTAAGACTATGGTTGATCAGGTGGTAGATGCCAAAAACAAACTCCCTCCATCTGCCCTAGATAAATCTACACAAACTATCCCCTCTTATATGTGTAAACAAGAAAAGTTACCACAACTAGAAAATCATAAAAAAGACACATATCTTAGCTCCGACCTACACACTCAAGGTAAGCACAATAAAATATTTACAGATATTAGCGAGTCCTCTCTAAAGTCCTTATCCCCTGCTAAACTTAATGTAACTAAACCTATTCGTGTTATTATTTTTAACCTCCCTGAAAATTTAAATATTCCTGATATCTTGTTTGGTATCTCAGATTTAATCCATATACCTGAACCTGATTTTCACTTTGTTAAAAAGTACAAGCTCCTACATATTAAGTCCTTTAATTGGATCTTTGAGCTTGCACCACAGGATGCTAGGCAATTATTAATGCATAAGGAAATTATGATACAATCAAAACCGTACCCTGTTAAACCATATATAAATGTTAAACGTTGTTTTAAGTGCCAGGTATACAATGATCATATTGCAATTTCCTGTCAGAATGACATTAGATGCTCGGTGTGTGCCTTGCCACACATGGACCCTCAGTGTAGAAATCCTCCAAAATGCATTAATTGCATTAGAAATAATGATAGCAATAACACCAACTTTGACATTTTCCACAGTGCTTTTGCACCTTATTGTCCATCATTAAAAAAATTCATCAAGCAAATGCGAGAAAAAGTATACAACTGCAATACATTCCCATAAACATCTCATACAGCTTCCTTTTTGAAAAAAAAAAACAAAAACAATGTAACATACATTTTACATTTTTCGTTTTTTATTTAACACACATTACTGTGAAGGAGTTACTATCTACAGCATTCCTTTTAAAATTTTTATTTTCCTATACATTTACATACATATGTCAGTTTTCGACAGCATTATTCATACTGGTTTGAAGTTTGAAATTAACTTAATTCTTTCAAGATTTTTTTTTATAAACACAAGTGTACAGTAAGTTGCTTTTTCATTTGATTATTTAGCCGGCAAATAGTTAAATGAATCTCGAAATGGATCATTTGTGAAAATTTTTCTGATGCGGGTCATCAGACGTTGGTATTTTCACATTTGAGGTAGATGTTACTGAAAGAGTACACATTAATTCAACTTTAAAAAAATTCATCATTACACTAGTTAAATTTGTAGATTTATTTTTTTTAGAAATTTGGATATAATTTCACTTGTTAGTTAGTTAAGTTAAGACTTAGTTAAGTTTATTTAGTTACATTTCATCACACAAGTAGCGTTTCCTGGTTACATTTTATCCTTTTTTCACTTTCCTTTATTTAAAAGCACAATTTTTTTTTGGTTTATTTGTTTTAACTTTAGGCGATGCATTTTTGTACTTGTGATACAATGCTCTTGGTTCCATATGTACACAATGAGTTTGTGTTCATAGGTTATACAACTGAGTTCATAGGTTATACAACTGAGTTCATAGGTTACACAACTGAGTTCATAGGTTACACAACTGAGTTCATAGGTTACACAACTGAGTTCATAGGTTACACAACTGAGTTCATAGTTCACTGAGTTCATAGAAAATACACTTTACACGAGTTCATAGATAAAACACTTTACACGAGTTCATAGTTCATTGAGTTCATAAAAAAACACTTTTACACGAGTTCATAGCATTGTCAATTCTTTGTGTACTTCAGGGACCAATTGCACTATCATTTTTCTTTCATGAGAATACTTAGTTCATAGAATTTTTCCTTACACATATTAGTTCATTGTAAGTTTTTTTTTTCACACATTTGAGTTCATCGTATTACTTTTATACTTTAAGTCAGTGAAATACTTGCTCATAATTTGTTCATTGAGGTACTTAGACTGCTGTGTTCACAAACATACATCTAAGTCGTTAAAATTTTCCTTTTTTTTTCACTGACATACACTGTTTTAGTTCATAGTGAAATACTTTTTCTTTGATTCATTCATTGAAATACACATTTTTTTTCTTTGGTTCATAGAGATACACTTACAATTTAGTTCATTGATATTACAATTTAGTTCATTGATATTACAACTGAGTTCATTGATATTTTGTTTGGTAAAAAAAAAAAAAAAAAAAAAAAAAAAAAAAAAAAAAACACATTATACGCAATTTAAAATATTTTGTTTCTAGGTTTCAACGTTACACATTAAGATATTCCTTTTTGTTTCCATTATACCAGGAACTACTTTTGACCTCACATGATATGCACAAATTAAACATTTATTAAAAGGTTAAGTTTTAACACATTCTTAATTTTTCCATTATTATTATATTTCTTTTATGCCATGACATTTCATGTCACCATCACTTTGTTTCACAACAAAGAATGCCCAGTTTACAGGATGCTACCCCTTCACATGCATTTTCTTTACATTTCAAACTTATGATGTTTTTATTGTTTTCAGCACTTGTTTTGGTTTTCTACATGGACATAATTACACGTTTTCTATTAAATTTGGAGATTAAATAAAATCTCTGGCTAAGCTTCACTTAGACAATACACACGTCTAAGATATTATGTCGTTCTTGTAATAACATAACTTCACAATAACAAAAAAAAGTTTTTTTTTTCGTTTTTAGCATTAGTAACCTAGTGCAGCTACACTAAATGTTTAAAACATTAGTTAAGGTCATACAATACACATACAGTTCAGATCCGACTCGATACATTGTAAGGAATACAAAGGTAGAATTTACTAAAAAAAAATTGTGGTTGTTATACTTACCCGATCATGTCACCAGTCTCTCCACACACTCGGATTGTCCTTTTACCGTTGATATGTGAGATATTTATCTCAGTTTTTTTTTTATTATTTTTAATTTATCCCCTCTGAAGTTTTGTTCCCGTTCAAAATTTTTGCCCTAAGGGTCCAAACTTCATTGTGTAGAGAGACAAAACCCTTGAATTGTTGTTTCAATTCAATAAACAAAACTTTTTATATGATACATTGACGCATGCTCCTTTGAAGATCAATGTGATCTTTGGGGAGCAGGGACCTAGGTATCACTTGGTGTCTGGGTCTCATAACTCCCTCCCCCCCCCCTAGGGCTGATGTTCTAAACTGACGCCATCACACTTGTTTATTAACAAGATTAAGGGCTACACCCATTCATAGGCATGCTATATGCATCCCGTTCTTTTGTAGTCCTGTGCGGTGTGCACGAAAACCAATTTTCTACTCTTTTTATTTTTTATATTTTTTTTCATTTAGCTTCTATTCACAGACATGCATATGTCATTTATTTTCTATTTCATTTTAAAGTAGTATCTGTGTATTTTGTTGCTTGCACTTATATTATATTATTTTTATTTTGAGAAGATATTATAACAGGTTACTAAAAAAAAAAAAAAAATATTTACTTCTCTTATTCTGGTCATGAAAAATGCTGGTACCAGCCTCTTAATCAAATACTAAAAAGATATTTAAAAAGGATCCTGTCAAATCAAAAATTATTATTTGCAGTTTCTGGTGACTGTAAAGACTAATGAATACCATGAAATGAATAAAAATAAAAAGGCGCCATTTATCATGACCTGAAAAGTTTTGCTTTATGCAAACATTTAAAGAATTGCAAGCACACAGTTATATGTTATATATATATATGGAGGCTTATCTTTCTTATTATGTTATATCTGTTTTAAATACTTATATGTATGGGGTGGACAAAGTAATCTTCATATATAAAAAAAAAACTGTTCTTCAAGATTCACAGTTTTTTTTTCTGGTGGTAATGGGTGATATATATAACGGCTTTACCGTTATATATTCATTATTCCTCCTTTCCCCTCAAAAAATCAACTTTTAACTTTACTGGTTTATTATAAATTGTCATTATTCTCCCCCCCCCCTTCAAATAAAATATTTAGTTTAAATTTGACATTTTAGAGTTAATTTCATATGTCTTTATTCATTCTCTTCCCCCCCCCTCTCACTACTGTAAGTTTCGCTTTTACTTTTTAAAGTTCTTTTCAAATGCAGACATCATTTATCTCGGTTCCTTTTTCTGTCTTTCAAATTCACACGATAGAAAAAGATCTTAACCGCAATTATTTTCCATTGAAATAAAGTAGAAGAATAAAATACAAATGAATCTCTTTTCGCTTTGCAGCCGACGTTATCTAATGCATATTTTCCCAGCCTCTGGGCGTGCATTAGTATTCAATTCTCACCCTTGTACTCTGTCGGATACAAACCATATGCCCATTGCTGACTAATTTGCAGCTGCAGTTAGATCTGTAACGTGCATATAAAAATCACGTGTTCCTTTCTTTAACCACTTTTCCTTACCGCAAGAATGTTAAGATACGTGTAACCATATAGCCGCGCCATGGCGTAAGTTGAATTCTATGTAATACTTCGGGATGCTTATGATTCCTTTGTCCACGCCACCAATATTCATCGCCAATACAGTACAGATGTTGCTATTCATCTCGCCAATGAGTGAGTGATTGTAATGAATATCTGACCACTACTGCCTCTGAACTTGAGTGTGAGAGACCTCTGCTCGCTGCCCTTCGGGGTCGCCCCCGTCGGGCAGCCTTCCGTTTGACTTCTCCCGTCCCATTGTACCATCATGGCCCTTCTCTTAAAAAGTTTCATAATAAAGACGTAAGTCCTCGAAATCCTCGTGTTGGAGTTTTTTTTCATTCATCCATGAACCTGGATTCTCTAATCTAATTAAATCTCCTCTATACAAATAACTGTACCTGAGAACCAAACTATCAAATAAATAATAGTATAAGTCCAAAAATGACAAATTTTATCTTAACAGCTTATTATACTTTCGAGCCAAACTATTTCTATGCTTGTATTACATATATTTGTATTATAAGATAAATATGATATCAATTTGTAAAAATAGCGTTTTCATTCAAGGTAATGCTCTTTTTATTTCTCCCGAAAAATAAGTGAAATGCGACTTACGATAGTTTGGCTCTCGGGTATAGATATGTGTTTGCTTTCTCGTGTAGCATTATAGTTATAGTACTGTAGTAAATACAGTAGCGTAAGCATCTTTAGCTTAAGTGCCGACGGATTACTCAGTGTTTCCAACTTATCCACTTTTTTATTAAAAAAATTACCATTTTATTACAGTTTCTTATAGTAATATTGGTTTTAATTAATTAGAAACATTGCATGATTAAATAAAATAAAAATTAATTTACAGAAATTCTGGTAGAGTATCGCATAGGAGGTTTTTCTAATAAAAAGGGGTATAAGTTGGCAACACTGTATAACTGACATCGAAGATCTTTTCTTACGGAACTTGTGTCCCACGTCACACATCCCCAGTACATAGCACAATATGTTATTAACCGGGTTAGCTGTTATGTAGCTGGTAGCAATCGGAAGGGGGAAATAAAATTTGAGTAACTGAAAAAAGAAATACTGGGAAAAGGAGCTCATAGAAATAGGAAGCACAAATACTAGAAGAAAGATTAATACAATAAAATCAAAACACTATATTAACTAGTGCCGTGAAGGAATTTTCACCTTGTTAATATAAAAAGTTAAAACCAGCATAAAATTACTTTAAAGGTGCCAAGATTTACAAAGATGTTTCCCGAGATCTTTCGAACGAACCCTCGTTCATTTTCAAGGGAAAAAAGTATGACTGACTGGAATAAAAGAAAAACACACTTAAAACAAGATGAAAGAGTACGCATGTGCAAGTGAGGTCTAGTCCACTGCTCCAAAAGAAGGGGGGAGGTTTTACCTCCCCCCCATCTTGTTTTAAGTGTGTTTTTCTTGTATTCCAGTCAGTCACACTTTTTTCCCTTGAAAATGAACGAGGGTTCCTTCGAAAGATCTCGGGATATAATAACATCTATGTAAATCTTGGCACCTTTTAAGTAATTTTATGCTGGTTTTAACTTTTTATAAGATTGCTACATACAGTGCGAAAACAACAAAGGAGGAAAGTTATGTATGGCTGGAATTTTTTTTCTAAAGTTTGGATATCTGCGTATGTGTTTTTGTGTGTGTATGTGTGTGTGTGTGTGTATAAATAAGTGAGAGAAAAATATAGTACAGATGAACAGGTGATGCTTTTATGGGATTCCTAGTTGCAAGCAGTTTAACATCCTGTTCAAGAGTTATTGTGTAACACATCTTAGAGGAGCCATAAGAAGTAGCCTAGTCATATACTATAATGTAAGATAATAAAAAATAAAAAGTATAGAGATAAAAAATAAAATGTATTTATCTTACATAGATAAAAAAGAAGCTACTAACAGTATAGAAAAAGTGTATAATACTTGGAATGAACCAAGAAGATCGTAAAGTATAAGAAAATTAGAAAAAAAAAACTAAAAATTAAAATTAAAAAACGCGTTGTAATCGAACAAAGAAAAAAAGCAAGATGTTACATAAAATTTCCTAAATCCTTGTAAAAAGAGGGGCATTTTTATTTCCAGATATTTAATAGATAAGAGATTAAATTTAAGTATAGCAAACTTTACAGAAGTAAAAATATAGTAATCCTACTATTACTTTTATAAACACTTGCGTAAACTTTCTGGGGTTAAAGTTAAATATTGCTTACAGATAGATACAGATATGTATATTCATTCATGAATCACGAAGAAAATGAGAATCATGCATTTTCGCCTCTATACAACCCGCCTCTAGTTTTGAAATCTAGATATGCGTACATTTCTTGTCAAAACTACTATTTAGTTCAATTATGGGTGACAAGCGGAACTTTAAAATTTTTAAAAACTGGTCCTCAAGCGTGAAGGGTTGAAACCCCTAATTTCAAGAAATAAAACCCGAATTTTAGAAAACTACATAAAAAAAATTATCTTTATTTTTCACTAATTCGAAAATTTAAAGGAAGAAATAAAACTAAGTTCTTAGAATTAAATTACTTGAGAATTAAAAAAATAAAAGCTTTCTACCACTATTAAAAATTATTAATATTAGAAAAGAATTGTTTATAGTTTTTGTAAGAGACATATGATACGCCTGTAAAAAAGGGAATAGAAAGAAGATGAAATACATTGGAAAAATAGATTAAAAAAATAATTTTTCATGGACAATTAACAGATTATGCAAAAAATCGTGCTTATTATTAATTCTCTATATGAAGGTACGTTTCATTTAACGGGATCAGTAATGATTAATTAAAAGAAAGAGCTTCATTATTTTCTTTACGGACGATTAAATAATGACTTTTTCTATCAAAATCATGTTTGTTGGATTTTCTCATTCAGTCATTCAAGAAACATTTGTTTTCTCCTGATTATTTTCTCAAATTTCGTTAATGAATTTATAACTATAAAAATGTCTTTCAATTATGTTTTTTTATTGCTATTTTATCAGTGTTTTGCATGAATAGTAAAAAAAATTTAATTTGTTCCAGTTTTTTTAAAAATGAGTATAATTTCAAGATAGTTAAAATTTAAGCTGCATTTAAATAAATTTCATGGCTATAAATGGCAATATTATTTATTACTAATAAGTATTACGTTGTCTGTTAGACAAAAGTAATAGAAGTATTTAAAATGTAAAATTTCTCATTACCAATGCATAAATAAACAATATCTATTATCAAAAATGGGACATTATTGCGAAAAAAATACACCGGTTGATTTTTTTAATACAAGTATAATGAAGAAATACAACTTATATTTTTCGATTATTCGTATTTAAAAATTTTTAGCGCATTTTTCCCGATTTTGCTAGTATCAGAGATCATGGAGAAAAGACATACATGTAAATGCAGTATGCCGTAAAAATGGTTTGCAATATGAAAGCGGTTATCGCTCAAATTTAAATGCCTTGATTCGGCCTAAAAAAAGACAAGCACGTGGAAAAGAGAACAGGTATTTCATCTGTATATCTGTATATCACAGGTATATCTACCCATATTCTCATTTTTAATCGAAATTTTGATTATACCTACGTTCAACACGCGATTTATGAATAAAAATTTGCGACGGTAAAAGCAAATGCAAAGAAGTACAGATTTGGATTGGCTAGCACGTGGTTGTGTTTTGGGCGGATGTAACGGATTTTAGGGTTACATTTTCGGCATCAACCCCAGACATTATACTTTATCTCTATTATTTCTTTTTACTCTACGATCAGAAATGTAATTGACATTTAGATGTAATTAAAATCAATAATTTGATGATAGAAAATTTATATTGCAATATTAACAAAAATTGTTTAATTATGTTACATTTTTCTAACTTTATTTTATTTCCCTGTTTAAAATCTGCAAAAAACTGTCTAATCATTCGACCGTTTTCAAAGATAACGGCTACTTGACCAAGTTATTAAGCACAACTAACCATGCTATTGACAACATTATAGTCAGAATAAACTTAAACTACTGTTATTTAACTGTTTTCTATAAAAGCGGCCGAGTGACTGAATAAATTGCTGCAAAT
Organism: Maratus speciosus; assembly: GCA_963932465.1. Classification (NCBI taxonomy): domain Eukaryota; kingdom Metazoa; phylum Arthropoda; class Arachnida; order Araneae; family Salticidae; genus Maratus; species Maratus speciosus. The sequence continues at coordinate 416,454,250 of OZ010790.1, read as the reverse complement.
TTTAACTAGTGCAGTGACAGAGTGGCTCCTTTTACTTTGGATTGTTGAAAAAGCATTTTTACCATAAATTTTCGAACATTCATACCGATTATGCAAGTTTTCTCAATTTAAAAATACAATCGAAATTTTCTTTTAAGTTTTCTATCCGAATTCCATTTCTAATAAAAAGCCTATCTCTTATGAATGTTTGAAATTTTTGGATGTGTAGATGTTGATAACAAATACAGATCACAAATGTAGGTGTACAGCTCATTTTCAAAATATTAGAATAATTGAGAAAAAGTAGTAAGAAAAAATTATTTTTCGTTTATTTATTTTTGATACTAAATAAATGCAATTAAATTTCTTATAAATTAAATCTGGAATGTTTAGATAAGATTTTAACATTTACAAAATATAAAATACAGTACAATAAATTAGGTATACAGCTTTCTGAAATACATCAAAATATTAGAATAAAGTTTAGATTGGTTCAAAATATTAGAATATTTTATTTTACAAAACAATATTACCTTATGAATGTGAAGTAAATGGTAGTTAATATTTTGTAGCATCCCTTTTAGCTTTCATAACAGCGTACAATCGATCTTGCATATTATATACAAGGTGTTTACAAATATTTCTATCAATATTAGCCCAAATAGACATTATACGTGCCACTAACTCAGTTTTACCTGAAGGAGGATTTTCTTGGAGTTTTTTCTTCATTATACACGATAAATTTTCAATAGGATTAAGGTTTAGTGAGTTTGGTGGCCAAGGAAGTACCTTAATGTTGCGTTGGCGGAAAAAATTCGTGGTTGACACCGAGGTATCCGGTGATGCTAAATCTTGTTGAAAGATGAAATCATCTTCAAATAAATCTTCTGATGATAGAATCATGTAATATTCCAAAATTTCTTGATATATTTGAGAATTAACCTTTTCATAGACGATGCATAATTTTCCAAGTCCTTCTGCACTCATGCAACCCCAAACCATGACAGTAGCAGCAAATTTTACGGAACGTTTAAGGCATTCTTTATCAAATGCTTCTTGCTTCATTCTCCAAACTCGAATACCTTGATTACCATATGAAACACAAAATATACTTTCATCACTAAATAATATATTTTTCCAATCTTCTTTGCTCCATAAATTTCTTGATTTACACCAATTCAATCTTATACGCTTTTGTTTTGTAGTCATGAGAGGTTTTGTTTTCGGTACACGAGATTCAAATTTAAATTTATGGAAACGTCTTAATGTTGTCGATGTAGAAACTTCAACTCCTTCTTTCCATTTTCGGTGCAAGAATCGGACACTTTTAAAACGGTTTTTCTTAACTATACGCTTAAGTTTCCTGTCATCTCTAGCACATGTTTTTGGTTTTCGGCCACCATTTTGGCGATTATTTTGAAAATTTGCATTTTCTGAGTATGTGTTAGTATTTTACTAACGCTTGATTGCGAACAATGTAAATAAATCGCTGTATAACATTGATTTTTACCGTGCCCATACAAATCAACCATACGAAGTTTAATAGATTCAGGAATATCACTCACACGACCCATTTTAAGACAAAAAAGCAAACAAACTGCAAAAAGAATAGTGATTTTAAATAAAATCGTCTGAATTTAATCAATGATGCCACCAGTTATGAATTCGTGATAAAGGAGAATTAATGTGAAATATTCTAATATTTTGACTTTTCAAAATAATTTTTTTTCAATTAAATCTTTTTAAAAATGCTATTAATTTTAAAATAATAAATAAGTTTAATCATCAATAAGTTAATAAAAATATCGTTTGCATATTTACATTAAAAGACATTAAATTACAAAACGATATTTTCAATTTGTAAAAAAAAAGTAATTATTCTAATATTTTGAATATGAGCTGTATATATACATTACTGATGTAGACACAGATTACATGTGTAAATTCGGAGTTTGTAGATGTGTTTAGCTTATCGTGTAATTCAGGGGTTCTCGATCTTTTTACTATCATGAGAGCAATTGAACAGTATATTACCATCTTCGCGGATGCACTTCCCTATCACATACCGACGGGGCTCTACATATTGCATAAAATCTGGAACGCAGTAAAAGATATTTCTCCCCCACTACCCACCCATACAACATACACGCCGTATCAACTTTACCCCATTTTATTCAATAGATGATATGTTCAAAAAGCAGCTAAGTTTTTTATAAATGGATTTTTTTTTAAATCACAAACTCAGCAAGAGTATATTTCGAATTGTCATAAATTTTTAACTCTATTGATAGATTAATTTATAAGGTAATATCAATTAAATTTTTCGATGAAACTTATTTGCTTTTTAGCTACTGCTATGTTTTTATACTACATGTATATGTCGGGATTTCTTTAATCCAAAATACAACCTGTCAAAAGTGTTTTCTGATTTTTAGTCATTAAGTGAAAGATCTTTAAAGAGAATTATCATTAGATCATTTAATGTAGGGATGCACAACCTGTGGCCCGCGGGCCAAATGTGTTCCGCGATGGGGTAACGTGTGGCCGGGGAACTTCGTCAATTTATAACTGGAAAAAACTACAATTTTTGTCCAAAACTCGCAGGAAAAAAATCTTCAATTTCGTCAATTTGCCGCGTGAAAATTTGAAAATTGTGTTGGTCAAATAAGAATTACGAATTTCGTTGATCGGGCGTGGAAAAATCGCGATTTTCGTTAATCGGATGCGGAAAAATAGCGAATTTTTTCGATAATGCTCGAGAGATTCGAAATTTCCTTGATCGGGCACCGGAAAAATCGCAAATTTGGTCGATGAAGTACGGAAAAATCCACAAATTTCGCTGATCGGACGCGGAAAATCGCGAGTTTTGTCGTTCAGGCACGGAAAAATCGCGAATTTCATTGGTCGGTCACGAAAAAATAACGAATTTCGTTTGTCGGGCACGGACAAATCACAAATTTTGTCGATCAGGTGCGGGAAAATCGCAAATTTCGTTGATTGGGGACGAAAAAATCATAAATTTTGTCGATGATGGGAGAAAAAGTTGCAAATTTTCTTGATAGACTGCGGAAAAATCGTGAGATTCGTCAGTCGCGAGAAAATATCGCGAATTTCGTCAATTTGCTGCGGGAAAAAATTACCAATTTTGTCAGTGAGTTAAGATTTGCGAATTTCGTAGATCGGGCGCGGAAAAATCGCGAATTTTGTCGATCGGGTGCGGAAGAATAGCAAATTTTGTCGATAAGGCTCGGAAAAATCGCGAATTTCATTGATCGACACGGAAAAATCGCAAATTTTGTCGGTAGGGCGAAGAAAAATCGGAAATTTCTTGATCGGTCACCGAAAAATCGCGAATTTTGTACTTGAAGCGTGGAAAAAATAGCAAATTTCGTCGATCGGGCACGAAAAAGTCGGGCTAGGACTTCAATCGGGATAGGAACAATCGCGAGTTTTGGCGAACGGGCTCTAAAAAATCGCGAATTTCATAATTCGGTCACGGAAAAATCGCGAATTTTGTCGATCAAGCGCGGGAAAATCGCAAATTTCATTGATCGGGCACGAAATAATCGTTAATTTTGTTGATGATGGGCGAAAAAATTGCGAATTTTCTTGATCGACTGCGGAAAAATCGTGAGTTTCGTAAGTCGCGCAAATTTCCTCAATTTGCCGCGGAAAAGAATTACAAATTTCGTCAGTCAGTTAAGAATCGTGAATTTCGTCTATCGGGTGTGGAAAAATCACGAATTTGGTCAATTAGGTGGGGAGAAATCGCGTGTTTTGTCTGTTTATCGGGAATTTCGCCAATTTGCCGCGGGAAAAATTGTAAATTTCGTCAGTAAGTTAAGAATCGCGAATTTCGTTGATCGGGATCGGAAAAATTGCAAGCTTCGTTGAACGGACACGAAAAAATCGCGAGTTTTGTCAATCGGGCTCGGAAAAATCGCGAATTTCGTCGATCGGGCTCGGAAAAATCGCGAATTTCGTCGATCGGGCTCGGAAAAATCGCAAGCTTCGTCAAACGGACACGTAAAAATCGCGAGTTTTATTAATCGAGCTTGGAAAAATCGTAAATTTCGTTGGTTTGACACAAAAAATCGCGAATTTTTCGATCATGCTTGGAAAAATCGCAAATTTCGTTGTCAGGCACAGAAAAATCGCTACTTTTCTCGATGATGCGCGGAAAAATTGGAAATTTCGTTGATTGGCTGCGGGAAAATTGCAAGTTTCGTCCGATTATTACGAGAAAAAATCGCAAATTTCGTCAATTTACCGTTTGAAAAAAATCGCAAATTTCGTCAGAGTCAGTTAAGAATCACGAATTTCGTTGATCGTTCGCGGAAAAATCGCGAATCTCGTCGGTAAGGGGTAGAAAAATCGGGTATTTCGTCTTTCTTGCACTAAAAAATCGCGAATTTTTGTCGATCGGGATAAAAAAAATCGCGAATTTAGTTTGTCAGGCACGAAAAAATCGCACAATTTGTCGATCAGGCGCGGAATAATCGCAAATATCGTCGATCGGGTGCAGAATAATAGGAATTTCGTCGACCAGGTGCGGTAAGATAGCGAATTTCGTCGATGCAGTGCAGTAAAATCGCTAATTTTGTCAATCAGGCGAGGAAAAATCGCTAATTTTGTCGATCAGGTGCGGAAAAATCGCTTATTTTGTCGATCAGGCGTGGAAAAATCTCAAATTTCGTTGATCGGGGACAGAAAAATCCCAAATTTCGTTGATCAGGCGAGTAAAAATCTCAAATCTTGTTGATTGGCTCTTCCTGCCCCCTTCGTTCATAAAGTTCTCATTTTTATTCGGCACCAGCCATTTTCATGCCTATATTTGTTTTTTAGCACTTTTAATAAAACAAAATTTACTCCCCCTAATAAAGTACAGGAATATTATCACTCTTTCAAATTAATCCTTGTTATATATATGTCGTTCCCCGAAATAGAATTTTCTTCGCGTCACTGATGTGGCTCCCTAGAACCCAGACATTTTTTAAAGTGGCCATTCTTTTAAAAAGGTTGTGCACCCCTAATTTAATGTTTATGTTTCCAATCGCCAGCTAAACTATTTTGTCCGATCCCTGCATACATGCATTTATTTATTAATCATGGCTGCCCGGCGTTGTCCGTGTCTGCGATAATAATTTTAAGTATACCTAAAATCAGTTTTGGCTGATTTCATATTTCTAAACGAAAATCTTTCCAAACTAATATAATGTGGGACGTCCTACTCCCTTCGGCAATGTACATCCTCTAATTTCTGTGATTTTATATATTTAAACAAAAATATATCCAAACGAACCTAGAGTTGGGTTCTCTACCTTTTCGACAAAACAAGTATTTATTTACCGCCCTACGGAATTACATTCTTATTATACAAGATATGTCTTATAAATTTACAGAAGCTTCGTGGGCGCAAAAAAAAGAAGTGCGCGTCGTTAGTTATCCTTGGTGTATTTCATATCTTTAGCTGCCTTTCTCTTAAAATATAAAATAGAAAGTGTTTATTTATATCTTTAGCCCTCTCTGCGGAATAAATTAAAATTTTTAATAAGGCAGTTTTCCATTAATATATTTTTTTCTTATAAAATGGTGATACAATGATTGTAAGATCGAAAACAGAGGCGTCCTTAGCGAAAGGGAGACCCAGTGCAAGAACTTCCCAGGTATGGTGAGGCTTCACTTTTTTTTAATTAGTTATTCCTCCTCTTCCTCTCATCTTTCCGCAACTCAATCAGATAAAAAACTCACATGTCACATGTTTGTGTGCAAATTCACGGCCGGCTTCAGTATCGGCCGATAAAGGTCTTGTTTGTAAAGACAGTGACTTACAGCAAAATTCATGACGTCAGGCCACGGGATCTCCGCCGACCACATTGTTTTAGAAAGCTATCTAAGGAAAGGAAAAACAAACAAGAGGCCCTCTCAGCCGATTGGGTCGTCGTATCACGTAATTGGATCTCATGAATTCCGTCCTTTAGGCAAGAAAAATAAAAAGAGCTTACTCGATTTAATTAATGCCCGATCCCATTTCTTTTTTACACAAACCGGGAAGGGATTTCAGCATTTATGCTAGCCCAATAATGTTTTTATGCAGTCCAGGCTTCGATAAGCCTCGAAACTTCAGCTCGTACAGACCCGTAGCGTTCTTGATCGTCTTGAGTAGATATAGTAGCCTCAACCGGTTCATTCCATTCTTCAAAAATACCACACCAATTGCATTTTAAATAGGTATATTACATGCTGAGAAAAGATGAGAATTAATTTTCCTTTTTGATTGTAGAAATATTAAAGCATCAATAGCGAACACTACAAATTTATAAAAAATTAAAACAGATAAAAGTTTTACTTTTCGTGGAATGTATGTTATGTGAAGTAAAGTAAATTGATCAAGTAATGATTATTATTTAAATATGTATACAAACAAATATTCAAGGTTCAATTTTTTTAACCATACATACATACATAACCATTATAAAATATTACAAATTATATCTATTTTAAACATATAAATTATAATTTAAGTTTTAAGACAAGATTCAAACAATATAAATTTCAAATTTGGAGCAAAGAATTATGAAATGAAGTAATTATAAATAAAGAGAAAAAAAGATCCAAACACTTATAAATGAAGTTTTAAATAAGATTCAAACATTATAAATTTTAAATTTGGAAAAAAGGTTAATATGAACAGAAAGTTGATTGCATGAAAAACATTGGAAATAGAAATATTTGACATATATAGTCAAACTTTTTGCAATTAAAACATTTTAAAAAATGAAAAATGACCAGAAAAAACGAAATCATTGATAATACAACTAAACCCATTATCCAAAATGCAGTATATCAAAGTGAAAGCTATACAAATTCAATAATAAAAAGAAAACGAGACATGAATTAAAATGAAACTTATGGTGCGAAACTCGCCTTTACGGGGCAATATTTCGACATCATAAGTAAAGTACATTTGATTTCTGAAAGAGAAACAGGATTCAATGCTTTAAAGCCAATTTCTCTCATTGCCCAATCAACCGTATCCAACAGATTTAGATATAAACTAGCCAGACATAACAAATATTAAAGAAGGAACGTGTAAGTCAAAACTTATTTTAATATATAGAAATGATAAGAATTTATCACGAAACAGAGCAAAAATTGCCGATTACCCAAATAAACAATCGTCAAAACTTACATTGAAAATCCCTTTTCACGTGATATGAAAAACCGTTACAATTAAATGCGTAAATTGATAGTTTAAAATTAGCAAATGATGGAGGGGAAAATTAATAATAATAATATTGATAGAATAATTAAATTTATTATTGTAATAAAAAACATAATTATTTTATATGCTAATTAAAAGAGTTTAGAGATCATTTATTAAAAAATAGAATTTAAAAAAATACTGGTATTAAATGGAACTGGAGTATTTGACAAAATTTGTAGAACTGCAATCTGTAGATATTTTTAAAAAGATATGAAGGAATGTAAATATTTAAAATTCTTGTCACTCACCGGCTCTGGGTGGCTCTAGTCGAAACAGATTTTCAGACACAGCCTAATGAGAATGTATATAAAAATTAAATTACCAACCTCATTAAAATCTGTCTTCAATATTTTAATGTACTTCTTTCCTACAGTGTATTTCATTCAAATTCTATAGATGTGAGTTTTTTTATCAGAGCGCTAAACCGGTGCACGGTGGGTGATTTACCGATGCTAGCTGGCCAAAAGTCAATTCTTAAAAGTTTATCCTAGCGTAATTTATTTTTTGCCTGTTATAGCTCAATAGTTAGGACGTTGTACCCTGCTATTGGTTTTGATATAAATATAATTGTATGGTCCATTCCATAGACTAACGCAAAGTTGGTGTTTCTTAGTTGGGAATGAATCAGTGAATTTTAGTATAGTTCTTTAATCCGTTACGTGAAGCGAAATAAAATAAACTGCTCGATTATGGACGCTTTCAAACAAAATATAGACTTTATTTTATCGGATTTATATGCATAAAGTTTGCACATATCAGTTGTTATTTCATATTTAATATCGCAAAAAACTATTTTTTTTTACAATTTTTCAGTTTTAATATAGAAAAAGTTATATGATAAAGCACGATTAAGCTCCATTTTTGATATGATTAAATAATTTAGATTATTACCTTTTCGTTCCAATTTAATTTGACTGCCCCTAGGTGCCTCCCCAGTTTTTAGATTTGTTTTTAGCTTATTAAGTCTAAATATTTTTTTTTTTTGAAATTTTAGTTCAAGTACCATTTACTTTTTATCAAAGACAACAGAATTTAAGTTAGTCGCATAAATAAACTTTTCCACCATCATACAGTGGCAATCAGATTTAAAATTTAAAGAGATTCTTCACGCACTTGAAAACACCCACTCCGTAGTGTTAATGCTATGGGCAGGTTATTTTCGAATTTCTCCTTTCAATTTGAATATTTTTAAACGATTTATTTTGCTTAGGATAGCTGAGCTCAATCTTTAATATGACTCTTTTACTTTTTCAATTTTGGTTGCAGATTTTTTTTAAAAAGGTACTTTCAGTTTCGAAACCGGTTCTGAAAATGTGAATTTGGTTGAAAATATTTCGTTTATAGAGGAAAAATACAACAAAGAGCACATGAAGTTTTTCAAGAGCGAAATGTTTAAATTTATGACCAAATTTCGAGTGGTTACAACATTGATCCAGTCAAATTCTCCAAATTCAGATTTGATACAATGCAAAATTTAATGTAGGTATTTTCTCATGATATCTCATGATTCCCATATTTTACATAAGGTTCCTCTGTGCAGAGATAAATATATAACGCAGCAATTTTCGTTAAAGCTGTCGAACGTTTGCCCCGTATCTCAAATTTTAGAAAAAGAAATTTTAGGATTTGTTATAATAATAAAAAAATAGTTTTATCACTTTAACTTCCATAACGTTAAGAAAGTATTAAAATTATCAAGAAGAACGTAAAATCGTGCGTCAATCAGATTATGAAAAATAATTCTACGCATTCGGAGCACTATAATAAAACTTCATAGGGTAATAACGAGAAAAACGATGTCTAAGTAATAATTTGTAAAGCATAAAACACGTTTGAAAACAAAAGTCGAAAAAAATAGCTGAAAATTTTGTACATCCCTGTATATGAACTATAGATTTATCATATAATGCATACTAGCAGGAATGACCGAGCTAAGCTCGGTTAAAATTAGCTTTGTGTTTATCTGGATATATTATTCCCACTGAATCATTCTTGCTGTTTTATATGCAATTAACTTGACCCTGAGACATAGTGACCCAAAATGACCCGCTAATCGAATTTTTTCGAACATGCGACCTAACACAATGCTCTTCTCGAGCCTGAAAACGATGGAATACAAAATTTAGTGAAAATTGTTCGTCGTTTTCTAGATAAAATAAGCTTGACCCACGTTGATTCAAAAACCCACTAACCGAAATTTATCGAACATGTGAGCTATTTTAATGGTCTTTTTGTACAGTAAAACGGTATAACAAAAAAAATGTCAAAATTGTTTGAGCCTTTTTGAGATGCCGTTAGCTTGACCCCGACCCATTATCATCAAAATGACCGACTAATAGAATTTTCTTGAGCATGGAACCCAGCCCAATGGTTTTATCTTGTCCAGAAACGGTGTAGTACAAAGTTTTGTCAAAATCTTTTGAGCCGTCTTTTAGATACAGTTACCTTGATCCCGATTCATTAGGACCCAAAATGACCCATTTATTGAATTTTCTTGAACATGCGACCCTGCCCAATGGTCTTATCATGCCCGGAAACGGTATTATTCAAAATTTTGTCAAAATGTTTTGAAGCGCTTTTTAAATACAATTAGCTTGACCCTGACCCATTGTGACCCAAAATGACCCACTAATCGAATTTTCTTGAACATGCGACCTAGCCCAATGGCCTTATCGAGCCCGAAAACGATAGAATACAAAATTTAGTCAAAATCGTTTAAGCCGTTCTTTAGATACAATTAGCTGGACCCTCACCCATTGTGACCCAAAATGACCCACTAATCGAATTTTCTCGAACATGTGACTTATCACAATTCTCTTCTCATGACCAGAAACGGTATAACATAAAGTTTGGTCAAAATGTTTTGAGCATGTTTTTAGATTCAATTAGCCTGACCCTGACCCATTCTGACCCAAAATGCCCCACTAATAGAAATTTCTCGAACATGTGACTTAGCCAAATGGTCATCTCATGACCAGAAACGGCCGTATATTAAAAAAATTTGAGAAAATATCTTGAGCCCTTTTTTAGATATAATTAGCTTGACCCTGACCCATAATGACCCACTAATTTAATTTTCTAGAACACATGACCCATCCCAATGCTCGTCTCGTGCCAAAAAACGATAGATTACAGAATTTCGTCAAAATCGTCGAGCCGTTATCTAGATAAACTTAGCTGGACCCACGGTGACCCAAAAATGACCCACTAATCGAATTTTCTTGAACACGTGACCCATCCTAATGGTCCTTTCGTGCCCGAAAATGGTTAGATACAAAATTTAGTCAAAATCGATTGAGCCGTTCTTTAGATATAATTAGCTTGACCCTGACCCATTATGACCCAAAATGACCCACTAATTGAATTTTCTCGAACACGAGACCCATCCCAATTGTCTTTTCGTGCCCTAAAATGATTAGATACAAAATTTAGTCAAAATCGATTGAGCCTTTCTCTAGATATAATTAGCTTTACCCTGACCCATTATGACCCCAAAATGACCCACTAATCGAATTTTCTCGAACACAACACCCATCCCAATGGTCTTTTCGTGCCCGAAAATGGTTAGATACAAAATTTAGTCAAAATGGATAGAGCCGTTCTCTAGATATAATTAGCTTGACCCTGAGCCATTATGACCCAAAATGACCCACTAATCGAATTTTCTCGAACACGACACCCATTTCAATGGTCTTTTCGTGCCCGAAAACAGTAGGTTGCAAAATTTCGTCAAAATCGTTTGAGCCGTTCTCTAGATAAACTTAGTTTGACCCACGGTGACCCAAAAATGACCCACTAATCGAATTTTCTCGAACATGTGACTTAGCCCAATGATCTTCTCGTAATCCAAAACTGTAGAATATACAGTTTAGTGAAAATCGTTAGAGCCGTTTTTTAGATAAAAATAGCTTGACCCACAGCGACCCAAAAATGACCCACTAATCGAATTTTCATGAACACGTGACCCATCCCAATGGTCTTTTCGTGCCCGAAAATGGTTAGATACAAAATTTAGTCAAAATCGATTGAGCCGTTCTTTAGATATAATTAGCTTGACCCTGACTCATTATGACCCAAAATGACCCACTAATCGAATTTTCTCGAATACGAGACCCATCCCAATGGTCTTTTCGTGTCCGAAAACGGTAGGGTACAAAATTTAATCAAAATCGCTACAGCCGTTTTCAAGATAAAATTTACATACACACATACAATTTTTGCTCGCATTATAGTATAAGATTATGCTAAAATTTAAAACAGTTAAGGAACGCATAACACAATTGAAAATTCCTTTTCAGCAATTTCCGTCCATAGAAGGAAATGTACTTCAGATGGTTTGGGCAACCCTGTATATGATTTACAGAATTTATTCACACTAAATAGCTTACAATTATTTTTTATTTAAAAAAGTGTTCCAAAACTGAAAACGCACTTCCAGCAACTATTGTTCATAGAGAGAAATATAACTGATTTATTTTGTGTGCCCTTGTATATGAAAGATGAATGCTATACACATCATATTAAATATTAAGCATCTTATAGAGCACCTTGGAGATACATATATAAATTTAAATACTTTTGAAATAGTGTAACATGAACAAAATATTCCACAAACAATTTTTTTGCATAGACCGTAATGTAACACAATTCTTTTTAGTGTCCCTGTAAATGATCGATAAATGCTATCCATACCATATTCTATAGCAATCATCTTGTAGTGCACTTTATAGATATGTATACAAATTTCAAAATGTTTGAAGTTATGAAACATCATTAAAAACCACCGCAAACTATTTTTCCCCATAGGCCGTAATGTTATGAAATACTTTTGAAAGTCCTGTAACGAAATTGTGACTGCTAGACGCTACATTTCGCAATACCTAACATTCAATAGTGAATATCAATAACATTTTTCAATTTCATGGCGATGCGACTATATTGACGCCAAAAATAATTTTGGCCAGCTAGAATCGCTAAATCACCCACCGTGTGGCGGTTCCTAATATATTCCGATATCCACTTGATATGTGTCACTTATGTCAAAAATGTATAATTAACTTTATGTATTGCAATGATGTAATAAAAACGATGCGTTACAAATTTAAAGTAAAATATCGAAAAAAGATATAAATAACTTTTATAATTTTTTTTTAAAAATTACTACATTTTTTGCAGAGAGCGGCTTTAAGCTAAAAAAACAAACATTTATTCCCCAAACAGACACAGTCATTGGTGCAAAATCGTGCCAAAACTGCAAAAACCATAAAAAACTGCATTGATTTTTAAACAGAATTTTTTCCTAATACATCCATTAAGACGTATTTTAAATGATAAGGTTTTAATATCTCTATATTCACATTACTTTTACCTGTTACTGTTCTCCTGTGTATGCTTTGAAGCCAAGTACACTTTTTTCTTAGAACAGATTATACAGGGATGACAGGGATGACCGCTCCGGGAACCCAGCTTTCGCTTTAGAGTATAAGTGCAATCCCGGGGGAAGACTCAAATCCACTGCATATGGTAAGATACATTAACAATGACAATATTTTTAAAACAGTTAATAACATACAGAAAAATAAATTCAGTTTGCTGTTTTTGACTCTGAAACTCACAAGAAGTGTCATCAGTACATACATTGACAGCAATTGCACTATGTTGTATACATGCATAAACAACTACAAGACATGTTTTTTTAATATTAGAGCTTAAAAACTTTAAGTGAAATGCATATGCTGATAAATATAATAAAAATACTAAATAAATAAACCAAAGGAAATAAGACAAATATTTACATTATGTACAAAACAGGGGATCCTGTCGGAAATGGGAGCTGAAAACAATGAGTTTGCTCAGCTAACTCAGAAAGGGAGGGGATTGGTAAATTTAAATTCGTTGTCTTCTAAAAATTTCATACAATCCGCTATACGTTGCAGGAGAACTGGACGGTCGAGCAGGTAAGTTAGCCAGTCAGGCAGTGTCATCTGTTGTGGCTTTTTTACGTGATAGTGGGACGTTAATGTGCAAAGTAAAATGTAGTGTCATGATGTTGATAAGGATCCACAAATGCAAAGAGGTGAGTCTCGTTTATTTATGGTATATAAGTGTTGTTGGAAGGGTCCATGATTTGGGAGAAAGAGATACGGGTATCTGTTACTTATGAAAATGTTTTGTGAGACCTTAGGTATGAAGTCACGCGTATATTGACCCACCTGCACTGTAGACCAACGTTGTTGCCATCGGTGCAGCATTTGTTTTTTGAGTTCTAATTTCAATGTTGATTGTGGGAATGGAAGAAATGTTAGTGGTAAAGTTAAATCATCGACTGCCGACCTCGCCAGCTGATCAGCCAGTTCGTTGACCGTTATACCAGAATGTCCTTTAACCCAATTAAAGAAGAACGATTTTTCTGAGGACTGAAGGAGTAAGGTTATGTCTAGAACTAAGTGATTATTGTTATCAAATTTTGAAAGGGCCATTAGACCTAATAAACTGTCTGATGAAATTAAGTATTGGGAGTCAGAGTCCTCTTCTGCCCAACGAATCGCCTCCTTCATTGCAAAGAGCTCCGCCCATAAGACAGAGTTCTCCCGATCAAGCCTTGCGCGCCAGGAAAAAAAGTGTGAGCTTTGCCTATAAACACAAAAAGCTGCCGCAGTTCCTACTTCTGTTTTAGATCCGTCTGTAAAGATGTGTGTTGATCCGTTAAAATCTTTTGTTGCACAAATACTAATACCGTTTGAAAGTGAAGAAATCTGATACTTTGAACATTTTGTTGAATACATTGGGGCAAAATAAGAAATATTAGAAGCACCCAGGCGAATGATCCGAGCGAACTCAGCCTCCGCTTCTAATTGTATGTCCAATGGAGGAAGACCCGTGAGGACCTGAAGTGCTGCGGTAGAAGTGTTCCTATAGGCTCTGGAGATCAGGAGAAGTGCCCTTCTCTTAGCCGCTAGAATATGGCGAACTCCATGCGACTTCCGCATTCGCGGAAACCAGACTACACATGCGTACGCCAGTTGCCGCTGTAAGATGGAAGAGTACCAGACTTTAAAGAAGTATGATGGAAGACGACCTGATACTGAGGAGAATTTGTATAAATATTGCGTGATTTTTATTATTTCTTGACGTTTTGAAGCCAGATGGGGTAAGAATGAGAGGTGTTGATCAATTTTGATTCCAAGATAATTAATTGTTTTTTCTGACTTTATATTTTTACCATGTAGTTTTAAAAGTGGGCCCCGTTGGAGAATTTTCGGTTTACCAAACGTTATAGAGCGCGACTTCTCGAAAGAAATTGTTATTTTGTGAATTTTCGACCAGTTTTGAATAAAGTCTAGTACTCTGTTCCCTCGTTGTTCAAATAACGCTCTTGTTGGGCCCCAGACTATAAGTAAAACATCATCCGCGTATGCGACTATCGCACAGAACTCAAACAGGAAGGTCCGCAGCAGAGTCTCGAGGAGAGCCAACCATAAAAATGGCTCCAGACAGGAGCCCTGAGGACAACCCTTTGAGAAAAAATACAAAAGATCTGGCAGCTGCCAGTCCACCAGAGCCCGCCTGCTTGACAGGAAGGAGGCAATTACATTTATTAGCTGAGGTGATAAGTTTAAGTGGTGTAGTGCCTGTAGTGCTAGGTCCCATGGGAGATTATCAAAAGCCCCCATAAAATCTAGCGAAATAAAAGATGTATAATTTTTATTAGATTTGTTAATATCTATGTAAGATAATGCCTGTTCTAATGCTGTTTCGATCGATTTTAATTCAGTAAAACCGTGTTGTAGTCCTGTTAATGCGTTACTTTGAGTTAGTGAATGATTAATTCGTCTTAAGAACATTTTTTCATAGATTTGACCAAATATCGGGAGTAGCGTTATTGGTCTATAAGAGGTGTGTTCACTTGCTGGTCTACCTTCCTTCCTGAAGTAGACGAGCTCGCCCACCTTCCAGGCCTCCGGGAAATAGCTTTAACGAAGTGCACTGTTATACATGTCTAGAAGAGTTAAAGGGATTTTAGAAAAGAGAGATCTAATCATCTGATGGTCTATTCCGTCGGGACCTGGAGCTTTGTTTTGGTTAAAGCTATAGATTGCATTTCGCAGTTCTTTTATTGTAAAGTTAGGTTGGTCTGCGTGAGTTTGTTGTGAGGTTGCCATGTTTGGCTGAGCTGGTGATCCCGGTGATGCACCAAATATTTTTTCTGTCAGTGTAAACAAAGAAGAGGACCTGGAAGCTGGGAATGACGAGTCCGGCAGATAGCTAATCTGACAGTCTTGAAAGTCCTGAAAAGCCAGTTTTTTAGATTTGTCAAATGGGTCAGCTTGTTTCTTACAAAAATTTACCCAGGCGTCTTTCTTCACTCTTTGAATCAAATTCTGATATTTGGCACGCTCTCTTTTGTAATTTTGATATTCTACCGAGTCTAAGTTCGTCTTCTTAGCTATTGTATAAAGTGCTTTTACTTTATTTCTTTGAGAACGAAGGTCCGTTGACCAACAGGAGAACTTGACCTGTCTGAATGGAGGTTTTAGTTTAAAGGATGCATTTGCACTATTTTGAATAATATTTTGAAAAGATTTGTAGGTCAGGTCAAAGGCCTGACGTGAGTCTACTGAAGAAAAAATTACGGAATTTAAGTAGCATGAGTTTTCAACGATGCCTATGAATTTGTTGAATGGGACATTTTTTTCTGAAGCGACGTTTCGGAAGGATCTGGATTGGAAGCAAAAGATCTGTTACGATAGGCCGATGGTCACCAAAAAGCTCAGGGAAGACATCCCATCCTCGAAAGTAGCTGAATAGTGGTTGTGTACAAATTAAGAGGTCAGGACGCCCTTCCCTTTTGCCGGACTCATAGGTTGGTGTACAGGATGGTGAGTTTAAGACAATCAAGTTATTTGCTAATAAAGAATCTACGAGTAGCCGTCCTCTGTCATCGTCACGAGTATAGCCCCAGAGCTGGTCGTGTGCATTGAAGTCACCCAGGACTAGCTGGTACTCACTGTGGCGTGCGGAGCGCAGACAGTCTCTTGTACGTCCACCTCAAAATTTGAACGTGGAGGGCTGTATAGGCTGCCTATGCTCAGAATAAAATTTTCTAGTTCTGGGTTTACAAAGATGGAATGATCGTTTTTTGCCGAGATACAGTGCTTTAAATTTTGATCCAAAATTATTATGTGGCTATTGTTGGAGCTAGAGCTGCAACAGGGAACATCAACTAGGATAGAAGATGGGCGTTTGTTAAAGAGATAGGCATCCTGGACGCATGCCAGTGAGAATTTTTCGTGAATTATGAAACGGATAAATGCTGCCGTGTTGGACTTACTGTTCTGTAGGTTACATTGTATTGCACGGAATTTTATGCAATCTTAGTGTCCTTTGTACTACTGCTTCTCGTTGTTGTTTAATATATGTCGGGCAGCGTCCATCAAAACATGTGTGATTTGTTGGAATGTCCTTTCCTGGAGCTTCTCTACATCTGTTTTCCTGTATGCAGTTGATACACTTTGGTTCCTTCGCCGTAAATTCGTTTACATGGTGTTTCTCTGAGCAATAAGCACAATTTAGTTCATTTGTACAGTCTCTTGATACGTGGCCTAGTCTTTGACAGTTGAAGCAACGTGGTATTAGAATATATGGCTTTACTGTACATCTGTTAAAACCAAAGCACGGTTTCAGAGATTGCAGTTGCAATGCGTCCCTTTCATGCATTTGGAGAACTAGATGTGAAGTTGCTTCTCCCCTTCTTCCTTTCATCACTTTCAGCAGCTTGAAGGAGACATTATCCTTTCGTAGACATTTATTAAGAGCTGGGATTATGATGTTTTCTTCATAGTTTTGAATTGCTTCATCATTTTCTAATTGTTTGTCTCGATTTTCTGATTTATTGTCTATTTTCAACTTCATCGGGGCTTCTGGCGCTCCAAATACTATCACCCGTAGCATCTTCGGTGGTTTCTCTGTTATGTTTATCATGTGGTTGAGTTTTTTACTCGTTTGGAGGCTGGTTCTTATCTGTGCAAGTTCTTCATCATTGTTACAAGTTATTAGGAATTTCCCAGATCTTGTAGGGATACAGTTTGAGGTCTGTAGTTTTCTTTGATCCACTTCAGTATTTAAAACATTCCATAACTCCTGGACTTGAATTCCATCTGTTTTCGGGCTCAGTATTAGGGTTGGCTTTTCCGTTGGCAGAGGTGAGAATTGTGCCATTTGTGCGTAACTAAACATCTGTTCGCGTTACTTGTCAATTCTTCTCATATCTGCTTTTTGTTTTGGTGTTTGTAGTAATGGAGATTTTTTAAGGGATTCCTGTATTGCTTCTATTTCTTGCTTCTGTTTTTTTAACTCAGATTTCAGGAACGTTCCATGTTGACCCAATATGAAAGCCATAGTTTCCTTTAACTCTGCTAGGATGTCTATTTGCTTTTTGTTACCTTCTACATGTTTTCGGTGTTCTATGCATTCTGTTTTCCAGTTTTCTCTTTCTTCATTTATTTGCTCCACTAGTTCCATCAGGCTGTGGAAACCTTCTATGATTTCATTTTTGATAGTTAACTTTTCACTTTTTGGGTCTTCATTTTTATTTGCAAGGAGACGATTTATGTTTTCTTCTATTTTTTGCCGCATTGCGCACGGTTTTAATTTTTTGGCTTTTATAAACCGAAGTTCCTCTTCTATTTCATTTTTTCGTGCTTGGACAGACTTTAACTCTTCTACTAATTTTTCCATGTCCGCCAGCTTGATACGTGCTTCAGCTAATTCTCTCTGCTCTATTATGATTTCTTCAGCCTGGTGTTCCCGTGTTTCTTTTTCTTTTTCCAAACCTGCTCGAATACGTTCCAAATCCACTTTTGCCTGATTGCCCTCTGTTATGTTCTTTATTATGTATGCTTTGTAAGCTTTTACCATGTTTGCATCATCAGATCTCCCTAGCCTTTTGCACTTATCATATTCTTCGAATATCTCGTCCATTGTCATCTTTTCCAATTTTTCTATTTCGCAGATCTGTAAGTGTCCCATCTGTTCTTGTTGTTCGCTCTTACCATTAGATTTTCTTGGTGATTTTGATTGTTCAGCTTGTTCTAGTTTAGATAAGTCGTTTTTCTGCGATCGCTGTTTTTCCGCTTTTTCTGATTTCGCTGGCTTCTGAGATTGTGACCCTTTGTCAGACTGCATCTGTTGCGATGATTGCAATCGTTTTTTTGATTGTGACCTATCCTTTCTTGATCTGAGGCAATGCGAGGGTGTATTACTTTCATTCACCTTTAAGTCCGTGCGAAACTTTTGCGCTGTCTAAAGTTTTTGAGATGAACTATAAACAGGTAGCATAGACGGTAGGCACTTTTATCACTTCTTGACTTTCGACTAAAATGATGGTGAAACACAATTCACAAGATTGTTTGATTCGCTTGTTAGTACCTTAACCACTTTTTGAACCTCACCTGTTTAACTCAATAAAACTAACTAGTTATCTCCCAGTTCAATATAATATTGATAGATTAGTTCCTGAACAGAAGAGGCTACGCCAAAGCCCATACTGCACTCTTTTGAAAGAAAGGGAAATAGAAAGATAAAGCAAAAATCAGTGATCGAAATCACCGGAAATGACTAAGAATAATAACCGAAATTTTGGGATAATTTTGAATACTAAATAAATTTTTAAAAAAATGATACAATTTATTTTTTCTTTCTTATGTTTTTTAAAATAAATTGGACCAAGACATATGCTGTGATGGGGGTTCCCTGTGTTTCTTTGAAGCTCATACACAAACAAAGTAGTACAAAGAAATGATAATAACAATGATCATAAAGGTATTTTAATAATTGATATTTATAATGATTGCATATGTACTGCAGTCAGTGCTTCTCTGATAAAATATGTTGCTTACTAAGTTCCACATATTAAAAAAAAAGTACAATAATAACTGATGAAAAAAGAAGAAGAATCTAAGGATATTAAGTATTTATAAAGATTTCAGTATGTTAAAAAAAATTAATAATAAAAACTCATGCTTATGAGAGTGTATTTTAGTGATTTATACACACTGAAATTGTATTTAAATGGTGAAAGTATCCTAGTAACATGACTGGAGACAAGCAAAACGTGAGGGTTTGTTTTAATATTCAGAAAAGGAAATTTAGAAAAGAGTCACCCCCCCCCTTCTAAAAGGAAAAAAATGTATATATATATACATATATATATGTATATAACCAATAATTAAACATAACCTACCACCATCAAAAACTGTAATATTATGAATTAAAGCTGTAAGTATATATATAAAAAAAAAGATTAAATTAATTATAAGAATTATTATGGAAGAAAAATAAGAAAGTGGACACCGACAAATAATGGAAATGCTTATATATTGAATTACGTTTTCAAGGGCACAGAATTCAATGATATAAGCAAAATGGTTGTTTTCTGTGGGAAAAATAAGCTAAAGCTAAAAGTTATTTTCCCCTGTGCCCAAACAACCATTAAAATCAAGTGAATTGATTAAAAATGAAAACAGAATAGAAACAAATAATATGAAATGGAAAAAGCAATAAAACCTATTTAAATATTTATAGGATATAAAATGAAATAATAAACACCATACCGATTAATATTTTAGAATAAATCCACGCGCACATGGCACCCATAATATCGTAAAGATTAAGGTGAATAAAACAGTTAAGAAATCACAGTAATTGATACCATAGGATGCAGTTAATACATATTGAAATAAATGTTAAATAACTTTTAATATAATATAAAATAATATAAATAGAAAGTAATTACATAATTAAAATGCACTATTAAATTAATTAAAAACCGTTAAACAATATCGTCAAAATTTAGCTAAAAATTCCCCCTGGTGTAGTAAATTATAACTGAAATGTAGCTGGAAAAAGTAAATTTAGAACTTATCGAAAAAAAAACATAAATTGTGGTGCTGCCATCTAGTATTACTTTTATGATTTAATTGTCAAAAGACAAACAGTTGTAAGCAATTGAATGTAACAATTGTTTTATTAACAGCAAAACCAAACATATCCTTATATTAGATAATTATAAACTGAATATAAACCACACAATGTATTTTTAAAAAACTATTGTTAATACAATTTAAAAAGCATACAAAATATTCTATTAGCTAACTTATTTAAACTACACTAAGAATTTAAATAATTCTAGAACATCGATAATATATAGCATATAGCTATATGCTATAAAACAAATTAAATTCATTAATAATTAATATAAATAATTATTAAAAATATAAAAATCTTTAATAAAAACTATTATATATAAGATAATTATAAAATGAACAGGAAATAAAAAACATATGGTAGTATAAGGAAGGTGAACAGATACTTAAATTCCGATTACCTAAAAAGCACAAATATAGTGTGTGGATTATTTTATACATCCATAAAAATCCTAAAAGTATGAATGTGGGACATTCAAAAACATTAAACCGATAATAAATTTTATAACACTAAGTGAAAAATAAATAAATATTAAAATATTAATAAGAATAGAGGAATAATAATAAAAATAATTACCCAATTTTAATACATACAGTATAACTTTATTTATATTAAATATACTTATATGTATATTAATCACTATAAAAATGGCATACTATTAGTAATAAATATGATATTGTCCTTATTAAATTAAAATTTATAACAAATGATTGTAAATAAGATTAAACAATAATTAAGCTAATTATTAATGAAATTCACCAATTACATATAAAATATCAAATCAACATCCTTATAAAATACGTATCAAAAATATAGTAATAATACAAAAACCCCATTTTTTTTTTTTTTTTTTTTTTTTTTTTTTTATAAATTAACCCACACACACACATACATATATATATACACATATGCATACATATACATACACACACATACACATACATATGCACATACATACATATAAATAAACTTTTATAGGATGTGCTATAGATTTATTTTATTTTTATTTAAGAATGAAAATGATTAGTATCGCAGAAAAGAGTGCCAGAGCTGAAAAGGCTAGTACGTTTGTTAATCGTTTGTAATAAAATAGATGTGAATACCCATGAAGTCTGTTATCCATACTGCGCTTAGATGATGTTGAAAACTGCAAGATAAAATGTATGAAAAATGCTAAATGTTAAAATATGTCCATGGTGGAAGTAGAAAATGTGGTAAGGGGACAAAGAGGGTGCAAGCTAGAGGGGTTGTAAAGACCTTGAAAGAAAAGTATTATTTTAGAGGGCACTGCAGAAAGTTAAAAAAAAAAGGTGGGATTGGTTAGCTAACACTTTAACAAGAGAGAAAAAAATAGGACCTTAGTAGAACTAGAGAGGAAACTGAGACTTATAAATAATATAATATGTTAGAGGGTGCTGCTAAAAGTAAAAGAAATGGAACTGTTAAGCTTACAATTAACTGAACAGATCGAAAAACAACAGATGTTACATGTGGAAAAAAAAGTACTGTCCTTGAGTAATTGAAAAGAAAGTTGTAGGGATTGAAATTAATGATAACATTAATAAGAACCACAAATAAATCAGATTTAGCGCTACTTATTGGCAGTAAAGAGAAGCTGGAAAGGAATGACTATTAAAAATGAAAAGCTGAGGTCAATACCTTTAATTTGGTATATTACATGCCCTATTTGAGAGACGTGAACAAATTTAGCTAAAATGGTGCCCCCTAGCGGCTACAAAGTGAAATTCGGATAGAATAATTAACAGAAATGAGGAGCTGAGATCAATACCTTTAAAATGGTATAATATTTGACCTGCTGGGGGAGAAATAGAAATATTGCCCCTCCCTGCCCCCAGAGCCCTCCCCTATGGTTACGGAGTGAATAAATATTGGAAATGAGGAGCTGAGGTCAATCAATACCTTTAAAATGGTATAATACTTGACATGATGGGGGGAAATAGATATATTGCCCCTCACTGCCCCCAGAGCTCTCCCCCTATGGTTACAGTGTGAATAAATATTGGAAATGAGGAGCTGAGGTCAATACCTTTAAAATGTTATAATACTTAACACAATGGGGAGAAAATAGTTAGATTGACCCTCCCTGCCCCTCAGAAGAACAGATTATACAAAAGGCTCTATACCTACATAATAAATGGGTTGCAGAAATATTTGAATGTTTGAGGTGGGTCGCTGAACAATAAATTTTTGAACCGCTGTGTTAAATTGTTCACAAATAAGTTAAACTCTTCTTTCCATTAATAAAAATTCGGAATTTATATTTAAATGATTTTTTTTTAAAGATTGATATAAAGGACTTTATTCGGAGCTTTCTCCTTAAGTTGGATTATCTGACCTTTAACGTAATATCCGATTACCGTTCGACAAAATTAAAAAAACAAAATTGATTTCAGACTCTAAATAACTTAACTTGAGCAAATATTTAGTTAATTGATGTTTCATAAACATGAAAGTTTCTATCTCATTTCTTCATTTTAGGCTAATTTTTCATAAAGTATGATGTATGCAATAAAATCAATTTTCAGTATATATATGCAACTATATATGCAACATTATTTTTAATTCCTTTTTTTATAATTTTTATTCATTTGCATGGAAATTCTTATTGAGTCGGGAGTAAGTCAGATGATTATATATATCCCCACACCTCTTGTACAGTTATAACATGCGTGCTAAATAGATAATCACGAAATCAATAATGTAGCATGCTGATTAAATAAATTGTCAATCAAACCAATATTGAATTTCTAATATTCAAGTTTTCAGTTATTTAATGTGTGAAATGACAAGATCATTTGTAAAATGTAAGGAGCCTTTCTGCAAATAACATTGTGTTCGTTTACTGTTCATCAAGCATATCTTACTCGGGAACATCCCCAACTGTCATTTCAGGATTTTGGCAAGAATGGTATCGTTCGAATGCTCTTGCCACGGGGATGAAGAAATGTACAGGAACTACTCTCCCGAATCCCATAGTTCACGAGATATGGGCCTTTTTCTGTTTCGGAAGAAAGGAAACAAGGAAGTGAAAATCAGCACGAGATTGCTTCAGAATCTACTGGAGGCAGGAATTATGTCATAATTAATCATTATAGGATTTTTCTATGTAAAAGTATTGAAAACGCTCAACAATGCATAAGGCATAAACGATGAAGAGCATTGTTATTTGAGATCTAAACGGCTGTCTTGACACACTCAAGGAACTTCCCACCAAAGCCTACCTATGTCTTCTTTCCATCCCATAGGGTCAGGCGATGAGCTAGTTCGTATTATTAATCATACGGTACTCGCAATTCGCATTTATTGCCCAATAATTAGAAAAAAAACAGTGAGATTATTTCAGAATCTCACTGTTTGGAAGGAGGGAGGAATTGTGTCACAATTCATCATGATAGGATTTTTCTATGTAAAAATATTGAAAACGTTCAACAACAGGCATAAACTATGAAGAGCATTGTTATTTGATAGCTAAAAGGCTGTCTTGATTCACTCATGGAACTTCACACCAATACCCTACCTATGTCCTGTTTCCATCCCCTAGGATCAGGCGACGAGCTAGTTCGTGTTACTATTTATATTGTACTCACAGTTTGCATTTATTGCCCACTAATTAGTAAAACAGTTTTTTAATCTTTTCTTCTTTTTAGTTCCTTTTTGCTATTTTCCACTGTGAATATTTCTTTAACTATTGGATTTGGTATAGTATAGTTCTGTATTTTAAAATATTTTACGACCGTAAATGTTGGCCAGGTTCTGTTTGTATGCATTCGCTGGAGTATATAAATAGTTGTAGGCTGAGATAAATTATAAAAATAAATGCTTTTAAATTGCTTTTTACGAAATCTGTTTATTTGGAGTAGAAATAAAAAATTAAAGCATTTTATACAGAAAGGGATAGGGATGGTGCTTGAGAACATTTTTAAGAAACGTTTTCACATGACAGATTTCGTGAAGCGAGAGGAAGCAATTCAATTAATCATTCTGTAATACACACATTGGCATCACACATCTGACGAAAAGCAAGAGCACATGAAAATCAATGAAAACATACGAGCAAAAATTATCTGTTACGCTTTAGACAATTAGGAGAATTCTGAATTACGTGGCAGGGTAACCAGAAAAGCAGTCCTAGAAAATAAGCCAAAAAGAATTCGAACGCCAATTCGTACGTTAGGAGCAAAGTTTTGGGAACATAGCGTGAAATAAATTAAGCAGAGCAAAGAGTTATTTCTACTGACCGAAAGCAAAGTTGATCTTTATTCTTTTTTAGGTGCGTTCGTAATTATATAAATACGTAGCACCTATAGTCGTCGTTCAGTCCGTCCGTCGTCCGTCTGTCCGTCCGTCTACCGTCCGTCTGTCCGTCCGTCTGTCCGCATGTAACAGAGCAAAAACTACCCAACCGAATGGTCTGAAATTTCAAACATACGATTGTTGCAAAATTTTGTCGAGCCATTTCAAATTTTATGAAAATCGGATGTATAGTTTAATTACAGGGACAGTCAAAAGTTTTTCTTTACATTACGGCCAATGGGAAAAATTATTGCAAGTGCATTTTAATGATATTAGAGCCATCCGAATGATCTGAAATTTTAAAGATATAACTGTTGCAAAATTTTGTCGAGCCATTTCAAATTTTAGGAAAATCGGATGCATAGTTTAATTACAGGGACAGTCAAAAGTTTTTCTTTACATTACGGCCAATGGGAAAAATTATTGCAAGTGCATTTTAATGATATTACAGCCTTTCGAATGATCTGAAATTTTAAAGATATAACTGTTGCAAAATTTTGTCGAGCCATTTCAAATTTTAGGAAAATCGGATGCATAGTTTAATTACAGGGACAGTCAAAAGTTTTTCTTTACATTACGGCCAATGGGAAAAATTATTGCAAGTGCATTTTAATGATATTACAGCCTTCCGAATGATCTGAAATTTTAAAGATATAACTGTTGCAAAATTTTGTCGAGCCATTTCAAATTTTAGGAAAATCGGATGCATAGTTTAATTACAGGGACAGTCAAAAGTTTTTCTTTACATTACGGCCAATGGGAAAAATTATTGCAAGTGCATTTTAATGATATTACAGACTTCCGAATGGTCTGAAATTTTAAAGATATAATTGTTGCAAAGTTTTGTTGAGCTATTTCAAATTTTAGGAAAATCGGATGTATAGTTTAATTACAGGGACAGTCCAAAGTGTTCCGTTACATTACGGGGAATGGGAAAAATTATTGCAAGTGCATTTTAATGATATTACAGCCTTCCGAATGGTCTGAAATTTTAAAGATATAATTGTTGCAAAGTTTTGTTGAGCTATTTCAAATTTTAGGAAAATCGGATGTATAGTTTAATTACAGGGACAGTCAAAAGTGTTCCGTTACATTACGGGGAATGGGAAAAAATTATTGGAAGTGCATTTTAATGATGTTACAGACTATGCACTTTATGAAGTGCAGAAAATTATACATTCAGTACAATATGGGGTTCCAAAAATAATTATAAAACTAGTTATAGTACGAACGCACCTCATTTGCCACGTTTGGCGAGCAATTTCCAACTTGTTTAATATCTAGTGAGAGTGAATAATCAGCCAAATGAATTCTATTTATGCGAGACCCGTTTTAGTAATAAAGGCATATGTTAAATACCTTTTCTTTCTTTTCTCTTAGAGGAAAAATGTAATGGAAACTTCAATAAAAGTTAGGACTAGAGAACAGGAATTCTGCTTTTTGAGAATTTATTGTCGCCACCGACATTTCTATTACTTTATTTTCTTCTGGTAGACTGGTGGTTTTGATTATTATAAAACAGCTAGTATAAATGAAGCGTTTGGTGAAGATGAAAGAGCAGTTGTAAAAAGTTAGAACTCTGATTTTCCGGTCAGAATGGGAAAAAAAATGGCCATAATTTTTTTTTTTTTTTTTTTTTTTGAATAAAAAAATATGGCCATTTTTTTCCAGAGAAAAAGATTTAGAGAAAAGGGATAATTTAAGAAAAATATGTGATTCCACTATAGGGAATATAATTGCAATATATTTCTTGATACTCGTGACAAAAGCTTTCGAACGATACCACTCTCATCAAAATGTAGAACTGAGAGTTAGGGGAGTTCCCTAGTTAGATGTAATTAATTTTATCTCAATTATAAATTGCTAAAATCTTATGAGAGAATTTCAGTCAATTCC
This sequence comes from Maratus speciosus, assembly GCA_963932465.1. NCBI lineage: Eukaryota > Metazoa > Arthropoda > Arachnida > Araneae > Salticidae > Maratus > Maratus speciosus. The sequence continues at coordinate 416,427,810 of OZ010790.1, read as the reverse complement.
GACTGATTAAAAAATGTCCATGATATTCTCCCATAAGATTTCAACAATTTATAAATTTAAGATCATCCGCTAACCACACATGGCCCTTTATAGAGATCGCCTTATTAACAATTCATAGCCATGTTTCTTCAGGTTATTCCATTTTTATTTATTTCATCCGAAATCCCCTTTTAGATTAGTACAGATAACGTTCGCCGGGTCTGCTAGTTAATAATAATAATATTATTATTATTATTATCAAATACGGCGTTCAGCTGTTTTAATGCGGCATAACGTGTCAGAAATTTATTCATCTTCACCCTTTAATCTCTCATTTGAAATCGCTTATTAATAATTAACATAATCGCAGATAAATTAAGGCAAAATCACGCAACTGAATTATCGTGCGTGTTAACACTGATGTAATGAATTTCAAATGGAATATGTAAATGAATAGCAAACATGCACTAACTGATTTATGCATGTCTTACGATCATCTGTGTCACATGCACATCTTAGAGTATTTCATGACAACTGTTTATCGATAAATGCATATGGGAATTTATATCTCGAAATCTCATCAGGATGCTGAAATATGATTAATAACTTTTTAAGAAGATTAAAAAACACATAACATGTTAAAAATTGAACGTTATATATTCTAAACTAATAAGTATGGCAATGCTTTGTAAGGAAAATTCAATGCAGATTTGTTATTTGCTTTGAAATAGAAGGAAGTAGTAATTAGTACTTTCATTTTAAGAATTTATACACTTAAACTGTGAGGCGCAATCGCCGAGTTCGTTGAATCTTAAAGTGGGTTCACAATCTTATTCCCTATCATAGTTTTGTATAATATTTCTGATGTTTATTAAGAAAACCTTTAGACAATGTGCATTTTTTACAACATTTCCACTCTTCGAAGGTTAATATCTGAACAAATAAAAATATATTAAATTTGTACTCTTATAAACGATTTAGTAAAAGTGCAAAAAGAGAAATAGTGAAAGATACCGCAAATGTTACGGCGAAAATCGTAATTAAACTAAGTTCATATGCGCTGCCGAAGCCATTTTGGTGACTGCATTTTACGCTGCATTACATCATCCGATTACAGCTGCACAAGGTCACTTACAAGGCAAAATATCGAACTTGTTGACTAGCATCTTCTCGAAACCTTTACAGGTGAACAAAGTCAGATTCCACGGTGGCATAACGCAATCGTCCGCAACCACCAGCAATAGGGCATGTAAAGTGGGCGCCCGACCTCAATATGTACAAATTAATGCAGACAAAATTAGAATAACGTACCACTGTCCATGCACGACTCAAATACCTATAACTCCAATGTCTGATTTCAATAAGCACGTACGTGCCGAGGTAATATCTGTATAATATTCTCCCAATCTTTGGTTCAAATAATATCCTATAGAACAGGGCCAGGCCGTATCGACGCCATCGAAAATTGACTTCATTATCTGTAATTCCCATTATATGTGCCATCTCCAATCTCCACACTTTTCTGCCAGTATGCAATCTATGGTGATATTAGAATACCTCATAAATATTTTGTTTGGCAATTTATTGTTGCAAATATTTCTGGCGGGCGTGCACTATTCAGAGGTCTGCTGACAATGGCGAAATGCCGTACGGTGAATCTGTGGGGTTTTTTCACATGCTTGTTACTGGGCCTAACGTCTTTTTCGCTAAACACACTTGTTCCCCTCTGAAAGTTTCGTAACTATCCTTGTTAGTACTTAAACATGCTTTTTTAATGCAACAACTTTAATGTATCTACGATTAACAGTTTTAATGTTATTATAGTATTCGTTATACTTTAATATATTAATGGAAACACATACATATCTCTTTCACTCTCTTTTATACACACACACACACACACACTATATATATATATATGTATATATATATATAGCACATTATGTTTTAAATGCGTTTGTCGGACCCAGAATCCTGCACCATAAATAAACTAAGTATAACCATAAAACATGCAAGAAATTTAAACAGATATAACCTGAATAAGAAAAAACAACAAAAGGCTGTGGCCTCTTCAGCGGTGGGCATTTTAGAAAGCACAGCAATGTTTCAGATTAATTACAATTTACTTTTGATCTTTCTGAGCTTATATATATATATATATATATATATATAAATTAATGAAAAATTATTGCATAACTGGCGCCAAAAGCAGCTCATATCAAATGCAACAAAATGTATTTCATCAATAATTAAAAATGCAAAAACACCATAACTCTGGAAAAAAGGTGTATATCAGCAATATTTAACTATAAAAATCCCAAAACTTTCAAAAATACAGGTAAAAAACAAAACACAGGCAAAAAACTGTTCTTCATCAGAGGGAGGACAGACGTACCTAACTCCACCCCCACTGTTAAAAGCTTGCAAGTTTCTGAACACACGTCCATCCTGCACTCAATACAGAAAAAAACTATTGTCATTTTAGAAACAAAATTCAAAAGACTAAATAAACCAAATTTAAACAAAAAAGTAATGTAAAAAAAGCATAATTAAAATAGAAAACAAAATTTTTTTTAATAAAATGGTCTTTTAGAAAATTACTTTAAAATTACAATTTAAATATAAACAAATAAAATTAACTTAACATGTATGAATGCAGAACAACGTGCACCCTCCAAAACCTACAAGAAAAATACAAAAACTTGAAACAGAAGTACCTGTACAATGTCCTTCACCTGTCAATAATAGCAAACTCTTAATTTTCACTCCGAGCCCATTATCATAATCTTTAATTCCAAATCTGCAAACCTCCATCGATTCAAAATATCCATGTCAACTCGTTCTTTATACAAGACTTTAGAATTCACACTTCATATGGAATGTTCAGGAAGGATGCTACCATACGTTGCTCATCCCGCCAATCCACAATATTGCCACACACTTTTTAAAACAATCTATAAATAATACTTCAAAAAATTTATAGGATAACTATTATTGTATAAAAGATTAGCCAAAAACTTAAAAATATGCTTATAAAAATTACTATCACTGCCACAAATTTTGTTAAAACGAATTAATTGATTAATTACAATATTTATGTAATTTTTTTATGTAAATTAGAAAACCAATACGGCATACTTCTTGTAAAGAATTCAAAACTGTTTATTTTATCATAGAAATCCAAGGTTAATTTATTATCAAAAATATTAAAAGAAATATGCAAAAATTCTGCATTATAATCATCGCAGTTTGCCCTATTCAACTTTAAACAATTTGGATATATGATGTCATATTCATTAGTAAATTCAAAATTGAAAATCAAAATATCATCAATATACCTATAGACTTTTAAAGATTTATTATATTTCATTGTATACTTAAATTCATAATAAAACAAAAATAAATTAGCTGTTGTACTAGAATATTTTGTCCCCATTCCAATTCCACAGATCTGATTAAAGGTATTATTGTTGAAAGTTACATAATTATTATAAAAACAAAAATTACATAAACTTAAAAATAAATCTCTATTAATATTTAATTCCTCATTTAAACAAAATAAATCGAAAATATTCATTAAAACATTATAAAGACAATCAATAGGTATATTGGTGAAAAGATTCTCAAAGTCGAAAACCTCCATTTTCAGAGGAGTCAATGGCAGTTTGTCCAAAATTTCGATACTATTATCAATCGACCAAAAATGACTATACTTCTTAAATTTACATTTTAAAAAAACATATATCTTTTTTAATAAATTCTGTAAACCAATATTAAAATTTCCATTAACACTTTTAGAAGTACTGCAAATAAACCTAAATTTAATCGGATCTTTATGAAATTTAGGTGTTAAAAAAATAAATGGCAAACAGTGATGATTAGAAACTTCAAAATTGTAAGAAAACATATTTTTAACTTTCTTTTTAGATGCAAAAAAATTTTTAACAACAGGATTTTTATCAATATTAACCTTTGCATAAAAATCTACATTACCTAATTCACCTTCTATTTTTCACAATGTAAAATTTCTTACATATTATTGCATAATTGTTGGCGGCTTTGTCCACAGGGACAATAACAAAACTATTATGTAAATTTTTAATAAATTCTTTATCTTCATCATTAAAAATTTGATATTCATACGCATCTGAATTTAAATAATCTTTCAAAAAATTAATGAAATGCCCCAAAAGTTGAGATCTCCATTCAAAAAATGCTTCCAAAGGCATACTAAACTTATAACTTTATTTCTTTATAAAATTATTAACATTATCCTTTAAAATCTTTAGTGCTTTACTGTTACTAATTTTACTGTTAATTCTACATTTTGTACCAAAATTCATTAAATATTTCACATTTTTATTCTTGGTTATATCAAGATTACCTGTAATTATATGGCCATGATAGTTGTCAATAAAATCTTTATATTCCACATTATTACAAGAACAAATTAAAGATGTATTCACATCTGGAAAAGCTATTTGTCTATAATTAAAAATCTTATTACTTAATGGTTTAAGATAATTATATGCAACTGAAATAATACAATCTTTAAGAGGAAAAAGGTACACCAATATACCTTTTCACCTCTGTTCACCAATATACCTATTGATTGTCTTTATAATGTTTTAATGAATATTTTTGATTTATTTTGTTTAAATGAAGAATTAAATATTAATACAGGGTTCGTACGGGTACTTGAATTTTCAGACTAAGAAATTCTTTGATACCAGTATTTTCTTATAGAAAATCTCCCCTTAAATAAGGCGAAATTTCGCGCGTTTAAACTGGATTTATTTTTCTATAAAAAAAAATACTGGTACTTGACCTTGAAAATAACGGTACCCGTACGAACCCTGTAATAGATTTATTTTTAAGTTTATGTCATTTTTGTTTTTATAATAATTATGTAACTTTCAACAATAATACCTTTAATCAGATCTGTGGAATTGGAATGGGGACAAATTATTCTAGTACAGAAGCTAATTTATTTTTGTTTTATTATGAATTTAAGTATATGCTGGACAGATAGTTACACCTGTTTATTTTCTATTTAATTTACATCCAAAATTGTTAATTGGTCCAAATCATCCAAGCAACCTCATAGCAAATTGGTATATAATTTTATATACCTTAGATAAATTCAAATAACATAAGTGATCGTAATTACATAATTCTAGTAGAAGAGCAACGCGAAGCATTAATGAAATTAAATTATAATTCGCGTCAAAATGTAATTATTAAATTTAAATAATTACGAATAAAATTAAGAGTTTGCGTTGTGAATTATTTAGACGAACTCTTCCACTTATGAATTAAACTAAAATTAAAGCTGTAAAAATAAATTGACACCCTTTAAATATTATCAATTAAATAATTACAGAAACTTTTTAAAACTTGATTAAATATTTTATTTACATTGAACACAACTATATACAGAAATACATAATATTAATTCAAAAAAAAAGAAAGCAACACTTTTGTTTGCTTCTCATTATTTTATATATATTTAATCTTTAAAAAAAAAGACAATGTTTTCATTACTCTTATTATTATACATTTTTCTTTTTAAATTACCTTAAATATATTTAACTATTGGTTTTGTCGGATCTCAGATTACTCTCTACCATAAAATATCAGAAAAGGATATTTATTATTTTTCATATGATTTTAAGTGGTAAAAGAAAAAGTTTAAGATAGTACCTTTTTTTCATATACGGGATGGTGGCCTTTATTCATCAAATTCAGAGTTGTCGCGTTGCTAAGGAACATATCCTTATGCCATCAGGAATTCGCTTTGTATCAGAGCGGCGATATCGGGATTGCAGGATGCATAGCTACGGACCTCTGGAGAACAATCCACTTTATTTTAACATCAGGAAGACATCCTCAATTAGGCTTGCTTAGGCTCACTCCGATATGTACATCAGCCTGGGCATTACTAGGGCTTTTTTGGATTCATTGCACGGGCTTTCAGGAGAGCTCCTGCGTCCTCTACATCTTTTTTTCAGACTCTCTTTTTCAAACCTTATTCTTCTTGCACACCAACTCCTGCAGTCTTTGGAACTATTTTTGTCTAGTCCACTGTTATTGGATGTGAGAAGATTTTGCATTATTCTTCGATAGGCCTATTAGCTAACAGTCTGCAAATGGCCCCTTACATATACTTTAATATTATTATCTGCCTTAAAGTTTGGGTGGTCTGAAAAGCCATAAATTTATCCCAACACTTTTATTGAGGCCATAAATTTATTCCAACGTTTTTATTATTTTACGATTTCTAATTATACACCACTTTCCATTGGCTTGTCATAAAACGACAACATTGCGTCTGGCTATTGTTGTTGTCTGAGATCCGAACTCTATTCAACATTATACATTCATTTTACAATACAACAATTTTTTAAAAATATATATTTAATATTTAAAATCAACTTAATAATTTTTGTATGAACTAACACTCTTATTTTACTTAAATATATAAACATTATAATTTTACACTCATAATTATATTTTATAAAAAATATTTATACAAACAGAAATAACAAATTACGCAATTTTACTTTGATTTAACCAACATGGTGCGGGAACATATCATTGTTATATGTTGCCCAGCATCTCTCCCGGTCGTCAGAAAAAAAAAATAAAAACTTATTACTGGTTTTATTTTTTTTTGTAAAGCATAAAAGAATGTACGTGTCCATATGACTGTGTATCTACACATTTTTTTTGAGCTAAGACTGTAAAGTTCAATTATCAATGGTTCTGGTATATTTTATAAGAAGTTCTTCTATTTTTTCATAACAGAAAGTTCAACACATGATAGCATAGTTGTCTGTTGACATTCACATTTATAGAAGACATCTGTACTTAAAATCTGACAATTTTCTCGAAGCCTTTTTCCTTTACCACACACATGTTTAATAATTTTGTAACTTTACAGTTTTAAGTGCCCAAAATACATTCAAAGCTATAATTTTGTATGAAACTAATATGCCGAAATAAACCTAATTACAAGAAAAATAATGGCATACACATTTGACATATTATTTCCTCACATATAACCTTATGACACAGTGTTTCATTTAAAACACATTTTATACTGAATAAAAGTAAATACAATGCTTGTCGTATGACATGTTTTTTTTCACATAATTAATCTGATGTATTCAAATTATAATCAGGAAAATATTGTATACAAACTGGTTACATTATTTTATTTATTTATTTGTTACTTCTAACATGTATGATACGTCAACATATACAAGCTATTTCATCTCCTTTAATATATCATTACGTAATGCTTTCCAACTTTACCCGATACGAGAAAAAAAAAGAAGAAGAAGGAGAGGAGAATAAAACCAGTTTTTGACCGTCCCCGATCCTTTCGAAACGAGGGGTTGGTCAAGCTACTAATCACTTTCTGCGAGGTGATTTGTGCTGTGACCAAATTTTACGACTTCCCAAAGTATGTATTTAAAACCATTTCATGCTTGTAATTACCTTATTAATTAGTATAATTTCTTGATATACTTTCTTCTTAACTAACTGTGCATGCCTGTATGTAATTTTTAACATAATCTATGCATAAACAGTGTATGTATTTGTATCATATCTAATGTAAACCTTCTGCTTTTTTTATTATTTTGTAGGGGAAAATGGCGATTCTAGCATTTGAATTCTCCTGCCTCATACTGCAACTGAAGCGAGCGTGGCTTTTTATGCTGTCGGGTTCAAATCTAAACCAAATTGCCTTTCAGGATTTAAAAAAAAAAAAATTCATATAATTTTCTTTAACTGATTACATTGTATATTTTTAGACCTTTCTAACAAACACAAATTTTGATTCATGATATTGTTTACTATTAAAATGTAAACAACACGGAAATATGACTTCTACAGCCTCTCAAAATGCAAAATATGCATTACGCTGACCTTAAAAATGCACCTTCATTTAATACTATTAAATAGTGTTGTCAGAAAATGCCATTGACGAAGACGCGAACAATTTTTTTGTCTTTAATTATTATTTATTTAGCCAACAATTCTATCTTAAAAGATTGTTAAATTTTCATATTTATTTATTTTTTACTGAATGAAATAAAAATTTATTTATTCAAAATTTTATTTATCATTAACATTCCGTATGTGAATTCTAATGTCTAAACTTTAATGATATGTTTTAAAAAAAATAAAAGATAATAAATTATTATTATTAATCCAACATTAATAATTATTATTTAATTATGAAAAAATGTTATTAATACACTTGTATAATTTTAAAAATACAAAAGCAAATGATAATTACTACGTAAAATCGTATGTAGTAATTCATGAGTACTCGGCCGAACCAAAGAATTTCAGCCAGCAGAAAAGAATCTTTGTATACTCATAAATATCTACACCCAATTGTTACAGATTAAGTTTTTTAAAAAATAATTACTGTATGTACTATAAAAAAATTAAGTAAATAAATTTATTAAGCCATACTACCTATTTTAATAAAAATAAGGCCAATATATATAAATATATTTATTTATTTATTTTGTTTCCTTATGTTAAATTGGCCAAATTATATATAAAAAAAATTTTATGAACTCACACACTCAAATTTATCAATACTATGTATATTTATATGTGTTAAATTTAGAATTGCATTTAATTCTAAGGGAAAGTAAAAAGGAAAAAAAAAATGCTTAAATTCTAAAATAACAAATTTGTAAAATATTTTAATAAAAAAAAAAAAAAAAAAATCTAATTTCTAGCTGATTTCAGCAAGATGTCATTTAATATTTATATTAAATAATTTTGCTAATACATTTTATTAATTATTAAATTCGCATATTTTTATATATACAATAAAAATATAATAGTCTTACATAAAATTTTACACTACAACAATGTTATTAATTAATTTAACTTGGATTTAAGCCTACTTTAATTCTAATTGAATACCGTTAATACAAGTAAATTAGCTTATCAAGTTAAATATAATATAAACTATGTTTATCTAATGTTAATTTTGCTGAAAATTCCATAAATTTTAACTGCAAATGCTAATTGCTATACCTTTTGTTATTTATTTTGAAAACAACACCAACTTATATTTTTATTTATTATTTTTTTTATTAAATCTAGGAACTATACACTGGGCTAGACACTCCATAAATGTGTAAAACCTAAAAATCAAAAGTTTTCCTAAATAAAACTCAAAATGCTGCTTTTTACAATATAATATTACTAATTTTATTGTTTCTGAGCATAACATCTAGTAATTATACCATACTTAATTTTTTCTTCGATTCCTTTTTCAGCCAAGAATCCTGAAATTTATAACTAAGTGATGACCTTGATTTACCTTGATTTACCTGTGAATAAGTTTCTACAAATATTTTGTTGGTGTTGGTGCATACCCAGCCGTAGGCCAAAATTGCACCCTATACAGAAAGCCTTTGGTGAGAAAATTTTAATTTTGCTTCAATTATTTATTTGTGTAATTTTTTTACGATAATTTTGTGTGCAATCATATTGAAATAACTTGCCTTGTCCATTGTTATACATATATATGTTTTTTAAAAACCAATGTGCTACACCAAAATCCTTTTTTTAAATTTTTTTATAACACTTTTGTTCATAAAACTTATCCCTGCTGTCTAAATTCTAGACTTTAGCATATAAGTTGTAATTGAACTACCGGAATAAATCTTAGCACTTTTTTTATATTTTATTATATTTAGGCTTATAGCTGACCGCTATCCTAATATAAAGTGCACTAATAATTTATTCCTCGTCAACCATATATTTATATAAGAATATATATATATATATATGAGTATGCTATAAAGCTGTTCTAACTACCCTGAACCTATAGCTTACACCTACTCATTTTAAAGAGTAATTCTGAAATTCTGCCATCTAAATTGTAAGGCTATTAGCAACGGCTACCCTTATAGAAGACATAAAAAATTCTCTTTTTTTTTTTTTTTTTTTTTTTTTTTTTTTTTTTGAAAATTACTCCAACATTATTCACTATTAAATTAATTAAGTTTTAATGTTATTTGGCTTTGTTAAGATTTTATATTTTCTAATTCATATTCGAAAAGAGAAAAAAATATATATATAACTTTTGCCTGGAGAGAAATATTTCACTGCTCCATTGAAGTTTTGTGAAGCACATTTCATAATTTTATAAGTATGTTTTCGGGTGCGCCCTGCACATTTGCTCAATATTGTAACCCTGAGACAAATTGGCGTTCCCATGTTCCTATCCTTTCTTATTATTATTTTGAATTTTAAAAAGGCAAGTTATTAATTTTGTTTCAATTTTTTTTTTACCTAAAAGAGAAAAAATTTATTTTTAAATTTTGAAAATTTTGAAATTTTGAAATTCGATTAATTATGTATTTGATTTATTTTTAATACCAATTCATATCCCATGGATAATATTGGGGAGGGGGGAAAGGGTAATGATCTTGTATAACATCCCCGTATAAGTTTGTATATGGTGTATAACCATATAACGACATATTTTTATCATAATAATCTGTTTGATACTTTAAATATGAGTCTACATTCTCAGAATATTTATTTTTTGTTTTATAATACTTTTTAGTACCTTTGTCACCCTTTTGAATCGTATTTTTGTCTAATTTAAACCAACAATTTTCAGTTAAGTGCGATTTTCTCTGACAAATGTCACATTTATTTTTGTAATTTTTATCACCCTTAATTTTTTTTCTGATACCCCTGTAAATTCGTAATTTCCGCCTCTGTATGACCTGTTGCATATTTCGGAGCGTACAGCTGATCCATATGTCGTTTGATCGGCTCTATTGATTTATCTGGAACATATTGTAATAAATAATTAAAGTTTCTAAACTTTTCAGTAACTTCGTAGGGTCCTTGAAATTTTGGCTCTAATGCGCCTGGTTTTCCAATACATTTTAAATATACTGTTTGACCCAAATTTAAATCCTTTACTTTTTCGTATGCCTCTTCATCTATATATTCTTGCATTATTTTCTCCTGGTTTGCAAGGGATTGAATTTTGATTTCCTTCATATGCTGTATTCTGCTTTTAACATAAGAGTGGGTATATATTTCCTCAGAAGGAATATGGGCTGTGAAGGGATTTTTTATTTCCCTTGCGAAAAATAGCAGTGAGGGACTATATCCCGTAGCGCGGTGTTTCGAGGAATTATACGCTAGTTTAAAAAAATCCAGTCTTATGTCCCATTCCGTAGTGCGTTTCGACATAGCTACAATTGATGTTTTTAATATTTTATTGGTAACTTCACAAAGTCCATTTCCTTGCGCACGGTATACACTCACAAATTTCCTTTGTATGTTTAAAGATTCCAAATATTCTTTCATAATTTCGCTTCGTAAATATTTTGCGTTATCAAAGATAATTTCTTTACACATCCCATAATTTGCAAAATATTTATTTAGTACATTTAATATAATCTGTGACTCTACGTTTCGTAGGGGAACCGCTTCCAGAAATCTCGATGTCGAATCAATTATAATTAAAATGTATCTATTTTTCCTTAACGTAAGGTTTAAAGGTCCAATGACGTCAGCATGCAGGACTGTACCGACTTCGTCATCTTTCACCATTTTTTTAACAGGGACTTTTATTGTCGTGTGTTGTTTAGATGCGAGGCACTGCACACAATTTGCACAATACTGTTTAATGTCTTTGTACATTCCGTGCCAAAAAAGCCTTGTTTTCACATTATCATAAGTTTTTTGAAATCCGAAATGCGCTTTATGAGCTTCTTCTATGGCTGCAATTTTTAATGAATCCGGGGTAATTAAAAGCTCCTTTTTATCTGAACCAGGTTTCAAAATTAATAATTTATTTTGATTTAAAGCAAATCTCTTCGCGCTTCTATTATTTTTGTCTTTTTCGATTTTATTTATTATAATTTTTAATTTTTCGTCTGCATATTGCTCCGATTTAATATTTTCGTCTGTAAGTGCTATGTTACTTGCAAACAAATTATTTTGGAGTTCTCTGTCTGTTATAAGATTATCTAAATTCCTGCTCAAATAGTCTGCTGGATTGTTAATTCCTTCGACGAATTCGAAGTCGAAATTAAAGTCTTGTAAATCTGCTACCCATCTGTTTATAATTTCCGATTTATCTTGTAAATGTAAATGCTGAGTTAGTGCTTTCGAATCAGTTAACACAGTAAATCTTCTACCTGAAAGCATATATTTAAAATGCATAATTGCTTCATGCACTGCTAATAACTCAAATTTAATACTCGGATAATTTTTTTCCGGTTCTCTAAGTTTTCTCCCGAAAATTTCAACAGGTAGCAAATGACCATCCTTTTCTTGAGCTAGAACACCTGAAATTGCAACTTTGCTCCCATCCGTGAATAAGAAAAATTCCTTGTTAAAATCGGGGGGGTCTGAGTGTTGGTTTTTGTACAATTTCTTCCTGAATTATCAGGAAAGCTTTTTCTGCTTCTGGACTCCACTTGAATTTAACTTTATCTTTAGTCAGCTCTATTAAAGGGTTAACTTTGTCTGAATAGTTGGGTATTAGCGTCCGAAAATAATTCGCTAAGCCCAATAAAGATCTGACCCCCTTTTTCGATTTTGGTCTGACTAAATTTTTCACTTTTTCAATATTCTTTTGTGATGGAGAATATCCCATTTGATTCACCCTAAATCCTAGGAATTCTATTTCTGCTTTGCAAATTTGCATTTTTGAAGGTTCGATTGTCATGTTGTGATTAATTAATACCTGTAGAACTTCTTCTAAGGTTTTCGTCATCTCTGCTATTGTGTTTGCAGATATCAACACATCATCAATGTAGTATGATACTTTGCTTTTGTCAAAATGACCCAGAATTTTATCGATTACTTCTGCAAAAATTGCGCTAGAATTTCGTGTGCCAAAAGCTAAACGAAGTGGCATATGTTTTCCAAATTCCGTAATAAACGCTAATTTTTTGCAATCTTCTGGTTTTAAATTTATTTGGAAAAAAGCACTATGTAAGTCTAGCACCGTATAGTATTTTTTACCGCTTATTTTTTGTAATAAGTCTTTTACGTCCGGCATCGGATAAGTATAAGGTTGTAAAAATTGGTTTAATAGTCTTAGGTCCGTTGCCATTCTAAACTTGGGTTCTGCATTCGGGTTATTACTCGGATTTTTCTTTCTAACGAAAATAACTGGAAAAGCATACTCGGAGTCAGTCTTCTCTATAATTTTAGCCTGTAACAATTGTTCAATTTCCCTTTTCGCATACTGTCTTACTGCCTGAGGCAATTTATATGGCTTAGCTTGTACCGGGAATTCATGATTCAATTGAAAACTTGGTGCGACAAACGCTGATTGCCCCAATGTTTGATAACTTTTTGAAAATGCATGAACATTGCCCATTAAAATATTTCGAAATTTTTGTTGTACTTCCTCTGATAAATGGCTTAAATCAAAATCCGTCTCTTTAATTTCTGCTTCTCGCAATTTTCTTACATCTTCTATATTTAAATTATTTATTTCATAAAATGTCCCTTTCTCTATATTATCAGTTGAGTCATCTTGCTTGCACTCAAAGTTCTTTATAATTTCCCCCATTTTAGTTCCTTTCTGAATAATTAACTTTTCTAACAGTTTATTCTTTATTATAATATTTATGTTATTATTTTTTTGAACTTCGTGTAACGAAGTCTCGCATGAAAATTTACTATTTTCTTGAATGGGGTCAAAAATAATCACATCTGACATATTTATATCCTCTGGGCATTTTAATTTTACAATTTTCGATTCTTCAGGTTGGAGAAAAATTCTATTTTTAGTAATGGCAAACATACTTTTATTTGAATGTTCCCCTGAATTACATGGCGTAATGTTATTCACTTCATAATTATTTACTTCACTTGCAACGTTTAATTTAATTTGTTGATTTTTAAATTTTAATGTTTTATTGCATAAATCCAAAATCATATGATTTTCTTTGAGATAATCGTACCCTAATAACATTTGGTACTGCCTATCAAAATCATCATTAGTGACATAAAATGTGCCTGTTGTGAATATACCTTTTAATCGAAAAGTTAATTTTACACATTGTTTAAAAAAAATCTTTGAATTTGTTAAAGTTTTAATTTGGATCTGATTGCCCAAATATTTGATTTTGACGTTTGTATCTTTAATTTTTTTGAATAAAGAAGGTGATAAAAGGGAAACAGCAGCTCCAGTATCCAGTAACGCTTGTATTTCGACGCCCTGTATACTTAGTGATATAATTGGCAGACTATCTTTGTCTGCATTTGTTATATTTGCGATTGTTTTATTTATTTTATCGATTTCCGTCTCTGAAAATCCCGAATCTTGATCCGATTTCGCTGTTTTCTTTGCCCATTTTTTTTTCTTTTTGCGCTTTTCAAATTGATAACCATTTTGATCATAATTCTCAGAAATATATCCAAAATCCCTATTTCCCAAATTCCAGTTAGGTTGTGAATAATCATACATCCCATAATGCGTCGGGTAATTAAAGAAATTGTAGTAATCATTATAATATCGTTCATAATCATTATAATGAAAATTGTTATTGAAATGGGGACCCTGATAATCATTGTGTTTATTAAAGAGTTTCTTATTCCGCGGAACACTATCATCTCTAATTGCATGGTTTTTTTTCTTTGATTTTTTTAGTTTTTCAATCTCCCCTTTTAATTTCTCGATTAGCTCTTTGTTTTGCTTACTTGATTCTATAATGTTCTCATAAAGATCTTTGTTTTCTTTATTTATTGCGTTAATTTCCTCAAACTTTGATTCATTATACGCACTTTCCATAAGTTTTGCTAACTCGCATGCCTCCTTGAAGGACCTGGGCGCATTTTTACGAACATCTAGTGCAATATCCTGTCTAACTTAATTTAAAAAATTCGACATTTTTAAGATTTCGATAAAATTCTCTTCCTTATTATCCACATTTTCGCCTGCGCTTTCGATATAAGATTTTACACCCTTTTTAAACTCCAAAATGAAATCCTCTATCGTTTGACTTGCGGTCTGTTTTAAATTTAGGAAATTGCTCGGAGCATTAAGGAAGCTTAGTTTTGTACCAAATAACTCCACCAAATTATTTTTAAATAAATTATAATTGGTCTCGTTATATTTTTCAATCTGTTTACTTAAAATATGTTTTGCGTCCTCAGTAATTTTAGCCATTAAAATTAATAATTTAGTTTCTTCCTGTATATCTGTCGAATTCAAAATATTATCAAATTCCTCTAAGAAAAATATAATGTTTTTGTTCTTTTTATTGTCAAATGGTGACACTAACTTAATACGTGTATCTATATCCAGCGTCTGAGTCATTTTTAACAAATATTAGTAATCAATGTATACTTTTTCAAAATATCAATTCAAAATAGATCCTATACCTCTTAAAAGAATATTTTGCATCTCATACTATTTTCTCTATATTACAACATACGTATGAAAATATTCTAAATTGCATAAATACATAAAAACAACAGCACTAAAATTTAAAAAAATTTCTTAGGAGATGAAGTTGTTTTGTAGATTATTCTTTTACACACATAAATACCCCTAAAATATTTATAATACACGTATATATAAAAAACAACATAATTTCATTTAACAGAAAAATATCTGTCTTTTTCTACAGAAAAAACAATCTTATTTTTTTTTTTATATGTAAATAATGTACTACTACTTCGTAGTACGACTCATAAATTTTCTTTTGTATCAAGGTGATACAATTTCAAAAATCATGATCTATTGACATTTCAATCATTTTTATACCAGACATATTATCAAATTTTACTTATTATTCTTATTATTATTATTTATACAGTATATAAAAAAATTATTTTTACAAATGTGTCATCTGTGATGTGAATGCCATTATTTCTCAATGGTAACTGAGATCCAACCAAAAGAGAAAAGAGAGAAAAAAAACAAAATTGTAATTCCTAAATTTACCTATTATAAATCCCAGAATTATTTTTTTCATTTCCTTTTTTTTTTTTTTTTTTTTTTTGCTAACATATATTATTCATTTTATTTATATAAAATTATTATATGTGTGTCATTATTGTTACAATAATAAAATTAATTTTAATAAAATTTTAATCAATTAAACTTACATACCTACAATATCTTTAAAATTGTGACATTAAAATAATACTTAAATTTATTTTCCTTTATTATTATTATTATTATTATTATTTCTAATGACCTCAGATGAACGTTCCTGAGTCATAGCACCATTTTACTATGAAGGAGGGGATGCTGGACAGATAGTTACACCTGTTTATTTTCTATTTAATTTACATCCAAAATTGTTAATTGGTCCAAATCATCCAAGCAACCTCATAGCAAATTGGTATATAATTTTATATACCTTAGATAAATTCAAATAACATAAGTGATCGTAATTACATAATTCTAGTAGAAGAGCAACCCGAAGCATTAATGAAATTAAATTATAATTCGCGTCAAAATGTAATTATTAAATTTAAATAATTACGAATAAAATTAAGAGTTTGCGTTGTGAATTATTTAGACGAACTCTTCCACTTATGAATTAAACTAAAATTAAAGCTGTAAAAATAAATTGACACCCTTTAAATATTATCAATTAAATAATTACAGAAACTTTTTAAAACTTGATTAAATATTTTATTTACATTGAACACAACTATATACAGAAATACATAATATTAATTCAAAAAAAAGAAAGCAACACTTTTGTTTGCTTCTCATTATTTTATATATATTTAATCTTTAAAAAAAAAGACAATGTTTTCATTACTCTTATTATTATACATTTTTCTTTTTAAATTACTTTAAATATATTTAACTATTGGTTTTGTCGGATCTCAGATTACTCTCTACCATAAAATATCAGAAAAGGATATTTATTATTTTTCATATGATTTTAAGTGGTAAAAGAAAAAGTTTAAGATAGTACCTTTTTTTCATATACGGGATGGTGGCCTTTATTCATCAAATTCAGAGTTGTCGCGTTGCTAAGGAACATATCCTTATGTCATCAGGAATTCGCTTTGTATCAGAGCGGCGATATCGGGATGGCAGGATGCATAGCTACGGACCTCTGGAGAACAATCCACTTTATTTTAACATCAGGAAGACATCCTCAATTAGGCTTGCTTAGGCTCACTCCGATATGTACATCAGCCTGGGCATTACTAGGGCTTTTTTTTGGATTCATTGCACGGGCTTTCAGGAGAGCTCCTGCGTCCTCTACATCTTTTTTTCAGACTCTCTTTTTCAAATCTTATTCTTCTTGCACACCAACTCCTGCAGTGGGTGGAACTATTTTTGTCTAGTCCACTGTTATTGGATGTGAGAAGATTTTGCATTATTCTTCGATAGGCCTATTAGCTAACAGTCTGCAAATGGCCCCTTACATATACTTTAATATTATTATCTGCCTTAAAGTTTGGGTGGTCTGAAAAGCCATAAATTAATCCCAACACTTTTATTGAGGCCATAAATTTGTTCCAACGTTTTTATTATTTTACGATTTCTAATTATACACCACTTTCCATTGGCTTGTCATAAAACGACACCATGGCGTCTGGCTATTGTTGTTGTCTGAGATCCGAACTCTATTCAACATTATACATTCATTTTACAATACAACAATTTTTTTTAAATATATATTTAATATTTAAAATCAACTTAATAATTTTTGTATGAACTTACACTCTTATTTTACTTAAATATATAAACATTATAATTTTACACTCATAATTATATTTTATAAAAAATATTTATACAAACAGAAATAACAAATTACGCAATTTTACTTTGATTTAACCAACATGGTGCGAGAACATATCATTGTTATATGTTGCCCAGCAGTATACAATGAAATATAATAAATCTTTAAAAGTCTATAGGTATATTGATGATATTTTGATTTTCAATTTTGAATTTACTAATGAGTATGACATCATATATCCAAATTGTTTAAAGTTGAATAGGGCAAACTGCGATGATTATAATGCAGAATTTTTGCATATTTCTTTTAATATTTTTGATAATAAATTAACCTTGGATTTCTATGATAAAATAAACAGTTTTGAATTCTTTACAAGAAGTATGCCGTATTGGTTTTCTAATTTACATAAAAAAATTACATAAATATTGTAATTAATCAATTAATTCGTTTTAACAAAATTTGTGGCAATGATAGTAATTTTTATAAGCATATTTTTAAGTTTTTGGCTAATCTTTTTTACAATAATAGTTATCCTATAAATTTTTTTGAAGTATTATTTAAAGATTGTTTTAAAAAGTGAGTGGCAACATTGTGGTTTGGCGGCATGAGCAACATATGGTAGCTCATATGGTCAACATATGGAACATATGGAACAACATATGGTCCTTCCTGAACATTCCCAGGGCTCGCACCGTTTCTAAAATTTTCGCACTTTGATACCACTAAATTAAAACGATAATCTTTGTTGTGTAATTCTATTATAGATGTTAAAGGAAAATACAAAGAAGAATTCTTATTTAAAATACGGGTAGCAAAGTGCGAAAATTTTAGGAACGGTGCGAG
The DNA here is from genome assembly GCA_963932465.1 of Maratus speciosus. Lineage (NCBI taxonomy): Eukaryota > Metazoa > Arthropoda > Arachnida > Araneae > Salticidae > Maratus > Maratus speciosus. Next base: position 416,409,241 of record OZ010790.1, on the reverse strand, counting down.
CCCTGCATTCCATATGAAGTGTGAAATCTAAAGTCTTGTATAAAGAACGAGTTGACATGGATGTTTTGAATTGATGGAGGTTTGCAGATTTGGAATTAAAGATTTTGATAATGGACTCGGAGGGAAAATTAAGAGTTTGCTATTATTGACAGGTGAAGGACATTGTACAGGTACTTCTGTTTCATGTTTTTGTATTTTTCTTGTAAGTTTGGGAGGGTGCACGTTGTTCTGCATTCATACATGTTAAGTTAATTTTATTTGTTTATATTTAAATTGCAATTTTAAAATAATTTTCTAAAAGACCATTTTATTTTTAAAAAAAATTTGTTTTCTATTTTAATTATGCTTTGTTTACATTACTTTTTTGTTTAAAATTGGTTTATTTAGCTTTTGAATTTTGTTTCTAAAATGATAATAGTTTTTTTTTCTGTATTGAGTGCAGGATGGACGTGTGTTCAGAAACCTGCAAGCTTTTAACAGTGGGGGTGGAGTTAGGTCTGTCTGTCCTCCCACTGATGAAGAACAGACAGTTTTTTGCCAGTGTTTTGTTTTTACCTGTATTTTTGAAAGTTTTGGGGGATTTTTATAGTTAAATATTGATGATATACACCTCTTTACATAGTTATGGTGTTTTTGCATTTTTAATTATTGATGAAATATATATTTATATTATTCAGAAATTTGTATAGTACTTCAGAAATGTGATTACGGATGGTTTAAATAGAATCGAAAGGTTGAGTTCAACGGTTAACGATCTGATTTCTGAAATCATAAAGTGATATGATCAGGCTTTGATGCAGTGTTACCCAGTGAAATTTGTACAGAGAATTACGCTTAAGCAGAACTGAACTCGTTTAGAAAGGCTAAAAATGGTCTGGATCAGTTGAATGATGAGATGAGCGTGAGTATTTTAATTTGGTCTTGACAGGTGAAGGCATATGACTTTGTGATTCATGCATACACATTTGTGTAAGGATATCACGCATATTCATAGAGATAAGGGTTTCTTAAGAAGTTTCAAGAAATTTTCCACTATTTTCTTTTTTTAGCAGCATACTAGATTTTTAACCATAATTAAAGCCACTCTCAGGAAAGTTAAACAGATGTAGTAGAATCAATACATTACAATTAAATATAAATATATTTAATATTTGGTGAAATATGAGCATTTATGTAAAATACTTTTTAACTGCACACGTGCTAACGTTAACAAAAATATTTTACATAAGTTAATAGTCAGCTATGTCAGGAAATTCGTAAAAAAAACAATCAAATATGTAAATTTATAAAGATATCAGTGATTTCGTGAGTTGAATTTGAGTTCATTTGTCTTCAAATGGTTATTTTCCTTTTTTGTTTTGACAATTTGGAGATTTAGTGAATGACTTTTTTTTTTCGTTTGTTACTTTTTTCGGAATTACTTTTAAAACGTTTTCTTTTTTTTTTTTTAAGTGTAAAAGGTACTGTGTCTCCTTGGAATGAATTTTCCAAATTTTCTTTGAATAATTCATTACAAAGCTGATTAATTGGAAATTAATTAAATTTATGATGAGAGGAGCATTCAAATTTAGGAAGAGTTGATAAAAATATGATCCGCCCTGCTAGTTACACAAGGCTCAAACTTTCAAAAGGTGCTTCTTTTAGTAAGCAGGTTTTGTATTTTTTTGCGGTGTTTGTTCTTATGAACCCGATGCTCTGTTCAAATTATATTTTCAAGATTTTAAGCCTTTTCATGAAGCCTTTTAAGCCGTCAATTCCAGCAGAGTATCCTTTATCAATGATACTGTGTATAGGGGCGACCGATGGAATGACGACACCGTAAGGGCATTCCAATTTTTTCACCTCAAAAAAATGTTTATTTTTTAACCCGTTCGGGACCATGGGTGCATGTATGCACCCTTAAAAAGTGCTTAAAACGCTTGAGTTTGATACCAGTAAAAAAGAAGTAAAATTGATTTTAATTACGATATTTTCGTGATTTATAAAGTTAAGCCAAATAATTAACAAAAAGTGGTGCCAAACGAGTACAATTCGTGTAAAAGATGCCGGTCCTGAACGGGTTAATAGTAAAAATTCTAAAGCTGGATCAGGATCTTTAATATCTGTATAAATTTAACCGTGATCATAACTGTAAAGTAAGCACACATTAAAAAAAAATATTCAACCTCTGTACATTGACGGGATTACCCAGGATACTGGGGTAATTCCGCCACTGTATCGGGGTAATGACGCCAATCTTTAATGACCTAGTAAATACATAAAATGGATACTAGTAAACACATAACCTACTGGAAATATTTAGAAAGCAATAATTTAGCAAAATAATGAATAAATCAATGTTCCTTAAGCTAGATTTATTAATGTGCTAAGCTTACAATTTAACTCAAATTGGAAAAGTCACCCTTTGTAATGGTGCGGCATTACCCCGAGAGGAAAATATAGCAGAAATCCCCCAGAAAAGCCGAAAGAAGAACCGAAGTTGTTCAACAAATTGCATCAAAATATCGGCGAATGCATGTAGATTACGTGTAATATTGTCTTAAGTACCTAATGTTACACTAAAAGGTGTTCACCTCTACTCATTTGAAGCTCCAAAATAAGAAGCAACTAGATGAAAACTAAATTTTTCACTAGAACAAACGAACGACGTACAACAAAATCACTCTTACTCTAGACACTGTTTCTATTGTTGGCCGCTATAGTGCAAGCGCATTCCCTATCTCAAACTGCCGTTAGTTTTTAAACTAGGCAGGGTGGCGGTTTTACCCCGAGTGGCGCCATTCCCCCGGTCTCCCCTAATCGTTTAAGATATTTATTATAATTTTTATTCATTCGTTTTGCATTTTTACAAGCGAGTTTAATTGTACTATCAAGAGGAAATATTCTGTGATATTTTTCTAAAAATATTTCTTATTGATGGACGAACAATAAGAGCATATTTATTTGGGCATGTTGCTTCATATTTAATTTGGAATGTATTTTCTAATGGAACTGATGCTAAATATTTATTTGGCTCATTATTCATACTGTATAAAACGTGTTACTCTTGAAAAGTGTAATGGATTTTTATGACAAACGTTTCAACTGCATTTCATATACTTATGAACTGTTCACATTTGCCCTAACCCAAATATTTTGTTCACAATTGACTCATCCATCAATTTTTAAATTATAACTTTTAAAAAAATATTTTTAACTAAAAAAATAGACCAAAAGCTATCAAAATCTCCCCTAGTAATGTCATATCATATTGCACTGGGAGATTTAACAAATGAAACTTTGTGAACTTTATTTTACTGCAATAAATTAGAAATTTGTTAAAATATGCCTTTTGAACCAAATAAATAGCTGTAATTTAAAGTAAAATTTCCGATTGCCCACTGAACTTGTGTAACAATTTAATGTAATCCTAAACGTTTTTTGTCGTAGTTTCGTTATGGCGTAATGTATTTATGGAAAAATGTCAAAATATTCTCTAAGTAATGCATTACAGAGGATAAATTAGAAGTTTATTAAACATTTTTAAGTACTTCTCTTGTGTAACAATTTTATGTAATCCTAACTATTTATTGTCACATAATTTCTAATGCATTTACAAAGAACAAAGTACTCTGTGCAAACCATTAAACAGCTTATAAATTAGATATTTATTATGTACTGTTCCCGAGTAACATTTTTATGAAATCCTAAATATTAACATATAATTTCTCCTGTATTTACAAAGAAAGTGTAAAAATATTCTTTGATACTTTGAATTATTAGAGCTGATATGTTAAAAATTAAAATTTACTTCACCTTGAACGTGTGCAATAATCTCTAGCAATTGTAATTTTTATTGCCAACATTATTACCAACATTTATTAACAACATTATTTCTAATTTTATCAATTACTATCCTCTTTTAAATTTATTTGCTATAATAATGTAAACAGAATTTGGCAACATTCCTGTAACCACAAAATTAGACAGGTAATCCTTATTGTCAACCAGCAACGTTTACAAACATTAAATCGAATCACAAGCAGAAACGCGAGTGCTGCATGCAAGCAGGATAAATAAATCAGCATTCTAATTATACTCGCATCAGCGCAGTCCGCACGAAAGCAAAGAATACACTTTAAATTCAATGAGTTCTAAAAGTATAAATTGCAACAAAGTTACAAACTAATTAAGGATTGTTAATTAACCTATGTCCTCGAACATGTTATATGAATGATTTCATATTTGCCTCGTTAATTATTAGAACATTTTCAAGTTTTGCGATAGAAAATTCAGTTTTATCTGATAGTTTCTAAATTTGTACTCAGTTCTCTAAATTCATGCGGATAATTATCTTTTACACAAATCCACAGTGAAATTAGAAAATAACTGAACTTTATATAATTTAGTGACTAAAACGGGCTGAACAGGCTTTTTTTAAGTTGAATTTTCGTCGAAATTTCTCAACCATCATTACATATAACAAATATGTTTAAAATCAATGTTCACTGTCAAATTTAAAACTTATGTAAACTTTCTGTAACATATGTACCCACTGTAGTTAGATAAAATACTAATTTAAATTAATAATAAACATTTTAGTGAAATTGGAAATTTCCAATGTTTTACATCTTGCACTTTAAATAACATTTCTTTAACCCTTAGCTGGTGAGGTGGGGTGTTTCGGCCCCAGAGAAATTGTATATGAGCACTACATTTGCAAACAAAATTTTTGTGTTATTTAGATAGGTTAATTTATATGTATGTACACTTACAGTACTTTTTCAGTTGTTTTTAAACAATAATACAAAATTCACAGGAAATTCTCTTATTTTAATTCGCTAACTTTTGAGGAGTGCACAAGAAATCAAATTTTGGGGTTACATACACCCCACCTCACCACTTGCGTGAGAAAAAAAATCACTTCAACTCTTAAGGTCTAAAAATTCTTATTTACAACTATCAACTTTTTTGTTAATACAGCTGAGAATAAAAGTGATAAAAGAAAACTTTACTACAGTATATTCTACAGTTGTTTTTGAGTTTACGCATAACTACGCAGGTCTACAAAATTCCTATTTGTGAAAGTTTTCATAAAATGTATGCTGATTCTATACAGTTTTTGGGATGCTTTTTTCGACAACGACCTCGATTAATTTCTAACACATACAATTTTTTTCACAATCTGCGGCAGCATGTGTTACAGTGTTCCATATAATGGCAAATAAATAAAACAATGGAAAATAAATAATTATTGGCAAATAAAAATCTATAAGAAAAACATTCGATAATACATACTACATAGATATACGTACACACATAGAATGTATTAAAATAGATCATTTATTTTTCTAAGTCAAAAGATCTCTTACTGCCTTTTCCTTTTTATTAACACTTTCCAACATAGTTGAAAAGAGTTTAAGAATTCGGTTCGTTTGTCAGTCTGCCCGTCCACGCTCTAACTGGCGTAAATATAGCCGGATTTTCATGCAATTGATATATTTTAATGATGTTTACCATGGCATGTTTCTATTGAATATAAAGTATGTAGCATTAATAGTTCATTTACAGGGGTACTAAAAAAACCCGTTACTTTATGGTCAATGAGAAAAAATCGTTTGCACTGCACTTTAATGACATAACGCTATTTCAAATGCATTGAAATTGATAGAAATCACTGAATTTCACTACAAGATCATTACTATAGAATAGGACATTCATAGCATTTATCGTTCTTTTACAGGTACATAAAAGATATCGGTTACAATACGATCTGAGCAATAATTGCTGGAAGTGCGTTATCAATTCCTGTATGCGCTTTTAAATTTATCTAATTTTTTGCATAGTAGTCCTTGTGTACTAATTTTACATAAGGCTATAAGGCTATATAAGGCTGCACAAAAGAATTCACAAACCATTCTCCTTATTAGCGGAAATTGCTGAAGGGGAATTTTCAACTGTGGTATGTATTTAACTAACTAAACTAAACTTTTCCATGCATGTACTTTATAGATATAAATCTATATATAATATACAGAGCTGCTCAAAGGATTCGGATAATTTTCAAACTGCAGATGGGAATTGCTGAAATTGAGTTTCAAATGTGTTATCCGTTTCCGAATGGTTCAATTAGACATCCTATTTCAACTTATTAAACGGTGGAAGTTGTTTTGTTACGGCATTCTGAATGTGTTGGAAAGGGTTTCATAATCTATGCTTGATGCATGATTTTTAATTTCTTGTTTGTAATAAAACAGTATTTCTTCGCGGTTTCTGTTATGTAATTATTACGCATTTTAGAGTTTGAATATCCCGCAATAATCGGCAGTCATATAGTCTACTGCCCTGGTGCAATTTACACATGTATTATGTTTCTATTATGTAAAAGAAATTAGACTTCTTAAGCATAGTCAGTAAATAGTTTCCATTCTTGGGACTCTACATTTAACGTTAAACTTACGTATCAATCTATTAACTCCTTAACGGTTGCATTAAATTACGGTTTAAAAATTCAAATTGCTCATTGCCACCACTTTTTTGAATAAGAAATATTCACCTTATTTAATGACAGGTAAAATTATACCATAATAAAGCCAATTACACTATTTTATAAAACCGGTGGGAATCAAACAATCTGAATAAAAGACATAACCCGTGAATATCACGGGAGCGAGAATTAAGAGGTTAATATTCTAGCAGTAAAAATAATTGAATCGGTCATTTCAAAAACCACATAAGTCAAGTTTTTTCTAAATATACTTTTTTTGTCGCAAATGCTTCCTTAAAGGTAAATCCGTGATCTGGGTAATAACCACATCAATCAGTGTATTCCTTCCTCTTCAAACAATACCTTCTAATTTTCGTTCATTGTTTAAAACAACATAAGTCAGCTACTTATGTGCTTTTTGCATGGCATACCTTCTTTGGACTTCAAGAAATGGCCGATGTTATAAAAAACATGTTCTATCAGCCAAAGCTTATGCATTGAAAGTGTCAATTAATAGTACAAAATTAGATAATTTAATACGAGTTCAGGGTAGCATTCTGGAAGAGCATATGCCATTTTATCAAAACATTTAGCTGGCCAACTGAAAATGCTGAAGATAATCCAATTGAGAATGATGAAGAATATGATTACGCACCATAACAATATTAAAACATACAAATGTTCCTGCATAAGTGTTATCTTCATTAATTTTGATTAAAAATATGTTAAAGAAATTCATACAAATTCGTTTTGTGAATAATCCAGTTTTTTTATTTCTGAAAAGTTCCGATTCTGTGACTTGTGATTTTTGAAATAACCGATTCAATTGTATTCTGCAGAAAGCAAAATATAAACTCCTGTTCTCTAGTTACATACACAGTAGTAGATGTTTTAGGAGCAAACAAGTTTTCTTTTAGCTTGAAATCTAAAATTTTAGCAGATCTCTCAGACAATTCCAAGCTTTTGATTAAATCCGAATGTTCGGATTGATTGAATAATTCAGGAGCACCATTGTCTATATAGGGCTGCCACAGACGACTATTTTTTAATTATACCTCGCACAACTTTTTAAAAACAAAAAAAAAATTCATATACAATTTGACAAAATCTGCAAGAGAAATATACTATAAAATTAATTTTCTTAAAATAATGGTGGGGATAGAATATAAAAATAGTCGCCTGTGGCATCCCTGTCTATATCACGCTGAAAATTATCAGCAGCATAATCTAAATCAGAAGAAACTTCAGATATGTAGATATTATAAAAGAGGGCAGAAATCAGTGGACCTCATGGAGAAAGTAATAAAGTGGAGGAAGATTTTGGTATACAGTATAATCTAGTTAAAATGAATGTCACTTTAACGAATTTTTTATTTTAATTAATATTATTTGCATTGTTAAAAAAATCCTGTTAGCCTATTTCATTATAAAAATATTCACTTTAACACGTTCACGCCGGCGTACATCACAGGTAGGTCACACTTGACTGCCCCATCAGGCGGCGTGAATCACCGGTGGGTCACGCTTGACTTTCGTATCAGGCGGCGTGCATTACCGATGGGTCACACTCGACTGTTCCATAGAAGGCGTGTATCACACCAGTATGACAGTAGTCCAGTGTGAAGGTGGATCACACTGGACTATGCTATAGACGGCATAGTCCAGGTGGGTCACACTACAGGTGGGTCACACTTGAATATTCAAAAATTCAGTAGTAAAAACAATTCATTATTATAAACTTAATGCATTCACGACGGAAAACGGGAATTCTCGTTTTCATTCAAAAAATATCATTGACTAAGGGCGTGGCTTCTACCTTACATAAATGCATTAATATCATGTTGTTCATATTTCTTTAGATTGTAAGAGATTTTATTAAATTCGTACATATGTAGTCAATAAAATCATGTCTCTAAGTAATTTGCTTACTACCTACGAACTTTCAGACATTCACAATCATGCTTGTTATATTCGAGTTCAATTCAATAAATTTGAGGGGGGCAGGTCATTACATACAGTGTCAGAATAAGCGACAGTACTGCGCCACCAGATGAAGCAAAACATGAATTCGAGCGCCGTCTCACAGCGAAAAACATAAATATCGGCGTCGGCGTGAACACGTTAACAAAAATTTTCAGTATAGGGTCATTCCATGCGAAATGAGGAAATCAGCTGTGGCAGACATGTCACAGATTTTAATGAAAATCAGTCTATAAGTAGAGCATATCTATTTATGAGTAAATGTAAAATAATAGATTTGAGGATTGTTTATTTATTAAAATTTACATTAAAAGTGAATGCAAAATCGAGGTATTGCCTACCTGCTGAAAATTTAAATTTTGATTATTAGATTCAGGAATGGAAAGACTATTAAAATTATTTATAATTAGGAATGAATAATAATTAAAAGACTGGCGTAAGTTAGTAATTGTATTTTTATTCCGTATGGAGAGAAAAAATATTTTTGAAAATTTTGGAGGGAAAAAACAATATTTCTATTCTTCCTTTGCACACGAAGAACAGCCCTGACAGGTTTAAAATTGCTTGACCTTATAGCTAAAAGTATATATTTGAAATATCGAAAGTTTCATTCTTGCCTTTTTATTCCTTAATGAGAAAAAAAATATAGTAAAAAATGTTGAGAGTAAAATGCAATACTTCTATCACTTCTTTTTAAGTAAAGGAAAGCTTTATTAAACTTTAAATTATTTGATATTATAGATAAAAGTGTATATTTTAAATATATAAACTTTTATTCTTGCTTTCACGTTATTTTTGCCTCAAGAGAATTTTAAATTAGAGTAGAAAGAAATGTCTGAGTTGAAAAAAAAACTATATATTAATTCTAAATTCGAATAATTAAAACGAGATGGCAGCACTAAATTTGTTTTCCCATGAAATCATGCAATATTTTAAGTAACGCGGGCGAATTCAAAGAGGTATAGCGAATGGAATGTAGAAAACATTACTATTTTGAAGCCATTTTTGTTATGTTAGGAATCAAAAGGCAATCTTGATTTTTTTAGCATATCATGGACTTATTAATCTTTATGTCTGTGCAATATTGTTAATGTCGAACCTGTCCGTTATTTTTTGCTCGTACAGAAGATGAAAAATCATGATTTTGTAATTTTTTTTAAAAAGTTTCTAATTTTTTTTTTTTTTTTTTTTTTTTAAGATGAAGGAAATAAATGGCGATTTTCAAACTTGGGGAATTCGATTTCCGTATGTCACACTACATCAGGCATTAATTTCACAGATGTTTTTTAATTCCTTTTATTTTTTATAACGTTTCTAATTTTCTCAAAATTCACAAATTTTCAATTTTTACAACCAATTTGTAAATAATCATGGTGTTACTAGATTATTATTACTCAGTAAATAAGAAGATAAGTTTTCAGAGTTTACAAAATTATAAAAAAAAAAAATCCTTTCTGTTAAATAGTTTTCAAGATACAGAACTTCAAACTTGCAACTTTGGACGATTGCACTCATGATCAAGTTTTTTAAATGTCCAAAACTGCTAAAAAAAATTATTTTATTTCAAGATATTTTGCAGAGCATTACTTGAATATGAACTGAACCTGTGCATCGAATTTTATTAAAATTGGTTCGTATGTGGCCACGACATTTTTTTAATTTTTGCTCATTTTACGTGGAATGACCTCATAGTGAATTTAATCGGTGCTTTCCAGCGATTCAGTGTAACGAGATTTTACTGTATAGAAAATTCCTTTTTTTAAGACTTATAACGACTAATATCACATATGCAAAAACTACAATCATGAGTGTGGTATATAGATGCCCTCCATACCAATTGGATGCGAAACCTGAATGCTTATTTTTACCTGTGGACAATGTCATTAAATTTTATACATCCATGGTTTATCATGATCACCAAGCTTCACTCCAAAATAAGTGAAATATTTTTTTCTAATAAAATGTGCAGCGTTACACCCATATAATTTTTTAGAATAATGTTTTAAATGTTTTTTATATAATTTAAATTAGGTTGTAATTGGAATAAGCAAGTTATAACCTTGCTTATTATACATAGAATGACACAAAATGTATAACGCTTCCGGGGTTGAACTCATCCGTTTCCTGATAATCCAAACGCGGCCTTAAGTATTCCGATGCCGTATTTGCCGACTGCCTTATTTAATCTGTCTATCTATTTGTTGTGTAACATATTCTTCTTCAATTTTTCTCAAACCTTCAAAAAGTATACAATTATAACGCTTTAAGATCTAATTTAAAAATAACCAGATACCAACAACAGGGTTCCGATGTATACAAGCGATTACCGTTGCCATTCATAAGCACAAATTACAAATCCAAAAACAAATGAATGACTCTTTCAGCTATTCATTAAATGCTCTTAAAATATTTTGCAAAAGCATATTAATATTTTGAAATACGTTTTTCACTTTTGTTTACATTTATTTACAGTTTGAATTCAGTATACACGGTTAAAAATATCGTGAAAAATTACCTCTGTTTTTCAAGGCTATCTATTTTCTGACCAATGAGAACACTTCATGGTGTTCAGTGAATATAGCTATATTCGGTGATTCATTCCCGTGAATTATTTTGTACCGGATTAACGTTTCCTTTCTAAAAACAAACGTATTTCAAATTATTTAAAAGCTTTATTATGGTTTTACAAATATTTTAAGAGCAAAATCGGATGTCGACCGTATATTTTAATGATTCGTTCAAAGAGTCATTCAATTGCTTCTGTATTTGGAATTTGTGTTGTACATGTGGCATCACGACACACGAGTGAAGTCGAGAGTGAAGTGAATGTTGATTTTGATTTTCAATCTTAAAACGTTGAGTAAAACGTGCTTTCTTTTCCACTATTCGCAAAAGTTACATTTTTAGACAGATTATTCAAAATAAATTAATATTTATAAGAGATTACATTCAATTATCTAATATTCAGCTGCGATAACTTGAGTTAAAATTAGATTGGTAGCTTTATCTATCCCTATATGAAAGTAAACAAACAATTGATTCATTCGTCTTGAACTTTTAAAATATTAAAACAAACGTTTATATGCTCTGTTGCGCCATCTGTCGGTAGTTAAAAAAAGAAATTTTCTTTTTAAAATGTTTTTTGAATTCTGAAGACATTGGGGGGGGGGGGGGGGGGAAATGAATATTTCTTATAAAATGAAATTAGAATATCAGAAATATGTAATGCCGTGTATTACATATATATATATGTATATATATCAATGCATTATTATAATAAATAAAATTTCGTATTTTGTAGGGAAAATAAATTTGTAATTTAATAACAGAATTTGGGAAAATAAATTGTTATTGTAATTAATAGTTGCACTTTACTTATGTGATAAAAGATGATTTTTAATTATCAAAATTTATTACAGGTTTCTTTTATGCATGTTTAAAAAAAATCGGGATTTTCTCTGTTCAACTTTTTAAAATTTAAGTTATATAATTATTATTTTGGCAATTAATAAAAACAAACTTTCTGTTGGAATTGTCTTTTATTTTACCACATACCATCAGATAAAATAGTTAATTGACAATATGTTTTAAAATAACATTATTAGTACTAATTTGAATGTTTTTGTGAAATATTTCTTCAAATTTTGTGAGTGAAGTTCATTTGCATACTTTATATCAGTATTTTACCAATTCAATTAATAATTTTCTTGCCAATTAAATTTCAATGAAAAATGGGCTGTTTTTACTTTACCCCACCTGACCCTATTAATCAGACAAGACAAAATTTATTACTTCACAATTCTTTTTATAATGCAATGCTATATAATTTTTTTGAAAATGCAAACACGTCATTCTGACGGGCTATATTCTAGTATATCATAATAGTCAAATATATACAAAAATGGTACGTTATACGCCTTTTTTATTGAGATTACTTTTAATTCAGAATTAAAAAATCACAAAATTAACAGCTAAAATTATTTTTTAAGTTTGTTTTCTTCATTGTAGACATGTGTTATTAATCTATTTCCTTTTAGCTTGGATAAATAAAGATTTTCCCATCTTGAATTGTTTATTTGGAATGCAGTGTACATACTAATTTGATAGTAGATGATTATCCTTCTTCCACAGAAATAAAAAAAATTTAAATAGTATATGAAATTTCTGAAAAATTTTATTTTTTCTAAATTTCTTATGGATATTTTCAAACTTACGCAACCTAGTACAGTAACCACCCGCTTAACCTGCCTAAACGGGACCGAGGATTAGGCGGTTAAGAGAAAAAAAAGTTTAAACCGGAGAAGTAAAAAAAATTAAATAAGTAACTGCATATTTATTTAATTAAATGCATAGGATGCATTTAGTTTTTTTTTATTTGTGTAGTTTTTAAAAAGTACGTGTTTTCTATATTTTGCGAAATGAATACTAGTTGTAATTAACTGAATTGAAATAAAAATTATCACTAATAACAAATAATGAACAATATTTACAAAATAAATTGTTGAAAATCTTGTCACATACCTTTACAAGAAGTTGAGATTATTCTACATTATGTAAATTTGAGTTAGCCATAAAGAAATGAGAACCGAAATTTTCCTTTGAATTTTGCCTGATGTTGGGGGAAAAAGTCGGCCGGTTAAAGCGGAGTTCCTGTTAACACTAGAAAGACGGGGAATTTTACTCAATTTTTATAAAAATATTTCCCACCAGAATTTTTATTTTAAATCATTAACTTATTTATTTAACTAGTTTTTTTTTTCTCTGTACCTTTTAAACTACTATTATATATATATAAAAAAAAAAAAAATTCTGGTTCTAACCGAGATGTATTCATTTGGTAGCGGTCAAAATGACCGCTCGCCGTCTTTCTAGTATTAAGAGGAGGCCGATTAAGAGGAAGGCTACTGTAATTAATTTCAAGCAGCCTCGTGATAAAATTAATACAACTGATTATTTGACCAACATGTCACAAGTTTATTCTTAGCGAGATATGCAAGTTGGTGCATATTATATGCATGCTGAGTTTTGACTATAATAAATTAGAAAAGGTGTGTGAAAGGGGTCAATTTATATTATATTAAATGTACATTGATCAACCTAAAACCCTTTAATTCAAATTTTGATAAATATTCACGAGTTAAAACTCGTCAAAATTCGAAGAACGAAAATTTTAGGAAAAAGCTGTTAGATTTTCAGTAAACCTACAAAAATAATTACAATAAAAAATTCATTTTACATCTAACTCTTAAAACAAAAAATATTTTTAACCTAAAATTACCAAAATATTATTTCCACAAACTTCAACTGTTTAAATTATTGAAAAATTAAACTGTATTAGAATACGTAATCAAGACGAGTAATTATGATGCAGTTTTCCATTGAGGCTCTTATGGCTGGTATTACGGGATGGCAAAAAAGGATTTCGTTTTGCCACATCATTTTCCCCATAAAACCTCAACGTTACGTCATTTCCACATTCTCAAAATGTACATACGCACCACTCAAATCCGTATTCCCCTTTTAAAAGTATTTTAACGCACAATAGATTATTAATAAATATATTTCCAAACTTAAAATCGTTTTTGTCAGATACAAATTTTCATGTGAACATTCGCACGCTTGACTTGAGTTTTAATCTCTGTACCCGCGAATAAATAATTCAGAAATTTGACTTTTAGACGCATCAGTGGTCAAATATTTAGTTTCATCAAAGAAAACGATGTTTGGTTTTAAGTGTAACATCACTTTCACTCACTCAATCATTTCTCCTGGCATCTTAAACTCGGTATCAGCATAATGAAAAATATTGAGATGTGATAGATTTATGAGGAAGAATACGTGTTTTTTTAAAGGCTGGTGTCATTTGCTGCTCAAATTTTTTTAAATATATTTGTAATGGGAAAATGGCATCAGTAAGGATATAATCAATGAAAGTTAAATAAACCCCATTATTTCTCATTTCTCTCCAACAATGGAAGTAACCCAATTGCCATCAATTTGAATAAATTTCATAAAAAACATTAAAAATTAAACATAAAAACTTAAATATTTTAAAAAAATAGCTACTGCAGGCACATCTAAAAATGAACAGCTTTCATTTAAAAAAATTAGTAAAATCGGTTCAGTAAAAAGCTCAGGGTAGATGACTAAAAAAAAAAAAAAGATCCTTTTCTTTTAAATTAGAGATTATCGGCTAAGCATGCAGGTCTTTGCTCGTAAAAGAAATAAATTGCTTTTTCTATTAATAGCATCAATTTCTTATTATTTCAAATATTTTAAGTATCAAAACTAAATGCATTCGGGTTTCAAATAGCACAAATTCGATTAATATCAGCGGAGGACCCCTCATAAAAACATAACAGACTCCATTTTTTACATCAAATTATGCAAATTCAAGCTATATCTTAAATTATCCAAAAGATAAACAGACATATTTCATACCGCAACCGCTTTTCTAACAAACTAAGTATGTAATGATTTGATGCAGTACGTAAAATTTTCAAATGAAACATTTTACTGCCGATGAGTTAATAAAGAAACGCTCACAGAAAATTAGAGCCGATATGATCCTAATGTATCTTTGAATCATTAGTAACACATTAAGTTCTATAATTATAAACCGATATTTCATTTGTAAACTATGTTGAAAATGAACGTAATAATTTTACGAAGCTTATTATAAGACAGTTAGACTAACGATTAACTGCAAACTTTGAGACATTAAAATTTTAGAATGAGCCCACATTGTTATTAGGAGCACGATATATAAGGTATTTTGTGTGCTTTAAAATGGACCTAGCTGCAATTAACTATCCACAATTAACAAGTTATGTTGCACAATTAAGAGTTCAGATATTTCTGCATTTCAAATCATGTTTCTGAATATATTTTATGGTATATAGGTTTTAAATGTAATTGGAAGGCTAATGATATAGCTTCACTCTCGTGCTGGTATTCCTATTTAAGAAATTATAAAGCTAAAGCGGTATAAAACTTTATTTCTGCTATGCTATTTTATAAAAAGGAATTTATCCCACAAGATATATACTTTATGCTGAATGATTCAAAATGGATATTATGGCGACTATCTATTAAAAGAATGATCATTAAAACATATTTCCAGTTATAAAATATATTTCAATTATATGTAGTTTTTAAATTTTCGTTTGCTTCACAAGAAACTATACGTCGTAAAATATGAAAACCTTTTATTACATGGTCTTCCTTTCATAGAACTTACAGCGTATTCGTAAAATGACACGGCTCAGGCGTGTTTCAAGGGAGTGGACAAAAGTCGCGTATTAAACATAATTTGTGTAATGTTGCAAGAACTGGACTTATTTACACATTTAATAGTCTAATTGAGCTTCATTTATATGGATACGGTCGAAAATTGTGTGTTTTACGCATATTTAGATTAAAATTTAATTGTATTCCACTTTAACTCACTGTTTATTTTTATAGAACCGACTGGAATAATAACGGAAAATAAACATGGATTCCAACATGGCTTTATTGGTGATTTAAAACAACAAAAATAATTTTCCTACTAGGTTGAGCAAAAAGTTCTGGAAAATTTGTGAAAGTTGCGTTGTTATGCGCAAATTAACAACAAAAGCAACAAGGACTATTGTGCAAAGTAGAGACCATCATATTCCACGACTTTCTGCCATCGTTTTGCCAGATTGTGGATTTGCAGGAAGTACCATGGCGGCTCATTGGAATCAAAAAACGCTTGACCTGCTTCTGGGTCAATCCTTTTCAAGTGGTCCCGCAGTGGTTGCTTGACCATTTTTAAAAAATCTGAAATTTTTTGTACAACAACCCTAACATTATCGAAGTTCAAAATGACTATTTTAATTTTATTAATTTTTATTTGTGCATGGCGGCCATCTTTGTTTCATCGTCTGCAGCAATTTTCTCACATGAAGGTTTTACAGAATTGTAAATAACTCATCGTTTATTTCTCCAATTCAAGTACGGATTAAAGCAATTTGTATCGAATACATTGGGCTAAAAATTTGGTAATAGGAGTAGTTTCCGAAAATAAATCCTTATTGAGAAATTTCAACATAAAGTTTCAGTTTTTTTTCCAAAATTTGTCCGTTTACAAGAGGAAATTTTTCTAGCAAGGAGAACTGTCAACATTACATATTTTTTTTTTTTTACAAATAGGCCGAAAGTACTTGTACTCACACGCCATGTTCCAGATCTGGGACTTGCTTTCTCTTCGCTAAAAATATCTCAAATTTTTCAAAGTGTCCAAAATAGCACTTTTGAGGCTTTGATATCTCTGGTGGGGCACGAGATAAAAATCTGAAGTTCTGGTTTCTGGCAGTATTTTTGGTAGTGTTGTGCACAAAACATTTCAGGATGGATATTTGACTACAAGCTGAGATATGGCAAGGGCAACATGTGAAAACAATACTGCCAAACTATTATTTTGTTGTAGTCACAGGTACGTATTTATCTCAGAGTGTCATTTAAATTTATTTTTTTATTATCTTTAAATAATAGTAACAGAAAATAAAGCCTTTTGCAAAGCTTAGCAATTAATTTAAAAAATAATTATACTTAAGACCTACATTTTGTATACTTTCAGTAATTTTTGTTGTAACTAATTTTAGTAACTAAAAGAAACCTCGTCACTTTTACATGAAGAAAAAGGAAATGTTTTTATACAAGACCTGAGACAAAAACAGAATAGAGAAATAGAAAAGTTGTTAATGTTGACATACTTGTTGAGGCAAGATCAAACGTGTCAAAACACATTCCTGCTTGTTGGTTTAAAAACCATAATTTTAATACTGCTTGCCAGTCCCTGAAACTTGTCCCTACAATAAGTATGTTCCTGTAAATGAAACATTTATACGATGTTACCATGCATCAGCCTCAAGTAATTTTCAGAAAGTAAAGATATCCAAAGCCTTTTCAAAACTTATACTGCAGATAAATGACATTGTTGCATGATAAGAAGTAAGCTAGGAATTATTAATGAAGTGAGACTTGAACATAGTGATTTCAAAGTTCGTTTCTATGAGCCAGCAGGGCCAAGAACTTCAATCAAGTTATCAAGAGATGACGAGACTTGGTTCATACAAATAAAATTTTGAGAAAAATCACCCCTATGGAACTGACAACAGTAACATGTCGAACTCGTAACATCTCGCCAAAATTCTATGAAGATATTTCTCAGATCTTTGTTGAACATATATAGTCTCTTAGTAAATTAAATATTTGTTATTACACTGTTTTCAACAAACCATATTTCGTGTGTAAATATTGTAATAAAACAGATAAATCTAATTCATCTTAAGGTACTCTTAATATCATTTATTGGTATCTTTTCCTCGCTATACCACAGTTTGCAGTCAGATCTCCATCTTTAAATTTTTTGTGCATAATAGTACCATAAAATACTATCAAAAGCTATAATTTCAAATTTTTATCGCGTGCCCGACCAGAGATATCAAAGCCTCAAAAGTGCGATTTTCGACATTTTTGATTTTTTTTTTTTTTTTTTTTTTTTCGAAGAGAAAGCAAGTCCCAAATCTGGAACTTGGCGTGTGAGTACAAGTACTTTCGGCCTATTTGTAAAAATAATTGTGTCATGTTGCCAGTTTTCCTTGCTAGAAAAATTTCTTCTTGTAAACGGACAAATTTTGGAAAAAAAAACAAACTTTCTGCTGAAATTTCACCAGTATAAGTATGTCAACATTAACAGATTTTCTCTTTCCTTATTCTGTTTTGTCTCAGGTCTTGTATAAAAATATTTTTCTTTATGTAAATATGCCGAGGTTTCTTTTAGTTACTAAAATTATTTACAACAAAAATTACTGAAACCATACAAAATGTAGGTCTTAGACATAATTATTTTTTTAATTATTTGCTAAGCTTTGCAAAAGGCTTTATTTTCTGTAACTATTATTTAAAGATAAAAAAATAAATTTAAATGATACTCTGAGATAAATACTTACCTGATACTTACTGAAAAAAATATTACAACAAAACAATAGTTTGGCAGTATTGTTTTGACATGTTGCCCTTGCCAATCTCAGCTAGTAGTCAAATCTCCATCCTGAAATTTTTTGTGCATAACACTACCATACAATACTCTTACAAAAAAAAAATTTCAGATTTTTATCTCGTGCCCCACCAGAGATATCAAAGCCTCAAAAGTGCGATTTTTGATATTTTTGAAAAATTTGAGATTTTTTTTAACGAAGAGAAAGCAAGTCCCACATCTGGAATGGCGTGTGAGTACAAGTATTTTCGGCCTATTTGTAAAAAAAATTATGTCATGCAGACAGTTCTCCTAGCTAAAAAAATTTCCTCTTTTAAACGGACAAATTTTGGAAAAAGCAAATTTTATGCTGAAATTTCCCCAATAAGGATTTATTTTCGGAAACTACTCTATTACCAGATTTTTAGCCCAATGTATTCTGTATAAATTGCTTTAATCCACACTTGAATTGGAGAAATAAACGATGAATTATTTACAATTCCGTAAACCCTTCTTGTGAGAAAATTGCTGCAGACGATGAAACAAAGATGGCCGACATGGACAAACAAAAATTAATAAAATAAAAATTGTTATTTTGAGTTTCTATCATGTTAGAGTTGTTGTACAAAGAAATTCAGATTTTTTTTTAAAATGATCAAGCAACGAATAAATGATTTTCTGGACCTCTTGAAATGGATTAACCCTTCTTCAATTTCATTAAAAGATTCAAATCGACGGCTCTTGAAAAAGTGTTGTATTGATCGAAAGTGACCATAATCGGATGGAGCTACGTCTGAACTGTACCACTAGTACTCCTATATGAGGACATCAGAAGCAAAAGGAGTACAAGTGACAAAATTTCGATTTGGAGTAAATTGAGTTCAAAGATAATTGATGTTAAAGTTGAGCATCAATAATAATTGACAGAATTGAAATAGGAAACTACTGCTTGTTTCATAGTGGTCTTTGAACTCTTATTTCAATAAATGTGAAAAAAAGTAGAGTGCAATTTTCTTTAAATTTATAATTAATCAAAATTCATCATTATTCGGCAAAAGTGGCTGATCTCTAAAACACAACACATACGTAATTAGAAAATCACTTCTATTTCTTTACCTAAAAAGAAAAAAAGCATATTTCCAGGTCGTCTATGCACTTAGTTCAATTTTGTCACTTATGATATAAATTCTGGTAACTATTAGATTAAAAATTCCCCAGAACATTTTGCTCAATCTAATACTAGACTAATTTTTTTACAAAAATATATATATATATATCAAATCTTTGAAGCCCAACCCTGATTTTTAAAATCATATTTAGTACTTGAAAGAATGAGTACCATTATAATATGTCCTTTTATATAAGGGAAGACTACCCCTTTTAATCTTTGTGTCAAAAATATTGTTAGCATAGCAAACAGTAATGAAAAAATAGAAAATATAAAAGAATTATACAAACGCAGTCGTATTAGTTTAATCTTTACAAGTTTAATTTTTTGTTGCTTATAATATGCATCATAAAACATAGTAGTGATATAACGTAGGATCATCGCTAATCATAATTTCATTTCATTCCGGAGATATTTGATGGGGGAGGGGGGGGGGGATGTTGATAAATCTGTGTAATGCAGAAAATTGGATTATTACATTATTGTAATTTTTAAAAAAGGATGAAAATATGAAATTTTGGGTATTATAATATCGGTATTGATGAAATTTTCTTATTCAAAAATAAACAAATTTTAAGTACAAACACAGAGTGAATAGGATATCATGAATGCATTGTTCGAGAAAATATAAAGGAAAAACTTCACATATGCAAAGTTTATCAGTTAAGTTATTAACAAAAGTCTGCCATTAGTCCGAAATATAGAACTCATAACACCGTAGCTTTTGAGATTTTTCATTAAACCAATGCAGTCAAACAAGTTTAAGCTCCTTGAATTTAACTGTACAATTAGTGCCGCCTGTTGACAATATTAAAAACATTTTCAATTATTTTCGTATACAAATGTATATTTGGCATCAATAGTGTTAGTTGATGAAATTCTTAAAAGTTTTTCTTTCCATATTTCATTTCATTAATTTCTAATATTTTTCTATATTATTGAAAATAAAGTATATTTTTAAAACTTTGTTTTAATAACTAGTATTGCTGCAAAGTTTTACATGACATGAAAATAATTCAAAGAAAAGTTTTATAAATTGCTGAATAACTGCACCGCAGTTCGAATGGTTACCTATAATTCATATCTCTTAAAATGCAGTTTGACACTACAAACTGATTTGTGACTGCGAAAACTCTAAATATAATTCAGAGTATCCCGAAAGAGAAATGCTGATGAAATATTCACGTAGAAACTTTTCATGCAATCTATTTTAATCGTTAAAAATATTAAGTGCAGTAATTATTATCTAAATTCATTGATGATTTGCATAGATAATGAACTTAATTATCTACGCGTATTTAGATGAAGATTAGTGAAACAGTGAAAATTTCAAATATCCAAAATTAAAAATGTGCGCATAATTAATGACACAAAGGCCAACATAAACCATACAATAACTTATGAAAAGTATTGTTTTAATTCGCAAGAGTTTAATTAGTGTATAATTTCGTTAGAATTCATATTTTTAGAACACTCTTTGTTCAGAGTATGTCACTTGTTTAGTATTCTTTGATGATTTATTGAAATTAAATATAAATGGAATGCTAATTTACTTACTTTATTCACATTTAGGATTTGAGTTTCTGCTTGAGATTTAATTTAATTTTCATAAATTCTTGATACATGGTGGTAAATCTTATCTGTCTGATTTTGTGGTTATGAGAGTGCTGATAAATTGTATTCTGGATACGGAAGACAGAGCTATTAGAAAATATCTTATTTACATAGTATACCTTTATACAAAAACACAATAAAAGTACAGGATTTATATCAAAGTTAATCACTGTGAGTTTAGATTAACATTTATCATCTTTTTACATGAAGACAACAGCGAATTTAAAAATATTGGATTCTCTGAAATTAACTTATCCATTACAGTTAAACTTAATATTACGCACGTATGCATCATAAAAAGATGCATCATTATACACAAACATATTCATATAAATGAATATTATGTATACGTTTCAATTATGAAAGGATAGGGCTCCATAAGGCAGATTTTTGGCCCAAAAAATGAGAGAAAATTATGTTTTACTTACATAATAAATGTAGTATTTAAAGGGCCCATAACCATAGTAAACCAAATCCATTTTGCAAAAAATGCGATAGTCCTTTTAGAAGGTGTATAAAATTTGTTTTAAACACTCTCACAGTAAGCAAAGCCTGTAAACAAATGACATATGATAAAGTATGTGAAAACAGACTTCGTTCACTGTGGGAGTACATAAAACAGATTTTATGCACATTCTAAATGGACTATCTCATTTTTTTAAAATCGACTTGGTCCACTGTGTTTGTGAACCCCTCATGTAAAAATTGAATATTGGTACTTTCAAGTTTAAGCAATAGTTTTACTTAATTATATCTTTAATACTGCAAACTTAGGTATCTATGTACTTCTTTCCAAAAAAAATATGTTTGTTTTAGCACATTTGTTCGCATTTTTTAATATGAGAGTAATGACAACTTTTTTTCCCTTTAAATTTTTTGTTAAAGACATCTCGAAGTATAATATACAAATAAAAAAATTGAAACACTGCATTATTATGGAAAGCACAATAAAGTCGTAATTTGTTCATTCGAAATGCAATTCTGCCCATTGCTGTTCGTTTTATTCCGGCTCAGGAGAGATTTAAATGTGTTTTTCGTTAATAACGCCTGATACATAATTGTATTAAATATTTTCGAAAAGATCACTTTCATAATGCAGTAGAGCGCCGATTATCCGGACGTCGATTAACCAGATTTTCCAATTAGCCGGATCGATCAAGGACCATACTTTTTATCCCGCCTTCTCCAAAATTTTTAAGTTAAACTTCTTTAGTCGTGGTAGGTAAATTTGGCTGGAGGTCTCGAAAGTAAACCAGTAAAAAAACATTTCCTAATCCTGAAATAATAAAATTGCCAACAAATGCAGAGAGAGCAATGCATAAAATCAACTGTTTCTAGAACCCAAGAAGTTTCACTTCTAACGCGTGAGAGTCCCACGCATACATTTTTTCCTTAGGAACATCCCTTTTTACGTACAAATTCTCTGAAAGGTGTCGAAAAATTGCTTCTTTTGTCGATTGCTGTCCTCGGAAAGAGGAACCCCTCCTCCCTCTCTCCTCTCATGTTTGTTCGTACAGTGTATGTATATATATATATGCATTAACTTCTGTGTGCGCTTTTATGATAACTTTGTACCAATTTGAGAAAATAAAATTTTAAAAAAGTAAAAAAAAAAAAACTTAACACACCATTTGTAATATGTTAAAATGTGCACTACTACAATTGCCAGTCTTAAGCCTGGAAAAAATATGAGGGGAAGTTGCCCAAAAAACACTGACATAGCCGTTTTTTAAAATTGACCAATTACCCAAATTTTTCATTAATCGGATCGGCCTCGGTCCCGACAATCGACGCCCAACTGTATTTGCATTAGTGATATTAATAACTAATACAAAAAGAACTATTGAAAAAGTGAATAAATACCTTTTAGGGTTGCTTGAACGGAGTCAAATCAGTATGTGCTAGACGTGGAAAAATCCGTATGCTGTTTAGTTTCCTATTAATAAATGGATTGATAATCGACATAGTTTCAACAAGTCTTCGAATGTTTTTGAAATACAATCTCGACATACTGCTTCAGAAATATGCAGGGTGTCCGAAAATTACTAGACACATTTTAAAATTCAATATAAAATCAAATAATTGTCGTACAGGAGTGCGGTTTGAACTAAAACGTTTCTCAGGTTGAAAAGTTTTCTTCAAGTGAATGAAAATTAGTTCCAAATTTCGATCATAGATGGTGCCACTATATGGTGTCCGTATGTTTGCTTTTAAACATGCGTTTTTCCTGATTTTCAGATTAATTTTGTCGCTGTGACAAAGAAATGACGACTATACGCTGAGAGTCTTTTCTGTATCATATCATCAAAATTAATCTGAAAATAAGAAAAAACGCATGTTTGAAGGCAAACATACGGACATCATATTGTGGCGCCATCTATGATCGAAGATGAACTAATTATTTTCATTCTCGTGAACAAAACTTTTTAACCTCAGAAGAATTTTAGTCTAAACCGCACTGCTGTACGACAATTATTCGATTTTATATTAAATTTTAAAATGTATCCAGGAGTTTTCAGACACCTTGTATAATGGTTGAATAAAACATAGCATCTATCGTTCACCATTGATTTTTTCTTGGTATTATTAATGTTTTGGAATTGTCGAAATATAAATATGTGTAATAAGTTACTGTTCACAGGTAGTTTCCGTTTTATTATACTTAAGGCGCCAGAGATAAATCGATCAAGTGAAACATAATACTAATTACAGCGATTTTACCATAGATGCGACCTCTTCCAACTTGTCAGAAAGCAATGAAAAAGGGCCAAGGAAAGTTTGATAAAGATATATTTTATCTTTTGATTTTCTTTCTAAACATACAGATAAAATTAAATATATGTAAGCGTCATTTTGTTATGTGCTATTATCTCCATTCATAATTAAGATTTTAAAAGAAATAATTTGAAGTATTCTTACCTTATTTCTTATAGCCTCACATATACGCAGGTTGAAGACATGAAATTCCGTCTGGACCAAAAACATGCTTTATGGACCCGCATCTTTTCTATGTGTCACCAATATCCAATTCCATTATGATATCTAATGGTGAATGTATTGGTTGTGTGGTGGCACATTCGAATCCTAGTCAGACTTCGGATACACACAATGTACCAACATGAATTATAGCACATGTTGGAGACCAGGCGGACACCATTATTTTGCCGCATTAGTATTTAAATCTGTTCATTAGATCCAAAAATTACCCCCTACATGCAAACTTTTATTCTTCATAATATTAGTATACGTATGTAAATTCATAAATCGGTAAGTGATATAAATTACACTAGTAGAGAAAATAAATAGTTCTTATCATTATCGTTATTTTCCATGTATTTAATATTTTTTTTTTATTTAACCACACAAAAAATAACAACATTTATTGTAATAATTTATTTATCATCACAAAGTACTAGTCGTAGAAATTAAACGATATGTCATATATGTATGAATAAAATATACGCAACATTCAACTGATTTTTAGAAAGGGAACGGTGAACATTTTAAATTATTTATGTTATTCCAGCAAGAAATTATTCAAAGAAGGGTCCTATATTATAAATTCAATAAACATTTGAAAAAAAACTCCATTTACTGATTTTTTAAAACTATTAGTTATATATGTGAGTATATTAAACTGTTCCCTGCATACCAATTGCAAAAATACTTTCTTCATTTAGTTTTGTTCTAAAAATTTGTTCATCTATTTTTATTTGTAATCAAACGAACAGTTATTTAATTAAAAATATAAGAACTGGTTCGAAGAATGAATTTTCATTAAAAATTCATACATAAGCTTTATAAATAACTAGTAAAAACCGCGGTTTTGCCTGTGTAATTATTGAAGTATGTTAAGAGGTCTCAGGACTCTTACAGCTTCAAAATTTTTGAAATTTTAATTTTTTTAGAGATTAAACTACCATTTTTTCTGACCATTTTGTTATAATTATTTCCTTGAAATTCCCAATAAACAGCAGTTACGGCTTTTAGAATTATACCAAATTATATATCCGAAACTTTGAAGTTATTTTACTCCAAATGACGTTTTTGGGCATTATGCGTACGTTATTTCAAAAACTTTTGAATATTTTTTCATGAAATTTTCAAAGCATATGTTTCATGTTAGTCTGTATAAACTGAACATAAAATTTCCTTTTTAGTGTTCAAAAAAAATTTAGATGATTATACTGTTGAAATTTTCTAAAATTTTGCTTTAGCTAAATACAACTTTCTATTAAAAATATAAAAATATTTTAAATACAAATTTATTTAGGTTCAGGATAATTATTTCAATCTTAAGTATAAGTAAGCACCAAAATTTTCCTTCTAGTTGCAAAATTTATTTTGTAATCCTGCGCGTAAACTGCTATATCAGTTTTCTGCTCATCAAATGTCTGATAGTTTGGCGCCCACTAATAAATTCTAATTCTGCATCTTGCAATTTTTTAAATACATGAAATGAAAGAACGTACTTATATCTTTCATCCCAATAAAAATTGTGTTTTAAAATCATACACATTTTAAGAAATTAAATGTTGAAAATGATCTTTTTTTTTTAATTTTAAAAGTCCTGCACTGCAAATAAGGGCGTCTTAAATTCAGAAACATATGTGACTGAAAAAGTAATTCAGACACTTAAGTGTCTGAATATGGAATTTCAGACATCACAGGTGTCTGAAATTAAGACACTTAAGTGTCTTACTATATGATCATGGTATAAACACTGTAAACTGACAAATCTGAAATTCAGACAGATAAATGTCTTAAACTGGAGTGTTCAATTTTCAGACATTTTAAAGTGTCTTAATTTTTAAGACACGTGTATGCGTCTGAATTTAAGACATTTCAAACGTCTGAATCGCATCCATTTTTGACCAACCTGCAACTTCGGCAATAAGCAGCCAATTTTTCCCTGTTTTTTGTAAGCTTTATACATTGTAAAAAATATCCGTTAAAATATTTAAATTATATTTCCGTAAATTCCAAACAATTTTCTATTTTTTGCATATTTCTGTATTTAAAATTTTCCAGTTAAAGATACAATATAATCTTTCATGGACTTATCCACATATTTAAATCACCACTTTTTAAACTCTAAAACTTTCTAAAAATATTAGACATGATTTATTTATTTTGTATTCTAACCAGTACCAGTGGCGTATCCAAAGGGTGGGCTAATCCTACTACATGGCCTAAAACTACAGTCCCTTCTGAAATTTATAGAAAATGCCAAGTTTAATTACGAAAGTTTAGCAAAAGGCAGGTTTTAATCTTAAAAAGTGTGTTATTTCGTAGAAACCATGAACATTTTCTTTTCAGCCAAGTTTCCGTTATGCAGAGATTTACAGAAGTTTTATTTACTGTTCCTCTTTAACCCTTTTTCTACTGACGGTACTTATAAGTACCATTAAAATAACTTATTATAAAATTCCTTTAATACATCAATTAGTAGTAATACAGTTTATAATGAGTTACAGATGTATTACTTTATCTTGTTCTAAAAGCATTATTGGTTGCACAAAACAAAAATATTTTTTTTAAATGATACATTTTGCATTTGCATCGTTTCAGCTTTTTCGGCGTTGGGGGAGGGGGGGGGGATTTTCAATTCGGAAATATTTCTATATTTCTATTGTAAGAACATTATATTTGTATATTTCCTAATTCTACAAAATACTAAGAAAAATATTTAAAATAAAACGATTGAGTGGGTTTATAAATATTGCACAAAATCCCTATAAATTCAAATTTAATTAATCCTCCTAAATCCTTCTAAAATTCTACTAAAATTTGTTAAATGATTATGTAAATCTTCTAATGTAGTTTCAAAAATTCACGAAAAATGCTTTAGAAGATAAAATTTTCATGAATTCATAATTCAGTACATAAAGGGTTAAACCTGTTTAAAGTCCTATTTAAACCTGTTTAACGAGGAATTTTTTCGGTACCATATATTCTATTTTAGAAATTTTTACTGTATCTCAGAGCCCTGCGTTTTAGAATAAAAACAAATTAAAATTTCTGCATATAGTTGTCTCAAAAAGAAAGTGTCTTAGGATATGAAAATAATCAAACGCAATGAAAATTGAAATGATAACTGCAATGAAAAATGATTGCAAAATTACCAAAAACAGTGGCGCCATCTGTTTGACTAAGAGAGGTCGAACTTATTATCTGTTTTTATTTGAAATCGCAGTGAAATACGTTTAACAAGAAAACGCTTAACATGAAAAATCGGTTAATACGAAATGATATAGTGGTCCGGACAGTATATTATGCAATTTAATACATTTTTTTTTTTTTTAAACACGAAACAAAAATCGTTTAACACAAAAAATTTCGTATGAAATGTAATTTCCGACGACCTGACAACGCAATCAACGATGTAGATCTCGCCCCCTCTACTTCATAAATGCAGAAAATAATTAAAAGTGTGCGCAGATAATAGGCTGCGCTTTCGAATGGAGAGATGAATAAAACAATAGATGATCTCAAACAATTTGTGGGCAATATGGTGCTGAAAAAGACACTTAAAAAAAAAAGATATCTAATTTTTCCCCAAAAAAACAATTTTTTACTTGCTTTTTATCCTAATGGGTGCAACCTACAGGAAATCGAAATAAAATTTGACGACATCGAAAATATTGGTGGGTTTTCTTTTCTTTTACGAATCTTTTAACGCGAAAAAAAATTTTGATCCCCTCAGTTTCGTGTTAAATGTATTTCACTGTATATGGAATTAGTCTGAAATTTTTTACTATGCTAACCTTTTAGCTAATGATTGACTATCGATTTAGTTCGGATTTCACCGTGAGAAAATTAGTTTCATGAAAAAATTTTACCCTGTATTTCGATCGGGAAAAAAAATAAAGACAAAAAAATTTGTGCGTAAAACAATGATTTTTATTATGTTTGCAGAATAATTATACACAATATTTATAACTGAGAAATTTTGTTCACAATATATAGCATATAGGAAGGAGTTAAAGCGCCCAACTAAAAAAATTGCCATACATTTAACTAAACAGAAGAAAAAAAAATTAAAGAAAACAGAAAACTATATCGATACCTTCGCATTAAAATTATATACAAGATTTGAACAGTAAGAAATGTATTTTTTTTTAATGAAAAATTGATTTTATTTTTAAAAGGCGTTGAATTATTACCCGCCCCCCCCCCCCACACACACACACACACATAACTGAAACGGGGCAAGCCCAGAATTAGATACACACGCATATTATATATATATACACACTGTTAAAACCTTTTAATACACAAATAACGTGTTCTGTATAAAGCAATAATATTTGTGTTCTGAAAATTTCTTCGGCAGAAGAAAAAAAAAATCTTTCTGTTGTCCTACATAGCATGAAATTAAAAAGCAAAATATTCAAAATTCTAGAGAGAAGATGTGTAAATTCGTTACGACATTACCATAAAATAAATTCTGAGTCATAAATAAGTAACAATATTTGAAGTCTTCAGCTGTCCAGGCGTGGCCGAGAGGATAGGACGGATAGTCTAGTAATCAAGAGGTCCTCAGTTCGTATCCAGCGACGGGTAAATGCAATTGTGTAAAACGTGCGGGACCTTGTACTGAAATATGTGTGTGTCCTTCCTTGAAAGCAGAATTTTTTATTTTTTAAATGCAGAAATAAAATAAATAAATAAATAAATAAAAAATAAATTTTTTTGGAAATTGAAGATTTCCATTAAAATAAGTAAATTGTACTGGCGTTTTTATTGGCGGTACAATTTTTCATTTTAAAGGATTTTTTTTTCTGTGTATAAGGCTTACCGAAAAAAAATGTGAAAAAAGGCTGCTTTTGCAGAGAAAATAAACGTGGTCAAACATGGATGCAATTCATATGTTTGAAATGTCTTAAATTTAGACACATACAAGCGTCTTAAAAATTTAGACACTTTAAAATGTCTGAAAATTGAACACTCCGTTTCAGACATTTGTGTCTGAATTTCAGACATTTCAGTTTACAGTGTGAGATCCCTTAAGTGGTAATTGTGGGGATATTTGCATTAAAGGAAATTTTACTGCTACGGATAATTCCAAAATTGCCAATTAATCCACATTTTGAGTAAACTTCATTCTTATACTGCATTAGGCGAACATGAGACTGGATGAGAACAATGAACTTGATTAATTCCAAATAAATTTTAATTCATAAGTTGTTTTTTTCACTCACTTCATTTTTCATTCGAAATTTCGATTTTTTTTTTAAACCGTTCTTAGCTAAAATTCACATTTTAAAATTAATGACCACGTCAAATTCCAAGCTTCCAGATTTGTAAGTTTCTGTATCAACTGTATCATAGAAATCAATTTTTTTACAATTTTTTAGGGTTGGGGGAGGGGACTTATGCACCCTTATAACTTTCGAATTTTAAAAAGCTGTCTCAAGTGCACATTTACGTTTTTAAAATAACAGCCATGTGAAATTTAAAGTTTTTATCTCTAAAAATTTCTGATAAATCGTATTTTAGAATGTGTTTAGAAAGGTTTTCGCTCATTTCATCCTTCCCAAATTCTAATTTTTTTAGAAAACGTTCTTAGCGAGCACTTACATCTTAAAAATAATCACTATGCCAAATTGCATTCTTTTAGTCCTAACAGTATCACAGAAATCGTAATTTTAGAACGTTTTTCACTCTTGCATCATTTTAAATTTCGATTTTTTTTTTAAACTGTTTTGTGCGATCACTTACGACTCTAAAGTAACACCCATGCCAAATTTCAAGTTTCTAGCCCTAACAAACATAAATCATAATTTAGAACTTTTTCCGCTAATATGACCCCTTTAGTGGTTTTTTTTATTTGTTTCTTTAACCGTCCTTAGCAAGTATCTTTATCTTAAAAGTAGCCTCCATTCGAAATTTCAAGTTTGTAGTCTTAACAATTCGAAATAAATCGTAAGTTAAAACGTTTTAGAGCATTTTTAGCTAGTTTCATCCTTTTAAATTTCATGTTTTTTAGAAACTGTTCATAACGAACTTATGAGTAATAGCGAGCTTATGAGTAACCGCCATGCCAAATTTAAACTTTCTACACCTTTTTAGTATCACAAAATTCTCAATTTTAGAGCTTTTATACTTCTGCATCTTCATAAGGGTAGTTGTACTGGCTCCAAATATAAGCTTTGTTGGAGCAGAGATTGTTATCATCGTTTTGCCACCATTATTTTAAATCGGTTTGGTAGTTCCAGAGATTACACACCTGCACAAAGCACACGAACGTTTCTTTATAATATTAGTATAGACTTGAGAACCTTATTAAATCAACATTTGAAAACAAATGCAAAGATTTGCTGAGGTATCTATCAAAATTGTCCCGCAGACATATTGAGAACTACAAAAACGCAAAACGGAGTATTTTAAAAATGTTGCGACTGCAAAAAAAATAGAATTTGTTAAGAAGTATGAAAATACTTTCTACCAAGTTTATGGCAATATATATTGATATTTAATTTCTAAAATAGTTGACAAAACAGCGAAAATTCGCATTTTTGTTCGTTTTTAATTCCACCGTTCCCTTAATAAAGAAGAACGAAAATTATGCGTAAAGCATAGATTATAAAATACTTTCCAACACATTCAACATTTCGAACACACTGTGGCAAAACTGTATAATTTAATAAGGTGAAAGATGTCTAAATAATTTACAAAATGCAAAACGCATTTGAAAACCCAATTTCTGCAATAACCATGCACTGTTTAAAAAAAAAAGGACTAAAAAACGGAAATACTACTGGCAATCTAGACGCCAGTACTATTTCCGTTTTTTTACGGGAATTTTTACCCATAAATTACAGAAAATCTTCCGTTTTTAATCAGAAAAACGGAAACCCTGTATATGATCCACAGATTCGTATGTATATTACATATTAAGTTAAAATTTTGTTCAATTAAACGCATAGCACATTTGAAATTTCCCATTCAACAATTTCCATCAATAAACAGAAATGCACTTAAAATCTTTTGTGTAGCCTTGTATATGATCTATAGAATTTATACACACCAAGTAATCTCTCTATTCTAAAAAAAAAAGTAACTAACGCTGTCACCGCCGCTGTTTTTGAATTTTTTGTTACCGGTGGTTTTTCATCGTTAATATTAAGAAAACTACAGCATAGAAAAATATGAATATCGGTGGTATTATAGAAAAATGTTTGATAAACACGCTGATGCGGAAAGTTTTTAAATCGAATAATTTTTTAAGACATATTTAATGTTAAATTTGGTCAAAATCGTACTATTAAAAAAGTTTTATAGAAGCAAACACTATACATAGGAATGTAATAATTTTTTCTGAGGATATGTATTATAACTTCCCGGTGTGCAGACTACATTTTTTTTTTTTTATTTGTCTCATTTTTGAGGATTTATTTCCATTTTAAATTCAAATTTTCAGCATTTTGAGAGATATTTTTTACATCTTTTTAGAAAGGGTATTATTTTAAATTGTTGCCAATTTTAAAAAGACCGCAAAGAATTATGTTTCCTTCAAATTGAAAATTTATTTACACGTGACTATTATAAACAGAAAAAATCTTTCAAATTAGAATTAAATGATTACGTATTATAAGCAGGAAAACATCGATAATTACGTTATAAAACTATATTTACACGTGAATTTTAAAAGGGAAAATTGTAAAATAAATTTATTAATACGCGTTTAAAGTTGTAAATGGAGGATTCGTCATATTTAAAATAGCCAAACAAAAATAGTGCCAGACAGTTTAAATTTAAAAATATATTTGCGAGAGACATTTATTTCATATTTTGAGATAATCTGTTAAACTATTGTTGTGAATTCTAAGAGAGCGCAAATAATATATTTCCTTTCTAAAAACAAAAGTATTTTCACGTGAATATTAAAAAGAGAAAAAAGACTTGCGTCAGAGTTAAAACGATACATTTAAAATGTCTTATTTAAAAGAATTTTGTTATAGAGTTGTTCAAAAAATACCGGGAGACAAAGACTTTACTTAATTTTATATAAGCTTATTTTCAAAATTTTCACTGATCTGTTTTAATCAAAGACGAAAACAGAACGTTAATAGGGAGATCACCACTGTTTGTTTGTTTTTTTATTATAATTCAGTCTTCCGAAAAAAAATTAAAGCTGATCAAATAAGCGTGCTTTTAGAGTTAGCGGTGTCTGAACGGGGTTGCCGAGCGTAGCTCGTAGGGAGCAGAGCCCCCTAGTATACAAAAAAAAATTAAATTTTAAAACGCGTATCACGACTGAAAACGCATTTATAACAATTATTCTTCATAGGCAGTACTGTAGCCAAATACTTTAATGTGTCCCTGTAAATGAACGATAAGTTGTACGCACATCAGACTCTACAGTAAGCCTTTTGTAATACACCTCAGTGATATATGCAAATTTCAGTATATTTAAAGTAGTGTAATATGAAAATACACTGCAAATAATTTTTCCCCATAGGACGTAACGTAACAGGGTTCTTTTGACTATTCCTATAAATGAACCGATAATGCTAAACATTTCATTTTCAATATCGAACATACCAACAGTAAACACCAATAACACATCAATTTCATGGCAATCTGACTATATTTACGTGAGTTAGAGCACAGACAGACAGACCGGATTCATAAATATCTTCAATTATGTTGGAAAGTGTTAAAAATAGTGAAAGAAATTATTTCCCCAGAAGCAAGAAATTCCATCTTATAGGTTAACGCCTCCCTTGGAATACTTTTTGATCAATATTTGTGGAAAGATTATACCACACATTATGTAAATCGAAACTTCTTTAAATATTCGCAGATCTCATCGTCTGGAGTTGAGCATGGTGCAAAGAATGAACTTAAATGATGCGCCATTTATGAATAATTTACGCTTTACTACGCCCATCGCTGAAAGTGGAATGCAATTGAATTATTTTGGGATTCACACCCTGAAGTAAATTTATTTTAATTAGAATCAATTTAAAAGGAAAATTCTTGCGTGAGTTATATAGTGCTTAATGGAAGTTGAGTGCATTTAAAATGTTCCTCATTTAGCAACTTTAAAATGCACATTTTTCATAATAAGCAACATATTCGAAACTTGCTGAAAGAGTAATTTTTTTTAACAACCCAAGTTATGTATTTCTGTAGCTATCATACTTCTTGAAATTTATCATTTAAGACATTTTTTTTATTTGCTTAACTCTCCTAGTACCATTGGGGTTCTTTTTTATCTCAATTGTAACCCAATTTTGTTTTTGCTCCGGAGTTTTTTATTTTTCCAATCAGAAAAAAATAACTTTATAAATAAAATCAGGCACTTTGTATGAAGAAGCTACAATTTTTGTCCAAAATATGCAAAACTAAGAATGTTCATCAAAAATTAAAACCGGGTACTAGGAAGGTTAAAACTGACTCTTTGCTTTGAAAAAATCTTTCTAAATATGATAGGTTTTTTGGGGGGAGTTAGGGGGATTAATAACTTAATTATTTTTCCTTTGCATCCATTTATATATTTTGTTGTATTTCTTGTGTCAATTAAAACAAAAGTTTGCAAAATTAGCAAACATTTCACGATAGTTTTTTTTATACGTGGGAAAATCAGTTGCTGTTATTCCATTGCTCTGATTTCAAAGGATTCTTAAACTAAAATGATCTCATTAGAAGAATTGTATAAATAAAAATACAACTAGAATCAGTGATAAAACGATTACTTATTTGCGCTCTTGTAATGTACTTTCTTTCTCTCAAAAAATGACCCTTGATTGGAAGGGCCTCTTTTTGGAGGGGGGTGGGGGAATCGAATAGGTACTTTCCCATTTAAATTAATCTAGAATGCGCGTCCTAGCTTTTTTTTTTCCTTTTTATGTAGATTAGATACTTTTCATTTTTTTGTGTGAGCTACAGTAAGCACTGATTCCCCATTAAAAGGACCCGGCCCCATAACAATATCGAAATTTTGCGAAAATTTTCGATTTTCAGATTTTTGTCATATCACATATCATGTAACTACATCCTGAGAAAATTTCAGACTGATAATCAGGGTTCTAGCTGACTTTTAGCCAATTTTAGCAATTTGGCTAATCAGAAATGAAAAACAGTAGTCAAATGAGAAAAATACTATCGAAATATATTTGTCATGAAACTGAAAAATTGATCTTTAACCCCTTAAATGTACCTTATTTTTCAACATGATCTAAAAAACCCTAATATTTTATAACTGCTTATAGATCAGCTATTCATCTAAATTAAACTATGGGCCTCTGAAACTATTAAAAATAAGCATATTCTAAATGTCTTGCGCTACCGAGAAAAAGTACGAAACCCAATTTAAATCATTAAAATATTATGAAACGCAATTTCCTAACCAAAAGTACCTAAGGATTACGATATTACATTCAATAAATTCTGAAAAATTCAAAATATAAATAACAAAATGAATGTCACATTCAAAAAAACTTTCTCCGAGAATTCTTCGGTTTTTTATCGCCCATATTTCAAAAATGTACTGTTGCTTATTGGGCACATGAAGACATATTGAAAGACATTATTGGCATTTCATATATACATTTGGTTTCTCAATTTAATTTTCATTGTGGCCCTGTTCATTATGCTAAATCCTCTCTCACAGTTCACTGAATGTTGTGGCATGGTTGTAACAACGACCGCCGCGGCGAGCGTCCGCAGCCCTTTATTCTTCTATTCTAGTCCGACTCTTTTGCGGAAGCAAGTTTCGTAGGTCCCCAGCCACGTCCCGAGTGTTGTATGTTATAAGATAAAACTGCTGCAGGTCGTTTCTTCGATTGAAATATACGATATCGCCCAAATTCTTTGTTCTGCAACGAGAATTCAAGTAATGTGAATAAGAGTGTCGCTTGTGCTGAAGGAAACAAACACACAAAAAAAAGAGCAGAAATTGAGCACACTCAATTTGGCGAATTTATTCGTCCATTTACTCGCCAAATGAAGCATTTTGTCGCAATTTGGCACAATGGCGAACGACCCTGCTGATAATGTTAATAGGACCACAGTTACGGCTGATTAAACAAACTTTTAATATCATATTCCCAGAGTTGGGCAGTATCGAAAATACATGTATTTGAAATACATTTTCAAAATACATTTGTATTTTGTATTTTAAACCGGTAAGATCAATGTATTTTTGTAATGTATTTTCTGACGGTTTTACAATGTATTTTGTAAATACTCAAAATACATTTTGTCCAATTTTCAAACTACGATGTTTAAACCGCACCACAGTAAAACTGCGGTTCACTAAAAGGAAATGCATGATGTCTGTTTTGATTAGTTTTCAAATTCTGTTCTGGAAGTTAATATAAACAGAGTCTTCGACAATTGCTAATTTAAGATAGTTGATGAATATGTTCTTTAGCTACAGCAAACGTATTCTTGCTGATTAGTTACAAAAATAACATTTATATATCTTAATGTTGCTGTAGAAATCACAAGGGAAAAAACAAACATGTATTGTGATAGACCGGAAGAAGAAAGAGAGAGCTTTCAGACTTGCATAGGTGCAGTGCTCTATTACCCGCAGTTGCCCATTGACCACAAATATAAGAGGCTCAATTTTTTTCCTAGTCTAGTAGATTTATTAAAAAATATCGAAATGAGATTTCTTAAAAATTAGTCTGTTTCATTAATTCTATGAATTTTGTAAAAAATACATTAGACTGTAACCATAAGAAAATTGCTGCAATGAACTTTTAAAGGAACGATTTGACTATGAAAAAATGAAATTTATGATTTCGCAAATTTTTCATTGGAGTTATTCCTACTTTTTTTAAATATTTTATCAGTGCTTTCTTTTTACGAATGCAAGAACTTTCATATTTTTTCTGCTCTATACTAAAAGCTTCAAGACTTTCATAATAAATCCAAATGATTTCTTATTTCGTTGCGTTTATATATGGTTTGATATTTTACCCGAGTGTTTTAATTTTAAAACTACTTTATACGAAGAATTCGTGCCTTTGTTAATAATAATTCAACATGTGTCAAGTTTTTCATTTATATTTTTGCATTCAGTAATACATATTTTAAATTTTGCATACATTATTTCTAAAAGCACCATAATCGAAAAAAATGTGCCCCATATATTTTATTAGTGAAAGGTTTAAAAATCTTGCATATTTGGGAGCTGTTATTAAAACACACGCGCATTGTCTAAAAAGAAAAAATTACATTTAAACAATTTTATTCGGTGCCATTTTACATGTCAGATTAATATAAAATGTGTTCTTTTGTAGACATATACTTAAAAAGACTGATTGAAAAGACTGATACTAGACTGATTTGTTTTTACATTCTTCTAATACATAAGAAGAATGTATTTTGAAAATTTTCGACTTTCGTTTTTTTTTTTTTGCTTGATTTACACGTTTTGCGATGTCTTGAATGCGATTTAACCATTTTGGGGAAATGTGTGTCTGTCTGTTAGTCTGTGTGAGATACAATTTTTGTTGCTCTTCTATTACAAAAAGTAATGCATGGAGTTTAATAATAAAACTTCAGATTAAGATAGACCTAGGGATAAATTAGCTTTAGATTTATATCGCTCAACAGATGGCATTGCAATGCTTAATTATTTTATCCATGATAACTATATTGTGAGAACCAATATAGATAATTTCATCAAACTGCATATAGACTGGAACAGAAATAATTGCCGATTAGCTTTTAGTGTATATTGCTCAACAGGTGGCGCTGCTATGCTGTTTTTTTCATTATTTCCGCGATAACTATATATACAAAACTAATGGGCAAAATTTAATCCAATTTCATATTATTTTAGATCTTAAAATAAATTAATGCTGATAAAATTTGAGGTGCATCGCTCAAGAGGTGAAGTTGTTATGCTGTGCTTTTATTATTACCGCAACGTGTAACATGTATGTAAAACTCTGGGGTTTTTTTAGTCAAAATGCCCATATTTGTAAATCAAATTGAAATGAAATAAGTACCACGTAGATAAAAAGTACCTTTTTAAAATAAATTTTCTGGTTCGTGCTGTGTGTTTTTTTTTTTTTTTTTTTTTTTTTTTTTTTGATTTTTTAAAAATGTCTGAAGTTGGTAGGTGTGCCGTGAGAGCTATATGTCAAGATCTAAAGCACGAAATTTCATCAAACTTCATAATATTCAGTTAGTATGAATGAAATTTTGGTGTATATCGTCCTACAGATGATACCTCCTGAAAGAGATTCCTTATTGGATCCACAATCAATTGATGCAGTTATTCCTAGTGAATAACTACCTCTAAAGGATAGTTCATTCATTATTAGTTATTCTTGTAACTTTTATACACCGTTAAGCACATTGTTGCTGCAATCTTTCAGTTTGTTTTTGTTATCTTTCTTTGAGTTTTAATTGATTTTGCTTCTTTATTTGGAAATTTATAATTTCTAAAAATTTAATTAGTCTTGCAAACCAACTTTGCATTTGAGTAGTGCAATTTAATGCACAATAATTTTTAATTTTTTTTAAATGTATTTTGTATTTTAAATGTATTTTCAAAATACATGTATATTGTATTTTTGAAATTTGGAAAGTACTTTGTATTTTGAGTTATGAAACCAATGTATTTTGTATCGAAAATAGTTTTTCGATGTATTTTGCCCAATTCTGCATATTCCCCTTTAACAGAAATCTTTAAACTCATTTATCTCAGTTCGTGTTTTTTCAGATTTTTCATGTTTTGAAAATGCCATGCGTTTTACAGATATAAATAAAAACGCTTGATTTTTTTTTTTTTTAATTAAACATCATACTATATGGAAGAGATTTAAAGATCAGATTTTCAATATTTTGACAACTTAAAAAGGAAAGAAAAAGGGAAAAAAAGGGCACAAAAAATTAGTCACTTTTTCTGCTTTTCCCCCCACTTGTATTTATTGTTTTTGTATAAAGTTGTTGCTATTTTTAAAAAATCTAACATTTAAATCTATTCAAAATATTATTAATGGCCTGAAAAAAAAGCAGGTGAAAATTAAAAAAAAGAACAAAAAAGTACTAGTAGTGTTTTGAATTTGCTGGTTAAAATGGAACTTTTTTTTTAAACTTTGCAAAAAAATAATTTGAATTTTTTCATTAAATTACTTGTATTTATCTTTTACATAATATTTAAAAATATTTTTTTTAAAGCTGAAAAAAAATTGTTTTGGGTGCCGATTTCCCTTAAGCAACCGAACGCGATACATTATAGATATACCGTGTGTTTCAAAATTTAGCAACAAAAGTAAATCGCAATAAAAATTATCTGTGGATCAGAGATATTCAGTTTATTCACTGATGTGTGGATAAAAATCTACAGTAGAGGACGATTGTATGGATCCACCTCCTCATTCTAGTGCCGAGAACAGTCGCGATATAGATCTATGCTTGTCACGTTATTGCAGGCAGATTACGTATGGTATGACTACAACGGATCAGTTGGTCAATATTCTGACTTGAATGCAAGAAATAAGCAGTTCATAAGGTTCTTATCCAAGCCTTATACTGAAAGTACGCAGTAGAAAAATGTAAATAACATTTTTAAATTGTTTAAGATTAATTTTCCCATTTAAAATTATCCTAATACTTAGAAATAAGTATTAATCCTGATTATTCCCTCGAGACAAAGTTTCTTGATTTTCATCTCCGTGAAAATCTGTTTACAATAGCATGTTTCTTATTTATACCCAACCACTGGAAGAAATCTGCAAAAGACTTGAAATATTGTACAAATATCGCAGAGAGACATGAATTCAGTTTCCCTATAATTCTAGAAAAAGATTGCAAACAGACCCACGGCTTCTTTACCTTACTAACACTGAACCGTGCAAAGACTTCGGAAGCGGAATAGTTCTCCCTACCATCAACAACATTTCAATTACCTTTCAAAGTGATTTAAGGATTGTAAAATGCTTTTCAAAAGTTAGTATTTGAGAAACAAGAATCTACTCTAAGTTTTTTTTTTTCGTTGTTTCAATTTGTGAATAAATAAAATTTTCACTTTGCACACAAGCCTTAAAACTTCTTTAAAAAAAATTGAGCCCGAACCCATTTCGGGATCGCGCAATAGGCAAGCTGAGTCCATCTCATCTCTAATGTGTGTGCACAGTAAATAGAAATAAATCCCTGCCACCTCGGCCTACAAGCGAAGGTAGATTTCGAAGTTAAGTACTAATTTCACCAACAAAAAAAAGGATCAGAGATAAACCCAGTTTCTTCACTAAGAATGAGCTCTAGGGACATAAACCTTTTGTGAAAATTCTAATATACACGCATACACACATGTAATATGTGGAATAGATTTAAAAATGGCGAAAACAAATTCAGAGAGCCTCAAAATGTTAAAATAGGCCAATATTTCCATAGTGGGATTTTTATCATGTTTTTTCAAACTCGCATAACGTTACATATTCACCTGCTGACGTCCATTACATTTCCAATATAGCGTATAATATGCACTTTTTTAAAAAATTCGTCAAACTATTTCATTTTCATTTTTTAAGTGGAAATCTTGCTATAGAAAAGTTATGACATAATATTCAATTATTTTAATTTCAAAATTTATTTCATTTTCATTTTTCACGTGGAAATCTTGCAATTATGGAAAGAATTTTGTTTGTTTTTTAATTATTGGCAACTGCTATAACGAAAAATGTTTATTTTTTCCTGTCATTTTTCTGTAAGAGCTGTTTTGGTCGCCCGGTGGCGTGGTCAGTAAGCGGAGGCTGCTGTCACCCCGAGGGCCTGGGTTCGAGTCCCTGGGTAAGACATGGATGTAACTGTGAATGTCCCGTTGTAGTTATATAATATGTGTAATGGAAAATAAAAAGAAAAAATTCTTGTGACTTGTTGTTTCTGTATAATAATAAGGATCATTCGAGGCGACAGCCATTGTAGCTATAGGCCCCAAAGCATTCTCCACTTCGGTGGACTTCAAATGTCAAAAAAATGAGCTGGTTTTATCAATCATGTTAAGGCGGTATTCAAAATTTTGAACCCTCCTCATTTCCATCCCTTTGGGCAGATTTTTCCCATTTGCAATCTTCGCCGAGATATTAGCTATCTCAAAGTTTTCGGCGCATAATTGCGACTTTATCGTGCTGACAAAATTTAGCACATATAACTTTTTAAGGGTGGTACTTTTGGTTTCCTGAGGTCATATAATGAAAAGTTATGAAGGAATTTTTCAAAAGTCGCACCATGGTAACAACTGCAATAGGTAGTATTTCTTATGAAATCTGCCTAAAAGAGACTATATACAATCGTGCACAGTATGTATTACACAATACAGCATAAATGAGCTCATCATTGGCTGCACCTCCTGGGGTATATCTTTTTCAGTGCTTAAAAAATTCTAAAAATATTTTAGATATTCTCAACCTGAAACCGTGGATTGCGTTTTGGCGCCGCCTAATTTTGCATTGTGCAAGTTATGTGCACATTAAACCTCCATGTCATTACCGCCTTGCCCTTTACAATCCAGATTTTTAACTAAATTTCTCATGCCATACAAAAGCCTATACATGAGCCACTATCACGGTGAATAATCTACAAACCGCAGATCTCTACGATCCATATAATTTTTATTTTGTCGGATTTTAATTTTGCTCCAGATTTTAAGAACCCCCGATATGAATACCATACAAAAGGTTCAACCGATTTATTTTAATGCGAAAATAGAATGTTATTAAATAAAAACATTCAATATTTAATTGGCTATTTAATTGAGACCCTTGAGAACGCAGAAAATCTTTTATTAGCTGTAAAATCACATGCCTTCAGTATTTTCTATATTAACAGGATATCCATTCGACTTTTTCTAACTATTTTAGAAATACAATTTACGCGTCTTTTATTTTGTTCAATCACAAGGCATAAACAAAAAAAAGAAAAATATTTTTTAAAAAATTCCCATCAAAATTTTCTGTAACTACTTTACTTAAATAAAAAATAAGAAAACAACTTTTGTATGCAAATATAGAATTGAGTAACTGTATTCTAGTCCAGGCAATAGAGACCGTATAGGGGCTCTACCTAGCAAAATTCATGGTAGTTCTGGAAAAAGGCTTACTATATGTTTTTTGGGTCGCTGAATCCGAATTTTTAACTTCCCCCCAAAATTCCCCCCCCCCCGCAACCCTCCCAAAATAGTTGTTTTTAAATCAAATTTTTTATTGTTTTAGGGGAAAAGTGTGTAGAAATTCAGAAAGACAAAATTTGCAACAAGTAGGATATATGACATTACGACGTAGAATGAACGGAGAGGCAGAGGACTGCCTCGGAACATACACTGCGGCGTTATGTGCACTAAGCATGTATACTCGTAGAGAAATTAAGGTTTTCATAAAAACAGTCCCAAATTTTGTCAAGTTTTTTTGCTTACAATTTGCAGACTTAATATAAAAAAAGTTCTTTTCAGAAAATATAACAAACAATATTGTACACAATACTCTGCAATCAGAATTTAAAAAAAAAAAGAAAAAAATTGGATGAAAAATGAGCAGGTTTACTAAACAATGTTTTACTGCGCATGCGCGAATGCAATCAAAATATAATATACATAATGTATTAGCTAAGTATATAGAGCAACTTTTGTGAAAGTCAAAATCATAGCTTGAAAATTCTGAAAATTATCGTCGATAGAATAAGCTCGAAATCCGTTGTTCCCAAAAAGAAGAAAATAGATGGCGGGTTGTATCAAATATCTGTTGATTAGTGCCAAGATAGCGTACACAATATTGCAGGGAATACTATATTTGGATACAACCACTCATCTTTTTGCTTCCTTTTGGGACCAACGGATTTCGATCTTATTCTATCGACGATAATTTTCAGAATTTTCAAGCTATGATTTTGAGACTTCCACAAAAGTTGCTCTATATACTTGACTAACATTTTTTAGTAAACCTGCTCATTTTTCGTCCAATTTTTATTATTTTTTAATTCTGATTACAGAGTATTATGTACAATGTTGTTTGTCATATTTTCAGAAAAGAACTTTTTTTTTAATGTTAAGAAGTCTGCAAATTATAAGTAAAAAACTTGGCGAAATTTGGGACAGTTTTTATAAAAAACCTTAATTTCTCTACGAGTATATATGCTATCCTCATAAAAATGAACACAGTATATTACAATAAGCCATTTATTAATAATCTTGAGTTTGAACGCTTTTGCTACATTAGTTTTTACAGGGTTACCCAAAAGATATTCGTTCTTCCATTTGTTGACGGTCGCCTATGGGGTTTCGGAAAAAAATCTTCGCGGAAATATGACCTAAATTATTCTGTTTACACACCTGCAGTCTCAGGTTAATTCCTTGTGTATTTTTCTAGATATTTAACAAAACGTCTAAAATCGCAAGTGACCGGTCACCTTTGGCCATATAGTGTACATCCATAACAAACCCTCACTGAAAAAAATTAGTTTTAACCTTTGAGTGCGCCCAGTCTTTTCGTGATAGCACGTGCGACCGGAGAAATGCTCTTCATATTAAGCTTATGAGGACTGGGACGAGAGAGACGAAGGCCAGGGGCACGCCGGACTTACAGCCTTCCGTTCGCACGATCTCCAACGTGCTTTAGCAATGCATTTGAAACGGTAATTTTCTTGTACGTTTTGATTTCTCTTGCGATTTCAATATTAAGTTGGATATTTATTTTAACAATTCTTAATCTGTCTTATTATTTTTAGTTTTATTATTATATACAAGAAGTAGCTACAAACAGTTAACATGAAGGTTAGAAAAATTAATATTTCGGAACTAAAGATACTGCTTACACTTAATTTGCAAACATTGTACTTGAATAACATTCAAAGGTAAATTGTAAGCAATATTGCGATTCTACGTTCTTTTGTAGAAAATAAAATGGTACCAGTTTTCCATCTATGGATGCATTTTTATTTCTTTTGCTTGCAAATTTTTAAACTTGGGAAAACAAAAATTCAGGGGATGCCAAGGTGGAAACCCGCCAGGAAAGTGGAATTCCCCCTTGAAAGCAGACTTTCCTCCTGAAATCCATGTTTTTTTTTATCGGAACAGCAAAATTTCTAGAGAAAAACGACTGAATTCAATATTGCGCGAATGTATTT
The DNA here is from genome assembly GCA_963932465.1 of Maratus speciosus. Classification (NCBI taxonomy): domain Eukaryota; kingdom Metazoa; phylum Arthropoda; class Arachnida; order Araneae; family Salticidae; genus Maratus; species Maratus speciosus. Next base: position 416,365,918 of record OZ010790.1, on the reverse strand, counting down.
TAACCTTTATGTTTTGTCCTTACTACAAATTATATTTTCGTGCTTTTTTTTTTTTTTTTTTTTTTTTTTTTGTGATTTTAAATACAATCCACGAGCCACCAACTGCTTTAAGGAAATAGATTTAATAGAATCGGATGAATTATTAAGTGTATTAGGGTTTCCAGTTTGGCCTCCAATTATCTTCCAAAATTTCATATTCATACCGTAAATTTCCAAATAAGAATTTTTACTTCATTTGATCGCTAAAAAAATCCCTGCCGGCCCGGCCTACAGGCAGAGGTAGATTTCGAAGTTAAGTATACTAATTTCACCAACAAAAACTAAATTATTATTAGATATAAATCCACTTTAACAGTTTTATCCGTCTGATTTTGACGAGTTTTTATTTCCTTTTTATAAAATAGATGGTTTTATCAGAATCATGTTAAGGCGATATTAAAAAAATATTTTTCCATACTCAACAACACGAAATTTTCTGGCACATTTTCAGATTAATTTTTAATAAAAAAATATATATATATGAAACATGCTGACGTGATTTTTGAAAAGATTTATAAGCGACCTGCGTTTTTATTTTTCTTTCAATTAATTAAAACTTGATTAATAAACAATTATTTTCTCAGTAGGGCAATATTTTTCGTTTCTAACACAATCGGTTCGGGAAATTCTGTTCAAAATGCCCATTTTGACATCATTTTTTGAAATATATTCTACCTCTATCAAAAAATCGATCATTACTGTACATTATATAGTTTCTGAATAAGAGAATCTAGCAATTGGATGCGTTTGAGAGCAAAAATGGATTTAAAAATGAGTAAGAAAATTGACAGTTTGGATTTGAATACACCCTTACTTAGATGATTTCTTTTTTCAACCGCCATGTATTTTTAATTTGTTTTTTCTGTAAGAATTGGTCCTATCCAAAACTTGTCTATCTAGATGTTGTAGACAATATTAAGAAGATATATGATAAATTTATGTTGATTTTATATCTTTTGAATTGACGGAGTTATTAATTTTTTACTTCTTCAATCCCTCTTTTTGTTTTCGTTTTTAATTTTTTTTGCGGTACGAATTGGTCCTATCAAAAACTTGTGAATATAAAAGTTGTAGATAATATTAAGGAGATTTATAATAAAATTAATTGGAATTGTTATCTTGAGAATTGACGAAGTAAGGCTTTTTTTCTCCCAAAACCCTATTTTTGCGCCCCTTGAGCCTATTTTAATTTTTATCAAAAATCTGTGATGCATGAATTTTTGGCGCTATTTTTAGAAGTAATAAAAACTTTAAACTGGTTTGATATGTACAAAAATTAAGAAGTTATGGGTTTTTTTTCGGTTTTCACAAAACCCCTTCCTATTTCCATCCCCTTTGTCCGATTTTGCCCATTAACGAACTTGACCGAGATTTTATGTCCCTTGATTTTATGTATCAGTTTGGAAGAGATTTGTGCAGAATTGCGGAAGTTATCGTGTCCAGAAGAAAGTGATAACACAATTGCTTCGGGAAATTCCGTTCAAAATGCCAACTTTGACATAATTTTTTGAAATATATTCTGCCTCTATCAAAAAATCTATCATTGCGGTACATTATATTGTTTCTGAATAAACGAATCTACCAATTAAATGCGTTTGAGAGCAAAAATGAATTTAAAAATGAGTCAGAAAATAAGCAGTTTGGATTTGAGTGCATCCTTAATGCAATGATTTTTCCAACACAATCCGCTTCGGGAAATTCGGTTCAAAATGCCCACTTTAACAGCATTTTTTAAAATATATTCTGCCTCTATCAAAACATCGACCCTTACGGTACATTATGTAGTTTGAGTAAGAAAACGTACCAATTGGAAGCCTTTGAGAACAAAAATGAATTGTAAAATGAGTCAGAAAATACGCAGTTTGGATTTGAATACACGCTTACTTAGATGATTTTTTTCTTCAACCGCTATGTATTTTTAATTTGTTTTTGCTGTAAGAATTGGTCCTATCCAAAACTTGTCTATATAGATGTTGTAGACAATATTAAGAAGATATATGATAAATTCATGGGGATTTTATATCTTTTGAATTGACGGAGTTATGGATTTTTTACTTCTTCAAACCCCCTTTTTGTTTTCGTTTTTAATTTTTTTTGCGGTGCGAATTGGTCCTATCAAAAACATGTGAATATAAAATTATGGAGATTTATAATAAAATTATTTGGAATTCATATCTTGAGAATTGAAGAAGTTATGATTTTTTTTCTCCCAAAAACCCTATTTTTTGCGCCCCTTGAGCCCATTTTTAACTTTATCAAAAATCTGTGATACATGAAATTTTGGCCCTATTTTTAGAAGTAATAAAAACTTTAAACTGATTTGATATGTACAAAAATTAAGAAGTTATGGGGGGTTTTCTGTTTTCACAAAAGCCCTCCCTATTTCCATCCCCTTGGTCCGATTTTGCCCATTAACGAACTTGACCGAGATTTTATGCCCTTTGATTTTATGTATCAGTTTGGAAGAGATTGGTGCAGAATTACGAAAGTTATCGTGTCCAGAAGAAAGTGATATATATATATATATAGATAGATAGATAGATAGATAGATATATAAAGTTTTTTACTGAGGGTGGTTTTGGGTTCTAGGAGTCATGATCGGTGTAGATCTGCAAAAATTTTTCAGAAATTCCAACATAGGAACGATCCCAATAGGTAGTATTTCATACGAAATCTACCTAATATCTCTTATTAATGAATCATAACATACTATTCTTTATCCCTGGTATCAACTCTAAATTTCTGAATAAAAGTTGAGGCCAAACTGGAAGCTGCACAGAAAAAAATAAGACCTAAAATAGGTAAAAAAAAAACCCAATTTGGGTTGAAAGATTCTTAGGTTGAGGTTACCCAATTTGGGTTTGTACCAAATTGGGTCATGATCCATGCCTGTTTTGGTTATCACTATGTATCCATTTTAGACACCGTTAAATACCCAATTTGGGTATCTTAAGCCACATTTTGGACACCACTCAGAATCCATTTTAGGCAGTGTTTAATATCCAATTTGGATATCTTAACACCCAGTCTGAATATTACTAAGCACCCATTTTGGAGAATACTTAACACCCTATTTGGTCATGCTAACACCTATTTTGCACAATCCTAAATATATATTTTAGGACACATTAATACTCAATTTGGGTGCCTTTAAATACCTGTTTAAGGATAAATTCAACATCCAATTTGGATAAATTGAAATATTTTTCTTGGCATATTTAGTACCTATTATTTTGAACACACCCCAAATGACTGATACAATGTATATGAATTTATTTTAAATGTTAATTAACATCCTAATTAAATCCATAGACTTTGGTGCTTTTATTAAGGGATAAGATTAAAATTTCGAAGTTAAAATAATAACCCCCCCCCCCCCCCCCAAAAAAAAAAAAAAAAAATATTGATATTTAAAATATAAAACAATTAGCTCAATTTTGATTTTTGATGAGATTCCAATAATAAATAATTAAATAATTTTCTCGGCAACTTTGGAATTTTTTTCTATCATATTTAGAATCTTTCTGCTGAAGATCTTGATTTGAAGCAAAATTACGAATTTCTTATGAGATAACTTATCAAATTAAATGTGTTATGCTACCAGCTTTTATAATTTATTTAATTTGTCACATTAAAAGAAAATTGAAACACTAATTTGTATTTTTTTTTTTTTTTTTGTCATTTTAAAAGTTAAAAAATTTCTTTGATAGAATATAATTCTCACCACAAGCAATAAATTTACTTTTAACATTAGAAAGACCAATTGGGGTGATTTTGACCGCTATATCGAATGCCGAAAGCATAATTGTTATTTATCTCATGCATGGTTTTGTGGCATTTTATATGTGAATTATAATATGTAGGTATTCTGTCATTATCCATGCTTAACCCTTAAATGCGCGATTTTTTATTTTGTTTCGAAAAAATTATATATGATTCTCTGAAAGGTTTATAACACGGGAAAAATAATGAAAAAAAATCAGAGATACATTTTTTATGTAATACGTCAATCTTTTCTTCTGTTGCACTTCTGATAAAATTACTATCGTGTGGCTGTTTTACGCTAAAATATTGGAAATTAGTAAATATTTTAATAAGTATATCTCCAAATACGTTATTTTATATAATTATATATTTTATAAAACTTAACCTTTAACCCTTTAATTCCCATGATATAATACGTTCTAGAAATTACGTAGTTCAGAGAATCTGACTTTACACCAGAAAGTTTCAATGGTTAATTTCACTTTATTTAAATACGGAATGTTTGTTATTAATTAAAGTAAATTTTGCTACTTTAATTTTCTGGTGTGAATTAGGTGTATACGAATAAAAAAATCTATTAAATTCAAAACACTGTTGTTTGCATATATGTAAAGCTGCGTACTAAAGGGTTAAAATGGAACCTAGTTACAGTTAATTATACCTTAAAAAACTGTGGAGTTCTATAGTTTATTCTAGTCTTATTTTCATATAATTATATGTTTTAATCTTTTATGACATTTGCATTTAATCTTCAAATCTTTGTCTAAAAAACAGATTTTAATGTTTTAATTATTATTCTTAAAAAATATGAAACAAAAATACATTCAAAACAATGTCAAATATATCATTTGGGTCCTTTTTTGCTCTATAAAAAAAGAAAAAAAAACACCACAAAATATGTTACAAATTATGAAAAATTATATATAGAACAGCATTAAAACATTCATTTTTAATATTTTATGGAGCAGGCAATTTTTTTTCACCTGTCTAAATTAAAAACTTCATAAAAAAGAAAGAAAAATCTGCAGCCAGTAAATTATACGAAAATATACAATTTAGTTAACCAAAAATTTTTCATGATCAATCACAAAGAAAGAAGTCTTTGAGTTTTGTTATTCCTCTGTGCTATGTCACTTAAAGCAAAAATAACAGCACACAGTTAATAAAAAATAAAAATACTTTTTTGAGATTATATTAGACTTTTTAATACTGTTTTATATTGGAAATGTTATATAATGTATCCCATCTGCCCCCCTCCCCCTTAGTTTCGGCCCTGATGACAATCAATAATGTTGCAGCGAACTCATAAAATCCACTTTCATTTATAGTGGAACGCGTGTAAATGGGAATGTAACAAAACAAATTTGTTAGGTCAACATTTATACAAATAACATTACAATAACATAAAGTAACAAACAATTCAATAAATACCCGAATAAATCCAGTAATGGTACAGCGAGGGTTCTGTAAATATCCAAAGAATTCGAACTCGTAAACAAGACGCCACACAAACACAACACAGACGAAATGAAGAAATCAAACATGGCGCGCAGTGACGCTGCTATTTATCCGAATCAAGATAAATGGGTAGTAGTCGTTACCCAAATCAGCGCCCGCTGCTCATACCAGCAGAGCTGTAATCCAATTTGGGTGTTCACTGTCCCTATGCTGGGTATCGCAAAGCTGTGTCTATGAATATGTAACCGTTTTCACCCAATTTGGAGAGATCTAAGACCTGTTACGGGTCTCATACCCTTAAATAGGTATATTACAGCCCATATTGGAGTTTCGAAAGCTAATATGGGTGTTGTTTCATTTTGGGTGACATTCTAAAATAGGTTTAATTTTTTACTGTGTGTGAAGTGTATATGAAATATATTTTTCATCAAAGGTTATGGAACATTGCAATTTTATATAGGAATGACAAACAAAGTTTAAAATGATGATCAAAGAACATATAGCAGATATCAAACAACAAAAGAACTACAACTTTAGACAGACTACATAACAAAGCCTTTACAGATTGATATTAATTTATCCACCAAGATTTTATTTCCCATCCATTATCCGAGAATCGATACAAATCTTTTTGTGTAGAGAGAATATGCAATGACTCAGCCTTTGTGATGTAACCTAGAATTTTGAAAGAGATTATAAAATAAGCAATAAGATGAAATAATTCCCGTTCACAGGCGACTTATTTTATTATTAGCATCTCCTTTTATTATACCCGTGAACGGTTGTTTACAGAGTTCATTTTTAAAATTTGAGAAAATAATTATTTATCTTGATAAAGTCGCCGTTTGTGTATACGAAACATGTAGATCAGATTAAAAAGGCATTTATGCCTTTAAATGTAGTTTTCCACCTTTGGCATAACTTTGGTTTAATGATGCGATTTGATTACATAATTTCACAAATAGTGGGTTTTTAGGTGGGGTTTTTCTTTTTTGAATGAAACACTCTACAAATGCGTCAAAATGTTTAAAAAATATTGCGATCCAAAGACTATTTTTAAATTTACATGTTAACGATATTTAGAGTTCAGATTACTTCGACTTCATGCATTTCGATACTATAAATGAGTTCTTTTATCCGCATAAGTTCATTCTCATACTATTCAATTTTCCAATTAAAACAAGAAAGAAAAACCATGCGTTAAGCATAGATTATGAAACACTTTCCAACACTTCCTGAATGCTTTAACAAAACTTCGTTATTTAGAGAAATAAGGCAAATAAGATAAGTAAACATTTTAGAAAACGTATAAAACGTTTGAAAAACTAATTTCAGCAGTTACCGTCCATAGCCAAATATGTATTCCAATTCTTTTGAAAAGCCCTATATTTGATCTGTAGGTTGATATATGTTGTATATAATGGGGAAATTTAGTTTAGCAAGAAAATGCATAACAGGTTGAAATTTCTCTTTCAGCAATTTATACTAATAGATGAAAACATACTTGAATACTTTTTTATAACCCTTATTACATGCCATTATTTACTAAAATTTAATTCAAACTAAAACGCTCTTAAAACTACTGAAATCACATTTCCAGAAATTATCATTTATAGACGGCCATGTATCCAATTCTTTGCGTGACCCTGTATATCATATCAATATTCTACCAACATTTCTTTGTAAACTAAGTGCAGTGCAGAAATGCATAACTCATTTAAAAACCACCTTTAAGCAATTTCCGCTCATACCCAGTAACCCTTACGAATTCTTTTGGGTAACCCTGTGTATGAATTATAACATTTACACACACCATATACTATGCATAAATACAGTGACACATAAAAGCGCATATCATAATTAAAAATGCATTTCCAGCAATCATCGCTAATGTACAGTACTTCGCATACAATAAAGTATCCAAAATTTTTTGTGTGTAAATGCTATGCACTTCGTATTATACATGAAATAAGTTATAGTACTAAACCTCGGCGACGTATATCAACTTCATTATATATGAAATAGTTTAACATAATTAAAATACGCCACAAACAAATCCCTCCACCCTTATATCGTTATGTAACGGAATTCTTTGTGTGACCCTGTAAATGAATAATAACTATTGTTTGCACCGCATGTTCTACAGAATGCATATTTTAGTGCACTCCTTAAATGCATATCAGTTTTATTATGTTTGAAAGCGTGTAACATCATTAAAAATCATTTGAAACAATTTGTTCACAATGGCCGTAATGTAACTGAATACTTTAGACTATCCCTGTAAATGAACTAACATGCTACAAGTTTCATTTGAAATAGGGTTCGTGCTAAGGTAGACCCAAGTGACATCCAAAAATTTCAGGGCAATCCGAGTGTATTTATGAGAGTTAGCGAGCGGCCAGACGTACAGACAAACCGAACTCAATAACACTTTTCAACTTTGTTGCAAAGTTAAACAAGTAAGAAAAATCATGCGTTAAGCATAGATTATGAAACGCTTTTCAACACTTCCTGAATGCTTTAACAAAACTTCGTTATTTAGGGAAATAAGATATGAGAACACAGTAAACATTTTAGAAAATACATAAAACATTTGAAAAACTGATTTCAGCAGTTACCGTCCATAGCAAATATGTATTCCAATTCTTTTGAACAACCCTGTATTTGATCTGTAGGTTGACATATATATATATACTATATAATGGAGAAATTTAATTTAGCAAGAAAATACATAACAGGTTGAAATTTCTCTTTCAGCAATTTATACTAATAGATGGAAACATACTTGTATACTTTTGTAAAACCCTGTAGTTAACCTAGTACCTTTTTTTACACGCCACTATTTAGCTAAGTTTAATTCAAAGTAAAACGCTCTTAAAACTACCGGAATCACATTTCAAGAAATTATCATTTATAGACGGCCATGTATCTAATTCTTTGCGTGACCCTGTATGTCATTTTATATATGTTTTACAAACATCTTAGTAAACTAAATGCAGTTCAGCGTAAAAATGCCTAACTCATTTAAAAATCACCTTTAAGCAATTTGCAATCATACCCAGTAACCATTACGAATTCTTTTGGGTAGCCCTGTATATCAATTACAGCATTTATACACACCATATACAATGCATAAATATATGTATCATTAAAAAAATTATAAACGATTTTTTCCCATAGACCGTAATGCAACGGAAAACTTTTGACTGCCCCTGTAAATGAACTAAAAGTGCTACAAACTTCATTTGCAATAGGATTCGTGCTATGGTAGAGGACCCTAACATCCAAAAATTTCAGAACGATCCGAGTATATTTACGGGAGTTAGAGCGCGCGTACAGACGGACAGACAAAACCGAAGTCCTAAACACTTTTCAACTTTGTTGGAAAGTGTTATAGGATTTTTCTATCACAATTTAAATTCATTGCAAATGCACTGGAGTAAAAGAATTGCTTAGTTTTAAAACAATAAGCCAAATGTTGAAAAAAATCAACTTATTCTATTTTAACTTTTACACTAATCAGCACAAATTTTTTTTCTTTAAGCAAAAGCACTTGAAGACTTTAATATAGCCAATTTTATTGAAGGAATTGTCAAGAATACTTTTGGTTTACAAGGCTGATAAATGTCAGTATTTAAACTTTTATTAATGACATACGTTCAAAATGGTCTCATTAAAGTGAAGCCGACGGCAAAAAAGAAATTCTGCATATGTTCATTTTCTTTGATGAAAAATCGATCGATTGATACTCTTGTAGCTTAACAAGGAAACTACAGGGTGCATTACATTACGATAAAATCAAGCGCAGCAAATGGTACCCTTCTCAAAATATGTTCCCATAGTATACAATAGTAGCGTCATTCATCCCATTTTTCAACGCCAGTAACGAAGGCATCTTATAGTTAACCTTTAACTGATGTCACAGAAAGCGTCACATAACTAGTGTCAAGCGGTCTGTGAGACCGCTCCATCGAAAGATAAAAATACGCGATTAACTCTTTGGATGCTGTTTTTGTACTAATTTTTTTTTTTGTACAGGAGTATTATAATTAAAATTACCCTATGCAAAAGTGTCTAGTGATAGTACTAAAGTTCTAAACGAAGCAAAATTTCAATAGTGTTTGTAGATAAACTGAAATTTTCAAGTTAAACTATGAAAATTGAAAAAAGCACCGGTCTGTGAGACCGGTAACATCAGTTAAAGGTTAACAAAGGGATAAACCCGGGCTTCCTGGGTTACAGAATGTACGCAAAATCTGTCGGATATTATTTTTGATGTTAACACCTTTTATCTGTTCACATACTAAAAAGCACATAGATGAACGAGGTATTTTTCGAAAGGTTCTGAAAGCGGCTTTTGATACAGTATACTTACATATCGTTAAAATACGTTGTTTGATAAAAAGAATGGCAGTTAATCAAAAATTAAGAAGTGTGGTGGGGGGGAACGTACCAGCAAATAATCACCGAGATTGCGATGAGAAAGACTCGCACGGGTCTTTTTTTTTGGTGGTGGGGGGGTGGGGAGGGTAACTAATAGATTTTTTACATGCAATATATTTTTTAGAATGCCCATTAACAATACTAAAAATAATATTTATATGAAAAACAGCAATAATGCGTTCAAATAAAGTTTTGAGACGCGTTAAAAGCGATGTTTTCATATTGGCCTCACGTCAGACGTTAACAGCCGAAGAAATCTCCAAAGATCTCTATTTACAATCTGCCTTTTTTTTATTATTCATTTCAGTGGATTAAGCACGAAATTCGATTACATGTCTTAAAATTTGTGTTTTATTTTTATTCTACTATTTTATTTATTGCTTGATGAATGTTTTAATTTCGTTATGGAATATAAGCTGAAATCAAATCATGAGCTGTTTATATTAAGTGCGAACTGATTTATCTTCTGGTAATCGTCTGCTCGCGACAGAGATAGATTTGAAAAGAAAAATCCATGCTTTAAAATCAAAAATTGAATAAATTGAGATACTGTTTTCAAATAAATTCAGATATAATTTTCAAATAAATTGCATTTGAATGTACGTTCTTTTCCGTATTCGACGGTGTAAAAATTAAAAACGTGCGATATTTAGAAGTTTTAAAAATTGCAATAAAAGTTTTAAAAAGTTCAATTTAATCGTCTGCTGTTGTCACCGTCAAAATGGCGTCAGCGTTACGCACGGACACGTTTCTCCTTCATAATATAAAAGTCGGTACTAGATTGAATTTTCTTCCAAGGAGTTGTCGCTTGTGTTGAATCATCGAAAAGAAGATTTTGTAATAAGTTCTTTTTTTCCTCTAATTTACGTCTCTATGCAATTTCAAATAACTCTAAAACTGTTTAAAACCGTGAGCCCGGTGCCCATGCTTAAATCCGGGATAGCTTGCCATTTTAGGTAGATTTCGTATGAAATACTACCTATTGGGATCGTTCCTATGTTGGAATTTCTGAAAAATTTTTGCAGATCTACACCGATCATGACTCCTAGAACCCAAAACCACCCTCAGTAAAAAACTTTATATATATATATCTATCTATATATATCTATCTATATATATATATATATATATATATATATATATATATATACATATATATATATATATATATATATATATATATCTATCTATATATATCTATCTATCTATCTATCTATATATATATCTATCTATCTATCTATATATATATCTATATATATCTATCTATCTATATATATATCTATCTATATATATATCTATATATATATCTATATATATCTATCTATCTATCTATCTATCTATATATATATATCTATATATATATATATCTATCTATCTATATATATCACTTTCTTCTGGACACGATAACTTTCGTAATTCTGCACCAATCTCTTCCAAACTGATACATAAAATCAAAGGGCATAAAAACTCGGTCAAGTTCGTTAATGGGCAAAATCGGACCAAGGGGATGGAAATAGGGAGGGGTTTTGTGAAAACAGAAAACCCCCCATAACTTCTTAATTTTTGTACATATCAAAACAGTTTAAAGTTTTTATTACTTCTAAAAATAGGGCCAAAATTTTATGTATAACAGATTTTTGATAAAGTTAAAAATGGGCTCAAGGGGCGCAAAAAATAGGGTTTTGGGGAGAAAAAAATTCATACCTTCGTCAATTCTCAAGATATCAATTCCAATTAATTTTATTATAAATCTCCATAATATTATCTACAACTTTTATATTCACAAGTTTTTGATAGGACCAATTCGTACCGCAAAAAAAATTAAAAACGAAAACAAAAAGGGGGTTTGAAGAAGTAAAAAATCCATAACTCCGTCAATTCAAAAGATATAAAATCCCCATGAATTTATCATATATCTTCTTAATATTGTCTACAACATCTATATAGACAAGTTATGGATAGGACCAATTCTTACAGCAAAAACAAATTAAAAATACATAGCGGTTGAAGAAAAAAATCATCTAAGTAAGGGTGTAGTCAAATCCAAAGTGCGTATTTTCTGACTCATTTTACAATTCATTTTTGCTCTCAAAGGCTTCCAATTGGTACGTTTTCTTACTCAGAAACTATATAATGTACCGTAAGGGTCGATGTTTTGATAGAGGCAGAATATATTTTAAAAAATGCTGTTAAAGTGGGCGTTTTGAACCGAATTTCCCGAAGCGGATTGTGTTGGAAAAATCATTGCATTAAGGATGCACTCAAATCCAAACTGCTTATTTTCTGACTCATTTTTAAATTCATTTTTGCTCTCAAACGCATTTAATTGGTAGATTCGTTTATTCAGAAACTATATAATGTACCGCAATGATAGATTTTTTGATAGAGGCAGAATATATTTCAAAAAATTATGTCAAAGTGGGCATTTTGAACGGAATTTCCGAAGCAATTGTGTTATCACTTTCTTCTAGACACGATAACTTCCGCAATTCTGCACAAATCTCTTCCAAACTTATACATAAAATCAAGGGACATAAAATCTCGGTCAAGTTCGTTAATGGTCAAAATCGGACAAAGGGGATGGAAATAGGGAGGGTTTTTGTGAAAACCAAAAAAACCCCATAACTTCTTAATTTTTGTACACATCAAACCAGTTTAAAGTTTTTATTACTTCTAAAAATAGCGCCAAAAATTCATGCATCACAGAATTTTGATAAAATTTAAAATAGGCTCAAGGAGCGCAAAAAATAGGGTTTTTGGGAGAAAAAAATGCCTTACTTCGTCAATTCTCAAGATATCAATTCCAATTAATTTTATTATAAATCTCCTTAACATTATCTACAACTTTTATATTCACAAGTTTTTGATAGGACCAATTCGTACCGCAAAAAAAATTTAAAACGAAAACAAAAAGAGGGATTGAAGAAGTAAAGAATTCATAACTCCGTCAATTCAAAAGATATAAAATCAACATAAATTTATCATATATCTTCTTAATATTGTCTACAACATCTAGATAGACAAGTTTTGGATAGGACCAATTCTTACAGAAAAAACAAATTAAAAATACATAGCGGTTGAAAAAAGAAATCATCTAAGTAAGGGTGTATTCAAATCCAAACTGTCTATTTTCTTACTCATTTTTAAATTCATTTTTGCTCTCAAACGCATCCAATTGCTAGATTCTCTTATTCAGAAACTATATAATGTACAGTAATGATCGATTTTCTGATAGAGGTAGAATATATTTCAAAAAATGATGTCAAAGTGGGCATTTTGAACAGAATTTCCCGAACCGATTGTGTTAGAAACGAAAAATATTGCCCTACTGAGAAAATAATTGTTTATTAATCAAGTTTTAATTAATTGAAAGAAAAATAAAAACACATGTCGCTTATAAATCTTTTCAAAAATCACGTCAGCATGTTTCATATATATATTTTTTTTTTATTAAAAATTAATCTGAAAATGTGCCAGAAAATTTCGAGTTGTTGAGTATGGAAAAATATTTTTTTAGCCTTAACATGATTCTGATAAAACCATCTATTTTATAAAAAGGAAATAAAAACTCGTCAAAAGCAGACGGATAAAACTGTTAAAGTGGATTTATATCTAATAATGATTTAGTTTTTGTTGGTGAAATTAGTATACTTAACTTTGAAATCTACCTCTGCCTGTAGGCCGGGCCGGCAGGGATTTTTTAGTTTTAGAGCTTAACACGTTGAGTGCCACGATGACCGACACTGAAAATTTACAATGTTTAAAGTAATTTTTAAGAAAGTATCATCCTGTAATAAATAAAAAGTAGGTAAATTTTAAATATTTGTTCAGTAATATTTAAAACAATGTATATTTTTTCAGTTTTGTATCATATTTTAGACGTCAGCCATCAGTGAATGACGCGTTTTAAACGGAAAGTTCGCTGTCAGCCACTGGTGGCTGACGTGGCGCTTAACGTGCTAAATAATCGCTGGAACTTGTTCAGTGAAATGTAGGAATTATGCAGATGTAAAGTTTTGAACTTCAAATTCATTTTTACTTTCTTTTATATACCGGGTGAGCCGAAAGTTTGTTACAATTGTAAAAACTCAAAAAAAGGAAGAAATGAAAGAGTGAGGTTTGTGCAAGAAAAGGCTCACAAGGTTTTTTTTTCCTGCTAAAAAAATCAATTGGTTAAAAAAATCATATGTAGAGGGCGCTGAGACCTAAAACACAATGTACGGGACAACAATACGCTCCATTCATTTGTTCTTCCAATAAAAAATGTTCAACATGGCGTCCAAAACATTCTACGACACAACTATTGTCCTGTTCATGTGTTTAGGGTCGTCAGCGCCCTCTACATGTGATTTAACTTTTTTTTACTTTCTTCTAAAAGAAATCCGATTACCTTGTGAGCCATTCCTTGGAAACCGCACTGCTTTATCATTTCTTCCTTTTTTGCGAGTTTTTAAAGTTGTAATGAATTTTTGGCTCACCGGATATATAAATAAAAAGAAAAGTGCCCAGTTAAACTGATAGCATTGAGCTCACAGGCTATTCACACTAATTGTATATTATACTCGTATTTCAAAGAATAATGCCCACAAAAAATAAATGGAGGGGATTAGCCTCCGTTTCCCCCACTTTAAACTTAACCAATGATCCTCCAAATCTAATCAGGGAAACACCTTAACATAAACCGGTATACCAAATTTGCAGCAAATCCGATAATCCTGCATGAAAAAACCATTTCGCTAAATTAAGGGGGGGATGTCTAACTCCCTTCCCCCTTACACACACACACATACATAACCGGCGGGCAGATTATCTCTCAGGCTTTGATAGCCCGAGAGCTAAAAAGTGTCAGAATCATGAAAATTTTCGACTTTCATTTTTTGATGGATTTACATGTTTAGGGATGTCCTGAGCACGATTTGACAATTTTTGCAGTCTATTTTTGAGGCCACTCTATTTCGAGACCTAATGCACGAGGTTTCAAACTTCACATTTAGTTAGACCTTCACATAATTTGTCGCTGGTTAGGTTTGGTGAATGTCGCCTAACAAGGGGCTCTGCAATATTGCATTGTTCACGGTGTCCGCGACAGTTGTACCTGAACTTAATGCACAAAATTTCAAGCTGCATATTCTGTTAGGCCTTTTAATAAAATGGAACGATTAGATTTTGGTGAATATAGCTCAACAGGTGGCGCTGTTGAGCTGTGTTTAACGATTTTCGTGATCAGAAGCCCAGTTCAATCTCAAAAACTGATGCGCGGAATTCCAAACTTAATATTCTGTTAGATCTTGACATACTTAAATGGAATAGAATCAAATTTTGTATGGAAGAGGCTTTTTAGCTCACAAGTTATCAAAGCCCGAGAGCTAATGTGCCCGCAGGTTCTGTATGTACGTACGTACATAACGCGATAACTCTTTATAGAAATATTAGATTTGCTTCAATTTTTTTTTTCTAGGTTCATACTGATAAGGCGCTTCCCTCATTAGTTTTGGGGGTTAATTGGTTAAGTATAACGCGGGGAATGGGGGCTAATCCGCCCCCCTTTAATTTAGACAAATGGGTTTTTCATGCAGAATTATCCGATTTGCTTCAAATTTGGCATACCGGTTTATTCTGATAAGGCGCTTCCCTCAGATTTGGAGGTTCATTGGTTAAGTATAAAAAAGAGGGGGGGGGGACGGGGACTAATCCCCTTTAATTCAGATAAATGGATTTTTCATGCAGAATTATCAGATTTGCTTCATATTTGGTAAACCGGTTCATTCTGATAAGGCGCTTCCCTGATTATTTACCGTTTTGCTCAAAAACAGCTAGTTCTATTTTATAAATAATGACATTAATAAGAGCATAATATACAAATAGTGTGAATAGCCTGCGAGTTCAATGCAATCAGTTTAACTGGGCACTTTTTATGGAAATCTATTCAGGTTAAATTTTGGCTTTGATTGCACAACAAGGGATGCTGCTATTCTACGGTTGAGAAAAGCTTCCTAATCAGGTTCACAATTGAAGCAATTACAGTTTTTCCAAATAATTTACCCCGGTCTTGTAAGTTTCATGCAATTTTAACTCTGACTCAACAGCTCCGATTTGAAAAAGATTTACTCAGATGTTAGAATACATCATTTTAAGCATATAAAAATAATTTTTAAGCGTTAATAAAATTTTAATTATGATCTAACTTTAAAAAAGGGGTACTTTTTCACGTTTCCAATAACCAGAAAATTACATATTGTCAGTTTTCGGATACAAAATCGTAAAGTACACGAAATTATCTTTATAAAATACCTATTTTTAAACGTGTCCAGCTTTTTTTAATTAGATAAAATTTAATTTTAGCAATCGCGATGTGAAACTCCTACGGTCGTACTCCTACGATCAATAAAACTTTAACTTGAAAATTTTACTCAGTATCGTACCGCCATCTGTTATGAATTATATGAACAATTTATATTAACTGCTGTTTTGAAATAGAAGCAATAAATAAAATCGTCTTCTAAATCTCAATCTATAAATAACCGACTTTTGGGTACGTTAATATATGCAGAACGGTGATACAAAGGGTTAACCACATTTTTGTCAATCATTTGTGGCGCACACTTTGGCATTGGATCTTATTGCAGAATATTTGCCTTGCAATTTGCGATATTATAGCTAAATCTTATTTTCTATTGCGTAAAAATGCACTAAATTCTATATTTGATATACATATGTCGACCTACTTAATTTAATGCTCAACAAATAGCGTTTTTGTCCTAATTCGCTAATCACTGCAATTCCATGATATATTCAAAGAAATTTATTATGTTCTTTCATTCATACACGTATATGTACTAGCAATATTGTAAACGAATACATTAGAATGATAGAAAAAGTTTGCTGTGGTCACAGCACAGTAGTTTTAGTGGTAAAGCAGTCTGCAATGCGAATATTTTAAGCAGCATATGAATGTACATAGTTGAATGAAATGAAATTTTGGGTTAAAATTTATTGGAAAGCTTCTAAAAATAGGCCTTTATTTTTATTTGATACAACAGCCAATTGCTTTGAATATTAATTTCATAATATAAATTATACTTTTAAGAATCGAATATTTCATAATCTATAAAAATTTTAACAGATTTCTAGAAGCTTCAAATACGAGAATCCTAAAATTTATTTCACCAAGTATTTTGAGTTATGCTAAAATACTAGCAGCATTGCAAATTATTTTTAAACTAAAGAAGTTCAGTTTTACATTTGTACAATTCCTAAAGTACTTCACCGAATGACTTTCCTTCTAGTATACCAAGGTAAAATTTTCCACAAAATCCAAATATTTCACGATTGGGTATTAGTATCAAAAACTTCAAAGTTTGATAAAATTTTGGTATGAAGACCTATAAGCCTATTTTACAATATACGTTTTAAGGAGATAATCCCCATTCGAATGGCTATTTTAATTTTTCTCTGCCTATTTGGCGGTAAAATAAATGAGATTGGGGAGGGGTATTTTTTATCGACTGGAACATTAAAGAGGAAAAAAACGGGTGATTGTGGGGAAAAAAATATCTGCTTCAAAATACGAAGAATCGCAGTATAGAGGCAAAATCTGGGTATCAAAGTGTCTATAGAAAAAGGCTTAAAAATGCTCTTACTGATGAAACATGCTTAAAGATCCAGCAGATGTTTCAGTTCATAAATATTTCCATCTTCCAAATCCAAAACAAGTTGGAGTTGATAGCAAGCAGAAGTTCATATTTTTATCCAAACTTGCCAAAGTACGTTTAATGAGAAATAGAGCAGTTTGTTAAGGGCGAACCAGATAAGCTCCATCTCCGCTATGTTAAATTCACCTTTATGTACTGTTGTGGGGGGGGGGGGAGAAAATACCCTTTACTAACTCTACAAAAAATATCGTAGAAGAAAGTTATTGGTACCAAACGATTGGTAATAAAGTTTACTTTTAAATGATGTATGTAAAATTTGCTTAGAGAATATTAAAACGAAGACATATTAAAACGAACCATAACTTTGGTTTTATTTAATAGCAGTACACAATTCTGAGAGCATAAATGAACTCTACACCCTTCAATTAGCCAAAAAACAAATTTTTATACAATTCGTACAACAAGTTTCCGAGAAATTGTTTTAAAACAAGCATATTTTAAGGGTTGTATCCAAATTGAAGTTCAGTACTCCATTGTTGACCGAGAGAGCCCCTTCTTGATCAAGGTATCTTAAGTGCTTCTCAAGCAGTCATTGAAGACTGGTAGATTACAGGATAGCATAAGAAATTTTAAAATATCTAGTCACTTCTATCATAGATGGCCCCTTAAACATCATTTTGCTGTTTAAGCATAATTTGAAAACCACTTGTAAGAGTAATGTGAAATTAGATTTCCATAAAGCAGGACTTAATAAATCTAAATCCATCAAAAAAACTGTAGGTTGCAATTCATAATTTTTTTTAATATTAATTTCATAACTCATATCATAAAATTATAAAAATTGCAAATTCAACGTATTTATGTTTGGGTATTTTAGTATTATTGCTACACAAAAAATAAGCACACTAGGAGTATAGTTTCAGGAGATAATAAAAACATGTAATTTAACATTACAAGCACTAAATTTTGAATGTTTATAATTCAAAAACTTATTCAAATGACTTGAAATTTGGTATCTAGGTCATAGTTTCAACCGAAGATTTGAAATATCTTGTTCAAATTGGGGATTGCTATTGAAAAAAAAAAATGAAGTTTGGGTTCGTTTTAATATGTAGATGGCCCTCTAAGCAAATTTTATATACATCATTTAAAAGTAGACTATTTCCAATCGTTCGGTACCAAAAACTTTCTTCTACGATAATTTGTTGAGGAGTTAGCAGGGGGCGTTTACTTTTTTTTCCCACGATTATACCTTTTTCTCAGAAGCGGCGATAGATAGAAGTCTAGTTTTTTTATTGTAGTTAAAATAACATGTTTTACATACTGTAGCACAGGAGTTTAATGATTTGCTCATAATTATTTTAGGCAGTGAAAATGCTAATTTAAAAATGATTTTCAATAAAAAATTAATTTTTCAGTTACACTTTGAATAATCTG
Source organism: Maratus speciosus (assembly GCA_963932465.1). NCBI lineage: Eukaryota > Metazoa > Arthropoda > Arachnida > Araneae > Salticidae > Maratus > Maratus speciosus. The sequence goes on along the minus strand of OZ010790.1, from coordinate 416,347,124 downwards.
TTTTACATACTTTAACAGACCATTTTCTTTCCAACTACCGTGAAAAATCTAGACTATCGCCTTTTCTGAGAAAACGTTACATAAAGTACGTTAATTTAACATGGGAGAGAAAGATCCTTAACGGGACCAGGTAAGCTCCAAGTTAAAATTTATCATTAGTACTGCATCAAACAGCAAGATTCGACTCAAACGCCCGTTCCGTACAGGCGCACATACGATTTATACAGGGTGCCTATATTTTTAGCGCCAGAATATTTCAGTAGTAATCTTGGCCCTATCAAATGGAATTCTTGGTCGGTGTTAGCTGTTATTTATGACGGCCGATTATCTGCACGAGGGATATAGGCCTGAGGGGGAATGCCCTCCGTGGGGGGGGGGATCTTTCTAAGGGAATCTAACAGGTATTTAGGCATGGAAATCCAAGGTTCGAAGAAAACCATTAGAACTCCGAACGATTAGGCCAACGGGCGCGATTGGATTCGAACAAAGCACCTCCCGTTTACCAGCTTCGAGAGCAGAACCTCTTGGCCACTAATGGGGCGAATTCTTGTTCGGAATAATGGTAATTGAAATGTTAAAAGACACCGTCCTGAAGATGTTAAAAAGTCATAAAAAGTGATGAAATAAATTTTTAGCTAGATAATAGATAACCAATTAATATCCTCATCAAATTATGCAAAAATCTTATCTCAAAACATAAGATTCATTGAGAAAAAAAAAATGCTCCCATTGTTTCTCAAGATAGAAAAATTTCGGTCATTATATACTGAATAGGAATACAGAAAAAATGCTTAATGGATTTGATCCAATATGGAAAATAAACCCTAACGAATATTAAAAGGCGATGGATTAGGGCCTAAAATGCTTAGCTCAGTAGTTTATAAAGAAGAGTTTAAGAAACAAAAAGTTAGATTTATATATCCTTTTTTAATAGACATTAATACATTTTGTAAATGCAAGTCTTATTTGCAGAAGCAAATTATTAAGTAACTACTTATTGTTCTAACTTCATGTAAAAAATAAAAATTAAAGTTGTGTTCATAAAACGAGCTTTAGTTCCTTCCTTTAAAGAGAAGATCCTCCAATCAGTGTCTCGCGGGCTACGGGTGGCCCGCCATATTTCGAGATATTAATAGAACGTTTGCCTCGACATGAAAGATTTTCCATACGTGTTATTAAAGAAAATCCTTATACATGAAACATGACCGAGAAAGGGACAAAGCCACACTGTACACACAACTTTAATACATATAAACTCAATTACGGCGGAGTTAATTTGTTTCTTTCGCACCCAAAAGAAACAACATTGCAAATCGGGCAGTATAGATTTTTCCAACATGTATCAATATAGCACTTTAGTAAATAGGGTATTCATAGCATCTTTCGTTCTCCTGAGTGCTACCACTTAGTAATACTACGGTAATGCCTGCTGAACCTAAATTGCATGGTCCGGGAAAATAAATTACTTTTAGACTTTAGTCAAATGTAATTTCATATATTCCGCCAGTAAGGAACATTAAATATTTGTATTCAAGGCGTGAATCCGTTGCAGACAGGTTACGCTTTCATAGGTTTATATCTCAGTACTGCCATTGTTATTAAATGAAGCAATTACCAAAGATTTCTGATGATAAAATTAACTGTTACATGTGCAAATAAGTGTTTAGGAATAGAGAAAAGTATTTTGCAATATCGAATCATGTATATTACCCCATCTGATCTTATAATTTACGTATGTATTTGTCGTAAGCCAGTTAAGAAATTCAGTTTATTGCAAAGAGCCAGGCAAATAGGAAAACTGCTATTTTCCCCCTCAATCAGCCAAATATTTTTCAGGCTTTCTGGAAAGAGCCTATGCAGTCTATGCAGCTCCCGTTAGGCTAACTAACGAAAAATGCGACCAGTTTCCCCTCAATCAGCCCGATAAATTTCAGGCGTATTCCAATGAGCCAATGTAAATTCAGCATAATTGAAAAACGAACGTGTGGTTGTCCAAATAACCTTGACCATCGAAATCTTACTGCAATAAAACCACAGTAAAGAATGTTTATTCAGAATTTAATTTACAAGTAAAAATTAAATTTTAAAAATCAAAATTTCTCATCAATGTGAAACTATTTTTTATATCACTTCTTTATTTTTTTTTTTAATTATTTACTTGTATTGATGACTTAAGTTGTGTTCAGTTAGTTCCCATCTATAAACACTGTTTTGATTAGGCCTATAGATTAGGGTGGGTCGAAAAAATCGAAACATTTATAATCGAAATTTAATAGAGCAGAAAAGTTGCCTTTTGTAATAAATAGTAAATTCGTAAAATATTACACCGATCGGTTAATATCTTTTACCACCGCAAGGGGGCCAATGTTTCCAAAAATTGCAAAAAACATGTTTTTTTCAATATTTTTTTTCTAAATTAGCCAAACGTACGAGTACAATTTCTAATAGGACGCTATAGCTATATGAAGATACAAGAGATGTTCCGGTAAATGTTTATGATAAAGTCATATCTTTTACTGCCGCAAAGGGACCATATTTTTAAAATAATTGTAAAAATTTCAAATTTTCAATTTTTCTGAATTTTTATAATTTCTATAATATGTCTAGAAGTAAATTAATTTACTTCATATCTATTAATATGTCATAAATTTTGTTAACTATGTTATAGACTGGAAAATAAAAACGGTAATCATTCATTGTTCTTGACGATCGCTTCACCTACTGCTGTTATACTGCATATCAACAGCACATATACCACAAATCACAAAAATGAACAAAATATTTTAGTATTTTATTAATTAAAATACAGAGATGTTTAACCGTAACGGACTAAAACTTAAAATGAAAATGTATTTAAATTAATTGAATTTTATAATTTGACTTGCTTCCAAATAAAGCCGTTGTTGCTCGAGAGGCCGAAATTGATTATATGTGATCTCCCTCTATTCTGATCCACAAACTTTAACAGCACTTCAGTGACTAATTTGACGTATATTTCAAGTGATTGAGTGGGAGAAGTAAAATTATAATAGCTGGCATCTTTAATCGAACATTCTAACGTCACCAGCGTCGTAAGATCGTCAGTCGATAGACAAACCGTAACAGGTGGTTTCGTTAGTTAACAGTTTTGCCGCTCAAAAAAATCCATACAATTTTAAGCTTTCAAGTTCAAGTCTGGAATAACGAAGTGACGGATGGCACTATTCGTGTCCACAGAACTTCGTGCTTTGGCAATTTTCTTTATGGCTGGGATCCTGATGTCCTGTTCTTCATATGCTATCATTTCAATGAGGCTATTTTCATGGTTTGCGAAACAAGCATTTCATGAAATTACAGGAACTATAAGTTTTCGTAGATCATATGGCAAGTAACGGAGGTTACTAATTATAGTCCACAGAATCTGAAAAACATGCATTCATTTTAATTTCGAACCAACAGATGCAGTACACTTTCAGGATGTACTCAATGAGTACATCTTGAAAGTGTACCGAATCAGCCGATCGCCAAAATTGAAAATTGCCAAAGCACGAAGTTCTGTGGACACGAATAGTGCCATCCGTTATTGCGTCATTCCAGACTTGAACTTTGAAGCTTGAAATTGTATGGCTTTAGACAAAAGGCAAAACTGTAAACTAACGCAACCACCTGTTACGGTTTGTCTATCAACTGACTATCTAACAACGCTGGTGAGTTTCGAATGTTCGATTAAAGATACCAGCTATTATAACTTTCCTTGTTCCACTCATTCAGTAGAAAGATGCGTGAAATTAGTCACTGAAGTGCAGGCAAAGATTGTGGACCAGAAAAGTGTGAGTACCACACATGATCAATTTCGGCCTCTCTAAGAACAATGGCTTTATGTGAAAGCAAGTCATAAAATTCATTTACTTTAAATACTTCGTCATTTTAAGTTTATTTAATCTTTTTTGGTTAAACATCTCTGTATTTTAATTAATAAAATACTAAAGCATTTTGTTTATTTTATATCATTTTTGTTATTTGTGGTATATGAATTGCTGATATGCAGTAAAACAGCAGTAGATGAAACGATCGTCAAGAACAATGAATGATTACCGTTTTTATTTCTATGACAAATATTTAACAAAATCTATGAAATATTAATAGATATAAAATAAATTTATTTACTTCGACATCTTATAAATATTAGAAAAATTTAGAAAAAATGAAAATTTGAATTTACGATTTTTTTTTTTAAATATGGTCCCTTTGCGGCAGTAAAAGATATGATTTTATCATAATGAACATTTACCGGGATATTTCTTATATCTTCATGTAGCTTTACGTCCTATTAGAAATTCTATTCGTACATATGAATAATTAAAAAAATATTGAAAAAAAACATGGTTTTTGCGATTTTTTGAAACATTGGCCCACTTGCGGCGGTAAAAGATATTAACCGATCGGTATAATATTTTACGAATTTATTCTTTATTACAAAAGGCAACTTTTCCACTCTATTACATTTCGATTGTAAATATTTCGATTTTTTCGACCCACCCTACTATAGATGTCTGAAGGTTAGAGTTGCAGTAAGGCTAGAGATTCTACCTACACAACTTGTAGGTTGTGTAATATTTAAACGGAGCTTCGGACTGTAAAATAGTCAATGAAACAGTCTTCATTTTGGAAGACCTATCCAATGATATGCCACTCAATATCGTGCGCAAAAAAAAAAAAATCCGTCCCTACCGCCATTTTGAATTTATAAAAACAAAAAATAGTTTATAACCATCGGACTGTTAAGACGAATCGTTAGAGACCTCGTTCATTAAAATCCATCCAGCCGTTGGGATGTTTCCAGAGTATAAAGAAATCCACGTACAAAGATACCCATGAAACAATCCTTCTCGACAGTCGGGTAAAAATATCAGGAGGGAGTTAAGAGACTAGAAAGTAGAAACATACGCTTATAAAAAGGTATAATTTGCCCGTTTGAGCGCAATTTTAGATTACACTTTAACAGTATATTTAGTCCAAACGCCCTGCTGTGATGCATCAATAGCATACATACACGACATACTTTTAGTGCTTCCTAAAATTAAAGAAAAGATTTATTTTTTAATTGTTCTGTCAGCAATCAAAGTGTTTTGACTATTTGATTTACGTACCTGTGAACATCGAAGATTAGCGGATACTTTTAAAGGTAATTTTCTAGAAAAACCCGTAGAAGAGATTCATCTAAAGTACGCAGATCAGGCAAATTTTTAAAGATTCCTAGCTTTATGCAGAGAAATTAAATAGCCGAATGAAAACTGAATTTAAAAAAAAAAACTTATTGGAATATTTTACTTACACGCCTATGTGTCTGAGATATGGAAATATTTAGCCGTATTGTTAAAAGTACTTGTTTTTGTTGAATTTGTAATCAATACAAGGGAAACTAGTCTGATGTGGCAATCCCAAAACTTTCTTCTATCTCATACATGTTAACACGTCCGGAAAAACGCAGCATATCAGCACTACCGGTTAGGTGATTTACACCAAAATCTAATCAACAACTTATGTCAACTTCTAACTGAATCTGAAGTTTGATAAAAATACGTGCATTAGTTAGAGATAGAGCTATTGTGGAAATAAAAAAATTCTGCATATCAGCGTCACCTGTTGGATGATTTACACCAAACTCCAATTAGGACCAACTTATACTTTTAACTGATCTGAAGCTTGATGAAAATTCATGCATTAGTTCCTGAGAGCTATTGCAGAAATTGTGAAAAATACAGCATAGTAGCGCTACCTGTTGGATGATATACACCAAAAACTAAAAAGCACTAATTTATGTCAGGGACTGCCTGAATCTGAAGTTAAGAAAATTCGTACATTAGTTCTCGAGATAGCTTTTGCGATAATCATGAAAAATGCAGTATAGCAGCACCATCTGTTGAGCGATTACCACCAAAAAATAGTCATTTGTATAATTTGGTGCTGATTAACTGAATCTGAAGTTATGAAAATCCGTGCAGTAGTTAGAGATATAGCTACTGCAGAAATCGTGAAAAATGCAGCATAGCAAGGGCATCTCTTGAGCGATTTACACCAAAAATTAATCTGCACCAATTTATATCAAGGTCTAACTGAATCTAAAGTTTAGTAAAATTCCGTGCATTAGTTCTTGATAGAGCACTCACAAAATTTGTGTCACATACAGACTCCAACATTTTCTAAAAACCATCTAATCACGTTCAGGACCTTCTAAAAGACGTATCCATCGAAAACCGGAAGTTAAATTTTTCACGAATCCAATACTTTCTTGTAAAAATAGGAGAAAGTAAAAAATTTAGATTACAAATATAACGCCGATCAAATAAACCTAAATTAATCAGGTGCATATAATGTATTCAATCGAGGTAGATTTTTTTTAATTCAGGAATATCTATTCAATGCTGTGGAAACATGTCTTTATTTTAGGTTTGTTCATACTACATCTTAACGGGAAAGGGGGGAAATATACCTGTAGTCTAATAATCTCAATCCACCAAGCATGTAAATCTAATTTGCCAATAAGACATCTTTATTCAACAATAGGGTGCGTCATCCCAAACATTTGATACTGCTTAAATGTTGCTCGTATATTTATTTATGGGACAAAAGACATTTTGGAATAAAATAGTCTTCATTTGCCGTTAGGGGACACAAACATTTCAATCTTATAAAAGGCATCCACTTTAAATAAGGCCAATAATTCATATATAAATGCTTATATCTCATGCACGGGAAACATTTCAACAAACTTTTCTGTATCATTTAGGATAGCTGACTCATAAAGTTAGTTTCTGTACCTCCGTTACCGGAAGTGATCCATCACTCAAAAAGTAAATGTGGTACTCAATATACCAGAGTAGCTTATTTTAATTGTTACCCGACATTGAATATTCAACATTACAGGAGCTTCTGTGTCACCGTGTTCTGTGTGAGCAGGTGACCCTAGCGTTACTTCCGGTGACCCAGAGCTACATATTTCATATCACCGTCCATACAGAAAGACTAAAATTTAAGAAACCAGATGGCAGCATTGTGAATTTATATAAAATTGTACCGAGTGTGGTATATACTGAAATTTATCTAGTTTGTTGTAGATGTCTAAATATATATTTTAAAGAAGATTTTGTGTTATAAAAAAGAACAAAAATTGTCAATAGAACTAGTCAAATTTTTTGAAAATGCTATTTTTATGTAAATATAATAGTTATACACTACAGTATAAGTAAACGTAATAACTTTTCCTTCTCTCCTTTACAGGTACAAACCCAGTAGCTTATTAGTACTTATGAAATAATTGCTGCAACTCGAAAGGTGACCTGTGTATGATGCTGGAAGCAAACTTCCAACTATTGGAAGTGTCATGGTTTTATTCATTACTAAAGATGAAGCTGCAAAAAACCCTAAAGTCAGATGAATTGATCACTCATGTCGCAACTGATATTACGGGTATGTGACTATCAGAAATTCCAGAAGTTACTCTGCGAAAAGCTGAAAATAAAATTCTTCACAAGAAGCCGAGAAAATCTTAGAAAGGATAAAAAAATTTCAAACAATTTAACACAGCAAGCAAGTTTAAAGTTGTTTGACATTGCAATGATTTTAGTGAATGAATTTGTCCAGGAGACTAAAGTGTGCCAGTTCAAAAAAAGTAGTTCCTAGTAGACCAGAGAAATGAAAGGAAAAATTATGGTTGACTGTCGACAAATCCACAACTTCGTTTTTTAAAGCAGAGAGAGCTTCGAAAATAGAAATAAAAGCTTTTTCCGTCACGAGGAAAGTTTTGAAACTGAACCAGACTGAACCATAAGTGGACTTTGACAATGACATGGAAATTTCCGATGATCGAAGAGACTCATTCTATGAATGCAGGTATACAATCGCATTCAGATTCATCAGATCACTCCAAGAAATGTGGCGAGATTCCCTACAGTTGCAAGAGTGATAGATATGGGGTTTCAAGTGCTTCTGGAGTAGCATTTGCCCCAGTGGCTCTTGCTGATTATGGAATATATAAAAGAACAGCGATTATTCGTGCAAAACTTGGTGCTTCGAAGTTTCTCTGAAGCCTTTCTCCGGAAGCAAGGATATATCAAAAAGGTCTTTGCAGAAGGAAAGATACCATCTGTTCCCCTATCGTAAATTCCAAAGGCAGCTGTACCGAAGAACATTAAACTAAGAGAAGCCCAAAACTATCTTTTTTGGTCATGTCTCTCCATCAAGTTCACAAGCTTTAAGTATTAGAACTGAAACAGTAAAAACTTTCCAGGAGAACAATATATCTATGGAGAACATAACAGCAGTCGGAGCAGATAGGACTAATTTTAACCGGTTTCAAGAGAGGTGCGATAACAATTCTGGAATTGCACCTAGGACATACAGTACAACGGTTAATATGAAAGTTATTTTAATAAATTACCCGCGAGATATTTATTCACTTAGATGGTACTACTTCTGGTTGTACTGGAGTTCTGGGTAAATCGCACATTGTGACATGCAGCCTGTTAATTTCCAAGAAAGGACGAACAATTTACCCGATGCTTTAAAACATACCAATGCGCTGTACATAAGGATAAAAAATATTTGATCTTTGTAAAGCAGTAGAGAAAGGACAGGTTCCAGAATGGAGAAACGTAAATCTAAAGCAATGGTCCATTCTATGCGACTAACATTCTTAAAGTTTATAGTAATATCTGGTTTTCAATAAAACTGCAACCTCAATTTTACATGGGAGCAAGACGTTTGTGGAAAAGGATTCATTTGTCACGTTTCCTTCCTGGTGATCTGTTATCAACTAAGTGCATACAATGGAATTCATTTTTGCCCATCCAGAGAATATATTACTGTCGATGCTGGTTGATGAAAGGAAAGAATTGCGGGAATTGATTGGTAGAATTAAATTAGCTAGACCGAAAGCCTCGGAGAAAAGTACAGATAAGACATTTTAAAACACCACCTTTGAACTTTTTTGCTAATGATTACGATCATGTGAAATGGGAAGACATGGAAAAAACAGCTACCAATGATGGTTAAAATTATTGGTGTAAATTAATAACGCCATTGAAACAGCAGAGAAGTGGACTTTAACAGAGTTTCCACGAGATTCCTAAAGCGTGAACAGCACATCAGACTTCTCGCCAAAGCTGCAGTTTATGACGAACTACGATGTTCCATTAGATCAAAAACTTTACAGAAAAACATGCCAAACTTTGCTTAAAAAAAAGTCCAATGCTGACTGGAGTATTATAAAGTAATGGGAAGCAGCACTGTATGTGTGCATAAATTATAGGTTTACGAATATTTTTTTTAAATGAAGTACAGTAAAACTATTCCAATTTTAATGTTTCATTTCATTAACATAAGGTACAAAAGGGTATTTTTCAAAATTCTATATTGATGAAGCCATTTAAAGAAAATTCAGTGAATTTGTGTAATAACTACATTTAAGTATTTCCCCTTATGAATTTCTATAGGGCAAAAAATAGAGATACCCTTAACTCTAAAGATAAGTGCCAATAAGGTAGTATGATCCGAATTTTAGTTTTACAAGCATCTTTACATGCTAGATGCAATTATCTGAAGCCATCAAAATTAAATATGAAATTTAAGATGTCCCACACTATTATAGAATGTACCCCAAAAAGTAAATTCATTTTAATTTTTACTTATATATTTTTACTTTGAGGCATTTTAATTTTCTTCGATGATTAAACAGCTTTCCTTTTAACTTTCAAAAAACGTTACTCGAGAGATGTATGGGGGGGGCCCTTCACGTTCTATTTAAAAACTTTACCATGCTTCAAATACAATAGTAAAATGCCTATCCCGTGACCAAAATTTGCAGAATTAAATTTCGAAAATGACTCAAAATCTAACGACTGCCAGAAAACTTCAAAATTTCAAAGTCACTCTGAATTTTAATAGTACATTAACGAGTATTTTAGTAGTACATTTCCTAGTAAACCGAGATATTTCGCACATTTTCTTCATCCCCAGGCCTGAATAAAAACTTAAAATGTGAATCTGAGAATTAATGGCAGGAACATTTCAACATAATCTTCATCCCTACATTTTCAACTCTAAATTTTTATTGCCTACGTATGTGCAACAGGTGAAAGATTCATCCTTTAGAAAACGCTGTGGAATATTTAGAATTTCATTCGACAATCTATTTTCGATACGTTAATGGTGGGAACTACAAATTCGGATCAGATTTTATTTAGACATCTGCGCATAATATATACCTTAAGATACAAAAGAATTTTAGTAATCTTACTTTTCTAATTTGACTAAAACGGCATAGTTTCGTTGTTATAAACCTGAAAGTATCAAGCCGATTGGAAAAACTTCAGATAATCTCACCGATTAGACTCCTTGCAATAAACCTAAAATTTACCCGGCGTATAAGATTTTCAAATTATCCTGTGTCTTTGCAAACATCAATTAACCTACGATATTTCTAGCCTATGAAATTTAAAAATGGACTTTACGAGTGCCCCACGAAATTTTGAGTGCAGCATTACCATAAATGAACGACTGGATTAAAAATTAAAATTTTCCGACATAAGCGATATACAAACAATGTTTTAGCCGTCGCACAGCGCATGTTGGTACTCGCGTAAAAGACGCGATAATTAAAAATGACAATACGAGAACAGATTCCCCGGATCTTCCGCCATGAGATGTGGGTTTACATCAAGTTTTTGCTTATAAAGCACCGTTGACGAAAGCGGCAATAATTTAAAGAACACAGTGCTAAATTAAGAACCGTTGATAGTGAAACTGCAAAGTGAGTTAAGTTTACAGATTAGATCCACGGTCGGCAATTGGCGGAGCGCTGTCCACGTCCAGACCGCGAAGACCAAAGCCTGGACCGCCCAAAAAGATATTGCAAAGAATTCATTTTCCAACAATTCTTGAATAGAAAAAAGAATTCTGAAATACACTGCAGTGTTCTTAGGTTTTATGTCGGATCTTGAAGGAATTTGGAACAAGATTACAAGACTCGAGAGATAGGCAATTTGTCAATTCTTTAAATCACATTATGAAGTTGCTCCACCTGTAAAATAGACTGGTGTGGCTGTGAAGTTGTTCAATGTTTAAAAAGACTTAAAATGGACACGACTTTCAAGATACTTCCTTGGAAATTTATAAAACTGCATCCCCTGAAGAATTTTGGGATAAACATGTCTCAGAAAAGTAGGAAAATTGCAAAAAAAAATTAGCAACCTGGCTACTACGTTTAGCTTCTTGCATGGTATTCTAGCATGGCTTCTAGCATGCGAAATAATCTTCATAATTTTTTGAAGAACAAATATCGTTCGAGATTAACGGACCCCCACCTTAAAAACACTTTGCATTAGCTGCTCGTGAATCAAACTAAAAAGCTGTCTCAAGACCGTAAGTAATTTTCACATTAATTTTACAACTAATACCTACCTTATTTTATGTGTATATAACTTTCAGAACGTATACATACGTGCGATTGTAGTAACTTTTCAGAACGAATACCCGACTTTCATAATTGTATGTATAAGTAAAAATAGCAAGTACTTCTATTACTTATCTTTTCCTCCGACGTCGATAATTTTCTTCAAAAGTATTCGGATCCCACTTAAAATTACTTGCCGATCCCTCTGTTAGGTGCTTTTCCTGTTGCAAAAGATTCGCACAAATGTAGCTGAAAACAAATGTTCATCGTGCAATAGTTTAAAATATTTATTTTAATCAAGTCATTTACTCTAGTCCTATATTAAGGGCACCACACATGTGCAAAATTATGAAGACGCCTTGAAGATAGAGTTCCAACTATTGTATTACGAATGACTGGCTACAGTTTTCTAAGCTATTCCTCTGTTTAAAAGGATGCTTTTTCATATACAGCCAAGTGGTAAGTTCGAGAAAGTTATTTCACTAAAATTCTAATCAGTTTTAAAGTAGATAAATTTGTATTTAATCCTTTACGCCCATCTGGCTTTTTAAAGTACCTCTAAGAGTCTTAAATTCGACATGTCGATTGGCATTAAAACAATTTAGGACGAAAATGGTTACTGAAGCACTCTTTGTACAAAGCCAAGAGCATCATTTTCTATTTCAACTTGTGATGTTGAATCATTTGTAGAAAGTTTCACGTCTAAAAAGAATTGAATAGACCGAATCTAAAAAGTTTGGATGAGATTGGGGGGAATTCGAGACCGTGTTTAATACGTAGTTATTCATTTTTAAAATTTGAATATGCAATAGCATTCTATTTGCTAAATTTCTAAAGTTCTTTTAAAGAAAGTCATAAGTTGACGGATTATATCGGAAAGATTCATTTAAAAAGAGCAATATTCGTGACGAGGAACACCATGCATATACGAGATGTTTACAACTACAATATGCTGTACACATGTCGGCTATAAGAAAATACTTTAGAAACAAATTTAAATAAGTAATTTTTCCTTTCATTAAACTTTTGAAAGAGATATGCTAACAGTAATAAAACAATGAGAATCTCGACTAAAAGACATCTTCCGGATGCACAAGTAAATTTCAAAGATTGGAGGGGCGTATCTATAGAGCAGGCAGCTACAAAGAAAGCAGGAAACATTCAGGACCGATTAGCCTATAAACTTTTTCTAAATACCATCTTTAACATCATGGATTTTTAAATATATTGCTAAGTTATAATCCATATGAAGGTTACCTTGTTCAACGGCTGATAATCCCCATACCATAATCTATCCGCCACCATTCAAGAGTAGGTTTCACTGGTTTTGGAGGTATCTTCATTTGACCCAATGTATCTGCCTATCGGGGGAAGAATTATTCAATTTCTTTCCATCCGTAAGAGTTTTCTAAAATACTTGGACTTGCGAAATTTCATAGAAATTAATTTTAAAACTACCTTTCTCACCAAGCCTCGCCCCTTCCTAGCTCCATTGAAATTTCTTAAAGCAGTTCTAGAATTGTTTAATGTTTTCTATAGTCAATTTTCCAGCACTTCATTTTGAGTTTACTTCACGCACAAACTTCGCCTCGGAATCAAACTCGTTTGGTCAGTTTGTAATCTAGCTATTTCAAACAATTGTTCAACGATTTAGTTATTAAAATTCTTACAACTCATCTTTAAAATGCCTCAAGTTTGAGAACTTTTAACTAGTACAAAGAAATTATAGCAGTCTTGAAACAGGACAGCCATAAAAATTTAAAACTAGTTTAGTTTAAAATTGTAAACCGTCTTGTTTGCTTCAGAGGGAATTTAATAAATTCCCTATTCAGTTTTGTTTAATGAAATCTATCCAAACTAATTCATGAAAACTACCATATTCTCCAACGTAAAGTCTAAAATATAAACAAAAATATTTTAATTTAGAGTCACTATATTTGGATTAAAGAAACTATTCACATATTTGCAAAACAAATACTTGCCGACAGCAAGAATTTCGTATTCGCAATAAACTGGAAAGGCACTCTTACCACACTGGCCAGAATTTGGCCATTAAATCTATATTAGTTTATATATTTCTGAAATTTCCAGTCAGGGCTTGCAAAATTGACTTTACGAAACGTCATACATAAATTGCTTTAATTTAAATTTCACAATAACAGCAACTTATGGAGAAGATATTGCACAACTAAATTTTACGAAGTGGTAATTCATTAAAAATGGTTATAGCGTTTTGCTGAGGATTTTAAGTTGTTTAATCATAAGTTGAACTCTAGTGAAATAGTTTTCGGAAAGTGTTCATTTAGCGTTAAGTCAAACACGGCAACTTTAAAGATTTCAACGCGCCATCTTCCTGTAGCATCATGTTCGCGCAAATGTCGGCTTTCAGTTGAATATAGGATGCACAATTAAAAAATAACTTTAAAAGCTAATCTCAAAAAATGCTTCAAATGTTCATTTAAAAATCCATTTAAGTCTGAGGAGTTTAAAGTTAATTTAATAAAAAAACTCTTGTTCCTATAATTTAAAACAATTGTGCAAGAACTTACTGTAAAGTTTTACAACCAATACTTGGTCTTAAAATGCTGAATTTTAAGACAAAGCCGAAGTTCGGTACTAGAAACTAAAAATTTACATTCGAATCATAATGCGAAGTATTGTAGGAGTAATTTACAGTCTTGCGTGTTGGAACCGAGAAAGCTTTCTGAATTGCTTACAGGACCCAAGTAACTTTAAAGTTTTACGTTTCGTAATAGATCGGGAGCTGGCAGCGTAGTTCATGGATGCAATTCTAGGATTAGTTAAATCTCACTTATCATTTAACGCAATCGTTCTGCAAAGGTCTTCGGGGAAACGCCTAAAAACTTTTAGAAGCTAATTCATAGGTTTACTATTGTTTCCTGCACCAGAAAGGTATGAAAACATTGACTGGGAGCAGGAAAACAATGGTACACCTACGAGTCGGCCCACTAAAGTCTGGTTTTAGGTGGTTTTCCACCAAGGTATGATTTGGCATACCAATTGAGTTTTAATATACGAATCAAGATTCAACTAATCCTGTAATTTAATCCGTGAAGTCAGAGGCGATTGTGCTGCCGGCTCCCGTCTATAGATCTTTAAAAAGAAATTGTCGAGATTGGATTTTCTTACCCTTTTTCAATAACTGAATCCAAACAGACGGTTTAGGAATTTATCAGTGATAGATGTACTCCCTGTAATGTGTTGCATAACTCCTATTCAAGTATTAATTTTTACCCGAAATTTGCTAGGTTTCTTGCTTTAGAAATGTGTTCGTGAAAGTTATGAAATACAAAGATATATAAAAACAGCATTTTATTTTTTCAAACCTTGTAGGTGCAAAATTCATGCAACAAGTTAAAATTTAACATAAAATCAAACAGCATCATGTTCATCAATACACAAGGTGCATCAATGGCAGATTAAACATTCTGTTTCATTAGGTCGCTTTGAAGACTAGCATCAGCTGCAAGTTTGGCATCATGAACAACTTTATCGATGACATGCTGATATACTCCATCTTCAACGGGAATATCAACCGATGAGTCTGCAGAAATACGAAACCTTAAGACAACAGGTTTCAATACAAAAACAAAATAACTTATTTCACTTATGAAATTAACATTGTAAACAGACCAATGGAAAGAACGCATTAGTTAAGACTCCATGTTACTTTAAAGAAATTAAATTTCAGTCATTGAGCAGTCCAAGGAAAGCCTCTAAAAGGTGTGTGAGGCTTTAAATTTCTTAGTCGACTATGAGATACTTTTGAAAGCTATAGTTTCAATCGCACCATACGTTACTATGATACGGGACTTAAAGCATAGGTAAACTGCTAAAAATATGGGTTCAATGGAGAAGGTCCTTTCGATTAAGCTTCACAACACTACAATCAAGAATTCATACGAAGGTAGGAAGTTTAAATTAGTTTTAAAATTTTTAAGTTATTGTCAACACTAGATATAAACTAATGTAAAAGAGACTATTTCGCATCTTTAATATTTACAAAAATAATCTTGCAGTCGAGTCAGCGAGCTAAGTTATTAGCATTTTTTCATGAAATTAAAAATTTATACAGCAACTGAATGATTTTTTAAAAAAGATACGTTAAATGAGAAATTTAGAGCCTTGAGAAAATTGTCTACCACCATTTCTTTAGCAAAATTTCATGCCGACAGCGCACTCAAATATTTGAATTTCATATAACAATTACACTTACCTATGCACTGAACTAACAAGGGTACCACCTTTTGGTGTTGCTCGTACCTAGCATTTAGAGATTCATTTTAAAACCCAATATTACAAATTTTGAAAAAGTTAAAATATTTCTCGATTTTACAGCAGCACAACTTTCTGAAAATAAAATTTGAGACTACTTATCGGACTGTTAACATTGAAACTAAGAAAAGCATTTAAAAACAAAAGATTAAGTAAAAAAATATTACAAATTTTTAATTCCATCAAGAACCCAATAATTACATTTTGAAAAATTGCATCATAATATTTTTGGCGGGGAAAATGTTGGGGGGGGGGCAAGAAAGCTTTCCGGCAACCCTATCCAAATGTCAGCTGTGTCTTGGACTTTAAAAATTACTGTGGCTAATTAGATCGGGCATTACAATTTCCGATTATGTAAAAATATGTTTAAATTTTACTAAAAAAGGACCATTTAATACAGCAACATTTGCTTTTAAAAATTCGAAACTTTCAATTTGGTTTCAAAAGAAAGTTTGCTCCTTTTGAATTTCACTAAAAAAATAAGTTTAGTGATCTTTGAAGTTTAGTATTTACACATTTATCGTCTGCACAGGAAAAGTTTCCTATGCTATCAATTAGCAAAAACATCGCAATCTGATATAATTCTAATGTTCTGTATATTTACTCTTCGGATAAAGCGGGCGGAAATTTTGTAGTGCCATATTTGGCGACTTAACACTCTTTACGAGTCTTAAGTATATAAAAGCGAAAACAAATTTTATCGTTATTTATGCATATGGCTACAAAATGCATAAAGTCTCGTTGCTATGTGCGAGCAAGACCAAAAGTGGTTCCTTCATAAATTTTACAGTCGTAGCCAGACAATTCAAAATATGTAAAAATGCATATCATTTTTGCATTTGAATACCTATAAAATAATCGCAGAGCTCAGATTCCTTTCAGAACATAACGAGTAGGGGAAGTAACTAACATATGTACCTTGGACCTACAAGTTTTACCTCTGATTTATATAACGCTAATATAATGTAGTTCAGATACCAGATGTCACTTAGCAGTTAGTCTAATATAGTCAGTACATGTTCCAGACTATCGTTAAAAAGATTTGATCAAAGAGTTTAATGCTGAAACTTCTCATACCTCGTTATCAAGAGTGAAAAATCAAAGTTGCATATAGTGCATTATAAAACACTAGTTTTAAATCAATTTGAGTCAAACTAGAAAATGGCAAGTCATTTTTCGAGTAGAGCTTTGTACCTCTAACCTAGCAATAGTTTTAACCAACAGTTCAACTACAACAATTTCATATTATTCTGTTAAAAAGGTTAATTTAGTCAGGAAAGTTTCCCTGTATCATTAAATGGAAGGAATTCAAAACTGTTCACCATTTGTGTGCAAATAAAATATGCACAAATGCGGACGATATTGTCATTGAAACGTTTTAATAGCACTAGAGTTCATAATTTAGAAAAATGTTTCTCAGTTGCGATCAAATCATTAAGCCAGAACCTAGTCGTATTTAACCCCTTCGAGACTAGAGTCGAAGGAATTTTTAATCGCGTGTTTCAAAACATTTGCCTAGTTGAATAGCGAAAATTCAACTTAAAAAGCAAATTTTACAATAAAAATTTGAATAAAAGATTGAGTGTTGTGGCACGTACACGTGACGCTCGTCCCCCCCCCCCCCCAAAGGGATTAAAGAATTATTTCGTGGTACAGTATCAGTTTTGAAAAATAACTCTTTATGAAATTTTGCATCGTGATAAAAACATTTATAGTTATAAAAATTAAAAAGGTATCCATGACGAAGCTATTATTAAATATACTTTAAGTTTCAAATACACCAAAATCCTTATTCACTTATTTCTCATCCGGAAATGCATGGTCCATGATGGGTGTTGTACCTTTGTTCTAAAATTAAAAACCGATAGGCCTAAAATTGGAGCAAGAAAATGAGGGAAGCAAAACGTACCTAGTAGATTTCAATATTTGCATGTTTTATTTAAAATGTCAAAAATAGGACAGGTGAGACACCTTTCCCTAATATACATTCTGACAAATGCTCACTGAAATGAGTTTAAAACATTGTAATGATTTTATCCAACATTGAAATAACTGAAATTCATTTCGCAGAAATCTCATTTCATGATTTATCTATAAGTAATTTGAACTGTCAATTAAGGTTATGTTTATTAAAACAAGAAAACCCCTGCATAGAAACAGATTAAATTTTTCCCCAATCCTACGCCCACATTTAGTATGAGACTCATTACTTTCATTAAATTGGGCATAACTCTTAATAGTAGGAATAAAATTACAGATTTGGAATCTTAAATTGCTCTTTCAAATAAGAAAATTTCTTGCATTAAAATGGCCGAAGTAAAAATTTGAGATGCCTTAACGAAGAAAAAGTTTGAAACTTAATGCAGTTTTAGAATTCGTTTAAAACAGTAAACTGAAAAGTGCCGCGATTCGAGTCTTCAAGTTTAAATTTGTGGGATGAAATATTATGGACTGGTTTAAGTACTATATTAAAAGTTTCTGGCCCCTAACTACTTGTCGCCATTCGAACTGCGCCAAACAGTGAACTTTCCGATGGCCTTTAAAATAATTTCTATAGAGATTTTAATACAGTGACGAAGACTTTGGAACATTACCGGATGCAAAATATCTCCGCGAAAAGGCTATAGCGCCCGAACATAATTAACAGCATTTTTCTGCGCTTTAAGGACCGCACAAAAAATTTTCTAAATGCAAGGAAAAATCATTCCTAATTATGCGAAATACAAGTTTCAGAAAAATTCTTATTTTTAGATTTAAAGTTATTTCAAATGTTACCTATATTTTGTTCAGATTTGTGCTTGCCAAAGTGAAATCTTAATTGCCTCTTGTAATACTTCTAGATACATATGAGATGGGACGTAGATATTACATAAAGCACTTATGCTACAAAATTAAGAGTTAAACCAATTTAGTTTAGAATAATCTGAACTACAAGTGCTTGGATGCTGTACATACGTTCATGAAGATTAAGAAATCTAAACAGGCCTATTTAAATAGAGAGTACACTGGTTGACAGTCGTCTTACGACGAAATACCGTTAAAATCCAACAAGAACTTAATTGAGTATAATTGAGTCACCTCAATATTTACGTTAATGTACAAGATATCCAGAAATCTCATTTAGACATTAACCTTTAACTGATGTCACAGAAATTGTCACATAACTAGTGTGATGCGGTCCGAGACCGCTCCATCGAAAGGTTAATAAAAGCCGCGATTAACTCCTAGGATGGCGTTTTTGTACTAAACTTTTTTTTACAGGACTTATTAAAATTCACATATTCAAAACTCTGGTGATAGTACTAAAGTTCCAAACTGAAAAACAAAATTCGGTAGCGTTTGCAATTAAACAAGTTAATTGCAAAAACTTAAATAAGCCGCGGTCTGAGAGACCGCTAACATCAGTGAAAGGTTAATTAAAACCAATTTAATAAATCACAATACAGGGTTCGCACAGTTTTACCACTAAAATTTTACAGTATTTTCAAAGTATTTCACTGCAGAAAAATATTGTAAAATCTGTGAATAAAGGCGGTAGTTGCGAATTCTATGTTTTAAAAATTAAATGTAAATTTTCTTGTCAATAGTGGTGTCAGAGTCCTTGGAAATTCCAAGGAGTGTGCGAACCTTGCAATAGCTCTTTTTGCAAAGTATTTACAAGAATTGGACTAACCACTGTTATGGAAACGGTAAAATGTATTGCTATCTGTAACAGAAGCGTTTTGTAGTTGTAAATTCTTCGTATAACATTTAATAGGATAAAAGCTGCACCTAGGTAAAGGGTTGAGAAAAACTACATTAAATATTTAGCTTCGAATGTTTCACTTTCTAAACATTAAGCAAATTTTAGATAAATGTGCAATCTACTCGTATTAAGATTTTAATTAAATTTGCCTTTATTAGTACTTAAAAGTACTATAATAAAGGGTTAAAAAAGCATGTTGCTAAATTCCCTCCAAATGTTATTACAAACAGGGCCTTTAACAGAAAGCTATGATAATCTCGTAAAGTATACACAGATGAAGTGCTTAAATTCTCATGTTTAGTTGTGTAAAAACCAGTTAGCCATAATTTGCAATGTTGTATTTACCATGTCTAAACAAATTGTGTGTTTTTAGGCGCTTAAGTGGAAAGTCAAATTGACAAAGCTCGTAATTCAAGAAAGCTTAAGCATTGTAGAAACTCGCGATAGAATTTAAAAATAGTATTTAAGTTTTAACCGATGTCATTACGCAACACTTTTATAGCTGCATCATTAAGCAGCATTTACTCAAATTTCGTCCAATGAGTTTCAATAAAATAAGCCAGTAGGAGAGTTATGAATTGATAGGCAAAGTATTAGTTTAAACTTCCATCAAAGCAACATTTTCAGAGTAACTTACTTGGCATATTGGCTTCAGATTCAAGCTGCCTTTTACTCTCCGGAAAAACCAAGTTCTCTGAAACAAAACATCCTAGTTAGAAACTTACGCAAGATTCCTTCAAAAATATGGTACGCGATACAAAGTAGTCAAAAGTTACAACACAATACATAAATTACTATGTGAAAACTGAATGTTGTGCTTTAACTAAAGCTTACCTCTTTCGAGAAATGTTCTGGCTTGTACTTCAGACGGCATTTCAATCAAGAATCTATAAAGCCATGCTCCAATTATACCTCCAACATGTGGTGCAATAACAGGAATCCAAAACCATTCGTAGTTACGATAGCTGCAAGAATTTAAAGATTAATTTGGAGGCAGTAGACTTAAAATTATAGAACTTGTTTCCCAAAAATTTACAATTTGGGATGTCTACAAAACCAGTTTCTAAACTTTTCATATTTCCATATCTTCAAAACTATTACAGAAATAATCCTCATGAGATTAGACAAGTTGTCTTTAAAGCTCTTTCATAATGTGCATTAATTATTCCTTTCTCTTCTTAAAGGCCTCCATAGCTGGCACAGACGCTCATCTTCACATAAGTGCAGATATTTGCGCTAAACTCTTATTGTGAAACCAATTGGTTAGTCAAGAGTTTCTCAAAATGAAAAATTATCCTGATTTTGGTAAAGTTACGGCCATTATCTAAATTCTTATTTACCGATCAACTAAAATTAGTTTATTTAGCAATATTGTGAAATTTAGCTGCAACAGGTGGAAACATGACATCAATTGGGCAAAATGCCGATTTCAAATAAACTTATTAAAGAACTAATTTTATTGGCTGTTAATTAACCGCTATCTTTACTTTGAAAATATAAATCAAGACAATTACCCACTAACAGATTGTGCGAAATTGTGCAGCGGTTGATCTTGCTACCCAACTGGCCACGTTTATTCCCACCAGTTTTCGAATATTTCACTTATCGGAAAACCTTCCTAGGAGTACTTTAATTTGCAAGAAGTAACTGGTAAGAAGAGCAAGACTAGTTTGAATAGCATTTGACCCTGAAATTGTTAATATTGTGTTTAACCAACAGGATATTTTACACCTAGTTAACCCTTTACAGCATTCTTCAGAATTTCTCGTGTTGAATGATAAAATAATGGCTATGAATGTATGAAATTTATCAACTTTCATGTTTGTCTTGTGCACTGCAAAACAAATGTTAAATCATCCCTTGAATTCAAAGATTACATTACGGAAACGCTTAAAGGATTAATTCTTATGCAAGTATAAAATTTCATTTGTTTTCAGTTTTATAACCCAAGAAATAAATTAGATTTAAGTTACCAGGGATTAAAACACTATTGCATACTTAAGTCTGCCCCTAATTGTAAAGACTCGATACATAAAAATTCCATTTGTTAAACCCGACTGTCCAGCAAATGGGCAAAGTTGGAATGTTCTGCAATTTGTATAAAAATTGTAAATAGATTTTTCCAACATCAAACTTTATGTATATGAATAATCCCTGAAAATATACTCAAGGTTTTAGAACTGTAGATTTATACTAAATCAATTATATTTTAGTAAAACCCACAGCTTGGCGAACGGATATATCAGTTCACGGTGCTAGAAGGTTAAGATCGTTTAGTTACGGTGAAGTTAACTAATTGTGTCCAACCTTGCCGTGTCAAAGAAAATGTTTGAAAGTAAACTATCCGCTAAAAATAGGACTGAAAATGTCCGATGTGGATATCCATGCCTATCACTTTGAATTTGACCAATTTTATACCGTATTAGGCATTTTTAAATAAAACATGCAGTTACAGCCGCGATTAATGATGAACTTGGGCAAGCTTTTTTCAACTAGGATTTTTAAAAGTAAATTTCGAATTAACTGAAAGTTCTTAAATATATCAAGAAGAGTACAAATGTACACTTAGTAAAACACTAAACTTTAATCACTAAACTTCGTTCAATCTTTACTTAGCTACGAAAGATACCAAGTATAAAGTTTCGCGAAACATAGTTCATAGATACAACATGTTCTCCAAAACTTTGAATAAATTGTTTCCTTTAGGAAATAATTCTGTTAAAAATCCAATTTCCGTTACACGGAAGACAGCTTGCCGACCGAAACTTCTAGTGCCGCACTATAGAAAAACCGTCGAAGAGTTTGCGGTTGAGTAGTTTAAAAAGTAATTATGCTAATGTATCAAAATGAACAAACAGCTCATACTAGATATCTGCACGGGCCGGCCCGGGGCCACACTTTTTCTGAAGGCTCAAGCCGCGCTTAAATTTTCTGGACAGAGCCGGGACTGGTTTCATTCCTAGCCTTCAAGGCCCAAAATTTTCAGTCGTAGTTTTGACCCAGCCCGTATGAAAATCTTTGAATGGACCAGGCCACGTTAAGGTCGGTAAAATTAGGCCTGGCCCAAAAATTTTTAAAAAATGCATGCATTTTAAAAGCGCCATTCTACAGAAGCATTCAAATTTATTCTTTAAAGATTTCTACGCTTTTAAAATAGCTAAATTAATTTTAGTAAAACGTGCGAAATAGAACCCGCATAGGACGAAACCGTTTTAAACTAAAAAAACAGTTGATCCATGCAAAATTGATATTCTAATATGCACGAAGAGAATATAACATTTACACTTGCAAAGAAGGGAACTTGTCTAACATTTTCCCCCTTGCAATTCCATCTTAGATTTTACAGCATAGCATTTTTTGAATGTGGATTAAAAATATTAAGGATAACTGAAACACTTATCGTACAAGTAGATTCGTTAATATTGCAGCATGCGGCACTTCTATAAAATGAAGATTATAAACAAGAAAAAGTTAAGATAATAGTTCTTGTCAGAATACTTAGTACGAGACCAATTTTTAACCAAATAGATCTAAAAATTAGTTTTGTAGAAATTAACTCGGGCCAGGCCGAGACCAATTTCCGGGCCGGGCCGAACTTAAGTTGTATCCGATCGGGAAAATATGATTTCTACGGGCCGGGTCCTGGCCAAACTTTAATTTTTGTATCGGACCGGGCCGAACTTTTCTGCGAGTCGGGCCGGACCTGGAAATTTCGGCCCGCGCAGAGCTCTAGCTCATACGACACTAATACAAGTTTACAGTACGGAAATATTACCTAAAAACGCCTTTCCCCCATCCAGATATTGAAGTGAATAATCGAGGGGCTAAGTCTCTTGCTGGATTTAATGGAGCACCACAATTATGGCTAAAAGCAAGAATAACAGCAGCTATACCAAGTCCAATTATCATCGGCTGAGAATGAGGAGGAACACTTAGAATCTTTGAATCTGTGGCAGCACAGATTATGATGAGCAGCAAAGCAGTAGCAACAACCTAGAAGATAATGAAAACACTTAATATAAGAATCTGAATTTCAGTATGAAGATACATGGTGCAGTTTGCAATTTTGCATTACTTTAGAAAACCTCCGATTACCATAGCGACAGAGTTTAGTTGCTTTATTTCCTTATGATTAGGGTAAACATTCTGTAACTCTTCAGTTCAGAAACCCTGCCTCAAACGATGCACGCTGAAGTTTGTTACGCAACCTAAACGAGATTCGGCCAATGCAAGCTTTCGTGCTACCGGAATTTCAGTCTAGTTTAACTCTTTCACAACCGTAGTTTCCTTCACAGTAATAGTCAATTTACCATTAAGCTTTGCCGTTTAACTTTCAATAACTTCAAATTGTGAAAATTAAACTTGCCTCTGTTATCGATTTACAAAAAAGTTATTTAAATCAGATCTGCCGATAAAACCAAGTGTACCGGTTCCTGTATTTTCCAATGCAATTGTAGATATCGAACATAGAGTAGGTGTGGGCAACGATACGCACTTTCCATACATTTTCGTTTTTAACACACATTGGTCTAAACTTATGTAGTGCTTAAAATGTTAGATTAGAACCTTAGGCAAGTGCTACCATCAACAGACGATCTTTCAAATCAATTCTGTGAGAATTTGCAATTTTTAAAACATTGCTCTGCATATCTTTGCCCATCGGTTGGGGTAAAAGCACGCAGTAATGGAGCAAAGATACGCAGTGAGAATTTTTGCCCATTACTGTGGGTTTTGGCCCATTTACAGTAAAACGAATGAGTTACGCAAAAGCATTAACTATAAATACTAGTGAAATTAACTAAACTGAAAATTGCAAGTTAAACCATGAAAGTAAAGAGGGGGTCAGATCGCAAATAGCAACCTCAAACTACTGTGACAAAAATTGTCCAAATACTGTGAGCGGTCTTAAAGACCCCTTGATCATAGAATGAATAAGAGATCAGACGTAGAATAAGGCAGACTCGTAAAATACCGCTTTTGCGCTAAACTACGTAAAGGCCTATAATAAAAGTTCATTTAGAAGTCTTTAGCGATACTATTAAGTTTTTCCAAACTAAACAAAATTAAACCGACACGAATAGTTTAAAATTACAAGTTAGGTTATGAAAAATGAATGTAGCAGCAGTCAGACCGTTAACAGGAGTTAGGGCCAAGACTAAAAATCATTTAATGAAACAATTTTTATTTAAAAGTAGGTACCTACGTTCTATATTACAAAACTTAACGAGAAAAAGGAAAATTTAGTTAACTAGCTTATATTGGTTAAGTAGCTATTTTATACAATATAAACTTACCACAACGTAATTCTGGAAAGCTTTGCGTTTAGCTAAAACAAGGCAAAGCCCCGAATCAAACTTGTGCGTATCTTTGCCCCAAGACGGATGCGTACTTTTACCCCATTCTGCAGTATTTTACTTAACCGGCTACCTACAAGTTTAAACAAATGCGATGGAGATAAACTAAACGGCATTTAGAAGCTATTGAGCTCCGTTCTCCACTGAATTTTTGGATTTGTAAAGATTCGAAGTATTAGCTAAACAAAAGGGAAGTTAAAAATATTGGATCAAAATTCGAAAATTTAAACTGGCCTCATTTTCTTGGCACGGAGTGCTACTTTTCTCATAAGGTTTGAACACTACTACACATGATACCAAACTACTACCTAGCGGTCATGATTTTAGAAGTATTAAATAAGGCAGTGCGTATCATTGCCCCACCTACTCTATGCCATAAAAGTCCAGATTCAAATAATTGAGAATACAAGCTTCGATCCCTACGAATTAGTTAAATTCCCGTTGGTTATGACAACTGAAGAATTAAGAAACTATGCTCTATAGTCTTCCTCCAAAATGTGGTTAACAGATTTCTCCTTGACGAAGTTTTTTCCGCAGTATTTAGATACAAGTGACTCGTTTAGCCTACTTAAAATTTGGATGTACAAGAACTCGCAAATACATGGCTTCAAGATTATAAAGTTAAAAACTCATGCCGATAATCGTATTCAAAAGATAGCAATCCTACAAATAACGTAGAAGCATGTTTAAACCATCAAACTTAAATACTTCAAGTCTAAAGTTGAGGCTATAGAAAAGCTTACTAGTCTGCTATATAGATTCACCTAAATGGTATTAAAGGTTCCTTCTCACAAAGTAACGCTCAACTCTCATCGTAGTTTGTAAAGAAAGGTTTAGAAACCATCATGGAAAGACCCTTTTTCAAGAGTTGCTTCCCCCCCCCCCGGTCACATAGTTTGTCAAACCTGACATACAGAGCACACTATGGAAATTAGTTTGCAGCAATCGTTTAACGAATTATATCGCACGCCAACTAATTAGGTAATAAATCCACAAAGCGCAAGTTTTTAAAGTGCAAGCTACGATCTGACAAAGTACTCGTGTAGATGCAAGTCTATCTAGGAATCAAGTTTCCGGATCCTACACCAAAAGTAGGAAATTCTTATTCAAAAAGACATGCAACTAGGATAAAAAAATTTGCTTTTAAATTTGGTTAAATTTATCCAAATATAAAAAAGACAATATTTAAAGTATTAACATTAGAAGTTTAAATACGTTACCTGATCTAAAAAGCAGGTCGCAGAGGAAGTAAAGTCTTGAGGATATGTGGCAAATATTTGAGCAGTAGCATTCACAGAAGGCGGGATTTGCCTTAAACCACCATCATATACCTCTATAGAATCTAGAAAAACCAAAACATTGTTATTTTTAACATTGCATAAACTAAAGGACACAGTATTTTAGCTAACAACCGCAGTAAACTGGACAACTTCGTTAAAAAATGAACCATTTGATTTTTTTAGAGCTTAAAGACACGTAAAGATCTGAAAATCCCCCCCCCCCCTCATGCTATTTCATTTTAGCACAGATGTGCGTTCGCCTGAGAGTTCTATATAAATTCATTTAATAAGGATGTCCTACATTAAACTGCACGAACTATAAATTTTAAATAGTAACGTCCACTTTAACATCTTAGTTCCTTTAATCAAAACTGGGAAATTTTTTTTATACTTCGTTAAAGTTTCATGTAGTTAAAAGGGAAATGTTGGAAAACAAATTTAAAAGTATCTGAACAAGTGTACAAGAAAAAAAAAAAGGGTAGTAACTTCATGCAAAATTATAGTTTTCAGAAATCAATTGGACGGTTTGTCAACAGGAGACAAACAGTTGCTAACGTAGAGCATATACCCCACAGGACGACAATTTTTTTTAGGGCAATTCCAAATCTGTTCCAAAACACACTGGAATGATTGTAACACAAACTTTGAAAGTTCAATATTTAAAATTTCAAAAGCCCGCAGTCAAAACTGAATAGAAAAGAATTTAGTTTAATAATGATTCAGATATTTATCATTTTATGTTCTTTAAATAACTTTACATTTTAGAATTTTCGAACTATCGAATCCAACGTATCTATACCTTAAGTAGCTTCACGTAAAACCAATAATCTAAAACTGGCTATCCAAGATATTTCAAATTAGTTTAATGAGGTACTACAAATCATAAGTTTAATTCGCATCAGAAATAGGCAATCCGATTTCTTATGGCTTTAGAGCAGGCTATATGCAGTCGTAGAAAAACATTAAACAACCCCCTACTAACTCCTCAAATTATCGCAGAAGAAAGTTACTGGTACCGAACGATTGGAAATAAAGTCTACTTTTAAAGGATGTATAAAATTTGCGTAGGGGTCTACATATTAAAACGAACCATAACTTCATTTTTCAATGGCAATACCCAATTTTAACGAGATATTTCAAATCTTCGGTTCGAACTATGCTTAGACATGCAATTTCAAGTCATTTGAACGATAAGTTTGAATTATAAGCATTCAAAATTTAGCGCTTTTAATGGTAAATTAAATTTTCATACTTTTATCTCCAGGAATTATGCTTCTAATGTGCTAATTTTGTGTAGCAATAATACTAATATACCCAAACAGATACGTTGAATTTGCAATTTATAATTTTATGGTAAAGAACTGAAATATTCGAAAAAATTATGAATTGCAACCTACAGTTGGATTTAGATTTATTAAGTCCTGCTTTATGGAAATTCAAAATTTCACATTTTTCTTCGAAGTAATTTTCAAATTATGCTTAAAACCCTCCGAGCGTCTTGCAAAAGGGTAAAATTGTGATGTTTTCTTTGCATGTTTTAAATGCTAATAAAATATGATTCTTTCAACATTATAAAAAAACTATTAAAAATATGAATGTAATCCTTAAGAGTTAATTCTTCAATGTATTTAAAATTCCATAAATCTATAGAATTGTGTTCTTAAATATTGCTTGTATTGCTGTGAAACCTGGAGCTTGGTGAACGGAATAATACGCCCCAAACACTTAGAGGGTTAAAAAACGGCAAAATGGTTTAAGGGGCCGTCTATGATAGAAGTGACCAACTATTTTGAAATTTCTTCTGCTATCCTGCAATCTAGCAGGCTTCATTGACGGCTTAAGGTGCCTTGATCAAGAAGTGGGCTCTCTCGAGTACCGAATTTGAGTTTGGATACATCCCTTAAAATACGCTGGTTATCAAATAATTTCAGAAACTTATACGAATTTCATAAAAATTTGTTTTTAGGCTAATTGAAGAGTAGAGCTCGTTTATGGTGTGAAAATTGTGTACTGCTATTCAAAAAACAAAGTTATGGCTCGTTTTAATATGTAGATGCCCCTAAGCAAATTTTATATACAACCTTTAAAAGTAGACTATTTCCAATCGTTCGGTACCAGCCACTTTCTTCTAAGATAATTTGAGGGCTGAGTAGGGGTGTTTACTTTCCCCCCCATGACTACAGTAAATTAGTCCTACATACAATAAATTTGAAAACCGACTACATGTGTTATAGGAAAGTAGTATGGCTAACCAAGACAAAAATGCAGAAATGCTTCTAGGTCTTCTGTATGGAATATTTTTGGATTCGCATGAGTAATAAGTTTATCTTGGACAAAAACCGCCCATTTGACAAGCTAAATTCTGCTCAAAGCTTATATGCTCCAAGTGAATAAAATCACTTTACATAAAAGAATGGTAGCGAGAGAGAATTTTACAGATGCTACTGTAAAACGCACCTATAAAAAAGGTTTAACCGCTGCTCTAGAAAGTCATCTTGAAATTTCAATTTACATCCTATTTCTGTATTGTGTATGCTTTGTGAAAGTTTGATGAAGAATGGGAGGTTTTGCAATCTAATGCGATCAAAATATTTCTGATTTAATGCATATTAACAAAATGCAGTCCAATTTGTGGCTTTGTGAATTTTGATAAGTTAGTGTCCTCAAATTTCCTTCATCTTCTATGAAGATTTTAGAAAAGCATATAGACTCCACCTTTTCCCAGGCTACTTTAAATCTGAAATATGGTTAAAAGTGACCGTTTTCATTCGAAAATTCAGAGTTAATGCAATTGGTAGGCTACCCTATAAAAAAGGGGGCAATTTAAGGGGACATTTCCCCTTCAACCGGTCAAAAATGCTAGAAAACCGATTCATTTTCCGTACTTTTTCACAAACTAAAAGCAAATTTAATGAAATTTTCTGGACTGTTAAGTATAGCTCTACTTGTTATAAAACAAAACAGATTGAAAAATTTAAATATTTTTCATCAAACTTCATTGGGTAACCTGCTGTTTTAATAGTTACTATATCACTGCGCACATGATCCCGTTCATTTTAATTTATTAACTTAAATGTTAATTGAAAAGATAACTTCGCTTAACATAATGAACTAAAATCGTTTAATTATCTTTAATATTTATAATTAATAAAAATTAAAAGAAAAATCTAAAAACTCCTATTTTTGTAATAACATTTTTATTCAATTCTAAAAGTTTTAGTTCATTTTATGCAGACTTAATATTAATGCACTCCGAAAATTTCAACCAATTATCTTTACTAGTTTGAGAAATCATGCGCGCAGTGATATAGCAATTATGAAAAAACAGGTTACTTAAGTTTTCCCAATTTAAATATTTTTCATCATGTTTCTTGTAACAAGTCAAGCTATACTTAATTTCAAAATATTTCGTTGAATTTTCTTTTAGTTAATTTGTGAAAAGGTAGGGAAATTTAATCAGCTTTCTAGCATTTCTGACCGGTTGAAGGTGATCTGTCCCCTTAACAGTATCGCTCATCTCTGCAAAAATTACGATTAGTCCTGTACCAAGACTACATTTGCTACTTAACTGCTAATCTTGCCACGCTTGCTGCATTTCACTTGCTAGAAGCACTTTATAGGTTTCACAGCTGAATCTTCAAAAATTAAAATAAGAGGGTACAGTTATCTGTCAACACTACATGAAAAGCCTACAATATACCAGACTAATTGGCAATCCAAAATTAAAATCCAAGTTTACAATGTACTTTAATTAAAAAAAATAAATAACTCCAAATGTCAGTGCAAAATATTTGTAGAGAAGCATAAATAAGTAGTGGTCGAGGCTTGCAACTTCATTCACTTTGTCATGATCACATTCCTATAGGTATGTGGTACTTTCGAATCGCCAAAAAATTAAACAGTTGCTCAATTCAGAAATTGAGCTTCCACGCTTCTTGACTCTGAATGTAAAAAATTTTTTGCATTGTGAATGGATAATACTTAAGCAAAACAGCAGCAAAAAAGACGCCCGTCTGACATTGGTCAGAATCTAAATGCTGCAAAACATTCAACACTTTATATTAAAGTAATCCTTAAACACATGTTTTCTGTTACATTTTAAACCCCTTAGATTCCAATTATGCCCGGTAATTTTGGTATGTTATGAACTACGTAGTATTTATAAAGCTGTAGTGTTTATAAACATGCAACTTTAGAAATAGTATAGTAGTGGAAAGAAACACCAACGCTGAGCCAACAGACTTTCTGTATTAGGCTCAATGAACAGATACACAAGATATTCATATGTTGCATAACTGCTTTTGAAGTTTATAAGCACGAAATTTTCGATTAACGTTGCCATTTCTCCGAATAATTTTATTAAACTCCGCGTTAAATTAAGAGTTGTTACTTTACTGTAGTAGGCAAATGTTTCAAATCGGGTGTTATTTAAATGCTAAAAAAATTAAATCAGCTAAAAATCAATTTCCAAACAAAGAAAGCAGGAATCTAAATATTACCCAAGATATTTAGAAGCAAAGATATCAAATCTGAAAACAGAACGAGACACTTAGCGTTACTTTTGAGCTTAACAATACAGACACTAATAGTGTTATGCCATACAGTTTTAGTTTCTTATATGCAGTAAAAACTTCTCGATATCACCAAGTTGTCCCAGAAGAAACTGGAATAACCATTCGATTACAAATAGTCGGGAAATTGTATCGAACCTTCAATACGAACACAGCTTTTCTACGAGATACCTTTCGATACCACACGGAAAGGTCATTCAGTCAAGCAGTTTACGAACTGAAATCCATGTTAAATGGGTAATCATTTACAGATCAAGTTATTTTTAACTACCCGCATTGCAAACTGACACAACCCAACTGTGGATTCGTATATTTTGGAGCCCTTGAAAAAAATTACTCATGTTGTAATTCATGTCTAAAAATTTATAATATTCGTAATATTACGGCCTTTCAACAGAACTATTGACAGAAGTTTCAAATATGCGAATCTCAAACTCGGTTCATTCGGCCAAATAATTATGCTTAAGACTACCCGCATTGCGATCAGTTTTCAGATTACAAATGATTTTAACATTCGAAGCTTTAATCCATAATTCCTTAACAGATTTGTATCCTAAATAACTAGGTTTTAAAATCGGGGGTTCTCATTAGGAAATACCAAATTTCAGTTTAATATGAAACATCTACGTTTCGCCTAAAATTATTAAATTGACCAATTTCCCGTCGAATGACCATTTTCTCTATTCTGCGACAGTTTAGAGATTAAAATGTATAGGTCTTTTTTGGGGACTACTTATTTCCCACCCCCCCCCACCACAGACGTCCCGATAAAAGTATTCACTAACGTGATGCCAGCCTAATTTCATCGACTAAATTTCAGTACAAATTTAAGCTCAGTAATATGCTGATAAGACATTAAAAACAAGTCTTATTAAATTGTAGCTTGGTGAAGTTGTATGGTTATTAATTTCTATTCCACGCGCCGGATTTAGAAACTGGAGATATACGCAAGAAATTCACATGGGTTCTGGCCAGTTTTCAATAGACTTGGACCGGGCCTGAACTAGGTTCAGGGCTTCTCGGGCTGGCGTTTTGAAAAAATAGAGAAGTTGCGTATTTAATGAAATTTGAGTTTTAAACAGAAAATTGCCTATTTCACATTATGAAAGTTATTTTCTTCATTTTAGACAAAATTATCGTTAAAATACTACACTAGTGACACGAAGAAAGTAATGCTAAGTCAATGGGGGAAATCGCAAGTTACTCTAACATTTAAGAGATTTTTCACAAGATACCCAAGATCGATATTGTAT
The DNA here is from genome assembly GCA_963932465.1 of Maratus speciosus. Classification (NCBI taxonomy): domain Eukaryota; kingdom Metazoa; phylum Arthropoda; class Arachnida; order Araneae; family Salticidae; genus Maratus; species Maratus speciosus. Next base: position 416,315,194 of record OZ010790.1, on the reverse strand, counting down.
ATTGAGAGTTTGTACCTTTTTCGATAACTAACATGAAGAGAGGTACTTGCAGAACCTGTTCCAGCAGTCCTTTTGGCAAATCGCATATGTATGCAGAGAGTGTTCCGTATCATTGTTGGGTTTCAATCTTTTAAATTGTATCGCAAGTTATTTTGAGTAGACAGCTCAGGAGTCCTTACATTTAAAATCGCAATTTTGATCAATATTTAAACAGACTACACATTTTCTCGTAAAGCATGTGTGTTAACAACAAAGCAGCTAAACTTCTAGATAAATTAACCATATTTAAGATTAACCAGAAAATACTTATTTTTACAAGTTACAAACTAAATTTTCTAAAAATTCGACTAGTTTAGAATATTCTAGCAAATTGATATTTTTAGGACATATCTGGTAGACTTAAGCGATTGATTAAAATCCCGACTTCCGATACGACTGGATGAAGCCTATAAACTTATAGAAATTAATACAACTAGAAGATTTCTCAAACTCTTGTTTGTGAAAGCATGCATTTTATCAAAGTTAGATTCAAGATCTAGAATTTAAATTTTGTTTAGCAACAAATGCCCGTGATGGACTATTAACTTTTTTGCAGGCATCACTATAACACAAGCATATACGTAGATACAAATCTCAGGAGAAACCATAGGAAAAAGATGCTTTAAATTACTTTAAAAAAAGGGGGGTCTTTTAGGTGGCATTTGAATTGGAGGTAAGAAATACGTTTAAATGAAAGCTTACTTTATTGTGGAGGAATATTTTAAGTGTTTAAGTTATGCCTGAAAAGAGTTGCATTTATATTGTCACATGAGACATTTAAAATGGCAGCCAGTCAGTCATCTCGGCATATATTTAGCAACTATCAAATAGTTTAATCCCTTTCAATATCAATTTGAGGATCAAAATCAAAAAGATATAGTTTCTTAAAATCTATGATGGTGGGTGCCATGCTCTGGGTGATTTGACATGTAATGACCCTTCTACATCAGGAGGAAATTTTCTAGTACTCTGGTGAGATGGGGGAATCTTACAAAGCATTAAGTTTTTTACTAGAGCTATATGGTAAAAATACTCATCTTAAGGCAATCAGAATAAAATCCATCCAATAGCTCTTAATATCATTCAGAGACATGCAACAGAATTTACTAACGTTTATTTAAAGCTTACCTGCGTAGATTACGTACACTACTGCAGCTGCTAAGAAACTAGCAATGTACTGAGCCACGATATATGAAACCATATGTTTTAAAGAGCATTTTTTGACACTGGCGAGTCCAGTCGTGACAGCAGGATTTACATGACCTCCTAAAGAAATAAAAGCAAATTAGTATACGAGGATACTTTTATTAACATTTAAGAACAAGTTTGGAAAACTGACCAGACACTCCACCAGCGATAGCTACGGCTACCATAACAGCAAGGCCCCAACCGAGAGCACCAGTGATCACGGAATTAATGTAGAGCCTTCCTAAAACACAGTTCGCCATTACACCATCGCCGAGTACCTGTTAGGAAAGAATCGTTTATTAGATAAACTTAATATAATCATAGAGATTATGTTATTGTACTACATATTTTGAAACCTCATAACTAGTCAACACAACAAATTTAGCCCATCTAAACAATTTACCCAATGACAAATCATCCAGAAGATTGGTATTAAAACGTTCGTTTAATTATCATTAAAAGCGTATATCGTTACAGCTACCCATATCGCCACTAAGGGCTCGGTATAGCACGTACTCTATATGACCGTCCTATCAAGGAGATATTTTTAGAAAACAAGTATCAAGTTACCATTAATATTACGTTCCTGATCTCAAACCTTTGACAATTTTTAATATAAAATTAAACGGCCATGCTATCTGAAGTACGTTGTTTAATCATTTACTTACTACCAATACAAAAGTGCCGAAAAATTCAGCACAAGCCTCTTTGACTGGAGAGCGTGACATCACAGATGAACACTTATTGAACACCCCTGCTATTCTGTTCAGAACTCGAGCCATGACAAATGCTTTTCTGTGCTATTTCTCTATAATGCTGATAATTCGTAAAGAGCATTAAAGTTATCCATTTTATACTCTTAATGCCGAACTAATAGTGATCACAGTCACAGTTTCAAGAGATTAAATTTCAATTGCTTATAAAATTACTAAAAGTTGGGATCCACATGTACTTTCGACATTCGAAAAATCTTAAATTCCATTTACATTATGGCGTTATCGCCGTAGGTGTTGGCGTTCCAGGGCTTAAATCATAAGTATCAACCAATAAGCCTCGTGTAAACAACCAATGAAACATGTTGATTTATTGGGAAAACGTCATAATGCACAAGTAGCCTACTTTTATGGGAAATTTTCGTAAAGTCATAATATACTAGGTTGGCTCTACATAAGAGTGAAGAAATATACATACACTGTTAAAAATATCGTGAAAATTTACCTCTGTTTTTAAAAGCTATCTATTTTCTGACCAATGAGAACACTACATAGGCGTTTATGAAGCATTCTCATTTGTCAGAAAATAGTCTTTAAAAACAGAGGTAATTTTTCACGATATTTTTAACTGTGTAGGGCGCATGCTTACAGTGCCCTTAGACAGATTTTTCAGTTCAAACTATGGCAATGCTGCATTCCGTAACTTGGCGATACTCACCTGGACGAGATCAAGGCCTTGCTTTCAAGCGCACAAGTCATGTATGTGTCCAATAAAACAAACAAACAAACGAGTTCAATCTTACGAGTGAGAGAAGTTAACAAGCAGTACACTGTTAAAAATATCGTGAAAAATTACCTCTGTTTTTAAAGGCTATCTATTTTCTGACGAATGAGAACGCTTCATAAACGCCTATTGGAACGTTCTCATTGGTCAGAAAATAGATAGCCTTTAAAAACAGAGGTAATTTTTCACGATATTTTTAACATTGTAGCTTGGCGGTAATAGCAGACTCACTAAGATGATTGGTAATAATTGCTGATTCGCTAAGTGGCTTGGCGAGAATGGCATGCTCGCTAAGATGATTAGAGATTTGCTTTCGTCCAGAATCATCTCAACCAATCAAATTTTATGTCCCGTATGTCGCCGCTGTCATATCGCGGTACTCTGTAATGTACCTACCTGAAAGAACAATAGGCTTCTTCAGTTATGAAATAACGGAAATTTGGTCTACATTCGGCAATAGCTGATCATAATTTTGATAGCGAGGCTATGTAATTATAGTCATCTATCTCTATACATAAGCATTCCGAGGTTAACGAGAAATACAGGCTACTGTGGGGCATTCCATGTATCTTTTTTTACAGACCGCTGGAGTCACGTGATGCTTGAATGCACGAATGGAGGTGTGCGAAAAGAGCACCACGTCAGTCTAGCGGTCTGTAAAAGAAGACACATGGGATGCACCGCGGTCTTTTTCGTTAGCCTCAACATGCCTGTATATGAGAGTGGCGACTCACGATGCTCAGACTATGCCTAGACAGACACGCTTGTCCAAACTCATAGATTAACATACACGATAAGACACTTCCATAGAGCGTAATGGTAATGCGAATGCGATCTTAGCGCCTTTAGTGACAATGGGGAAGAAACTTCCCATCCTTGTAATATTTTTGTTATTGAGCTTCTACCTTATGGTGATATTTCCTTTTTAAATGTTGCATGTTTACGTTTTCAACAGAATGTTATACCAATACATGAATATAGAATAGATATTCTATTCTATATATCTAATACCTATTCTATGTTCATGCACGGATATATTTTTTTTTTCGTACATGACGGGTGAACAATTTAAGTACAACGAAAAACAAGATAAAAATTTCGTCTTGAATGTTATACGCGAAGTAAATATGTTATAATTGTATTTAAAGCTACATAAATCGATGGTGTAATGTAAAAATATACAAAATATTACACTCTGTCTACAAGTCCCGGAAAATTTTCTAAATATTCTCATTTGGTAGAAAAAATTTTACAGCCGATGTTTTATTAATTTATGAAGTTTAATGTATTAAACAATCGTCACAATAATCTTTTAAAATTTACGCATTTTCATTTTCTCACAGATAAAATAAAAAGATTGTTTTTAATGTAAATAACATACAATCAGTACAATAATATTTATGATATTAACGTATAAGAAATAATAATAAAATTACAGATAGGGAAAAATTTCTTTTTACAAATTTTTAGAATTATATAAATCTAAAAGTTAAAAGAGCAAAACATAGCGATACTGATATTACACTTGATAAAATTGTATTCGATGTGAATAAATTAACACAATACCCAAATTTAATTTCTTACAATTTTATCTCATTAACTTACATATTTACGTTTTCAATAGAATTTTCTGGGGTTTTCTTTTATATTATTATTATAATTCTCATTTTGTAAATTAAAGGTGAACGAACAAGTACGATTAAAAGAAACTGCTAAATAAATCAAACATAAATATAATATCGTCTGCCTCGTTTAGGAACGAATAGATATTCAAAACGTAGAGCGTAAACATATTTCTTTAACATAGATAAATTCCGGAGTCTTGTTAATTCTTCCCCCTTGTCGGTAGTGACGCTAGTACTGTTGCCATTACAGATTTTGCCGTAAATATCCCATCTTGTATGTTAATCTATGGTCCAAACTATGTCAAACCTAAGCATTTTCTATTCCAGAATTCGGCGATACTCACTTGGACGAGTTCAGTTATACAAGTGAGACACGTTAACAAGCATTAGTTTAGCAATAATGGAAAGCTAGCAAAGATGCTTGGCGATTCACTTTTGTCCAAAATCGACACAATCAATCAAATGTTATATTCCGTACTCTCATATTGAAGCAAGCTAATGTAGGACGCAAAATAAACGACTCTTATGGAGTTACTAGCTGATTGAAACTGTTCAATAAGATAAAACAAATACAGTTGCGCAGCCACTGAAAGTGACAGATCGCGATACTTTCTTGCCTATTGCCTGTCACGTGATCAAGTTTGATTGGTTTCAACCAGTTGTCGAAATGATCATCAGTGATCAAAGTAATCTGAAAAGTCGCCTAACCTATGGGGCCTTTATATGGGAGTGGCGACATACACACAGGTCGCATGATCAGATTGTTTTAGACAGACGTTTTTGTACAAACTATGACACACCTACATTCTACACTGTTAAAAATATTATGATAATTACCTCTGTTTTTAAAGGGTATCTATTTTCTGACCAATGAGAAGGCTACATAACTATCTATGAAGCGTTCTCATTGGTCAGAAAATAAATAGCCTTTAAAAACAGAGCTAATTTTTCACGATATTTTTAACAGTGTAGAACATAGCGGTACTCGCCTAGAAATGTTTGATTATATGAGTAAGACGAAGAACGTAGTTTGAAATTTTCATTGGGGACTGACATTGATGAACTTTTTTTTGTTGTTACTTTCAACTATCCCCTGTTTTTTTTTTCGCACATTTTAAGAAGGGGGCAGGGGGCAATACTTATGCACCTTTTTCTTTTAGTAGTCATGTTGACAGTCAGTGCTTAATTTTTTATTTTCCATGTCCATATACCAGATCAAATGTGCCACAACCGGCTTTCTCCCCTCCAAGGCTTAAGAGCCTACTCTAGTCACGTAATGACAGTTGCAGTCAATGTTAAATCTATGGGAGTATCTATTTTTTTTAATTTTCCGTTTACATTTTAATATTTTTAATTGATTCTGTTTGAATAGGATATCTGAGATCCATGTCTAAATGGGTATCTTTTTTTATTTGTTTAGATTTTGGTTGCAGCTTTTTTTTTATAAAATTTATAATATTTTAAGCTTTGTTAATTGTTTAATCTTCAAAACAGCTATCAACTTTTTCAATTCAGCAAGTATAATGAAGGTACTTTCAGTTTCAGAACCGGTTTTCGAAATCAAAAATCTTCTCAGAAAACACAAAAAGCTGAATCCAAAAGAGAAAAGTATAATGGTACCCGGTTAGACGTCGACTTCAGTATTCAAAAAGAATCATTTAAAAATATTAAAATCAAAACGAGAAATTTGAAAAAAATGCCCCAATAGCTTTATCATTAGCTTGTAAGTATCATTGCGTGACTAGCGTAGACTCTTAAAAGGATATTGTAGAATGCTGATAAAGTAGTAAATTAACATTGTTAAACTCATATTTTTAAAATAATTAGAATAACTGTACTTGAGTGAAAATTAAAAATAGTATAAAACACAAGCTTCGGTAAAAAATTACTTTTAATGTTTCACTTTCTGAGGAATGAAATATAAATTTTTTTTAACTTTCTTTCTGTTAGTTTTTCATGCTTAGTAGAGAACTAATAAAACATCCTACTGCAGTCTATCGTGTCGGTCTCAGACAAGCTATTCGATTCGAAGACTGTTTGGTCGAGGAGCCTAGGACGCTTGTCCCACATCCCCGTCACATAAGATGGTGCAGGTTAAAAGGTATAGCAAATTCATAGCTTGGGAAGGATGGGCATAAAATGTAGAAAATCTAACAGGAATTACTTGGGGAAAGAGCTAAAAAAAATAATAACAGAAAAGAAAAGCCTAGAAGGAAGTTTAAGTATATCATTACAACAATAAGATATATTTTTGTATTTTATAAAATTTTTAAATTTTTGTAAGATTTTTTCATATATTTTTAAAGATTTTTTATAGATTTTTTTGCGTTATCTTATAGCCAAGCTGTTATTATTTTTTTTAACTTTTATTTAAAAGAATTTTCGTATAAATTTCTCGTAGCTGTTTTAAATTTTTCTTACACGTCATTGAACCAAACGGTAGCAAAATATGGTATCTTTAGAGTGGTCCTTCGAAAAGTAAAATTTCACTAGGGGAGGGTAGTACACAGTGAGACGAAAATTATTATTACTTAACGAATGGCGACGACTTTTATTCTTTTGAGAAAAAAAATGCTACATATTTAAGCTACACAAATACGCTACACATTAATGTATAAATGGTTTTAAAAAAGTTATTTGTAAAAGCACAAAAACAGCATAATGGAGTATCGGAAATTGTCTCACTGTGCACTACAAGTGGCACACAGTAAGACAATGTATATATTTTCATAAATCATACATTTTTACACTCTATAAATAATATTCTACAGTTTATGATTTCTAATTAATATTTCTAGATTTCCAAAATATTAAAAATATGATCCTCTGGTGGACAATGGCGAACCTTGGGCTACTTTCATGAAATGTTTAGCCTCTTAGGTTTAGTAGATTTCCCTAGCCATCGCACGCCCACACACACACAGAAAGAGAGAGAGAGAAAAACCTTCTTTTATTAATAAATAACTTTTTTTAACATCAGAACCACATAGTAGGTACACAATGAGGCACGTCTCACCGTGTACCAGAACTGTGTGTCTCACTGTGTACGTTCGTTACGTTGTAACAAAATGGATGCCACAGCTATTACATCAATTTCATCGCTTTAAAAAGTTTATGTCGTTTTGTCGAAATAGTCTATTATTAGATATAGATAGGTTTGGTTAAGTAAATATATGTCATATTGAAAGGAAATAAACTCTAAAATAGACGTTTATGTAACTTTAACCACTATAAAATAAAGAATTATTTACTATTTTCTCGGACGAGTAACTGAAGTGCTGGAACTACATCCACGAGTTGCATAAGATGAGGTCGTTATGTGTGTGTCCAAGCTTGGAGAAAAAGTTACAACTATATGTCAAAATAGCTGCTGCCTCGCTGTGTACTACTCTCCCCTATATCTCCAAAAATAATGATTGAGATGAACTGTAAACTTGCACACCCATGTTTTTGACGATACTCATTCTGTTTACGTAAACATTTATGTAAGTCATAAGTCATATATTTTTACTGTGAACTTATTAATAATTTTCATAAATAAAGTTATGATTTTGAGTAAAAAAATGCCTAAGATATGTTTACATCCATTTAATGCTTCACATGAAAAGAAAAATTGTAAATCGGAGGATTTTTTCGAAAGATTTAAATTAAAGTTTGTCATGTGAATTTAACATTAGCATGCTCAAAGTTTGAACTCATACAACCCCATGAAAATTTACCAAAAATACATAAATAATGTAATTTTCTGGATTTATTTGATCATAAAAACTCAAATAAGGTATCAACAAAAAAGAAAAATCATGCGTCAAGCATAGATTATGAAACATTTTCCAGCGCTTCCAGAATACTTTAACAAAACTTCAGCTTTTAATAAGGTGCCTAGGTAAATATTTAAGAAAACCTATAACACATTTAAAAACCAGATTTCAACAATTACCGTCCATAGCTGTAAAAGGACTCCAATTCTTTTGTGCATCTCTCTATATGATCTATAGGTTTGTACAGATTCTACATAATATGCTAAAATTTAGCTTAATAAGAAAATGTATAACACAGTTGAAAATTCTCCTTCTTCAGTTTCTACCAATAGACGGAAACGTGCTTGAATTTCCTTGTACAGCCCTATATAATGCATACAGATTTTTATACATGCCACGCCACATGTTATGCTGAAATTTAATTCAAACAAAAATATGCTTAAAAAATTGAAATTACACTCGCAGGAATTACTGTCCATAGGCAGCCATGTATTCCGTTCTTTGCATAGCCCTGTATATGATTTAATTTATATGCTAAAAAAGTCTCTTAATATTATACTAAATATAATTGAGCTTGAAGTTGCATAACTCAAATTAAAAAACATTTTTAAGCAATTCTCAGCAATGCTTACGAATTCTTTTGTGTAGCCCTGTATATGTTCTATAGAATTTATGCACACCACTTAGTATGCAAAAATTCAGTTTAACTTAAAAATGCATACCATAACTGAAAACGCATTTTCAGTAATCATCCCTAAAAGACAACACTTCGGATAAAGTGTTATCTCCCCGGAATTTTAATGTGTCCCTATAAATGAACGATAAATGCGATGCGCATCAGATTTTACTGCAAGCATCTTGTAGTAAACCTTAGTATCGATCCCATCATGTTTGAAATAGCGCAACATAATTGAAATACGCTGCGAACATATTTTTCCTGGTGACCACTAAACGAATTCTTTTGCGTGACACGTTAAATGAATGATGAATGGTTTGCACCCCATATTTTACAGAACGCATACATTAGTGCACCTCAGAAATTCATATTTCATTATGTTTGTAATCGAGTAACAGCATTAAAACAGATCGTAAATGATTTCTCTTCATAGACCATAATATAACGGAATACTGTTGAGTTCCCCTGTCTGTACGCGTACTGTAAGCGTTACATATAACATATTCTGTAGTAACCATCTTCTAGTGCACGGCAATAATGTTTATAAATTTCATTATGTTAAAAATATTAATATTATTAAAATATACCGCAAATGATTTTTCCCCTTGGACAATAATGCACGTGTACAGCCCCATAGCCTTCAATACGAAAATCATAGTAGGCAAATGTTATAATTTTATTTACCAATTCTTGACATTATTACGTGAGAAGGATGCGGAGTACATCAAAATAACGAAATATTTACAAACACGAAACTAGGAAAGTGGTATAAGTGGAAACATTATCTTATTTTGGCGCACTGCGCATCCTGCCCAAGTGGAAATGTCACGAATCAACCAATGCATTGATAGTAGCGTATTATGCAAATAAAAACAGGGAAAGTTACGAATATTTTAGCAAGTTGCTAGCATTATTTTTGTTATAACTGAAAAGGCGCATCTTTGATTTTAACGAAAATTTTTTTCTTAAAAGTACATATTTTGAGCATTATTCTGTAATTTTTTGGTTGGTGTAAATATAAAATTACTACATTAATAAAATTTAAAAAATATTTTTTGTTTATTTTTCTATGTTAAAATTTGTGTAAAAATGTGAAAAAAATAATATAATGTGAACTGATATATTCTTCAATAATTGGCACTGATTTCATTTTTTTAATTTTTATACTTTTTGAGAAAAACGTATTTGAAAAAAACTAGCGCCGGCGCATACTTCGCCGAATATCTCAAGGACAGTTCAAGGTCAGGCGCTAAAAACACTCTATATTGTATTCTCATGGTGAGCCTTATTACCACACGTGTTATTTCAAACATCGGCCGTGGGGGCCATTTCGCTATGCTTATCCGGCTAGACCCTTTGTTTACTTTCATTGTTTTTCACAGCTTTATTTTCTATTAAGTGCTTAAATTTGAAACAAAACATTTTTTTTTTCTAGAGCAATACTTTCCTGATTTTGTAATAGTATTCTACTTCTTAGTATTTATTAGCTTTTTAATGAAAAAATATGTAAAATGTGCTTCAGAACAGCATAGAAGAAGTCAGTTCACTGGTAATCGCTATACGAAATACAATGATATAAATATATTCTAAGGTGCTAACTCATCTTATAGAAAACTAAAAAGTGGTAAGTTTGATAGTGAATTTTGTTTCAATTGACAGTTTAGAATACGGATTCATTGACATCAATATATTTTTTTAATAAACTATCCAGATTTTTGTGCAGCAAATTATGTGAATCAGATATCGATATTCGAGAATCCCTATAAAATGGCCTATATTTTACATTAAATAATTTAGTTTTATAAAACGTGCAATTTATTTCACTTTACAATCAAATCTAAAAAAAAATTAAGTTAAATGTTTAAAATTAATTTTTTGCAATAGTAAATGGTACAGTTTTACAAATTACATATATTTAATTTTTAAGGATGTTCCTACATTCTGCAGCATTTTACAAATAATTTTATATTTATCATTTTAAACTAGCATCTAATTTTGTTTTTTATACAGAATAAAATGTATAATTAGTAGTTTCGTTTCCTTTATTATATATTTTATATTTAAAAAATACAATGTAATCTTTAAACGGCTTTTTCTCAAAATGGCATTTTTTATTCTTACGCGCATGATATCTCCAAAGCTATTTGAAGTAGGTCTTTAAAATTTTTTGCCCTACATAAATATTTATATTATCATGAAAATGAACTAGAATTATAAAGCTGTTTTCAGCATGAAAAAAATTATGCGATTGAATTCATGTAAAAATTCATGGTTTTTCTAATTTTTCTAATTAAATGTTAATTACTCTTTACCTAATTAACCTATTACAAATATCCTAGTTCAAATTATAGACCAGAGTGTTATCTTTAATTTAAGATAAAGTTTATACAAATACATTGAAATTAGCATGAGATATCGTGCGCGCAGTGAAATGTTATCTACTTTAAAAATTTTAAATAGCAGTTTGAAATTGACCCCTTGAATTTTTTTAAATTATAATATATCGAAATAAAAAAAAAAAATTAACGTAGTTCAATATCACCTAAATATACTCTAAAAGTTTTGTGCTTCTCGAGTGGTTATCTTTTTCATAAAAAATTGCTAAACTCATAACAAATTTCCCATGTTTTATGACCGTTAAAAGTGTACTGCCCCCTTAACTCTTTCCAACAAAGTTGAAAAGTGTTTGTGACTTCGGTTTGTCTGTCCGTCTGACCGTGCTCTAACTCTCGTACATATATTCGGATCGTTCTGAAATTTCTGGATGTTAGTGACCTCTACCATAGCACGATCCCTATTTCAAATTAAGTTTCTAGCGTGTTTAGTTCATTTACAGGGACAGTCAAAAGTATTCCGATACATTACGGCCAATGGAAAAAAATCGTTTCAAATGATTTTTAATTGTGTTACACTCTTTAAATCATAGTAAAACTTATATGCATTTATGAGGACCACTAAAATATGCATTATTTAGAATATGCGGAGCAAAGAATACTTATTATTCATTTACAGGGCCACACAAATGAATTCCGTTACATAATGGTATTGGGGGGGGGGGGGGGGGGAATTGTTTGCGGCGTATTTGACTATGTTAAACTATTTCATATATAATGAAATTGATATACGCTGCTGAGCTTTAGTATAAGTTATTTCATGTATAATACGAAGTGCATAGCATTTACAGGGACACACAAAAGATTTCAGATACTATATTGTATCCAAATTACAGCAATTTAGCAATGACTGCTGGAAATTCATTTTTAATTATGATAAGCACTTTTAAGTTTTACTATATTTATGTACACTATATAGTGTATATAAATGCTATAGTTCATATACAGGGCTACAGAAAAGTATTCGCAAGGTTACTGAGTATGAGAGTAAATTGCTTGAAGGTGGGTTTTAAATGAGTTATGCATTTTTACACTGAATCGAATTTAGTTTACTGAGAAATGGTTGTAGAATATACATAAAACGATATACAGGGCATCGCAAAGAATTGGATACATGGCTTTCTATGGATGATAATTTCTGGAAATGTGATTTCAGTAGTCTTAAGTGTGTTTTAGTTTGAATTAAATTTTAGCTAAATAGTGGCGTGTAATAAACGTACTATGTAAACTACACGGCTGTACAAAAGTATTCAAGTATGTTTCCATCTATTAATATAAATTGCTGGAAGAGAAATTTCAACCTGTTATGCATTTTCTTGCTAAACTAAATTTTCCCATTATATAGTACATATAACAAACTATAGATCAAATACATGGCTGTTCAATAGAATTGGAATACATATTTGCCTATGGACGGTAACTGCTGAAATGAGTTTTTCAAATGTTTTATGCGTTTTATAAAATGTTTACTTAGTGATCTTATTTACCTAATTTCTCTAAATAACGAAGTTTTGTTAAAGCATTCAGGAAGTGTTGGAAAGCGTTTCATAATCTATGCTAACGCATGATTTTTCGTTCTTGTTTTATATATGTACTGATTACATTTTTGACATGAACGTATGATACAAACAGGGGCGTAGCTACAGATATTTTTTCGGGGGGGAGAGTTCGAAAATTTCCCAACTTGAAACGAATTCCTCCAACATTCAACTAAAGTGATATGCACAAAGTGTGTAATAATGATAATGAAGCTTATGCATAAAAAATTCCTTTCCAAAGAAAAATTTTGAAACTAGAAATATAAAAATTCTAATTATTGGGTTTGTTTAATAAAAAAACAAACACGCGCTTTACTTTCTTCTGTCTTTACAAGACAAAAGTATTGAATTCTTAAAAAGATCTACAACTGGTTTTCGACGGTTTGATACGTTTTAGAAGGTCCTGAATATGATTTGACTGATTTTAGAAAATGTCTGTCTGTGTGAATGTGACACAAATTTTGTGGGTGCTCTATCTCAAGAACTAATTCGCGGAATTTTATAAAACTTTAGATTCAGTTATACCTTGATAAAAATTAATGCTGATTAGTTTTTGGTGTAGATTACCCAAAAGGTGGCGCTGCTATGCTGTATTTTTCACGATTTAAATGATTTTAGCAATAGTTATATCTCAAAAACTGTTGCACAGAATTTGATCAAATTTCATATTGTTTTAAACCTTGACATAATTTAGTGCTTATTAGGTTTTTGTATATATCTGTGGCACTGCTGTGCTGCATTTTTCACGATTTTCGCGATAGCTATATCTGAAAACTAATGCACGGAAATTTAGTCAAACTTCATATTCGGTTACACTTCCTTATTGGGCTTGGTGGTATACTGTCCAAAGGTATCGCTTTTGAGCTCTTTGGGTTTGGAATTTTGGTTGCAGACATCTAAGAGCATGGGTGTCGAAATTCAATGATTTGTTTGAAAAATGCGATGCTTCTATCTCCTATTTAAAGGCACACAATTAAACGAATTATAAATTAAATGCACACAATTAAACCTTTAGAATTCATTATTATGGGCATAGAATTGTTATTTAATTTTAACATTGTGATTGTAAATTTTGAAGTATTAACATGTATGGGATAGAATAAGGTTTTGGGATTGGCACATCCAAATAATTTTCATTTAACATCAATTCTTTTGGTCTTCAAAGAAGCTAACTCTGATGAAGCTAACCTAACATCGTCCAGTTTAATAAAATCCACTATTTCACTTTCACATTTTAACCCTAGATCTACCGGGAATTTTATTCAAGTTTTAATAAAACGTTCTACACCAGAATTTTTATTTAAAACTATTTAACTTATTTATTTACCTTATTTTTGTCTGGTTTATATACTTAGTTTATTTTAAAGAAATTTCTGGTTTGAATGAACATTTTGTATGTACCTGTCGGGTCCAATGGACCCGTCTGGTAGACGGAGGGTTAAAAGCATTTGGCTGTCAAGTCTGTCAGGCCTCATTGTAGCTTGCAATATATATTTATTAAATTTTTATTTGACTAAAGATTCTTTCATTAGATGCAGCACCATAAAGATAAGCTGCTGTGAATGTTAAGGTACGAGTATATAGTTTGACAGTGTGACCCAAATAGTCTTTGGATTTCATGGCATGAGAAAAAGTTTGTTAAGTGAGTTGGGATTTGGTTTATTTCTATTTGACTCTGCAAGTCATGTACATCCGGTTTCTCATATCCAGGTGGAAACATTATTAACTTTTCTCAGTTAGTGATACTCAAATTTGCCTTGCACAATTGCAATTTAAATATGGAATGTATTGGTGCAATATTCTCCTGATATAGGGAACATTCTCATTTAAGCCCATTACTAAATTGTCGAAATTTTCTTGTATTTCTTATAACTCTTCCCTGTAAAACTTATGTCTATCAATCATTGCTATGCTATTATTTTTATCTATTCCATTTGCTGAAACCGTTTTCCCACGGTGCTTTCAGAAGTCAGCTTATTCAATCACATCCTAATATTCATAATTGTTTATGAACTTGTCTATAAGGAAATCTTTATTTCTTTAAAATTTTATTCAAGTGCAACCTATCTGTGTTTATGTCAACCTGTATGTCGATTTTTTTCTTCAGTTGATGGACTGCTTTCATGGTCATATTTCTGTTCCAAATTCAAATCATCTACTTTTTTACCTTTTTCATCCTCGAATGGATTTTTAGATGCTCCAAAATCTTGCATGAAAACTCTTTTCCTATTATGAAGGGTTCTTTCGTGCTAAGATTTATAGTCATTTTTAGAACAGCTTTAAACACACAACAAAGGACTTTTGGTTTAAAATTTACTAAACACCTATAAATATAAATGAACAGGACATATATATATTTCCGCACACAAATAAAGGTAAAATGTGGCAAATGTATCTAAACTAACGACTTCTTATATTCACATTTGCTCATATAATGCTTTTGTCATGACAGTAAAGGGTTAACTAATTTTCGGAGCAAAAAAAAATCACGAGAATGAGTAAAATATTGTCTAAAAATCGCAAAATTAGTGCAATTTGTGGAAACTCATCAAATCTTCTTGCCCAGCTGTGTTTCAAGTAGGTGACTACATTCCTTTCTGTTGTGCTACAAGTGATCTCCAATTTTCAAAAGAAGCTGCAATCCCTTTGGATTAAAATAGCTGGATTCTCTTTTGGGAGGGTGAAAATTTTGAGAAATAAACAAAGTTTTGAAGGAAATAACGGAACTGGATAGTCAGCTATTGGTGGATAGGAGTAGAGAAATTTAGGTCTGGTAGATGTATAATATTTTTGTAGAACTGAAAAATACAATGATAGATTGAGTGTGGCTGATTTCTTTTTGTATTTCTTTTGATAATTTAACTTGCTTACTGTTACAATACTCAGTCAGAAACATAATCACCAAAACAATAAAAATTTCATAATGTCTCAAAAATCCAGAATTTCCCAACTCTAAGCTCAAATTTCCCAACTTCACAAATATTGGGGGGGGGAGGCTCCCCCCATACCCCCCCATGGCGACGCCCCTGGATACAAACTTCAAAAATAGAATCTGTCAGAGAAAATTAATGAATTTCAAAGTTGAATTCATTGATCAAAGTTTGAACGTAGGAAGATAAAATTTATAAAATATCTGAAATTTAAGCATTACTTTGTATATTATTAATACTAAACAGTGGTCGAAGCGAAAATAATATATATTACTTCCTACCACTAAATATCCACAAACAGTAAACTTCGAAGTAAATGTCTCTATCATATGGGATAGAAATACTAGTACCTATATCATGAAGAAAATTGTTTCAAAACGGTAGTAGGAAATTTTCGCCTGAGTACTTATGTGCTGCCATCTCGCGGATGTTTCTTTAATGAAAGAATTCAGCGAAAACAGAAAGTTTTAACATAAGGATGCTATGTTTGAAGTATATTGTATTATTTATAATCGAATATTTCTTATTATACAGAAAAACCTGCTCATAATAGAATACTACCTAAAACGGAAAAAAATTATGATCCCGGTTAAAAAAATGCAATATAATTATACATTCTAAGACAGAAACCTATCTAAAACGGATTTTTATTCGGTGTTGGTGTGATTTATGACGGCCGATTATCTACAACAGGGGTATGTATAAGCCCGAAGAGGAGTGCCTTTTATGTATGTCTTTCTAAAGGAACCTAACCCGCATTTACGCACGGTTATTCCACGGATAGCTCCGAACGATTAGGCCGACGGGCGCGATTGGGTTCGAACCCAGCGAATCCCGTCTACCAGCTTTGAGAGCAGAACTGCTCGGCCATTGGTAGTGCGGATTTTTGTACGGTTCCAAGTGGTTCTGTCTTAGCAATTTTTAATGTACAGGCATGTTTTTTCCATATTTTTAGACTAATAAAAGTTTTGTTTCCAAAGAATATATTTTCAAAAAGTAAAAATGCTATAGACTGTATGTATTGAGAAGACATGAGGATTATTAGTACAAGGTTAGTAAAATCTAATAATCAATTTGTGGATGAGACCTTTTAAAGAAAACGTAATTGGGGAAATGTCGTTTTTCAAATTGGGGATAGTTAGAAAGGTTCATATATTATTAAGCCAGAAATGTTATAGGCTCGATTCTGAATCTAAAATCAATGATTTAGCGATTACAGAGAAGCTTGGTCCAAAATTGTATGACATCTGATGCAGACTTTTATAGGCATGTTTAGAAATTGATTTGGAGCCGGTGGGAGTTAAGGGGGTCCGGGACACAAAAATCTTCAAATTTTCAATATTTTTTTTTATTGAATTAAAAATTTCTCTGCCGTTTTCTGCTTAAAATGATTTTTAAATTATGTTTCTATCTTAATTAGAACAGGAAATATTAATTTTTTTGTTTTGGTTTGTTTTCAAAATCTGCCTTTCAAGCTATGGTTGTCAAGGAAATGAGTTCTTGTGAAATTGCGTTTTTCTTCATGATAGCTTTTTTCACCATTTCTCATATTTAAATTCTTATAACTCGAGAACCGTTAAAGATACATGGTTGAAACTCGGAACATATCTTTTTCAATTATTTTACTTTACTTTTGAGCCAGCATATTTGAAAAAAAAATATTTACTTTTGAAAATATGATTTTTTTTTTAAGTTGCACCACTTTTTTTGTAATTTTTTCGTTAAATATTTTTAATTTTTTAAAAAATTAATATTTTTTTAAAATGCTGGCTCTAAATTAAAATATATATATTTCTGTTTATTTAAATGAAAAACAATTTAAATTCTACAAATAATATTTCGAGTTATAACGATTTTAAGTTATACCACTTTTTTCATAAATTTTAAATTTTAAATTTTTTTTAAAAGCTATGAGAAGTTTTATCATTTGATTTTGTTTACAAATGATATGGTTAACCATTACAAAAAAATTCAAAATTTTAACTCAATAAATAATTTTTTTTTGAAAATGTGTCCCGGACCCCCTTAAACCAGGAATATCATGAACTGTGGACGAGAATGTTAGCGTCGAGCAAACGGCCAAGCACTCTAAGAGCCAAGGCGAGTTACTCTAAGAAGATATTAACTCGCTTTAAGACTGTTCAAGTAAGATGAGATTGCTACATTTTTCTTTAGTAAGTAAGGAAGTCGTGACGAGCGAAGCGCATGTGTGAGTGCTGCTGTCTATTACTGTGAGAAGGTGCGATCAGGGGCGTAGCTACAAGTATTTATTGGAGGGGGGGATGGTGGCGGGGGGCAGAATTCTAAAATTTCCCAACTTGAAACAAACCGCTCTAATTGTCAATTCAAATTGTATGTGTAACATATGTACAATGATACCTATACGTAAAAAAAATCCTTTCCAAACAAAAATACTGAAACTAAAAACATAAAAACTAAACTGTATGATTGATTCTATGAAAACTCCATGAAAACTACTCTCATATGATAGTACAATATAGATCAGAGCTGCTGTAAGCATCTTTTGAAGATGCATATACTATATGCATCTTCAAAAGATGCTTACAGCACTTGTTTTCGTTACCACTAAAAAAGAAAAATAAAATCTTCCTTACTTTACCAAGACATTTTCTTGATTTATAAATTAAATTTAATTATTTAACCAAAAGTGGTGTCAACCGAATAACTGTAATTCCTGTAAAAGATGCTGGTCCCAAACGGGTTAAAATATTTTTTTTATTAGTAATATAAGATATTAAGTAAGACAGCCCAAAATATTTCAAGTTTTCTACTTGGAAAGTTTCAATTTGGAACAATCATTTCGCGAAATATAACCAAGTGTGGTGCTAGAGGAGCGCCCGGGAGGAAGGTATCATTCCCCCCTGTCAGGGTCTAAATTTAATTGTCGTCGGGGGAAATATTTTGACTTGGATTTAAAGTCTTCCGTCGGGTCAGGTAACCTAATTTTCTCTGTACATGATCCGCGTTGGGCCGAGCCAAGTGCTGGTTTGTTTTTAAAAATAAATCCAAGGTTTATATAAACTAGTCGTTGGAGACCACCGTAATACTTACCCATCATGGATATACATAATATAAAATATAAAATTAAAACATGCGATACATGCTAAGCATTGTATCATGTTACTTTTATTCATAATTCAATTTACCTGGACTCCCTTAAATATAATTAATATAAGGGAACATCCATTCGTTACTCTTGTGATATTTAGAGCAAATTTTCATATATAATTTCAATTATTTTATTACAAAATATAATTAAGATGAAAATTGATATAAACCAGCTAAATACCACTGTGTTCCACACACAAACATATACCTAATTTGTAACAAAAAGCATTTTACTTATGTATATATTAAATGACTCTTGTGACACTCTGGTCACAAGAGTAACAAAATTTTGATTGATTATTTAGACACGGGAAATGCTTCTTGTTACAAATTAGATATATTTTATACGAGTGGAACATAATTGTATTTAACTGGTTATATCAATTTTTGTTTTAATTATATTTTGTAATAAAATAATTCGAACAATTTGTAAAAATATGCTCTAATGGTCACAAGAGTAACAATGGACGTTCCCATAATCCCTTAGGCTAATATTACTTTTTGTTGCATTAAAATATCTCAATTTGTTGATTTTCTGTAAGCAAGTAAACACTATCGGTTTACAATGGAAGTCTATGGAAATTTGGCGAAATATTACAGGTACCGCCAATTTGGCATACATTTTGGCGACTAATTTTGGTCGCCAAATTTGGCGATATACCGCCAAGTTGGAGACAAACTTGGCGATATTTGGCGACAGAACAGGGTCTTCCCTATGATAACCCCCTTATAGGTATGAAGATGCATTAAATGCTTGAAATTTACGATAAACCATTATTGGCATTTAATCTTATAGTTTGGCGATAGTTTTTGGGTTGGCGGGATAATCGAGTAGTACCGAATTGCGTAAAAGAAACATCCTTATAACTCGAAAAATTATAATCATATTAACTAACAGTTTACTGCGTCAGATTAAGCGTCTCATTTCCAATTAAAATATATCTTTGAATTGAAATTTGAATGAAATACAGGGTCATGAAAAATCGAAGAGTGGCAAAAATAGGATTACAAATGTCTCGGCAACTAATTATCCGATCGAGTTCAATCATGATGCAAAATTTATGTTTTTTTATTGTCTTTTTATATTCACTCCTTCAAATAAACAATTTTGAAAATTTTTGTATACCTTTTATCAGAACGAATATTTCGAGAGTCCGAAACAAACAGTTCCGGATAATCGAGATTAATGATATTCAATAGCCTTCTTCCCATTATTACTTCCTAAGTACACACCGAATTTCAAGTCTCTATCTCAATTTGTTCAGGAGATAGAGCGATTACAGACACACACACCGACACACATACAGACGGACACCAATTTTTTTTTTTTTTTTCTAAAAATATGTTTTTCGGAATCTCCAGTGTCTGAAACGTGTAAATCCGTCAAAAATAATTTTCGATTTTTAAAACGATTACAAGACTTACCCTATACTACATATGATGGATAAGTAAAAACGATCACTGGGAAAGCTGGCAGCTGATTTTTTTTTTCTTTGCAAGTCGGGTTGGCTATAATTTTTCGAATTCAGACTGAGTTTTGATTCTTAGGCGGCAGTTTTGTTTAGCTTGATTTTTCAAAAAATATCCAGAATAATATTACAGTCCTACATCGGGTCAAGTACCCCAACTTAACATGAACGTGAACCCTACCAGCTGTTTGGGTTTGAGCTAACTCTTTCCGTTGCTGTTGGGTTCGGGTTAATTTATAAAAGGAAATCTAGACTGTTTGCTCTGAAAAATTATATATTTATCCCTCCAGCCTCGGACGACGTTTTCAGTGAGTTACTTTTTTTAAATTCAGATTGTTTGATTCCCACCACTTTTTGAAGTAGAAATAGCACAAGCCTGCAAAATTTGGGTTTTGTCATATTGCTTAGCTTTGGATAAATTGATTCTTACGTATTTTGTAGCGCTGAATCCGAAAATGGTATTCATTTTTTACCATCACATCAGGATTTTTTGCAAATTTTTTACTTTTTAACTTTGAAATTTACGATTTGCGAAAAATTCTGACGGGATCGTTAAAAATGAAGGTTATTTTGAGATTTAGTGCTAAAAAATATATAAAAATCCGTTATCAAAAGTTAAGAAACACAAACATTTCCTGTATCTTTCAGTATCAGATGTTCTCAATTTATTGACTTCTTACCATTCAAATTTACGATTTGCAAAAAATCCTGACGTGATGGTTAAAAAGGAAGGCCATTTTCGGATTCAGCGCTAAGAAATACATAAAAATCAATTCTCAAAAGTTAAACAACATAGCCATCGCAGGCTTGTATAGTCACTTTATTTAATTAAGGTTAGTTGGGGAAACTGGGCCATGATTTTACAATGTGAATCAAGAGCTTCTGACAATTCAGCTTCAAAAAGCTAATGTTCATTTGAATTAAAGTCTGAACTTCGGTAAATGTGTTCATTTAGGTTCCCTCTATCAGAGAGAAATACTCAAAATTACATTTTAATATTTAAAAATATAAAAAAATGTGTATTTCATCTTTCCTTCCTCATGGGTCCAGTTGCCCCATAAAAATGGGGTAAGTTGACCAGGAGGGTCTATGTTCCACACGCGTTTATATTTTTTCATATGGGATATCAGGTCCTGTTTGAAAAAGTGTGAACAACTTAAAAAAATTTAAACCAGGCAGATCATATAAATTATATATCAACTAAGCAGCGTTGTAAGGGAAACCTTTGCTGTCAATGTGTCTAAAAAAAAGCACTAAAACTGAAAATATTATATTTATTTATACCAAAAACATAAAATTAAGTAAGTACTTATGTACTTTAGTATAGGTAATAAGTATAAAAGTCACATGGGGTATTTTAAGTAAAAAAAATAGCAAGGTAAATCTATGAACAAACGGCTACGTAAGTACTTACATTCTTCATCTGTATCGTACAATTTCATGGTTTGGCTATCTCGCTTTCAGGGGCAAGGTACTTGTATTCGTAAAATATTGAAATAATTTAATGACACAGTATTTATAAGAGAATATATTTGTAAACAAGTAAAAGTATATTTTCGCGTACTTAATAAAGGTGAAATTTTCATTATAAAATTCTGGTGCCAATGTGTCAATTAGGGATTAAAATTATGTGATTCCATAAAGGCATCACCGCCTCTTAAGGGGTCAAAAAATTTGGTTTGATACTACCCAATATGCGTTTTTTGAATTTTATTAAGTAATTTTAATAAGGTATTCTATAATTTTCTTTATTGTGAGCAAAAAGCAATGGAGAAATTTATTTCCCGTAGTAAGAGAAACTCAAAGAAATTATTTATAACTATTGGGGTAACTGCATCCAGCATGGTCCAGTTACCCCATTCTTGAAAATTTTATGGGGTAACTAGGACACCGGGCTTACATTTGAAACATGAAGTAAATATGTATAGATATTTAATAATGTTAATGTAGTTATATGCTTAATCTTTAAAAAAAAAGATTGTTTAATAAAAGTACTTACAGTATTTTAATAAAAAGGGGAGGAAGTTCAACCACATTGACGTTGTTTTTTAAAAAAAGAAACGTAAAATTTTGACGACCTATCACAGCAAAGTGAGAGTTATGATTGAGTTGACACACGTTGTTTTAGGAAGTAGAGATTATGGTACATTGTTCACAAAAGCTAAAACTTAAAAAACATCAACAGTTTTTTATAAAATAGCCTATGGCCCAGTTACCTCGTGAATCCAGTTACCCCAACTAACCTTACAGATTAAATAATGCGAGAATAAGCCGAATTATACGCTTTTTTAAAAAGTGGTGGGATACAAGTAATCTTAATTTTAAAAAAGTAGCCTACTGGAACGTGAAAATAGTGTGTTTCCCGCGGCTGGAGGGTTAAATAGGAATGAGTCTCTTTACATGTTTATTTTCTACATAAAAGATAGAATTGATATTAGAGATCTGATTGTAGACTATTTTTTCGTAATTGTATTAAATTATAGTCCTCTTCTTATGTTCCGAATCCGGTTTGGGCAAGCGGTTCGGTATTGCAAGTTTAGAATAAACATTTCGATTTTTAAAAACAGATTTATAAAAATAAAAACTTATTAAAGACTTTAATGTAGTTCTAAATCTTTTTCAAACATAAGTATTGATTATAATTAACAGTTTGATTAAAAATATTATTTGTAAAACTAATATTACCTTTAGGGGAATGCATAGATAAAACTAAACAAAAACATACGAAAAGTTTGAAATACTGTAAAAGCACTTATTTTTGCGAGTCGTAATTTTCGCGAAAATGAAGATATCGGTTATTTCGCGAGCTGAAAATTTCGCGAGTTTTATATAAACAGAACCGAAAGTTGAAAAATTCCGAATCTACCTAAATAGAACTTTTATTATTTCATAAGGCATTTTAAGAAACTCCCTTTTGTCCTGACACAATGATTCCATACATCGAGAATATTCTTGTACCTTATTACGGCAAACATGGGGAGCTTGTCGGGCTAGTTCCAGAACAACCTGGTATAGTGTTCGACGTTTTTAAGGCACAGCAAGATCTTCTTTTTCTGGATGAGAAGAGGAATATTATTCTAGAATTTGTACCCGCTTCCTGCACAAGAGAGCTCTAACCTTTAGACTTAACTGTAAACGGTGAGTTCAAGCGTTTTCTGAAGAATGAGTTTATTGAGTGGTATTCTAATGAGCTTAAATTTCCAGAGGAAAAATAATTTGTGGACCTGTGAACATCATGACTAAAACCGATTCACGCTTCTTGGTGTGTGCGCACATTTAACGGTGTTGAAGACAAACATGAGATAATTTTGAGTGGCTTCAAAGAAACTGGTATAAATATTGTAAGTGAATGAGCTGCATTTTATTAGTTGTATTATTGTTTTTATTCAAGAAATAGTTGTATAGTATTCAAGAAGTAGTTGTATGTATTCAAGAAATTTTTGTACTTATTTCGTGTTTAAATAACAGTAATCATTAAATTTTGGATAAGTGACAAATTTCCGATTTTTTATTGTTATTTGAGGCCGAAAACAAATATTTCGCGAGGCTTAAATTTTTGCGATTACAACGGGCACGCGAAACTCGCGAAAATAAGTGCTTTTACAGTAAATAAATATATAAATGGCAAAAATGATATATGAAAAAATTTTAATTAATGCTGCACCTCTTTTGTTAAGAAAATGCGCAAATTTTTTTTATATCGTAAAATATTTACTTTTACTTATCCAAACTGCTTTTTAGAATGTATATAGGTATATATTTTAAAGTAATGGAAATATATAAACGCTTGCTTTGCTATTAACAATAAACTTTTATTCACGTCATCTTGAAACATTGTGATTCATAATGTTTTATAGAACCTACAAATTAAAAAAAAACTACATTAAAATCTGAACATTTAAAAGAAAATTTTCGATTCGTTGCTGGAGCACATTCAAAACAGCTAATAAGACGCGTGCAGTCCGTTCGGAGATGAATTCAGGTGATGGCTCTGGAGGAAATTAACCACCGGAGCATCAAACTGTCCACTCCAGAAGATTTGAGATTTTGCGTTTCCTAATGGTTAAAAAGCGTATATACCCCGGAACTCTATAACTACCTTTTACCTCCCCCCTTCCGTAGAAAAATGTCCGAATTAGACAGCCTTACTTTAAAGGGTCTCAGGACTCTTAAAGCTTCAAAATTTTCGAAATTTTAATTTTTTAGATGTTAAACTTCTATCTTTTCTGAACATTTTGCTATGAATGTTTCCTTGAAATTCGTATTAGAACAGAAGTTATGGCTATTAGAATTATACCCGCTCAATAGCTAAAGTGGCGTTTCCGAAACTTTGAAGTCATTTTTCTCCAAACGTTTTTGGGCATAACGCGCACGAAATCTCAAAAATGTCTGAATATTTTTTCACGAAATTTTCAAAACATGTTTCATGTTAGTCTGTGTAAACGGAATCTAAAATTCCATTTTTATTGTTCAAAAAAATATTTTTTTAGCTGATTATACTGTTGAAAATTTCTAAATTTTGTGTTAGGTATATACAACTTTGAATTAGGTAAATGCAACTTTGTATAAAAAATATAAAAATGCTTTTAATACAAATTTATTTAGGTTCAGGGGAATTATTACAATTTGAAGTATAATTAGGTACAAAAAAATTCGTTCTAGTTGCAAAGTTTATTTTGTAATCGTGCGCGTAATTTGTTATACCCATTTTCTGCTCGATAAATGTCCGACAGTTTGGAGCGCCCTATAAATACTAATTCTATGTCTTGCAATTTTTTAAATATATGAAATGTAGGAACACACTTATATCTTTTAATGTCAATAAAAAATCATATTTATCAATTATCATTAAAAATCATTTTAAATCACATATACATTTGAGGACGTGAGATTCAAAACTCGCCTTATCCAAAAAATCAAATTTTGGGAAATAGCGAAAAACCTGTAACTGCGACCCCGTGCATCGAATACCTCCAATTTTTTGTATACTTATAGCTAGTTGCTCTGTGATATCATTGTGTTAAGTTGAAAAATCTACTTTAATTCATTTAATTAATTAATTGAAAAAAGTTTCGGATAAGAAGAGTTTTGTTGCCAACCAATGGATAAAAAGAGTTTTGTTGCAAATCGTCTATTTTACTTGCTGAAAGAAATTAATAGTTTCTATTTTTGGTCATCGGATGATACTATTTTGGATTAAAAAATAAACCTTACGAGAGCTATAAGTATGATTAAAATTTAATATTACGTTTTATTATAAAAAAAGCAAATTTATCAATAATCAAATAAAACTTATCATAAATAGCTTGTGATTAAAATAACTTTTTTTTTAAAGAATGTAATATAATATAATCTATATAACATATAATATTATACATATACACCATCTCCTTCTGTTCTGGTTCCTTAGAAATAATATTTTTATAGAAAGTAAGCAACTCTATTTCTGACCAGTTTTCATCAAAATGTTTTTTTAACAATCCGTGGACATCCTTAAGTTTCTCTGCTTCACGGGAGATACACCATCTCCTTCTGTTCTGGTTCCTTAGAAATAATATTTTTATAGAAAGTAAGCAACTCTATTTCTGACCAGTTTTTATCAAAATGTTTTTTCAACAATCCGTGGACATCCTTAAGTTTCTCTGCTTGACGGGGACTCGCTCCCCCTTCTTTTTAAAAAGAAAGTCCAGTTTTTAGATGGCTCCAGCATAACTTTTACACTCTGAATTTTGATATTACAAGAATCTTCCGAAATACACTTCCACAAATTTGAAGATGCTCATGGTTCTTAGTCTTTATATAGTACCTTATGGTAATGCATTTGAAAGCGCACTAAGATGCACATAAAATTTTCCAAGGTGAAAATTTTACTTTTCTGGATGTTTCATGAAAGGAAAGAAACCTGGACGGTTTCTTGAAGATGTTTGAGATATGAACTTCAAAATAAAATTATCTTATGCAGTTTTGTCTTTGCTTGAAAAAAAAGCTTGGTGGAAGCGTTATACATCTTACATTGAGAGAGTTGAATACTCCAGGTTCTCTTTCTGGTGAGTGCACTTTGAGAGGACCGGAAATGCCTTAGGTTTATGCCTGAGAATAAAGATTAAATCTTTTAACACCTTCTGACAGTAAGAAATATAGGTAGCGATTCTCCATTTTGAACTTACATTTTAATCTTCTTTTGCGTGTATTCTTTACTAGTCCATGTGTTTGTATTTCTTTTTCTCTTCCTCCCCCTTCCCCCACAATATGCAAGAGTATATTCGCTGTCCGTTAAACAGAAGACATGCTGTAAAACTTGTTTAATTAGTTTGTATGAATAGAACAGGTAAAAACTTTAAACTAAAATAGCAACATGTTGCAGAGAAATGAAGAAAAATTACTGTGATAGTAGCTGATAAGCTAGTCGTCCGTTGGTCTTACGCTTACTAGATATTAAATGTTGAAAATGGTCTTTTTATTTCTTTTTTCCGCTTTTAAGAGTCTTGTGACCCCTTAAATGATTGTGCAGTCATCTCTTCGGTCAGTCTGTATTTCAAAGCAAATGGCGAATTGTTTTTTTGGAAACCATTTCACAGAATGCTGTAGATCTGAAAATACGTGAGCATCTGTATCTAATATTCTTCCTCGGAGTTATCTTTTGAGAAAAACAGCTTTCAGAAACAGCAAACAGAAACAATTCATTTAATGAAAAAAGCTTACAAATACGAACGAGGATTTTTAGGCCAAGGATTTTTTGATAGCTCCAACGAAGGAACTTTGTTACGCATGTTATTTCATTTATGTGGGGTACAGTGAAGCAACTTTCACAAAATGCTTCGAAAAATAGTCTGAAGTGTAGGATCACGGCATATCATCTAAAGGAAGGTACTTTGCATCACAAAGGCGGCTTTAAATTATTGTTATATATGGTTCATTTTTTATGTACACAATGTTCTGTTATGGCGAATTGAGGTAAACACGGCATAGACGATAACTGAATTACAATCAGATCACGACATCAGATAATAACATCATATCACGAAGTGTACACGAAATGAAATCTGTACACAAATTTACATCTGTAAAAAAAAATCGCGATATGCTTTATATATATATAAAAGAAAATCTGAGAATAGTATTACTTAATAATTTAAGTGAATTTATGTATAATACTCTCAGCGGACGGGTTTAACAATTACATTTTATTAAATCATAGTTTTTCCCCCAAATAATTAAAAGAATGATTGATGTCGCAATTATCAAAGAGCATTTTTCAAAGTGATTTATGTATCAAATGTTTGAACATTATTTCTAAAACGAGTCCGCATATATTTAACCCCTTGAGGACGGGCGACCGGTATTCGTGCCGTGTATGATGCTCAGATTCGGGGATTATTCTCACCGGTAAATTTTTATTGTAAATTTTGCTTTATTTAATCCGAGCATTTTCCCGATTAAATTAGGCAAAAATTTCTGTTTTAAAAAACCGGTGATTAAAGTTTAAAAATTCTGTAAAAGACGCTCGTCCCGAAGGGGTTAAGGGAAATTTTAAAAGGTGCAATCACATGAATTTATAAATATAAAAAAAATAATTGAATCTCTTCCTGTTTCTCTCAAGAATAAATAAATAAATAGAACGAAGGAAAACAAATATAGTGATCCCTTAACACATTCACGGATTTAACATTCACGAGTTTTGATTATTCGCGAAATAAAAAATGAAGAACATTTCAACATTCTCGAATTTTGTTTCATAAAGAATTTTTTTACAAAGTAAACTCGCTCTGTTTTATCAATAACAAAAAACTATTTGACACTGGACAGTTGCACTGTACGCTATAGCCTAAGTTCCAAGAACTTCAACCCTTGTATTGAGGTAAGATATAGATCAGTAATTCCAATAAATCCGAAACTTTAATTGATGCTAAAACTTAAAATTTTCTAAAATTCAAATTTTTTATTGCAACTGAAAATTTTTCTGAAAAAAATTGTATGGGAAATTTTAAAACTTCAACAACAACTTGTTGAGAAAGCAATACAATGCGATCCTTGACACGTGAGGAGTCTCAAATTTAAAAGAAAAATCAAGATTGCCGCTTTTCCTCACATGAAAATTCATAAACAAGAGATCGGTTCATACCCTCATAGCATGCATGGTCACGGTGACGTCGTTGTGACGTCACTGTAAGTCACTGTGGTCACGTCACATCTGTGACCAAAATGCCACCTCTCAGTGATGTCACATTGTGACTGAGATGTGAACTTCTTAGAAAACTTTAAAAAATTACGAAAATTCTTCAAAACATGTTATTTACTGTAAAATTATGTTTTTCTGGCAATTAAAAAAAAATTGTGAGGTCACTGTTATGTAACGTACGTCACGTCACATATGTGACAAAAAAACACCATATTGTAAGTCACAGTGTGACAAAAATATGAACTTCAAAAATCTTTGAAAATGAAGAGAAATATTTTAAACAGTCACGAGTTACATGGCATAAGGAAAAAAATATATTAGTGGATAGCAAATGGTAAATTCTGTCACTAAAGGGGAGGGGGGGGGGGGCATAATAAATAAAGTGCACGATACAAGCATTAATAAACTAAATTTTCAGGCTATATTTTATCAATTTGATATCTAAGATAGTGAATGTATATTTTTTCATGATTTCAATTTTATCTAGCATTTGGATAATATATTTAGAATTAGTAATATTAAATTTATACACTTTACATATTTAGTTTGCTGGGAGGAAATTTATTTATTTATTTATTTTTACCGACCAGGATTATTCTAAACACTTCTGTGGTTTCAAAATAAAAAATTTCTATTACAGTTAAATCTGCACCTTTTAATGAGCACGTAGAAAGAGTCTTCAGAGTTTAGTCATCTATGCATTTCTTGCTTTAGAATATTTTTATAATTTGTATTCAAGTCATAAATTCTACTTCTTTCAAACTTTTTAAATAAAATTAGCATTTTCCGAAAATACAAGAAATATACAAAATTTGTGCAAAACAAACTTTACTTAAAAAAAAAAGAAAAAGAAAGGGGGGGGGGGGCTCGTTATTACCATTAAATTTATTTTTTCACCTTTTGAAAATTTAAACAATGGTATATCTAATAAACTCTAATTATGAATATTATTATTATAATTATTTAGAAAAAAGGAATTTTAAAATACATTTTAACTTGAATTATTTGGTACGGATAAAAAGAAAAGCTTAAATACATTGGACATTTCTTCAAATACAAAATTTTAATTAACCATACTTTTAGAAAATTACTGCGCATTCAAGTTTCATATCTCTTGCATGCAAAAACAAATAATCTGTACCAGACCATCTGCTTGAAAATCGTCTGCCCACAAAAAAATAAACATGAGAAGACGCGGGAAATAAATAGTTCACTGTTTTTAGAACATCACCTTCACCACGTCTACAACACTTTAAGATAAGGAAATGACCATTTTAGGATACACGGATATTAATAGAACGTATATGTAAGTTTTATTTAATTTAAATATTTTATTCCTGATTTGTACATATGAGTTAAATAGTTTTATGTTATATTTGTAAGAGACTGATCTTTAACTGTCACTAGCGATATTTTCAAATTCGATAACTGTAACGAAAAATATCTTAATCTGCCATCGCTTGAAAAAAAAAAAAAAAAAAAAAAAAACTGCGCAGAGACTGTGCATGCCTACATTCATACTGGAATTAATATAAACATTAATTTACTCTTACTTGAGATTGAAAATGTATGGAACGACAATGATTTGGAATTATTTTATCGGATTCTTACTATTTTTTGATTACTAACACTTGTAGTTATTATTATTTTAGGGTTAAATATGATGTTCGATTATCATGAGATTACGAAACTGTTTCAGATTAGAAATTAACATTATACTGGGAAACTGTATTTTTACATATTACAGTAGTGAAACATTTGAAAGAATTTTCTTTTAGTGCTAATAATATTTTAAATTATCTTTCAAAATCCTAAATCTTCAGACCAATGTTTTCAGATTTAACATTTGCCGAAATTATGAAATAATAGGAATTCCTTATACCATATGGAAATATTTTTGAGATATTGTTAAATCTAATAATGCATTTAATTTATCTATTGAGTTTGCTGTTGTTTAATAGTACAATTATAAATACTAATTATTATTTTTAGTGTTTTTCAAATTGGTATATTTATTTTTTTTAATTGTATGTAAGCATTTTTTCTGTTTGTGATTTTAATCAAACATTTAGTTATAGACATTCTGAATCGGTTATTAAATTTTCTTCTATTGTAAATTAATTTTACTACGTTTATGATACGCGTAATTATTGGCACTAAAAAGTAAAATATGATATTTAAGCTTTGAAGCAAAGTGTTTTTCATGCCTGATGGGAAGTTATAGATTAAACTGCTTAGTATATATTTTGAAAAGTTCATATAATACAGGATACATAATATAGGACACAAGTTGAAAAGTGCTTATGACTTCGGTTTGTCTCTCCGTCTGTCCGTCTAGCAGTCTGTCCGCACTCTAACTCTCGAAAATATACTCGGATTGCCCTGAAATTTTTGGATGTTATTGACGTTTACCATAGCACGGTACCTATTTGTAATGAAGTTTGTAGCATGCTTTGTTCATTTACAGGGATAGCCAAAATTTTTCCGTTACATTACAGCCTATGGGAAAAAATCGTTTCAAATGATTTTTTTATGATTTTACGCACGCTTTCAAACAGAATAAAATTTATATGCATTTATGAAGTGCACTAAAATATGTATTCAGTTGACTATGCGATGCAAAAAATAGTTATTGTTCATTTACAGGGCTAAAAAAGGAATTCAAATACATAATGTTATAGGGGTGGAGGGAATTGTTCGCGGCATACTTTAATTATGTTAATCTATTTCATATATAATGAAATTGATATATGTCGCTGAGGTTTACATACTATAAATTATTTCATGTATAATCAGAATAATACGTATATAGCATTTACAGGGACACACAAAATATTTCAGATACTATATTGTATCCGAAGTACTGTTCATTAGCGATGATTGCTGGAAATGTATTTTTAATTATGATATGCGCTTTTATGATTCACTATATTTATGCATAGTATATGGTGTATATAAATGCTATAATTCCTATACAAGGTTACACAAAAGTATTCGTAAGGATTACTGGGTATGGGCGCAAATTGCTTAAAGGTTGTTTTTAAATGAGATATGCTTTTTTTGCTGAACTGCATTTAATTTACCAAGAAATGTTTGTAGAATATAGATAAAATGATATACAGGGTCACGTAAAGAATTGGATACATGGCCGTCTATAAATTATAATTTCTGGAAATGTGATTTCAGCAGTTTTAAGAGTGTCTTAGTTTGAATTAAATTTTAACTAAATAGTGGCGTGTAATAAAGATTCTGGGTAAACTACAGGGTTGTACAAAAGTATTCAAGTATGTTTCCATACATTAGTATAAATTGCTGAAAAAGAATTTCAACCTGTTAGGCGTTTTCTTGCTAAACTAGATTTCCCCATTATATAATATATATACACTTAAAAAAATGGGAAGTCAAAATTGAGTAAAAAGTACTCAATTTTAAATGCGTCACATACTCAAAATAGCTCCGATCCAAATGTACGCAAAGTTGAGAAACACATGTACTCATTTTTTATTCATTGGTTGTGATCAAATATAAATCGTTGTGTACTGCCCCCCCCCCCCAAAAAAAAAAAAGAAAAACCTAAAATTTAAAGTAAAAATGTACTGACATTTATTTCCCGTTCAAAGTTCTTAACAAGAAATGTTTAATTGATTATTTATTAAGAAAAATAGCAAAATTCTTAACAAGATACTCAAATCGAATATTTTTATGACAAGAGCATTATTTCCAAGCACTTTTAAATTATTTTTAAAATGCTGTGCATAATTTAATATTTACATTAATAAACATCATTTATGCCGCCATAAATGAACTGAACCATTACAGGGTACAAAACTATTCGTTTGTTTGGGTTTGATAACATGTGATGTTTCAAAATAGAGAAAGCATGGGTTCATTTTTTATCAAAAATATTCAATTCGATATGAGTACTTTGGTTTACTTATTTTTGAGTACTTCATTTTTCTCAGTGTATCAACCTACAGATCAAATACAGGGCTGTTCAAAAGAATTGGAAAACATATTTGGCTATGGACGGTAACTGCTGAAATCAATTTTTCAAATGTTTTATGAATTTTCTAAAATGTTTACTTAGTTATCTTATTTACGTCATTTCCCTAAATTACGATGTCTTGTTAAAGCATTCTGAAAGTGTTGGAAAGTATTTTATAATCTATGATTAACGCATGATTTTTCTTACTCGTTTTTTTTTCTATTTCCCAGATCAGTCTTTTCCTATAAAACATACCAAATCTATTTAGCTCATATTCATAAAATACAATATACACTGGAATAAAAAATTTAAATAAATATCGCTTATCATGCCGCTCTATAAATAATAGTTGTATTAATATCCGTTAGTCTCCATGTTCGTATTTAATAAAGCAATGACAAATCACAACAAATTAAAAAAATTACACACTCTAAATATCAAGCTTGAACTCAATATCAAGCATAGAACTTAATATCAATCATAGAACTGAATAAAAAAATATGTCAGTTGATAAGCATTGTTTTTTAAGTGGAAAAATTTTAAATGTTTTAGAAGAATAAGACTCCAAAATAGCGATATTTTGCTAAAAAGTACGGTAAAAAGATAAGATTTTATATTTACAGCAAAAGGTTATTTCAAAATTCATCGCTGTATTAATACTTAGAAAATTTTCCAGAGAGAATCCTTCGCCTTATATACAATATTTCAAATGAAAATCAAATATCAAATTAATTGCTTAAAAGGCGCAAAGGCCAACATAGTGAAAAAGATTCCATGCCGGGACTCGAACCCGGGACATCAGTATAGCACACTGACATTCTACCGACTAAACCACATGGAACGACGCCCAGTCTGTAAAATTTCCCACTATTACAGGTTGGCAAGGCTACAAACGCAGCACAAGATGGAATATTTATCGTGAGCCACCGACATGGGGTAAACACGAAACTTAATTAAATCCAGCATCGATTGAAACTATATTAATAATTGGAAAATTTTCCAGGGAGAAACATTCGCCTTGCATACAACATTTCTAATTAAAATTGCATTTTAAGCAATTAATTTGAAATTTGATTTTCATTTGAAATATTGTATGCAAGGCGAATGGTTCTCTCTGGAAAAATTTCCAAGTATTAATATAATTTCAATCCATGCTGGATTTAATTAAGTTTCGTGTTTGCATCATATTGGTGGCTCACGCTAAATATTCCATCTTGTGCTGAGTTTGTAGCCTCGCCATCATGAAATAGTGAGAAATTTTCCAGCCTGGGTATCGTTCCATGTGATTTAGTCGGTAGAATGTCAGTGCGCTGTACTAATGGCCCGGGTTCGAGTCCCAGCATGGAATCTTTTTCACTATTTGCGTCTTT
This sequence comes from Maratus speciosus, assembly GCA_963932465.1. Classification (NCBI taxonomy): domain Eukaryota; kingdom Metazoa; phylum Arthropoda; class Arachnida; order Araneae; family Salticidae; genus Maratus; species Maratus speciosus. Next base: position 416,281,418 of record OZ010790.1, on the reverse strand, counting down.
TAAGCAATTAATTTGAAATCACAGTGTTTATGACAAGTTCGTCACAAATGACACATATTTCACAAATTGGTCACAGTGTGACTTCAAAGCATTGTCGCTTTCGTCACAGGTTTGTCACAAAGTTAATGCCAAAATAGTCACAAATGACACTTTTTTCACAAATTTGTCACACCGTGACTTCACAGAGTGGTCACAATGTGACGTCACAAACGACCTCTAAAACGGCCATAACGACCTCGCATTCTAGTCACTGTGACGTCACATCGACGTCACGTGACGTCACATCGACGGTCACAAAATCACAGTGTGACTTCACAACGACGTCGCCGTGACGTCACCATGCCTTACGGGTACAAACAATAGTATATCAATAATTTTTTCAGCCATCAACTAGCAACTAAACTTTGTACAATATGTTTATAATTATTTAAATTTATTTACAGCATGTATTTTTTAATACTTAATAAATATACTTTTACGTTCCAATTACTTTTTCCATTAAAACAAAATCTTAAAACCTAACCCCCTTTTATGCATAGGAAGATAGTCTCAACATTCGCGATTTTGACATTCGCGGAGGTTTTCGCGAAACCCTAGCGAATTTTAAGGGATTACTGTATAGAAAATTCAAATCGATCTCGTTATCCCTTTCTCCCTCGAATATATATATATATATATATTATATATATATTACGCTATCGTACGTGCCACAGAAATCGCGATTATCTGTTAATTGTTTAATGGCAACACCCGAATGAAACGCATCTCATTGGTTATTGTGTGAAGTCCTTTGGCAAGATTTAGGCCGGGCAAATCGTGTTTATTTACGTTTCGCTCTTTCGCTAATATTATGAAGCTTCAAAATAGCATTAGAAATGCCTATAAAAGAGCTCGGCGAATGCTTGAAAGTGAAGAAGAAGCCGAATTAAGAAGAAAAAATCAAAATAGATTGGATCGAGAACGCCGTCAAACACAGAGTATAAGCAATCTCCAAAATAGGCTTAATAACCGTCGCAGGCACGAGCACATTGCTTCTGAAATCCAAATTACTGATTTAAACGTTCCGGAGCATAACTGTGTGACCTTGAATGAAACGTGCAATTTCTACCAAGCACTGTATTGGAAATGCGAATTAAACAGCATCAAGAAGTTTACAAAATGTTGTCATGACTGTAAAGTAATTTTGTCTCCCTTAATCAGAAACTCCCGATTTGATAAAAGATTTGTTATGTCAAAATTAACTGGAAGCCAAAAACTATAGGGAGCATATCCGGCAGAACTCCGTAAGAACTTCCCTGACCTTTTCATTCTTTAAAAGTAAGTGCAATAATTTTCCCTGACCGTTTCATTTTTTAAACGCAACTGTTACACTTTTGAAATTTTAGCTCTTACTATTTAATTTGTAAAAAAGTTTTTAGTATAAATAAATATTATTCAGTCTTTTTTTATGAAGTCCATTCCACTGTTATATTTTTCAGTGACAGTCTGCCCGGGCAGGTCAGTTATTATGTAAATAAAAATTAAAAAATCTGTATTTTTTTTTATATTACAGCCCTCTTTTCTTTGTGGTCCTCGACAACCGCGTTGTTTAGACTAATAGTAATGCAGGTTGTGAGATTTACACACAAAATATACTTATTTCACACCTATGCTTAGACACTACAAAACAAGAAAGCTCACAAAAGGAAAAAAATTGGCTACAAAAAGAAAACGGCACATTCTCTCTATTGCAATTTTATTTGTCTATTGCTTGAGGCTTATACAAAACTATTGTCATATATGGTTCATTTTTGATGTACACAATATTCTGTTATGGCGGATTGAGGTAAAAATATCTATTTTTTAATATGATCAGATAGTTGCCCTACCCCCCCCCCCCCACCCCACCCTGCCTTCCCTAAATGATAGCTCGACTTTCGACTATGATTCAAATCCAGAATGTAAGTATTTTATGATTTTCTTTTGAAACAGCAAAACAGTTCAGAGACCCATTTTCTGAAATTCTGCAGTCTCTTTTTCTTCGGCTTCTGCGAAAGAATGTAATATGAAATCAGACTAAATAAAACAAAAGAAAGGTTGAAACATTTCAATAAATTAAATATTAATTATTAGGTGCAAGACTAGCAAGTATGGAGCTGTTGTCTAGCCTAGTGCATCGGCTCTCCAAATATTTTACTTTAATTCAAGATGTCTACGGTAAATACCCATTGGACATACATTTGGCAATATCCTATATTAAAATACGAGCAAATCGTGTGTGTGTGTATGCAAATTTTATCTTAAAAATCACTATAACGATTTTGACTAAATTTTGTATCCTACCGTTTTTGGGTACGAGAATACCATTGGGCTAGCTCGAGAAAATTCGACTGGTGGGTCATTTGGGGGTCACTACGGGTCAATGCATTTCGATGGGAACAAAGGTTCAAACAGTCATTAAGTTTTTGAACAGTTAGCAGTAAACGAAGTCGCAAAGTTGGCAACAGTTCGCCAAATTTGGTGTGATTTGGCGGAAAAATCAACTTTCAAGATTACCAATACAATGCTTACCGCCAAATGAAAGACTATCGCCAAATTTAAAGATATTTGAAGAAAATTTGGTTTTTAGAAGCTAAACGATTTTTTTAGAAATTCCTAATAAGAGCTGATATACATGATTCAAACAATCAGAGTTCCCAGAACGTTCTCGAAAGCAGAATACAATCAATCAGGGTATATAGAACTTTTTCAACACATGCTTGGCGCGAAATGAATGAATGTCGCCCAATGTGGCGAAATTTTGCGAAAGAATTGGCTTTCAAAATCTGAAGGAATTTTCTGGGCTATTATAAAATAAAATACTTTATACACTATATGGCCAAATGTGATCGATCACTTGCGATTTTAGACGTTTTGTTAAATATCTAGAAAAATACATGATGAATGAACCTGAAACTGCAGGTGTGTAAACAGTATAGTATAGGTCATATATTTCCGCGAAGATTTTTCCCCGAAACCCCATAGGAGACCGTCAACATATTGAAAAAGAACAAATATCTTTTGGATAACCCTGTAAAAACTAATGTAGCAAAAGCGTTCAAACTCGAGATTATTAATAAGTGTCCTATTGTAATATACTGTGTTCATTTTTATGAGGATAGCATAATACTCGTAGAGAAATTAAGATTTTTATAAAAACAGTCCGAAATTTCGCCAAGTGTTTTGCTTATAATTTGCAGAGTCCTTAATATAAGAAAAAGTTCTTTTCAGAAAATATGACGAACAACATTGTACACAACACTCTGCAATAAAAATTAAAAAATAATAAAAATTGGTTGAAAAATGAGCAGGTTTACTAAAAAATGTTTCACTGCACATACGCGAATGTAATCAAAATATAATGTGCATAATGTGTTAGCTAAATGTATAGAGCAACTTTTATGAAAGTCTCAAAAACATAGTTTGAAAAGTCTGATAATAATCGTTTATAGAATAGGCTCAAAATCCTTTGTTCCCAAAATGAAGCAAAAAGATGAGGGGTTGTATCCATATATCCATTAATTAGTGCCAATGTAGCATGCACAATATTGCACGTACTACTGTATTTGGATACAGCCCCTCATCTTTTTGCTTCCGTTTAGGAATAACGGATTTTGAGCTTATTCTATAAACGATTATTATCAGACTTTTCAAACTATGTTTTTGAGACATTCACAAAAGTTGCTCTATACATTTAGCTAATACATTATGCAAATTACATTTTGATTACGTTCGCGCATGCGCCGTGAAATATTTTTTAGTAAACCTGCTCATTTTTCATCCAATTTTTATTTTTTTTTTTTTTTTTTATTCTGATTGCAGAGTGTTGCGTACAATGTTGTTCGTCATATTTTCTGAAAAGAACTTTTTTTTATATTAATAACTCTGCAAATTATAAGCAAAAAAAATACGAAACAAATCGGATGTTTCTATCAAGAGTTATCGCATTACGTACGTACGTACGTACATATACATACATACATAAATACATACAGAACCGGCGGGCACATTAGCTCTCAGGCTTTGATAGCCTGTGAGCTAAAAACTTGGCGTAATTTGGGACTGTTTTTATAAAAAACTTAATTTCTCTACGAGTATACATGCTATCCTCATAAAAATGAATACAGTATATTACAATAAGCCACTTATTAATAATCTCGAGTTTGAACGCTTTTGGTACATTATCCAAAGGGTTATCCAAAAGTTATTAGTTCTTTTTCAATTTGTTGACGGTCCCCTGTGGGGTTTCGGGAAAAAATCTTCGCGGAAATAGATGACCTATACTATACTGTTTACACACCTGCAGTTTCAGGTTAATTCCTCATGCATTTTTCTAGATATTTAACAAAACGTCTAAAATCGCAAGTGATCGGTCACCTTTGGTCATATAGTACAGCAAGAATATAGCGATAACTTATGATTATATCGAGTTGAACACAATGGTCCAATTTAATCATAAAACGACATCCAATCTCATCACATATATTACGGCATATTACGCGTTCCGTCATATAACGGGCACCTAGAATTCAGGCCATATTTTCATGTTGCTGGATATTTTAACTATAGAAAGTTCACTTCCTTGTTTGCTAAGAAACCTTCATTATTTTAATAGTATGCAACTATAAAAAAGACCATTAAAAAATGTAATAATTAATACGAATATAACGAGAAAAATGAGCTTTTGTTGCTCATAAAACAGCATGTTTAACCCTTTATGTACTGAATTATGAATTCATGAAACTTTTATCTTCTAAAGCATCTTTCGAGAATTGTTTAAGCTATATTAGAAGGTTTACGTAATCATTTAATAAATTTGAATTTGTAAGGAATTTGTGCAATATTTATAACCCTACTCAAATCTTTTATTTTAAATACTTTTCTTAGTATTTCGTAGAATTGGGAAAGGTACAAATATAATGTTCTTACAATAGAAATATAGAAATACTTCCGGATTGAAAAATACCCCCCCCCCCCCCCCAACGTCAAGAAAGCTGAAACGATGCAAATGCAAAAGAAATCATCCTTTTAATTTTTGTTTTGTGTAATCCATAATGCTTTTGAAACAAGATAAAGTAATGTATCTATAACTCATTCTAAAGGGTTAATAACAATGAACCAAAATTTTTTCTCCTATTTTATTCATTTTTCATTTATATGTTCGATACGTAACGTGCATCTGTAAGTCTATGTCTGTTTTCTTGTATCAAAAGTATGTTTTATAGGCCGGAATATAAGGTAAATAAATATACAGGATGTTGTATTAACTTTTCAGCTTCCAACATAGGATCTATCGAAAAAATGAACAGATTTTCAATTATTTTAGTTATTTAGCCTCTAAATAAGACAAACATGTGTAATTTGAATGAGGTTATATATATATATATATATAATACAACATAGCAGTATACAACATAGCAGTAGTGTGCATGGTAGACTGAGTCAGCAGTTCCTTGACAGTTTCCATGCACAAGATATTTATTGACGACAAATCCTGAAAAGATATCAGTATTTACATCTTAAAAGCCATGGTAGAAACGTAAACACAAATCTCACGCAACGTCGAAACAGGCCTGTAGCTATACCAAGGTTCCAGGACGGGCCAATATTTATCTACGGGAGGCAAACTTTTTATTTATTTACTTATTTATTTAATGTTTGCAAATCTTTGAAACTTATACATTACAAAATTTGTACAGTTGTTTTTAGTCTTTTCAAGGCAAGAATTAAATTTCTTAGGTTTCTATGAAAACACAATATTTTTCTACGGGAGACAATCTTTTTATTTATTTACATTCATTCAGGGTAACTTTGATTCGCATTTTCTCTATTTTCATATGCCACACTCTTATTTTAAGAATATTGTTGCAACTGGGGGCATAAAAGAGAAGAAATGATCCTAAACTATTGTATGACTATCAAAAATTAAGGAATATTAATTAGAAAAGCAATAAAAAAGGAATTTTTAACCTGGTTCAAAGTTACCCAGCCATTTAGGGTAACTTTGCACCATATGATAAATATTATCTAAAATAATTCATTATAAAAAATGTATTATAGTTAGGACAACTTTGAACCCCAAAAAATGTTTTCAGATATGTAAAGACTCCGAATTTATATTTCCCAACATCACAAGATTTGTATAATTTATGATATTACAACAAATATTAAGCATAAGAAAAGTGGAAGAAGTGAACCATGAATATTTAGAAAAAAAACTTGTTTATTGTTCATATAAAACATAAAAATGCAGTGAAAAACAATTTTCAATGTTTTAACTCAATAATATGTCCATAGTTACAGTAATACATACTACTAGTACTAGTATCATTCAAACACGAATAAAAAATGTCGAATGTATGAAATGTCAAATTTAAGTAGCTCCGCCCTGAATAACGCCTTTAATTGAATTTTATGTATTTTACACATATTTGTGAAAATATTTACATTTTATAACTAATGCACACTTTCGACATTTATATAAAACATACGATCAAATATGGGAAATTTTTGACAGTAGCACCAATAATCAGTAAATTATAAACATCAGTACACTCAAGGGTACCCTGAAAATGCGGTAAAATGTTAGTGCCTTCTTATTTTACATTTTATTAACTATTAATAAATGAATAATCACAAAATATTAACACATTTACAACATTTAGATAATAATATGTCTGATATTTCAGTATATTGTAACTTACTATGAAAATTTCATTGGATTACAACACCTTCAAAACAGCATTCAAAATTGACGTGAAAACAGTACTTCACAAAAATAGTTAGATGATGCAATTAATTGCGCATAATGTTGCTAATTTACTTTCTAAAATAAAGAGTAGAAATTCCAGTTTAGAACCTTGCCAACAGAGCACAGTTCTGGAGTTTATTTAATCCTTTGGAGTAAAAAATATTGAAAATTAGGAGGTAGCGCAAAGTTACACCCCAAGGTTCAAAGTTACCCTGGATGACTGTACTTATTTATTTAATGTTTGCAAATCTTTGAAAATTATATATTACAAAATTTGTACAATGGACTTTATGAATGGCCCATGAATGGAAACAGCCACGCCTCAGCGGGGATATACTCTCCGAAAAAAAATGTATATGGGACGAAGGGGGAGCAGTGTTAAAATGTTCTTCACGCCTATTGTTGTTTTGGATAAAGTCCATTGTTTTCAGTTTAAAAAATTCTTTTCAAGGCAAGAATTAAATTTCTTAGGTTTCTATGAAATTACAATTTACACAATAGAAATTTTCAAAACTCCATCTATACTAATATATAAAATTGGATTTTCAGATTGATTTGAAATGATTTTGATAAAAATACATATTTCTAAGTTCATTCGGCTATTTACATTTGAAAGGCCCCAAAGTTTTCAATTAAGTTTACAATGATGAAAACATAAGTGAGTTCTAGTCATTCATAATACACGATATTCAATGGTTTTGTGGAAGTGCTAACCATAATACATGATAGTCACTGCTTTAGTGGAAATAGTAACCATAATCCATAAGTGCAGGAAATTGCAGTTAATAATATCCATTTGAACTTTAGTCTTTTAAAAGTCGGTCCAGAATCTTCAGAATGAATGAACTTTATTCTCTTACGAAAATATTGTGGTGTGTCGGTTGTATAAATGTCCTTGCATCACGCAAGGACTGGAAAAAGTTTTCCCAGGCTAGGTACTGACCATCCAGCAACCCCTCCTCCTCTAGCTACGGACCTTCGTTGAAAGGTCGCAAGCCAAAATAGCACGAGGGTATTTGAAAAGTTTTGAAAAGCATATTTTTATATGATAGAATATGTTAATGAGATATCAGTAACTTTATTAACTCTCCAAGAAACTAATAGATAGACTTGAACTTGTCCTTGGGGATTTATTCAGAATAACTCAGCAAAAAAAAGGTAAACAGAGTAGAGTGGGATAGGAATTGGAGGGTTAACACTGTGACGAACGGGGAGTGGTGATAGTACATGGCTAGACGAGAAATTTTTGTCAATAAACTGGACCACAAAATCAACTTGTTAAGACGATAACATGGAGACGCTCATTTGAAATGAAATTCGACCCGGATTTTTGGTAATAGTATTAAGAAAATTTTGGGGGATGAATAGTGATAATGGCTTAACTCTTAAACTACTGATGATAGTTGCCATTTGGAACACCCTTTTTTTTTTGTTGTTAGAAGTTCCAAATTCATACCGGAAATTTCGGAAAAAGCATTTTTACTTTACGTAATCGCAAACTATCTCTTATTACATAAAACAAAAATTGGTCTTCGGAATTTTGGAATTAAAAAAGGAGACCAAACTAACAACCTTGGATGGTAGAAATATGCTTCAAATTACAAAAAGTTTTTTTGCAAGATAAATAGGAAAACTTGCGTACAAGTGCAAGGTAAAGTGCATATGAATTTCGTAACAGATAGTGGTGAAATGTACACGCAAATTGTAATATTCTCAAACACTTATTGGACCATTATAGCACAGAATTGGAGAACAGGTTATGCTTCATATGTAGTGTTGATATGAAGTCTTGTTCCACCAAATCAAAATATCTCACCTTCTTGATGAGAAAATAATTTTCGTTTTCCTGGACGAACATATTTCTTTTCGAAAAATTTTTTAAAAGTTAAGAGTGCATAACATATGTGAGAGCTACAATTGTGCGAATGAACAGGATAGTTTAAAAAGCTGTATTTACCTGTTTTGAATTTACTGAAGAATCTTTATCATCTTTTGTCGAGGTATGTTCCTGATCCTGAAATTGAACATCTTCAAGAGGATTTGATGACAGTTCATCTCCAGTTGTTGTTTGTGGAGATTTCAGACCAATTTCAATGAAATCATCATTTGCTACAAAGCATGGCTTCTCAAGGATTACTGGCAGCAGTTCTACTTTAGGAATATGGTCTGGTTCCTCATAAATTGCTGGAAGTAGTTCTACTTTTGAAACGTGATCTGCTCCCTCAGAAATGGCCGGCAACTGCTCTACTTTAGGAACATGATCTTTTACATAGAGCTTTCTAGAGATGAAAAGAAACGGTTATCTTAACTTTCATTTCACAGATATTAACATTTAACATACAGTTTAACTAAATACTATACTTTAAAGAATAATTACGTAACATTTTACTATAAGTATAGTCTTACTATAATTGTAATATTTAGCAACTAAAATCTGTATTTATCTTTGATCTTTTATTTTTAAAAGTATTAGATGAATATATTAAAGCAATCAAAATTAATCTTCATTTCAATATCATTAAATTTAAATACATTACACTGTAGCCTTACACAAGATTTAAAACAAACTTTCATCACATTTTCGTAGTTAGAGAATATCTATCGTGCAAACACAATGGCTGAATTGTAGTATAAATGTAAGCTAAATATGGTAAAGAAAATGTTTAACTTTTAACACGATATTTTTCAATTCATTATTATTAAATTTTATATCAAATATTAGGCATCTGAAATGCAAAGCAAAAATAGCATTGTTAAAATTACCTTCTATAATATAACAGGTGTCTTTTAATCCTTAAAACAAAATTTAAAATAATTCTGATTCTACATTATTTGATAGACCAAATTTTTTCGTTGTTGAAACGCTATGATGAAGTTAATATGTATATTATTTTCGATAAAGTTGGCTCACCACGATGCGAAAAGTTTCACCTTCCTTGATATAATCTATTTATCATGAAACCACAATGGCTGTATTAAATAAATTTAAACAAAATTTTATAAAGAAAATTTTTAACTTTTTGCTACATGAATTTTTTAACTTTTTATTACTCGTAAAACTCGTAAAAGGCAGATGACAAATTCATCTTGCCAGACATGGTTATAAACATCACCCCTGTTCTACGAATCAACCATTGTAAACAAAAAGAATAAACGGTCAAGTGCGAGTATTACTCGTTGCACAGAGGGTTCCGTACCATAATATATGAATTAATAAGTGTATTATTAAAAAAATAACGTTGCTAAAAGAATACTAAGACTTTGTAAAAACTATACAACATAGGGTTGGGTATAGCTGTATAGTATACAGGGTGCAAAGGAAAGTCCCTTTAACCTGAAAATACTTGCGAACGGAGAGAACTACAGCTATACAAGTGAGGTAACGGTACGGTAAAGCGAATACGCCCGACCTAATGCAAATGGCATCAGCACCCCTAGTGGCGAAATTTGGAAGATATCCATTGCAAATCGAAAACGAAAAGAGGTAGAGCAAATTTTCCCATTAGAAAGTTTTAGAGCGTTAATTAATTAGTACGAAACGACATTTTGTTCACACGGATAAGATAAACCGTCGCCTGCATACCCAAAAATGTCCGAAATCGATGAGCGACGATTCTACTTTGTCTATTCACATTCCGGAAATGTAGCAGTGCACAATCGCAGATTGTGACGTTGTACTGCACTGTAATGTCTGCAAAGATTCAATTTCCAATGCATTTAAATTTTTTGAATAACCCTTTCAGGGCCAGAAGAATTCTGTTCGTAAACTGATGAAATAATTGACTGACACCAGGATATTCAAACAAATTTCTCAGAAAGCAAAAACCCGTTATTTTGCACTCTCATTACAAAAGCAAAATTTTATTAAAATATTCTTGGTGTCATTTGTCAGTATTGGAATTAAAATTAGGTGGCTAGACCGTTTAGCCACCGCCCTTGAAAGGGTTAAATCTATGTCGTCGTATTGAAGAGGCTTGCAATAGACGTTCCACGCTGAGAAATGTGCATGCAGAATTACTCTCACGAGTATCGTGAGCGATGGCGAACTTTTCGAACATACTGAATATTAACTTTTTATCACTGAGAGACAGTTTGTCTTTTTTTGAGTGTGTGATGTTATCAAAATGCATTGAGATAAGTACGTATTTATAGCATAAATTGTGCGTATTTCTTCATACTTCTGACTATTCCATTCTAACGTTTACACAAAATGCAGTGCATCGATTTCGGACATTTTTGGATAAACAAGCCAAGATTTATCTTATCCATGGAAACCAAATGTCGTATTTTATTAATTAATTGATGCTCTAAAACTTTGTAACTGGAAATTTTGCTCTATCGCTTTTCGTTTTTGATTTGCAGTGGCTATCTTCCAAATTTCGCCACTAGGGTGCGGTGCTGTCGTTTTCATTAAATCGGGTTTAGTCGCTTTACTATACCGTTACCTCACTTGCATAGCTGTAGCTCTCTCCGTTCACAAGTATTTTCAAGTTAAAGGGACTTTCCTTTGCACCCTGTATACTAGAAAAGTATAAATGTATGTACCATGAAAGTTCAAAGATATATGGAACCTAAATAATAGCAAATATAGCTATTTTGTATATTTTTTATTCCATATAGGTTTTAGTTAACCTTTAAAGACATAGTAGGTGTATTGAGAGAGCCACTCAATGGAAACTAGTCGCGAATTCCATAGTATTCATGTGATTAATTCTCATTAAATTAGTCTGTTTTTAACAATTTGACGTTTATTGCTTTTATACTGCTACTGGGCATTGCATTACATAAATATATCCTTAAAAGTTGTTATCTAGGCTTTAAAAGCCGATGGAGTATAGAGTACGCCGTCCCTGTCATTATGTATGTCCAAACCGTCCGTGTCTTTAAGGGTTAATATCTTGGCTGATTACCGACGATTTTTTCCGAAATTTATGATCAACAATGCTTTTATACTTCTGCTACGATAGGTGCCTTCAGCTCTGCTCAACGCTTTTTCTGAAGCCCGTAAATCGAAATTTGAGTGTAACGGAAAAATGCGATTTTCTATAAACTATGTGACCTAGGGTAATCGCTATAATTTTCCTGCAAGGTTTAAATTAATGTCTTCTACCTTTAATTTTTTCATAATTTTAGTTTCAATAGATTCGGAGTTAGATGGGGGGTAACATATTTTTGCACTACATTTTCCACCATAACATTGAAAATATAATACCTAAAATTAAATGAAATATATTTTTGATTTCAGCGTTACGAAAGCTTTCACACGATATACAAAGAAAAGATTTTTTTTTCGAGTAACTTAATTAGCCCCTCTACATTTTTCCTAAATATATTTATGAATAGTTATTAATCTGTAAATATGTGGGTTAATAGTCTTTATTACTTCACTGAATTTGAAATTTCCACATTGCATAGTTTACGAGTAAAAGGACTGTGACAGACAGACAGACACAGGAGTGATCTTATAATGGTTCCGTTTTTACTTTTAAAGTACGGAACCCAAAAATGAAGAAAAGTAACAGAAATCAATGGAAAAATACAATGGAACTCGATAGAAAATTAATATAGAGAATAGTAGATATGCCAGATAATAAACTTTAAACGCAAATTCATGAGATTTCTGAATTTTGATGAAAAATCTATCTTAAAGTTTTCAGAACAGTAGCTGAAATTCTGAAAAATAAAAATTTTAAGTTAAAAAATGACTGGTCCAGTTTACCTTCAAAACTCCAACGAAATTTCCAATATTCCCCAAAATTCCGGCTTTATTCCCCAAAATTCCCGGGTTTATTCCCGTTCCTCAAAATCTGCGGGTTTTTTGTAACACTAGCTATCATACATTGAAACATGAAAAAATCATTAAAAATTTTGTGGCATCAGAGACAAAACGGTGGGAAGAAGTTTAAAAAAAATATATTAGGTCTAATGGTTTTACTGTGTTAAATTAGTATTGAGGAGTCACACTGGAAATAAATAAGCAATGTGCTGCCACGCAATGCTTAAATTGTAGAAGATTTGTGAAAATGTACTGCAAATTATTAGTGTAATAAAAAAGAGAATATAAAAGTAAACATGAAGCCATATTTAACCACTTAACAATCTCATTTTTAGAAAAATTAAATAGCTAAAAAAAAAACAAATTTTTAATAAAAAATTAAAATTTTCATAACAGAAATAAAAAATTCTCTTATTGTTTTAAAAACAATTTGCCTGTATAATTTATATAACAATATTTTGTAACATTTTACAAGATATGATTCGATTTTTAAAAAAAAAACTTAGACATGCATAGAGAAACCACGACTTTTTATTTTGCCAGTTTTTATGAAAAAAAAAAAAAAGATAAAGGAAATTTGATCTCATGCCTGGTGACGGGGACTGATAAGTATAGATTCCAACTTTTATGCATTTTTTACCATTTATAGAGACTTTTGCCTTGTTCAATCTCAGATTTCTGCGATTATACGTATAAGTAAATGTTTACTATAAAATTTTAGTGGCAGGAGAAAAGCGTAAAATTTCATAGCTGTGGAACAGCTTCATTGGATCTTTAGAAATATAATTTAAAGGTATATATGTGAAACTATACGCATACAGACGACAGATTTAAATAAACATGTGTATATATTTTTAAAGTTATAAAAATGTTGATAATAAACTCGTTTACATTTCGTAAAATGAAAAAGTCATTATCTCTCAACTACGCAAAAGATATTTATTAAGATAAATTCATTCCCACTTCGACAATATATTTTCCAAAAAAGAAAAAGTATCATAACAGCCGTACTAATTCACAGGATATAAAAAATGGATTCAGATTAATAATAATAATAATAATAATAATAATAATAATAATAATTAACAGTTTCAGATATAAGAAACGGATTCAGAATATTTTCGTATTTGTGACACAAATGCGATTCAAACTTTAAACTTTTTTGACTACAAACGGACAGACTCGAAGGAAGCAACGACACACCAATCCGTCACCTTCTACAGTCCTGCGTGGCTCGGCCCCGAAAATAGGGAGCCCGAAAAAAATCCTTCACACTTGAACCCGAAACAGACCTTAATCCGAAATATTTAAATTCAATCTCGACACGAACCAGAAATTAAACAGATTAATTCTGTATTAAAATACAGTTAAGGAAAAACAGTCAACCATTATATCTGTATCACCAATGTTATCTTTTATACAGACAAATCCATATATATGGCTCAAAAATAGAGTTAATTTTTTTTGAAAAAATATTCAGGATTTTCAAAATAGTTATGACAACCCAAACCTCAAGTGTCAAAATAGAACCTGAAAACTGTCTGAACCTGAAACAATTAAAATGAACCCGACCTCATCCCGATCCCCGATGAAAATATTGCTTCAAACCTATCGTGTTATTTCAAAGACGGATAACCTAACTCGGTGCAGGAAACTAGTGAAACCTCTCTATAAGGGCCACCTGCCTTTCTATTAAAAATTGGCCCTTACGCGGGTGGCCCTTGAATAGGGGTGACAAAAAAAAATTAAGGAAATGAAAACCTATATAAGTGAAAAACTTTTTATTAACATTTTCAAACTCTATACATGACTGAAAAAATTTTGCATGGAAGTTTGTTTACTTTTCATAATTTTTTTTCGCAGACAATTTTTGTCTCTAATCATTCTTTTACTTTATGGAACAAATTACTTAAATTTGCCTCATTTATTAATGCCTTAGAATGAGATATTAGTTTATTTATTTCTGTTAGCGTTTCCTCACAGGTGTAAAAATTGTGCTTGAATATCCATCCACAGTTTTAGTAAATGTGGAATAAGTTTTTCTAGATAACGTGTTATCCTTTGTGTGCCTACAGCAAAGGGTCAAGTTTCCCCTCCAACCCAACCCCTAAAGGTTGAAAGGTCAACCAAAGTGTGAGGAACACCTGTTTGTCTCACTTGTGCAAAAGTTTGTGGTCTTTCATTGCGTTACTAAACGCTCCCCATGACCCTCTGCCTTTGTTGCAAGTGCAGTTGTTTGCTGAACCCTTATCTTTTGGTTGAGGAATTCAATACACCTGTTTAGGATTTAAGGCACATGTGAAAAAAATGGCCTTTATGAGGGATAGGTGCGGTCCTTAATAGGACTAAATTTAACATTATGTCTATGGGGAAAATTTTCGTCCCTAAAAATACTGGCCCTTAATAGAGGTGGCCCTTGAATAGGGGTGGTCTTTAAAAGAAGTTTCACTGTACTTCACAATCATGCAGAAGAAAAATCCACAACCTAAAACTCGTGTAACATACGGAAAAACACAGGACAGACACCTCAACAAGAAAATACACATATGAAAACACATTTATGAATGAATACCGAAAGTTGCACTCGTAGGTAGAAAATTCATAAACTGCATGTCCAAGATCATTCCCAAAATGTCACGGTTCTTTTCGAGTCTATATCTCCCACTTTCGTTGTACAGTGAAACCTCTCTGAGCGACCACCTCCATTAAGGGACCACCTTGCTGAACGACCATTTTTTCATGGAACGAAATTTATACCTATAGGCTCAATACTAATTTTACCTCCATTCAGAGACCATCCCAGTTGAACTCCCTCCATGAGCGACCCATTTCTTTGACGAAAATGAAACAAATTCTGTTTTTGCCTGCTTGCTTGAAGAAGGTTTTATTAGAAAAATAATTTCGGAGAGTGCATTATTCATAAAACTTCTAAATTAAGTTTGATATTTTTTTTTATTCCGGTAACT
Organism: Maratus speciosus; assembly: GCA_963932465.1. Taxonomy (NCBI): domain Eukaryota; kingdom Metazoa; phylum Arthropoda; class Arachnida; order Araneae; family Salticidae; genus Maratus; species Maratus speciosus. The sequence continues at coordinate 416,265,907 of OZ010790.1, read as the reverse complement.
TTTACGTCTTTAAACCCCTTTGTTCCTTTTTAGGCAATGAATTTAACTCTGATGACAAATTAAGAATGACGGTCAATAAACTCCCCTACTCTATTCTGTCAGGAAACTTTCAAAGAAATAGATAAGTTAACGAAATCGTCAATATTTCTTCCCGTCCAAAAAAAATTGCATTTGTTTACTGAACTTCGAAATAAAAGTTATAAATGATAAAATCATAAAATCAAAGCAAACGTCAATGTATTCATTTTTTAAATTCTGCAGTAATTAACTTATGTAATTAACTTTTGTTTTGATACTTAAATTTTCATATTTCTTTCTAATGTGAGGAGTAAATTTTAGTAACATTGTTACCTTTTTCAACAATTAAAATCTAGATTTAAACATGACCTCCATTAAGAGACCACCTCTCGGAGAGACCAGTTTTTATTGGAACGGAACGTGGTCTCTTTAGGGAGGTTTTACTGTATTATGTGAACGTGGTACAGGATACGAAATTCGTTAATGTGGTTGACATGACTATGACCAACGTCAACTCGTAAAAATGGCCTCCAAACTTTGTCCATTTTTATTCAGCTACTTGTCCCGTTTCTGCTATATTAACAAACACTCCAAAGGTTGCATAAAACGTTCTTCAGCAATTGCTGTGCAGCCATCACGCTAAACAAATTCTCCTGTTCTTTTTCACATATGCTTCTTTATATATATAGTAAATGAGTTTAATTTCTATGAGTAATGTTACAAGTAAATAAATTCGAGATATAAAAAAATTTTAAACAAAACATATTCTCACATTATTCCATTTAATTCATCAGGTAAAAAATTATCATTTTCTTCTATGTGTTCTGCATTCACACTGTCACATTCAAAATTAAAGGTCTGCACTTTAGGAGGACCATAAACTGTGTCAGCCTTCATTATATCAATAATACTGCGAAATAAGATTAAAGGCGTTTTAACTTTTAGAAAAACAAATCTTAGATAATAATCAAATTACAATTTATACTTCTGTAAGTAATATTACAAATAAATAAATTCGAGGTATAAAAAAATTGTAGACAAACAATTTCCTCACATTTTTCCATATAAATTGTCAAGTGAAAAACTATCATTTCTTTCAATATTTTCTTCATTCACAGTGTCACATTCAAAATTAAACCCCATCATTTTTGGGGGACTATAAACTGATTCAGTGTCCATCATATCACATATACTGTAAAATAAGATGAAAGACATTTTAAATTTCAGAAAAATAAGTCTTAAGTAATAATAAATTTACATTTAAATTTCTATAATAATTTTACGATAGAATAAATTTCAGATTTTTAAAATCTGTAAACGAATAATGTACTCACCTTTTACCATTTAAATTATCAGGTGAAAAACTGTCATTTTCTGCAATATTTTCCACATTGACAGTGTCACATTCAGAATTAAACCGCATAACTTTAGGGGGATCATAAACCGTTTCAGTGTTCATCATATCACATATACTGTAAAATAAGATGAAAGACATTTTAAATTTCAGAAAAATAAGTCTTAAGTAATAATAAATTTACATTTTAATTTCTATAATGACGTTACGATAGAATAAATTTCAGATTTTTTAAATCTTTAAACAAATAATGTCCTCACCTTTTTCCATTTAAATTATCAGGTGAAAAACCGTCATTTTCTAGAATATTTTCTACATTGACAGTGTCACATTCAGAATTAAACCCCATCACTTTAAGGGGGCCATAAACTGTTTCAGTGTTCATCATATCACATATACTGTAAAATAAGATGAAAGACATTTGAAATTTCAGAAAAATAAGTCTTAAGTAATAATAAACTTACATTTTAATTTCTATAATAATATTACGATAGAATAAATTTCAGATTTATAAAATCTGTAAACAAATAATGTACTCACCTTTTTCCATTTAAATTATCAGGTGAAAAACTGTCATTTTCTGCAATATTTCCTACATTTTCAGTGTCACATTCAGAATTAAACCCCATAACTTTTGGGGGACCATAAACTGTTTCAATGTTCATCATATCACATATACTGTAAAATAAGAAGAAAGACATTTTAAATTTCAGAAAAATAAGTCTTAAGTAATAATAAACTTACATTTTAATTTCTATAATAATGTTACGATAGAATAAATTTCAGATTTATAAAATCTGTAAACAAATAATGTACTCACCTTTTTCCATTTAAATTATCAGGTGAAAAACTGTCATTTTCTGCAATATTTCCTACATTTTCAGTGTCACATTCAGAATTAAACCCCATCACTTTAGAGGGACCATAAACTGTTTTAGTGTTCATCATATCACATATACTGTAAAATAAGATGAAAGACATTTTAAATTTCAGAAAAATAAGTCTTAAGTAATAATAAATTTACATTTTAATTTCTATAATAATGTTACGATAGAATAAATTTCAGATTTTTAAAATCTGTAAACAAATAATGTACTCACATTTTTCCATTTAAATTATCAGGTGAAAAACTGTCATTTACTGCAATATTTTCTGCATTGACAGTGTCACATTCAGAACTAAACCCCACCACTTTAGGGGGACCATAAACTGTTTCAGTGTTCATCATATCACATATACTGTAAGATAAGATGAAAGGCATTTTAAATTTCAGAAAAATAAGTCTTAAGTAATAATAAATTTACATTCTAATTTCTATAATAATGTTACGATAGAATAAATTTCAGATTTTTAAAATCTGTAAACAAATAATGTACTCACCTTTTTCCATTTAAATTATCAGGTGAAAAACTGTCATTTTCTGCAATATTTTCTACATTGACAGTGTCACATTCAGAAATAAACCCTATCACTTTAGAGGGACCATAAACTGTTTTAGTGTTCATCATATCACATATACTGTAAAATAAGATGAAAGACATTTTAAATTTCAGAAAAATAAGTCTTAAGTAATAATAAATTTACATTTTAATTTCTATAATAATGTTACGATAGAATAAATTTCAGATTTTTAAAATCTGTAAACAAATAATGTACTCACCTTTTTCCATTTAAATTAGCAGGTGAAAAACTGTCATTTTCTACAATATTTTCTACATTGACAGTGTCACATTCAGAATTAAACCCCATCACTTTTGGGGGACCATAAACTGTTTCAGTGTTCATCATATCACTTATACTGTAAAATAAGATGACAGACATTTTAAATTTCAGACAAAGAAATCTTAAGTAATAATAAATTTACATTTTAATTTCTATAATAATGTTACAATACAATAAATTTCAGATTTTTAAAATCTGTAAACAAATAATGTACTCACCTTTTTCCATTTACATTATCAGATGAAAAACTGTCATTTTCTGCAATATTTTCTACATTGACAGTGTCACATTCAGAATTAAACCCCATCACTTTTGGAGGACCATAAACTGTTTCAGTGTTCATCATATCACATATACTGTAAAATAAGACCACAGACATTTTAAATTTCAGAAAAATAAGTCTTAAGTAATAATAAATTTACATTTTAATTTCTCTAATAATTTTACGATAGAATAAATTTCAGATTTTTAAAATCTGTAAGCAAATAATGTACTCACCTTTTTCCATTTAAATTATCAGGTGAAAAACTGTCATTTTCTGCAATATTTTCTACATTGACAGTGTCACATTCAGAACTAAACCCCATCACTTTAGGGGGACCATAAACTGTTTTAGTGTTCATCATATCACATATACTGTAAAATAAGATGAAAGACATTTTAAATTTCAGAAAAATAAGTCTTAAGTAATAATAAATTTACATTTTAATTTCTCTAATAATTTTACGATAGAATAAATTTCAGATTTTTAAAATCTGTAAACAAATAATGTACTCACCTTTTTCCACTTAAATTATCAGTTGAAAAACTGTCATTTTCTGCAATATATTCTACATTGACAGTGTCACATTCAGAATTAAACCCCATCACTTTTGGGGGACCATAAACTGTTTCAGTGTCCGTCATATCACATATACTGTAAAATAAGATGAAAGACATTTTAAATTTCAGAAAATTAAATTGTCAATAATAATCAAATTACAGTTTATTTTCTATAAGTACTATTTTGTACGATTAAAACTCCCCGAGTTACGATAATTTGAATTTAAGGGATTTTCAACTTTCACTGGCACAAAACATGTATCATTTTTTAGTGATTAAACAAAGCAAAAAATTCGTAAAATTCGAAATACCTTTATTCGAAATGTTTTTGTCGAGTAGAATTTTTACCGTTTTGTTTGATATAACATCGAGAAAGTCTGTTTCTAAATTATAACTTATAAGATTCAGGGTATGTATAAAAGTTCAAATCTGTAACCTATACTAATAATATTTTTAAGAAATTTGAATTTTCCTATGATAAAGTTCGAAGTAATTGTTTCAATTGGGATTATGCTCCTAAATGTAACAAGTTCGAATTTTGCTTTTGATCAACGGTAAGAAGGGATACTATGTATTGATTACAGCAAGAAGGGATACTCTGTATTGATCAACGACAAGAAGGAATACTTTGTATTGATCAACGGTAAGAAGGAATACTATGTATTGATTAACGGCAAGAAGGGATATTCTGTATTGATCAATGGTAAGAAGGGATACTGTGTATTGACTAATGGTAAGAAGGGATACTTTGTACAGATCAACGATAAGAAGGGATAATCTGTATTGATCAACGGTAAGAAGGGATACCCTGTATTGACCTACGAAAAGAAGGAATACTCTCTATTGATCAATTGTAAGAAGAGATATTCTGTATTGATCAATGGTAAGAAGGGATACTTTGTATTGATTAACGGTAATAAAGGATACTCTGTTTAAAAATTATTAACTAAATTTATATGACTCGATGAAATTACATATAAATTAATTTTTTTAACGTTTTCAACTTACATATAAGAAAACTAAAAGAATTCTTAAATTTACTAAACATAATCTGAAAATGTTTATTTAATTTTTACGTCTGCCAATTTGCTTTATCGCCTAGGAATTACTTTTATTTATTTTTGTAAAATATCTTGATTAAACAGAAAATTTAAGTATGTTACACATATATACAAAATAATGACAAAATATTACCATTTGTGCTCAGTTATAGCTGAGTAACGACTAAAATATATTTTGTGAAACGCAATAGTATTAAGAATGTTTTTAATTTGCTCTAATAATAGGAACTACGCAATGTGTTTCAAAAGAAGTGTCCTTCTTCATCTGATATGTACTATTATATCCAATTAAAAACATCAAAAGAGACAAAATGTAGCAAAAGTAAATGTAACAGAGAGATCAAGGCGAGAAAAAGACAGAAAACAGCCAATAGGAAGACAATAGAAAGTGTGGCGTAATTTATTTTAAAAGGCGTGATCGTAAATTAAGTTAGTACAGTAAAGCACCATTTATGCGTTTCTCATTTATACATATTTTACATAAATACCTCGTTTCAGTGCGGTCCCGATTCATAACTATATATTTTAATGTTGTAAGGTTTCGTTTATACGCGCATAACGTTAGTTATACGTCGTTTCTCTTATGCCATAACCTATTTTCGCAGAATTTTGTCTCCCAGCGTCGTTCCTTTCCCCCTTTCTGCTAGCAGTATTTGGCGAAAGATAAAAGAGAAATAACATGTGTGACTACTACAGAGATTAATTTACAGGGGAACCTGTGGAGGAGGTAGGGCGAAAAGAATGGACAGTGGGTGTACTGCATTGACATTGACGCACTGAGAACCCCTTTTGTTTCTCACAATACAATCCTTGTTTATTTGTGTACTTCTTAGCGAGTAGAAATTTCGCTATAATGATGGATTTAGTGTTTTAATTCGTCGTTTCCTTATGGATTTGAAATTAATTATTTACATTTCCTTATTTACATTTGGTTATTCCTAATACTCAGAAATTTTGTCAGTCTTGGCTTGGATGAACTTCTTGCACCATGATAATATATTAGCATAACTTAACAAGATTGAAAGCTTAATCCAATTTGCTATGCTGTCAGATTTACATATGTCTCAGCAGGGCTGTACGAAGGGGGTAGTCACCCCGGGTACGGAACTTGCGGGGGCGCCAAATTTATACTACAAACCTCGTCTTTTTCTTCTTTTTTGTAAAAAAAAAAAAAAAAAAAAAAAAAAAATGTATATTTACATATTGTTAATTTTTTTTTCTCAGTGAAAGTACGAACATTTTTCGTTTCAGTTATTGCATTCTCCTTTACCTCACACGGACAGAGCCGTCCCTAGGGGTGTGCGACAGGTGCGGCCGCACAGGGCCTCGCACTCGAAAAACTGTCAACCAATATTTTATGAATATGAGGCAGTTTTTATGTTTTTCTCTTGAAAAAAAAATTATTTTGTCCTTGTAGGAAGATGGCCGCTGACAATTTCTTAATAGTCACTTTTTACCATTTAGTGTCTCTGTGGCATTCGCGGATCCACGGCGGGGGTGCGATTCACCTCTCCCCCCCCCCCCCCCCCGCAAAATAATATAAATCCAACTTTTTATGGCAGTTTTTGACAACGTTTTTGAAAAAGTTAGTGATTTCGAGATAGTGTTATGATATTTTTAAAAAACGTGTTTTTTGACTATAAATCAACTAACGCTCACCTAGTACGAGGGGGAAAACATAGCATATTCATTCTAGACATAAACTGAAGGGATTAAAACAATTTCCCGCTTTCCCCTAATTTATTTCCGAATTGGACCTTTTTTTTCTCCCCTACCACTGCGCTATTTCCACAAAAAGGAATATCGTTTTTTTATGCTATCAATTCTTAAATGAACATTTTCAACTGCGTGACTGAATTTATATATGTAAGAGTAACAAATAATATCAAAGTTAATGTTAATGTTAACGCTGGTAATTTAGCATGTTTGTTGAGCTTGAAAATGTTTAATTGACAGTTGCTAGCATCCAAAAAATCTACATTCCGGTTTGATGAAACTGATTAAACACTGTAAAAACATCTCGTAAATGTTTCCGAAAATTACGGGCAGCAAAAGAAGCGGTATTTTTATAAATGCTTCTTTAAATACAGAAAATCTATTGGTTTCTGAGGTTTTTAAAGATAAAAAAATAGTTTTCCAAATCGTGGGTAACTCGGAAGAAGTTATAGAGGGTATCCATAAAAGAGTATCCCAGTTATAAACTTTAATAGTATTATCTGTAAACGTTGTAGAGTGTTGGTTCAAGATCAAAACAAAGAGTAACTCAAACAGTTTTAGGTAAGCACACGCGTGAGTACTGCTTTGTTATTGACTCGCTTGCAGTGCCACATACGAAAAATGGTGACCCCAGAGCGTAAAGTGTTTTGTGTTCTGCAATTTCTTAAGAGTGAGTCTGTAATTTCAGTTTAGCATGCGTTTCGTTTAAAGATTAACCCTTAAATGCCTGATTTTTCAAAAATCATTGTAATAATGTTTTTCGGCTTTCATTTTTTAACGAATCATGGGACAAATACTTTTTTAAATCATATTTTGTTTTAAGTATGGTTTACTTCTAAAAAACAGTTTGTTACTAATCGGCAATACTGCTCTTTAATTGAGAAAATAATTTTCCTTGATAAAATTCTATAATATTGAACACACAAGAATTTTAGGAACTATAATAAGAAATAAATTTTATTTGCTCACTGCAGAACAAAATAGGGTATTTCGCAAGTTTCCAAACAAAACAAAAAGACCATGTAGCAACAATTGAAAAAAGAAATCTATATTTATTCTTAAACAACACAAGTGTTGCCATCTACATGTTAAAAATCGATTTAATGATATTTTCAGAATGCATTTTATTGGCAACATTAGGCATTATAGCTTCAATATTATTCTAATAGTATTTTAGAAGCCTAAATTGGGTATTTTGCCGAAAAGCAACACCAGGCATTTAAGGGTTAATTGTGATCCCCCATGTGGTAAAAACACACAGAATTGAAGACGCTATTGCTTCCATCACTCCTGACTTGTTAACCGGAGTGTGGGAAGAATTGGACTTTAGATTGGATGTGTGCTGTATAACAAAATGTGCACCTATTCAACATTTGTAAGAAAAACTAGGTTAGTTTACCTTCAATTTGATGCATGTTTTATTGCAAATAGTCAAAATTAAACTGTTATAATATAACACTGAAACTTGGACATTTTTTATAGCCACCGTGCAGGGCCTCATTAATGCACGGGCCTCCGGGGCCTCGGCCCTGGGCCCACAAATTTGTGTTATTTTCTCACAATTTAAGTTTTTCCACTGTTTGCATTTTATATTTTGGTCAAACGTAAAAACAAAGTTTTACTGTAATAAAAAACCTCCATATTTAATTTTTCTGTAAAAGTCCTTTTCAATTTGAGAGTACCTATAATTTTCAAAACTTGCCTTATCCAGAAAATCAAATTTGGGGAAACTTGGGCCAAAAACTGTATACTGTGTCTATTGGTTTCAATATAAACGAGCATTTTACAATGTCAGAATTATAGTTTAAAATTATTACTAGACTGTTAGGGAAAACACAATTTTTATAATTTTGGATAAGGCGAATTTTGAAAAAGACGTCCTCATTTATTCTGCAACATAAACTGTGGATCATAGATGTTTGTGAATTATACAAATGCTTATTTGAGAAAGTGGGCGGTAATTCATTTTCTTGATCTTGTAAGTTAAATTTTTTTTTGTAAACTTGAAACTGTCACCCAAACAACTTTGTCAACTCATCAAATAAACCTACTTTTTTTTCTGAAAGTGTCGCTGGGAATGGGGTGGTGGGGGAGGGGGCAACTTTTTAACAGGCCCCGAGCTCAACTTCAGCTTGATCGGGCTCTGCCACCATGTATTATGTTTACGTTCGTGGTTATGTTATATGTTCTTAAATTAAGAAATATTTGTCTTTATTTACAATGCAGGCATTAATTGAAAAATTAGATCGATTCAAAAGTTCGATGGTTAAAATCTTAAAATTTACTGTTTTATGCATAAAAATATATCAAGACAACTTAAGCTAAATGGATGTGAATATACGTAATAGTAACATATTAATCAAAGTGCTTACTCTTGAGATGTTATATCAGTATCTTGACTTTCTAAATGGTAAAAGTTCTCCATTATTTTAGAGAACATCAATGAAAAAGAAAATGTTTTCTCAAAACGATAGAATTGATCACTTTAATAAAAAAAGAAATCAATAAATAAGCTTTTTTATCCACTCAAAATTAACCACAATAAACAGCAGTGGACTTTTGAAATAACTGTTCCAGGACGAAATTGTACTAGTATTGTTAACTGCAACAATGCACAAAGACGTTTTGGAAATCATGCAACAATATCTTACGCTTTGTTAAAACAATATGTTTTATTAAAATATTTTGCAACAATATCTTTGTTAAAACAATATATTTTAGTAAAATATTACCCATGATTGTTCTATAAATTTGACAATTTTCCTTAGATTTATTAACACAAAGCGATTGTTAACCCTTGACTCATGTATTCCACATAGATTTCACAAATAAATATAGTACGGCAACTTACAAATAATTATCACGTGGATTAATTATGTAATTTTACTAGTGTTTAAAAAATAGTTTTTGAAACAGAAATTTTAACATTTTGAAAACGTAATTTTTTTAGATTAAAAATTTATAGCTGTCAATTTTTACTTCTTTTCGTTACAGCTTGGTTTTGGAGAAAAAAAAATATATTTAATCGCCACATTTCAGTGATTAAATAAGGGGAGCATTTCTATTCGACGAAAATGGTAAAAACAAAAGCGTAAAAGTGGGAGCTATGAATATACGGTGGATGATCGGTTAACGAACTTAATCGTTCGCTAACCCAATTGTTCGTTAACCGATCACAGATTTAGTATAGATTTGTATGGTAATTCAAGTAATTCGTTCTTAAAAACTAAATAATATATTAAAAGTAATATAAATCTTCCTTTTATAATAGGGTTAATATGCGTCATTATTTAATACTAGAAAGGTAGCCCGTCAAAAATGACGGAAAATTAGATATAAAGATATATACAACTCATGCGCAAAAATATGAATTTTTCTCGCTTGTTCTGCAATGAAAGATGAAAATAACACATTACGAAACACATTTATGAAAAACTATGTACAGTAGAAGACTGCTAATCCGCGCAGTTTGGTTCCAAGTGTTGTGCGGATTTGAGGCTTTTTGCGGTCATGTCTATTCAATCTTTGTTTACATTTTTTTTAATTCATATATTGCACAATTTAGATTATTAATTCTTCAAAATAAATAAATTACACACTTAAACATATAAGTAAGATAAAAACTATTAAACTATCATATACGATTTAATTCAATGGTATTATATGGTATTATACGAGCGTGCTTCACGATCTTGGTTACGACATTGGCGAAATTGGCTGCAACTTGTCATAAGCATAATTGTGTGGCCTGATATAACAAAGAAGCAGGGATGTAGTGGAGGCTTTACGGTGGTATACGCCGTGTACCTTCTGGATTTTTATAAGAGTCTCTGTATACCCTCTGTTTCTCAAATAAAGCATTAGCGTATACCCTATCTATGAACGATCGTGACGTCAGCGTATACCTTCTGCCTATACCGTATACTCTCTGCTTTTTTTACGACTACATCACTGCAAAGAAGTACCCATTTTTTAATAAAATTTCTGATATGAAGTATTTTTTCTAAAACTTGTGTAAAATTGCCGATCGTTCTGATGTTATATCAGTCCAAGGAATAATATTTGTAACATTGAAGAGTTTCTATGTATGTGGACTTTAGAAAAGCTTCCCCAAAAGAAAGGCCCTGAAATGACATTGTAATTCCACTAACTTCAAAGTTTAATCGGGCCCTGGTGTTGCTTACTGAAATCTAATAAATGCAGTTATTTTAAATATTAACACATAATTAAACTGTTAAACTTATTTAATTTAAACATGCTCTAACTTCAAAGTTCTTTTTCCGTATTAAGAAAAAAATATTTAAGTTTTTCAAATCATGCATTTATAATTTTTTTCATACTTAATAAGTAAATAATGACAAAATAAGCTTTTGATCTGAGCTTATAAATATGGTAATAAAGTAATGTAGCTAAGAGAAATTGCAAAATAAAATCGTGGTGAATTCAAACCGTAAACAAACGATAGCGCCACCTTTTTACGTCCTTTTTACGCGCCACCTATGACGTCATAAGAATATAGTTCATTAATTTTGGAGAACATATTTGTGAATGATTACCTAAATGGTTTAATATTTTATTTTCTACTGTTTATGATGAATGAATCTCTTGTGTTTGTTTGGGTTTATGGAATGAGATATTAAGCTGTCAACCTAAATTCAACTGAAATTATCGTAGGATATATGTATTTTTTAATCGAAATTAAAAACAATGCTTTGACCTTCAAATAAAATGCTTTAGTTTATATAATTGGTTATTTCTATTAATTATTTATTTAGGTACTTTTCCATTATTCGACGGAATTCGAGCTTCAGAAAGTGAGATATGGGCACAGATGTCATATATTGGTGCGATTTTTTTCTGATGCCAATTTGGCGAAAACATCAGCACCATAAACGACAATACCCGGGTTACAATATCAAGACGACACTTTGGCGCCAGCTAACTATCCGTTTCGTATAGGGTATTGGCGCCAGAAAAAAATCGTTACAATATGGTGCGTATATGACATATTTGCCGAGATATGTTGCCAAAATATATAAACAGCTATGAAAACAAACCTGATGAACTTTTATTTTTGTTTATATATGTATTTATTATTAATAGTACTACTTGATTATCCCGTCGACCAATTACGCAACATTTTTTGGTACAGATGTCATATTCGCCCCATATTGGCGCGATTTTTTTCTGTCGCTAATATCATATAGGCAACGGGTACTTAACTTGCGCTAAAGGGCTTGATGTGGTAACCCGGATTATGTTGTTTATGCTGTTGATGTTTTCGCCAAATTGGCAACCGAAAAAAATCGCGCCAATATGGGGCGAATATGACATCTGTTCCCATTTTTTAAATTGCCAAACTACTCTCCAAATTATGCAAATTGACATAGTTTTTATTTTGAATAACGAAAGAACAAATAAATTAGTCAAAGATTAATAAAAATACAAATAAAACTTCGAATTAAAAATCACTCGGGCACAGATGTCATATTCGCCCCATATTGGCGCGATTTTTTTTTCGGTTGCCAAATTGGCGAAAACATCAACAGCATAAACAACATAATCCGGGTTACCACATCAAGCAAAATAACGACACTTTGGCGCCAATTAAGTACCCGTTGCGTATATGACATTGGCGTCAGAAAAAAATCGCGCCAATATGGGGCGAATATGACATCTGTGCCATCACTCGAACGTGTTTGTTACGTATTTAACGTTACGCTTGTTATGCAATAATTAATAACTGATTAATTAATTATTTAGATATTTTTTCACTATTGGGCACTTTGCATTTTTAAAAAAAGCTTGGCGCAATGCGGGCTTCAGAAAGTGGGATATGTTGGCAAAATATGTAAACAGAGACTATGAAAACTATGAAAACAAATGTAATGAACTTTCATTTTTATTTATATATGTATTTAAATACATAAAAATATTCAATACGAAATATACATAATATTTCTTTATATACAAATTGCGGCACAGATGTCATATGCACCCAGGTTCCCAACTACCGCCAAAATCGTGTTATTTTGCCTGATATGGTAACCCGGCTATTGTTGCTTATTTATTAATAAATTGTTTATTTACTTTTATTTTCTTTTTAAAAATTATATAAACTGTTTTGTTCTATAGTTTTCAAGGTACTACTTAGTTAGTTATCCCGTCGACCAATTTCGCCAAATTATATAAATCGCCAAATCACTCGCCAAATTATATAAATAGATATAATTTTTTATTTTAAATAACGAAAGAACAAATAAATTATAATAACATTAATAAAACTACAAATAAAATGTCGAAATAAAAATCACTTGATGACGTAAACACTTGTAACTTGCTTACAGTCAAGTGAATGTGACCATTTACGCTCAACCATTATTGGCATTTAATTTTATAGTTTGGCGATAGATTTTTGGTCCACGGGATAACTTGGTTGTTGACTTCATATATAACAACTTATTTTTGTTTTCAAATTTGGTGATATTTTGCCAAGTTGGTCAAACTTTGGCACTATTGTAATAACCCAGCAATTAGCATTTTTCAACAATTGCTCATTCAATGAAGCGATCCAACCGGAATTGTGAGGGACACACAGAGACTTGGATTTTATATATATATAAATAGATTATATAAATAGATGGATAGATCGTATTTTGATGTCTTTTTCAATGTCGTAGCGTATTTTTTAAAAAAATGACATACCTTTTGTAAAAACTTTTAGGATTACATTCATTGACTACGGAATTAAACCATATCAATTTGACCTTTCAAAAAACCACTCGTTCTCTCAAAGATCGTGTTTACTACAGTGCTCAATAAAGCTCAAGTGGAGCCTAGAGCCAGTTAATAATTTATGAACTAAATTTCAATTAAAATAATTAATTTTCAATTAAAAATATTTCTTTAAAAAAGGGCACGAAATATAAAAATCAATGTTTCAAATCTGTTCATTCTAACTTGGGAGTCCTAAAATGTAGGGTCCGAATCACCAGTAGTGCATGGATTAATTAGGCCATACATATAGGGGAGACTGGGGAGGGTTGACCCACTTTTTACAAAATAATTTTTTATTTTTTAAATATTGAACGTAGAATAAAGTTTTATATATCTATTCGTTATACAATCAGTTATCAAAATAAAAATGGCTACATAAGTGTAACATATAAGAAATTTGCAAAATGATTGATTTTAATCGTGAAGAAATAACTGGTCAAGGCTCTCCACATCTGGGAGGGTTGACCCACTATATGGGAGGCTTGACGCACTTTGTTTTATAATACACTATTTGTGAAGAGAAATAAAAATCAGTTTAAAAAAAGCAAAGTAACTTTATTTTACATGCTTTAATTATTATAAAAAATATTTTTTTAAATATGAGGCTTAAACAAAGCTGTTAAGACGCACTCGTAAGTCAGGGGAGAAAAATTTTGTTTTAAACAGGATTTTGTCTGATCAGGTATAATTGTACAACAAAGAAAATGAAATTTTAACATTTAAGGCAGTATTCTGTTAGAGACAGGTTCCGTTTTCATAGTGTTTCTTGTTATTATGTCCGGATTTAGGAGCCACTGTTCCGCTTTTTTTATTTCCTTGTTCCATTTTTGTGACACTCGATCTGACAACTCTAGTTGGCACATAGTTTGGCTTCATCTCACTGCATTCACCCTGGTGAAACTTTTCTACATACTTTCCTAAAGTTTTTCGATCGATGCTATGTTCTTTTTCAACCGTATGAGCACTTAACTTATCATTAACATGATTTAACACGTTCACGCCGCCGCGGTGGGTCACACTCGACTGTCTCAGAGTTGTCAAGTCTCCGGCTTTTTGCACACCACTGTTATTTTAGAGAAAATGTTGTTCCTTTAAATCGCCCAATTGTTCTAATTAAATAAAACAACATTTCCTGTATTAAAATACTGGTATCCAAAAAGCCGGAGACTTGGTAGCTCTGAGACAGTCCAGTGTAACCCACCGCGCCGGGGTGAACGTGTTAAACCTTTAAGAGTCGAAGTACTTTCAGTACTAAAATGTTCAAATAAATGACTGGCACCGCAATTCACGAACAAATTTATTTGGAAATAAGAAAAAGGCTACATTTCACATACATATTAAATGGAAAAGATTTTAGCAAAATTCTGGTTCTATTGTGATGTTTCGGAATTAAAATTAAGTGGTTCTATAAACATACAACTGCCCCTCAAAGGGTTAAGACTGCTCCTTTCATCCTTTCTAGTCCTTTCTAGTCTTTCCCACTGTTTCTCTTTACCTATTGTAAGCAATATTTAAATGGAAAAAAGTTCCTGTCAACTTTCCCATTTTCTAGCAATTTTTCACATTTTTCTATAGTCAGTTTTAAACATTTTCTTTTCTATAACACCATTTTACAGAAGCTTTACAAAATAAATTTACATTCTTTTATGTATATACCATTAACTTTTCATTATGCACAGTGTATAATAAAAAGATTTCCAAAACCACTTAATTAAGGAAGCCTTGAGCATCTGGTCAACCCTCCCTCACATTGACTGGGTCAAGCCTCCCCACATAGACTTTTTCTAAAGAAAACCACATTGTTATGTTAAACCTAACTTACTGTACAGTCTTTATACCTGAAATGAAAGCTCGATATTTCTGAATTATTTTAAACCTACTTACTTAAATTTCTATGATATAATTTATCTGAAAAAAGCTTACAAAATATTTCTAAAAAACACAAGTTTTAAGTTGAAAACCTCTCACAATTCATTTTTTCCACACCTATTTCGATTATCTCTATGAAACGAAGACTGTTGTTTGAGCATTCTCGTAGCTTTGGTTAACACCTATTGACAAAACTCTGAAATTTTTTTAAATATGAAAATTGATGGGTGGGTCAAGCCTCCCGTATGGTCAACCGTCGCTAGTCTCATTTACAACTGTTAAAATGTTCTCTAAGTCGACAATAGATGCACTTAAATACAATAGCAAATCTGAAACACAGCATCGCTTCTTCTTGGCTTTGTTTTGTGAGGTGTTCGTTATCCCAACATAACAATCTCTCACGAAAGTGTTCGTTAACCGATCACCCACTCTATTTCAAAATTCCGCTGAAACGACTTGCATTCATCTCAAATCTAATTTCAAAAGTACCTCAGCTAAAATAATTAAACATTTGTCCTACGAAACAACCACTGAAAGATATAAGAAAAAACAGTAAATGTCAAATTACCAATTTCACTCATTCAAAAATTCACCAATTGGCCACTTCAGAAATGTGCCTTACACATTTCTGAATTTAATTTCTTTATCAAAAATTAATACAGAGATGAATAGCAAGTATTAGAGATTATTGAAACCATAAACACGTGGAGTAATCGAAATCTAAGCTGATAGAAACAAATTTTAAACCGTATAAGAAATTATCTCATTACAAAGCAATAGTGAAAAATCTGAAATAAAAAAAAAAAAAATCATGAAAAATTTCAGAAATTCTGCATTGATGTCAAATTTCTTGCATGCATTTCAAAGAAATATTCTTTTTTTTTTTTTTTTTTTTTTTAACTGTTTGATTAGGTCCCAGCAACGTTTCCAGATTCGAGAATCTTTTATACAAAAAAATCTTATTAATATTTGGAAATTTTTCCAGAGAGAAAGATTCGCCTTGCATACAATATTTCAAATGAGTAACAAATTTCAAATTAATTGCTTAAAAGGCGCAAAGGCCAACCTACTGAAAAAAATTCCATGCCAAAAGATTATTTTTCACTAGGTTGATCTTTGCGCCTTTTAAGCAATTAATTTGAAATTTGTTTTTCATTTTAAATATTGTATGCAAGGCGAATGTTTTTCTCTGGAAAAATTTCCAAGTATTAATATAGTTTCAATCGATGCTGGATTTAATAAAGTTTCGTGTTTGCTCCACGTCGGTGGATCACGGAAAATTATTCCATCTTGTGCTGCGTTTGTAGTCTTGCCAAACTGTAATATTGAGAAGTTCCATGCTGGGTATCGTTCCACGTGGTTTAGTCGGTAGAACGTCAGTGCGCTGTACTGATGGCCCATGTTCGAGTCCCGGCATGGAATCTTTTTCACTAGGTTGGCCTTTGCGCCTTTTAAGTAATTAATTTGAAATTTGTTTTACATTTGAAATACAAAATATCTTTCATATTTTCGAAAAGTTATATTCGCTTTATTTAATCGCGGGTTGTCTGTCATTTAATAAAGATAAGATAATTATTCCAAAACAGTGGTAGGTATTTTGAATAAAATATTTCTTAATTTGGCAACACTAAGCCTCAGACATTAATTATAAGTTAATTTCTATTTCAAAAATTTTTATACCTTAAGATATGGCTAGAACTTCATGGCTAGCTATCTCTATGTCTTAGAGCTGCTTTCGTCTTATCCATTTATTTTTCGCAAAAATAAAATATGTGAGTGTGAGACTCCCCTCACCGCCCCCCCCCCCTCCTCCTTCCCGTCTCAGTGAAAAGCATACATGCACGTCATATTCTTGACAGTATTGCAATTTAGTGCTATATTGCTACACTATGTTCTTTCACTATTGTTTATAAACTTTTTCACCTTATTTAAGTGCAGAATATATTAAAAAATCTGCAGTTCAACCAGGGGATTATTATTTCTGTGATTTAAATATTAAATAGAAATTTTATAATAAATAAGATTATACGTTAAAACACATAAACAAGAACTTTAATATGAACTTGTACAAATAAAATGAACGATAAAGCATAATATCGACGTTTCAAACTACTTCCGCAGTCATCTTCGGGATAACAATGATGTTGAAATGCTTAAAAATCTAGAGATGAAAGCTTCCTGTCGAATCTTGATCAATTATATGAATGGTAAACTGCAGTGAGTACATCAGAAAATTTTAAATGAAATAAGTTGAGATGAATCGCAGTTTTCCATTCACATAATTGATCAAGACTCGACAGGAAGCTTTCGTCTCTAGACTTTTAAGCATTTTAACATCATAGTTATCCCGAAGATGACTGCGGAAGCAGTTTGAAACGTCGATATTATGTTTTATCGTTAATTTTATTTGTATAATTTCATATTAAAGTTCTTGTTTATGTATACCATTCAGCAAGTTAATGTGTTTTAACATATAAATCTTATTTATTATATTTTATGGTGCAATTGTCCTACATATTATGTTAATAGAAAATTTCTGTTAAGAGATATTGATGTCAGACTACTTGGAAAATCCAAGGAGTATAAGCAGCTTGCTAATATGATATCGTCTCTGTTTAAAATACGAAAAGTAATGTTTTTTAAATAATACCTATAGATGTAAGTTTAATTAACTGATATATACGAGGGAAAGTTAGTGAGCCGGTCACAAACCGATATGAGAGGTCGGAAATTAGTAGTAAATTGTTTCCAAATATGCCAATAGGTGACAGCACTGCCAACTGTAAGATGTCTATTTAGAATTTATGAGACAACAGTTGTACAAAATGAGCAGGGCGTTCAAAATTTGTTGACGAAGAACGAAGTGGTCGTCCTGTTGAGATTGCGACAGAAGACACTGTGTGGAAGGTTGAGGAAATGGTTAGAGCTAGCTGATAGGCGAACAACAATAGACAGCATAGCAACTGAAACAGAGTGTTCACATGATTTAGCCTACAGCCGACTGATGCAGGCGTTGAATGTGAGGTACACAGGTGGCTGAGAGTGCAGTTCAATGACTTTTATGCAGCAGGTATTAGAAAACTCATAAAGAGATGGGACAAATATATCAATGTAAATGACGATTATATAAAGAGACAAACATGCCTTTAAGTATGTATTTTGGTTTCCCCCTCTTTTATTGGCTTTTGTGACCACTTACTGACTTGCCCTCGTACAATAATATTATATGTGAATTCATAATCGTTCGTTTGGGCCGTCTATAATGAGTCTGTTATGTCTTGCTGAATTAAAAGATGTATAAAGGGAATTTTTTTTCAATCTGCGATGGGGCTTGTAAAATAAAGAAAAATGTGAATAACAAAATTATTTTATAACCTGGAGCCAAGTACTACAATCAAAGTTACTTTTTGACATAGTCACTGTGAAAATTGAGACATTTGTCATACCGGTGGACGAGTTTTCCAAAACCCTCTTCATAGAAAGTAGCCACCAGCGACTTGAGAATAGGTCTCCACGACGTCTTGGGGGCTTTCGTTAAGATGGAAGCGCTGTCCTCCCAGACCTGTCTTCAGCTGCAGAAAAAAGTGGCAGTCATTCGGTGCCAGGTTGAGCCGATGCCCCAAGAACTTTTTTCACAATTTCGATGGGAAGTGTTTGATCATCCAGCGTACAGTCCATATCTGGTGCCAGGTGATTTTCACCTTCTGCGAGAATTAATGACAAGTCTCGAGGACAGTGCTTGAAAATCTTCAAGATGCCGTAATGACCTATCTCAACATGCTGGCGGCAACCTTCTATGAAGAGGGCATTGGAAAACCGGTATGACAAATATCTTACTCGTCACTGTAACTATGTCTAAAAGTAACTTTGATTGTCTTTGACTCCTGGTTATAAAACCATTTTGTTATTCACACTTGAAAAAAATACCCCTCATAAATAATAAAAACACAAGTTTATAGTTTTTCTCATTATCCAACATAATCTTAATTAATCCGGAGACTAATGCAAGACAAACATTTTTAAAACCAGAAAGTGTACATAAAGAAATATCTCTTATTTCTATAACGTCCTTATTAGATTTCCTTTTAAAATTGATTAAATAAAATTTCCGGTTGAAAGCATGTTGTCTTGGATCAGACTCCGGAATAATTAAGATATGTTGGCATCTATGATTAAAACCCGTGCGATTAATTTGAATTGGAAAGAGGTATTTAAATTTATCTAACGAATTATGGGTTACAAAGTGCTTTTACTAGATTTGACCATGTTTCAATAAATTAGGTATTGGTCTACTTTGGCACACTTTTCGCTTGACTTTTGTACTGTTCAGAAGTCCAAACTGTTGGGAGGTCTTTCGGTACAAATGTGAGAGACATTATTATTGCTGATAAAAGAGGACTTTTAAAAAAATAGAATTTCTAAATGTGCTTGTGTCTAGATTATATATAAACATCAACCTAATGATTAACCATATAAAAAAAATCATGATATTAAAATGTCTTTCTTTTGTGAAATTTGGAGTTTTCATTGTATTAATAGAGTTTCTGTTTTATAGGATTGTCATAGGGAGGCGAAAGAGAATCAAAAAGCACTTTAAACTTTGCAATATTTAATAAAATCTTCTTGACTATGGCAGATAAAATGAAAATATTTACGTATGATAACACTTCAATAGACAGTAAATAACTCAAATATTAAATCCAGAGGGTACTATTAAAATAGTTAAGGTACAACGTTCCAATTACAAAATAAAATCAATGGTCCACAGAAATGCCCTCTCTGTGACCAGCGATATACATCTTCTGCTCAGCTATCCGGGTTGCAGCTAGTTACATAATAATAATAATAATAATAATAATAATAATAATAATAATAAAATAAATAGAAAAAAGCAAGAATGAAAAATCATGGGTCCATTATAGATTATGAAACACTTTCCAACATCTTCAAAGTACTGTAACCAAACTTTACCGTCTATTAAGCTGAAAATTTATGTCTAAATAATCAATTTAGAATATGCATAACGCATTTGAAAACCTAATTACTTCAATTGCCATCAATAGTTGGATAAATATCTCAATTTTTTTAACCCTGTATATGATCTATAAATTTGTATGTGGTATGTGGTATTTGGTTTGTATATACTACCTGGTATGAAAATAATTAATTCAATTACACTCATACCACATTTGAAAATTCCCATTTAGCAATTTTTGTCATTAAACAGAAATGAACTTGAAATCTTTTTGAAGCCATGTGTATGATCTATAGAATTTATACACTCCAAGTAATATGAAAAAAAATAATTATTAAATTTAAAAACCCGTACCACAACAGAAAACGCAGTCCCATAAATTAATGTTCATTGGCAATACTGTAGACAAATTCTGTTATGTGCCCCTGTAAATGAACGATAAATTATATGCACAACCTATTTTACTGTAAGTACCGTGTAGTACAACACCTCAGTGATTTATATAAATTTCAATATTTTTAAAATAGTGTGGTAAGATTAAAATACACTGCAGACGATTTTTCCCCACAGACCGCAATGTAACGGAATCCTTTTGAGTGCCCCTGTAAATGAACATTAAGTACTACACACTTTATTTTCAAAATCGAATATACCATAGCAAAACCCCAATAATATATATTAATTACATCGCATACCGAGCATATTTACGACAGTTAGAGCGCGGATAGACGGCAGACAGACAAACCGAATTCATAAACACTTTTCAACTATCTTGTAAAGTGCTAAAAAATGCGTTTAGCTTGCGTTAACTTGCAGTTAGGCCGGGACCTTCGAATGCGATTTTTCTTCGCATCTGGTGGTCTGCAGTAATAATTTAAGGCATCACATTTATTTGTATTACTTTTACTAATTTTAATACATTTAATCTTTTTGTGTATCTTTTATAATAACTTCACTTCAATGATCAAACGTCCTCGAAATTCACGGACACAGATCCAAGAATTAGATTTGAAAATATGAAAACCGTTACAATTATTATACATTTATTAAAACTTAAATAAACGTATAAAGCTTAATTTTAAAAAGTCAAAATAATTATGAAAAAATTAAAGCTTAAAAAGCCATCAATTTGATATGACTTGATATGTTTTATATGATTTGAAGTTTATTTTTTTTCGTCACCTTAGTTATAACAAAACAAATAACGAGGAAGCGAAAAATCAGGTATGCAGCAGAAACACATAAGTCACAATTACATAGAACATCACATGTGACATAAGTCACATTTATAAAATTTTATACCTGAAGTTTTGATTAGATTTAAATCATGATCACTGTCATATAAGTAATACACGCACGGTTAACACCATATTCTGTTTTAAGATTATTTTTTTTTCTAAAAATTTTAGAGATGCACAATTTGTTGTATTTTTTTTCTCAAAAATCTGTAAATATCACAAGTTTTAGATTTATGGAAAGATTGAACATATTCCGATTTAACAAGAAATGAGTGAGACTGGTAACTTGCTGAAAGTAGCAAATACAAAAGCGCAAAAATAAATTTAGCTACATTATTTTTAATACTTTATTTTTTCAATTAGACGTATAGCTGCAATTGAAGAAATTACAATTTAAAATTAGAACAACTGAATTGTTTAATGCTAAAAATCATAAAAATTACAATTTTATGCATAAAAGATTAATTACTCGACTTAAACTAAAGGGTATGAAAAAATCATTGGGTATTGTCAAATAAAGGCACTTACTCTTCAGATGTTATATCATTACATCGATCTTCTAAGTTGTTAAAAGTCGCCATTTTTGTTCAAAATATCAATAAGAAATTAAATTGCTTATCAGTACAATATAATAAATCACTTTAGAAAGAAAGTAATCACTAAGAAAGATTTTTTAAATCTCCATAAAACTAACCACAGTTACAGCAGTAGAGCTTTGAAATAATTTTTTCACGAAGGAGTCTTACTAGTATTGTTAGCTGCAACAATGAGTAAGGGCAACAATGTCCCAAACCTCGTTAAACAATATGTTTCATTAAAATACCGATTACAGTTACAGTAGGATTTCTTTGTTAGTTTTCATTTCACGTATCAACACAAAGCGATTGTTGAACTCTAAACTTTGGGTTGTGAGCATTTCACCGGTTTTGTTGCTGGGGATGTTTGGTGCTTACATTTGTTGGTGTTGAGAAAAGATGATTGTTGTTGTAGTTGCGTTTATATCCGGGTCACCAATTTAGATAGATTGATTGGCACTGCCCGGATTTTAACCTGAGAAATCCTGAACAGTAGGTTAGAATGTTAGTATCGGTCAAAAGGCCAAGCCAGTTATTCTAAGCTAGTAACTCGCTTTATACTGTTCAAATGAGATAAGACTCTACTCATATAATTTTTCCCATGACCTGATGTTTAAAAAAATGAATAATAATTGCTGAAAACAATTACAGAAAATGCTTTTAATGGCTTTTCAAAAGATTAGGGCAATATTTAAAATCTATAGAGTCAACAAAAGAAACTGCTGAAACTAAATTCAAATATCTGTCACGTCGTCAAATTTACCAGGAGTTAAGGATTACATGATTCTAAAAAAAAGATTGCTGATCCGGTGTTAAAAAGCTTTAAGGTGTGTCAAAACGAAATAAAGCCACCGTAATTTCGTGCCGTAACTGGACACGAAGCAAACAAATAAGGACGAAACAAATATATTAAGAAAGTCTATATACCAATACATATTTACAAGGAGTAACTCATTCCTTGCCCCATGAGGGCAGGAGAAAAAGATGAATGTGTAGAAAAAGAGGGGGGAAAGTGTCCCGCCGAAATAAAGTCACTGCCAATATTAGTATTTATTGGTAACCACCGACATTCGAGCTGCTGCAGTTCAACATGTTTATGACGTAAGGAAGTTGTCAAATACTTGTTCTGTGCAGTCGAACTTTGTGCATACTTTAGAAGGTTGTATTTTCAGTTTATCTTGCAGTATTGCAATGGGAAAGAAAATCCAGCTATCAATGTTCGAGAATGGACAAATAACAGCTTTTAAGGAACAAGATCTTTCACAAAGACCAACAGCTAAGCAAATTAAATGATCTAAAACCGTAATAGACAATTTTGTAAATCAGGGCAATGCGTAAAAGTATAAAAAAAAGGAGGCGTACATGCAGAAAATTTACTTCCAGGCAGGAAAGAGACGCTTTGTGTCGTCTTTCACGACGTGGTATTTCCTTAAAACAGTTGGCCAAAGAGGATAACATCCCTCTGATAAAATCAACCCTGTCACGAATTGAAAAACGTACAAGCATCTTGCGATATAAGAAAAGGAAACAGTCGCCCATGTTAAAAGCTATCCACATGCAAAGGAGAGTCGATTGGGCCAAATATCATCAAATTTGGAAGGACCAGTGACATCGTTTTATAGTCTCAGACGAGAAAAAAATTAATTTGGATGTGCCAGGCGGCCTTGCTTTCTATTGATATGACATGAGGAAAGAAGAGGAAATTTTCTCCAAAAGATAGCAAGGTGGAGGCTCATTAATGGTGCGAGGAGGCTTCGGCTATGGAGGTAAACATAGCCTGGCTTTTCTCTGAGACCGCATGAAGGCTACCGATTACCAAGAAATGCTAGAAAACAATTTACTCTCATTTGCAAAGAGAATAGGTGGACTAACCTGGATTTTGCAGCAGGACAAGACCTCCATTCACGTTACAAAATCTCCTGGGAATGGTTTTTGGATAATCGGGTGCATTTCATGGAATGTCCTGCCCTTTTACCCTGATCTCAATCCCCAAGAAAATACTTGAGGTATCCTCAGTAGGGCTGTATATGCCAATGGCAGACAGTTTCAGTCTGTGGCAAAATTGAGGGTCGTCATCATTCAAACGTGTGAGAATATTGATGTTACTGTCGTCCAAGAATTAGTAAATAGTATGCCACATCGTATATTCCAAGTTATATATAACCATGGCGCGGATATATTGTCTATTAACAGTTGTGGCTTTATTTCGGCGGGACTTTTTTACCCCCCTCTTTTTTTACAAATTCATTTTTTTCCTGCTCAAGTAAGGCAGGGAGTGAGTTACTCCTTGTAAATATGTATTTGTATATAGACTTTTTTAATAAGTTTGTTTCATTCTTATTGGTTTGTTTCGTGTCCAACTACAGCACAGAATCACGGTGGCTTTATTTCGGTGGGACACACCTTATTTCCACATATTTTTGAAATTCTTAAAATTAGAGGTACGAATAAACAAAAATAATCCTTTTAAACCCTAATTATTATTATGTTTATATATATACTTTTTTTATTGTGTTGTATTTTTAATTTTTGATGTTTGTATTAAGAGGAAAATCATTGTGATAAATTTTAAAAGAAAACACGAAAATTGTGATAACATTGCGACAAAATCCTCTGAACTGTCTCTCTTTTTTTCTTTCTTTTCTGCAATCATAGTACAATTACGATAATGATCTTTTTATTGCGTTTTACTTACCCATCATGCGTAGTATAGAGTAAGTCTTGTAATCGTTTTAAAATTCGAAAAAAAAATTGACGGATTTATACGTTTCAGACATTGGAGATTCCGAAAAACATATTTTTAGAAACAAAAATTTCTCGTCCGTCTCTCTCTGTGTGTGTGTGTGTGTATAACGCTCTATCTCCAGAACAAATTGAGATAGAGACTTGAAATTTATTTTGCACTTAGTATGTAATAATGGGAAGAAGCCTATTGAATATCAGTATTTTTTTAAATGAACTAAACCAGAAATTTTATTAAATAAAATAATTTAATAAATAATAAAAAGAATAAGAATAAGAAAATCCGTACGAAATACAAGGGCTGTTTAATAAAGAATGATAATGATTTTTTATTAGAATACTTTATTGAACACAAATTTCTTTTATGTTTCATTGTTAGCTTAATGTGTATTGAATACGTGGTATTTTTGTGTTCATTTATTTCCAGTAGTACTTAAGTGGCAGCCATAAAAGATCAGATACATTCAGTATCTCCTACGGGAACGATGGAGACAACACGCAATGAGAAAGTATGCTTTTCCCTGGTGGAAATTTGCTTTTGCCTGAAGAAATCCTCAGTCGAAGTTATTACATTTGGGGATTCATCTCATGTTCATGTAACATCACCTTCACTTTCGAACAATCTCCACGAGAACGTCCTGTTGTTCGGATATTAGGAGTCTCGAAATTCAAGGCGCACAAACAAGTCTCATGTTCACTTTTCTGTTACCGAAACGTGTTGATGTCATACCACTATAACTACAATATTTTTAACAGTTCTCATATCTAATGATCTTCTCTGACAACAATAGCGACGGTATTATGTTGACTTCTGTAAGCTCAGTTACAGGAACTCCGTGTTCATCTTCCTTTGAAGATGATTGTCTTTCTCTTTCTTAAACATCTCAAATCAACATATTGCTGTCCTACAGGGAAGAACAGACTCTCCATAAGTCTCCTATAGCATGCACTTCGACTGGCGATTTCTTCTGGCGATAGCAAAATTTCCCGCAAGGCAAAAGCATACTTACTCATTGCGTGTTGCCTCCATTGTTCCCGTAAGCGGTACTGAAAGTATCTTAACTTTCATGGCTGCCACTGACGTACTACTGGAAATAAATGAACAAAACTATTACCATGTATTCATTACACATTAAGCTAATGACGGAACATAAAAGTAAATTTTTTGTGCAATAAAGTATGCCAATAAAACAATTATGATCATTCTTTATAGAACAGCCCTCGTATATTTTATGTTTATTTGACTTGCAAAAAACTTGGGAAAATTTGCAGCTATCAATCGAAATTATCTATCGAGTAGAAAAATCAAAGCGCATTCGAATCAAGTGACCATGAAGATGTTATTGTAGAATAAAAAAATTCGTTTGATATCACAACATAAAGTTTAAAGAAATTGAAAAGTTTTCTTACACCGAAAAGTCTTTTTTAACAATAATCTCAATTTATATTGAAATTTTTAAAAAAATAGTTGAAACCACCATATAAAAAATTATAAAATAGATAAATTAGTAGGTGCTTATTTTAATACTACTTAGGCTTACATATTAAACTTTGATTTATAGCTTTAGTAGAAATAAAATTTAGTTTTTAATAAATTAGATTTATATTTCTTATGTAGTTTTTAATCTTAATAATAATAATATAACTTAAAGTATGGTTAACAATATTTAATTTTTTAAATTAAAATTATGAGGAAAATTAAATAATCCTTTTTGTTATTATACATTACTAGCGAATCGTGCCCGGGCTTCCCGGGTTACAGATATAGGTGAAAACCATTATATAGGTGAAAACCATATTTTAATTGAGAAGGAATATTTTTTTGCATGCAATATATTTTTTGGATTGTCCACTAAAAATAAAAAAGAATTTTTCATATGAAAAGTATTAATTATACAATCAAATAAATTTTTGAAATTTATCAAAAGCGATTTTTTCGTATTAGCCGCATGCTAAGAGTTATTAAGCCCAAGATTTTGCTGCTTATGGCATCCTTATATTTTCTGATAATTTCAGAGTTTCAAGCGCGTAGTTCAATTATATGTCTGTAAAATTTGCATTTTATTTGTATTATTTTAGTTATTCAATCATAAAGGAAGTTTCATTTTTAGGTGCGTTCGTAATTATATAAATACGTAGCACTTATAGTCGTCGTTCAGTCCGTCCGTCTGTCCGTCCGTCTGTCCGTCTGTCCGCCCGTCTGTCCGTCCGTCTGTCTGTCCGCATATAACAGAGCAAAAACTACCCAACCGAATGGTCTGAAATTTGAAATATAAGATTGTTGTAAAATTTTGTCGAGCCATTTCAAATTTTATGAAAATCGGATGTATAGTTTAATTACAGGGACAGTCAAAAGTTTTTCTTTACATTACGTCCAATGGAAAAAATTATTGCAAGTGATTTTAATGATGTTACAGCCTTCCGAATGGTCTGAAATTTTAAAGATATAATTGTTGCAAAATTTTGTCGAGCCATTTCAAATTTTAGGAAAATCGGATGTATAGTTTAATTACAGGGACAGTCAAAAGTGTTCGGGGAATGGGAAAAAAAATTATTGGGAGTGCATTTTAATGATGTTAAAGACTATGTACTTTATGAAGTGCAAAAAATTATACATTCAGTACAATATGGGGTGCAAAAAATAATTATAAAACTTGTTATAGTACGAACGCACCTCATTTGCCACGTTTGACGAGCAATTTCCAACTTGTTTGTTTACGGAATATTAGTCGTAAGAAAATGATGAACTCTTTATATTGTTTTAAGGGCAAACGGATTAATCTTCCTTAATCGAGCTCCACGCGACAGAGATAAACTTAAAAATTAACCTCTCAACCAACTATCGCCCTTTCAAAAAAATTTGTATTTTAATTGGATCCTTTTAAAATCATTTTAACTCAAAACTTGAAGTCACGATTGTCAGCAAAATCTTTGCATGTGAACAGTCGCACTCTTAACTCGAGATTCTAATCTTAGTACCGGAGAGTAAAAATTGCCGTAATTTATGTTTTTTGACGTATTTGTGTTAAAAAGTTTAGTTTTATCTAAGAAAAATCATCGTTTTCTTTTAAATATGATGTCATTTTCACTTACTTAAGCATTTCACCTAGTGTCTGAAACTTGGTATACATACAGAAGAAAAACAAATATGGAAACTTTATGAGGAAAACGCGTATTTTCAAAAGCAGTACGTAATTTTCCGTTCAAAGTATTATGTCCCTAATGCCATTCTGCGTTATCAAACCCTATACAACAATTTTTATCACCAATTTTGAATTTTTATCAGATAATCACGTGAATAAAGATAAATAAACCTCAATATTTCTCTCTTCTCTGCAATAATGAAAGCTATCTCATTATCACCATTTTGAAGAAGTTTCATATAATACTTTTAAAATTAAAATATAATAATGGGATATAAAAAAAAGCTAGTGCAAGCACATATGCAAATGAACAGATTCCAGTTAAAAAAAATTATTAGTAAATTTAATTCAGCAGAAAGCTCAGGGCAGATGACTAAAAAACATTCTTGTGTTTTGAATATATAGATTATGTAAAATTATGAAAAATTAAATTGTGCAAATTATGCTATTTTGATAAAATTTCAGTAACATGTCTTAAAGAATAGCGATAAAATTTTATTAGTAGAGAGAAATTTACACAAAAACTTGAGGAGCCTGATATTATTTTAAACTTCGAATTATTGCCAAGATCTCCTTAGATTGCTTGTCTAACTCGGCAAAGCGAATTCATCCAAAAGAGAATCATCAAATTCTGCAATATAAATCGCTATTTTTCGATCAAAGAGCATGCACACTGTTTATTACTGATTTTCCATAAAGTCACTTTAAATGTTTGTAAAACATTGCGTTTTATCAGTGTGTGATTTCGATTACTTTACTTTCAAAGATAAATCATTTTCACCTCTGAAAAATATCAAAGCAGCTGGGGTCAAAATGACGCACTTCTACAAACCATATTTCAGTTTTAAGAATTAAAATGCACGCTTTTTTATATAAAATGACGTCAATTGCATCCGCTAAAGCATGCCACTTTTACGATCCCTTCTTAAACAACATCTATAGAACGGTATGCAAATGACATCATTATCGCGGAATAATACACAAACCCAACAGAAAGCATTGACGTCGTTTAAGAAGCTCGGCAATACAATCTCCGGTATCTAATGATTTATATGGCTTCATTTTTTTATTTATAAGAGATCCATTTTTTTATCAGAAGTCATTCATTTATATTTTTTCAAAATTCAGAAAACGCAATTACACCCGTATTAATAAAATTGCATTTTTTCAGGTCCCAGAAATATTCTTTAAAATACATTTTTGTAAAGAGCAAGTATTGTATCGTTTGTAAAGTTAAATTGCAATAAAATAAAAATCATTTAATTGATAAATGAAAACCAAATAAAGCCAAAACTCACCGGGGTTTATAACATACGATATAGCACGTATTTTAATTTCAATTTTTTTTTTCAGTTTTTATGAGCAAATGGCAACAAAAAGATACTGCAATCTACTAAATGGAGGAAAGAGATAGATGGAGATACAGTAAGGTGGCTGGGGGTGACGCCAAAAAAGTAACCCTAAAATCAGCTACAGTAGGGCCAAACATCAGCACGTTCTTTCACGAAAAAGGCAGAAACCTTTTAGTAATACAGTTTTTAATTCATAATACAATGGAATGCTGCTTTAGAATGCTTAAAAATAAGCAAGTCACTTTCATTTAGAGAAAAAAATGCACGGGTGATGTCAAAGAATTCGGACAAGTTCCAGGTGCTTGCTTTGTTATGGGCGAGTGAGAGCATTTAAATTTGAGCGATAACGCGCATCATATTGCAAACCGTTTTTACGGCATACTGCATCTCCATCTATCTCTTTCCTCCATGAATCTACTATTTTCATTTTTTTCCCCTTTGCTTTCATCAGAAATGGAGTACTTCAGTTGCCACGATTACAAAAAAAGTAATAAAAACTACAAAAAATTTAATATCTTAAAAGTAAATTGAGACACAGCTTTTAAACAAACTGCATTTAAAAGAGCATTTTTTTCCTTATACGACGGTGTAAAAATTTAAAATATGCGATGTTTAGAAGTTTAAAAATTTGCAGTACAGAAAATTGCAAAACCAAAATTTTATTTCAAATTTCAAAATGTTGCCATTCGCAAAATGACGTATGCGTTACGCACAGATATGTTTGTCCTTTATAATATAGATAGATAAATAGATAGATTGTAAATATATTGTATGAACGACCAGAGACCCATTATATAAATTTCTCAATAAAGTTATTAACACTGCAAAAAAATGGATTGTAATGAAGTCTGCATAGCACAAAAAAAAAATTCTCTTCCTATAAGTGGTTTCCATTCTATAATTATCTTTAAATTAGTCCTTTTATAAACCGTCTCATCTTGATAAAATAAATCTTTGGTCGAGAGCATTTCACATGTTTTAGTAAAATTAGCAATAAGCAATATCGGTAGTGTTTGGTCAGTTCCAAATTTACACAAATAATTCCCTGATTATTAGCCAAAACCTTCACTAGCTAAGCTATCTCAAACCTTCATGCAGCGTTAATTCTCTACTGCGTGTCCGTTTTATAGAACTCAGATATATAATATGTATATGCATTCGTCATAAGACACATCAAGGTATTCACTGTGACAAGGATGTTTGGCGCAAGACGTGCATAAATCAAGAGTTGCATGTTTACAATTAATTTTCGGATCGAATTTGAAATGCATAAAATTAATATTAACAAGCATAATGGGAATTCAATTTGCGTGTCTGAACACCAATGTGTTTCTATGTGATTATGGGCAAATGGTTTCTGCAAAGATACCATCATGCTAAGCAATAAATAGATAGTATAATTTCCTTTTCAATGCGATATAATTTCCCATTGAAGCAAACGTTAGAAATGTATTTAAGGGTTTCATTCAGACATTGTAAAGCCAAAAATATTTTTAAAGCTTTCAATACTAATATTCATCAGTGTGCTATACTGTAACATCCTTGCATAAATATATATTTAAATTATTAAATAAATCTGATTTTTTTTAACTTTGTTAATTTGATTAATATGTAAAAGGAAAGGACACTTTAGAAATATTCAGTTATATTATTTTAAAATACTTTTTTAAAAACCTTCTTATTCTTTCTTTCTTTCATTTTTTGTTTCTCTTTTTCTTCCTTTTTATATCTAGAAAGTTATATTAAACCTATTTTTACATCTACCCTATATATATAAAATCCTAATGAAACGAATTTATGAAACGGAAGTATGAATCCACTGATTAAACAACTGATTATGTTTCAAGCGATTTCTCATAAAATATGGAATACTTTGCGATGAAATTAACACCAAAAATCAGCATTGATCCGCAGATCTCAAAATTGGTATTAGAATTTTTAAATTCGAATTAGTTTTCGAAATATTAATTTTTTTCTAATTTTATATACATTTTTCTAATGATAGCAACTCAAATTTTAATCAAACAGATATTTTTTTTTCATATTTCATAAAAGACTGACATGGTAACCCGGCTATTTTTGTTTATTTGATAATAAATGTTTATTTACTTTTATTTATTTTTATAAATTATATAAATTATTTTGTTCTATGATTATTAATTATTTTTTTTATATTTTCTTTAGAAAATAATAGAAAATAATAAAAAAATACGGTACTACTTAGCTATCCCGTCGACCAATTTCGCCAAAACACTCGCCAAATTATACAAATTGACATAATTTTTATTTTAAATAACGAAAGAACAAATAAATTAATATAACATTAATAAATATATAAATAAAACGTCGAAATAAAAATCACTTGATGACGTAAATACGTGTAACTTGCTTAAAGTCAAGTGAATGTGACATTTACGATCAACCATTATTGGCATTTAATCTTATAGTTTGGCGATAGATTTTTGGTCGACGGGATATCTAAGGATTACCGAAAATGCATATGTAACTGGTATTTGAAAACGAGGTTTTCGCCAAATTTTCGAAAAAAATAAAAATCACACCAAACCTGCAGTGCGTATCTGGCCAAATATTACCACTCGAAAAAAAAATGCTAACTGGCGAGTTGAAAAAAGCTATTGGCGAGATTTGCATCCGGCTAGCGTAACAGTACCTAGAATTCTTTGCGACCATGGCAACTTTTATGTAGTTTTATTCGAAAAAAAAGAATTTTTGATTTTTTAATCAAAATGGAAAACTTACGGTCCCATATTGGCGTGATTTTTTTCTGACGCCAATGTCATATATGGAACGGGCACATAACTGGCGCCAAAGTATCGTTATTTTGCTTGATATGGTAAGCCGGATGTTTATGTTTATGCGTTCTTCAAATTGGCGTCGTTAAAAAATCGCGCCAATATGGGACGTATATGACATCTTTGCCAAACTTTCATATGAACGGCGAAGGGATCAGACCGTATTTGTTTATGGCAGTTGGTGACTTGAACTATTATAATATAGATGAAATGATGGCGATAAAATAATATTTGGCGACTTATCACCTGTGCCTGGCTAACATTAAAGAACCAAAATGGCACCTAGAGTATAAAAAGCTAAGTGGTCCGCCTGGAACTGTTGATGATAGTCACATGACTTAGGCTATTATTATAGAGATTGTTTTAAAATACCAGGAGACAAAGACTCTGTATACTTATTTTATTTTAGCTTCTTTTCAAATGTTTAACTGATCCTCTTTAATGAAAAACGAAAACAACCATTGGATGTCTTAACAGCAACTGATTCTCCCTTAAATATTTGCAATCAAAGGGAATTGAATGAAAACCCGTTTACAGGGAGATCGGCACAGCTTTTTGCAGTATAATTCAATCTTCTCTAATATTTTTAAAACCCATCAGATTAGCGTGTTTTTAGATTCTGCGGTGTCAGAACGGGGATTGGCGAGCGCAGCTTGCAGGAGGCAGAGCCCCCTAGTTATTCTATATAGGTAAGAAAAAACCTTGGATTATGTAAAATTTTCAACTTAAATCGCGAGCAAGGAATAGGGACTGGCTAAGGCTTTACAGGAGTGGGCAATCGCTGGCGGAAAACAGATTTCCCCCGCGAACTGGGCAGTCAGGGTCATGAGTATGTGGTGGGAACTTCTGTGTGCGCTCGCGTTGCTCTGTGAAAGTGGATCTCTATTCGCGACAGGTGACGGAGATTAAAGAGTGAATTGACAGACGCATCCCCTAGGTTAAATTAGAGAGATATGTTAAGTGTTCATATATGTTTTTGAGTTTCCTCGTAAAAACTGAGGGAGTGAGGATATTAGTAAGCCAATGGAGGATATTCCAAATACGAGTTCGAGGCTGAAAAACTCACGTGATACCGGCAATTTACCCAAGGAACTTCTAACTGATAAGAAGGGAAGATACTACTGCTTTGCCTCATGAACTGTTTCATTGGCTAGCGGGGATTTACATTATACGTCTACGGAGCCTTCCCTTCTTAGAAGTTTTTACCTAGATGTTTTTACCTTGACCACGTGATCAAAACGGAGATGGAATATCCTTCATTTCTAGGAGAGTTTTGAATGTATCTGGTTTGTTAGGGCACGTTCAGCGCCACCACCCCGAGTGGCTCATATAGCACCGAAGAGAGTTTGGTCGTTCAGAGACGATATCATGTGATATGAGCCACCTGGGTATGCGTTCAGGATGGGGAAAGTGTCACACCGGGTCGCCTTTAACCATAGATTAACATCCAAGATCGGACATTCCCATAGAGCGTAATGGTAATGCGATTGCGATCGTAGCGCCCTTAGTAACAATGGGGAAGAAACTTCCCATTCTTGTAGTATGCTTATTATTGAGTATCTACCTTATTGTGATCTTTATTTTTTTAATGTTGCATGTTTACGTTTTCGATAGAATCTTACACCGATACATGAACATAGAATAGACATTCCATTTTATATATCTAATATATATTCTATGTTCATGCACGGATATATATATATATATATATATATATATTGTTTTTTTTTTGTTTTTTACATGATTAGTGAACGGTTTTAAGTACAACGAATACTAGGTAAAAATTTCATCTTGAATGCTATATATCAAAAGCAATGGTGTAACATAAAAATATACGAAATGTTGAACTC
Source organism: Maratus speciosus (assembly GCA_963932465.1). Taxonomy (NCBI): domain Eukaryota; kingdom Metazoa; phylum Arthropoda; class Arachnida; order Araneae; family Salticidae; genus Maratus; species Maratus speciosus. The sequence continues at coordinate 416,231,880 of OZ010790.1, read as the reverse complement.
TACAAGTCCCAGAAAATTTCATAATTATTCCCCTTTGGCAGGAAAATTTTTATAGCCCGTGTTTTATAAATTTATGAAGTTTAACGTATTAAACAATCGTTACAATAATCTTTTAAAATTTATGCATTTTCACTTCCTTACAGATAAAATAAAAATATTGTTTTTAATGTAAATAACGTACAATCACTTCAATAATGTTTATAATACCCAGATAGCATGAACAATTGCAGCAAGATTAATTTTTTCTTGATATTTTCTTGTCACGACAAATTTGAAGTAATAATATTGCCGCAAGGGCACTACTAGGTAGACGGAATGTAATCAATCGCTCCCTTGCAACGCAATTTTGCTCTAAACGTGATACAACATCGTCATAAAATAACGACGGAAGCGAAAAATTGCTTTTGTTGGAAGGAGAACGGATATAAACAGCGCATGCGCGGAAATTTGCATCCAAAGACAAAATTACAACACTTCCTTCCCATGATTAGTAAATCATTGTCCGGGATCTAGATAAGTTTTTCACTGTTAACCAAACGAGATTGACCAGTCAGAAGCCTGCATTTTTTCGAACTTTTTGCTGTTTGTAAAAATGCAGGCTTCTGAGTGGTCAATCTCGTTTCGCTAACAGTGAAAAATCTACTTAGATCGACCAGTTTAGTGTTAAAGACCCAGATATAAAGGTATTATTTTAATTATTGAAATGTGATTATTTTTTGCAAAGGTTGGTGCAGTTTCTTATAAAAATTCTGATAAATTAAAAAGTTATGCCTATTTACTGAGGTTTTGGTCCATGTTAAACCAATGTTGAAAATTTAAATTTTTAAATGATTTTTTCTCAGAGTTTCTCAGATATCGTTTTAATAAATTTTGAGATCTGTGAGGAAATTACAGTTTTGTTCAGAAAAAAGCATAAAATCTAAAACCTTCGGGAGGGTAACTCAAGGTTCTGGGGGTAATGTACCCCCCACCGGCCAACCTTGAATTCAACACTGCGTTTTAGTGTAAGATTTTTAAATTTAAATTATGTTTTCATTGCCATTAAACCATTTTTTCTACATAAATATAAAGTATTTTAAACAGTTTCTTAGTTGGCTATTCTCCAAGATTCTTAACAATTCTATTGCACCCTGTTTTCTAATTTTTATGATTTTTTATTGAAATTATTAACAGTATTTTCTACCGGTGTCAGTTTTATTTAATTCTTTTAAAATTTCTCTTTTCTTTTGACATAACTGCTTGTTAATCAGATGTGTATAAGTCTTTATTTCGAAATTTTTCTTACATTTTAAATATGAATATTTTGAAATTGTTCATTTTTCACGTCAGAAAACCAGGGCTTGAATTGTACCGGAGCAAATCGGAACAATATTCCGGTTCGTTAAATTATGCCAAATATTGCTCTGGTTTGTAAATAATTATGGTAAATTATCGTTCAGATTTTTTGAATTACTAAAATATATTATTGTTACAGTTTTATACATGCATCTTTTATTGTGCTGTCTGTAACTTTTTTTGATCATTTTGAATTTTGAATGCATTTTTAAAAATATTTTTTATAAAAAATATTTTTAATATCATAAATTTGCCGAAAATTAAAAAAAAAAAAAAAGTTAAACTTTTAAAAATAGTTTTCCTATTCGTAATTTTTCCTTTTCGAGCCTTGCCGAAAGCAATTTTACTAAAACTTGATTTGTGAGGTTTTTTTTTTTTTATAATGAATTGGAGCTAAATAACTAAAATGCATTGAATAATCACATCAATCCCCCCCTCCAAAAAAAAAAAAAAAAGTTATAAAATAGTTTTGTGTGATAATTAAAACTTTGGACACCTTAACACCAACATAGTCTAAATTTAACATTAATAATATAACAATGAGATTAAGGTGTCGAAAGTTTCAATTATCACACAAAACTGTTTTATAACTATTAACCCCCTCACTGACAAGCCCGTGTTAATACGTTCACTAAGCTCCAGGTTTCACTGCAATACAAGCGATATTTAAAGTAATATAATTCTATTGATTTAATGTATTTTTAATACGTTGAACAATGATTAATGCTTCCAAGGATTGCATTCATATTCGTTATTAAGTTTTTCTTATAAAATGTTCAAAGAATAATTTTTTTTAGCATTTAAAACAAAATGCAGCGAAAACAACATTACAATTTTGCCCTTTTCCAAGACAGTCGATGATATGTTGGTTTCTTTATTTATTTGTTTTATTATTAAAGATGATTCGTTTTGTATTATTTTTTACATGTACAAAATTGTTCAACTGCATTTTTATGCGTTATCATTTTCTATGATAACAATCTTTCATAAAAAATAAAATTTAAGTGCCGACACTAGTCACTCGGAGAAACACTCCAACTAATGTGAATCCTATGGACAGTTCTTTACAGATTTCGGACACACATTTTAATATTTTTTTCATGGGATGCATCTGTTTGATATCTATTGTTGGGCAACTGTACTTATGCAGTGTTGAATTCAGATAATTTTCTCCGGGGGGAGGGGGGGGGATTTCACTTTTTGACCATTGAAAATACAAAATCTCAAATCTTTCGAGGGGGACAATTCATTATTTCGGGGGGAATGTATCCCCCCGGGCCACCCCTTGCCACCACGGCTTTCAATTTTGAAAGCGGTTCTGAAAATGAAACTGTCCTCACATAAAAGAAAACTCTAATAAAATTTTAAAAAATACAACAGCGCAACAATATAGAGTAGATGAGGGTAAAGATACGAACGGGGCAAAGATACGCACTGGCTGATTTAATATGAAGCAATATTTCTACAATCCTGACCGCTATAGGTTGCTGTTGTTTATGACGGCCAATTATCAACACGAGGGATATCGGCCCAAAGGAGGGGGGGGGGGTGCCCTCCGTGGGAGTCTTTTTAAGGGAACCTAACCCATATTTACACAAGGAAATCCAAGGTTCGAAGAAAACCACGGAAAACTCCGAAAAATTAGGCCGATGGGCGTGATTTGGATCCAACCCACCACCTCTCGGCTACCAGCTTTGAGAGCAGAACCTCTCGGCCACCGGTGGGGCCGCTAGTTGCAGTTTGGCTTGAAGTGTAGTAGTCGTGTGTTCAAACCTTGTGAAAAAAGTAGCACTCCATGCAAAAAAAAAAAAAAAAAAAAAAAAAAAAAAAAAAAAAAAGAGAGACAAGTTTAAATTTTTGAATTTTCGTGTAGTATTTTTTAAATTTCACTTTATTGTTTAGCTGACAATACCTCGAATTTTTTTCAAAACCAAAAATTCAATGGAGAACAAAAGTTCTTTAACTTCTAAATGCCGTGTGGTTATCCTCGATCGCATTTGTTTAAACTTGTAGGTAGTCGATTAAGCAAAATACTACAGAAGGTGGTTAAATTATGCATCCGTTTTGAGGCAAAGATACCCACAAGTTTAACCCCTTAACAGTATGGTCCGAACTGGATTCGGACAAGAACACTTTGCTTGCTTCGTTATTAAAAGCATTTTGATACCACTAATTTGTAACTGTAAATTTATCTTTATTGATTGTCAGATATTTTTCGATTAAGTAAGGTAAATATTTTAGTATGGAAAAAGTGGTGTCCAGCCCCATTTTTAATTTATGTTGTAAGAAAACAAATGTCACAGTTAAGGGGTTAAGATGCGGGACTTTGCCCCATCGTTTTAGCTAGATGAATGCTTTCCACAATCACATTGTTTGAAAGCTTTATATTTTTTCTAAGATAGCATCTCTCTATTCTAAAAAAAAGTAACTAACGTTGTCACCGCCGCCGCCGCCGCCGGTTTTGATTTTTTTGTGACCGGAGGACTTTCTTCGTTAATATTAACAAAATTAATGCATACAAAAATATGAAAATCGGTGGTTTTATACAGAAATATTTGATAAACACGCTGATGCAGACAGTTTTCAATTCGAAGAATTATTTTAAGAGTTATTTAATGCTAAAGTTGGACAAAATCGTTCCACTAAAAAAGTTTTATAGCAGCAAAAACTATACATGGCAGTGTAATCATTTTTAGATCATTTTATGCGTTAGAATTTGCCGGAGTGCAGATTGTATTAATTTTTTTATTTTGACTCATTTTTTCAGGTTTTATTTCTATTTTAAATTCAAATTTTCAGCATTTCTAGAGATATTTTTTACAGATTTCAGAAAATTGTACTAATTTAAACTGTTGCCAACTGTATAAACCACGGAAACAATAATGTTTGCTTCAAATTAAAAATTTATGTACACGTGACTATTATAAACAAAAAAAAAACTTTCAAATTAGAATTAAATAATTACGTATAAAAAGCAGGAACTTATTGAAAATTACTTCATCTATAATTACACGTGAATTTTAACAGAGAAAGGATATTGTAAAATAATAAATTCATTAACATGCGTTAGAAGTCTTAAATAGGAGAAATTACATCACATTTACGTCACATTACACTTATTATGTAAAATGAACAAAAAATAATATTGCAAAAAAGTTTAAATTTAGAAATTGCGCTATACATTTATTTGATATTTTGAGAATTAATTTAAAATGTCTCATTTAAAAGAACTTTCTTTTCGCTTTGTTAAAAAATACCAGGAGACAAAGACTCTCTTTACTTAATTCCTTTTATATTAGCTTATTTTGAAATGTTGTTACAGGTGTATACGTCATCAAGTTATTTTTATTTCGACGTTTTATTTGTGTTTTTATTAATGTTGTACGAATTTATTTGTTCTTTCGTTATTTAAAATAAAAATTATATCAATTTGTATAATTTGGCGAGTGGTTTGGCGATTTATATAATTTGGCGAAATTGGTCGACAGGATAATCAAGTAGTACTGCAGCGGATTTGGCATTAAAATTCCCCAATCAAAGAGAAATGAATAGAAATTCGTTTATAGGGAGATCGCCACTGTTTTTTAAATTATAATTCAATCTTTCGAAATCTTTTTAAAGCCGATCAAATTAGCGTGCATTTAGAGTCTGCGGTGTCTGGACGGGGGTTGGCGAGCGTAGCTCGTAGGGGGCCGAGCCCCCTAGTTGTATTAAATATCATATCTACTTAACTAACATAAGGTAGTTAACAACCTTTTCCTTTTTCTAGTTAAGTTTTGTAGGATTCCGTACTTAAAAAGTGAAAACGAAACCATTATAAGATCACTCTTGTGTCTGTCACAGCCATTTTACTCGTAAGCTATGGAACGTGGAAAGTTCAAATTGGGGCAAGTAATAAAGACTATTGACCCACATAATTGCAGATTATTAAACATTCACAAATATATTCAGGAAAAATGTAAAGAGGCTAATTAAGTTACTTGAAAAAAAAAAAATCTTTTCTTTGTTTATGTGTAGAGTATCATGTAAAAGCTTTCGTAACGCTGAACTCAAAAATACATTTCTTTTAATTTTAAGTATTATATTTTTAGAGATATCGTCGAAAATGTAGTGCAAAAATATGCCCCCCCCCCCATCTATTTCCGAATCTACTGAAACTAAAATTATGAAGAAATTAGAGGTAGTAGATGTTAATTTAAACCTTGTAGGAAAACTATAGCGAATACCCTAGGTCACATATTTTTAGAGAAAAGCGCATTTTTCCATTACACACAAATTTCGATTTTCAGGCATTCAACAAAGGTGTTGCGGAGCGCGGGAGGTACCTATCGTAGCAGAAGTATAAAAACATTGTTGATAGAGATTTTCGAGAAAATCCGTCGGTAATTAGCCGAGATATTAACCCTTAAAGACACAGGCGGTTTGGACATGCATAATGACAGGGGCGGCGTACTCTATGTACCATCGGCTTTTAAAGACCAGATAACAACTTTTAATGATTCATTTTTGTAATACAATAACCAGTAGCAGTATAAAAGCAATAAACGTCAAATTGTTAAAAACAGACTAATTTAATTAGAATTAATCACATAAATACTGTGGGATTAGCGACTAGTTTGAATTGAGTGGATCTCCAATACGACTCCCGTGTCTTTAAAAGTTAACTAAAAACATATTTGAATTGAGTGGATCTCCAATATGACTCCCGTGTCTTTAAAAGTTAACTAAAAACATATCTGGAAAAACGCGGCACGGATCAAGGCGTCGTTAAACTTTGAACAAGGGTTTTGTTTTAGCTACACTATAAAAAGAAAAGATTATATACTACGCTGAATTTAGTTTTATGAAATGCCAAATGAAATTTAAGTATGAACTACTTTTATTGTCAGTACCGAATTAAGTTCATCACAAACATATTAGGATAAGATTAAAAAAAGAGTTATACAGATTGGCAATATTTGACATTATTTAAGCTTCATATCTCTTTGAACTTTTATGGTAAACTCATTCATACTTTTCCAGTATATAGTTAAATTAGGGTAATGACGCTCAGAAGGGCAATCCCGCTCAGCCAATATCTCTAAACAGAATAGAATTGAAAACGTGCGATCGGTACCGGCACCTAGCGAACTTCATCGTAAGTTCCCAGTAAGGATATAATGACCGTCGGATGGAAAGTATTTTTGTGTCCTCACGTTATTAGTTTGCAGTTGTTTTATTATAAAATTCTACGACATCTAACTTGAAGGTAAGTGGACACTCTTATTTTCAAATATTAATTTACTCATTATGTCTACAAAATATATACATTTAGCTGTACTTTAATGCTTTTATTTATTTTGTAGTGCGTTGTTACGCCAATTATAATGCATTAAAACCCAACATGGCGATAACGGGTAATGGCGCTCGCGTGGAATTCCAGAAGTTTTGCCAGTGGGCAACTTTTTTAAAATTCAAATTTTATTCAGAAACACCACTTTTTTGAATGGTAAATTTCCCCTGTTTTCGCCTTAATTAATGTGTCATTAAACAAGGAGAATTTTACGATTTCAAAAAAGTGGTGAAAATAAAAAAAACCTAAATTTTAAAAAAGTAGCCCATTATATGTGTAACACAATATGTGTGAGGTGGTCGCAAAAAGTCTGCAGTGGTGTGAACAGTCCACAGAACTACATATGTGACTTTTGTCTTACTTAAATGTTTTATTCAAACTCTGAGTTCAATTACCCTACCATGTCGGGTATTACTGCTCAATCGATGGTTATTTAAATAAAACGATAAAAAAAAATTTCCTTAAACTTTTATGCAAATTAGTTGATTGTAAACTGTTCCTTATGCTTTGGAGTTATACTTCGTTAATAAAATATTGATTTTTTTCTCTAAATTTGACTACCTATTCATGTTTTCCCTTAAGTGACCGCCATTCCCCTACTTTCCTTACAGCTATACCCAACCCTACATTGTATAGTTTTTTAGAAAATCTTATTATTCTTTTAACAACGATTTTTTTAATAATACAGTTAATAATTTATATATTTATTGTACGGAACCATCTGAGCGCGAGTAATACTCACACTTGACCGTGTTTTTTTTTTTTTTTTTTTTTTTTTTTTTTTTTTTTTAAATTTAATTGTAGAACATAGGTACCTACCTACTTTTAAAAATCAATATTGTTGTTTCATGAAATGCTTTTGTTTTAAGTCTTAACCCTTAACCCCTGTTAACGGTCTCACAGACCGCTACTATATTCACTTTTCACAGTTTAACTTGTAATTTTCAGTTTAACTATTGATGTTAGTTTAATTTTGATTCATTTGGAAACTTAGTAATATCGCTAAGACATCTAAATAAGCGAATTTTTATTGCAATAGCCCTTTACATAAAGGTTAGCGCAAAAACAGTATCTTACGAGTCAGCCAACCCTTTTTTTATCCACTCTGAGATCAAGCGTTCTCGGACATCGCTCACAGCATTTATGGAACATTTTTTGTCAGAGCAGTTAAGGTTTAACCGCTGTTTGTGGTCATACTGACCGCTGTTTTTTTCTTTTTTTTCGCGGTTTAAGTTGTAATTTCAGTTTAACTATAGATTAGTGGGATTTGCTATAGATTCTAATTTAACTATACGTATTAATTTCTTCAGGTGTTACGCTAGAGAATTAACCCTACTAACGCTTGAGACTTCTGAATAGGTGAGTTTTAATTATAGTAGTCCTCGCTCACAGTATTTATGCAACAATTTTTGTCACAACAGTTACCGGTTAACTGCTATTTGCGATCTTACAGAACGCTGTTTTTTTTTTTTTTTTTTTTTTTTTTCATGGTTTAACTTATAATTTTCAGTTTAACTTTTAACTGATGTGACAGAAATTATCACATAACTACTGTGAAGTGGTCTGTGAGACCGCTCTATCGAAAGATGAATAAAAGGCGCGATTAACTCGTAGGATGGTGATTTTGTACTAAACTTTTTATACAGGGCTGTTATAATTAAAATTAACCTATTCAAAAGTCTCTGGTGATAGCACTAAAGTTCCAAATTAAACAATATTTTGATAGTGTTTGTAGTTAAACTGAAAGTTACAAGTTAAACTATAAAAATTGAAAAAAGCAGCGGTCTGTGAGACCGGTAACATCAGTTAAAGGTTAACTACAAAATACTAATTAAAATAATAAAACTTGTAAAAAATCACCATAAAATAAAAATAATTAAAACAATAAAACTGTAAAAAATCACCATAAAATAAAAAATAATTAAAAGAATAAAACTTTGTAAAAAATCACCTATGGCGATTTTTTAAAAGTTTTATTCTTTTAATTGTTACTTATTGCCAGTTTTTGGTGCTGTTTCGCAGTATGTGTACAGTACTAGTGACATTTACTAATGCTTTTATATAACTCATTCGTTTGAGTGGAAATGGGGCAAAAACCCGCAGTAATGAGGCATAAATACGTACTGGGTATCTTTGCCCCACCACTGCGTACTTTTACCACAACCAATGGGACAAATATACGCAGAACAATGTTTTTTAAAAATTGCAATTTCTCACATAAGTATAATTTAACGGAATGTCGGTTGATGGTGGCATGTGCCTAAGGCGCATCCCACACTGAGACGACAAGCGACATGTAGCTGCAACATGTAGCGCAAAAACAAGGTCGAAACAAAGGACGAAGTTGTTTCAAACCTGTTTTAAATCAGTTTTTCCAGCGAATTCAAGCGACATGTCAAGCGACATGTGTCGCTAGTGTGTGGCTTGCCTTATTTAACAATCACCAAACAGACGCCAGCTATCGCGGCAGCCGTGGCTATGGTAACCGAAAAATACCCCATTAAAAAGGAAAAGCATAGCAATACGACTACAGAAAATAGTCGCCGTCCGTTCGTGATAACATCATTATTTGTAACAGAGTAGTCTTTTTCAAGCAGGATATATTACCATGTTTTTAGAGGCGGCGAAATCTGAATGGTGGTTGCTGAGTTTAGCTCGTTATATGGTTATTATGGTTGACTAAGTTTGGAAATTTCAAACGTTATTTATTTATTATTATTATTTTAATTATGCCAAGTTAAGCCAGAGGTTAACTTTATTATTCTGCGGTTTGCCAGAAGCAATTTCCACATTGTTAAGTCTGGCTTGACTGAAAGTTTGGCAAAAAGATCTATGGCTTATTGCCTGCAAAAATAGATTTATTTATTTCTACTGGAAACTTTAATGTTTTATTACATTTCGAGAATATCACACTTAAACAGCTACTTCACTCCAGCGGAAACGATAGCTCGCTAACAGGACATATTATTAAAAATATCTTGTTTGCATTTCAATATTTTTAAATGACTTTTTATATACTTTCACTTTTAGAGCCAATGAAAGTGTCCACATCAATAAATAAATAAATAAAATAAAATAAATAAATAAATAAAATAAAAACTTCAACAAAATTAAAATAAAATAAAAAAACGACAATTTCAGAAATTGACCTCAGCTATCGAATATAAAAGAAAAAGTATTTTAAAAATATAAAAATACAAACACTTATTTTTAAAAATATGTCCCATTGTTAACATTAGCGTGAGGAGTTCTAATTTGTGATGGCCTTTAGAACTAATTGTAAGTAGAATTTTTTAAAACTGTAAAAATTTATTAATACATGGAAATTATTCTAAAGAGAAACATTCGCATTGCATACAATATTTCAAATGAAAATCAAATTTCAAAGTAATTGCTTAACCCTCCATTACTCGCGTGGGGTGTTCTGATCACCCCACGAGTAAAAACATGCGCACAAGTACAGAGTTTTTCAAGCTCAAGGTCAAATGTTTTCAGTAGCTGCACATTCCTAGAGGCCACGCCTACTGACGACAGATGTTCATTCTACCATTTTTTCCGAAGCAGTGAGGACGTGAAAATTTTCCAACGGGGTGCTGAGAACACCCCGCGAGTAATCAAGGAATATTTTTTGACTGAAAACACAATTAAGGTAAGCTATATTGCAGATTTATTTTATTTTTATCATAATAATAATTAAATTTATGAATAGTTTTTGTTTTATTTTAATTTATTTTGAATCTTTTACATCGATATTTTGCCCTTTTTTCTAGAAAATGTCGAAATCTCCGTGGGAAATGGAGCAACAGCGTTTGCGGCATCTTTTGGCTTCTGTTTCATCAGATTCTGAAGATGATGAGGTAGCAGGTACAGATAATACTTTTTCGGATGATGATGAATACTTTGAGGAATGTTCTGATCACAACTCGGAATCAGAACAAGAACCTGATGAAATATCGGAACACGATTCAGATATCGAACTACAGTCTGACTCTCCGTATTACTTAGGAAAGGATAAAATCACGAAATGGTACAAGAAAAAAGGTAAAACTTCTATACGTACGCGTTCTTCGAACATAGTTATTCACTTGCCGGGTGCTAAAGGCGCTGCTAAGTCTTGTAAAACACCTATTGAATTTTTCAAACTGCTTATATCAGATGATATAATCGAAGCTGTGGTTAAGCACACAAATGTGTATATAAATAAAATACAATCAAATTTTTCCAGAGAAAGAGACTGCAAAGTGACAAATGCAACCGAAATAAATGCTTTCATTGGCTTATTAGTTCTTGCTGGATTATGTAAATCTAGTCACAGGAAATTGAGCGATTTATGGAATATTTCCCGTCTTGGTATTAATATATTTCACAAAACAATGACTTATAATCGTTTCTCGTTTCTATTACGTTGTATTCGTTTTGATAATGTTTTAGATCGTGATGAAAGAAAATCTTTGGATAAATTTACTCATATCAGAGACATATTTTCAAAGTTTAACGAAAATAGTGCCAAATATTTTTCAGTAAGTGAATACGTGACGATTGATGAGCAGTTGCTCAAATTTAGAGGACGTTGCCCATTTTTACAGTTTATGCCAAATAAACCAGGAAAATACGGTTTAAAGTTATTTGCGTTATGTGATGCTAAAACATTTTATACTTTAAAATTTGAACCTTATGTTGGTACTCAACCAGATGGACCATTTAAAACTTCCTACACCACCTTAGATATAGTTATGAGGTTAAGTGAATGTATATATGGTTCAGGAAGGAACATTACATGTGATAATTGGTATACGAGTGTTCCATTGGCTGAGGAATTATTAAAAAAGAAGCTAACGTTGGTTGGTACACTAAGAAAATATAAAAAGCAGTTGCCGAAACAATTTATACAGCAACAAGAGACGGGTACGTCAGTATTTGGCTTTCATAATAAGGTGCCCATGACTATAGTTTCTTATTGTAAGAAAAAAAAATGTAATTCTTCTATCTACAATGCATTACAATGATGACACATTAATCGAAACAAAGCCCGGAGTTATGAAGCCTGAAATTGTACAATTTTACAATTCTACTAAATGTGGAGTTCATACAGCTGATCAAATGTGCAACACTTATGATGTATCAAGAATTTGTAATCGTTAACCGCTTCGATTATTTTATCATCTACTAAATACAGCAGGAATTAATGCTTTTGTATTAAACTATTCTGTGTTTTCAAATACAAAAATACCACGTTCGAAGTTCATAGAAGACATTGGATTCAGCCTTATACAACCTCACATAGATGAAAGAGCACAAAATCCAAATATCAATAAAAGCCTAAAAAGAAGCTTAATCCTGATACAAGTTTCGAAAACACCAACCCTCCAAAGAAAGGTCGTTGTGTGATTTGCCCTCGATTAAAGGACATAAAAACTAACTGCTACTGTGTTTCTTGCAAAACAAATATGTGCTTAAAACACATGTATTCCATTTGCCCAAATTGTTTTAAAGAATAATATTATTAAATCATTACGCATAAACAAATCTTAATGTATGTTATAATATATCAAATAAATGTCATTTTCCAATATTTTTTGAGTATAAGTAATATAAGTAGTAAACGTAAATATTTTTTATATAAATTTGACTGTAATGTAGTAGTATATGTAAAGTTTTTTTATCTATTTTTTATAAAATTATATTTTTCTTGTATTTCCAAATTATTTTTATTTATAATAAGTCAAAGTAAGTTACTTTAATTATGAGTAGATGAAAAATTTATTATAATTCATGATAACTTGAAAATTGCAATAAAAAGTTTGGGGTGTTTACAACACCCCAGCGAGTGATCGTGTGACAAAAACAGGCGCGAGTGATGGAGGGTTAAGAGGTGCAAAGGCCAACTTAGTGAAAAAGTTTCCATGCCGGGACTCGAACCCGGGCCATCAGTATAGCGCACTGGCGTTCTACCGACTAAATCACATGGAACGATGACCAGCCTGGAATAAATGCCTCTTAATAAAAACCTTTTTTGAGAGGCATTTATCCAGCCTGGAATTTCCAGGCTGGGTAAATGCCTCACGTTTTGGTAAAATGCCTCTCAAAAAAGGGTTTTATTAAAAAAATCAATTTTTTTATTGTTTTGGGGAAAAAGTATCTATAAATTCAGAAAGTAGACAAAATTTGCAACAAGTAAAATACATGACATTATGACGTAGGATGAATGGTGAGGGGGTGATTTGCCTCAGAACATGCGCCGCGGTGCTGCGTATACTAAGTTGCGTAATTCCACTTAACCACTCACATCGTTTACATTCGCCCTCCCGTCTCCCCTCCGAACTTTCCCTATAAGGTTTACTTTAAGATTTTTGGGTCGCTGAATCCGAATTTTTAACTTCCCCCAAAATTCTCCCCCCCCCGCAACCCCCCCCCCCCCAAAATAGTTGTTTTTAAATTAAATTTTTTATTGTTTTAGGGGAAAAGTATGTAGAAATTCAGAAAGTAGACAAAATTTGCAACAAATAGGATATATGACATTATCACGTAGGATAAACGGGGGAAGGGGGCTGCCTCGGAACATTCACCGCGCGCTGTTCTCAAAAACCATTTTTTTTTTCAAAAAATCAATTTTTGGGGGGGTTGCTGGGGGAAATTTTGATGGGAAGTTACAAATTCGGATTCAGCGACCCAAAAATTATAAAGTGAGTCGAAATCCAGAACTAGCATTAATTTTTCCAGGTAAAATCCCTATTGCCTGGACTTGCATAACTTAGTGCACGTAGCGCCGCAGTGCATGTTCAGAGGCAGCCATCCCCCTCCCCGTTCATCCTACGTGATAATGTCATGTATCCTATTTGTTGCAAATTTTGTCTACTTTCTGAATTTCTACATACTTTTCCCCTAAAACAATAAAAAATGTAGTTTTAAAACAACTATTTTGGGGGGATTGTGGAGGTGGGGGGGAATTTTGGGGGGAAGTTAAAAATTCGGACTCAGCGACCCACAAAACTTAAAGTAAAGCTTATAGGGAAAGTTTGGAGGGAAGACGGGAGGACGAATGTAAACGATGTGAGTGGTTCAGTGGAATTGCGCAACTTAGTCTACGCAGCACCGCGGCGCATGTTCTGAGGCAGATCCCCCCCTTCCTCCCCATTCATCCTACGTCATAATGTCATGTATCTTATTTGTCGAAAATTTTGGCTACTTTTTGAATTTCTAGATACTTTTTCCCTAAAACAATAAAAAAATTGATTTTTTTAATAAAAATCTTTTTTGGGGGGCATTTTACCAAAATTTGGGGGGGGGGGGGGTTGCTGGGGGAAATTTTGGTGGGAAGTTAAAAATTCGGATTCAGCGACCCAAAAGACCTATAGTAAGCCTTTTTCCAGAACTACCATGAATTTTACTAGGTAGAGCCCCTATGCCTGGACTAAAAGTAAAGAGGATTTTATTGAATCATTTTTCACAATTTTGTTTATGGATGGAAGACCAGCTAATAGTACTGATTATGAAAAGAATTGTACCACTTGAAAAGTTCACTGCCCCCTGTGTTCTACAAAACAAGATAGTCGAACTTCCCTTTAACGAAGTCCCTAGCTAACGAAGTTTTCTATTTAACGAAATTTTCTGCTGAACCTTGACTTTGAACACCATTAACATACAAATAATTCTCTATGTTACGGAAAATACATTCTATATAACGAAGTATATTCCACTTTCGTGCGTGTAGAACGTTCAAAATGAGAGGTTGCTATTGCGATGAAGGTATGAATTTATTTTAGCGTATTGTATGAAAATGAAAATTTTTATTTATTTAATCATTTCCATTCAAAGGAATAAATGATAAAAGTCTTCGATACAATAAGAAGGGGATTCCAGTTTCACAAGAATTTTACTGATGAATTGTTTGGGTATATTAATACATGGAAATTATTCTAGAGAGAAACATTCGCCTTGAATACAATATTTCAAATGAAAATCAAATTTCAAAGAAATTGCTTAAGAGGCGCAACATATAATAGCCAACATATTCCAGTCTGGGTATCGTTCCATGTGGTTTAGTCGGTTGAACGCCAGTGCGCTATACTGATGGCCCGGGTTCGAGTCCCGGTATGGAAACTTTTTCACTAAGTTGGCCTTTGCACCTCTTAAGCAATTACTTTGAAATTTGATTTTCATTTGAAATATTGTAAAAATTTAACTTGTAATTTCTTTAAATGCACTCTTTTGTTTCTCTATTTTAGGATTCAAAGACATGAAACAATTATAGAGAAGAATGTTGCATAATGTTAATTTGGTAAATGCTATACTTTGTTATTATGTTGTATATATATTTGTTGTATACTGTGTTGACTGTGAACTGTGTGAACTATTATCTGTAACTGTGTGAAAATAAACTTTGTAATTATGTTATAGCCTGTACTGTTTTATTCTAACTTTGTTCTTTTTAAATTCTTCAAACTTTTCAAATATTTTGTTGTTGTGGTTTTATATTTATTCAGATTTGAGAATAGGGCAATTTTAATTTTAAAATGAGTTTTTTCTTTTCCGAGAAGTTTCAGTGTTTTAGCAATATATTCCACTTTGGCCATAAAGAAGTTAAAATAAATTATATTTTCTTTAATAAAATTATATATGAAGTTGAGATTGGAGGTTGTGTTTATATTCATAAAGTTTTGTTCAAAGTGGAATGTTAGCCGGGCGCAAATCTCGCCTATAGCATCTTTTTTTTAACTCTGCCTGCAGCATTTTTTATTGTTCGCTTAGTAAACTAAAAACAGTGCTTCGATGTTGAAATTTAATGGCTTGGTTTATGGTATTATTTATTATTTTACTGCTTTATAAAAATTAAGTGAAAATTAAGTATTTTAGCTTAAAGTTATGTATTTTAAATAAAATAAGTGAAAGGATTATATTTTTAATGAAATAGGGGAAAAAAATGCGATGCGATTTTGGATATTTGGCGATTTATCACCTGCACTCGGTTAACATAAAAATTCAGATTTCTTTATTTCTCTATCAGAATCTTCCGATTTGGCGAATGCTTAAGCAAGTAAAATAAATTATAACGTGCAATAATTACCATATATTTTAGGGAGAACCAAACGACTCGCCAGGGATGGCTAGTTTTGCAAGAAATTAGAATTTCTTGATTAGCAGCTATGTCTTGATATGATATGATATGATACTATCATATCACATCATGATATGATAGTTATGTCTAAACTAAATTTATTTCCTAATTGCGTGAAATTTATTAGGAAAAATAGAAATTTAAGAGCTAATATACTCTGATATAATAAATTATTAATCAAATTAGACATATAATACAGTTTGCTTTGAATTGGTTATGTAAATGGACTACTTGTTTTCAATTACTTTCTAAGAACTAGAAGTATATGCAGTTAATTGAGAATTGGTGTGCCTAATAAATCTCCTAAGCAAATTAAAGTACATTATTGGAAGTTATTGGGGATTACCTACCAGGTAATTGAATGGTTAATACCGTGGCCTTCCATTCAACTATGTCGGATTTAATTCCTAGGTGTGGTAGAGTATTTGTGGTGATTTGGAATCTACTTTAAACTATAAGTCCTTGTCTACTCAGTCTATATAGCATAAAAATGTCCAGCATTTGACAAACCTCCGATTATATAGAATCCTGAACAAAACACGCACAACAATGAAAAGTACGACTATTAGCGTACAGGTAAAATATACGAGGTGCATTCTAGTTCTAAGGCCTCCGGTTTTTTTCTAAGTAACTACTCACCCGAAAACTATGAAACTGGTGTTACTTCTCAACGTAATCTCCCTGCAGGCGTACACATTTTTCACAACTTCGACGCCATGATTCCATGGCCGCGGCGAAGACTTCTTTAGGAGTCTGTTTTGACCACTGGAAAATCGCTGAAGCAAATCGTGCTGCTTCGCCCGCACATCGGGTTAACGTTACGTAACAGTTTCTTCGCGAAAACAACTATGAAGTCTCATGTTGATGTCTCATGCTTCCTACTCACCTGACCTGGCTCCTAGTGACTTTTGGCTGTTTCTAATAATGAAAGACACTCTCCGTGGCCGCACATTCACCAGCCGTGCTGCTATTGCTTCAGCGATTTTCCAGTGGTCAAAACAGACTCCTAAAGAAGCCTTCGCCGTGGCCATGGAATCATGGCATCGACGTTGTGAAAAATGCGTACGTCTGCAGGGAGATTACATCTAGAAGTAATACCAGTTTCATAGTTTTCGGGTGAGTAGTTAGTTAGAAAAAAAATCGGAGGCCTTAGAACTTGAATGCACCTTGTAATAGTGTTCAGTAGGATGGTTCGCTTAAATGCAAAAACTCCAACCATATTACAGGAACTATGAAAATTTATTCAACATTTTAAATTTAAAGTTACAAAAGAGATCTTTCTCATAATTAATTAAGAGTGAGAGAGAGAGTAAATATTTTACAAGATGCGCCTGGGCGTGACCCACAGACCGTGAAGGCCTTATATCCTCTTTCTTTGGAGATCAAAAGTTGAGAGAGCCATTTCACAAGAATCATTCACACTCGTCGCTACACTTCGTCAAATTCAAACATTGGCACCCTGAACGAACTGTGGACAAAGGTGTTTTATTCGCGAGCCAAATGATTATCCCAAAAATCCAGCAACCCCGATGAGAACAATGAAACGCGTCATGGAAAATGGTTGCCAGTCCACAAATCCTGGGAATCATTATCTAAGCGAAATGATTACGTTAAAATGCCCGCAACATACAATCGAGAAATGCCAAGAAGGCATCTGGTAAAACCAACTGACAAAAAGATTTAACCTCCATGCAACGTGAATTTAAAAACCGCATCTCATTTCGATGTGAGAGACTGCAGAAACATCTGGGAGGTGTTTATATTACAGACTGGCATTCGCTTAAACAAGTGTTACTTAAAATTACATACTGCAGACCGAGGAAAGGGAAAGATGCAGTCTCACATAAAATACATTCCTTTCACATTCGTTGTTAAAAGATTTTCAACGGTTCCATCTTAGCAGTGATAAGGAAGCTTTTCTCTGCATGAAATTAAATGAAGAGATATTGTTACTAGCAGCTGCAGTGGAACAGACAGATAAGGGAAAACAAAGAAAAAAGGAAATGAATCTTTGAGCGGCGTGAAATAAAGATGTTTTTAGAAAAAGAATGAAACCACATTAATAAAATCTGGATGTTTTTGAGAAATGAATTTAATCACCTATTTCATTATAGGAAAGAGGGGGGGGGGTGGGGAAGGCTAATATGATCTAAAAGTAAGAAAGTTATGTTTTACATTAATTTTGAATGAAAATGATACCTATGGGACAGAAACGCTGTCACATAACTCTGATATATATAACGATTATCTCGTTATATATGTTTACATTCCATTCCCCCCCCCCAGGCAGTTTCAATTAAAATTCTGTTTAATAACTTATTTATTTTGTGCACATTATTTGTCAAACAGTGCAGCCCCTAAATTAAATTCAACATTTAAAAACTAAATCGATTGTATTAGCAGCCCTTCACATTTAAATTAAATTATTCTAAGTACTCATCTCTTTAATAAAATAAAATCAGTGAATCACTCTCCATCTTCACTTTCTGAGTCTCACACACATACGATTTAACCTTGTAGAAAAACGTTATTGTTGTCTGTTAGAAACTAAAGCATTTTAACTTCGGTCATTTCCTTATTTGGGCATGAATATAACTCATCATTTATAATCACTTAACAGGCAATCTATTCATTAGAATTTTCTTCCCAATTATCTTCGCTTCACACCCTTTTGTTCAGATGTATGGCAATTCTGCATTTTTGTGGTAAAGCGGTTTTTCTTTGATCTAACATCTGGTCTAGAAAAATACATTCTCATGCTTTTTAGCCTAACGAATTCGGTCTGTTACTATGCCCTATCCAGATAACAATTTTTATTTTTTTTAACCGCAGCTGTATCAATGTACAGATTAGCCTGCGTCTATCATGACTCAGGAATGTTTGCAGCCCACAATCTGCCCCCCCCCCCTGCACAATTAATATGGTAGAAGCCTACCGTATGTTTTTGGCGAACATACCAGCCAATGTTTCTCTTGGCCTCTTGTGCATGGCGCAAAAATACTTTTAGATTGGCGATATTGTAGTCCGCCAAGCAAGAAAGTTGTAACTGTATATTCAACACATACATTCCTGCTCTGTCTCTAGCCTCGTGATGACGTCTTAAAAGAGGCTCCTTATTGCTTTCCCCCTATACCTCTCCCTTGGACTTTCATCATGAAATAAAACTAAGTCTTCGTTTACCCGAATTGGAGTTTTTTTTTATAGGACCTGGTGTTTAATTTTCGCAACCTTGTCAACGCAAAACGGCCATCTCTTCACTAACAAAAAACGTCTTCATACACCTCATATATACCAACAATTGAATAATATACGACAACTAATGGCCATTCGCGAAAATTTGGGAAGAACTTCGTTTTAACACTAAAAATGAAGATCCGATGAGTCATCAAAAAATAAGGTTCTTTTACCATGTTTTGGGAGCATTTCTAACTCAGGGAGCGGGAGGGGAAAGCTGAAAAAATTTTAAGTAGGTCAAGAGACGGATATCGTTTATTATGTTTTTTTAATTGAATGATGCCATTTGCAAATCAATACGATCATTTGTTACATAGTTTCGTTAAGTTTTATGAATGTAAAGTCGAAAATTATACTTTAGTGCAGGTAAAGTAAGTTTTTACAGCAGCAACTGATAGCAATCACAAAAATTTGTTAAGAACTTTGACACTAGAAATAAAGATCCGATGAGTCCCTTAAAAAATGAAGTTCTTTCATCAAGTTTTTTTGTGAGGAGGGGGGAGGGGACTTGAACTTATTTTTAAAAGGTCAAAGGCGGTATCGTTTGTTATGAATTTTTTCATTCTGAATCAAATGACACCGCACGCAAGCCAATACGATCATTATTTACAAAGTTACGGCAGGTTATAAGTAGTGGATTTTGGTAAATTTAATGACTTTGAAGTGAACTCAAAACTATCCTGATTTTTTTTATTGCTATTTTGAGGACATTTAATAATTTTGAGATGACTTAATATGATATAAAGAACTTGTTTTGAACGTAAAATAAATGTGACAAAAGTATGCTCAAAAATAAAGTATAATTTTCCACTTTGTATTGATAAAAACTGCAGTTGCTGTCTTACAAATGATCGTTTCGACTTGCGGATAATGTTATTCAAATCGGAATTAAAAGATACATACGAAACGATATCCTACTTGCACTATTTAAAAAAAGTTGAATTTTTCCCCTCTCGAGCTAAAATGCCCATCCCCCCCCCCCCCCCCAAAAAAAAAAAAAACACGGCAAAACAACTTTACATTTGGGGACACACCGGATCTTAATTTCTAGTGCCAAAACGAAGTTTGTTTCAAGTTTTCGTGAATAGTTGCAAAAGTATAATTTTTGGCTTTGTGTTCATAAAACCTGCCGTAACTTTGTAAGAAATTATCGTATGGACTTGCTGATGATTTTACCTGATTCGGAATTAGAAAATACATAATAAATAATATCCCCTTTCACCTACTTAAAATTCTTTTGAGTTACCCCCTTCCCTGAGCTAAAAATGACCCTTTTTGCCTACAGAACATGGTAAAACAACTTTATTCCTTTAGTACTCGTCGGATTTTCATTTTTAGCATCAAAACGAAGTTCTTCCCAAATTTTGGTGAATGCACATCTGCTGTCTCAAAAAATTCTATTTTACCTGTAAACGCAAAATTCAGAGAATTAACAACATTTCAATGAAATTACTGCATATTTGCAGCTATGCTTGTCGTGAACTTGTCAGGACAAGATTCCGAGTTTGCAGATGTTCTGACATGACAAGATTGCAAGTTTACAATGCGTTTGCAAATAGTGTGACATCGCAATATTACTAGCTTGCTATGAGTTTGCAGTAAGCTTGATGCAAGAAGACTGCAACTTGCACGACAAGTTAGCTGCAAGTTCAAAGTATGGTGACTTCGGAGTTTGCATAATCTTGTTGCAGTCTTGTTATGAACTTTCAGACTTGTCATGCTGAGCTTGCTGCAACTTTGAAAGTCTGCAAAGTAAGATTGCTGAAAATTTTCTGCAAATTAAAATTGTTATCTGGGTATTAACATATAAGAAATAATAATAATAATATTACAGATAGGGAAAAATTCCTTTCGTCAAATTTTTAGAATTGTATAAATCTAAAAGTTAAAAATAAATAGTGGTACTGACATTACACTCAATAAAATTTTATTCGATATGAATAAATTGACACAATACCTGAATTGGATTTTCTACAATTTAATCTTATAAACTTACATATTTGCATTCTTAACAGAATTTTCTGGCGGCTTTCTTTTATATTATTAGTCTAATTATCATTTTGTATGTTAAAAATGAACAATACAAGTACGGTAAAAAAAAAGCAGCTAAATAAATAAAGCAAGCATGAATAGAATATCGTCTGACACCTGTTTCGTTTTAGGAACGAATAGATATTCAAACCATAGAGGATAAACATATTTCTTCAACATAGGTAAATTTCGGAGGTTTGTTAGTTCTTCCCTCTTGCCGATAGTGACGCTAGTACTATTGCCATTACAGATTTTGCCGTAAATGTCCCATCTTGGTCCTTAATCTATGCCTTTAACCACCCTCAGATTTTTCTGAGGTGAATTGATCACGTAATGGGGTTTTTTGCCGAGTTGTTTATTTCTTTTTGCTGTTGCCATCTTTCATTATTTTCCATGTGGTTTATTTATTGATCATTCTTCCTTATGCGTACCTTGACTTGAACGTTGCATCTTTTTGGAGTCGTTCCTTGTCTTTTATTTTTTATAAACATATTTCATTCTTATCAAATCTGTTCTTATGGCGGCCCCAGTTATGTATAAATGCTTAGGATGCGATATTTTATTTCCTGCAATGGAAGTGTTTGGGGAGCATGCATGTGGAAGTTTAAGTCAGAGTGAAGTAATAATTGGTAATAACTCTGCGGTATCTCCATATGAATGCTCCCATTGCTTTTTGCAGTTTCGTTCCATTGAAGGATTAAAAGCACATACGTGTACCATACCTGAAGAACATAATACTGTATGTTAAAAAGTCTACTGGTCTCCAGGAATGGTAAAATGTTTTTTATCAGTGTACGTCCGTTATAAAGAACAAATCGAGGACATTGAGCAAAAGAAAATTTGAGTAAGTAATTTTCTTATTGTTTTGTTAATATCTTTTCTATAATAATGACATTTTTCAAAGTTAAGACGCTTACTTATTTTTTATAAAAATGTATCTTTGAGTTTTGTAAATTGGATTTTTGAAGAGCGAACTTAAAATATATCTAGGGTAGATGTGCCAGTAATGGACACCCTTCAATGTTTTTGTTTATAAAAATTTAGCTTTTATTATTTTTTTCAAAATTCCCCCTTGACTGTTTCATAATCTGGATTATTGTCGACACTCTTAATCAAACCAATTGGGAATCAGAAAATAATTTCCGATGTTCCACTGTTTTTCAGTGAAAATCTTAATGAACATGCTTCATTTAATAAATTTATATATTCTTCATTTTCTTGCAAAATTTGCGTGATTTTGTTTTGGTGTAATCAGGGTTTGTTGATATAATCATGTCATATATCTTGATATACACTGGTGAAAACATTTAAAGGGACAAATGGTTTTTTTGCAATTAAAAAAAACTAACAAAGCAAATAAAACCAAACTTGGCCAAAATATCATTCGATATAAGACTAATGTATGGGAAAACACAAATGGGCACAACCTGCACCCTAAATAAGGTAACTGGTCACGTGTCCAGCACAGCAGCCGACCGACACCTTGTCAGTCAGAGGAAAACATGTCTAATAGAGTGTATAATCGTCTATAATTACTACACAACTCTCGCATCGGCGTTTCATACAGCTTACCAGGGTCCTTATCAATCTCTATGGCAACTGCACCCACTTTTACACTAAGGCACCCTTGAGCTCATCGATAGTCCTTGGAGCTGGTCTTCGAGCTGCAATTGATCGTCCAAGGGCATCCCATATGTGTTCGATGAGATTAAGGTCAGGAGACATCGCAGGTCACTCCATTCGTTGAACATCCTATGATTCAAGGTATTCGTCCACCAGCTGATCCCTATGTGGACGGTCGTTATCGTCCATAAAAACGAAATTTGGTCCATATGCTCTGAGGAAAAGTCTCAAAGAGGGTGCAATAATCTCGTCCCTGCACCGCTGACCTATCAGAGTACCTCTATCAAACAGGTTATGGTCGGTACGCCCGTCTGCCTTGATGCCTGCCAGACCATCAGACCACCTCTAGCATAGGGATCATTTTCGACAATGTTAGCGGGCCGATATCGACTCTCGGGTTCTCTACAGATGAGAGCACGTCTCGAGTCGCTGTCCAGACTGAATCGCGACTCATCACTGTACAGAACCGCCCCAAACTATCCTCTGTCCAAGACAGATGTTCTCGGTACCATGCTAGACGGGACTTATTGCGGTTCACAGCCAAAGGGATGCAGACTACAGGGCACCTGGCATACAGGCCACCTGCATTAAGCCTCTGGGTGACTGTTTTCAGTGAAATTGATGTTCCTGTAGCATTATACAGGTGACGAGACAGTTGTTTCGCTGTCTCGGGCCTATCCCTTTTGGTTAAAATCTCAAATCTTCAGCGGGCGTTGTTGCCCTTTTTAGGCCTTGACCAGGTCCGGGGATAACTGTTTTGGTCTCTGTGAACTGTTTCCACTGAGTAGACACTACGTTTCACGGAACACCGAGGTCCTTAGAACAGGTAGCCTGTGATTGGCCGGCCTCGAGTCTTCCAACAATCTGCCATCTTGTGGCATCATCTAGACGATGTCGACTAGCCATACTAACAATGGGTAAACAAAGAAATTAAAAAAACAAGGATTGGGTTATGCTACTATGCATCGAAACGCCCTTCCGCTACAAGCTTCGGCGGTCAAATGAGGCACCTCTGCACAAACGCGATCACAGCGCCACTTTCTTATGACCACACATACCACTGCGTGGCATGTGTGTCTGCGACGAGCTTAACTATCATCTGATACCTTATTTGCGTATAGGGATAACTTATTTTGCTTTGTTTTTTTAAAAAACCGTTTGTCCCTTTAATTGTTTTCACCAGTGTATATCAGATATTTATTTTTAAATATCAAGATTTTTTTGTATTTTCATATACAGTAATCCCTTGACATTTGCCAGGGTTAGGATCACGAGAACCTCCGTAAATGCTGAGACTATCTTCCCGTGCATAAAAGTGGTTAGGTTTTATAATTTTTTTAAATGGTAAAGAGCAATTGAAATTCGAAAAGCATAGTTATACAGCATTATACATTAAAAGTACATGTTTTAATGAATTAAATTTGAATGATTATTAACATATTTTAAAATTTTATTTGCTAGTATATGGTGGAAAATTTTTAGTGATGTGTGATTAATTGGTAGGACAGATTTTTCGTTTATGAATTCGCATGTAAGGGAAAGTCGCGGCCTAGATTTCTATTAGGTAGATTTCGTATGAAATACTACCTATTAGGATCGTTCCTATGTTGGAATTTCTGAAAATTTTTGCAGATCTACACCGATCATGACCCCTAGAACCCAAAACCGCCCTCAGTAAAAAACTTTATCTATCTATCTATCTATATATATATATATATAACTTTCTTCTGGACACGATAACTTTCGTAATTCTGCACCAATCTCTTCCAAACTGATACATAAAATCAAAGGGCATAAAATCTCGGTCAAGTTCGTTAATGGGCAAAATCGGACCAAGGGGATGGAAATAGGGAGGGGTTTTGTGAAAACCGAAAACCCTCCATAACTTTTTAATTTTTGTACATATAAAATCAGTTTAAAGTTTTTATTACTTCTAAAAATAGGGCCAAAATTTTATGTATCATAGATTTTTGATAAAGTTAAAAATAAGCTCAAGGGGCGCAAAAAATAGGGTTTTTGGGAGAAAAAAAATTCACAACTTCGTCAATTCTCAAGATATCAATTCCAATTAATTTTATTATAAATTTCCTTAATAGTATCTACAACTTTTATATTCACAAGTTTTTGATAGGACCAATTCGTACCGCAAAACAAATTAAAAACGAAAACAAAAAGGGGGTTTGAAGAAGTAAAAAATCCATAACTCCGTCAATTCAAAAGATATAAAATCCCCATGAATTTATCATATATCTTCTTAATATTGTCTACAACATCTATATAGACAAGTTTTGGGTAGGACCAATTCTTACAGCAAAAACAAATTAAAAATACATAGCGGTTGAAGAAAAAATTCATCTAAGTAAGGGTGTATTCAAATCCAAACAGCATATTTTCTGACTCATTTTGCAATTCATTTTTGCTCTCAAAGGCTTCCAATTGATACGTTTTCTTACTCAGAAACTATATAATGAACCGTAATTGTCGATTTTTTGATAGAAGCAGAATATATTTTTTAAAAAATGCTGTTAAAGTGGGCATTTTGAACCGAATTTTCCGAAGCGGATTGTGTTGGAAAAAGTCCTTCCGGCCAGTGCCGGGAGGAAGAGGTAGCTTTCATATTCCTTATTTTAAAAAAGCCAACTTATATTATTCAAACACAAGAAGCTCAATTTAGTGGAAACCGAATATAGGAGATTCAATACTAATTTTTATCAATACTAATTTTTATCAATACTAAATCATTATGAATGAGAATTTCGCGAAATTAGTCAGCTTTATCCAAGCTGCTTTTATTTAAAGCAACTTATATTCGGCTGCCAAATTCGGCGACTTCTTAAAGTGCCTGCTATTTTAAGACAACATGGTGGATGAGGCTAACCAGTGAACTTGGTCGAGACCTTAGTAATTGCTGTGCACATGCTCACTCACATCGGAATATATTGATATATACGAGTGCTTTCGCAGGCAAAAAATCAGATTTTTCAAAATGTCACCCACATTAGATATTGAAATTGCTATATCTGAGCCATTTTTTAAGATAAATACAAACAAAAAATGCCCCTGAATCCTTATATCAAGGTCAAATACTTAAGAAAGAAACCTTTTTCAATTTCTAATTTTTTTTGCACCTCACTTTAAATATTTTTTTTTAATTTAATGGCCGCCATTTTGAAACAAGATGGCTGATGAAGCTGGCCAGCGAACTTGGTCGAGATATTGGTGTATACTATCCACATGCCTTCTTACATGGAAATAGGCGAATACGTGTGTTATCCCGTGACAAATACAAGATCGTTTCAATATGTTATCCATGCTAGAAATTCAAAGTGATATAATTCAACCATTTATTAAGATATAAACAAAAGAACAAATTTTCAGAAACAAAAACTGCTCCGGAATCTTTCTATTAAGGCCAAACACATTAAAAAAATCTTTTTCATTTTCCAATTTTTTAATACCTCATTTTAAATTTTAAATTAAAATTGTTTTAATGGCAACCCTTTTGAAACAAGATGGCGAATGAAGCTGGCCAACGAACTCGGTCGAGACATTGGTATGTACTATGTACAGACCAAGTTACATCCAAATCGGTTCATAAATACGCCTGATATCGCGTGACAAAAATCAGGTCGTTTTAAAATGTCAGTTACAATAGAAATTCAAAATGCTATAACTCAGCCATTTTTTTAGATGTAGACAAAACAAAAACTGCTCCCGAATCTTTTTATCAAGGTCAAACACATAAGAAAAAAATATTTTTTTCAATTTTCAATTTATTGGTACCACATTTCAAATTAAAATTTTTCTTAAAAATTTAAATGGCCGCCATTTTTAAACAAGATGGCGGATGAAGCTGGCCAACGAACTCGGTCGAGACATTGGTATGTACTATGTATAAACGAAGTTACATTCAAATCGGTTCATAAATACGCCTTTTATCGCGTGACAAAATTCAGGACGTTTCAGAATGTCAGCCACGCTAGAAATTCAAAATGCTATAATTCAGCCATTTCTTAAGATATAGACAAAACAAAAGCTGCTACGGAATCTTTGTATAAAGGTCAAATACATAAGAAAAAAATATTTTTCCATTTTCAATTTTTTGGTACCACATTTAAAATTTTAAATTTTTTAAAAAATTTTAAATGGCCGCCATTTTGAAACAAAATGGCGGATGAAGCTGGCCAACGAACTCGGTCGAGACATTGGTATGTACTATGTACACACCGAATTACATCCAAATCGGTTCATAAATACGAGAGTTACAGTGTGACAAATTCAGATATATATATATATATGGATATATATATATATATATATATATATATATATATATATATATTAGGGTGGACCGAAAACACTTTTTTTATATTTTTTGATTCGCTATACCGCGGAAAACTTGGCTTTAGGGTAGCTAAGTAAAATTCAAAAACAAATTAAATAATTTTTTACGTTTGGCGGTAGCGCATCGCACTTGAATATTTGAAATTTTTTGAAAAAGCAGTAGTTTTTCGATTTTTTAAAGCTATAAACGAAAAAGGTAAAAAACTGCTATGGGGAAAAGGCTTTAAAGGAAAGATAAAAAAGCACATTATAATAAAAAAAAGAAACAAAATTACTTCATTTATGCTAGCTCAAAGCAATTAAAATATCCTTAAATTGACGCATTCAAGCTATATTATGAGTCCTTCTACTCTGGTAGCAGTCCAGCGCGACGAGCCCTGCTGCGAGTTGGAGCCTGTCAATACTACTTGTACTGACGCTTCACAATGCACTGCGCGATAGGCATGCGTGTGCTAAAGTTGTTCCTGTGAGTTGATCACTAGAATTTTGCCGGCAATGATTAGCAGTGTGCTCTTCTTGTGCGTTTCAATCGTGTTTCTTAAAGACTGATTTAATTAACCCTAGAACCACCGGAAATTTTACTCAAGTTTTATAAAAACATTCTACACCAGAATTTTTACTTAAAACTATTTAATTTGTTTATTTAACTTATTATTGTCTGATTTATACATTTAGTTTGTTTTGAAGAAATTTCTGGTTTGAATAAATATTTTGAATGTACATGTCGGGTCCAATGGACCCGTCTGGTAGACGGAAGGTTAATGACCGCTTAATAAGTGATTCGATCGCTGTGTTATGGCTGTTTCCAAAGAATTTACTCGCAGTGACTTTAACTGCCTGTTATTTCGCCACCCAAAAGAGTAATTGGTGAATAAACTTCCAACTTATGAAGACGTTCTAAAGTGTTGCTTCCATGAAAATTACAAATTAGCTTTGAAATAAACAACAGGTCAATTAACTTTCTCACGTTTCTATTATTGTGACGCCAAAAGTTAAATCTGTGTTTGATAAAGCTTCAATACTGACAGTAATGCCTTACAGAATTCTTCAGTTAACAAATGCATATCATGACAGTTATCATAATCTTATGGAGTCCTTTAAGCGTGATAAGGGAAAGTAAAAGTTGAAAAAGCGAGAAGAAAATTTAAAAAAAAAATCTTTGTTACTGCTTGATGCCTCTGCGTGTAAGTGAAAATGACATTAGACTGCAATTGTAAAATGGTCCCTGAGGTTTGTGAGTGTCCTGTCTCTATTATTTGTAACTGTGAAAAAGCAAAAAATATACCCATCATTGAACTAAAATTCTTGTACTTTCAAAAAATGCAATGTATTGGTAAAATTGTAAGTGTGGACGTAAAGGAAACAAACTAATGTGATTGGATGTGATGGCACTGTTACTAATACGGTGTGGAAAACCGGTGTTATTCACATTGCAGAAGAAGTTAAAAGACCACTGAAGTGGGGAGAGGTGGTGGTGTATGCCTCTTACATTTCAATGAGTTGCCATTCCGGCATTTGTTTCAAACTTTAGATGGTGAAACGACCGGGCCAAAATCACTAGTTCGATTGGCACGCAGCTCAGGAAATGTGAGAAACTCCCAGTGGTAAATTTAACAGTGTTGAGTATGAATTTCCAGAACTGACCGGCAAAATTTAAGCAAAGATCAGCTGTACCTACTGGACATTATTTGTACTATAAAAGCAGGCAGCTGTCCTGAAGATTTATCTGTTCTGAGCCTGGCACACTTTCCACTCAAGGTGGGTAACGACGGAGAACAGAATTCTCCAGTTGTATTTAAGTATTGAAAATCCAACAGACGAACAAAAGATTATAGTTTCTTTTCTCCTAAAGTTTTATGTACCTGTATGGTTTGGTTAAGTATTAAAAAAATGTAAATACTTAACAAATGGGCCGAAACATGTATTGAAAGTTATAAAATCGTCAAAATTCCTCTCTAAAAATTGCTGAAGGTCATTGAACCAGTAATTGAGAGAAACGCATTTTTTGCCAATCTAGAAAATTTGCTTTTGAGTATGATAGTAGATAAAAGGGATCATATACGATATCTATGTTTCAGAAGAATTATAAAGGCTAGAAACTTAGCTTTTAAAAGAAAGTAAATTAGGTGTTTTCAAACATCCAAAATCATTTTTCTAGCTACAGACTACATCGAAATGATTCACTGGAACTCTACTACACTTTCACCACCACCTTTTTCTGAGAAAAGCCACCAACGAAGAGATTTGGTGTAAGGTCGAATCAGGTGAAACAGCGGACCAGTGGAAATTTGACCAATTCCCATGTCAATCCCAAAACAGTAGAACGGTGCGTGAAGCTGGTTACCGAGGCATCATAAAAAGTCTTCGCGGCCAGAGATGTTTTTATAAGAACGACACTTTTCTCGAGATATTCAGTGCCTAGTTTTTCAAGCAAATCTTATTTCAAACTTCCAAAAGATAGTAAAGACAAGTAAAGGACAATATTTTATTACAAAATTAAATAAAATTCAGGTACAATCAGATAAAGGTAATCAGATCAGGTAATAGTACAATCAGAAAAGTAGTTTTTATTACAATGAAAATTTGTCATTTAAAAAAAATGCCTTTTTTTAAAACATAATCCGCTGCCAATGTGTTGCTAAATGTATTTATTTTTTCATTTATTTATCTTTCCTATACTCTTTTCTACTAAAATATGTCTATAGCTGCTTGTTATATAAGTTATTTGATTTATTTCTATTTATTAGAAAATTTATCAAAATCGTGTTTTTTTTTTCAAATTTTAAGCCCGATGCGTTACCGAAAAACGTAAAAATTTATTTATTTTGTTATTGCATTTTACTATGCTACCCTAGACACAAGTTTTCCGCGGTATAGCGAATCAAAAACAGAAAAAAAGTTTTTTTCGGCCCACCCTAATTATATATATATATGTCAACTTTTTAACGGAGGGTGGTTTCGGGGTCTGGGGGTCATGATCGATGAAAATATACCAAAAGTTTTTTTAATCGCTTTCCTCCGAACGGCTGATATAGGCTTTTTGTAATGAAAGCTACCTAAAATCATTGCATTAAGGATACACTCAAATCCAAACTGCTTATTTTCTGACTCATTTTTAAATTCATTTTTGCTCTCAAACGCATTTAATTGGTAGATTCGCTTATTCAGAAACTATATAATGTACCGCAATGATCGATTTTTTGATGGAGGTAGAATATATTTAAAAAAATGATGGCAAATTGGGTATTTTGAACGGAATTTCCCGAAGCAATTGTGTTATCATTTTCTTCTGGACACGATAACTTCCGCAATTCTGCACAAATCTCTTTCAAACTGATACATAAAATCAAGGGACATAAAATCTCGGTCAAGTTCGTTAATGGGCAAAAGCGGACAAAGGGAATGAAAATAGGGAGGGGTTTTGTGAAAACCGAAAAAACACCATAACTTCTTAATTTTTGTACATATCAAATCAGTTTAAAGTTTTTATTACTTCTAAAAATAGCGCCAAAAATTCATGCATCACAGATTTTTGATAAAATTTAAAATAGGCTCAAGGGGCGCAAAAAATAGGGTTTTGGGGAGAAAAAAATTCCTTACTTCGTCAATTCTCAAGATATCAAATCCAATAATTTTATTATACATCTCCTTAATATTATCTACAACTTTTATATTCACAAGCTTTTGATAGGACGAATTCGTACCGCAAAAAAAATAAATAAAAAACGAAAACAAAAAAAGGGGGGGGGGTTGAAGAAGAAAAAAATCCATAACTCCGTCAATTCACAAGATATAAAATCCCCATGAATTTATCATATATCTTCTTAATATTGTCTTCAACATTTATATAGACAAGTTTTTGATAGGGCCAATTCTTACAGCAAAAACAAATTAAAAATACATAGCGGTTGAAGAAAAAAATCATCTTATTAAGGGTGCATTCAAATCCAAACTGTCTATTTTCTTACTCATTTTTAAATTCATTTTTGCTCTCAAACGCATCCAATTGCTAGATTCTCTTATTCAGAAACTATATAATGTACAGTAATAATCGATTTTTTGATAGAGGCAGAATATATTTCAAAAAATGATGTCAAAGTGGGCATTTGAACAGAATTTCCCGAAGCGATTGTGTTAGAAACGAAAAATATTGCCCTACTGAGAAAATAATTGTTTATTAATCAAGTTTTAATTAATTGAAAGAAAAATAAAAACACAGGTCGCTTATAAATCTTTTCAAAAATCACGTCAGCATGTTTCATATTTTTTTATTATTATTATTATTAAAAATGAATCTGAAAATGTGCCAGAAAATTTCGAGTTGTTGAGTATGGAAAAATATTTTTTTTTAATATCGTCTTAACATGATTCTGATAAAACCAGCTATTTTATAAAAAGGAAATAAAAACTCGTCAAAAGCAGAGAGATGAAACTGTTAAAGTGGATTTATATCTAATAATGATTTAGTTTTTGTTGGTGAAATTAGTATACTTAACTTCGAAATCTACCTCTGCCTGTTGGCCGGGCCGGCAGGGATTTTTTTCTAATTTAAGACTCCTCACCAGTGAAGAATCGCTTTCTGTTATTTTTTCAACAAGTTGTTGTTGATATTTTAAAATTTCCCCTACAATTTTTGCAGAAAATATTTCACCTGCAATAAAAATTTGGAATTTCAGAAAATTTAGAAAATTGAAAAAAAAATCTGCATAAAAAATAAAGAAAATTACTGATCTATATTTTCCCTCTACACAAGGACTGAAATTCTCTCAACTTAAAGCATACAGTAATACAGTAGACTATACAGTAGATAGGTGTCCAGTGTCACGTAGTTCATAGAATTAGTAAAACAAAATGAGTTTACTTTGTAAAAAAATGTACTGGACACCTATCTACTGTATAGCCTACTGTATTATTGTATGCTTTAAGTTGAGAGAACTTTCCTTGTGTAGAGGGAAAATATAGATCAGTAATTTTCTTTATTTTTTTATGCAGATTTTTTTTTCTTTCATTTTCTAAATTTTCTGAAATTCCAAATTTTTATTGCAGGTGAAATATTTTCTGCAAAAAATGTAAGGGAAATTTTAAAATATCTACAACAACTTGTTGAAAAAATAATAGAAAGCGATTCTTCACTGGTGAGGAGTCTAAATTAGAGTGAATGTTGGAAATTTCCACATTTTCTATTTCGCGAATGTTAAGGGATTACTGTACTTGATATTTATTTTCAAAATATTACTATGCAAGATAATTTTGAAATTTTCAATTGCGATTACTATGTCATTCTGTAGATAAAGAAATGTTGTCTCCGGCGGCGAGTTTTTAAGCGGAAGAATAAAGAAAATATTTTTTCCAAACTTTTTTTTTTTAGGCTTTTATTTTTAAATATATAATTAATAACTGTGCGAGACAATTCAGAATAGCCACTGTAAGATAAACTGTCTAATTTCTATAATCAGTTATATATACAGCTTCATTAGAAAAGTATCTTTTCTGATTTGGGTTTAGTTGAGTCTAAACTGAACAGCATGTTGGGGAATAAAAAATCCCTGCCGGCCCGGCCTACAGGCAGAGGTAGATTTCGAAATTAAGTATACTAATTTCACCAACAAAAACTAAATCATTATTAGATATAAATCCACTTTAACTGTTTTATCTGTCTGCTTTTGACGAGTTTTTATTTCCTTTTTATAAAATAGCTGGTTTTATCAGAATCATGTTAAGGCGATATTAAAAAAAATATTTTTCCTTACTCAACAACTCGAAATTTTCTGGCACATTTTCAGATTCATTTTTAATAAAAAAAAAAAAAATATGAACTATGCTGACGTGATTTTTGAAAAGATTTATAAGCGACCTGTGTTTTTATTTTTCTTTCAATTAATTAAAACTTGATTAATAAACAATTATTTTCTCAGTAGGGCAATATTTTTCGTTTCTAACACAATCGCTTCGGGAAATTCTGCTCAAAATGCCCACTTTGACATCATTTTTTGAAATATATTCTGCATCTATCAAAAAATCGATCATTACTGTACATTATATAGTTTCTGAATAAGAGAATCTAGCAATTGGATGCGTTTGAGAGCAAAAATGAATTTAAAAATGAGTAAGAAAATAGACAGTTCGGATTTGAATGCACCCTTAATAAAATGATTTTTTTCTTCAACCGCTATGTATTTTTTATTTGTTTTGCTGTAAGAATTGGCCCAATCAACAACTTGTCTATATAAATGCTGAAGACAATATTAAGACGATATATGATAAATTCATGGAGATTTTATATCTTGTGAACTGACGGAGTTATGAAAATTTTTCTTCTTCGATCTCCCTTTTTTGTTTTCAATTTTAAATGTTTTTGCGGTACGAATTGGTCCTATCAAAAACTTGTGAATATAAAAGTTGTAGATAATATTAAGGAGATGTATAATAAAATTATTGGATTTGATATCTTGAGAATTGATGAAGTAAGGAATTTTTTTCTCCCAAAAACCCTATTTTTGCGTCCCTTGAGCCTATTTTAAATTTTATCAAAAATCTGTGATGCATGAATTTTCGGCGCTATTTTTAGAAGTAATAAAAACTTTAAACTGATTTGATATGTACAAAAATTAAGACGTTATGGGGTTTTTTCCGTTTTCACAAAACCCCTCCCTATTTCCATCCCCTTTGCCCGCTTTTGCCCATTAACGAACTAGACCGAGATTTTATGTCCCTTGATTTTGTGTATCAGTTTGGATGAGATTTGTGCAGAATTGCGGACGTTATCGTGTCCAGAAGAAAGTGATAACACAATTGCTTCGGGAAATTTCGTTCAAAATGCCCACTTTGACATCTTTTTTTTTTTTTTAATATATTCTGTCTCTATCAAAAAATCGATCATTGCGGTACATTATATAGTTTCTGAATAATCGAATCTACCAATTAAATGAGTTTGAGAGCAAAAATGAATTTAAAAATGAGCCAGAAAATAAGCAGTTTTGATTTGAGTGCATCCTTAATGCAATGATTTTTCCAACACAATCCGCTTCGGGAAATTCGGTTCAAAATGCCCACTTTAACAGCATTTTTTTTAATATATTCTGCCTCTATCAAAAACTCGACCATTACGGTACATTATATAGTTTCTGAGTAAGAAAACGTACCAATTGGAAGCCTTTCAGAGCAAAAATGAATTGTAAAATGAGTCCGAAAATACGCAGTTTAGATTTGAATACACCCTTAAAAGGATGATTTTTTTCTTCAACCGCTATGTATTTTTAATTTGTTTTTGCTGTAAGAATTGGTCCTATCCAAAACTTGTCTATATAGATGTTGTAGACAATATTAAGAAGATATATGATAAATGTATGGGGATTTTATATCTTTTGAATTGACGGAGTTATGGATTTTTTACTTCTTCAAACCCCCTTTTTGTTTTCGTTTTTAATTTTTTTTGCGGTACGAATTGGTCCTATCAAAAACTTGTGAATATAAAAGTTGTAGATAATATTAAGGAGATTTATAATAAAATTAATTGGAATTGATATCTTGAGAATTGACGAAGTTATGAATTTTTTTTCTCCCAAAAACCCTATTTTTTGCGCCCCTTGAGCCCATTTTTAACTTTATCAAAAATCTGTTATACATAAAATTTTGGCCCTATTTTTAGAAGTAATAAAAACTTTAAACTGATTTGATATGTACAAAAATTAAGAAGTTATGGGGGATTTTCGGTTTTCACAAAACCCCTCCCTATTTCCATCCCCTTTGTCCGATTTTGCCCATTAACGAACTTGACCGAGATTTTATGCCCTTTGATTTTATGTATGAGTTTGGAAGAGATCGGTGCAGAATTACGAAAGTTATCGTGTCCAGAAGAAAGTGATATAGATAGATAGATAGATAGATAGATAAAGTTTTTTACTGAGGGTGGTTTTGGGTTCTAGGGGTCATGATCGGTGTAGATCTGCAAAAATATTTCAGCAATTCCAACATAGGAACGATCCTAATAGGTAGTATTTCATACGAAATCTACCTAAAATAAAAAATAAGACAAGCTTTCATTTATGTTAAAATTCTTCAATAATAAAAAAAAAACTATTTTGTATTTAAAATTTTTGTATTATAAATTTCTGATATCTGGATAATCGACACTGAATCCTATAGCTTGTTTATATATATATATATATGTGGGGTGGGGGGGGGGGTGTATATGTATAAAGCCTGTTCTATCTGTTTTCAATTACTTGATTTTCAGTTTTGTTCTAAGTGAAAATAAAGGAAAAGAGAAATGCATTTTATAATATTGGGTACTACTTAGTTATCCCGTCGACCATTTTCGCCAAATTATACATATTGACATAATTTTTATTTTAAATAACAAAGAACAAATAAATTAGTATAACACTAATAAAAATACAAATAAAATATCGAAATAAAAATGACTTGATGGTGTAAACACGTGTAACTTGCTTAAAGTCAAGTGAATGTGACATTTACGATCAACCATTATTGACATTTAATCTTACAGTTTGTCGATAGACTTTTGGTCGACGGTATAACCTAGTAGTACCGAATATTGTTTAAATTTTCATGTTAAATGCAATATGTTTTAGTTTCTAATTTATATTATGCTATAAAATATTTATTATCAGCAGTGAGTTCACAATTTTGAAAATATCATGTTTAAGAACCCTGGTAGTAATAAAAAACTTCGAATTATTGGAATGCTTAATTAGCAATTTTTTTCAAAAACACGTGTTATTATGTTTTCAAAACATAATTACGAGTCAGGGTTGTCAAGTTTTTGACAGTGTGGCGGTTTTAACCATGGTTTTAACCGTCATGTCAAAAAAACACTTTTTGAAATAGTTTTTAACAAAGACTGTCAAAAACCTAAAATTTAGTTCAAAACTGTTTAAAATTATTTTTACAACTTTAAATTTACAATTTTTCATAATTTTTAGTTTTAGACACTTGAATAAACTTTTTTACAGTTTTGGGCATTAAAAACCACATATCCTGTATAAAACTCAAAACATGTTTTTGGTTCAAAAAGTTGCTTAGAAAATAGAAAATAATTGTACATAATATAGAATAAAAAATAATTTAAAGTATTGTTACATTAAGAATATAAACTAATCACTATGAAATACTTTAATTTTTAAAAATGAAATTACATGGTGAAAATACTTGTATAATTTAATGTATAAAGTTACATATAAATAATATACGCTTTTTATTTTTATATTCTTTTAATGTTAGTCCCATATTAAGTGTTTTCCACAAACAAATGATTAAGGATTAAGGCTAGACTTAGCTATAAACTTGAAATAATATGCTCAAATAAGAAATTTTTTTAAACTATTTTATAATGTATAAATTTAAAATTTAACATAAACAAATTGAATAATTAAATTGAAACTAAGATAATAATGTGAAGATATATATTATATGTAAATATTGAAATTAACAAACCATCTTCTCTTAAGTTATTGATTTAAAGAACATTTAATTATATTAATTTCATATTTTAATTCGTTTAACTACCCAGAGAACATTTGTAATGCAATTGCTGTTTATAATTAATGTTTATGTACAAAAACAAAATTTTTAGAATCATTAAAAATAAATCGGCAGCACATACAATCACCTCAAAAAGTTGGAGGCTGAAATTCTAAAATTAGTTAAAACTTGATTCGCATATTAAATTGCAATTGGTCTGCCAAGTCATATCTTGGCGGAAAACACTTGCAAACCCGATTTTATTGGTTGACTTGTAGATTTACCATTGTGGTTCCCTACTCCCAGCCTTTCATGTTTTCATATCTTGGGGTGCGGGAAAAGACAATGATAAACCTATGAGAAAACCACTAAAATCGGGTTTGCAGGTGTTTTCCACCAAGATATGACTTGGCGGACCAGTTGCATTTTAACATGCTAATCGAGTTCTGTCTAATCAATCCTAGAATTCCAGACTTCAACTCGATGAGGTGATTTGCTGCCGCCTCACGTCATCTAGGTAACTTATTGTCAGTCAGTAAATAGTGGTCACTTTAGCTTTACATAAGCTTTTTTTAAAGCATAAATTAGATTGCTATTTTTTTTTAACAAACTGAACATATAATTGTAATACAAATAAAAAATTACTTTGAAAAATTCATTCAATAGCACTCATTGTTTTTAGCTATTTTTCCAAGAATGACAATTTGCAAATAATTAGAATTTTGATGTATAATTTTATTACAACTTAAATATAGTGTAACTAAAAAAAATAATTTATATAACATAAATTATTATTTAATCAGTTTTTAGCTTGATTTAATATATATAAAATAACACTTAATGATTGCTAAAAAAATGTGTATAAGGTTTTTGACACTTTTCGACGGCTTTTTGACATGTCATGTCAAAAACC
The DNA here is from genome assembly GCA_963932465.1 of Maratus speciosus. Classification (NCBI taxonomy): domain Eukaryota; kingdom Metazoa; phylum Arthropoda; class Arachnida; order Araneae; family Salticidae; genus Maratus; species Maratus speciosus. The sequence goes on along the minus strand of OZ010790.1, from coordinate 416,194,470 downwards.
CAACTCTGTTACGAGTACATAAAAAGTTATTCAGTTGCATAAACAATTAAATCTTCTAGAAACTTCAAATACTAATTTTAATACTTTTTACTTTAAATGAAGATAACAATCCTACATTTAGTAGCTGTTAGGGTGAAAGTTTCCTGCAAGGAGCAGTTCCTTTTCTGCTACAATGTCGCCATATTGCTGCATTTCTGCCACAGGGGTTCTGATTGCACAACAAATTGTGTAATATTGCTTTATAGTTTATTAAAAACTGAAGCAGAAGAAAAAAACTATAAAAATCTATCAACACAGCATTTTTTTTTTTAATTGTAGTTCTTATTTTAATCTTTCGGCAAAAATAATGGAATTTTTGTAAAAACATATTTTATAGTAGTTATGTATTTTCCTTTTAGGTCTTTGACAAAATAGCAGAAGAGATGAGACTTCTGGAGTTTCCTGGTAGCAGTGGCGTAGCCAAGGGAGGGGGGCATCCAGGGGGTCCGGACCGCCCCCCCTTCCCCTCCGAACGAAGAACTAGTTTACTGAATCATAGATAGAACAGTAAAAACGGCTAAGACAGAATCACAAAGAACCTAGGAAATATTCCGCATTAAACAGGTGTTCGTCTTAGAAGGTATAATTCAAAGGTATGTCTTCCACGGGGACTATGAACATTTCCGTTTTAGACAGGTTTTCGTTATAAGCACTTTCCGTTTTCACATTATCCATAAAAACTGCTAAAACGTACTCACTGTGTAGTACACCTCCGAAGAGTATAAATGTATTACAGTAAAATCAGTGAAGATGACCTATCTCAAAGGAAAACAATTCAAGATTCGACGAAAACAACACTATATATTTATGCTTGTTAACGTTTGAAACCCATCTGAAATTAAGCATGTTCCAATTGTGATTTCTTCTTGGCAGGTTTTCTGTGAACACGGAATCATCTCGTAAACGGAAACATTTTAATGTCCCGAGACGGAAGGATAACTATGCAAGTATACCTGCTATACCATTTACACAAATTTTGTGTAACTAGATTAAACGTAAAACCTCTTTATCTTGGACTTCGATGGAAACAACTGTTGCCGACACTTACGGGAAAAGACGAGTTTACACGAATGCAATAATAGCACATTGGTTGAGTTTCGCGACCCTTATCTTTGTTTACCTTATAACGGTGAATATTATTAATTATTTTAAATTTGCTGCAAGCAATTAATAAAAGTAACTTTATTTTTGGACTGGTTATTTGTTACCACTTTCAAAATACACTATAGGAGAAAAATTAAAAGAATAACCATAAAAAGGTGGTTTGTGTTAATTCTATTAGGATAACTTCAATGAAAGGGGATTGATTGGTAACTCAATGTCAACGTTATCGCGTAGTTCAATGGATTAACCTTCGCTACAGAAAAATATGCAAATTTTTCAGCCCATTCCTTGGGTTCACGTGTGAAAAGGATTGCACTTGGGTGATTTTAAGTCTAATTTCAAGGATTGCATGAAAGTAATTTGAAGTCTAATTTCAAGTATTGTACGCGCAGTTGTGTAAAATTTTTGCTTGCAATAGGTGGAATATGGCGTCTAGAAGACATCTGACCGATTGCGAGAAATGGCGTGCGGTTGGTAGAATGGAAGCAGGACAGATGCTCTCGGGGGTCTGTAAATACTTAAAAATAGACAAAAGCGACATGGCAAGAATATGGAACCGGTTAACAGACACTGATAATGTGCACAAATAACCAGGTCAAGGTAAAAAGTGCCATAATAGATTCTCAGGACCGTTATTTGGCAACAATTGCTAAAGAAACAGGCAACTGACGTCAGTTCAGATTGCAAGGGCGTTCGCTGCAGCAACAGGAACTCGACTGTCCAGATTTACTGTGAGTAACAGGCTGTATAAAAAAGGGCTGCATACAAGGAAACCCATTATTTGTATTCCACTAACTCCGGCAGTGAAATGCGCCCGTTTAAAGTGGAGAAGAGATCATCGTCATTGGGTACCACGGGCTGGAGCCGAGTTCTCTTTACCAATGAATCCTGATTTTGTTTGTAGAATTATTGCAGACGTGTTATCATATGGAAGGTTATCATATAACACATGCAACAAAGCTGCAAACGTCCGTGAAAGGCATCATTACAAAGGTCGTGGAATCATGGTATGGGTGGGCATCATTTTGAATGGCCACACAGACCTACACATTTTTACCAGTGCAACTGTGAATGCTAAAATATATAGAGATGAGGTTTTTGATCCTCATGTCAAGTTGTTTAACCACTCCGGGGCCATTTGTGCATAGATGCATCTTCAAAAGGTGCTTACAGAACTTGTTTTTGATACCACTAAAAATTAAAAATAAAATTTTCCTTATTTAATTAAGACATTTTCTCGATTGATAAACTAAATTTAATTATTTGACAAAAAGTAGTGTCAAAGGAATAAAATTCACGTGAAAGACGCTGGTCCCGAACAGGTTAAGGGCGCAAACGAAAGATTTGGAATTTTATGCTTATTAATGGTTTAGAAGTGCTACCCCCTCCACGGAACTCCGAAGTGTTCCTTCCAGAGCTGCAGAAATCCCACACAAAAAAAATGTCTGGATTCAACATTTCCTTTGACCCCAGATACTAATTGTGAACACCCAGTTTAACATTGCATCAAGAAATTTCATGGTGGCAATAACAATTTTGTATATGGAGGTCTTGGGTGACATTTTGTCTTTAACAATAAGAAATCGAATTGAAGCTAATCCACGTACCAAAGTCCGGAGCTTACTGCTGAACTTGGAGAATGCTCTAAAATTGTTTCGAACCATCTAAAATAAATTGGTTGGGAAGTACAATAACAGAAACCACCATTATTTTTTACACATCCTAATATTTCCAAAAGAGTGCTAAACCATCACAAATAAATTTGTTACAAAAATTTAACTTCCAAAGACGACCAGACATCGGGAGCAACTATTAGATCGAATATAGTATCAAAAATGGCGAAATATAGAAATATATGTTGAATATATTGTAGCATCAAGAAAAAAATTACAAGTGAATCTTAAATTATTGCATGTAAAACATATTTAATGGTGAAAATTACATATAACTATTTTCTTATGGGCAATATTCATGCGACATCACAATTACATGGTGTGAAAGTAACATGAGTTGCAAATAGTAAAAATTATCAAACTTCAAAAATTTCAATATACTAATTATGAAAATTGAACCTACTACGAATACATTTACCATTTATCAGTTTTAGTCTATATGAGTTGAGGAAGAAAAATAAAAATTTATTTTGAAAATTCAATACAGTCAACTCTGTGAAATCCACCGATGTATAATCCGCTGCACTACACATTGGAATGTAAACAATAAAAATTGCCATTAACAGTTAAGCTCAGATAAAATTAAACGTTTTTTATTTTTTTTTATTATTATTATTTTTTTTTTTCATGAATTAAAACTTTTTCCAATGAAAGAAATTCTGATTTAAGAAAATTCATATATTTTGTATCCTGCATTCGGAAATGAAAATTTTTGCTACGCAAAGGACACAATCAAATCAAAATAGAAATTGTTACATATTTTAAATAAGCATCAATATTTGGTTGGTTGATTTTTTAATTATTCTTTAAATTAACTCTGTTATTAAATATATTAAGCCAATGTTGAATTATACTGTACTTCTCCATTGTAATTTTTGTGTAACTGTTCTTAATTTATAGCCAGACTTTAAAAAATAAAATGTAAACAAAGGGATTACCTATAATCTGCAAAACCCTCAGTCCCTAAGTGTGTGGATTTCACAGAATCGACTGTAAATCTATTCCATATATAAAAGGATGGTAAAATATGGGTTAGGAAAGAAACTTCAAACCTATTTTTCAAAAAATTCACTTGTAAGTGGCGTAAAAGAACCTGTAAAATAATACATGAGTGTTTTTCGAAAAAACTATTTACTTCTGTACTTCTTTTTCCAATCAATAATTACTTTTACTGTATTTGGGACCTAGATACTTCTTTATCTCATTACAACATCAAAAGTACAGTAGAACCTCGATTATCCGAAGTAATTGAGACCGGCCATCTTTCGGGAAACCGAAATTTTCTGATAATCGAGAATGCTTCAATTTTGAGAATAAGGAGAAATACACGGGCTATTTCTTATTATGGTAACAAATGCTTGCTAAAAATAAAGCAATAGCAAAATAGAAACAAGAATAAATTACCTGAATTTATGTACTCGTAGTTCGGAAAGGACCGCTTGTACACAAGGAATAGGGCAGTTAAAATAAAAATAAAAATGGGTTTTCCACACAAGGAATGTGATAATAATATTAAAAAAAAACTTTAAAAATGGATTTCGGTTAACCGAGAGATTTGGTTAACAGAGGTTCTACTGTAAATAGTGTGGAAAATCGGCTGCATCAGTAATATTTTTTTTTTAATTCTAAATTCTGAAAAGTCTATTCTAATATTTTTTGCGGTTAAATAAATCGAAAAATTCTATTAAAATTTATTAGTATGATTGTTCAAACCCTGTTTCATGTTTTTAATTTAATTATTTGTTGTTTTGGTTTAATTAATTGTTAGTTGTCGAGATTTTGTTAGAAAAGGCTACTACTTTCTGAGATCCATAATATTGCTTTCATTTTTATATAAGGTTGTTCTCAAATCTGAAGGAGCTACTTTCTGACACATTTCTGAATTCATTTTTGGTCAGTAATGCATGCAACTGGCAGGTGTTCTTATTCAGAAACTAATTAATCGAATAGCATTATCTATTTTTGGTAAAGACAGCAATTTTTTTCCGAAAATACCCGCAGAGAAATGAGAAAAGTAAAGTTCTATTGACAACTATGTCTACTTTTCAAATTTGGAACCTAATTTTGATCTTGTTTCAATTTCCCAATGAGAACACCCAATTTTGGCACAATTTATAATTCCTTTAATCAGGGTAGCCAACCCAAGTCGAAACACATGATGGTATTTGTTTGCTAGAGTTCCATTAAATGCTGTATCCTATGCTGGTTTCGCTAGAATTACCAGCAGGTCATGGTATGTATTAACCCATTTAAGAATAAAATTCTTGTATATAGCTTTTCATGCTATTGCTGTGTAAGCTAGCTAAAATAGCATTTGATGCTGGCTAGCATTATAATAGCATGAAAATTAGTAGACAAAGCAATAACTAGCTTACTTTTGTTGCTGGTATTAGCATGAATTTAGACCTGGGAAGAAAAAGGAATTGATTGTATGCTTTTTCTTAAATGTTCGTAGAATTAGACGATTTCAAAGATTGGGGATGCTAATGTTCATTCACGTGACAAACTTTTATTTTACATATTCCCAAAAAATCACGCTATATATTTTTTAAAAGGAGATACAAAGCATAGACCCAAAGATGTTTCATTTCGACGTTTTTTTTTAAATTAAAAAATGAATTATGAAAATTATTAATAAATTCATATTTAAAAAAATTGTGAATTATGATCTACAAAAAAAAATAAAATAAAAAATAAATAAAAAATAAATAAAAAAAATAAAGTAAAAAATTAACCTTGTATAATGTTTGGAAACTAACTCTTTAGTTTATTCTTGGAGCTGGGGGGGTGTTGGTTTCAGCTCCCTTGTCTCCCCACAGCAAGACATATGGACAGGAACATCGATATTCGTATATTAAAAAGAGAAACCTGACACAACAATGAAAGCAAATCTATTAGGCTGGGAGGAGGTGGACAGACCACCACCTCATCGAGTTGAAGGCTGAAATTCCAGGCTTAGACAGAACTAGATTCTCATATTAAAATGCAACCGGTCTGCCAAGTCATATCTTTGTAAAAACCACTTGCAGACATGATTTTAGTGGTTGATCGGTATGTTTATTAGGGTGTTGTCCTGCACCCAAAGGTATTCAAATATGGAAAACTGGGAGCAGTGAAACACAACGGTAAACCAACTAGTCAAAAACTAAAATCGTATTTGCAGATGTTTTCCACCAAGATAGGACTTGGCAAACCAGTTGCATTTTAATATGCAAATCGAGTTTTAACTACCGTAATTTCCGTCGTATAATCGGCAGATCAAACAATTCTTTTTGGACCCAGAAACTTTATTTAGTAATTAAAGCCAAATATTTAACGCAGTCTAATAAGTAACATTTTGTTTAAAAAAAAATTCTGTGCTGAGAAATGGTTGTTTTATCTACGGATTATACCCCGGAAATTATGATAATCCTGGAATTTCAGATGACAATTCGATGGTTTGTGAAGATGACTCCCTGTCTGTATGTTACATTAAAATAATAGTGAGCAATTTGTCACATTCATCATCAAGACCACCCTCTTAAGAGGCCACACTAGTCACGGCTTGAAGTTCGAACGCTAATGCTAAGTCTATGGGAGCAATGTTTTCAAATATCTTGCTTGATTTTTAATATTTTTAAATGATTTTTTTTGCACAGGATAGCTGAGGACTATCTGTTTACGGGCTATTTTTTACTTTTCCGATTTTCGTTGTAGTTTAATTCTCAGGATCCTGTCAATTTAGGATCCAGTGAAATTCGAGGTATTGTGTCCTTTTTAGTCTTATAACATTCATATCAGCAAAATTCAGGAAAATTTTTTTAATAACAACGAAAATATAGAGTTTAAGCTTTCCAATAACATGCTTTCAATAGTTCTACTACAATTAGGCTGAGCAAAATATGCAAAGATTTTGATGAAAAATGTGTCAAAAATGGCCTCGTAATGTTATGCTCTCCGCCTCCACCAAGACGATGAAAAGACCGCCTATTAAAAATCTGATTGGCTAATATCCAAACATTTTAGCAAATGGAAACGATTTAATTGTGATTGGATTGTTGTAACGTGTTAAAATAGATCACTCCTACTTCAAACCTTGGATTTATTTTTTTCTAAGACTATTGTTTATTTTCAACAAAATACTCTTGAAAGAATGAAATATTTCAAATTTTATATTTCTATGAATAACGAAGGAAATTAAGCATTAAGTTTGCATATATAAAATTTCAGAACCATACACAGGAAGGTAAAAATTGTACAAATTACTAGGGGACCAAATTTCAGGCCGAGTTTATTACAGTGTTGAATTCAGACACTTTTCTCTGGGAAGGTTTTCTGAGGCTCCGGTGGGAGACATAATACAGTTCTGGGGGGAGGGGGATTGCATTTTTTGACGATTGAAAACACAAAATATCAAATCTTCTGGGGGGGACAACTTACTGCTCCGGGGGGGGGGGGCGATGTCCCCCCCCCGGGCCACCCCCTGAATTGAACATTGGTTTATTAAGTAAAACGGTAAAAAAATAGACGCGTTCTTTTTAAAGTATTATTTAAGTTAAAATAGTTGACAAATAATAAAATTACGAAGTTAGAATTTGCTAGAACATGTTTGTGGCCCAGGCCAGGAGACTGTGTTTCAAGTTTTCTATTCTCGTATATGTATAAAAGATTCGACAATTTAACATTTTAAGTTCGAAAAACCGTTTTTCTTAATTAAAAATCAGCAGAACTTAAAGGTAGTAAGTGTTAAAGATTGTTAACTTTAAAATTGTAGATCAACTTGTTCAAATTTTTAAAGAAATATTTTTAATATACATTACTTTAATATTTATTATTTTTAAGGAGACAGTACACCTTTAACAGTCGCAGAACGAAATTTGTCCTGTGTAAAGCATCTTTTTTTAAGAGCTTACTTCAGACACGGGAAGAAAGGAAAACGTTAATGTTAAGTCTATGGTAGAGGTCTGCACGGGCCGGAATTTCCAGGCCCGGGCCCTGCCCGGCCCGTACGAAAGCTATCTTGGCCCGGTGTAAAAATTGGAAGTTCGGCCCGAGCCCGGCCCGGCCCGTTTGCATTATTACAGTTCTCGGCCCGGCCCGGCCCGTACAAAAATCAATGAAAACGGGCCCAGTCAGATACAATTTCTACAAAAAAAAAAAAAAAAAAAAAAAAAAAAATTCATTTTTCCTCAACATACAATTAAGATTCTTTTAATGAATACTGCATACATATTTATGGGAACATTTTACGGTATATTTTACATTACTATGATGTTCGCAAAACAGAAAACGCACAATAATAAACATTAACGATTACTTACAGTCATCGTGTCTACAGACATTTCAAAATGGAAATAAGGATTCATTAAAAGATTAATGTAGTTCAGAATAAAGGATTAAAAACAAGATAACATTTGAAGCTGTATAATAAAAAGTAGATTTGTGAAAATATTTCTCTCATTTTTAAGACTTTTCTCAAATCCAAAGGAGCTACATTTCGACACATTTATGAAGTCTTTTCTTTTTGGAAACGCGTAAGATTGGCAGGTATTCTTATTCAAAAGCTATGTAAATGTCGTTTTTTTCATAGATAAAAACAATATATCTTTCTGAAAATACTGTCAAAGTTAGCGTTTTGAATCAAATTTCCGGAAGCGATAGCACAGTAAAGGAGAAAAACGTACAGTCACGTGACAGGAATCGCTATTATCTCTGTAAGTAATTTATTAAATATGGAAAAAGCTATTAGTTTCCAAATGCCTTCAATAGGCAGGCCTGTCAATTTTATGCCTTTATAGTTAAAGTTTTTGTCAGAAACATGTGTCTGAAAGCTTTGCATTGTTGAGCAGATTTATACTTCTCGAGAAAATCATATTCATTGAAAATGGCTCGTATTTTATCTGCTTCGCTTAAATTCTTATATCGGGCCGATAGGCCCGATTAATTTTTTTGCCGGCCCGGCCCGTTTGAAAATTCTCCTTCATTCCGCCGGCCCGGCACGGCCGCGGGCCGGGCCGGGTACGGGCCTCGGGCCCGTGCAGACCTCTAGTCTATGGGGGCGTTATTTTAAAATTTCTCGCTTTGATTTTAGTATTATTGAATGATGTTTTTTGCACAGGATAGCTGAGTACGATCTACAACCAGCCTAGTTTTTACTTTTTTAGATTTTGGTTATAGTTTATATATATATATATATATATATATATATATATTAGTATAGTTTCAATTTCAGATCCGATTCACTCCGGTTCCGAAAGTATATGAGTACTACAAGATGATTACATTAGAATATGATGTGCATCATATTTTATTTCATTTACAGGGGCACATAAAAGATGTTTTATACAATACTGTATATGAAGTAGTGTCTATTAGGGATGATTGCTGAAAGTGAGTTTTCAGCTATGATTACGTTTTAAGATAAATTTCTGTATACTAGATTATATATATAAATTCTATAGACTATGTATGGGGGCTACGCAAAAGAACTAGGAAGAATTGTTGAAAATGAGAGTGAATTGATTAATTTTATTTTCAAGTTCAACTATATTTAGAAAGATATGTTTGGAAAATACAAATATAATAATATACAAGACTACTCAAAGAATTGGACGCATGCACGCCTATTTCAGACACGGGAAGAAATGAAAACGCTAATTTTAAGTCTATGGGGGCGACATTTTCAAATTTCTCGCTTTGATTTTAATATCTTTGAATGTTTTTTTCGTATAGGATAGCTGAGGACGATCGAAAGCCAGGATAGTTTTTACTTTTTCCATTTTAGCTATCGTTTTTTTTTAAATATTAGGATAGTTTCAATTTCAGAACCGATTCCACCGGTTCTGAAAGTAAAAGTATATATTTTTTTAATATCTGAAAACAAAATCGAAAAAGTAAAAAACAGCCTGGTTGTAGATCATCTTCAGCTATCCTATGCAAAGAAATTCATTTTAAAATATTAAATAGGAAGCGAGATATTTCAAAATAACGCTCCCATAGACTTAACGTTAGCGCTTACATTTTTTTTCCCCGTAACTAGTGTGTGCTCTCAAAGGTAACATAAAGGTATTTTTTTAACAGTAAGGAAGCGCTAAAATTATCATTAACTTTAATAATGTAAACCTAAAAATAATGAGACTGTAAGGTAAAATATAGCATTTTATAAAAATCTGCTAGCTAGCAATTTATTTTCTAATACATGCTATTTTCTTATAATTTATACTTCACTTACATGGACATTCAAAAGTATTCTTTTATAGTATGGCTTATGCGATAAAAATCATTTGCGGTGTATTTTAATGATGTAAAACAATTTTAAACATAAAATTTATGCAACTTATTGAAGTGCATAAGGTACGTGTACAAGGGAATTCAAAAGTACATTTCGTTATATTATGGGCTATGAAGAAAAAACGTTTGTGGCGTATTTTAATAACGTTTCTCTGTTACAACATAATGAAATTGATATGAATTTATGAGGCGTGGTAAAACATGCTTTCTGAGGGGGTTGCACAGCATTTATCATTCATTTACAGGGTCACAGAAAAGAGTTCAGTTTTATTACAGAAATAATTGCTTGCAGCATGTGTTTTAGTTATGTTTCACGATTTTAAACAAAATGGAATTCATATACGTTACTGAGGTTTACTACAAGATGCTAACATTATAATATGATGTGCATCATATTTTATTTCATTTACAGGGGCACATAAATGATGTTTCATACAATACTGTATATGAAGTAGTGTCTATTAGGGATGATTGCTGAAAGTGACTTTTCAGCTATGATATACGTTTTAAGCTAAATTTCTGTATACAAGATTATATATATAAATTCTATAGACTATGTATGGGGCTACGCAAAAGAACTAGGAAGAATTGTTGAAAATTAGAGTGAATTGATTAATTTTATTTTCAAGTTCAACTATATTTAGAAAGATATGTTTGGAAAATACAAATATAATAATATACAAGGCTACTCAAATAATTTGACGCATGCACGCCTATTTCAGACACGGGAAGAAATGAAAACGCTAATTTTAAGTCTATGGGGGCGTCATTTTCAAATTTCTCGCTTTGATTTTAATATTTTTGAATGTTTTTTTTTTTTTTTTTTTTCACAGGATAGCTGAGGACGATCGAAAACCAGGATAGTTTTTACTTTTTCCCTTTTAGCTATAGTTTTTTTTTTATAATAGGATAGTTTCAATTTCAGAACGGATTCCAACCGGATTTTGAAATATTAAAGAGGAAGCGAGATGTTTGAAAATAACGCTCCGGTAGACTTAACATTAGCGCTTACATTTTTTTGCCGTTTCTAATGTGGGTCCTCAAATGTAACGTAAAGGTATTTTTTGTAACGGTAAGAAAACGCGAAAATTTATCATTAACTATAATAATGTAAAACTAAAAAAAGACTGTAAGGTAAAATATAACATTTTATAAAATCTGCTAGCTAGCAAATTTATTTTCTAATACGCAGCTGTAACGGAATCCTGGTTTAAACGGAATATTTCCCTGATTCCCATTAATATATCTTATACAGTAGAGCGACGATTATCCGAACAAGTCGGGACCGAACCTAGTTCGGATAAGCAAAAGTTCGGATAAATGGACAGACAATTTAAGGGGTGTTTCTCACTATACTAAAACCGTCACACTTTATCCAGGCTTAGGACTGGTAGCGCCAGTTATTGCTAGCATGTTTAAAAACTGTCTTTTTGTTTACTTTTTTATCATTTAAAATTTTCTTTTTCTCTTTTTATCATTTTCTGAACTCCAGAGATTATAATTTAAACAAAAAAGCTTTCGATTGTTGCTTGCTTCAAATAAGACGTTCTTTCCAATGTTGCCATATCTCGAATTCTTCTTAAATACGTTATTTGAATAGGATCAGAGTTCTTCTGCCGTTCAAGCCATTTCATAGCTGTTTCCAAACACTCAAAGGCTTCGTTATGGGATGGACCTGGGTCATTTTCAGGGCATTCGTTTTCATTTCTTCAATTTCTTTTGCATCTTAAATCTCATCCACAATCTCATCATCATTAAAAAAATTTTTTTTGATAGAAATAGGTTGTTCGGATAAAAATTTTTTTTGAAAGAAATAGGTTGTTCGTATAATTGGAAGTTCAGTTAATTGGAGTTCGGATAATCGGCGCTCTACTGTAATTGTATCTGCAAAGACGGAAACTGCCCATCTGAAACGATATTTCGCACCTATTGTTTGTGTTTCCGTCTTACCAGGTTATATAGTGTCAATTACTACCAGGTCCCGCGTTTTTCTCTGGAACCTCTATATTTTCTATATGTATATCCAACACAAAACGTTTGGACGTGTACTCAGATTTTTAACACATTACAACATAGTTGGAAAATGTTTATGAATTGGCTTCACTGCCCGTCTGTCCGTGGTCTAACTAGCGTACATATACTTGAATTGTGATGTAATTGATTGTGATGTAATTGAATTGTGATGTAATTGTTGAAGTTTATCATGGGATACATGGCACTGATAATAAAGCGTGTAATCATTTATACTTCACTTACATGGACTTTCAAAAGTATTCTTTTATATTATGGCCTATGTGAGAAAAATCATTTGCGGTGTATTTTAATGATGTAAAACAGTTTAAATATAAAATTTATGCACCTTATTGAAGTGCACAGGTACGTGTACAGGGGAATTCAAACGTACATTTCGTTATATTAAGGACTATGAAGAAAAAACGTTTGCGGCGTATTTTAATGTTTCTCTGTTACGAACATAATGCAATTGATATGAATTTATGAGGTGCAATAAAACATACTCCCTGAAGGGGTTGCAAAGCATTTTTCATTCATTTACAGGGTCACAGAAAAGAGTTCAGTTTAATTACAGAAAAAACTGCTTGTAGCGTGTTTTAGTTATGTTTTACTACTTTAAACATGATGGAATTCATATATGTTACTGAGGTTTATTGCAAGATGCTTACATTAGAATATGATTTTGATCACATTTTATTTCATTTACAGGGCACATAAAATATATTGGATAAAATACTGTACATGAATTATTGTCTATTATGGATGATTGTTGAAATTGAGTTTTCAGCTATGATTTACGTTTTTAACTAAATTTCTGCATACAAGGTTATATATATAAATTCTATACATCATGTATAGGGCTACGCAAAAGAACTAGGAAGAATTGCTGAGAATGAGAGTGAATTGCTTAATTTTTTTTAAAAATTAAATCCTACATTTTCAAGTTCAACTATATTTAGAATGATATGTTTGGAAAATATAAATATAATAATATACAAGGCTATCCAGAGAACTGTATGCATGCACGCCATGGATGATAATTTCTGGAAGTGCGATTTAAGTAGTTTTAAGCAAGTTTATATTGGAATAAATTTTATCTTAACATGTGGCGTGTATAAAAACTTGTTGCTAATGTAAGGGCTGTACAAAAGAATGCAAATATATTTCCGTTAATTTGTAGAAATTCCTGAAAGTTGATTTTCATCTGCATTATTTGTTTCCTTATTATATTAATTTTTAGCATATTTTCCATGCCGTTAAAACATGCCTAAGAACTTTCATTGATGACTTTATCATTTTAATTTATCATAATTTGAACAATTTAAATTTACTAAGATTTAACAAGAACTTAAAATTCGTAAGTTTTAAAGATTGTTAACTTTAAAAGGGTTAATGAATTTGTTCGAAACTTTAAAAAAATAATTTAATATTTATTATTTTTAATATTTGTCCTTTTTAAGGGGGCAGTACACTTTTAAAAGTCGCAGAAAATGCGAAATTTGTCCTGTGTAACACATCTTAATTTAAGAGCCCACTTCAGACACGGGAAGAAATGAAAATGCTAATTTTTAGTCTATGGGGCGTTATTTTCAAATTTCTCGCTTTGATTTTAATATTTTTGAATGATCTTTTTTTTTTTGCATAGGATAGCTGAGGGCGATCGACAACCAAGCTAGGTTTTACTTTTTCGATTTTAGTTATAGTTTTTCTTTTTATTAGGATAGTTTAAAATTCAGAAACGATTCCACCGGTTCCGAAAATAAAAGTATGTTTTTTAAATAAAAACCAAACATTTTACCAAAAATCGAAAAATAAAAAACAGCCCGGTTGTAGATCGTCCTCAGCAATCCTATGCAAAAAAATTCATTTTAAAATATTAAAAAGAAAGCGAGATATTTGAAAATAACGCTCCCATAGACTTAACATTAGCGCTTACATTTTCCCCCCGTTACTAGCGTATATTCTCAAATGTAGCGGAAAGACATTTTTTGTAACGGTAAGGAAACGCGAAAATTTATCGTTAACTATAATAATGTAAATCTGAAAATATTGAGACTGTAAGGTAAAATATTACATTTTATAAATGTCTGAACAGTAAACAGCAGCGTAGTTCCAGGGGCTACCTATTTGAAGATCAAATCCACGCCCTGTCGATGAGTTGGTACATAGCACATCATAGAAAAAACAGGAAATGTTAGTCTAAGTGTAGTGAAACACTACTGTGATAGAGAGTGTCGATAACTCCCATCAATACTGCCGAGAATCAAGGACAGAATGAGAGACAAAGAGAGAGGAAAGTCTACTAGCTAACAAATTTATTTTCTGATATGCAGCTGTAACGGAATCCTGATTTAAACGGAATTTTTTCATTATTTCCCTAAAAATACCTGGCAAGTGTATCTGCAAAGACGCAAATAACCCATCTAAAACGGTATTTCGTATATATTGTTTATGTTTCCGTCTTACCAGGTTTTATAGTGTCATGTTTTTAGCATGAGGGGGTCGAATTTTAATTACAACTAGGACCCGCATTTTTCATGAACACCGCCTTTTTTTTGGAGGGAAAATAAAATTTGATGTCGATACGAGTGTGTTTCGAAAGGTTATCAGCCCGACAATGAAAATAGAAATGTTTTGACAATATTTCATTTTTTTAACGTAGTTCCTTACAACTTATAAAATTTAAACCAACGAGTTTCCGAATTTTATTATCTTTAGTATAATAAGCCTTATCTATCTTTGGAAATGAAGTGGTGGTGTCTGTTTAACCCCATATTTTGAAGTGAATTTCCGACTACAGAGCCATTTCTTCAGGCTTGGGAAGAGGAAATAATCGCTGGGAGCAAAATCCGGTGCATGTGGAAGTACTACAGAGCGTAGGTGACTGACTTTCGTAGCGAAAACTACATGTTGAACGTAACGTTGTTACGTAGCGAAAACAATGCTGTGGTGAACAAACACCTTCTTTTTGCTCAGGTATGGACATTTTGTCGGATAAGCACTCTTCAATTGGTCCTGTAGAGAAGAATAACACTGTCCGGTGACGATTCTGCCTTTTTGCCGGTGGTCTATGATCACCACATCTTGTGAATTCCTGAAAACCGTATCCATGGCTTTTCCAGCAGGTGGAACCGTTTTCACTTCCTTTGGTGCAATTTCAGCAGCTCTTTCACATTGTTTAGATTGCTGTTTAATCTCTGGGGAATAATGGCGAATTCATGTTTCATCCACCGTTATAAAACATTGACGAAAATCAGCCGATTGTTTAAGTTTTCTAACTTAACTCGAGATCACCATAGTCCACATTACTAAAGGCACAGGGCCATCTGCACTACCTTCATACAAAAAAAAAAAACACACTGAAGATGGAGAAACTCATAAAATGCTAAAGAAAGGAGGGTTGGTGAATAAGGAGACCAAATTCACGAGGTTTAATTTGATTATGTTAATAAATGAAATATTTTCAGGAAGGAATTTTCTGCAGAAAGTCCACCCAAATCAGCATTTCATTGCAAAGTATATGTCTCATAAAATCATAATAGAACCTCCACTTTTGAGCTTGCCAAATTCGATCTATAAGCAATATTCTAACGGAGGCAAATCAAGCAAATTTCTACCACTTATTTTAAAATGTTATTATTGTCTTAATTAACTGAAGTTATTAAATAGGATAAAAAAAGTAACAATTTTTAATAGAAGTCTGCCTACTTCATCCTCGTGAAGTCGGAACCTACGGTTCGATCCAGCACGTTTCGGCCTGAAATTTTTTCTATAAGCGAGGCTCTATGATTGAATACGAGTCATAATTGATTGTATCAGTTTCTAAGCCTTTGTTGTCTAAAAATTTGAATTTACAGGTCTCCTCGGACGGAAATTTCTTGTTCCCGGAACCGGACAGTACAATTAGCAGTACAAAAAAATTACGTATTATGAAGCTAAAACTTTGGCCCAACCCAATTTCTACAGAATATGTCGATATTTTTAAAACAACGTTATTCTACATTGTTCAAAAACCAGATTTACGCATAGTTTTTATTTTCAGATTATATTCGTAATTCATGGAATATAAGGAATAATAACAATATTAGTATTTATTTAGACTACATTGATGACTACTTCGAAGAGGCCTTTTAATCAAAGCAAAAGTGAGTTTCTTACCCACAGAAGATTTTTCTTCGCATTCAGTGAGACAAGAAAATTGTATATTAATAGATGTTACTTAGAAACTATAGCATTAGTTTGCAGAAATACTGTTTATAATTAAGTGAATTAAATCAAGCAATAGAAGCAGCTTCAAATAATCAACAATTAGGCATTGTTTTCCAACAAGACCACACGTATCTTTGCCCACTGTAGACACAAAATATTATAATTGAGATCAAATGTTTCAATCCAAGTACCAATCTCCAAAACTTACTTCGTCGAATGACCGTTTATTTAAATCACTTCAAAACATTTTGAGGATAAGGTATTTTATATTTTGGAAGATTTGAGAAAATACATCGATTCTTTAGCCAGATGAGCTCTAATTATGTAACTGCTAGGAATTGAAATTTTCATGAAATACATTTTCTTTAATTTCCATCAACAATATGCGACAAACTTTTACATCAGTCCCAAAAATCTGAATTTGGTTACGGATTCTTCTCTGGTCTTTATCTATGAATTTTAATAACACTCCATCTTTACTTTCAATTTACATTGGTATCCTGGTTAAAGATTGCCTTAGTTAACATTTTTATTTCATGTTGTATTTGTAATGGCACATACTTTCGTTTACTAAAATTCATTATTCAATAACAGAGTTTTATAAAATGAGTAGAGAGAAAATTAAGGCTCACAAAGCAACAGTTAGTAAATTTGTCATTAGCTTTTCAAGAATTATACGAGAAGGATAATACCGTCATCAACCAGTCTGTCACTTTGAAAGACTGCGTTATTTACATAGAAAATGTCAGTAGGACATTTTAAAAAAACTGATAAAAACATTTTATGGGAATGAATGAATGATAGCTTAACATTGTCTTGATCGGCAAGTTCAAGTAGAGGCTGCAAATTAAAACCACTGCTAATTTACCAAATTAATTTATAAACTAATAAAAACAGTTTCTGAGCGACAACGAATGATAGCTTAACACTATCTTGATCGGCAAGTCCAAGTAGAGACTATAAACTAAAAGCACTGCTAATTTACCAAATTCCGATATAGGATTGGTAAATTAGTGGTAATATAAATACATAATAAGTAATAATATAATAATACATCCTTTAAAATATAAATAAAAAATAGATTGGTAAAGGATATTACGGCAACTCTTCCTGATTATTAACTTGGAAATAGAGGAAGAAGATTGAGAATTTCTGGAGACATGTGACAGTGAGCTTGCAACTGACAAAGTAAAAAAAAAAAATCTATCAGCAATGTGGGGAAAATAAAATTATAACTTAATCTAAAGGTAAAGATGGAGAGAAAAATAAATTTATTTCCTCTGACTTCTGATAAAGAAAAAGAATGCTGTGGTAAAATTGGAAGAAATTCGAAATTTTGCTTTGAAATGGAATTCTAAGAAATTCATTATCAGAATTACATATCAATGTAATGAAAAACCCATGCAGTTTTCAGAGAAAATAAAAACAAAGTCTTTCTCAAACAATTATAAAAAAAAAAATTACAGCTGTACTTGTTACAAAAAACTCCAAATTGATAATAATGAATTAAAAAATGTTTTTATACACTATCTAGGTATAAAAACACAGAATGTTTTTGTGCCTGTCCACAGATTCCTAAAAAATGATACAAGATTTCATAGGAAGGGATTTGTTCGACGGGTGGCAATTGCACAGACTATCAGCTCATCAAGTTCAAGGCTGAAATTTTAGGATTATATAGACCTTAACAAGCATATTAAAATGCAAATGGTCTGCCAAGTCATATCTTGATAGAAAACACCTGAAGGCCGGAGTTTAGTATTTGATCGATTGGTTTACCATTGTATTTTCCTGCACCCAAATGTAAGAAAACATTGAAGTTTGTGTGGATGAAAACACAATGATAAACCAGCAGATCAACCACTAAATTGAGGTTCTGCAGATGGTTTCCACCAAGATACGACTTAGCAGACCAATGCATATAAGTTTTATATAAAATAAACAGTCAAGTATGAGTATTACTCGCGCTCAGAGGGTTCCGTACAATAAATATATGAATTATTAACTGTATTATTTAAAAGAGTAATTAAACTTTGTAAAAACCTATACAACGTAGAGTTGAGTATAGCTGTATATATTAAAAAAATATGAATGAGTATACCACAAAAGTTCAAAGAGATATGAAGCCCAAATAAAATTAAATATTGCTATTTTGTATAACTCTTTTTTTTAAATCTTATCTTAATCTACATATGATGAACTTAATTCGGTACTGACAATAAAAGTACTGCATATTTAAATTTCATTTGGCATTTCATAAAACTAAATTCAACATAGTAATATTTTTCTTTTTACAGTGTAGCTGAAACAAAATCCTTGTTCAAAGTTTAAACTTGGCGTTGTACTAAGCGCGCTTCTAAAGGAGGTCGCAAAGATGCAACTCGTCTTTGTCCGTGCCGCGTTTTTCCAGATAGGTTTTTAATTAACTTTTAAAGACACGGGAGGTATATTAAGAGATCCACTCAACGCAAACTAGTTGCGAATCAAATAATATTTATGTGATTAATTCTAATTAAATTGGTCTGTTTTTAATAATTTGACGTTTATTGCTTTTATGCTGCTACTGGGTATTGCATTACACAAATATATCATTAAAAGTCGTTATCTAGTATTTAAAAATCGATGGTATATAGAGTACGCCGTCTCTGCCATTATGTATGGCCAAACCACCCGTATCTTTAAGGGTTAAGGCTCCCGTCCCTGCCGGCAAAGGCACTCACGAGCTAATGCCAATCGTATGGGAACGGATTTTTCTAATATCTCGTTTGCATTTCGACATTTTTAAATATTTTTCTTGCATTTGATAGCCGAGATCCGTCTCTACATCGCACCTTTCTTTACTTTTTCGATTTTGGTTGTAGATATTTTTTTTAAATGACACTTTCATTTTCAGAACCAGTTTTGAAAGTGAAAGTAACTTTATAAAAAATATCATCATCATCATCATCTTCATCATGGGTTATGCTAAATCAGCCTGTTCCGGCTCCATTGATCAATCCATCGGAGCGTAGGTCTAATCTGGAACCAAAATCGAAAAAGTAAAAAAGGTGCGATGTAGAGACGAACCCCGGCTATCCAATGCAAAAAATATATATATATTTAAAAATGTCGAAATGCAAACGAGATATTAGAAAAATCCCTCCCCATACGATTAACATTAGCTCGTGAGTGTCTTCGCCGGCAGGGACAGGAGCATTAACATCTCGGCTAATTACCGACGATTTTTTTGAAAATCATTATAAACAATGCTTTTATAATTTTGATACGATAGGTACCTTTAGCGTTCCTCGATACCTTTGCTGAATGCTCGCAAATCGGAATCTATGTGTAACAGAAAAATACGTTTTTATGAAAAACTATGCGACATAGTGTATAATCACTATAATTTTCCTGCAAGGCTTAAATTAACCTCAACTACCTCTAATTTTTTTCATAATTTTAGTTTCAGTAGATTCGGAAACAGATGGGAGGGGGGGACATATTTTTGCACTACATTTTCGACGATATCTCTGAAAATATAATACCTAAAATTAAACGAAATGTATTTTAGATTACGGCGTTACGAAATCTTTTAACCGATACCACAGATGATATACAAAAAAAAAATATTTTCTTTCAAATAACGTAATTAGCCCCTCTACGTTTTTTCCCAAATTTATTTGTGAATGTTTAAAAATCTGTAAATATGTCAGTCAATAGTCTTTATTACATCCCCCAATTTGAACTTTCAACGTTCCATAGTTTGCGAGTAAAATGGTTGTGACAGACAGACAGACACAGGAGTGATCTTATAATGGTTCCGTTTTTACTTTTTAAGTACGGAACCGTAAAATCATGATTATTGCAACTGAGAAATACAAAAACATAAGAAGATGAATTATTGACAATAAATAAAACAAGAAAGGAAAACCATGTGCCAAGTATGGATTATGAACCCTTTCCTACATTTTTAGTTTAGTTAGAAAAGCATAACACATTTGAAACTACACATTTATTAATTTCTAACAATAGAAGGAAACGTAATTCAATTGTTTTGTGAAGCCCTGTGTGTTCCTTATAAATTTTTATACACGCCACATACTGAGCTGAAATTTAATTCAATAATAAATACGCTGAAAATTACTGAAATCACACTTCTAAGGCTAATGTAAGACGGACGTCTTTTTGCACGCTTTTTTCCTTACGTTTTATCCCTACATAATGCCGCTAGCATTGTGTAGGAATAATACATAAGGAAAAAAGCGTGCAAAAAGACGTCCGTCCGACATTAGCCTAAGAATTGCTATCCATGGACGGCCATGTACCCAGTTTTTTGCCATAGCCCTATATATTTATATTCTACAATGTCATTTAGCAGACAGCAATTAGGCGACAGGATGTTTAGCCAACATGGCAATTAGGGGACAGCGACAGTTAGCCGACAAGACAGTTAGCCAACAGAGGACAATTATTCGACATGGACTTTCATCCGAAAGGACATTTAGCCAACAGAGCAAATAGCCGATATGTGAATTATCTGACACGAAATTTAGCTGACACATACATTTTTCCGAAAGAATTTAGAAGACTCGGTTTTACATCAACAATGTAAACCTCAGTAGCTCGTCACCATCATAAATCAGCTTTTTTATTGTTTCAGCGTTTTTGTTTATGATATACAATTAAACATCGAAATTTCGTCACTCTCATAAAGTAATTTTTTTCTTCAATCACTGTTATTCTGTAAAGCTTTTCAATAAAACATCATTAACTAACCTTCGTAATATTCTTTTGTTCATTTGAACAAAATTATATAGAAAAGTAACATTTCTACAAAAATTATTGTTTGAAATGCAGATTTTAGACGGATCCCTCCCATAAATATTTACTTATGTTTAAGCCTTCGACTCTCGATCGCTCATTATACTCATTAAGTAAGAAATTTATGAAATAAAATGGAAATAATTCATTTTAATTATTCATTATACCTTAATAACTCTTCATTTTCTTAAACTGCCATTATATTTTACAAATATAGTTATATTTATAACACACTAAAAATTCGATAACTCGGAGAGGAGCCAATAATTTTTTTAAAAAATAACGTTTTCTACAATAAATATGGTTTAAAATGCTGTTTTTGATGGATCCCTTCGATAAATATTATTTAATAAATATAAGAATTTAAAATAAAGGAGTGCGTGAATTCCGGGAACAAAAGACAGGACCCACGGTGTGGCAATTTTTAAACCTTTTTCGTATCTGTCATGTGATATATCATCGGAAAGTCCTCGGACCACTCTTTCATATTGTGACCCTTTCTTCTCATCTCTCCCTATTCGCCACCCCTCCAAGAGGGCATTTTTCGATTTTTTCGAAATCGTAGAGTTTTCATCATTTTAGATCCGATTTTTTGTACGAAGCCCTTTAAGAAATATTGTTTATAATACTATATACAAATTTCAAAGAGGTGGGGGTACTTTTATATCTTTTGCCGCCACGCTTCATGTGATGTATAGTTGGAAAGGCAGTGTGACACCAAATTTCATAACATATTCAAATATATACCTTCCACGCCGCTCCCCCCCCCCAGTTTGCTCCCCGCAGGCACTTTTCTAACTTTTGCCGACACCCCTTACGTGATATATCCTTGGAAAGCCCTATGACCTCTTATACATATTATGCATCTTCCGTGCGTCTTCTGCACTTTTCCCCCGGGCGGCACTTTTTAAAATTTTGTTGACATCCCTCATATGATATATTGTTTGTGTAGTACACGTTCCCCCTTTGATGTCAGATGTATACTCCTAGATCGTAGATCACTAGTTTTTTTTAAGACAAAACTAAGTTTATTTATAAAAATGCAGAAAGACAGTAAAGATATTCGACGAGGACAAGACGATAATACGCATACAAAGTATATATGAATTATATCCAGTGGAACACACTATAATATTCCATAATTACACACGTTATAATACTACACAATTTCGCTTCACCTACAATACAAACTTTTTACATACCATTGCCCGTAGCACCTGTGTAATTTTATATCTAACTTTCGTTTTTTTTTCAACCCCCCCCCCCCCCGGCACACATGCACGGCATAAAAACCTCCAACCTTCACTCTCTAAAAAGGAAATCTCCTTCCCTTCTCTCCTTTGCTCTCACGTCACGTGTGTCACATGACCAAAATGCTATGCAGATATCATAGTTTGGAAAACCTGTGATCACTTATTCATGTTATGCGCCTCCCGCACCCCAGCCACAATTGCCCATCCAATGGGAGGGACTTTTCTAAATTTAGCCAACACGCCTCATGAGACTTATCGGTGCAAAGCCCCGTGACCATTTATATTATGCATATCCGGTACCCCCTCCCCTCACTTTGTCTCCGGGGGGTACTTTTCTAAATTTTTTCGACAGCCCTCATACAACATATCATTAGAAAGGCCTGTGATCACTTGTTCATGTTATGCACCTCCCGCGGCCCTCCCCCACTTTGCCCTCACGGTGGGAGGCACTTTTCTAGATTTTGCCGACACCCCTCATGGGCCATATCGTTTATAAAGCACTGTGACCACTATTTCATATTATGCAGC
Source organism: Maratus speciosus (assembly GCA_963932465.1). Classification (NCBI taxonomy): domain Eukaryota; kingdom Metazoa; phylum Arthropoda; class Arachnida; order Araneae; family Salticidae; genus Maratus; species Maratus speciosus. Next base: position 416,171,582 of record OZ010790.1, on the reverse strand, counting down.
TTCCGCGTCTCTCCTGCCCCTTTGGTTCTCGCGAGGGACAATTTTTAAAAATTTGCCGTTACCCCTCATGTGTATAGTGGGCGTGCACGCGCTGCAAAATAAGTAACCGTGATAATAATTATAATGTAACTGTAACCTAACTGTTCCATAAACGTAACCTAACCGTATCCAAGCCGTAACCTAACTGTTACCTAATTATAACCTAACGGTAACCTAACCGTAACATAAGTGTAACCAAATTATCACCTAACTGTAACCTACTGTAACGTAACTGTAACCTATTTGTAGCCTAATTGTAACGTAACCTTAACCTAACTGCAACCTAACCGTAACCTAAGGTAGGCCGCACACTGACCCAACACGAGCAACATGAAGTACGATTTAAGTTGGTTGGTTGGTTGGATGATTTTTGACGGCCGATTATCTACACTAGAGATATAGGCCCGAGGGGGGAGTGCCCTTCGTGGGGGTCTTTCTAAGGGATCCTAACCCGTACTTACGCATGGAGATCCATGGCTCGAAGAAAACCACGAAAACTCCGAAAGATTAGGCCGACGGGTGCGATTGGGATCAAACACAGCACCTCTCGTCTACCAGCTTCGAGAGCAGAACCTCTCAGTCACTGGTGGGGCAAAGTACGATTTAGGAGAAATAAAATATCGAAACATAGAAGAAAGCTGTTTCAAACATGTTTTAAAGCGGTTTTTTCTCCGAAATCAAGCAACATGTTCCATGAGTCGCCTCAATGTGCTGCCGGCCTAATTGTAACCTAAACATTTCCTAATTGTGACGTAACCGTAATCTAAATGCCACCTAACCGTGACCTAACTCTAACCTTACTGTAAACTAACGTTAACCAAATTATAACCTAACCTAACTGTAGCATAACCGTAAAGTTACCATGACCTAACTGTAACCTATCTAAATATCACCTAACCGTAACCTAACTGTAACATAATCATAACGTAGCTGTAGCCTATCCTTAACTGTAACTTAACTCTAACCTAACCTTAACCTAATTATAACCTAAGCGTATCCTAACTTTAGCGTAACTTTAACCTATCCGGAACATAATCGTAACCCAACCATACCTAACTGTAACGTAACTGTAACATAAACGTAACCTAAGTATAAAGTAACCGTAACCAAAGTGTAACCTACTTATAAAGTAACCGTAACCTAACTGCAACCTAACAGTAACCTAATTGTAGCCTAAATGTAACCTAACTAGGACGTAACCGTAATCTATCTGTAACTAACGTTTACCTAATTATAACCTAATCGTATGCTAACTGTAATGTAACTGTAACATAACTTTACCATGACCAAGCTGTATCCTAAGCGTAATCTAATTATCACCTAAACGTAACCTAATTATAACCTAACAGTTACCTAACCGTAATCTAAATGTAATTTAAGTGTAACGTAACCGTAACCTAAGTGTAACCTAATTATAAAGTAACCGTAACCTAACTGCAACCTAACAGTAACCTAATTGTAGCCTAAATGTAACCTACTGGGACGTAACCGTAATCTCACACTGTAACTAACGTTTGCCTAATTATAACATAATCGTATGCTAACTGTAATGTATCTGTAACATAACTTTACCATGACGTAGCTGTAACCTAAGCAAATCTAATTATCACCCAAACGTAACCTAATTATAACCTAACCGGTACCTAACCGTAATCCAAGAGTAACTAATCGCAACTGTATCCTAACTGTAACCAAACTGCGAATTAACTGTAACCTAACGAGAGGTGCATGATATGAAAGAGTGATCAAAGGGCTGCCCATTCCAATGATATGTCACTTGAGGGATGTCGAAAAAGTCAGAAAAATGCTTCCGGTGATACAAATTGGGGGAGAGGGAACGGGAGGTACATAAAATGAAAGAGTGATCAAAGGGCTCCAATGCGATATATCTCATGAGGGGTGTCGAAAAAAGTTAGAAAAGTGCCGGCCAATTATCCTATCGGCTAAATGCCCTGTCAGCTAATCGTCTTGTCGGTTAAATGTCCTGTCGGCTAATCGTCTTTTCGGCTAAATGTCCTCCCGTCTAATTGCCACGTTCGGCCAGTTGCCTGTCGGCCAATTGTCTATGTTGCTAAAATTATTGCTATATGTCCGTATGCTGTATGTAAATTTCAGCTAATTGTGTTGTTGACTATATGTACGTATCGGCTTAATGCACGTGTCAGCTAACTGCTATCTGCTAAATGTCTTGACGGCTATTTGGTTGTCGGCTAGATGTCTGCGACCGGCTACGGGTCAAACATCTCTTAGTAAACTAAATGTAGTTGAGCTTGAAAATGAATAACTCAAATTATAAAACACTTTTAAGTAATTCCTGTCATTCTCGGTAATACTCATGAAATCTTTTATGTAGCGTCTATGCAATTCATATACACCACCTATGTGCCAGTGCAAAAAAATTAGTTTAACTTAATTTATACCATAACTTATCATAAATAAAACATATCATAATTTAAAACTCACTTTCACCAATCATCCCTAATCTTTCCCTGTAAATGAACGATAAATGCGATGCACACCATACTCTTATGCAAACATCTTGCAGTAAAACCATCAGAAATTTCATTATGTTTGAAGTAGTGCAACATAATTAAAATACGCTGCGAACAGCTTTTTTACGAAGAACTTTATAAAACCGAACTCTGTTCTATGACTCTTTTGTGTAATAACAATTTTCCAGTGCACCTTAATAATGTAAATGAATTTCATTATGTATAAATTTGCATAACGCTATTAAAACACACCACCAAATGATTTTTCCACATAGACCATAATATAACAAAATGCTTTTGAGTGACCCTGCAATGGGTCCTTGTTAGTCGTTAAAGATGTTTAAATTTTTCAAAAGTAATTTTTGGTTCATAAAAGTATATATTTTTAGGCAAAATCTACAAAAAGTGCCTTAAAAGTTCTTAATTTTGCTCTTGTACTGTTTCGTAATCAAAGGTGAAACTCTTCCCAATTTCTTTGAAATTCTGATTTTAAAAAATAATAATGTAAATTACCTTTTGCCCCCCCCCCTCTTCTTCCGAAATTTCGCTTCCCCTTTTGCTCGCCTTAAATTGTCAAGGTTTAAAACTCCTTAATTTTTTCTTTAATTTTCTGTTTTATTTGTTACTTCAAAGTAACAATAAATGATCAGTCATAAATTTTATTATCGATTTATTTCACCGTATTCATTTCATTAAAAGTTCTTGTAAATTGCCCCTTCCGAAAATGTAATTTCTCCCTTTTGCTCCCTCCCCCACAGTACCCATATTTTAAAATAAAACCCTTTAAAACTCTTTAAAATTTAAAAAATATTTCTGCTCAATTTGCCAGTTTATTTTAACAATAACGAAACGATCATAAAAATTTCTCTCCGGCCCCCAACTAAAATTGGTATTCCCCCCTCGCCTCTCCCTCTTACCAAGTATCAGAAATTTAAAATCCTTAAAACTTTTTCGTTTATTATTTTTGTAACCTATTTGTAAATATTTTCTACGGTAAATTAATAATAAGACATCCAATAAACTTTCGCCCCCCCCCCCAAAAAAAGGAATAATTATGCTTATTCCTCTTTTTTCCTTCAGGTCACAAAATTTAAACCTTAAAAGTCAATGCTTTTTCTAAAACATTTTGTACTCTATCTCTTAATTTATTGATATCATAAATAATCAATCATATAACTATACTCCTCCCCCACCAAAATTGACGTTTGCTCTGTCTCTCTCCTTACCACGCACACAAAATTTAGTCTGTTTTTGTCCGATTTGATAGTCCTTAGTAAGGTAAATAAATAAGTCATCTAATAAAATCCCCCCCTCCCCTTTTTCCTTCTTTCGCTTAACTAAGTTTAAAATCTTTGAAAATCTTTTTTAACACATTTTCAGCTTTATCTGTTTCTTATTCAACAATAAATAATCGATTATATAATTTCTTCCACCCCCATATAAATTTGACGTTTTCTTTCTTCCCCCCATTATTTCCATGTACACAAAATTTAATGTCTCTAAAACTCTTAATTTCAATGTTTTTGTCCTATTTGTAAACCTTTTATAAGTTACATAATCAGTCATCTATTAACCCCCCCCCCCCCCCAACAAAAAATAAGAAAAAATCTGTTTCTTCCCTTGTCTTACCCTCAACCCATGAAGTTAAAAAATCTAATTTAAAGATTTTAAAACTTTTTAATTTACACTTTTTTTGGTCCTAATTATAAATCCTTACTATCTATAAAATTAACTAAATCTTTTCAACTATGTACGAAAGTGTTAACAATAAAGCGATAGGTATACATTTAATTGTGCATAAAAAACATTTTACTGTATTTTTCAAAGAAAAATGTCTTTACAGAGATATTTCTAAGGAAAATATTGTGGTTTCTCGTCAACGTGCAAGTAAATTGTCAGAACCTTCCGAAATCATTTCATTCCGACTAGCTCAGAAAGAACCACCAAACATAGATGCCAAATGTGCCTGAGTTATCGACTGATCCATAAACAAAAAAGAAAAATCATGCATCAACATCGACACTTTCCAAACTTCTAGAACACTGTAAAAAAACTTCGCCGTTTAATAAAGTAAAGAAGATATCTAACTAAGCATTTATAAAACGTATCACACATTTGAAAAGCAGGTTTCAACAATTGCGTCCATAACCCGGAAGGTACTCCAATTGTTTTGTGCAGATCTGTATATGATTTTTTTGTACTGCATATATTTGTACAGATTCTACATACTGTGTTAAAATTTAGTTTTGTAAGAAAATACATAAAACAGTTGAAAATTCACCGTCGGCAATTTCTACCAATAGACGGAAACATACTTGATTTCTTTTATGCAGCCCTATATATCTGTATGCTATATAAGCATACAGATTTTTATACACGTCAAATATTAAGCTGAAATCTAATTCAAGCAAAAACATGCTTAAAATTACTGAAATCACACTTCCAGGAATTATTTTCCATAGCGGCCATGTATCCAGTTTTTTTAATATCCCTGTATAGGATTTTATTTGTATGATACAAACATCTCTTAGCATACTAAATGTAGTTGAGCTTGTACATTTATAACTAAAAAAACCAAACATCTTTAAGCAATTCATACTCATTCTCAGTAATGGTTATGAATTCTTTTGTGTAGTCCTGTATAGGGTCTGTAAAATTTATGCACACCATGTAGTACGCAAAAATTTACTTAAACTTAAAAACGCATTCTATAACTGAAAATGCACTTTCAGCATTAATTTTTAATAGCTAACACGTCGGATACAGTATTGTATCAAAATATTTTATGTGTGCTTATGTGTGCTTATGTGTAAATGAGCGCTAAATGAAATGAAAACCATATTCGAATGCAAGCATCTTGCAGTAAATCGAATTAATCTGTATCTATTTCGTCATGTTTGAAATAATATAATTTAATCGAAATACGCTACAAACAGTTTTTCCTCGTAGACCATATATAACCAAGCTCTGTTGTCTGACTCCGTAAATAATTGTTAAATGCTCATGTTGTACAGAAAGTAGGCTTAGGACACCTCAGAATTCATATCGATTTCATTATATTTGTGACAGAGTAATATCAATCAAATACGCCGCAAACGATATTTCTTCATGGGCTATAACATAACGGAATACTTTTGAGTCCCCTATACTTGTACTTTAAGCGTTACACATAACATAGTCTATAGTAACCATTTTAAAGTGTATCTCAATGTACATAAATTTAATTATGTTTAAGATTGTGTAACATTATTAAAATACACCCTAAATGATCCCCCCCCCCCATAGACCATAATGTAACGGAATACTTTTGAGTGCATCCGTAAATGAACCCTGAATGATACATACTTCATTTTAAATACCGAACATACCATGATGATTTTGAATATCGTATATAAATTACATGGCAATCCGACTACATTTACGCTAGTTAGAACACGGACAGACAGACGGAAGCACAAACCCAACTCATAAACACTTTACAACTTTCTTGGAAAGTGTTAAAATTGAAAAAATGCAATGAAAATAAAAGTATTTTAGTGTTATTTAGATTACGAACAGCTACAAAAAAATTGTTATCTGACTGTATCATTTAAAAAATATTTAGTGTGCAGAAGTCCCCCCCCCCCCCCCTACACACACACATGAATTTACTCCTATGCACTTAAAATTTCAAATTGTTAAAACTCCTTTATGTTTTATAACATGCTTGTAAAAATAATCCATAATATAAATTTTCTTCCGCCTGAAAATTTCACCAAACTTTTTTCCCTCCTCCTTACTACTAACATCTCACAAAGTTTTGAATATTTGGAAAACTTTATTTTTTCTGTCTCATTTTTTAGTGCTAACAACAATAAATTGTGTACTATATCTATAAATGATTACGCTGGGATTTAGATGTGTACCCCCTCTCCTCAAAATTTGTATTTCCCGTTCTCCCCCCCCCCTCTACAGTACAAAATATACAGTTTATTTGTTTAACTTTTTCTCTCCTAATTTTATGAACATCTTATTTTTAACATTCAATATTATTTAGCTTTTATAAATCTCTTGAAAAAATTCATGTTCTAAAAAGAATTCCCACAAAAGATAGTTATTTTAGAATATTTGTTCCTGATATATTTTCCCCCTTATTCAGTATCTCCCCTTGATTTTAAATGAAATTGCATTATGTGAAATAAAATAGTTTTTATACTGCACTAATTTCAATTTTATGTTTGTAAAAGCTGTAAAATGAACCTAAAAATGAAAAAAAAAAACATATCTAAATAAAATATTCATTTATTTTCTGAAAGTCAAATGTTTTAATTTTTGCACTCTTGTCATAAACAGATTAAAATTCTTTTTACCGCTTTTAACGTTATCGAGTACGACTTTGATCTACACTAGTAAAGCGAAGACAATTGCAAAAAAATCCCTTAGACCTGAAACCTACTGGAAAATTATCCCATGTAGCGCTCAGCCGAAGGGGGTGGGGGGTTGGAATCGTGCCAGATAATTGGCCATTTGCTGATTGAAGAGTTAGCTTGTCAATCATTTGAATTTAGACCATCCTTTCAATTCAGTTAAAATGCCAGCAGCCATCTTGAATTCTTTTTGTCCGTGACTGCAGTGAGCTCTTAACAATTCGCATTAAATTCAGGTGACTGTCCGGGTTTTCTGCGTGCCTGAAGCTGCTATGCTAGAGTATGATATTCATTTATAATCGAATATTGCAGTCAGAGATGTTGGGCCTCGCTAAATGATTTGCCAGGGCATGCGCGATCCTGCATGCCACAAACAGCTATTCTCTTCTCGAGCGTGCATATTTTCCAACGAACATTTTTTAGTTTAAAATAAGTACGTTTAGACATCTAAATTTTTATTCTGAAATAAATAATTCAGAACAAAATGAATAATAAATATTTAGTTATTTTGCATTAAATATTTTTTCGGGGCGCGAGGCCCTGTGCAACTGCACCTGCGCACACCCCTAAAGTTGCTCTGTGTATCTGTAGTAGGTAGTTATTGAAACAAATCGGGTGTCAATACAAATGAAAAAATGTTGATTAAATGATAGTGATTGAATTAATGCAAATTATTTCAAGACAATGAATTTCATTTTTAAAAGTTAAAAAATTATAAATTTTAAATATTTTTGCAATTTTCATGTATACTAAAATCAGTAGACATAATTAACTATATTCATTATTTACTGACACCCAGATTTTTAATGGAATTGAATTCTACATTTCTCTATTTTTTGAAAAAGAAACAATATCATACATGCGGTAAAAAACCTAACTGCGGTAGAACTAACTTAGCGAGCAAAGCGATGCACGTGAAAACATAAAGTCATTCAAAAATATTTCTTTACTGATGCCATATCCAAAAAGAAATAAATGGACACTGAAGCAAAGGAAATTAAGCAGTTTCCACAGACATCAACATTTAATCTCCCTGGCTTAAAAGGCATGTTTAAAAATCCAGCGATCTACACCACACCCTTCCTCTCGTTTGTAATTGGCTAAAAGTCTGAGCATTGTGTGGAGGATTGAGCTATTGCTCTTGCATGGAAATATGGCAAAAACAAAACAGCAGAAACAATCGTAAATGCTAGTGGGTGACGATATTAATACCAAATATATGAGAAAGTAGAGTAATATAGGACATTTTTTAAGGTTATTTTATAAATATAGGACAACTTTGACCCCTGGGAATGGTTAAAAGTTTCAACAATAACCCAGATTATAAAACATTCAAGGGGAAGCTATAAAAAAAAAAATTATTGTTTCTTTTTTTAAAGACCAAAAATGTTGAGGGATGTCCATTACTGACACATCTACACTATATAAAAATAGACAGCGTTAGAATTTTAAAAAAAAGTGACTTGTCCCAAGGACCATGAGAATTTAATGGTCTTCAGACATCATCACTGGCCTGCGACATAAAATTCTATCAAGTCATTTCTGCCCTTTGAGTGAGCCCCCCCCCCCTCCAAACACACACACACACACCAAGAATATAAACCAAAACTTACTTTGCAGTTATCCAATTTTTCCTCATAATAAAAACTAAAGTTATAATTTGCTAAAAACTAAATAAACAGTACATAAATTAGAACTACAAAAATTATTAATCAGACATTTTATTTCCAATTATTTATTTAACCGAATGAAAGGTTTAGGGCAAATATTTTTTATTAACCATTTGGAAAAATGGTTATTGTTTTCGTCAGGGTAGGAAATCAAAAGCATATCTGAAGGTTTTTATTGGTTTAATCCGCATTTTAATCGTTTCTTGATTGGTCTATACAGTAAACTGTATTTCCATTTACTTTCAACAGAGATGGATACCTTATGTTGCCACTATGACAAAAAAGTAATAAAAACTACAAAAAAAATTAATAACTCAGAAACAAATTGAGATACAGCTTCAAACAAATTGCATTTAAAAGTACATTTTTTTCTTTATCCCGACGGTGTAAAAAGTAATATTGCCGGATGTTTAGAAGTTTAAGAATGATATTTCATTTAAAATGTGTCGTCAGATTTCCAAGAAATCTGACGATGGAAAAGCCTTTTCCCGAACAGCCAATGAAATGCTTGGATAATAGAGGAGAAGGTCCAAATACCGGCTAGTAGGTGTTCTGAGAACTGAGCGCAGCGCAGCCTAGCAGCGATAGGCAGAGTTTGTAACTTTAATTGAGAGAAGAAAGTTACGAAAAGTACGTCGCTGAAGTCTGTGTCATTTACAAATAGTAAATGCAAAAGTGTCGAATCTACGTAATCTGGTACATCAAAGTTTTTCCGATATGTGTTTCTCATTTTTTTTAAATATACTGATCGTATATTTAACGAATTGTTTAACTTGACTTGTTTAATTAAATTAACTTGAATTGTTGATTAAGTTATTTTCTAGACATATTTAGCTCTCAATTGCCACGCGCACAGTATTGGTATTTTATTATATGAATGAGTAATACCGGTTTTAACTTAAACATAGCAGTGGTCCGAATACCGGCTACCTAGAGTGGTCTAAATACCGGCTAGCCGGTATTTGGACCTCTCTCGGTTGCTCTGATTGAAGGGGAGGAAATAAATTAATTTAAATATTTCCATAATTAATAAATTATTTTAAATGGTTCAGAAATAGTCCCCGTCCCATTTCGCAATATGAAAAATTAACCATGGCCGTAATTCTTCAGGACCGACACCAGGCCCCGATCAAGATTAACTGGGGCCCCATTCGAAAGAAGAAAATGCTTAGCTCCGTCAATTCAAAATTAAATACCTTAATTTCTAAAAATACTCTTTTTTTCTTTAGTGCAGAACAAAAGTTTTTTATATAACTTTAGAAACTTGTTGCCGAAACGTCAGTGAAGTCTTACTGTGGAGACACGAAAAGTTTTGATTTCCGTTTGTCTGTCTGTCTGTCTGTCTGTCTGATCCGCGATAACTGCCGCAAAAAGCACCCGATCAGCTTGAAATTAATTGGGCATATTCGTGAGATACCCGGACGTAGCTGTATAGTTTTTGGTTAAATTTGGTTCATTCGTTCGGAAAATATGGAAGATTTTATTTTTCTTTATAATGCTTTTCTACGGCAAGTCAGACGATTTTCAAATTTCCATTTGTTGAAAGGAAATGGCACGTTTGATTAATGGATTTATATGTCAAATTATGGATACTAAAATTCCAAATAAGGGTTTTAAATTATTCCTATTATATTGAAGTTTTATCAATATATCTATCAGATTTTTTTATTTACGTGTATAATGTTTTGAGGACATTTATACATGTATTCCAATAATATAAAGAATTTTTAAATTAATTTTCTTGTTTTACATGATACATATTTTTTTTCCTTTTCTTCGTTGCCTAGCGACTGTTATTCGTAGCCTATCATTGCTTCAAATATGAATGAAGTTAGTAAATTACGTTAATTTTGTTGCAGGTACTATTAAAAGGCTATCACAAAAAATATTTTATCGCGCCAAATCGATGCAATTTATGCAATTAACAGTGGGCACGAAAATGAATTATTTTCCAGTAGATTTATAGATCTCCAGATATGCATATTTTGGGGGCTTTTAATATGTTATTGCTATCGCATGGATTAGGATGTTTAAACTAATGTTTAACCATGCTATAAGTGAAAAAAAAGTACAGTTAAAGGCATGTAAATCCTTTTTAACACTTTCCAACATGGATGAAAAGTATTTATGACTTCAGTTTTTCTATCTGTCGCCTGCCGTGTTTCTCTACGTGCTCTAACTCGCGTAAATATAGTCGGGATTGCATGTAATTGATATACGTTATTGAGGTTTGCCAAAGTATGTTTGGTATTAAAAATGAAGAGTGTAGCATTCATAGCTTAATTACAGGGGCACTCAAACTAATTACATTAATCCGTTACATTATAGTCTTTGGGAAAAATCGTCTGCGGTGTATTTTAATAATGTTACACAATTTTAAACGTAATGAAATTTATATACTTTATTAAGGTGCACTAGAACCTGGTTACTCTAAAATATGTTATGTGTAGCACTTACAGCATGCGTACAGGGAACTCAAAAGTATTCATAATATTACAATCTTTGAAGAAAATCCTTTTGTGGCGTTTTTTAATGATGTTACTCTGTTACAAAATAATAAAATTGATATGTATTTATGAAACATTTTTGTAGTATATGGGGTGCAAAGCATATGTTTTTTTTCAGGGTCACACAAAAGTGGTCGATTAAATTGTGGTCTACGGGGGGGGGGGGGGGGGGGGGACTCTTCACAGCTTATTTTAACACATTAGCGACGGGAAACGAGAATTCTCGTTTTTATTCAGAATACGTCATTGGCTAAGGGAGTGACTTCTACCTTACAGAAAAGACATTTATATTGTGTTGTCCATATTTTTTATAGATTGTAAGACATTATATATTACATCCGTACATTGAAAGATATTTACTGCTGCATAAACATGAAAAACATATTTCAGAAACCAATTTCCGAGACACTTTCAGAAGAGGGAGGAGCTTCTACTGTTTTAAACCCAAATTTAATTAAATTGCCTGTCGTCAGTGTGTTAATTGTGTTGCACTAATTCAAACATTATGAAATTAAATTACATTACTGTGGTTGACTACAAGAAGCTTGAATATGATTTGTATCGTATTTATCGTTCATTTATAGGGTCACATAAAAAAATTTCGGATACAGTTCTGGTCTATTAGGGATGATTGCTGAAGAGCATTTTCGATTATGGTGTCCGTTTTAACGTTAAGTAAATTTGTGCTTAATAAGTAGTGCTTAAATATTGTATAGACCATGTACAGGGATACACAAATGAATTCGTAAGTATAAATGAAAATGAGCGCGAATTGCTTCAGTGTGTTTTTTTTTTTTTTTTTTTTTGAGTTATGTATTTCCCAGCCCAATTACATTTAGTATACTAACAAATGTTTGCAGAATTTAAATAGAACCATATACAGGACTCCGCAGAAACTGGATATATGGTGCACACTATGCATACTAATCCCCGGAAATGTGATATGAGCAGTTTTAAGAGGGTTTGTTGTCTGCATTAAATTTAAATGTTATAGACGACGCGTAAAAATCTTCACGTAATATACAGGGCTGTAGAAATGAATTCATGTACGTTTCCGTCTATTGGTAGAATTTACTAAAGGACATTAACACAATTAATTGATAATTACAAATGTAAATTAAATTACACTACGAAGGGGTTCAGGGGGGCAGAGCCCCCTGAAAAAAATCTACTTTATTATCTAAAAATTACCAGAATAAGTAGCTCATGAGATTTTCAGAATACCATTACATAACAAGGGGTTTAATTTAACGCTTCTAATGTCAGAAACCTTCGAAATATTTTTTCGTTTTATAAATGTTTATGTAATTTCAAAACTTTAAATTTCGTTTTTTGTAGAAAGATTAATATTACTCAAAGGGTGCTAAACACAATGAATTGTAGAGCTGACGTTGAGGCTCCTGATCTGCAGATTTACTAGTTAATATTAGAGATGTAATTATAGACTATTTTACCACAATTGTATGGCTGAAGTTTATTGGTTTCGGGTTTACTAAATATTTCGTCTGGTTCTAGTCTTTTAAAATCCGACCCGTGCAGGGTTCTAATTGCCGAAACGTCAGTGAAGGCTTACTGTGGAGACACGAAAAGTTTTGGTTTCTGTTAGTCTGTCTGTCTGTTCCGCGATAACTGCCGCAAAAAGCATCCGATCGGCTTGAAATTCACTGGGCATGTTGATGAGGTACCCGGACTTAGCTGCATAGTTTATGGTTAAATTTGGTTCATTCGTTCGGGAAATATGGAACATTTTATTTTGCTCTATAATGCTTTTCAATGGCAAGTCAGACGATTTTCAGATTTTCATTTGTTGAAAGAAATGGCTCATATGAAAAATGGATTTAAATGGTAAATTTTTGATGCTGAAATTTTTAAATAACATTATTAAATTATTCCAATAAATTATGTCAATATATTTGCGAGATTTTTTTAATTAGGTTTATAATATTGGGGGGAATTTTATGCATGTTTTCCAATAATATAAAGGATTTTGTTTTATCAATTTGACATAATGCATATTTCATTTTTTCCTTTTCTTTCTCTGTTGCCTAGCAACGTATTTGGTCCTAATAATGTTAGTATAATTGCGTGTATAATGCTTGAGTAAAGCCAACGTCAAAACAGATGAATTAATGCATTTGTATCTTTGCATATAGAAGGATTTTAGCCCAGAAATAAAAATAGGCAATATTTCTTTTATTTATTTATTTTATTGAAATATTTTGCTTAAAAATACAAAAGTTCATTATTTTCATAGAGAATAACGTAACATTTTCCCATAACATTTACCAATATTTCTTTAATTGTTGCCAAGAAAATCAAAACCCGGAATAATATTTTCTTTTAAACAATTTTCAATTGAAATGTTTTGTCGTGAAACAGGAAAATGAAAAATAAAATTAAGAATAGAAAAATTAATATGGCGGTGTATTGGAAATAAAAAGAAAACTCTCGAGTATTTCTTAATATAACAAGATGAAAAGTTTTGAGTAAGTACGCATAGCAGGTGAATTAGACGTCATTTATCGAAAACAAAGATGCTGGAATAAAAAGATCTTGGGTAAAATAAAATTAACTATTATTCACAGAGGAAAGAGATAGATGGAGATGCAGTATGCCGTAAAAACAGTTTGCAATACGATGTGCGTTATCGCTCAGATTTAAATGCCCTCATTCGGCCCAAACAAAACAAGCACGTGGAACAGGGACCAAATTCTTTGACTTCATCCTTTTTTTTTTTTTTTAAGCACGTCGTTGTGTTGTGCCGAATGTAGTGGATTTTAGGGTTACATTTTTGGCGTCACTTCAAGATTTATTGTCTGTGTACGGTTAACATGAATATTTTATTTAAAATTTAAATTTTATTAATTTATTAAAAAAAAACTTATGCTTATCCTTATAAATCACAGCGTAAAAAAATCTAAGATATACTATAACCATCCGCACAATCAATAAAAAATTACGAATGTAAATTTAAATAGACTACGGGGGGTTCTGGGGGGCAGAGCGCCCCTGAAGAAATGCAATTTTTGATTTAAAAAGTTACCAGAATAAGTAGCTCATCAGAATTTCAGAACATCAATGTACAACCACTTGTTTAACACTTTTAATTTCTGAAACTTTATGAAATATCTTGTATGCTCATAAATATTTATGTAATTTGAAAACTTTAAAAAGCGATTTGTAGGAAGTTGAATATTATGCAATGAGTGTTAAAAAACAATAACTTGCAAAGATGACGTTGAGGCTCCTGATCTGCAGATTTACTAGTTATGTTACTTTAAGATGAATTTCATAACTTCAACTTACGGAAGAGTGTCAAATACTCTTACATGCAAATATGAGTTTATCAAGTTAGTTTCTTTTACATCTTTTTAAGGTGTACTACACACAACACAATATCAAATCAAATACATTCATTAAACAAGTAGGAAGTGTTTTTTTAGTAAATCTAAAAAGATGGCAATTTGGCGTTTGTTTTTCATATTTAACTCAAAGTTGAAAGAAAATACTTCGAATACGGAAGAAAATTTATCTCATGACAATTAGAATAGATTATTTTCAACCACTTAAGTTTAGATATGATTAAAGTTTATTACATGTAATCTATTAAAATCAAAATATTATTTCTTATTTAATAGTGGTCGAGGTTAGCTTTCTGAAAGCATTGAGCTCTGTGAGTTCAAAATGAAATTTGTTTTCAGAAAGTTTAGTAGAATCTTTTAAAGATGAAATTTGGGTTTTGTACTTGAAAATTTTCAAACTTGGAATTGGGGGGAAAAAGTAAGATTTTATAAATTAATATATGGATTTGGGGGCTCCTTGAGGTCCGGGCCCCCTGGGCAAAGTCCCGATTTGCCAATGCGATAATAAGGGCCTGACTGGCACTGGTTACCGGATCACTTTCCAAAAAAGAGCTGTTGGACACTACAAAATTGCCTGTAATAAATGTGAAGAGAAAGGGGGGAAAATGACGGAGTAAACCAGGCGAAAGAGGCAGAAATTTTATTTTAACCCTCTCTCTGCTCAACCCGAGATTTCCTTGGGCATCGTAAAAGAAGCAAAATTTGCGCAACCCGAGATTTCCTCGGGGATGCATTTTTTCCGTCTAATTAACCGTCCTTGATTATTCCACCAGTTATTTTTTTTATTGTAAATTATGCCATATTTAATCGGAGTATTTTCCCGGTTAAATTAGACAAAAACTTTTTTTTTTTAAACCGGTGACAAAAGAATAAAAATTCTTAAAAGACGCTCGTCGCGAAGGGATTAAATACGCAATTTTTGAAGCTATTTTGATAAAACAATTACGCAGCGAGAGGGCTAAAAAAGTGAAAAAGGAAAATATCCAACAGAGGAATATGATAAATTTGTGTCTTTTGCATGGGTGCTTTCTCTGTGGACAAGAATGGGGGGGGGGGGGGGGGAATTCTGGGTTCAATGTTAAGAATGCGATATGTGGGCTGATGGGACTATACCGACGCAGAGAGTGATATTATGCTTTTGATTTTTTCAGATAAAATAATTCTCATTTCAATCAGCAAGCTTTTTTTTGTTTTACACGTAAAAAAACAAAATTAGAAACATAATGGGAAGAAGACTGTGAGAGATAGTCGTAAAGAATTTTAGAAATTTGACAAAAATACTTATTTATTAAAAATTGCGTATTTTTTCTGTACATAAGAACTGTTATTAATCAATACAATTTATTAAAATAATATTCTTATTGCTTAATAATTGTCATTAGCTCTATTTGTGTGATCTTTTGGGGAAAAAAAACTTAGGTAGCCGGTATTTAGACCCCATTTTAAAAACTCAAAATTTGAAGACTTTCGGAATTTTGCTTCTTATAAACAGAAAACGCCTTTTAAACTGATTTTTTTTCTCGAAACAGGTGTAAGACGTGTCAAGGTACCCTGCTATCACTTTTTATTTTATTAATTTTGAAAATTGTATGATTTAGATTGAAAACAAAAGTGGTAGCCGGTATTTGGACCTTTTCCTCTACTTAAGTTTCAGGTAGATGATAACTAATGAAAATGAAAGAAAATGAATAACAATTTCTTCCAAAGAGTTAATTTTAATTTGTAAGATTTTCACGTGCAAAAGAAAAATGGAATAAGCCAATTAAAAATAAAAAATAAAAGATAAATAGGACAGGAATGATTACATATAAACATTTCACACCAAATACGAGTCGCAGGTGATTTTTTTCGCTTGCAATTTTTACGTTTAATAACACTATTAATGTTTAATTAATGGCGTGCGTAATGTATGATCAATGCCGTGCGATTTTTTATGTCTTAAATTTTAGTCTTTGTAAAAATCATTTTCCAAATGGTCGCTGTAATTTGTTAAATTGCTTTTTTTATTATTTATTTGTTTAATTTTATGTTTTTAAATAAAATAAAATTTTGTGATTTGTGTCCGGTTGCAGTTTTCTTAGGGCCGGGGAAATTTATGTTTACCTGTCAGAAAGGGAAAAAAATTACTGGTTCTGCGGACCACTAAATTTTTCAAATTAGTTTGGTCATTCCAAAAGTGTACATTTTCAATACTAAGTTTTCTTGTAAAAAAATTTTGTTTTTCAAGACAAATGTTATTATTTTTGGAAACTCACCACTTACTGCAAGCAAAAATCAGCATTGGCCCAACTATATTATTTTTTTTTTTTCAGAAACCTATTTTTTTATTAACACCATTCACGGAGGTGAGCTTTATGCTATGGTTATGTTTGTGTAGTGAGACAAACCTTAAAAAAACTATTTATTCTGTTAGAAATAGCAATTCTATATAAGAATGCACATTGAATTTATTTGGAGATAATATAAAAAGCTCCAAAAACTCCTCCCCCATCTGGAGCTCCTTTTCATCACCCATCTTTTATATACTATCAACTCTTCTCTTTCAAAGTTTAGAAATTTTATCTTTTTAGGTGCATTCGTAATTATATAACCTATAGTCGTCGTTCAGTCCGTCTGTCTGTCCGTCTGTCCGTCCGTCTGTCTGTCCGTCCGTCCGCATATAACAGAGCAAAAACTACCCAACCGAATGGTCTGAAATTTTAAATAAATGATTGTTGCAAAATTTTGTCGAGCCATTTCAAATTTTATGAAAATCGGATGTATAGTTTAATTACAGGGACAGTCAAAAGTTTTTCTTTACATTACGGCCAATGGGGAAAATTATTGCAAGTGCATTTTAATGATGTTACAGCCCTCCGAATGGTCTGAAATTTTAAATATATAATTGTTGCACAATTTTGTCGAGCCATTTCAAATTTTATGAAAATCGGATGTATAGTTTAATTACAGGGACAGTCAAAAGTTTTCCGTTACATTACGGCCAATATGAAAAAATTATTGCAAGCGCATTTTAATGATGTTTTAGCCTTCCGAATGGTCTGAAATTTTAAATATATAACTGTTGCAAAATTTTGTCGAGCCATTTCAAATTTTAGGAAAATCGGATGTATAGTTTAATTACAGGGACAGTTAAAAGTGTTCCGTTACATTACGGGGAATGGGGGAAAATTATTGCAAGTACATTTTAATGATGTTACAGACTATGCACTTATGAAGTGCAAAAAAATATACATTCAGTACAATATGGGGTGCAAAAAATAATTATAAAACTAGTTATAGTACGAACGCACCTCATTTGCCACGTTTGACGAGCAATTTCCAACTTGTTTGATTTACAGTCATTGCAAATTCTTGCAAAACATTCTTCTCTGAAATATACATTTTCAAAATTGAGAGATTCACAGAGGTGAGGAACGTCTTCCAAATATTAACCATACATATGTATATTTTGAGAAAAAATATTTTTGTTCTTTAAATCAACACCTGCTGATATAATTACATAAGCAATATAGAAACATATAGTTTAGTGTTAATGCAGCCACTTTGAATTACAATTGACGGATGTGAGAATCTCCAATAACCATGATTGCTTTTTATAACAAAATCTAACACCTGAATATAAAAACAAGTTTCTGACTCATAATTTAACATCAGCAAGCATAATGGCTAACTTTTGCATCATGGGAAACAAAATGTGATGATAATTTTTCAATTTGTTAACCAAAAAATGCAACTTAACGTTTGGACCATGGAGGTCAGAATTTATTGTAGGACACTGTTTTCCATATTCAGAAAACAAACAAAAACACAAACAAAGTAATTAACTATCCTAAGTTACTTAGCTCTTGGGATGGTAGTAGCTAGAACATTAACTATTTAACTACTTTTTTTAAGTAAATAAGTAATCAAACATTTTCCTTAGTAACATTAGGTTTCGACAGACATGGAGGTGAGATCTCACATACTGTGAACTCAGAAATAAAAAATATAAAGTAACTATAAAAAATGTATGAACACAACACATTTAGCATTCTTTCATTATCAATAGAAAATATAAATTAATTCAAAAGTTTTCATGTCAAACACTGTGGGACTGGAATAGTGCACTTTTGGGAGAATGACCCAGTTACAGTAGACTCCCTCAAATCCGCACAGATTGGGACCAGAGGTTGTGCGGATTTTAGAATTTTGCGGATTTCTGATCATTGCTTTGTATTTTTTAAACAGCAATTTAAATGCAATAATGCAATTGAAATTATAATGAATGCTTGGAATATAGTAAAATATTTGAATAATTAATTAAAGTAATGAACTAAAATAATAAAAAGTAACAATTTTAAAAAGGATTAAATTATGAAAAGTAAATAATTAATAGTGTATAACTAATTATGCATAATAAAGATGAGATACATTTTCCTTGAATTAATCAATGGAACTTTCCTGTTAAAGGTACCCTATTAATTCACACAAAAATCATAAAATAAGGAAGTTTTATTACAGGTTTAGCCAGTCTTAACAACCAAAAGAGTTTGATTAATACATAAACTTATTGGGTAAAACGATTGTGATTACCAGCGATATCAAAAATATCTTGATTTTTTTCAAGAAATAAATTTATACTTCCTTCGTGAAAAACCAAACGTTCAGTCATATTATCGAGAATTACATATTAAAATACATACAGAATGATATAAAACTAAAAAATTCTGTAATTTTGTCCTTACATCCGAAATGAAAGTTTCATTCTTTGCATCTGTGATGATATGCGGATTTTAAGGGTTGTGGATTTGAGAGAGTCTCCTGTATTAATTATAAATTATATATAAGTTATTATTATTAGTTATAAATTATTCATAATGCTGCGGCGTTTTTCAGCAGCTACTGAATTCTCATCGTCCACTGGATCATCATCATCCTGATTATTACTTTCAGAATAATGATCCTGGTTAATGTATCTTCTATCTGCAATAACCAGACTGTGCAAGACACAGCAAGCCATTACAATTGTAGGCAAAAAATCTGTTCTTTCCATATGCAAGTACTTTAATCTCCGAAAACGACCCTTCAATAGTCCAAATGCTCGCTTCACTGTGTATCTGGTTTTGGACAATTTGTGATTATATGCCACTTAACGTCTCGTGAGCAGGGATGTAGTGGAGGGTATACGGGGGTATACGCCGTATACCCTCTGGATTTTTTTAAGGAACACCGTATACCCTCTGTTTCTCAAGAAAGCTATAGTATATACACTCTAGGGTATACGCTCTGCCTTGAGCGTATACCCTCTGCTTAGAGAGTATACCCTCTGTTTTTTTTACGACTACACCACTGCTCGTGAGATTTCCATTATCCCGAAAAGGTGTCAACATATTAACCTGTAGAGGATATGCGGAGTCACCAAGCATATGGAAATGTGGAGGTATTACCTATGCTAGGCATCCACCTATAATCTGATTTGGCAAACACACGTGCATCGTGCACTGCTCCCACTTCACCAAGATAGCAGTCAATAAATTGCAATCTGTAAAAAGAAAAATGTATGACAAAATCATTAAATATATAATTTTGGAGAAACTTTTTTTTAATGTTTATGATTTAAATATAAATTTACAACTGTATATATATAGTAAAAGATCTGAAATACAAATAATTCCATTACTATTATAAATGTGAAAGTATGTGTGAATATTTGAATGCAGTCAACATCAAAACAGATAAATTTATGTCTGGATATTTGCATGTAGATGAATTATAACCTACAAATGAACATAAGCTTTATTATTTTTTTTTTATTCAAATATTTATCTTTATTTAAAATTTCAAAAAAGGAAGTTTGTTCAAAAAAAAGATATAATGGAAGACATCAAAACTTTAATATGAGTAACTGGATGTCATCTTTTATAGTAACAAAACGTTATGTTTCACAAAAATGTAATAAATTTCACACAACAGACCACACACACAAAAATAAATAAATAAATAAAAATCATTGATCCCTGTACACACAGGCTAATCTAATCAAATCCCATACATGCATCATATATCACATGCATTTAAACTATAAATTTAATTTTTAAAAGTAGAAACGTAAGACATATACGAAAAAATATATATACTGTTTAGTTATCCCATCGACCAATTTAGTACCAAAAAATATTTATAATTATTTTTAGAATAACAATAATTACTCAAACTTTAAGCATGCTATTCATATTTTATTTCCTTTAAAAGTGAATCCATTTAACGGCATACATGCTTAAGACAGGTTACTATACTTATACAGACTGTATTATGAAACATCTAAATTTTCTTTGGTACTTTTCGGTTAGCCAGGCGCCAGTGTTATATATACATATATACACACACATACATATATATATATTATATATATACATATACATTTCTCTATAAACATGTATGTGATGATTTGACGGCAAGCAGCAGGCATTGTCGAAAGATGATGGGGGGGTTTCCAGTTATAAAACACACAGGCGTTCAGGCCGACATGTGGTTGTTGAGAATAACAGACTCGAAGATCATCAAAAAAATGCAGTCGATTGAAAACAATTCCACTTTATTAGCATTCTCATAATTTGAGTCTAGGCAGGAAATGCTTCACTTTACAGATGATAAAAAAGAACTAAACTCGATCCATCAAAATTAGCTTAAAAGCTATTCCGTCTCTCGCTAAGAAATCCTTTTCGCTTCATTCTATTACCAGCCATTTATTACCTTCGTAAATTCACTAGATCTCTCACACAGCTCTTAACAACTCCAACAACATCTCAATAAAAACGCAGCAAATCATTCCAAGTAATCATTACCATAGACCAATGTAGGTTGCTTTTTAATTGTCAATACTAATGCAGAATGAAAATTCCATCTACCTCAGTAATCTCGATCTCTTTCTACTACCTCTACGCCATATTTCTCTGACTGCGCCCCCGACTGGTTGCAGCACTCAGTATTTATACTTCCGCCAAAAGATTGTTCGAGAATATTCTATATCCTAGCCCCAGATGTAATAAATGTAAACAAAGTTTAATCCCTGTTGTCGAGATTGTGCTAAAAATAACCTTCTTTCCCCTCGCCAGATGATAAAAGAAAATGAATTTATGTCTGCGTAAGTTTTAATCTTTGAAATGTTCGAGCTAGCACCTGGATATTTTAAATAAAAGAATAAATTGAAATAAGTAGGTTTTTTCTTTAAGACGGGATAATAATGATATTTTAGTAGTTAAATAAAGATTTTAGGGGAATATGATATGCCGGGATTTAATAGCGGAATTTAATAGGAATTTAAATAATAAAAGTTTTATTAAAGAAATATAAATAGTTAGAGCCATTTTTAGATTTACGCAATTTGGAATAAATATTATTATATGGATTAAGATCTTATAGAGATTAATAGACAAGGGTTTTAATTTAATAAGCCGGTATAATATACGGAATATTAGTGAAAAAGGAAAATTTATATAAAATACTTTAAACTTGGCGAAATTTTTTTAATTTTGTAATATGTATAAGTGTATAATGTATGTGTGAAAATTTTATTTTTTAGCCAAATTTTACCTTGCTGTTTAATCTTTTCTGCCAAGGTCCATAAAACAAACAATAATGATTATATGCACACACATTAATGATTATACACACAGTACCTTTATTTTAGTATATAAATGTATTTTGCAAGATAATTTGGTAAAAACAATTTTTATTGCTGATTAAGAGCATATGGCCATCAGGCAGTCATTACAAAACAAATTTAATTACCTGCTGTTGGCAACTCCTTGTAATATCATAGAGTGGTAATCCAGTCTATTTACATAATTGAGAGCATATTCTACGGGTGCACTTATTTCAATGTGGGTACCATCAATGCACCCAATGACTTCAGCAAAGGCTCGTTCCAATGCACGCATGTCTGCCAATGTAGGCCATCTGATGACATCAGTAGACAATCTGGCAATAGCTGCACATGTCTGTGTAACAGCTAGCCACAAAACAGACTTTGAAATCTGTCAGCAACAGATATTTAAAATAAATTCTTTAGATTTATTTGATTATGCAATATCAGTAACATGGAGTCTAGAGAAAAACAAATAAATTTGGGACAATGTAGATTCTTTGTTAGGAATGACAAAATCTAAATTGCGAAATCACAATTAAGAGAAAATTTTTGACTTTATAATTATTAACCATATCTATTGTTTATTTGTTTTGCATGGAAGAAAAGGGGGTGTGCAAAGGTCACAGCAGAAATTTTGAGGGATTTTTTCTCATTGATGGAATGGAAATTTAGACCATGAAGTTCTTTGATTGTTTCTCAGTAATAAAATATATAAACCAAAAATTCTTATTCAAAATTTGAATGGTTCACTATTTAAAAAAAAAATTCAAGACAATAAAAATAATTGTTTCTTATAATGACTTATCTACCCTTCAAATCGGAATATATGGCACCTCAAGTTTAAGGAGAGAAAAAAAGCATGTACATCGACCTTAGGGGCATGTTGTTTTTTTATAGGAGGCAAGAAATCAGGGTTGCAAAAAACCCACCTACCTAAAAAAACTCGGGTGGGTTTTTTGGGTAATACCCACTTTAAAAACCTAATAAAACCAACGTCAAAGCGGGTTTTATTGGGTTTTTTACAATCCATGATATTATTATTTAATATTCAGTAACTTTTATATTAGTTTTTTAACATTTATGTTTAAAGAGTTACACTATACTATTAATCATATTGTGAGTATACTGCCAAATCAATGTGACAAAGTCAAAATGAAATAATGTGATTAGGTCTTTTTAACCCATTTATGCCTGGCGTCCCATTTTTGGGACGTTTCGAATTTTAATAAATTTGTATAATTTTCATCTTTTTTATAACATGAAAATTGTATGAAATAATAATCTATAAATATCTCTATCAGTTACCGAGAGATGACAGCATAAGATGGATATTTATCTGCTTAAATGAAGGCTTTTTTCGGATTTCATAGATTTTTCATTTTTGAAGGTGGTGAAATGTAAAAAAGTAAGCTTATTTGTGTTTTTTCTATCAAGGATGCAAATAAATAAGTCATAATCTTAGCTTGTAGACTTCTTTGAAATACGTATTTTTTTAAATTGTGAAATTACATGTTCAAGCCTATTTTTTATGCATTTTCGTAACGTACAAAATATAGGGGGCTAGGCCCGAATGGTTACATATCTTTATTAGCTATTTAGAGGACAGTTATTTGTGTAAAGTCCTTTTGAAAATGATTATGAAATAAATTGTTTTTAAGCCTCAAGTACTATTATTCTTAGTTTATTGTTAATAATACTTGTAATCTTATTAGTCTCTGTAAAGAAATAAATATACAGTGGAACCCGGTTAAGACGCGTTTCAAGGGAGTGGACAAAAGTCGCGTATTAAGCGGGATCGCGTTTTAAACGTGATTTGTACAATGATACAGGAACTGGACTTATTTACATATCTAATCGTCTAGATGAGCTTTAGAACTTTCATTTATATGTTAATGGTCAAACATTCTGTCTTTTACGCACATTTAGATTAAAATTTAATTGTATTCCACTTTAACTCATTGATTGTTTTTTATAGAATCGACTGGAATAATAATGGAAAATAAATATGGATTCCAACATGGTTTATTGAAGATTAATACTTTGCAACCAAAAAAAAAAAAAAAAACACAAAAAAACACAAAAATAATTTTTCTACTAGAATGTATATTTTTAAACAAAGAAAATACTAATATTAAATCTTTTCACTTTTTAAAATTATCAGTTTTAAAATCATATTTAGTACTTGTAATAATGAATACCATAACCATTATAATCTGTCCTTCTTTTTAATATAATAAACCTATTCTTATTAATTTTTGTGTAAAAAATATTGTTACCATAGCAAACAGTAAAGAAAACACAAAAGAATTATCCAACTGAAGTTGTATGAGTTTAATCTTTACGAGATTCATTTTTGTTGCCTATAATGTGTAGTATAAAATACTAGGGGGCTCAGCCCCCTGCTCGCTCGCGCTCGCCAACCCCCGTGAATTGCTACGCAATTCACATTGGGACCGCTTCGCTCGCTCATCACTATTTGTGTTAACTCTAGCCAGAATGAGTGCTATCATAAATCATAACATATTGAATTTACAAATATCGTCAATGTTTAAAAAAGTAATGGAAAACTTTGTTGAAATTGTAAATAAAAAGGTATTTAGATGGTGATGCTAATGGTTATAAATCACTTTAACATTATGAAATTAAAATAATTTTGAAGTGCAAAATAATAAACTGAAAAAATTACCTTGGAATAGAATTAATTTTAAACGTCGGTGAAAATTCAATTAATAATTCATAAAAAAGTAACTGAAAATCTAAATAAAAATGCATTTATCCAAAGTTTGGCCTTGGTGATCGTCATTGCAAAAGCTAAGCGGGCTGGAAATTGACGCCGTTAATATTTAAATTGGCATGTTAGTGTCAGATGGGGGTCTTAAATTCATTTAAAACTATAATAAAACGCTCTAAGAAAAGATGCTCCGTATCACGATATCAAAGTGTAAACAAAACATTTTCGGCTGTGTCTAAATACAGTCTTGAACAAAAAGCTGATTCGCTGAATTTACACATCACCGTAAAATGGACCAATTGCAATTGTTATTCATGCATCGCTCAAACGGTTTGTGTTAAAAGAGTGATTCCGGCTGGATTTTGATTTGCTGAATGGGTCGGGACATGTGACCATAAATTAACCACTGATAATCGTCGCTGGTTGTTGCCAAATAGCAAGCTACAAATACAGCTGTTTTTTCGCGCTACGTAAGAGAAATATATATATAGATTATTCATGCATCGCTCAAACGGTTTGTGTTAAAAGAGTGATTCCGGCTGGATTTTGATTTGCTGAATGGGTCGAGACATGTGACCATAAATTAACCACTGATAATCGTCGCTGGTTGTTACCAAATAGCAAGCTACAAATACAGCTTTTTTTTCGCGCTACGTAAGAGAAAAATATATATATAGATAGTAGTGATATAACGTACATTTAAAACCTCCCTAACAGCATATATGATCATCTCTAACCATAATAATTTTTATGACGTATCTGCGTAGTCTGAATTCATCTATATCCCTCTACTACGGTACAGACATACACGAAGCGAGAGACAAAGAATGTTAGGAGGCGGGATCAAAGAAGAATTGCTGTTTAGCTAATTTAGCTGGTTTTTGTTTAATTGAAATATCTACCACTATTTTCGTTTAGTAATTTCCGCCTTAATTAATTTGTTATTAAAGAAAGTAAATAATACTATTCGGAAAGTGTTTATCTGAATAAAAAAAAATCCACTAAATTGGCAACACTCGAGAACGAGAAGGAATTCGCATCTTGATCAATGAGTTCGCGTCTTAAGCGTGATTTTTATCCATCAAAGGACCGAAAATGTATCGCGTATTAAGCGGGATCGCGTAATAACCGTTCGCGTATTAAACGTGATATTTTTGTATTAACCTTATGGACGATGTTTAAAGGATCGGAAAAAATCCGCGTATTAAGCGGGATCGCGTATTAACCGTGAGCGTCTTAACCGGGTTCGACTGTATTTTTTTAATAATTCATAAAAATATTAATTTCGGTACATAACATAAAATTTAAAAGCTTATTTTATATGAATTTAGACAAAACATATAATTATGCATATTATGTAATTAGAAATATTATGCATATTCCCACATTTAGTACGTTTACATTTTCTCAAATAAATACAAAAAAATTTTAGCTTAATTTTTTTTTAGTATTTCTCCAGTTCATTTTGCAACATTTTAAAGCGATTTTACCAAGAAATCTGAGAAAACAAAAATTCAGACACAAATGGTTAGAGCCTGTTAATATCATGAAAAAAAAAGCCAAAGTCAATATAGATAGCTAATAATATTTTCGCACAGATAAAAAATGACAAGGTGTTTTATTATATCAAGATTTAACAAAATAAAACTTCATAATAGAAGTTCCCAACTGGATACAAATTTGACTTATTCACTTTTGGCCAGAGTTGGCCAAAAAAAAAAGGTTTCTTTTTCAAAAAATCCAAATAAACAGGTTTTTGTTTGTTTGTTTAACACGTTCACGCCGGCACGGTGAGTCACACTCGACTGTCTCAGAGTTGTCAAGTCCCCGGCTTTTTGCATACCACTGTTATTTTAGAGAAAACGTTGTTCCTTTAAATCGCCCAATTGTTCTAATTAAATAAAACAACATTTTCTGTATTAAAATACTGGTATCCAAAACGCCGGAGACTTGGCATCTCTAAGACAGACCAGAGTGACCCACCGCGCCGGCGTGAACGTGTTAAACCTGTTTTTTTATGGGTTTTAAATATCATTTCCTATTAGATACAGATGCATGTTTGTTGATAAAAATTAACATAGTTGAATATTATACAAGTATTATAACTTCATTTCAAAATATTCAAATTAAATAATTACAATCAGTTATGTAGATAATTGAAATCATTTGCAATTTAAATATTTTTAGTAACAGCTATGTATTATGTTCAAAGAATAAACTGTTCTATATAGCGAGCCATAGATATCGTGAAAATATTATCAAGCATTATTTGATTAATAAATAATAAAAGATTAAAGATTTGTTTCAAAAATGTGTTCTTAGTGGTGAATACAGATAAAAAGTAGTATATTTTAAGTAACTTTTAAATATGTGATATGTGGAGATTACATAATATTATATGATGTCAGAAGTAAAAGCTTTTTCGCAGACTTTTACACTGATTTATTTGTGTTACTTCAATTCAAATTACTTGTATATTAAGTTAATCAATAGAAATATGATTAGATTTCTTAACTTAATACCCTATAGGGTAAACGTACCGGTAGTGGGTCACTTAAGGACATTTATCTAATTATTATAACAGTATTAAGGAATTCTAAAAGACATATATTTTTTAACCTAGTCCTAACCTTCAGGTATCGGAATAAACATTCAAAGTTTCAAAATATATTCTTCGGAAAAAAGGAAAAATTAAAAAAGTTGCCTTCCTCTATGCTCCAGTAGTGGGCCTAGTAAATTTTTGATGCTCCAGTAGTGAGCCCCCCAGAAGTGGGCCACTCCAGTTTTGAGTTTAGTGTAAAAATACTAAAGTTATACTTTTTTTTACAGTTCTAAAATTGAATATACACAATAATGAAATTATACAATGAAGTTTAGATGATTACGTAAAATAATCTCACTAGTAAATCTGCAGATCAGGGGCCTCAACTTCAGTTCTGTAACTCAATTTTAATTTTATCTCACTTTTCATATAAGCTTATGTTCTACAAGCTACAAAGTAATTTTTTTAGCTTATAACAGGGTGCCCATTCTTATCGTTTAAAAATAGTTAATTCACAAGAAGCTAGTTTTAGAGCTATAATTTTAATTGCTGAACTATTTTACAGTTTTTTATCATGTGAAAATCCATTGCCATCAAAATAGTTAAATCTTCTTAATGTTACGAAATTTAATTTTTGTGCTGTTCTTGTGATCTATAAATTATATTTAAAAAATCTGCTTATATGCTTTCACTTGTTAAACAGTAAATATTCCCATATTCTGTGATCAAAACTTTCGGAATTGTGCTGCAATGAATTTAGTGAATTTTTAGCCATTTCTGTCATTAAAAATGTATTTTCTGTATTTTATACCAGAATGATACAAATGGTAGAAAAAAAATCATCAGCTTTCATCGACAATAATAGTAGACAATTTAGAAATTTTTTCCTATCGAAATGCATAGTTTTTTTCCTCTACATAACAGTCTGTTATATTTTGTAATTAAAAAAAATCCCCCCTATTTGTTATTTCGCAGTGGGGATAAATAATAAGACAAATATAATAAACAGGATAATTAAAAGCTGAAATGACTGCAAAACAAAATGTTTTATCCCAAAACGAAAAAAATCTCAAAATGTGAGAGGGGTTTACAGCCAATTTATTACAAAGAGTACTTTAAAATTTGAAACTTCCAATGAAAGAGAGGCATCAGACTCGGGCGATAATTTCCTGACTCTCCTTTTTTCCCCATAGGCTATTTTTTTAACTCTTCCTTTTAATTTTTTTCTTTTTTATCTTTCGGTTTTTCTTTTTTTTCTGCATCTTTAGCTTTTTTAAGACCTCCTCTTTTCTTATAATATTGAAGCATTTGGGGAGAAGTCACAGCTGCAAGAAGTTTCTCTCTTTTTCTTTGTGTTACTCCTCCCCCTTTTGGTCAAAAAAGAACTCTTTTGAAGGGAGATGGTACATTTTTAGATGGCCCACCATTTGAAGGCAAAGAATGACTGCCAGTCTCAGTTGATTCTTCTTGAATGTATAGGTCCACTTCAGCATCTTCAACAATTGCTCTTTGCTCCTGCTCAATAGTCTCAGTATCAACAGTGTCAATAGACTCCTCAGTGTATGCCGCCTCGACAAATATGACTGGTGCACCTTATAACAAGTAAAATGTAAAAATTTAATAAATAATTGTAAAAAAATATACTCAAGTGTTTTATATCCCAATTGTTTTGCGATAGATTGCCTGGGAAATTGGTTCCATGTTCAAGTCTCCCTCGTCTCCAATTATAAGTAGTAAAGATATGTTCGCTCCAAGGGACCTTTCCATTTTCCTTTATTTTCTAAGGAAGATTTAATTTTTTCATCTCCAATTTTATCTTCAGGAACTTCCAAGAAAAAAAAAATTATTTCTATCTCCTTTATTGGTGATATTATCAATTTCTTTGATGTTAGTGTGGATTCAACAGTTACTTTCTTTGGATCCCGTGGAACTAGTCTACATGCTTTGAATCCATTCACAATTGTTGCAGGAGTTAAACGATCTAGTGCTGATTTCAGGACTGGTGGAAAGTCATGTTTCTGTATCTGTTTGCCTTCATGGGTTATTCTGAATTTCAATACTTCCTGTCACCAAGCACTTTTAAGAATTTGGAAAATAGCAACGTCCATTGGTTGCATTAGGTGTGTTGAATTTGAGACAAAGCTACCATTCAATTCCATGATTCGAACAGATGGTGCTTAGATTCAAAGATCCATAAATAACACTGCAGGTCGCTCTATGCAATGCTTATTTAATATGGCTCAAAAATTTTAATCTTTGTCTTGAGTATTGAACCTGTGAAGTATGAATTATTTTAGATATTAATTTCTCTCAATAATCATATGTCTGATAGCTTAGTGAAGTTACATTTTTGCTGCTCCAGAAGTGGACCACTTGTGCACCAATAGTCCCTGGCCCACTACTGGTTCTAATGAACAAAAAACTAAATAAATTATATACAAAGTCTTAGAACCTCAAAAAATACTTAATTAAAATAAATTAAACATAAATTATTTTTGGGGCATATGCTCCAGTAGTAGGCCCCCATGTCCACTATTGGTACAATT
Organism: Maratus speciosus; assembly: GCA_963932465.1. NCBI lineage: Eukaryota > Metazoa > Arthropoda > Arachnida > Araneae > Salticidae > Maratus > Maratus speciosus. The sequence goes on along the minus strand of OZ010790.1, from coordinate 416,141,660 downwards.
TAAGAAACTGCGATCCAGAAGTGGGCCACCCCGTAAAATCAATATAATACTCAATTTTTAAGTTTTCAGCTAATCTAACAAATTATTTACAATGTAATCGAGTATATCAATGGAAGTTTAATTTAAAATAAAACATAATATTAAAGAAACAACGCTTTAAATAAAACCTTATCTCTTAATAAAATAACTAAGAATTTGTTAAAAATCTGTGTGTGAAGGCACTGTAGAATATAAACAAATATATCTACTGGAAAATAACAATCATTCCAAACTTTTTATGAAAAGTTAACATTGAAGGACTTTAGCTAATCAGATTTCTTTTAGTCTGTTTTCTGAAATGGGTTGTGAGGTTGTTTTTAAACTTTGAAAATTAGTGGGCCACTACAAGTACGTGGCCCACTACCTGTGCGTTTACCCTACTTAAAAAAAGTGAGGGACTCCCCTTGCCCTCACTTTAAAAAAAAACAATAAAACCCGAAAAAGCCCAATAAAACTCTAAAAAATCCAATAAAACCCAACCAGGTTGGGTTTTTTATAAATAACCCGGGTTTTTTGCAACCCTGCAAGAAATGCACAATTTTTTGGAGTAAGGGTAAGTTGCTATTTTTTAGACGAAAGGGCAGGCAAGATGCAGCACTCTCCTAAAACTAGCCAAGGAAACTCCGCAATTACAGTAATTTCAGATTACTTATCTTTGTATTATCCAGCTTTGCCCCCCCCCCCGCCCCCTAAAAAAAATCAAAAAAAATCAAAATTACTTTGCTTAGACATTGGAAGGCGACATATATTGAGAAACAATGGTATTTATTTATCTTCAATGAAATATTTTTAACATTATCTAAATTGTAAAGTTCATCATTTAAAAATCAAAAATTATAAGAAACAGAAAATAGTATTAAAAAAAGAAAACAATGGTTAATAAGCCAAATTAAAATCTTTTCAACTAATTTGCAAAAATGTGTATTAAAAAATAATGTATAAAGAACTGTATTGTAACATGAACACAGATATTTAAAACAAAAAATGAATAAACCATAAAAAGCAGCTTAGATTTAAGTATAATTTAAATATTTCTCTAATTAAAATTTTTATAATAACAAGTATGAGTAAAAAATTTACCTGAAGGATTCTGGCGAACCTAAAATCCACAATGTCATCAATAATGGCTTCCAGAATGTTACAGAAGTTGGCCTGATGAATTGTGGATCCCTCATTATCTGAAAAGAAAAATACAGTTAGATTTGCTAAGATCAGATAGTCATAAAGTTTCAGATTTCTTTTCTTTTTTATAATACTTCTTAGCACTATCCAATTGGTAGAATATTATTATAAACAGTAATTTTTTTCGTAAGTTACTATATTACTTAAAAACTTTGAAATTTAACCATAAAGTCAACTGACTATATATAAATAAATTTTTAAAATTTTAAAATTTCTAGATTGAAATTTAATTTTGTTAATATCTCCTTTGATAGATTTTATTAAAATTACGTTTTAGCACTTTTTGACATTATGGTTTTAACCATGATTAAATAAACCTGATTAATACCATTGCGGTTACATGTAAAAAATTTGTCAAGCTCATTTAATTTAATGGGAAAAATACAATATGCTGCAAAATTCCAAGCTGTGCTATAGCTAACTTTAAACTTACTATTAGTATAATTCATGCAAATCTTTGCTTTTTTATATATAAATAAATGCTGGAAAAAGAGATTATGTAGCCTGACAAATTAAAAAGTGTAACAGCAAAGATTCAAATGAGTGTAACGAGGAATTTAATCATTCATTTTGCATGACTAATTAGATGCAAAAAGTATGGTGCAGTTTTATTCGGTTTAAGTTTTTGATTAAAAAAGATTGAAATGTTAAAAGACTTAGAATAATCCAATAATAAGTACGTGTGAAATAAATGTTACATTATTTACTATCCTTAGATCATTAAAATTAATGAAAACTGAGATTCAGATATATTTTAATTTAAGGTTTTAAATGTTCATTAATGTTAAGAAGGGAAAATGAAATGAGACAAAAAAAAAGGCATGTGTCTATCAGACAGAAAGTACTTGAAAAATATTTATGAAACATACCATGCTACCGACAGCCTCAACAGTTCTTCTATTTAGTCTAAAATTACTAACAAAGTCCATCTCCATCATATTTGAGACAACATTTTCAACATATACCTCCATGTGCGGCACATCTCTGTTCCTTAGAGGAAGTATAGGCATTGTATACAATTCTGTCAGTATATTATCATCATCAGATTCACTGATAGATAATTCACTGTCAGACAATTCGCTGTCAGATGGTTCACTATCAGTGTCAGAAAAATCTGATGATGATTCTGAATCCTCTATTAAAAAGGTCCATGTTGCTATAATCGAAAACAAAACAAACGTCCAACCCTTTTTCCCAAACTATGCCGTTTAGCGAAAAAATCACTCTGAACCACCCTAGCTTTCACACGGAAAAAAGGGCTATAGCACCCACGTGACAGAGTGACGTATAATTTTATTACTGGTATGTAAAAGTTCTGTTGGAGTTTTCAAAGAATGTAACAATAAAAGTCATTTTAGCACAACGTAAAATTATAGCCGTTGGGGGCCACCGTAATACTTACCCATCATGGATATACATAATATAAAATATGAAAATAAAACCTGTGATACACTCTAAGCATTGTATCATGTTACTTTATTCATAATTTAATTTACTTGGACTCCCTTAAATATAATTAATATAATCCCTTAAGCTAATATTACTTTTTGTTGCGTTAAAATATCTCAATTTATGGATTTTCTGTAAGCAAGTAAACACTATTGGATTACAATGGAAGTCTATGGGAATTTAGCGAAATATTAGAGATACCGGTAATTTGGCATCACTTGTGGCGATATATTGCCAAGTTGGCGACAAACTTGGCGGTATTTGGCGACAGAACAGGGTTCCCCTATGGTAACCCCCTTATAGGTATGGAGATCCAATAAATGCTTGACATTTACGGTAAGCCATTATTTGCATTCAATCTTATAGTTTGGCGATAGTTTTTTGGTCGGCGGGATAATCGAGTAGTACCGAATTGCGTAAAAGAAACATCCTTATAACTCGAAAAATTATAATCGTTTTAACTAACAGTTTACACCGTCGGATTAAGCGTCTCATTTCCAATTAAAATATATCTTTGAATTGAAATTTGAATGAAATATAGAGTCATGAAAAATCGAAGAGTGTGAAAAATATGATTACAAGTATCTCGGCAACTAATTATCCGATAGACTTCATTCTTTATGCAAAATTTATGATTTTTTATTGTCTTTTATATTCACTCCCTCAAATAAACAATTTCGAAAAATTTTGTATACCTTTTATCAGAACGAATATTTCGAGAGTCCGAAAAAAAATAGTTCCGTATAATAGAGGTTACTGATATTCAATATGCTTCTTTCCATTATTACTTCCCAAGTATACACCAAATTTCAAGTCGCTATCTCAATTTGTTCGGGAGATAGAGCGTTTACAGATACACACACACACGCACCCCGACGGACGGCAATTTTTTTATATATATAAAAATATGTTTTTCGGAATCTCCAGAGTCTGAAACTTGTAAATCCGTCAAAAAAATTTCGATTTTTAAAACTAGTCTAAGACTTACCCTATACCAGGGTTGTTAAAAGCCCGGGTTTTTTCAGAAAAAACCCAACCCACTGGGTTTTTTCGGGTTTTTTCAGGGTTTTGGGGGGGTTTTCAGGTTTTTTGGTGTTATAGGAGGTGGTTCAGAATGTTTGAAAAAAAAAGTACTTACTATTAAATTTATAGTAGCTAATTGTTTACAAATATATATAATTAATGGCAATGATCAAAATTATGCTTTGCTTTTAGATAAATTGATTATTAGTAATAATTTTAACAATAAAACTATCATTAAAGTATTGTACTAAAACTAGTGCTGAATCAGAACTTTTAAACTAATATTTTGTTAAGGATAAAGTATTTTTATTCATTTTAATTGAAGTGACTGCCTATATATAATAAATATTTTCTCTAGAAAAAGTTAATTTTTGTTCAAAATTGAATTTTGAAACACATTGATTACTGATAGATTGCAAGATTGTTTTTTTCTTTTGAATTGTTTGCCTTCCAAAATGTGTTGCTATACTCTTTCTTGGCATAGTAACATTCCCTTAGCCTGGGGTAAATAGGAATTTTCCATTTTCTCTTTTCAAAGCATTCTTCTCCCCACTTACTGAAAAACTGAAAGGACAATAAGGAAGAATTTTCAAGAACATAACAATATAAACTTCCCTCCCTCCCCTTTGAGTTGTACTGGTCCTCTCCTTCTTATACTTGCCTTTCATCATTCATATTCAACTATCAGAAATATATAGAAATATCAATTGAACATAAAGATGATATAGATACAAATATTTTAACTTTTTTGGATAACAAAGGGTTATATCGAGAGTGCGTAAACCTTCAGGCACAGTTATCTGTTATTGCTAAAGCACTTGATAAGTTGCAAACTGATAGTTGTACTCTTGGGCAAACAGTAGAAATTTGGCTTGATGTAATGGAAAGTAAAGAACTGTCTTCATATAAAGATTGCATAAAACATCGATTTGAAGAAGCTCTTACTCCATTTCACTTTATTGCGAATATTACAGATCCTGCCTTACAAGGAAAAAGATTGACATGACAGCAAGAAAATTTAGCTGAACAGCTTATAGAAAAATTGAATCCTGCTTTTGATGTCTCTTTCAAGATGTTCCAAATAAAAGATACTGATTATTATCCAGAATCTATGTTTTCTCAAAGTGTCATTGAATCCATTGAAGCCAAAAAGTGGTGGAAATTGATGGGTTGTAAATCTGAAAAAAATAAGCTTCTAAATACAGATTTTTGCAAATTTTTAGAAGACCTCCACACTACTACATCTACATCAGCATCAATCGAAAGAATTTTTTCTACTTTTGGTCTGGTGTGGTCCAAACTCAGAAATAAACTTGGTTGCGAAAAAGGAAAAAAATTAGTAAAAGTGTATAAATATTTAAAGTCAAAAGGTGTTGAGACAGAATGGTGATTGAGATAAATGAAATTGTTTTTTATTGAATGAATGTGAATAAATTAATGATTATTTGATCAGTTTGTGTTGTTATTAAATTAAGTTGCTGTGGTAGTTTATATTTAATTAAGCTAAGCAAAGTTTTATACAATTGAAACTCGATATAACAAAATTCATTGTACTGGGAAAAAATATTTTTTGTAAAGTAAGTATTTTTTATTATTACTAATTAATAGAATAAACCAAGTAATTCTACATGTCTACATAATTAGGATTCTCAGCATATACGGTATTTTGTTATGAGTTTTCATTATATAACATAAAATGGATTATATATCAAAGTGTTTTTTTAATCTAAAAAACTTTGTTTATGTTTGTGATAGTCATGACATATACTTACAGAAAATTAAGTAACAATTATTTCTTTTAAAAATTGTCATGGGTATAATTGGGACATTATTTTCCTTGTGGTATGGGGGTGATGGTGATAAACTTTATGAGTGGTGTACTGATATTAAGAAATATATTACAATATATATGTAATATAAATATATTATATGCAATTTAAAGTTGAAATTTTGAAAAAACCCACTTGGGTTTTTTCCTGAGTTTTTTCAAGTGGGTTTTTTCAGAAAAAACCCACGGCTTTTTTGGTCGGGCAAAATCATAACAACCCTGCCCTATACTACGTATGATGGGTAAGTAAAAAGAACTAACAAACTTCTGCCTAAACTTTAGTCAAATAAACTACAGCTCCACGTTCAACAGTTCCACGTAGTTTCCATCGTTTTATAATAGCAAAAACGGTTGAATGACTTACTTTAACAAGTTTTGCGATAGTTCTGATGCTTTTACCATCTTTAAAATGTTCTATTATTAAATTACGAATAGAATTTGTTGTAACTTTGTAGTGCCCGACCATGTTCACTTCTTGAAATATAGAAAAGTAAACATATTTACATGAAGCAGTAGTAATTTCAAAGTGCAGACGATAATATTTGACATATATTTCCCTTTATAATAAAAATAAATAACAATAAATATTGTCTGTCAAAAAATTTACTAACGCTTTCAAGTATCCGAGATTGTTTTTAACACTTTCTCGGTAAATTAATTTTTTGAAAAAAAAGTTTTGAATTTGTTTTCATTACAATTATGTAGGTTTATTGAGGTTTATTATAAAGAAAAGAACATTTATATGAAGAAATTTTTAAGTAGATCCTTTAATATTTAGAGGATGTCTTTTATAAGTAAGTTTCAAAAATACAAGTGTCCAAAAAGAAATGCAATACATTGACATTGAAGTCCACCGAAGTGGAGATTGCTTTGGGGCCTCTCATGGAGGAAAGAGATAGATAGAGATGCAGTATGCCGTAAAAAAGGTTTGCAATATGATGCGCGTTATCGCTTAAATTTAAATACCCTAATTCGGCCCAAACAAAACAAGCACATGGAACAGGAACCGAATTCTTTGACATCACCTGTGCATTTTTTCTCTAAATGACAATGGTCTGCTTATATTTAAACATTCTAAGTAGCATTTCGTTAAATTATGAATTAAAAAGTGTATTACTAAAAGTTTTCTTCTTTTTTTGCGAAAGCACGTGGTAGTGTTTGAACCGAATGTAGCGGATTTTAGGGTTACATTTTTGGCGTCACCCCCCAGCCACCACACTTCATCTCTATTCTTTCTCTTTACTCTATGGGAGCCTTTAGCTACAATGGCTGTCACCTCGAATGATACTTTATTTTATACACAGAAATAATTACACAAACCAGACGTAACAATGTTGTCAATATACAAGGACGAGATAGCACAAGGAAATTTACAACACCAGAGAATTACAGCCGGGACTTTCACAAAGAGTGTGCAACCCCAAAGAGTGGGCCCACCACTGTAATAGATTTGAAACTAATGCTTCATAAACAAAGTACTATATTCACCAATAGAAAATAACGCAGCTTCTTTAAAAAATTAGTTTATCTTTATTACATTCAACTGCACGCAAAGCAAATCAAAGTCACTCACTAAGAAGAAAAAATTATGTCCAGAGTAGTTAAAGAAATTTGAATCAGTACCATTGTTAGAAAGATTGGTGATATAGCCCGGAACTTTAAGAATCAACTGAAATCTATAAATTCAATATTTGATATACCTATTACATTGCAATTCACAAAAGTACAGATGCGCGGAATTCCATTAAGCAGACGGTATTTGTTCATAGATATGATGTGAACTTAAAAATAAATGAGAAGCTTGGAAAATTATTGCTATACTCGGTACAACGAACGATGTTTTTGACTCACTGATGAAAGTGTTGACTGAATACAGTTTATAAGTTTCAAAAGTATATGTTTATATTACAAAATAAATGTGCTTCTGTCATGACTGCTGTTGTGAAACAAGCAATTAAAAAATTAAAAGAAAAATGAGAAAAAAAATCAGGGAAATACATATTTATATAATTTTTAATATTCTTTAAAATTTTAACTGTCAAATATGTGCTTAAAAGTTGTCAATTTCTTCTTTTATTTTTTCAAACTATCATTTGGCTCCTTTTGACCGCGTTCAGAGACCGAAAAACGAGTTACTCGGAAAATTCACCTCCCGCCGAATTCTAGGCCTGAGCGCTGACACAAAAATGGTGGCTGTCGTAAGCGGATTTTTTTAACCGTTTATACGATCCGTCGAGTTTTGACACCAATATTTTCCAAAAGTTTTCTTTGACTTATTTAATCTCACAAGGAGAGGGCCAACCTTGTTAATCACAGATTTTGATTATTTTAATATATGTTGTAGGGTAGAGACCCCTTAGTGTCAGTTTCAGCGGATTTTATCCAACGCTCCTTAGTTCTTTAGAAACCGGGGGGTCTAATAATAGTACACAACTTAAATACTTACTTTGCAACCGCAATGCTAGGTTGATCGTAGCTCAGTTGGTACGGCGTTTGCCGGCTGATCCGCGGGCCTGGGTTCGATACCTGATTTGTTTTTCTCATTTTTTGTTTTATAAATATACTTGTAAGTATAATTAATAATCTCATTCTCAATTAAAATTTATAATATTGTATATCAATTATAATTTTAACCTAGTTAATTTTTTACTTTTAACTAAATAGTTGTATAAAACATCATAAAACTCTTAATTTTTTTAAAAATCACTTTTAAAATGTATTTTATATATTTTTTATCGATGCAATGATATTGAGCAATTGTGTCAATTCGTGATTTTAAAGAAACATCATTTACGCATTGCTTTAACAAAGGAAGTCAATGCGATAATACTATTATTATGTTTTTAAAGTAACAAGCATAATTATATTAAAAATTAGCATCAGAATTAAATTACAACCGATTTTTTGCATATTAAAGAATTTTAAATTTGTAATACGTATGCTTGCGCTTTCAATTCATTTGTTTTCACCTTTATCTTCTTTCTGCTTTTATTTTTATTTTATTTGAATATTCTTTTATTTTATCATAACTAGATGGCACCACAACAGATTTTGTCACGAATTTGGAATTTTTATCATTCAATAATAGATCCAATTTCTTTTTAAACCTCTTTAAAGGATGAGAAATAATAGTTTAAAAAAATGATAAATTTAAGTTTGTTAACATTATAATTGATGCATGATATAAAAAATTTGTAATTGAAATTATTAAATTATAATTACAAGCATATTTATAAAACAAAAAATGAGAAAAACAAATGTCGCGCGTTCGGGTACCGTACCTGGGCCCGCAGATCAGCCAGTGAACGCCTTACCAACTGAGATACGACCAACCTAGCATGGCGTTTTCAATGTAAGTATTTATGTTGTGTACTATTATTAGACCCCCGGTTTCTCAAGAACAAAAGAGCGTTGGATAAAATCCGTTAAACCTGTCACTAAGGGGTCTCTACCCTACAACATATATTAAAATAATCAAAATCTGTGATTAACAAGGTTGGCCCTCTCCTTGTCAGAAAAAATAAAGCAGAAAATACTTTTAAAAATTTTTGGTGTTCACATATGAGGGATTTCACAGAACACAGTCGAATAAAAAGAACTTCGAATCAGAAATGTTTCACGTCAATTCAATTAAATGATATGCGGAACAATTTTATGTATTCATGATAAACCAACAGAACGATTTTTACTCATTGGAAGTAAATCAGCACTCAAATAATTAAAACCTCGAAAAACTGAATATTAATATGTTTATTATTATCACCAGGCAGTCCTGGTTCAGATCTCATATAGCGGAGATCGCTCGCTTCAGAATTTAAATTACATCTGCCTTAATAAACAAACTGAAAAATAGTAAAGTAAAAAATAGGGTTACCATAATTCTTGGCGGTGATTAATTTTCGCCAAGTCAAACAGAAAGAAAGGGGGGTTTTAACACACTGCCCCCGGATGAACAATTACTATTGTTCATCATTCAAACTAAATTTTTATCAAAGATTTCAAATTACATCAATAAGACAATTAAAAGTTAGAACATACTTACAATAATGAGACATACAATTAATTCTATTTTCACAGGAACAACTACTGAAACTAAAATATACAAAATACTAGATTAGAAAAAGTTAAAAAATGAAAATGTAAACAAATTATTCGTAAAAGTGAAATGTTCAATGTTAGTCCATAATGTCAAGTTCAAGTTTATGTAGCAGTTGAACTGGTCTCTTTATTACACCAGATTCACTTTGTATAGCACAAGACCTAACTTTCGAATCTCTTCCTAAAAAGAGCTCTGTAATTCTGCCGCATTTCCACATGTGCTTTGGAGTTTTATCTTCATTAATTAACACAACGTCACCAATTTCGAATTTAGTCGGAGCTTTGACAGGAACTGAAAAATTGGCAGAACGCAGTTCTAGCAAATATTCCTGCCTCCAACGTTTCCAGAAATGGTTTAAAACTTGCTCTCGATATTTCAATATTTTTGTTAACGTTATTTTGTTCGATTTAGGTTCAGTAACACAATGAAAATCTGGTAGAGAATTTATTCGTTTGCCGATCAGGAAATGTGAAGGAGTAAGTGGAAGCGGTTCACTGTTTTCTTCATAAACATAAGTTAAAGGGCGACCATTAATCATTGCTTCGATTTCAGTTAAAGTGGTTTGTATTTCTTCATATGAGAGACAAGATCTTCCGAGAACTTTCTTCAAAGGAGTTTTCACCGAACGTACCATGCGTTCCCAAAAACCGCCCCACCAACTGGCTCTTGGAATAATGAATTTCCATATGATTCTATTTTTATTAAAATATCGTAAAACTTCCTCTTTTGATATTCGGCTCCAAACTTCTCTAAGAAAATTATCAGCTTTGATAAATGTTTTCGCATTATCACTGTAGATTGTTCGACAAATTCCTCTACGAGAGATAAATCTTTTAAATGACAAAAGGAAAGTTTCTGTACTTAAATTGGTACATAATTCGAGGTGCACAGCTCTAGTGACTGCGCACGTGAAAAGAACTATATAGGCCTTTTCTTGGCCAGTTTTTGCTTTGACATAAATAGGTCCTGCAAAATCTACAGCACAGGTATAGAAGGGTGGTGATTCAGTAATACGATCTCTAGGTAATGGTGCAATTTCTTGCTTCCCAGGAGAAGCTTTAAATTTTGTGTAAATAAGGCAGTTTTTCAGTACAGATTTTATCATTTTTCGTCCTCTAATTATAAAATAATTTTCTCGTAAGTGAGCTAAAGTTGTTGCAATTCCATAATGGAAAACCTTTTCATGGGCATTTCGAATTAACAATTTGGTGTAAGCACTCCCATATGGAAGTATAAAAGGGTGCTTTTCCCTTTGAGATAATTCTGAAAATTGTAATCTTCCAGATAAAATTAACAAATCATTCTCATCCAATTTTGGATTCAGCCTATACAAGGTTGAATCTTTATCGATGGGCTTTCCCTTTTTTAGTAACTCAATTTCACGATTGAAGACAGATAACTGGGTTTGTTTTAACCAATAAAATTCTGCCTTTTCAATTTCTTGAGCTGTGAGCTCACCTGAAATTTTAGGTTTCAATTTATTGATATTATTTATAAATCTCAAGATCCAGGCTGTGATATTAAGTAATTTGGAAAGAGAACTAAAATTTTCTAATTTTAACAAAGACTCTGGAGGTACAACACCTACTGTACAAGATAATTGAGTAGAACTCAAGTTTGTTGATTTTCTTTCGTTCGAAATATTTTCATTAAAAGTTATCTTTTCAGGTTTCGGCCAATTGTCCTTTGGTAATGACAACCATTCAGGACCGTAATACCATAATTTGTTTTCTATGAGGTTATGTAAATTTTCGCCTCGAGTAAGTAGATCACTAGGATTATCCTTACCCGGAATATATTTCCATATTCTAGGATCAGTTAAAGATTGTATTTCTACAACCCTATTAGCCACAAAGGGCTTCCAATCCATGGCTGATCCCTTGATCCAATGTAGCGTAATTGTGGAATCTGACCAGATATGAATTTCCAAATTTTGAAAATTAAATGCACTTTTCAGATATTTAGACATCCTTGCAGCTATTAATGCCCCCATTAATTCAAGCCGAGGAATTGTCAAACATTTAATCGGGGCGACTCGGCATTTTGCCCAAATAAGACTAGTCATAATTTTATTATCACTTGTGGTACATCGAAAATAAGCTACGGCCCCATAAGCCTTAGGACTAGCATCTGAAAATATATGAATTTCGATTGGGTCCGAAAAGTCTAAACCCTGTGGAAAATATTTGCGGGGTACCTCAAATTTATGTAAATGTTCGATTTCTGCATACCAATTTTCCCATTCAATTTTTAAATCATCAGGGAATTTTTCATCCCATTCCAAACCCCTTTTCCATGTTTCCTGTAGCAAACTTTTCATACGAACAGAAAATGGTGCAATGAATCCAATAGGATCAAAGAATTTTAACATGGCTTTAAGAACAACGCGTTTCGAGGGATTAAATTTCCAATCATCAGGAAAGGATTGTACGTCAAAACGTAAAATATCCCAATTAGTATCCCATAATAATCCCAAAATTTTTAGAGAATTATTCAAATTTTCTTCTGAGTCACATAATTTATTTTCCTTCCATAATTTTCTAAGTTTGACAGAATTAGTATTGAATTTTCGCAAATTCATGCTAGCTTCTTTAAAAATATGCGAAGCTGTTGAGGATAGATAATAAGCGTCTTCGTCAGATTTTGACCCCGTAATCAAATCATCTACATAAAAAGAAGAGTCCAATATCTTAACAACTTCAGAATGATCAACATATTTACGTATATGGGATTTAATCGTTGCGGCCAAAAGAAAGGGACTGCAAGTTACCCCAAAAGCAGCTCGTGTAAATCTCAAAAATTTTAAATCATCCTTTTCGTCACCAAACCACAAAAATTTTAAATAATCCCGATCTTCCTCTGTTATCCCAATTTGCAAAAACGCTTTCTCTAAGTCAGCGCTAAATGCAACATTAAATTTTCTGAAATTAAATATTACATTAAGAATGTTCGGGTTAAGATTCGGACCTGGATACAAGCAGTCATTTAGAGAATTTAAATGTTTTTCTTTAGAAGAAGCATCGAAAACCATTCTTACCTTAGTAGTTAATTTATCATTTCTTAAAACCGGCCTGTGCGGCATAAAATAACCACTTTCTGTTATTTTATCAGGACATTCTTCTACAATTCCAGCAGTTAATTGTTCTAATATAATATCTTTATAATTTTTACATAAGTCATTATCCTTCTCGAGTTTACGATTTAATTCCTCAAAGCGACTTCTAGCTATTCTAAAATTATTCCCGACTTTATTTTTGTCATCCTTCCACAATAAACCCGTTTCATATCTATTATTTGCGAATTTTAAGTTATTCTCAAACTTACTCACAATTTCCTTATCTGCATCAGAAATATTATCATTTGATTGCGTAATACCCAAAGATTCAATATCCCATAAAAAAGTCAAATCTTCCTCAACTGGAGTTGAAACACACAGATTTAAAATAGAAGCACTTTCCATTTTTTTTCTTTTTTCATCTTCATAAAAACCACAAAGTGAATATCCAAATAAACTATCACATAAAAAGAGAGATTTAGTTATCTTTTTTATTTCTCTATCATAACAGATTTGATAAAAATAATCCGCTCCAATAAGAACATTTACATTAGAAAGGGATGATGCAACAGCATTTGTTAATTTAAAAGGTGCCAGTTTATTTTTTATCTGTCTGGAGAGAAGGGGGGGAAAAATCCTAACGTTTGAAATTACATCTGTGACTAAAGCCTCGATAAATATGAAACGCGATTTGTTTTCAACATGGCATAATTTTAATTGCACAACATCAAATGTTTTTATTTGTGGTTTAACAGCTGCAAAAGAATAAATTTGAAGTTTTTCTTGACGAATAATTCGGGGATTTAATTTTGATACTAATTGCTCCGTGACGAATGACCTTTGACTCCCCAAATCATATAAGCATAATGCAAGCTCAGAGCCTTTATCAGATTCCACATTTACGCAAGATGTTTGTAATATAACCTCTTTAAAAGAATTTTCATTTTCATTTTTACAATGAGAAATCGAACTAATAATTGTGTCAGCTGATTCGATTTCTTTTGGAATTGTCGGTTGAGATTTTTTTAAACAAATCGAATAATGATGAAAATTTCCATTACAAAATTTACATGGCTCTAAATTCGATTTACATTTAGCCGAGACGTGGAATTTCTTGAAACAAGTGTAACAGCGTCCTTGCATACGTAATTTATCCCGTTTTTGAGGAATAGTACACACTTTACACAATTTTGAATCATGTTCATTGTCACAAAATAAACAAACATTTTTTACGTTAGTAGCCAATGCAGAGGCTGAAGGAATGTCGCGTTTATAGTTGCTAAAATGTTTATAACTGTTATTGTATTTATTTTTCTCTTTTTTAGCACTAAAACTATTTTCAGAGCTCTGGAGTGCCATAGTAGATTCTCGCGATTGAACTTCGTTTTTAATGAAAGAAAGAAGCTCTTCGACTTCCATTTTTTTACCATCGGTTCTTTTACGATTAAAATCTAACGCCATTTCAGCAGGTATCAACTTTAATAAAATAGGGCATAGGAGATGACCATAACTTCCTGCCGTAACTCCGAGAGAATTTAAATTTCTAATTTGTATTTCACAACTGTCATACAGTTCCCGAAGTTCTCTAATATTAGAAGTATTCTTTACCTGTCTTAAATTTAAGAGTTTATTCATATGTGCGTTGATGACTAGGTCGTCACGACCGTAGCGAGTCTTTAATAATTCAACTGCAGATTTAAAGTTTTCTTCAGAAAGCGAAAATCCTGCAACAGCATTATATGCACTACCTCCAAGAAGAGATTTCAAATAGACAAATTTGTCAATAGGAGTTAAATTGCAATTCTTTTCAATTGCGTTAGAATATTGCCCCCAAAATTCTAACCAGGAACTGCTGTCACCAAAAAATTTATTTATAGTGAGCTTCGGCAATTTCATAGATCGCTCTAAATTTCCGTTTTGAGAACCGGATTCATTTTTCATAAAATTTTGAAAAGTATTATTCTGATTTTGGGAGTTATGTTCATTTAAGAACTTCGTTATTTTATAACGAGATTCGATTATTTTCTCACTATAGGTTTCGGAATTTTCGATTTCTTTCTCAAAATCGTCATCGGCGATAATATCCTGGATATCAGAGTTTAATTTTTTTAATAATTCATATTTGTCATTTAACTGGTCCTTACAAATATTTAATAAATCTAATTTATTATCTAATGTCATTGAAACATCTTCAAGAGTTGTGCTTATTTTTGTACACAATTTTGTCGTTTGTGTACGTAAGCCAGATCTTTTCTTTTTTAAAGTATCAATATTAACAGTAGTTGACATATTTGCTTTCAATTAATAAACAATAAAAAAATAGCTTACCTCAAGCTTTCAGAATCAGAAGAAAATAATATTCATTCGTCAGTCCAGACATCCTGTCGCGGACGCCAACATGAGGGATTTCACAGAACACAGTCGAATAAAAAGAACTTCGAATCAGAAATGTTTCACGTCAATTCAATTAAATGATATGCGGAACAATTTTATGTATTCATGATAAACCAACAGAACGATTTTTACTCATTGGAAGTAAATCAGCACTCAAATAATTAAAACCTCGAAAAACTGAATATTAATATGTTTATTATTATCACCAGGCAGTCCTGGTTCAGATCTCATATAGCGGAGATCGCTCGCTTCAGAATTTAAATTACATCTGCCTTAATAAACAAACTGAAAAATAGTAAAGTAAAAAATAGGGTTACCATAATTCTTGGCGGTGATTAATTTTCGCCAAGTCAAACAGAAAGAAAGGGGGGTTTTAACAACATATAAGGGACCTTACAAACGTTGAAATAAATCTGTCTACGACAGCCGTCATTTTTGCATCAGCGCTCAGACCTAGTATTCATTGGCGAGGGGGGGGGGGGACAATTAGGGAATGACGTCATCTTGATTCTCATTGTAAAGTTAGGTTAAAACGGCTCTGAACATTTTCTGGTATATTTGCGGGGTTTTTAACACTTTCCAACAAAGTTGAAAAGTGTTTATGCATTCGGTTTGTCTGTCCGTCTGTCCGTCTGTACGCGCTCTAACTCCCGTAAATATACCCGGATCGTTCTGAAATTTTTGGATGATAGTGACCTCTACAATAGCACGAACCCTATTGCAAATGAAGTTTGTAGCATGTTTAGTTCATTTACAGGGGCAGTCAAAAGTTTTCCGTTACATTACGGCCTATGGGGAAAAATCATTTAAAATAATTTTTAATGATGATACATGCTTTCAAACATAATACAATTGATAACATTTATCAAGTACACTAAAATATGCATTCGGTAGAATATGTGCTGCAAAGAATAAATATTCATTCACAGGGCCACACAAACTAATTCCGTTACATAATGATACACGGGTGGAGGGAATTTTTTCCGGCGTATTTTAATTATGTTAAATTATTTCATGCATAATGGAATTTATGTACATCGCTGAGGTTTACTATAACTTATTTCATGTATAATAAGAAGTGCATAGCATTTACAGGGACATACAAAAGATTTCAGATACTATATTGTATCCGAAATATTGTACGGTAGCGATGATTGCTGGAAATGCATTTTTACTTTCTTCTATCTTCAATAGAAGAAAGTATTATAATCGAAATTTTTTCCGACTTCCGGTTTTCGACGGGTTTAAATGTTTTAGGGGTCAGAGATCCCAAAAAAACTGTTTATAGAAAATGTCTGTCTGTCCGTGTGTCCGTGTGTCTGTCGCCATTGTACCATCAAAAAGTGTATGAAGTTATGCATAGAATTGAACCAAATTTTTATTTTAAGTTTTTGGCTATGGCAGGCAGATCCTCCCTGAATTTGGAAAAAATTCGCCGGTAAAGGGCGCTGTAATAGTGATTTTTGTGCGATTATGAATATTGTACCATCCAAAAGTCTATGAAGTTATGCATAGAATTGAACCAAATTTTTATTTTAAGTTTTTGGCTTTGGCAAGCAGATTCTCCCTGAAGTTGGAAAACATTCGCCGGTAGGGGGCGCTGTAACAGCGATTTTTGTGCGATTTTGAATATCATACCATCCAAAAGTGTAAGAAGTTATGCATAGAATTGAACCAAATTTTTATTTTAAGTTTTTGGATATGGCAAGTAGGTCCTCCCTGAATTTTGAAAAAATTCGCCGGTAGGGGGCGCTGTAACAACGATTTTTGTGCGATTTTGAATATTGTACCATCCAAGAGTGTATGAAGTTGTGCATAGAATTGAACCAAATTTTTATTTTAAGTTTTTGGCTATGACAAGCAGGTCCTCCCTGAATTTGGAAAAAATTCGCCGCTTGGTGGCGCTGTATTAGCGATTTTTATGCTATTTTGAAAATTGTACCATCGAAAAGTGTATGAAGTTATGCATAGAATTGAACGAAATTTTTATTTTACGTTCTTGGCTATGGCAAGTAGGTCCTTCCTTAATTTGTAAAAAATTCTCCGGTAGGGGGCGCTGCCATAGCAATTTTTGTGCCATTTTGAATATTGTACCATCGAAAAGTGTATGAAGTTATGCATAGAATTGAGCCAAATTTTTTGTGTTTGTTTTTGGTCATGGCACGAAGGTCCTCCCTGAATTTGGAAAAACTCCTCCGGAAGGAGGCGCTATAATTGTGATGTGTGTGCCATTTTCATTATTGTGCCATCGAAAAGTGTATGAAGTTTTGCATAGAATTGAACCAAATTTTTTTTTGTATGTTTCTGGCTATGGCAAGCAAGTCTTCCCTGAACTTGAAAAAATTCCGCCAGAAGGGGCCGCTGCCATAGCGATTTTGTGCCATTTTCATTACTGTACCATCGAAAAGTGTATATGAATTTATGCATAGAATTGAACTAATTTTTTTGTGTACGTTTCTGGCTCTGACAAACAAGTCCTCCCTGAATTTGAAAAAAAATCTGACGGAAGGGGGGCGCTGTAATAGATATGTTTGTGACATTTTCTTTATTGTACAATTGAAAAGTGTATAAAATTATGCATACAATTGAACCAAATTTTTTATGCATGTTTTTGGCTTTGGCCAACAAGTCCTCTTTGAATTTGGAAATATCGCGCGGTAAAGTGGCTCTGTGTTAGCGATTTTTGTATACTTTTTTTGATTTTTCGTAGTTCTATTGTCCGTTGGCGGCTCGTGCAAAGGCGGGAACTCGCTTCCTGCTAAGCCGACTATTCGCAAACATCTGATAACAACAGAATAACTAAAAACTATTAATTTTAACAAATATCATGATATAGATTAACTCGTTTTTAGTTCATTTAATTGACTAAAGCAGAAATTTAAAATGAAAATCAAAGTTGGTATAGTATTGAACTAATAATATTGAAGTATTAACATGTGTAACTAGTTTTTGAAATATTAAGATGTATAAAGTAGAAGAAAGTTTTGGGATTGGCACATCCAACTAGTTAATTATGTTATGCGCTTTTATGTTTCACTATATTTGTGTATTGTATATGATGTGTATAAATGTTGTAATTCATATGCAGGGCTACACAAAAGAATTCGTAATGGTTACTGGGTATGATTGTAAATTGCTTAAAGGTGGTTTTTAAATGAGTTCTGCATTTTTACGCTGAACTGCATTTTGTTTACTAAGAAATGTTTGTAGATAAAATTATAAAACATAGATAAAATTATATACAGCGTCACGCAAAGAATTGGATACATGACCGCTATAAATGATAATTTCTGAAAATGTGATTCCAGTAGTTTTAAGAGTATTTTACTTTGAATTAAACTTTAGATAAATAGTGGCATGTAATAAAGGTACTAGGTTAACTACAGGGTTGTACAAAAGTATACAAGTATGTTTCCATCTAATTAGTATAAATTGCTGAAAGAGAAATTTCAACCTGTTATTCGTTTTCTTGCTAAACTAAATTTTCCTATTGTATAGCATATATATCAACCTACAGATCAAATACAGAGCTGTTCAGAAGAACTGGAATACATATTTGATATAGATGGTAACTGCTGAAATCAGTTTTTCAAATGTCTTATGCGTTTTCTAAAATGTTTACTTAGTTCTTTTATATACATTATTTCCCTAAATAACGAAGTTTTGTTAAAGCATACAGGAAGTGTTGGAAAGTGTTTCATAATCTATGCTTAACGCATGATTTTTCTTACTTGTTTTATTTGCATTTACAAACATGGCGGGAGCTGATCTTTTGATAGTGCAAATATTTTTTTTTTTTTATTCCTCAGATGAGGAAGATCATGACATTTTTCCAATTAACACTCTTCTTAGAAGAGAAAATGTTCCAAGAGTTAATCTTTATTCGGAAAATGCTACCGAATATTCGATAGTACGGCCGAATATTCGGTACATCACTAGTGTGAATACTAGAAGAAAGTGTTTTAGTTATTTTTAACTTTGATTCCCTGTATTAGCAAATTCAAAAATATATACATATAAAGGTAGTCTTCCTAAATTAAAACTTTAAAAATTTGTCCCTTAATACTGTCCAACAAAGTTTTAAAGTATTTATGAATTCGGTTTGTCTGTCCGTCTGGCCACGCTCTAACTCTCGTAAATATACGCGGATTTTCATGCAATGGATACATGTTAATGATGTTTACCATATGGCATGTTTGGTATTCAATATGAAGTGTGTAGCATTGATAGTTCATTTACAGGGACACTGAAAGGAATTCCGTTACATTATGGTCAATGGGGAAAAATCGATTGCAGTGTATTTTAATTACATTAAGCTACTTCAAACGTATTGAAATTGATATCACTGAATTTCGCTACAAGATGATTACTATGTAGAATAGGGCGTTCATTAGACATCTTATTTCAACTTTTTAACACTAGAACGGCGGGAAATTTTGCTCAAGTTTTATAAAAAATATTTCACATCAGAATTTTTATTTAGAACTATTTAACTTATTTATTTAAGTTATTTTTGTGCAGCATATGTTAATCTTATATTATAAAACAAATTCTGGTTCGAATCGAAATGTATTCATTCGGCAAGGGTCAAAATGACCCCTCACCGCCGTTCTAGTGTTAAACTGTGAAGTTTTGTTACATTATTCTGAATGTGTTGAAAAGTGTTTCATAATCGATGCTTGACGCATGATTCTTTTCTTTCTTGTTTAATTCTTAAGAGGCTCATTGCATATTAAAGCAAGCGAATACTTCAATTCTTCGGGGGGGGGGGTTGTTGTTTTAAAATGGTCTTTTCATGAATTTTGCAGATCATTTATATTACCAATGAGGAACATATCTTAATACATGAAGCAAATTATCTTGATTATAACGTGTATAACATCTTTCCGCCTATATTTATGTTGTTTACATGAATGCATATTGATTACTTATGTATCTACAATATTTAAAATTAACTGTATTTTATCCGATATTTCACTACTCTAAGATAAACTGAACACTTTATTTAAAATAAACAATTAAATTTAAAAAATCAAAAAACCCGACTGCGTAAAAAGCGAACTAATTAATTATTTCTCATCAATGTGAAACTATTTTTTTCAATTCCTACTACAGGGTAACAATTATTAAACTATATGAAATAAAACGTAAATTATTCAAAAACTACTGAGTGCACAAACTTTATTCAACATGTAAACGTCACTACAGATATTCGGATCTAAATTATGACATGTCCGATATGGCTACCATCATTGGCTATGATGTGGCGCAGACGAATAGCAAAATTCTGGATGACCCGCTGAAGTTTCGAAACTATTGATGACCTCCTCAATGGCAGTTTTCAGCTCAGATGTGGTTTTGGTGTTATTTCTATACACATTGTCATTAATGTAGCCAGTCAAAAAAGAGTCAAATGTGTTCAGATCCGGAGAATATGGCCGCAAAGCAAGTCCTATTCCAGTGGCCACTGGGTACCCCAGAAGCAGAATGCGGTCCCTAAAGGGCACCTCCAGAACATCAAACAGTTTCTTGGTTCGATAGGGTCGAACTCAGTGTTGCATGAGCCACATCTTGTCGAAATCATGGTCACTTTGGATAATGGGGATGAAACCATTTTCGAAAAGCTTCGCGTATCGTTCAGTAGTCACCGTGCCGCCAATGAATATCGGACCGCTTATTCCGTGACTGGACATTGCACACCATATAGTCACCCGTTGAGGGTGGAGAGGCTTCTCGATCGTGAAATGCAAATTCTCAGTGTCCCGAATGCGCCAATTTTGCTTATTGACGAAGTCGCGTACAAGTTGCATGCGCATGCACATACTAATTCCCATAATGCCCTGCGGCTAGCCACGAAGCTTGAACTTCATCATGCAAACCGTTCAGAAGTTATGACGGTTTAATTTCATATAGTTCAATAATTGTCACCCTGTATTAGCTCACACTCTCGCTATATATATATCTTGTTCAAATTTTCAATCGTTAATAAAATACTTAGTATTCACCCTATCAAGCTCAAATAATTTTTTTTAAACTTGCAGTGGACGACACTTGATGTTAATACAGTTTTTTTCAAAATTTAATTCCTTAATTAAATTAAATTAATTAATTTTCGATAATCGAGAGAGCCCTTCTTGATCAAGGTATTTTAAGACCGAGAGAGCCTTCTTCTTGATCAAGGCATTTTAAGCGCCACTCAAGAGGAAAGAAGAATGGGAGAAAAAATTCTCTTATTGACATAAGTAGGAATTAACTTAAATTTTTTTTAATTATATTACTTGTTTATATTACTTACCTATTTTTTTTATTTACTGGTATTGATGACTTTTAAGTTGTGTTTAATTGTTAGTTCCTACCTATAAACACTGTTTTGAGGAGGTCTTTAGATGTCTATGATGGTTATAGTTGCATTAAAGCTAGAGATCATACACACACAACTTCCTGGTTGTATAATATTTTAACGGAGCTTCTGACTGTAAAATAGTCAATGAAACATCGTCTTCATTTTGAAAGACCTATCCAATGATATGCCACTCAATAGGGTGCGTAATTTTTTTTCGTCTCTACCGCCATTTTGAATTTATAAAAACAAAACCTAGCCTATAACCATCGGGCTGTTAAGACGAATTGATTGAGACCTCATTCATTAAAATCCATCCAGCCGTTGGGATGCTTCGAGGGTATAAAGAAATCCACATACCCAGATACGCGTGAAACACATAACCTTTCTTTTCAGTCGGGTAATAAAAATTTTTACTTTTTCAAACATAAATTGTGATACAAGCTTCTAAAAATTAAAAAAAAAAGTCGTTTGATAAAAATAAAGGGTGTATCAGTAACAAAATTCCTAACAAAGCTATCATCTTAGTTTTTATTATTGTTGAATCCACAGTCAGAAGAACTCATATTTATAAATATTTACACATTAGTAACGTTAGTACTCTGAAAATCTTATGTTACATAAACGCTCTTGCCTGGAAGTTTTAAATCGATTGCAACAATAAAAAGATCTTGCAAAAGTCTGTATCTTTGAAAGAGTAGTACTCCTTTTTTATATAAAAATAAATAAAACAACTTAGAATGTAAGGAAAGTGTTTGTTTGAAATTTAGCTATGTTATGTGGTCTAAAAGAAAATTTAAATTGTTAAACAATTTCTGGAATTTAAAATAGACCTGAAAAAAATATTAGAAACTAAAAGTAGAAAACAATGTTATGAAAAAAAAAACATGCTTAGTCTAATTAACCCGTTATGTCCCAAACTATGAATTCATGATCTTCTAAAGCATTTTTCGTGAAGTTTTGAAATTACATTAATAAATTTTAGAAGGATTTTGCCAATTAAAATTAATTAATTAAATTTGAATTTATAGGTATTTTGTGCAATATTTATAACTCCACTCACATCTTTTATTTAAAATAATTTTTTAGTATTTTGTAGAATTATGAAATGTACAAATATAATTTTCTTACAATAGAAATATTTCCGAACTGACCCCCCCCCCCCTCCCTCTCTAATCTTTCAACGTCAAGTAAACTGAATAGATGCAAAGGCAAAAGAAATCATCCCTTTAAAAATATTTTTGTTTTGTGCAACCAATAATGTTTTCCGAACAAGATAAAGTACAGTATCTGTAATTCATTCTAAACTAAATTACTACTAATCGATGCATTAAATGAATTTTGTAACAAGTTCCAAATGCAGTAGTACGTACAATTTTGTGTACGCTATCTTGGCACTAATCAACAGATATTTGATACAACCCCTGATCTTTTTGCTTCTTTTTAGGAACAACGGATTTCGAGCTTATTCTATCGACGATAGTTTTTTTAATTTTGAAGCTATGATTTTGAGACTTTCACAAAAGTTGCTCTATATACTTAGCTAATACACTATGCATGTTATATTTTGATAGAATTCAGGCATGCGCAGTGAAACATTTTTTAGTAAATCTGCTCATTTTTCATCCAATTTTTATTATTTTTTAATTCTGATTGCAGAGTATTGTGTACATTTTGTTTGTCATATTTTCTCCAAAGAACTTTTTTTTTATATTAAGAACTGCAAAGTATGAGCAAAAAAATTAGCGAAATTTGGGACTGATTTTATAAAAACCTTAATTTCTCTACGAGTATACATGCTACCCTCATAAAAATGAACACAGTGTATTATAATAAGCCACTTATTAATAATCTCGAGTTTGAACGCTTTTGCTACATTCTACATGCTACATTCTACGCTATTCTACAGGGTTATCCAAAAGATAGTCGTTCTTTTTCAATATGTTGACGGTCCCCTATGAGTTTTTGGGAAAAAATCTCCGCGGAAATAGATGACCTATACTATACTGTTTACACACCTGCAGTTTCAGGTTAATTCCTCATGTATTTTTCTAGATATTTAACAAAACGTCTAAAATCGCAAGTGACCGGTCACCTTTGGCCATATAGTGTATCAAAGTCCTTTGCTAATGTTAAATCTATAGGAGCATAATGCATTCATATTTGTAATATATCTCCGCTGGAAATTATTACTTTTAGTAACTTCTTTTTTCTTAAAGTATGCCTCTGTTTTTTTTTGTTTTTTTTTTTCATTTTTTTTTTGTTTTATTATTATTATTTTTTTTTGTTTTTGTTTTTTTTTAATTAAAATATTTCTAAAATTTATACTTTGTTGATAAGTTTATGTGTTAAAATCATTATGAGCTGTGAATAAGACAGTAATACTTCAAACAAAATTAATTACTTACATGTTTTATAAATATTTTGACAACTAAAATAATATGGGCAATTAAAAATTCAAATAAATAGCACACGCAATTGTAATTACTGCATATTTAATGAATTATTACCATTTTCTACTTTTAGTTTTTACTTATGTTAAACATATTTTGCCTGAGTAAATAAATTTTTTGCTTCTAAGCTTGAATTGATTTGTCATATGCAAAATTTACATTTATCTTCTAACTTATCTAAAAGTCAAACTTAGACCAGAAATGTCTTTTTTATTTATTTTATTATGAAAAAAACGAAAATACTGTGCGAAAACAAATCATAAGGGCTGTGCATATATAACATTATCATTTTAGGGGGGAGGGGTTTCTGGTACATGATATCGTAAGATATCGTTGGGAGGAGGGGGGATTTGTCTCTTGATATCGTTATCATTTTTCATCCAACCATTTTTTATTATTTTTTTTTTTTTTGTAACTTGGTCTTTTTATTAAAATAGTATGTTACTTTTACGTAGCTTTCATTACAAAAAGCTACCTATTGCAGCCGTTCGGAGGAAAGCGATTTCAAAAATTTTTGGTATATTTTCATCGATCATGACCCCCAGACCCCGAAACCACCCTCCGTTCAAAATTGATATATATATATATATAATATATAATATATATATATATATATATATATATATATATATATATATATATATATATATATATATATACTAGAAAGGTAGCCCGTCAAAAATGACGGAAATTTAGATATAAAGATATATACAACTCATGTGCAAGAATATGAGTTTTCTCGTTTGTTCCGCAGTGATAGATGAAAATAACACATTTTAAGAACGAAACACATTTATGAAAAACTGTGTACAGCAGAAGACCACTAATCTGCACAGTTTGGTTCCAAGTGTTATGCAGATTTGAGGCTTTTTGCGGTCATGTCTATTCAATCTTTGTTTACACTTTTTTTTAATTCATATATTGGACAATTTAGATGGTTGAACCTTAAAAATAAATAAATAACACACTTGAAGTAAGGTTAAAAACTATTAAATTATCGTATACGATTTCATGAAATGGTATTGTATGGTATTATATGTGTGTGCTTCACGATCTTGGTTACGACGTTGGCGAAATTACCTGCAACTTGTCATAATCCTAATAGTGTGGGCCGCTATAACAAAAAAGTAACCAGTTTCTAGTAAAATTTCTGATATAAAGCTTGTTAAAAACTTGTGTAAAATTGCAGGCCGTTCTCGTGTTATGTCAGTCCAAGGAATAATATTTCTAACACTGAAGATTTTCCATGTATATATGGAATTTAGAAAAGCTTCTCCAAAAGAAAGGTCCTGAAATGACATTGTAATTCCTCTAACTTCAAAGTTTAATCGGGCCCTGATGTTGAGTACTGAAATCTAATAAATACAGTTATTTTGAATATTACAATAGAATTAAACAGTTAAACTTATTTAACTTAAACCCGCTGTTACTTCCCGATGTTATTTTTTAGTATTAAGAAAGAAAATTATTTAAAATTTTCAAATCATGCATTTATGATTTTTTTCCGTCTTTAATAACTAAATAATGAAAAAATAGGCTTTTGTTCTGAGCTCATAAATATGACAATAAAATAATGTAACTAAGAGACATTGCAAAATTAAATCTTTGTGATTACAAACCATAAACAAACGATACAGCCACCATTTTACCTACTATGACGTCATTAGAATATTTCCCATTTGTTGTTGAAGAACTTACTTTGTGAATGATTACCTCAATGATTTAATATTTTTGACATTTCACGTTGAATGAATCACTTGTGTTTGTTTAGGTTTATGGAATGAGATATTAAGCTGTGAACCTAATTTAAATTGAAGTTATCCAAGGATACATGTATTTTTAATCGAAATTAAAAACAATGCTTTGATCTCGAAATAAAAAGTTTTAGTTTGTATAATTTGTTATTTCTGTTAATTATTTATTTAAGTACTTTTCCATTATAGCGCATTTTTTAAAAAAGCTTGGCGCGATTCGTGCATCAGAAATTGAGATATGTTGCGAAAATATATAAACAGCTATGAAAACAAATCTAATGAACTTTTATCTTTGTTTATATATGCACTTGTATACATAAAAACATTGTTTCTAAATATATATATATATTTTTTTTTATATAAAAATTACGGCACAGATTTCAGATATGAACCGGGATACCTAACTGGCGCCAAAATGGTGTTATTTATTTATTAATAAATTGTTTATTTACTTTTATTTTCTGTTTTTTAATTATATAAACTGCTTTGTTCTATAGTTATTATTCAAACTTTTATTTATTTATAGTTATTTCCTTTTCAAAATGATAGCAAATAATTGAAAAATATATAAGTAACTGGTATTCGAAAGCGAGATTTGTGCCAAATTGGCATCATAGAAAAATAACGCCGACAACCATGCGTATATGACATCTGTGCAAAAATTACTTCTGTTTCTTTATAAGAATGGGTAAATAGCTTTTTTTATATTAAATTGTCGGCACAGATGTCATATACGCCCATATTGGCGTTTTTTTTTTTTTTTTTTTGACTCCGATGTCATATTCGCACCGGGTACTTAACTGGCGCCAAAGTGTCGTTATTTTGCTTGTAATGGTAACCCGAATGTTGTTTGTGCTGTTGATGTTTTCGCCAAATTGGCGTCGGAAAAAAAATCGCGCCAATATGACATCTGTGCCAAATTGTATACATATGGGGAAAATTGCTTGTGAGTATGAAGCAGTAAATAGGTTGCCAGAAAATACGTTGGCAAACTTCTTTCTCGCCAAGAAACTTTTTTACGAAGTATTGTACATAAGCAGGAACAGATGTCATATTCGCCCCATATTGGTGCGATTTTTTTCGGTTGCCAATTTGGCGAAAACTTCAACAGCATAAACAACATAATCCGGGTTACCACATCAAGCCCTTTGGCGCAAGTTAAGTACCCGTTGCCTATATGATATTGGCGACAGAAAAAAATCGCGCCAATATGAGGCGAATATGGCATCTGTACCCATAAGCAATGATTGCTAGAAATGCATTTTTAATTATGATATGCGCTTTTATGTTTCACTACATTTATGCATACTATACTGTGTGTATAAATGCTACAGTTCATATGCAGAGCTACACAAAAGAATTCGTAAGGGTTACTGAGTATGAGAGTAAATTACTTAAAGGTGGTTTTCAAAGGAGTTATGGATTTTTACGCTGAACTGCATTTAGTTTCCTAAGAAATGTTTGTAGAATATAGATAAAATGATATACATGGTCACGCAAAGAATTGGATACATAACCGTCTATGGATGATAATATCTGGAAATGGGTTGTTCTCTACAATACTTGCAAATTTGGCCAGCAGTCTGACTTGAATGATGCATATGTAAATTTTCATAAAAATTAGATAAATGGTAAGAAATCAGACAATTATTGAAAATTTTAATAGCAACAGAAGTTGTTTTAAAAATTTGACTTAACAAAAAAAATAAAATAAAAATTTGTGGAAAAAATAAAATAAAAAATGTGAGGGAATGACAAGTGAGGGAATGATGAAATAAGACATTTTTACTAGTTGTAGGGGGAAAATGCAAAATTATGAAGAAATCCAAACTGTTTCCTTTAAGAGAAACACTTAATATATAATGTATGATAAAATTAAAATTTTTGATATTTACAAAAAAATTAATATTCTGTGTGAGGGAATGACTGCTAATAAAAACGCTTCCGGATATACTGACTAAAAAAAATTCTGTAAAATTAACAAAATCTTACACCACCAATTTATGTTGCTGGACTGACAAGTGCTCAAAATAGCTTCTTCTCTGTGAAGGATGCTAGACTGCTACTGCTCATTAGTGGTAGATATTTGAGATAATAGCAATGTGTGAGGGAATGATGGTCGAACATGGGGAAACATATAATTGATTGAGTAGACTATATAATAATAGTAAAAATTAATATTTTTATTATTTTTTGTAATGTATAAAATAAGAACTTTATTTTGCTTAGGGTATTTTTAATTATTTTTATTTCTGGATGGAAAGAAATAGGCAATAAAATATGGTAGTACAGGTGGGGGAAAGGTGAGGGAATGATGTTTGCATGATATATATTATATTTTTAAATACTAAATTTATTTTTTTTTTAAATTTTACTTTCTGCCCCTAATAAACTATGTTTAGATCTTCTAATAAAAATAAAAATAAATAAAAATGTAATAAAATTAAGAGCATTTATATGGCTGGGAAGCACTTTTTGCACTATTGCAGAGAATAACCCAAATGTGATTTCAGTAGTTTTAAGAGTAGTTTAAATTAAATTTTAGCTAAATAGTGGCATGTAATAACGGTACTACTGGCTATGGACGGTAACTGCTGAAATCAATTTTTAAATTTTTTTATGCGTTTCTAAAATGTTTACTTTGTTATCTTGGTACTTCTTAGTTATCCCGTCGACCAAATTACTGTCTCCAAATTGTAAGATTAATTGCCAATAATGGTTGCCATTAATTAATTAATTGTAAGATTAAATGCCAATAATGGCCAATAAAACCATTAATTCGATGTTTTATTTGTATTTTTGTTAATGTTTTACTATTGATTTGGCGATTTATATAATTTGGCGAAATTGGTCGACGGAATATCTAAGAAGTAACGTTATCTTATTTACCTTATTTCCCTAAATAACGAAGTTTTGTTAAAGCATTCAGGATGTGTTGGAAAGTGTTTCATATTCTATGCCTAACGCATGATTTTTCTTTCTTCTTTAGTCTTAGTTTGCATTTATTTTATTCTTAATTTTTTAGTCTTATACTGCTTTATAGAAACTTTGGCACAGTTGTCATATACGTTATCATATATTGGCGCGATTTTTTTCCGACGCCAATTGGCGAAAACATCAACAGCATATACAACAACATCCGGATCAAGCAAAATTACGACACTTTGGAGCCAGTTAAGTATCCGTTGTGTATATGACATTGGCGTCAGAAAAAAATCGCGCCAATATGGCGTGACATCTGTGCCGAAACTTTAATATTTAATGTTTAAACTCTTCGCTCCACTCCCCTTGCATATAGTACAAACTATAACACGGATAGCGCAAAATAATAGACAGTTTGGTACTTTTCCACTGTAGGGGCTTTGGCATTTTTTTAAAAAAGCTTGGTGTAATTTGGGCATCAGAAAGTGATATTTGGGTACTTTTCCGTTATGCGGACACCATTGTCGCCAAGCGTAATAGTTGGCGCAAAATCGTGAATTGAAGCATTTGAAAAATAAAAAAAACCATTGTCGATACTAAAGTGAGCATTTAAAAAATATAACATTTGAAAATTCCAGATTTTTACGAACTATTTCATCAAATCACAAATATATACTTAAAATAAGTGAACAAATAACTGCTATAAAATAGAGCAATAAAATAAAACTCATATTAAACTGCTGGCATAAAATTACAAATATCTTTTAGCATTTTGAAATAATTGGCGCATTAGCATACATTTTGGCATGGTGTCGGTATAACGGAAAAATATCGAGATTTGTTGTCAAATCATATAAACAGCTATGAAAAAAATTCGATGAGCGTTTTTGTTTGTTTTATATGTATATTATTGATGTTTTTATGTACAAATTACATCTGTTTCTGTATAAAGTTAGAGAAACGGCTTTTTTATGTTAAATAAGTCGCATAAATATCGAAAAAAATGCGTGTGCATATAAAATGAAACAGTGAATAGGTTCCCGGAAAATAGGTTACCAAATTTCCTTTTTCGCCAAGGCACCTATACTGGAAAAGTACCTAAAGCACATTAAAATCGCGCAGTTAGGAGCTCACACAGTACACCGTTGTCTATTGGCGGTTATTTTATTAGTAGCATCGGGAGGAAGATATAAAGATGTACTTTAAATTCTCACCCATAGATTTCGAAAAAATATCTTAAAAGAGTGGAGTTATTAAATTTCGGTGACCTCCATTGTGAAAGATTAATGGTTTTAAATGGGAATTTCGCCAAATTAGCCAGCTATCGCCAATTTGGCTAACATTTGGTGCTACTGTGGTAACCCTGCATTAATATTTTAAAAAAATTACTCATTTCAATGAGGCGGTCCTACCGGAATAGTGAGGGACACACAGAGACTTGGATTTTATATAAATAAGATAAGATTTTATATAAATAAGATATATATCTGACATATGTCACACTGTAACTCTCGTAATTATGAACCGATTTCGATGTAATTCGGTGTGTACATAGTACATACCAATGTCTCGACCGAGTTCGTTGGCCAGCTTCATCCGTCGTTTTGTTTCAAAATGGCGGCCATTTAAAAGTTAAAAAAATTTGAAAATTTGAAATGTGGTATCAAAAATTTAAAAATGGAAAAATATTTTTTCTTATGTATTTGACCTTTATACAAAGATTCCGGAGCAGTTTTTGTTTCGTCTATATCTTAAAAAATGGCTGAGTTATAGCATTTTGAATTTCTAGCGTGGCTGACATTTTGAAACGTCCTGAATTTTGTCACGCGATAAAAGGCGTATTTATGAAGCGATTTCGATGTAATTCAGTGTGTACATACTACATACCAATGTCTCGACCGAGTTCGTTGGCCAGCTTCATCCGCCATTTTGTTTCAAAATGGCGGCCATTTAATTTTTTTTTTAATTTTAAATTTGAAATGTGGTACCAAAAATTGAAAATGGAAAAATATTTTTTTCTTATGTATTTGACTTTTATACAAAGATTTCGAAGCTGTTTTTGTTTCGTCTATATCTTAAAAAATGGCTGAGTAATAGCATTTTGAATTTCTATTGTGGCTGACATTTTAAAACGACATGATTTTTGTCACGCGATAACAGGCGTATTTATGAACCGATTTGGATGTAACTTGGTCTGTACATAGTACATACGAATGTCTCTACCGAGTTCGTTGGCCAGCTTCATTCGCCATCTTGTTTCAAAAGAGTTGCCATTTAAAAAAAAAAATTAATTTAAAATTTAAAATGAGGTATTAAAAAATTGGAAAATGAAAAAGATTTTTTTTATGTGTTTGGCCTTGATACAAAGATTCCGGAGCAGTTTTTGTTTCTGAAAATTTGTTCTTTTGTTTATATCTTAAAAAATGGTTGAATTATTATAGCACTTTGAATTTCTAGCATGGCTAACATTTTGAAACGATCTTGTATTTGTTACGCGATAACACACGTATTCGCCTATTTCGATGTAAGAAGGCATGTGGATAGTATACATCAGTACCTCGACTAAGTTCGCCGGCCAGATTCATCAGTCATCTTGTTTCAGAATGGCGGCCATTAAACTAAAAAAATATATATATATTTAAAGTGAGGTGCAAAAAAATTAGAAATTGAAAAAGTTTTCTTTCTTAAGTATTTGACCTTGATATAAGGATTCAGGAGCATTTTTTGTTTGTCTTTACCTTAAAAAATGGCTCAGATATAGCAGTTTCAATTTCTATTGTGGGTGACATTTTGAAAAATCTGATTTTTTGCATGCGACAGCACTCGTATATATCAACCGATTCCGATGTGAGTGAGCATGTGTACAGCAATTACTAAGGTCTCGACCAAGTTCACTGGTTAGCCTCATCCACCATGTTGTCTTAAAATGGCAGGCACTTTAAGAAATCGCCGAATTTGGCAGCCAAATATAAGTTACTTTAAAGAAAAGCAGCTTGGATAAAGCTGACTAATTTCGCGAAATTCTCATTCATTATATTGATAAAAATTAGTATTGAATCTCCTATATTCGGTTTCCACTAAATTGAGCTTCGTGTGTTTGAATGATATAAGTTGGCTTTTTTTTTAAATAAGGAATATGAAAGTTACCTCTTCCTCCCGGCACTGGCCGGAAGGACTTTTTTTAATATGTTATCTATTTTTATGAGGATACAAAGTTATTTTTAAAATCTTCAGATGAGTATAAAATTATTTAATTCCAAAATATGGGATACCCCTAACGTTTGTCATTCCTATTTTTCTATCATATGTGTATGCATATATAATCCTGGGCCATTCCATGAAAAGTGAAACCAATGTACTATTTTTTTTAATTTATAAAACAAATAATATTTAATTTATAAAGTCATGTAATACATTTTTTTATAGCTTGGAGTTTGAATTTTCTGAAAACATGCAGTTTAAGTGTAAAAAGTAAATTAAATAAAAGTATTAGCACTAAAAAAGTGAGAGTGATGAGATTGAGAACATTTCTCTTAAATTATAGTAAAGTTTAACATGTTATTGTCGTTTCAAAAATTATTTGTAGAAGTTATAATTAGGCTAGTTTTTGTATTTGAATATTCTATATTTAAAATTTATAAAAGAAATTAAGGAATATATTATAAATGAATTAGAATTCAAAAATAAATTTTGTTGCATTGAATTGTTACGTCCGTAACAGGCAAATGTTACGTCTGTAACAATGTAATTATCCCGTGTAGAGGAAAAGGTCCAAATACCGGCTACCACTTTTGTTTTCAATCTATGTCATACAATTTTCAAAATTAATAAAATAAAAAGTGACAGCAGGGTACCTTGACACGTCTTACGCCTGTTTAGAGAAAAAAAAAATCAGTTTAAAAGGCGTTTTCTGTTTATAAGAAGCAAAATTCCGAAAGTCTTCAAATTTTGAGTTTTTAAAATGGGGACTAAATACCGGCTACCTAAGTTTTTTTCCAAAAGATCACACAAATAGAGCTAATGACAATTATTAAGCAATAAGAATATTATTTTAATAAATTGTATTGATTAATAACATTTCTTATGCACAGAAAAAATGCACAATTTTTAATAAATAAGTATTTTTGCCAAATTTCTAAAATTCTTTACGACTATCTCTCACAGTCTTCTTCCCATTAGGTTTCTAATTTTGCTTTTTAACGTGTAAAACAAAAACAATGCTTGCTGATTGAAATGAGAATTATTTTATCTGAAAAAATTAAAAGCATAATATCACTCTCTGCGTCGGTATAGCCCCTATCAACCCACATATCGCATTCTTAACATTGAACCCAGAATCCCCTCCCCCATTCTTGTCTACAGAGAAAGCACCCATGCAGAAGACACAAATTTATCAGCTTCCTCTGATGGATATTTTCCTTTTTCACTTTTTTAGCCCTCTCGCTGCGTAATTGTTTTATCAAAATAGCTTCAAAAATTGCGTATTTAACCCCTTCGCAACGAGCGCCTTTTAAGTTTGGTTTGGTTTGTGTTTATGACGGCCAATTATCAACACGTGGGATATAGGCCCTCGAGCGTCTTTTAAGAATTTTTATTCTTTTGTCACTGGTTTTTCAAAACAAAAGTTTTTGTCTAATTTAACCAGGGGGCTCCGATTAAATAAGGTATAATTTACAATAAAAAAAATAACTGGTGGGAATAATCCAGGAGGGTTAATTAGACGGAAAAAGTGCATCCCCGAGGAAATCACGGGTTGCGCAAATTTTGCTACTTATACGATGCCCAAGGAAATCTCGAGCTGTGCAGCGAAAGGGTTAAAATCAAATTTCTGCCTCTTTCGCCTGGTTTACTCCGTCATTTTTTTCTTTCTCTTCACATTTATTACAGGTAATTTTGTAGTGTCCAACAGCTCTTTTTTGGAAAGTGATCCGCCAAACAGTGTCGGTTCTGAAGAATTACGGCCATGGTTGCTTTTTTCATATTCCGAAATGAGACGGGGACTGTTTCTGAACCATTTAAATTAATTTATTAATTATGGAACTATTTTAAATAATTCATTTTCCTTTCCTTCAAGCAGAGCAACCGAGAGGTCCAAATACCGGCTAGCCGGTATTTAATAATAATTCAAGCCAATATACAATCAGTATATTTTTAAAAAATGAGAAACACATATCTGAAAAACTTTTGATGTACCAGATTATGTAGATTCGACACTTTTGCATTTACTATTTGTAAATGACACAGACTTCAGCGACGCACTTTTCGTAACTTTCTTCTCTCAATTAAAGTTACAAACTCTGCCTATCACAGCTAGGTTGCGCTGCGCTCAGTTCTCAGAACACCTAGTAGCCGGTATTTGGACCCTAGCCGGTATTTGGACCTTCTCCTCTATTAATAATTATTTTAATGTTTTCACAATTGCAGTTTCAAACAGCTAATACCCTAATAATGAATTATTGAAGAAAAAGTTAAATGTTCTTCCTTAAAATTCACAGGATTATGACAATAACTGCTACTATATGCAATTATGACTGTTTTGTGAATTACGTCCGTAACACCTAGATTTTATTTTTTCAAAAATTATGGGAACATTTTTCAGATTTCAAAATTTAATATTCTATTTACAATACTTGGACCGACCTTAAATATATAATAATCCATGTAATAAGTATTTTTTTACATTATTTATGAAGCTTTAAAATCTCTGTTTGTTACGTCCGTAACCATGGAATGACCCTCCTATGATACGCTGTTTGAGTAACCATATGCGAAGTATGTCTGAAATGATACTTGTGTTTACTAGTAAAAAAAGACAAATAATGATCTCCACCTGTTTTGTTGACAAGAAGTTTTGTTTGCCTCCCCCTCCGCCCCCCCCCCGCCCCCCCCACTTCCGTGAGTAGGCAAGTGCAAGAAGACATTATTACTGTTGAATGCATTATTTATGCAAAAAAATTATTATTAAATTCTTTTACTATTTCTTTTACGTGCTATTTGATATAAAGTTCAGGTATAAAGTGATATTTTATTGACTTTTCTTCATTTTGAATCAATAAAGTATGCGAAGAATAAATGTAACCGTATTTGTCTATCACTCTAAACAAAAGAAAAAAATCCAAAAATAAAAAGAATTTTTAGACATTGATAATGATATCATTACGTGGGGGGAGGGGTCGAAGGTGTGATAACGTATGATATCGTAAGGGGGAGGGTCTCCAAAATTACCAAAAAGTTGATAATGTTATATAAGTACAGCCCCTAGCAGAGATATTCTGATTAACAGTCACAGTTAAGCTATAAACTGAGAAACAAATCAAATTTCCCAATCACGTGATCACTTTACCCAACAAAATTCTGTAGGTAATGTAAGTTATCCGATGTTTTGGGTAATTCCCGGCTCTGAACGCTTCGGGGAACGCGCAAAAAGTAACGTGATATCGGTATCTAAACGCTTCGGGTTACACATGCGTAACCCTATGTAACTCAAGTTGCGGGCCGTGAACGCGCTCTCTGTTTTAGAGGCAAACATTCATTCAAATATGCCGGGGTATTTTCATAACTGTAGGATACGCATTAGGCATCTTTCGTAAGGACTTTTTTTTTCGGCCCAACAAGTTCAGTGCCATTATCTCGTTTAACCCTTCACTGCACGACGTGCCACATCTGGCACATATTTAAAAACACTGTAATTCTTATTATATGCAATGAATTAGGCCAATATGATCTCTATCCCTCCATGTCAGATGGCTGTATTTGACAAAAAATTAGAATTTGTTCTTCGGAAACAAAAAAAAATTTCGATCAAGCTATTAAGGTAAAATTTACTTTCATTATTTTTAGTGAATACTTAAAAATATTAATATGAAAAAAGTTGCAGAGTATTAAGCAGATAAAATTAATTAATTTAAGCTCATTTAGTTGTAAAATATAGCAATACAATATTTTAAAACCCTAATTGTGTACATAGGGTACACGCCACAAAATATCAAATTTTAGCTGAAAATTTGAAATTTAATTTTTTTACTATTTTTCCCATTATTAGACCTATATATAGATTTCAAATAATTGTTTTCATAAAAATAGAAAAAATCGTGCAGTGAAGGGTTAAATCTGTCCTCACGAATTATAAAACGTTCATCAAAATATTCAATGCAGACCACTGCCGTTGGAATAGGAATAAAATTATCACGATGTAATTTTCTTAACCATATTTTTTTTATTTTCATTATCATTTGGAAATCTGAAGACTGGAGTACATTTCTTTTCTGTATTGTAGTTAAATTTGAAATAAGGGGCACAATATTTCCTCCCTATTATTTTATATAGGAGGCGTTCAGAAGAAAATCCGACTAACTCCATTTTAAGCGGAGTTTTTTTAAACAAAGGAACATTGGAAATTTTCTACATATTTATACGGTGATAAAAAGTTAGCCATGAAAGAAAATTAATGAGTTCAATCAAAATATCGAGAGAAAAAATATTATATCTACCCTATATATATAAAATCCTAATGAAACGAATTTCTACCCTATATATATAAAATCCTAATGAAACGAATTTATGAAACGAATATATGAAACGGCTGAAATGTAACGATTCTTTGAATCGACTGATTAAACAACTGATTATGTTTCACGGCGATTTCTCCAAAAATATGGAATACTTTGCAATGAAATTAATACCAAAAATCAATATTGATCCGCAGATTTCAAAACTGGTATTAGAATTTTAAAATTCGAATTAGTTTTCGAAATATTAATTTTTTTCTAATTTTATATACATTTTTCTAATGATGGCAACTCAAATTTTAATCAAACAGATATTTTTGTTTTCAGATTTTAGAAAAGGTTACTATTTTAAACTAATTTGGCGAGAAGTTTGGCCTCCCTTAAACGTATGCTAAGAAATGTATCATGTTACTTTTATTCACAATTCAATTTGTATTTCATTATCATTTTATTTAATACAAACTGAAACATTTAAAATAAATGGCTTTCACTTCTTTATTTTTTTTTAAACGAAATGAAGAGAAAAATATTAGGCACAGATATCATATACGCACCGGGGTACCTAATTAGCGCCAAAATGCCATTATTTTGGTTG
Organism: Maratus speciosus; assembly: GCA_963932465.1. Taxonomy (NCBI): domain Eukaryota; kingdom Metazoa; phylum Arthropoda; class Arachnida; order Araneae; family Salticidae; genus Maratus; species Maratus speciosus. The sequence goes on along the minus strand of OZ010790.1, from coordinate 416,105,019 downwards.
ACATGGTAACCCGGATATTGTTGTTTATTTAATAATAGATGCTTATTTACTTTATTTTCATTTTTTAAATTAGATAAATTGTTTTGTTCCACAGTTAATTATTTTTTTTGGTTATTTTCCTTTAAAAATAAAAAATAACAGAAAATAATTAAAAAATACGGTACGACTTAGTTATTCCATCGACCCATTTCGCCAAATTATATAAATCGCCAAATTATATAAATCGCCAAATTATACAAATTGACATAATTTTTATTTTAAATAACGAAAGAACAAAGAAAATAGTATAACATTAATAAATATACAAATAAAACGTTGAAATAAAAATCACTTGATGACGTAAAGACGTGTAACTTGCTTAAAGTCAAGTGAATGTGACATTTACGATCAACCATTATTGGCATTTAATCTTATAGTTTGGTGATAGATTTTTGGTCGACGGGATAACTAAGTAGTACCAAAAATACATATATAACTGGTATTCGAAAACGAGGTTTTCGCCAAATTTTCGTCAAAAAAAATCATGCCAAACCCGGTGCGTATATGGCATCTGGCCAAATATTAAATGATGTAACAAACGATGACATTTAATTTCAACTTCAAAGCAATGTTTTAATTTACCACTCGAAGAAAAAAATGCTAACTGGCGAGTTGAAAAATGGCTATTGGCGAGATTTGCACCCGGCTAGCGTAACAGTGTTAGGACGCCAACCATGTACCATGAATTCTTTGCGACCAAGGAAACTTTTATGTAGTTTTATTCGAAAAAGAAATTTGATTTTTTAATCAAAAGGGAAAACTTTCGGCACAGATGTCATATGCGGACCCATATGGACGCGATTTTTTTCTGACGCCACTGTCATATACGCAACGGGTACTTAACTGGCGCCATAGTATCGTTATTTTGTTTTATTTGATAAGCCGGATGTTGTTGTTTATGCTGTTGATGTTTTCCCCAAATTAGCGTCGGAAAAAAATCGCGCCAATATGGGGCCGTATATGATATCTGGGCCAAACTTTCATATGAAACGCGAAGGCATCAGAGCGTATTTATTTATGGCAGTTACATGACTTGGACTATTATAATATAGATGAAATGATGGCGATAGAATAATATTTGGCGACCTATCACCTGTACCTGGCTAACATTAAAGTACCAAAATGGCACCAGGAATATAAAAAGCGAAGTGGTTCGCCCGGAACTGTTGATCATAGTCACATGACTTAGGCTATTGTTATAGAAATTGTTTTAAAATACCGGGAGACAAAGACTCTGTACACTTAATTCATTTTATTTTAGCTTCTTTTCAAACGTTTAACTGATCCTCTTTAATCAAACACGAAAACAACCATTGGATGTCTTAACAGCAATTGATTCGGCCTTAAATTTTTGAAATCAAAGGAAATTGAATAGAAACGCGTTTACAGGGAGATCTGCACAGCTTTTTTCAGTATAATTCAATCTTCTATAATATTTTTTAAACCTATCAGATTAGCGTGTTTTTTTATTCTGCGGTGTCTGAACGGGGGTTGGCGAGCGTAGCTTGCAGGGGGCAGAGCCCCCTAGTAGATACAATATTTTTATAGTTACAATAACTTTAACTGTTTATACTGAACATTTTCTTTTGATGGACTGTGATTTGTGGACTTCGATTTGTGCACTGAACGGCTTATACTATATAATCTACACTTATTTTAATAGTTATAATCAGGGCTGCGGAGTCCGAGTCGGGCCCATTTTTGAACGAAAGAGTCGGAGTCGGATCTGTTAAAATTCCCGGAGTCGGAGTCGTCCATTTTACAAGCAGGTCTGCATTGTCGGTGTCGGAGTCGGCCCATTTTTGAGCGAAAGAATCGGAGTCGGATCTGTTAAAATTCCCGGAGTCGGAGTCGTCCATTTTTCCCACCAACTCCGCAGCCCTGGTTATAATTCATAATATTTTATAGCATTATAATCTAAATACACTGAAGAAAATTATTAGTTACAAAATAAAACCATAAATAATATCACCGTTGTAAACAATACAATCCGTACGTACGAACAATACAAGTGAAATTTTTTCAGTAGCTGGAATGTGTTTTGTGACGTCACGATATGAATCACTCTTAAGCTCTTAGAATTAAGGCCCGGTAAAAAAAAAAGCAAACAGCGCAATCTTAGAGCGCACGGTTCTTCAGCTCTTGCACGGTCAAATTTATGTTTTGATAAAAAATTTCACATGATAGTTTTTTTTTACGCTGGAAACAACTGGGAGCTTGCATAACTAAAACCTTAAAATGGATAGATAATGTGCGAGGCTAACGAAAAAGTCAGGCTACCGCGGTGGGTCCAATTCTTCTTTTTTTACAGACCGCTGGAGTCACGTGATGCTCGAATGCACCAATGAAGGTGTACGAAAGGAGCATCACGTGACTCCAGTGGACTGTAAAAAAAGAAGAATCGGACCCACCGCGGTAGCCTGTCTTTCTCGTTAGCATCGGATAATGTGCATGTGACGTCACGCACCCGAAAAAAGACTTTTTCAACTTTTTGTAGGCAGAAAGTAACAATTCTCTCAGAGTTAATAATTTGTAACATATTATTTCCTACATATAATACAATATATTATAACTACTTGAAAATTAAGAGTATTTTAGCATAATTTCAAGCAATTTTCTTCAAATTTTTGCCTACAACAAGTTGAGTTGTCACGCAACAAGCCAGTCTGTTGACAAACATGCACATTATCTATATTGTTTCATGTTTTCTCATATGGCAACTATTAGGTCTCTGACATTAATGAGACGTATGCTTAATGTAAATTACTGATTAGTTGATTTTATTTCCTTTATGTACTATATATATCTGTTTATCAATATCTACATACTTGATTTATGGACATTCTCCTATCTATGAGATTAAAATGTGACAAGTGTACAAAGGGAAATTCCAAAAAAAGGATTACTTTTATCTAGTGGAACAAAGATAATACAATAGCCAAGTATTTGGCAATGAAAGGAAGGTCGTGAACGAAAGATAATCTCTTGTGATGTCCTGTCTGTAGGCGAACGAACCAGGAGAAACACGGGGGGGGGGGGGTGCCGTTGAAAATACAGGTTAAAACTCCGGAGTCTGGAAGGAAGAAGGGAGAGAGAGTAAAATAGAATCAGTTAGAAATTTGTCAGTTGCACTATGGGCACGGAGTTTTTTTTTTAAGAAGTGTACGTATGTGCCGAGAATTCGAGCAGATTTGTATGGTCGTATCGTTGGATAAGCCTAGCTGAATACGGTCAAAAGAAATGGGAACAGTGTATTTATAGTGATAGTATAACCTAGTGCGTAGATAATATACCAACGTGTAATTTAATGTAGGGCAGGATCTAGTATATCCGGGCCTATAAATGTAACATGTTGATTTATTATGTTTTTACTGTTTAAAGTTACTGTTCGGTGATTACGTTGAATTTAAACTTATTTTATAATGCAACCGAAATTTTAAATTATGAGTATGCAAATGAATAGAAATTTGATGTTCATTATTGATAATTAACTAAATTGTTACATAAAACACGATTTCAAGGAAAATGAAATTAATCGTCTACCGGGGTGTCCATCGATACACAATTTAAATTTCTTAACATGCTCTTAATCCAAGAAATTTTAATCCGTTATTATGATGGATTACAATGAGTTTACACCGACAGATGAATGGAGGATATTCCGTCTATGTCATAATCACGTGATCAAGGCAAAAATTTCTAGCGTAAAGAAGGGAAAGCTCCGTAGACGTAACGTAAATCCCCGCTAGCTAATGAAATAGTTAAAGGGGAAAGCAGGAGTAGCTTCCTTTCTTATCAGTTAGAAGTTTTTTGGGTAAATTACCTGTACCACGTGACTTTTCTCAGCCTCGAGCCCAGATTTGGAATATAGTCCATTACCGGTATCATGTGACTTTTTCATCCTTGAACCCAGATTTGGAATATAGTCCATTGGGGGCAAATTTGCAATGCGCAAGTCTGTTGTCATCCGGGGGTTAGCACACGTTGGTCGCAGGCTGCAGAGCCCCTAATATATATATATGTGTGTGTGAGTTGTGGTTTTAGAGTTCCCAAAACACTCTTCGCCTAGCAACAAGATACGGTCAGCAGTTGCCACGAGAAACTAGCAACCTCAAAACCACAGATGGAATTTAACTGCTGATGCGTATTTGCAACCTCTGAGCTTGGGCTCAGATTTCATTTCGAAGTGGCTGAGATCGGACGGATCTATCTAGCTCTAGACGAGGGCAGAAGTCGCTACGAAACCGGACCAGAGTCCTATATGAATTCTCAGATGATGCGGGCAGATGCCGCAAAACCCTCCTACCCTCCCGTACTTTGTAAATATAGTATTAACTTGAAGTGTCCAGTGAAGTGAAGTAACTTGAAGTAATTATAATCCAGAACCATTAAACTCCTTTTATTCATTAATGGAGGATATTCCATTTCCGTTTTCATCACGTGGTCAAGGTAAAAACTTCTAGCGTAAAGAAGGGAAGGCTCCGTAGACGTGTAATGTAAATCCCCGCTAGCCAATGAAACAGTTCATGAGGCAAATCAGTAGTATCTTCCCTTCTTATCAGTTAGAAGTTCCTTGGGTAAATTATCGGTATCACGTGACTTTTTTCAGCCTCGTACCCATATTTGGAATATCCTCCATTATGGCCTTATTCTTCTATCATATATATATATATATATATGTATATATATAATATAAAATATATAGTATAACTATGTATATATGTATAAACAATGATGCCTGATAACCTTTCCTGGACCGCGACCAATGACATAAAATGATAATGGACTTTATACCCACGAATGGCAATAGCCACGCCTCTGCGGCGAAATACCATCCTGAAAAGACTGTTTATTGGGCGAAGGGGAAGCAGTGTTAAAATATTCTTCATGCCTATTGGTGTTCTTCTTCTGTTTACCCGCGGCTGATGTCACATGGGTAAAGTCCATTCGTGACTTTTAAAACGTCTCAGGGAGTGGATCATCTTTACACGGCGATTAGTACAAAACGATGGGCGCGTCATCCTGTACCAATCATCGTGTAAAGATGATCCACTCCGTTACAGCGTCTAGAATATGTTGTGTGGAAATCGGCTATCGCAGTAATATACTTAAAAAAGTGCTAAAATATTAGATCCCTTAAATGTTAAACGATGCTCAAATCCAATGAATCGATCACAGCGACATCTGCTGGATATTTTCTAAAACTCTAAGACGATTTTGTCTAGACGCTGTAATAATAGGATGGTTATTTTTAAATTTCAAAATATATCGCAGATGTCGCTGCGATCGGCTCCCTGAATTTCAGCATCATTGCACATTTAAGGGATACAACTTTTTAGCGCTGTTTGGATGGCAGATTTCTACACAATATATTCTAGACGCTGTAACTTCGTATGACGTTTTAAACAAAGACATTTAAGATACATAGACTGGAAATGGAGGATATTCCATCTACGTTTTGATCACGTGGTCAAGGTAAAAACTTCTAGTGTAAAGAAGGGATGGCTCCGTAGACATGTAATGTAAATCCCCGCTAGCCAATGAAACAGTTCATGAGGCAAAGCAGTAGTATCATCCCTTCTTATCAGTTAGAAAATCCTTGGGTTAATTACCGGTATCACGTGACTTTTTTCAGCCTCGAACCCATATTTGGAATATCCCCCATTCCCATTCAAACGCATGCGAAATCATGGCAGCCATCTGAAGTAAATTGAAACACCTGAACCGCGAGGTTTGTACGTCAGCTGTGGTTATTTACCATTAAGTTCTATGGCTAGAATGAGCTTAAAATTTAATTTTTATCAATATACATAAAGTTTATGGCATATTTTTTTACATGAAGCTATTTTTTACATCTAAATATGCTTTATAAATATTGAATTTTCAGAAATAAAGTTAAAAAAGGCGATTTATTAATACTTTTATGGATGGTATGTTTAAAAAAGAGTATCTAGTTTTAACATGCCTTATAAACCTAAATAAAGGCGAAATTTATATGGAACCAGATTGTTAAAGATTATAATTCCACCTTTTTTTAAGTTTGACTTACAAAAGACTTACAAAAGGAAAGGAATTTTAGATTAAAAGTAGCAACTGTAGCATACTATAGTAATTTACAAAATTTTAAATTACTTGTAAAGAAATTTACGTTTTTTAAACTAATTTTTATGCAAAAAGGTAATTAAAAAAATGCATATTAACGAAAGTAACACTATATTTTTATCCTTGGAGGATGTTTTTTGAAATACTTACTTGCTATACGAAAAAAAACAAAAAAATTGATGAATAATAAGGTATTTTTTTAAAAAAAAGACCTAAATGAAATAGGGTAGACTAATACTTAATGAACCGCAATGAAAAAATACGCTAATAAAAGCATTTCCTTAGGTAAATTAAAATATAAAACATAAACTGCCGTACAACAGCTGTGATCAAAAATCCTCAGTTAAACTGACAGTTTGCCGGTCTATGCATCTTAAAAGTCTTTGCTTAAAAAAGTGCTAAAATATTGTATCCCTTAAATGTGCAACGATGCTACTGAAATATACAGATCGCAGCGGCATCTGCAGGATATTTTCTACAACTGAAGATATTGCTAGTCTATACAATGTAATACGAAAATCCCGCAGATGTCGCTGCGATCGACACTTGTGATTTTAGCAGTATCATCGCACATTTAAGGGATACAAATTTTTAGCGTTGTTTGGATAGCATATTTCCACACTAAGTATTCTAGACGCTGTAGATAGCATATTTCCACTAGGTATTCTAGACGCTGTTGATAGCATATTTGCAAAAATGCAGGCTTCTGATTGGTCAACCTCGTTTCGCTGGTTTCACTGTTAAAAATATCATGAAAAACTACCTCTGTTTTTAAATGCTATCTATTTTCTGACCAATGAGAATGCTACATAAACACCTATGAAGCGTTTTCATTGGTCAGAAAATAGATAGCCTTTAAAAACAGAGGTGATTTTCAGGATATTTTTAACAGTTTAAAGCGCAAAATCTACCTTGATCGCGGCCTATATTCTGAATTCAATATCGTCAAGTGCGTCTGCCCGCAATGATATCCAACATTTTAATTTTTTATATTTGTGAAATTTATCCGTTTGTAGAGATAGGTTTCATAACTTACGAAATTCCTTTAGAACTTGCAAGCAACAAACAGTGGAAATATGACCTCAGAGATATTCATTGTTTGTCTCAGATTAAATAATAAAATATTATCTTATGAGTCGTTTCTTATATAAATGTTTTAGAAAGTTATTTTAAACTATTTATAATCTACTTTCTGAATTTCATCATCAGTTACACAATGGCAACATACATACTATTTTGTTGATGGCAGCATGTAGCACTGTTTTGTTTATGTTTTTCATTTTTCATGCTTTCACGGGAATTGACCGAAGTAATGTGTGCGAAGTTTATCTGTGAAACGTATAAAAATAATTTATAAGTTACTCATTTTTTTAAAAATATTCTAATAAAATTCAATTATGGAGGTATGAATAATTAGTAATCACATAATTTTGTTTTCATGTTTATTCTATTTAGTGTAATATAAGAGATCAACATACAGCTCACAGAACTGATCAGGAATTTAGAATCTAAAATTATCAAATATTTAAAAAACATTTAATTAATTTAAAGTGATTTTTGCTGGTTTAATATATTTTTCACATCATCCTCTTTGTATGTTGTGCATTTGTTCGGAACAAAGATAAATTTGGTGCGATCGCAGTTTACTCTCATTCGTGGCGCGATTTTCAAAAATCGCCAAATTGGCGCATTTTCGCGTACTAACTCCCGGAGCTGCAACATCCGGGAGAGAGTACGCAAAATTATGGCACAGATGTCATATTCGCCCCATATTGGCGCGATCTTATTCTGACGCCAATATCATATAGGCAACGGGTACTTAACTTGCGCCAAAGTGTTGTTATTTTGCTTGATGTGGTAACCCCTATTATGTTGTTTATGCTGTTGATGTTTTCGCCAAATTAGCAACCGAAAAAAATCGCGCGAATATGACAGGGTGTCTACAGAATCTGGAAATCAGGGAATCATGGAAAAATCAGGGAGGTTTATCAATCTGGAAAAATCAGTGAAAAGTCAGGGAACTTTGTAAAAATATTCAAAACTCAGGGAAATTTGTCTATATGCGAAAGTGAAAGTGTTCGCATTTTTCTTCTTACCAACGGGACTGATTCGTTTAATTTTTATATACCATATTTTTTCACATGTTGATTAATCTTTCCCAATATTTTTAAAAATATGCACATAGTATGAGTTGCAAATTAAGGTGATCAGATTTCCTCATTTTCTGTTGATAGTGTTTATATTGAAGGCAATTTACCCATTTTAAAATCATACATTAGCATAACCTGACCAGGAGGCCAGCTTAATCCAATTAGCTATCCTGTCAGATGTAGATAAGTCTTAGAATTTAATATTTTTCAGAAAATGGGGAGATTTACTGGTGCTAATGCTAATCCTATGGGGAGGGATTTTTCTAATATCTCGTTTGCATTTCAACATTTTTAAATATATTTTTTTCCATTGGCCACTGTATGAAGTTGGACTAAATTTTGAGCTCAGATTTATAAAACTGTCAACCAATACTTAATGAATATTATGCAATTTTTTTGTTTATCTCTTGTTTTTTCGATAAATTGGATAAGTGTGTTATGCGAGGAATTGGTTTACATGAAAAAATGCCGTATGTGTATTGTTAATAATGGAAATCAGGGAAGTCTGATAACGATAGTCAGGGAAATCATGGAAAAATCAGGGAACATTTTTTTACAATTTCTGTAGACACCCTGTATGACATCTATGCCAAAATTATTATTTGTTTTCTCTTCCCGTATATTTTGAAACAAGTACCTATCTAGACGAATGCTTAAAATGTGAGAATAGATATTCGATCAGTTATTTTTCTCTTATTTTAATCTGTATTTTTGAGTAAAAATAAAAAATACGTAAAATTTCAATTTTTTTCGAAATACATTTTTTAAAAACACATTTCATCTATTTTAAAATACGTTTTATCAAATATACCAAAAAACAAAACTTTCACTTACCCAAATTATTAAAAAAGAACGTTTGTTAACAGTAAGGGGAGCAAAACAATGTTGTGGTTTTTTTAATCAGAGGAACTCTTTTTTTATTTTAATCAGGGGGGCTACTGCCCCCCTGAACCCCCTGTTTTTTTATTCATAACTTTACCTTGTGCTCTAGGATGTCATACAAAAGCATCACTCAATCTGTCACTTTTAGTCATTCATAGCTTGGCCTCTCTTTCGTACATAATTCAATCAACGCTCAAAAATACAGGTAAAAATAAAAGAAAAATTACTGATTGAATAATTATTCACACCTGTCAAGCATTTACCCCCCGTGGCAGAACGTGCGTGACGCTGCGACGGACGTCGCAAACTTTTAAGAGCACCTGCAGACTAAAAAGAATATCGCGAATTTCGACAAATGGTACCAAAAAATCGTTTGCAGAAAAAAATCCACAATTTCGTCAAAACATCACGGAAAAATGCAAATTTCATCAAAGAATCGTGAAAAAACAAATTTCGTAAGAGAATCTTTTAAATGCAAATTTCGTAAAAGGATCCCGAAAAATAAAACGCAAATTTTCTCAAAGTATCGTGTTAAAAATACATTTCGTCAAAGAATCATGAAAAAAAACACAAACTTCGTAAGAAAATCGCAAAAAAAAACATGAATTTTGTTTACTTTTACACCATAAAAACCTTTTTTTATAAATTGCAAATGAACTATGAAATGTAGTCTCATGTAATTACACATAGAAGTGTATATCAGTGTTGTCAATCTACAAAAATTTACAGAGCAACTTTAACTAAAAAATAGCAGAATTATTCAAGTTGTCCACACTAGCCCCCTTCTCCCCTAATGGTTGATCATAAATGTCACATTCACTTGATTTTAAGCAAGTTACACATGTTTACGTCACCAGGTGATTTTTATTTCGACGTTTTATTTGTATTTTTATTAATGTTATACTAATTTATTTGTTCTTTCGTTATTTAAAATAAAAAATATGTCAATTTTTATAATTTGGCGAAATTGGTCAATGGGATAACTAAGTAGTATCCATAAATTTAATGAAAAATGTGGAATCTTTTAAATGAGTATGAACAGGAGTGTAAAAATTTTTTGAAAATCTAGAAGCCAGCTGAAAAATCTAGGAGCCAGTTACTATCTATAAGAAATTTGTAAAATGAAATTACAGTATAAGTTAATAATAGTAGTACATACAAATTACTCTTTTTAATTAAATATATTGACACATGACATAAATTTTTCTTGTATAAAAAAGCAATGTTACATAAAATTATAAATATTGATGTAAAAAAATTGGAAGTGCTGATGTAAAATACAAATACAGTGACCCGGAGCCGAACAATTTTTGATGCTCCAGCTCCAGCTCCGCTCCTAGAGAAAATACTGTGGCTCCAGCTCCGGCTCCAACTCGGCTCCGACTTCACGCTTTTGAGTTGCAGATTTTAATTTACACTTTTAATTTTTTGCTCACAAATACTTTCTACCTTCATTAAAGATCTGACAAAATGCATTTTTCTTCTCATTAAAACTTCAAATGCTTGTTCAGAAAGTATGACATCTTTTAGCTTTTGCTTTTAAAATAGAAAGTTTGGTGGAATTTTAAACACAAAAATCTTAAATTTCTTCTACACTTTTCAAACAGCCAAAATTGTACAACTACACATGCAAACAACAGGCGGCCATATTTGTTTTCGAATAGTGTTGTCACTTAGTTCAAGTAGAAAGTAGAAGTAAAGTAGTGTTACCATGTTTCGAGAAGGTTTCCTAGGTACTAATAATAATAATAAAACCTAAAAAATGATATAATTAAAATACTGAATAATGATGTACAGTAGAAGATCTTTATAACGCAAACCTAAAAACGCAAGGTTGTGCGTTATATAGAATTTTGCATTATATGATCACATTTCACACATCATTAAATTTACCTTATAAACACGACCATATAAATCTGAAACATACCAAAATACATTAGAGTATCTTTATACTGCACTTCTTGTCACCAGGAATTATCCAAATTATAAATTTTTGCATTATATGATCATTTTATATTGTTTATTTTATAAACATGGTCCAAATATACCTGGACCCAATCATTCATTATATTACTCATTTCCAAAAATATAATATTTATTGTAATAATAGCAATTTTTTTTTCATTAAAAAGTTTTGAATTAGGAGATAAAGTTGAATTAATGTATCAAATGTAGTTTTCTAGAGAGTAGCAATTTTTACGATGTGGGATTTCAGGTGCTTCTTATCTGCAAAATTCATTGTTTACATCTGAGAAGTTGTGCGTTATATGGAGAATTGCATTATATAGAATCGCGTTATAAAGATCTTCTACTGTAATTAAAATATTTTAAGCCTAGAAATTTAAAAGACTGAAAAAAAAAAAGATTTAAAAGAATATTAAAAACTAAAGGAGCCCTGGAGCTGGGGAAAATTTAGAGCTCCAGCTCCGGCTCCAGCTCCAGGGAAAACACAGCTCCGGAGCGCTCCGGCTCCGGGCTCCAGCTCCAGCTCCGGGTCCCTGCAAATAATAATCATTAAAAACTTCTTTAAACACCTCAAAAGTATAAATATGTAATGCACTTCAAGGACTATAATTTATGCCATAAATGAATATTGTTAACTTATTGTTTGTCCTCATTTTCTTTTAAATTTTATGATGTTTATGACCGCTCATGTGTCTCGTTGTTTTTGATGTAAAGTACCAGCGTTCAACTGCTTTTGTAGGATCAAATGCTTTTACAGAAGGTCCATTTAAATTTATTAATAATAAATCATTTAAATTTTGTGATGCCAAAGTAGAGCGAAACTTGTTCTTGATTCTTTTTTATTTTCTTTGCGCATGGAAAAAAAAAAAATCCATAAATAATCAAGGTTATAAATACGAATTATTTTTCATTTCCTAAGACATATCTAGGTGCCAGTGTCGAAAATTTAGTCGCCTGGGCGACCTGGCGCCCGGTATTTTTACACCCCTGAGTATGAAGGTATTTAAAATATTACAAAAGTATCTATATATATATATCAGTTTTTAAATTTTTAAAGAAACAAAAAGTAATATTTTTCAATGTTTTTAGTTGCATTTCTATTTTTTATTTAATGTGTAATTATAATAATATTTATAAATGAATATGCTATGTATGTATAAGTAATATAATCAAAATATATATTATATTTTTGAAAAATGTTGCTATATGACTGCTGAATATTTGATATTCTGTTTAAAATTTGGCCAAATATTCAGTATTTGGCCAAATCATTATTTGTTAATACCTGTAGGGTATCAACGATTTTAATCAGTTGATTTAAATCAGTGATTTTAAAATCATGATTTTAATCAACCGATTTTTAAAAAAAATCATTGATTTAAATCAAAATTTTTCTAAATGTTTAAAATGTCAAAAAAGTATTAAAATCTAACATAAACATAATTTGAAGGTTTCTATAGGTATTTTGACTTATGAATAAACAAAAAAAGAACTTAAAATAATTGTTTTCAAGCTTAATTCATGAGTATTGTAAAAAATTAAAAACAGTTAAGTTTATAAAAAGCATTGTTTTTAAGTTTTTATCCAAATTAAAGCAGTTTCATTAAAAAATGATATTTAAATCTAATATAATTTGCAATGTTATAAATTCTTTTAAGTAATCAATTTATGCATTATTTTATATAAAATTACACATAGCAAGTGTAATACATTTCTACAAGTAAAAGAATAAATAGTAATTAATAGCAATCTCAAGTTAAAGAAGAATGAAAGAATGACATCTTTTCAAAGCTAAATTTAAATGAATGCATAAGAGAAAAAGAAATACCGTATATACTCACATATAAGTCGAGGAATTTCTGACAATTTTCGGTAAGCAAATTTGGGGGGTCGACTTATACGCGAGTCAGTTAGAAAAGCAAAAACAAAAACTTCAAATACTGCAAAATTATGGCTTTTTATGTGTATGAATAAAAAAATAATATATAAAATATACAAATAATAATAATTCATCATTTAAAAAAAATAATGATTTGTTTCTGTTTACTTACTAACTTTTCGCATTAGAAAGTGAAATCTTTGGTTTGATTTTGTGCAAAATTGAAGTAAAAATTTAGGGGGTCGACTTATACGCAAGTTTTTGATTTTTTCCAAAATTTGCATTTGAAAGTTAGGGTGTCGACTTATACGCGAGTATATACGGTAATTGGTATAAAAATGCTAAGCTCAGCAAGAGCTTCTTCGGTATAGGTTGAATAAATGTTTTTAACTTTGTAACTCATATACTAAATAAAAAATAATAATTAGGGATTGAAAAGGCAGCAAAATGCTAATTAATAATTTACTCTGAGAGGTAATAGTGCTGTTACATAAATATTTTGAGGATTTCAGATATAAGTGGCTAACTTATATTTATCCTATATGCAGAGTTGTATAATATAAACGCACATGTGCATGAAGTGCGCGGAAAATTTTCCGCAAAATTTGGAACTTTGCAGGAAATTTTGGGAGAAAACAAAAAAAAACGTAGTTTTTGCTGTTGTAACTTTAAAAAAAAAAAAAAAATATTGAAATCATAAATATTTCCCAATTTTATGTACGATTTATTTATTGTTTGCCAGGGGTGATTGATTCTGTTCCGAATTTTCCGAAAATTTAAAAAATTTGGCCATCAGCCCGAAAATTCAGGCATAAAAAATATCACTTAAAAATATTGCGAATTTCAACAAATGGTCGCCGAAAAAAAACAAAAAAAAACTATTTCGCCAATCGTTCGCAGAAAAAAATTGCCCCCTTCGTCAAAGCTTCGCAGAAAAAATGCGAATTTCTTCATTGTATCCTTATAAAAAAAAAAAAGATAATTTCGTAAAAGCATAGCGAAAAAAGCAAGAATTTTGTCAAAGGATCGCGAAAAAAACGCAAATTTCGTAAAAGAATCGCGGAAAAAAATTAATTTCGTCAGAAGATCGCGAAAGAAACACGAATTTCGACAAAGGGACGCGAGAAACGCGCGAATTCTGTTAAAGGATCACGAAAAAAACACTAATTTCATGAAAAGATCGCTGAAAAAAAACGCGAATTTCGTCAAAAGATTGTGAAAAATACGAATTTCTTCAAAAGATCGTGAAACAAACAGCAAATTTCATCAAAATACCGGGAAAAACACGCAAATTTCTTCGAAAAATCGCGAAAAATACACACGAATTCCGTCAAAAAAGTGAATTTTCTCTAAGGATCGCTAGTTTCGTGAAAAAAATGAACAAAACGTGCTCGAAAGATAAAAAAAAAACTGTACATATTTCTTCAGAAGATCGCGAAAAACGCAAATTTCGTCCAAAGATCGCGAAAAATAAGTGAACTTAGTCAAAAGTTCGTGAAAAACAAGCAAATTTCTTCAAAAGATTACGAAAGGAACTCGAATTTCGGTAAAAGATCACAAAAAACACTCAAATTTTGGTAAGAAATCGTGAAATCACATGAATTTTGTCAAAGGATCGCGAAAAACACGCTAATTTCGTGAAATGGTTGCGGAGATTTTGTTTATTTTTATTTGTGATTTGCTGAATTTAGATCCCTAAAAGTTCTTTTTTATGTAAAATATACGGTCTTTTTAGAGAAAAATGGTCCTTTTTACCATTTTTTACTACAAAAGTTGAGTGGGAGTCCTGTATGTTGTATTCATAGGCTTTTCTCTGATTAGTTAAAATGCTGCTTTAAAATTGATTTTTTTTTTTTTTTTCCTTCCTGCTGCTGATTTTTTATTATTTGCAATCTGTACCCAGTGGTCGTTTAGAATGCCCAGAGTTAGCAAAATGTGTAAAGAAATTTTATCTGAGTAATTATTCTTTCAAATGTAAAAATCTTTTCAAGATAGCAATCATTTTAATTTTTAGGAGTTTATTAGCATTAGAATTCCAGTCTGCTCCAAAAACAGAATTTTATTGTTACAAAATTAGATTTTTGCTGCTACAAAAATGGATTTTATTGCTCCAAAATCAGATTTCTGCTGTTCCAAAATGGCTTTAGTGCACTTTCATCCCTGCATCAGTCTCTTTAATGATGATACCTATGAATAGACCTCTCCCTATAAAATATAATTCAGTTGTTTCAGAAGCAATGCCGTATTATTTTGTGAACAGAGTGACTGGCATTTTGTGCGAAGAGGTTACAATATTAAGGGTTGGGCTGTTTCTAAATGCATTGACAAAATAATTGATAAGAATTCACCTTTTCTTATCATGGAATTTTAGCTTTATTATTTTTTTAACTAAAATAATTATTCTATAATTAATATCAATTAATTTTTAATTTGAATAGTAATTACTTTAAAACTACTGATTTTAATTCATATCATCAAAATAACATAACACATTATTTTATTAAACATTAAATTAATTTGCAGAAAGTTTTTGACCCAATATTTGCGTGCACAGAAAGTTTTTAGTTTTATACAAGTCTGCCTATATGAATGGGTTTAACTCATTTTCATAATTCTTTTGGTTATCATATACATACATTTGTGTAAGTTTAGATTTTGGTGGTTTACAGTAATTTTCCTAAATTAAAATGCAAAACGAGCTGCAAATAATATTTGTTAGTTTTGTTATTTGTGTTACTAACTAATGAAATTACTTATTTGCAGTTTTTATTAATCCTGTAATTATACTATTTCTTCTAGGATTTTTTTTTAATGATGCTGCACCATGCCCCTTTTGAAATTGGCAAAATGCACTGTGCCTTAAAAAAAATAGTTGAAATTCACTTGTAGTTATAGCCAGAGATTTCTTCTAAAAAACTTCCCCATTCAACAATATTTCTAAATTCATGTGGCCAAGATCTTGCAAAAATATGGAACTTTATTTCTTTAGAAAATACGGGATATTATTAAAATATGTTATTTAATTGTATTTTTCAATTTGTTATTCATAAAATTATTAAAAATTAGGGACACTTTATTTATCATACTAAAAATTATTCTTTATTTTTTCTTATATCATTACTAAACACATTAGACATTACTAACATATTTCCTCATGAAATAGTACCCTTTTTTTGGAACTAGCATCCTGTCCCTTTTTCTTTCTAAAATGAATACTACATTATTATCATTTTAATAATTACAGCTTAAAAATGTATAATATGTTCCTTAATTAGAGAGTTAATTGTTTAATAATTATTAATTTGAAGTAATGTTAACTATTTAATATAAAATGCAGTTAATAATTTTAATAAATATTAAATATCACTAGTATTTATAAAGTTTTACATAATTATTACAATATTAATGTATATGACATTATTATATGATACTACCTAATGAAACTACTAATTTGCAGTTTTTATAATTTCTGTAATTACTAACTAATAATTATAATTTTATTAATTAAAGTGTAAAAACATAGATTATGTTAGCAATTAGTGGTTTAATTGTTTTGGAAACCTAAAACTCTTGGTAGCTATTCAGTATTTGAACGCTGGGGAAAAAAATCATAAAAATCCGATTTAAATCAAAAAAATCTGATTTAAATAAAAAAAATCCGATTTTTTTGATTTTTAAAAAAAAATCATGATTTTTTTACACCCTACCTGATAGCATGTCTAGGTTGAACCGAATGAAGCTTTGGTATTTGTGTTTAATTTCCTGTCAATATTTTTCTGTCACTAATATGCATGTCAGTAATCAATGTTATTTAACATGAAGAAAGTACATAATCAAAATATCTTCTACCTGTTCAACTGTAGTCATAGAAGATTATTATATTTTTAAGAGTTTTCTGTATCTGATATTTTATTCATATTCTGTGTTGTAACTTCATTAAACTAAGTTTTTATAAGTTTTCTGTTAGTATTTTGTATCTAAATTTTGTAAATTTTATTTTATATAGAACTTAAAGCGTCCCATAGGTGATGAAACTGATGAGGATTTATTAAGACAGCAAGAGGTATTTTTAAAGCAGAATGAGAAACCATCAGCTAAATTTATATGTCATGATAAGAAGCCAACAAAAACATTAGTAACAGAGACATCAGAGAAAAAATCTGTAAATAATACTGCAGAAAGTGTTCCAGGTATGGAATGTTACCTTTATACAAAATATATGAAATTTTTATTTATTTTAGCCTTATATTTGAATTATTATGAAATGCAAGTGTACTTTTCCAGTATTTCCAGTACTTTTCCAGTTTTCCAGGCCTTGGCAGGATGGGAAAAATGGCTTTGGCAAGAGAATGAAATTTGACAACCTATTCACTGTTTCATATACACAAGCAATTTTTTCAATATTTATGAAATTTATAATACAGTAGAAGATCTTTATAACACAATTCTCCATATAACACACAACTCATCAGATGTAAACAATGAATTTTGCAGTTAAAAAGCACCTGCATTTTCACATTGTAAAATATTGCTACTCTCTAGAAGACTAAATTTGATACATTAGTTCAACTTTATCTTCTAATTTAAGTCTTTTTTACTAAAATAAATGCTATTATTACAATAAACATTTTTGAAAATGTCTAATATAAGGGATGGTTGTGTCAGTTATATTTGGATTAAGTTTATAAAGTAAATTTAACAATGTCTGATTTATATTATGAAAAAATGGTACTTTTCGGTTAGCCGGGCGCCAGTGTTTTATATACATACATATATGTAAATATACATATATATATGTGTGTATATATACAATATTTGTATATGTAAATCAGGGTTGGCAGGTTTTTGACACATGTCAGTTTTTGACAGTTTAAACTGCGATTTAAACTGTCATGTCAAAAACCCCTTGTCAAAAACCTCAAATACTTACAGTGATCTGTAAAATTTCATATTAAATGTCACACATTAGATGTAATATTTAAAATTCACTATTACTGTAATTGTATAATTAAGATATAGTATTAGTAATAATTACAGGGTTGGCAGGTTTTTGACATGTGTCAGTTTATGTCAGGTTTAAACCATAGTTTAAACCGTCATGTCAGAAAGCTCAAATACTAAATTGATCTGTAAAAATTCAAATTAAATGTCACACATGACAACATTACATGTAATATTTTAAATTCACTCTTACTGTATATCAGTAATTAGTACATAGTAAAGTATTATTGTTAAGTACAACTTTTTAACAGGGTAAAATTTTATTTATTTATTTTTTTTATGTTTTTTTGTAAAATTGTGTTTTTCTAAAAAGCAGACATTAAGCTCACCTGAGCTGTACATTTTTTCTCTTACTTAAAATCGTTTTAATTTCGCTTACTTTTGAGAGCTTAAAGCATTAGCTAGCTTTTTTTATGGGGAAAAAAAAAACTTAGAAAAGTGTAGATTTTTTTTGTATATATAACAAGATAATGTGCATCAATGTTATTCTAGTCTAGGCAATAACCATTCCATTCAAAATTGAAATTGGATTATCAATTTTAAACATTTACAAAATAAGGGAAGTAATTAAAAAAAAAAAAAAGCTTAAAGTCAAAATCTTTTTAAAACATGCTTTCTTTCAATATATAAAAATGTTTTCGATTTTAAAACTGAACAAAATTGGCTCGGTCATCTAAAAGAAAATTCCTGTAAGCCCATATTGAAAAAGTGCATAATAGAAGGGATCAAATCATGAAACCATACCATTGTTTGGCTTATACTTTGCATCCCAACCATCAGGGGCAAGGGTTGACTGCTGTATCAGTTGATTCAGCTCGCGCTTGAGCTACGGAGAGTTTATGGATGCTTACCCATGCAGATTGTGTATGAAGCTAAAGAATCCCCTTTCCAGTCTTCTTATTTCAGTGCTATAGGGAGGACGAGGACTCCATTGTTTGGTGGAAAGGTATCACTAAATGCAACAGCTTTTTGAGCCTGCTTCAAAACTTGCTCATCTAGCAATGCTTTTGCTATCAAGTCCTACTAGCTCAGAATCAATTAAGAGACAGACTATTTTCTAACGCTTCATACACTCTAAACTCAAAACTCAAAAATCTTTTGGGTGTAAATAAATGTGCTAAACAAGTGGTGTGTTGCAGTATGCTGCGGGGTAAAATTGATCCGGATTATTTAACTGTACAAAATTTTCTTCTGGTTGAAAAAAAAAAAAAAATATTTTATTGCAAATAATATATTTTTTAAATTATTAAATTTCAATAAAAGATCACATAAATCATTGACTTATTTAATGTTTATCTATTGTTAAAATGTTTTAGCGTGTTACATGTATTTGGCAGTTTTCGACGGTTTAAACCAGTTTATGACAGTTTTCGACAGTTTAAACCAGTTTTTGACGCTTGTCATGTCAAAAACCCAACCCTGATGTAAATATATGTATATTTACATATATGTATGTATATAAATATGTATTTAAAACACTGGCGCCCGGCTAACCGAAAAGTACCGAAAAAATTTATAATTTGGATAACTCTTGGTAACAAGGAATGCAGTATAAAGATATTAATGCACTTTGATATGTTTCAGACATATTTGGCCATGTTTACAAGGTGAATTTAATTATGTGATCATATAACGCACAACCTTGCGTTTTTAGGTTTGCGTTATAAAGATCTTCTACTGTACAAACAAGCCATTTATCTATTATATACAAACAAAAGTAAATTGTATATAAAAAACAACAATGATACAGTACAGATATAAATAAAATGTTTATAGATTATATAAATTCATGTATAAACAAGATTAAAAGTTCATTGAGTTTGTTTTCATAGTTATTTATATCATTTGGCACCAAATCTCACTTTTTAAAGCCTAAATTACACCAAGCTTTAAAAAAAAAATGTCATTGCCCCTATACTGAAAATGTACCAATGCAAGAATACTGATACAGGGGTTCCTTGATCAATGCAGTTAATTGATATTGTGATATCACATCATTAATAGAAAGAATAATGTATGCAGAAATGTTGCAAAAAATGTTTTTGGGCCTTTCCATTGTGACGGGTGTGACATCCAGACACAATTTTAAGAGGTTATATTTGTATTTTAGGCAATAAATTGGCTAATAAATCCCTGAAAAGTATTTAAAATATGTTTATCCATGCATATGCTTGAATAATTGAGCAAACATGAAACTTTATTAGTTTTTAATTAAAAAAAAAAAAAAAAATTAAATCTTGTGATGGGTGTGACTCTCTCCGGACATGAGTTTTCACTTGCATGCACATTTGTTAAAATTCCTGTGAATATTTAAATGTTTCATTATTAAAACATTTTTTTTTTTAATAAAAGAGATTTATATTAAACTTAACGCATAATTTTCATAATAAATTTTAATTATTTTAATGTATAAGAAATTTTTTTCAGCTGTGACGGGCGTGACAAAGTTGTGACGAGTGTGACATCATGCAAAGTACTATACAATTTTAAAGTTATTTACAAAAAAAAACAGCAATTGGTATTGACAGAAAACTTGACAATAGCTAATATACAAACAAAATTTAATAAAACTAACATCTGTATGCTATTAGTTTAAAATTTGCAGTGCCCCCTACTTGTTATAAGTGATGGGGTAGCTACTTTTTTTACAATGGCAAAAAAGTTTTCAATTGAGATGTCATCTATATCTGGCCAAATCCAGTGTGGTCCACTGGCTTGTGTGTATTTTAAGCTTATTTCTTCCTTACGGAAGTTGATATTCAAGACATTAATGTAGTACAAGGTACAAGCTATTGCGCTTTTTCTTACTGGCCAGGAAAACCACAACATAGGCTCCCATATTTAAATCTGATGCTTTCAAAATCTTTCTGAGGGAGATTTGCAATTAGCAGTGACTTACCTCCCTTAGTGTTGATTCCGTAGTTTGTCCAATCAAAAAATTGGTACTATCAGCACTTACCTTAAAGTGGTGATAAGATTTGATGCCCTCCCATCCTTCTGTTACTATTTGTTTAGTTTCCAGTATTTTCTCTGCTGATACATACAATGTCTTTAATGCACCAATCTTCTGTGCACATTTTAAAAAATCCGAAGCAGAATAAACTATTGCTTTTCTGGACTTAAGCAAAACCCACACTCTTGACTTTATCAATCCTCCAATTCCGTCAACACTCTTTTCCCATGTGAAATGGCCAAAAAGTTCCATTTCCATGTTAGTTTAAAATCTTTGATAAAGAAGCACAAGTTTGAAATGTTATATTTGTTTTTAAACAGGGCTGCACAAGCCATCAGAAAAAAATTTCACCATTTTGAGATGGGGAAACTGTTTTCAGACTATAGTAGTAATGGCATTTAAAAATGCCCATACAGCATACTTATTTAACATGCTGCAATTCGTTATTGATTACTACAAAGGAGCAAATCACATTACCTTTCAACAATGCAAAGCATGTAAAAATGGTGATTTGAGGATGAGTTCAGTGAGGACTCTGGGTTTCATTTTGAGATACAGCACTATAGTTCTCGGCAAAGCTCACTTGTATTATTGCTTCAGTGTATCCCATATTATTTTTGGGTTCTTCAAAATAACTGGATTGAGTTTCAGTTATGTAAAGAATATTAATAATAAATTTTCATTTCCTTGAAAATCTATCAAAAGTTAAAATAAATTGCTACCAACTCACAATTTGCTAAAATAATTCAAACATATATATTTTATGATTTATCTTTTTTTAAGCCACATTTGTCTTAATATATTTAGAAACAATAATGATTCAACCTTACACTTCACATTTAAGAAACATTTAAATATATTTCTAAACAATTTAAAATGTTGTTACACCTGCCATAAGGATTTCTTCACACCCATCACACTAAAATTCTACACAAAATAATAAATTAATGAATTTTTAATATTTCATATTTATTCGGACTTGCAATAATTAAACTTTCAGAATGTTACATGTATTTTTGAGAAAAAATGAATTTTGTATAATAACTTGAGCATCTTTTTTGTGACGGGTGTGACAGAGAAGACAATATAAATATATTTGTATTAAAAATTGGGTCTTTTAAATTATTTTGAAAAATTAAGTGTTTCAAAAGGTAAACACAGCACACAAGTAGTAATATATGCTCATAAAGTGAAAATGCTGCTGTTTTATATATTGCATCTGGTGGAATGAAAATACCTTATTTTACATACTAGAAAGTTCTTGAAATTTTTCTAACTTTGAGCCTAGATAAATTATAAAAGAATGATTTTTACAGCTTAGTTCTCTGTAATTTCATATGTATCATATTTTTACCTTTAATATGACATATTACTTGTAATAATAAAAGAAGTTTGAAATTTCAACCCTCATGTCTACCTTTTCATGGAAATGTCCTTTTCTAACATAGTTATGTGCTTCTAATTTTTCTGCTCGTTACCACCTTACTTTATAAAATAGACAACTTAAATAAAATTTATTGTAAAAGGAATTGCTAATAAAATTGTGAAAATAAAGGCTGATTGTAACAGAATCTTGCTTTAAACAGATAATATTTATGATCCCTGCACAAAGAATGCCATTCAAGTATTCCTACAAAGATGAAATTTATTTCGTACTCTTGTTAGTTATCCTATTGACCAAATTACTCTTGCCAAATTGTAAGATTAAATGCCAATAATGGTTGATCGTAAATGTGCACATTCACTTGCCAACACGTGTTTACGTCATGAAGTGATTTTTATTTCGACGTTTTATTTATATTTTTATTAATGTTATACTAATTTATTTGTTCTTTCGTTATTTAAAATAAAAATCATGTCAGTTTGTATAATTTGGCGAAATTGGTCGACGGGATAACTAACAAGTACCATTTATTTAAAGCAAAATTTTACTTCAGTGTATTGCATTTTCACCGCATGTTTTACAATTTTATAGTAACTCTCATTTAATGTATTTCTGCTTTTAAAAAAATATTTACTCAACCTTTTGTGTATTTTTTCCTTTTTGATAATTTCAATAAGCTTTCAAATTGAAATTGTTATTTAAAATTTATAAAATAAAAACTGTGTAAATACAATTTTATTTCTTTATTTTATTTTTTCAGAAATTGTCACTAGTGATATTCTTTTTGATGTAAAGGTATGTATATAATGTTATACTGTATTAATAATGCGATTTAATATGAGATTAATTTTATTTTCCTAAATACCTTGAATTTTCTTTTTTGATTAATTACAAATATTTTGTGGTAGTAAAACATTAAAAAATTCCTTTCCAGTTAAACATGTATTTGGGAAATTATTATATTTATTCATACAATTTTGCATGTTATATTGTGCTAATTATTATTATCTATTTTCAAATGTTTTTCCATTCCATTAGATAAGCAATAGTGAAATAATGATTAAAATAATTTATCTTTAATGTTCTTTTTCTAAATATCTTGGATCTTCCTGTTTGATTATTTAACAAACATTTTATTGTAGTAAAATATTAAAACAATTAGGGTTTAATCTAGGAAAAAGGGATTTTTAGCTTTTTGGCTAATTGCAGCCAATAACTTCTAGCCAAATAAAAATAGCTTTAGCCAAGGAAAAAAAGTTTTATTTATACAAAATTTCTATATAACATGAGTATTATTTCTAGTTATGCAATATACAAACAAATACATCACTCTGTAAGATTGACCCTTCGAGATTTGGCTGTATACCACACATCAAATGCTTTTTTTAGTGGAAATTCTTTTCAAAATTCCCCTTCCAAATTAATCATCATTAAGTTACTTAAATTCTTGATTATCAGCTTGTTTCTCAAGTCAGTTTTTGTTATATTCATGAGGCTGAATCCCCCTTCACTGTCTGCTGTAGGCAACAAAAGTGATGCTACAAATTCATACAAAAAAGTCATATTGGGAAACATGTCAGTAATGCCCATTTTATGAAAAAAAAAAAATAAATACAATAAGCTAGTTTCATTTCTTTACATGTTGTAGCCAGAACCCGCATAAATTCAAGTCTGAAAAGTTTATGCGACATGCATCTGGCAGATTGATGATTCAAAGCTAGTGCACATCATGTCCCATGCTTATACAATCTGCAGTTTTCGTTTTCGCCGTATGCTGGAGTTATGTCTGATGCAAATGACGTCACACTGTTTGAAGACGTTTGCATAGAGAGCACGAGACAAATTTTGAAGTGTTGCCGCAGCACTGATGCAATATGAGATTATTTTTTTCGTTTTTATGCAACGGCAGCACGTTTACGAAATGCGGAACAACAAAATGGGAATGATATAGCATATTTCTTTGGCTGTTGCTATTGGTTAATTCACTAAATGCTTTGGGGGCAAAAAGCATTTCCAGTTAGCTTTTTGGTTATTTGGCTAGTTTTAGATTAAAACCTAAAAAATTACTTTTTAGTTAAATATATATTTGGATATTGGTATGCATACAATTTTACAAGTTAGTGTGCTAATTATTATTATTGTTGTTGTTATCTATTTTCAAATGTTTCTATATTCCATTAGATAAACATTAGTGAATTATTTATTACTACAATTTGATTTTATTATTGTTTAATTTATATACTTGGAAGCTTAATTTAGGTACTTAATATTTAAAGTTTCTATTGTACTGATATTTTCTTTGCATTGCATCTAATATGTGCATTTCTGTTAATATTTTTATTTTTTAATGCATTTCATATCAGAAACGCCAGTTAAGCTGTAAATCAGGAAAAGCTTGGAAAAGTCGGGGATTTTAAATACACTGAAAACAAATTGGAAACTTTGATTGAAAGATGAAAATGTTATGAAATTTTGATTGACAACTAGGAATTTCAGTGCAATTCAGAAATTGACTGCTCACAGCTTAATTTCATGGAAAAAAGAGAGTCATCTCTTTTAAATATCACTAAATTTGTAAAAGATATTGCTGTAAAAAAAATTCTTAATCTCTAACCAACATTGAAGTTTTTCAGAGTAAATTCAGAATAACACAAGCACATTTGCTTGTCTAGTAGTTCTGTTGCTAGCTGCGACACAAAAGCTGCTGGGTTTAAATCCCGACTCAGAGGTATTGGATGTTTTTAGTGGTCAGGTTCCACTTTAAATGGAGGTCCAGGCCTGTTTAGCCCTTGTGCTCAACAGATGATTGTACCACCTACAAACAAGCAACCAATAATCACAATTAAAACTATTTTTGTTAATATCTTCATATTCTTTTTATGTTAATCAAGCAAAACACGAAATTTAATTGTATAATAGGTTAGTTTAGTTTTCTAAAAGACATCTTGTTTACATATTAAAAAAAGTGAAATCTTTAAAAAAAGTCACACAGGAAAGTGAAGTTAAATGACATGGAAAAATAAAGGGAAATGATGTGTGAAAGTCAGGGAAAGTAAGAAAGTTTAGCAGCTGGCCATCCTGTATACAAAAATCTCATAAGCCATATTTAACTAAAAATTGTAGTTGAAAGCAGCAAATTTCAAAGTAATGTTCTAATTTTTCAAATAATTTTTATTTAGTGTTCCAACTTTCAATAGTTTGACTTATTTTCCATATTCATGAGTCCTTAGAGCCCCACATATGATGTGATCAGCACAAACCTAGTGCTATATTATTTACTGTTGCTGCATTCTTACGATGAAAATATAGAATGGGTAACATGTGCGGAGATTGACTGAACGAACATGCATTAAATTCATGTATGTTGGATCTCTAATGAATCACATACTTTCAAAAAAGTAAAGTAATATGCTGACTAAGTGTGAGTTCTATGTATAAAGAGTTAATTGGATTTGCAAAATGTGTTTTCTCATGACAAACTGACTAGATAGCCAATGCCGCTAAAGTAACAAAAAGCACAATTATAAAGTAATTAAAGTTGCTCTTTTCAGACTTAAAATATATGTAAAAAAAAAATTACTTTTGGCTAAAATGTAAAAAGTTGAAACACAAAATATTTGAAAAAAAGTTAGAATGCTGTATTTAAAATTTGTTGTATTCAAATGTAACTTTTAAGTAAATATGGCTTATGGTAGTTTTTTTCTATAAATTGCGTTAAAATATTATCAAATTTATTACAGAGAAAATATTAGAAAAATGGAAATTAAATAGTAAGTACCAAATTTAACATTACTTTTAAAAGCAATATTGTATTTTTTTTTTTTTTTTTTCTTGTGAATATGTGTTTAGAGGATCAATTTTCATCATTATAAAAGAACATGTATCAGGCAAAAGAGTTTTAAAAAACATCTTGTAAGAACTTTTTAAAACATATTAAATAATATGTTTATGTCTTAGTTTTCCATGAAATAATTTAAAGATAAAAACAAACTGACCTCATCTGTAGCTGGTGACAAAAATTTTGCTTGACAATTTTACATAGTTTTAATACTCTAGTGCATTTTACTATTTAATCTAACACCTTAAAAAATCATATTAACTTTATCTGTTTATAAAATGCTTTAAATCATATAAAAAGAACAAGAAAATAATCAGAACCTTCCAAAAATTACCCTTCCTACTCCTGGTTATATGAACTCTTTAATGCAATTATATGCTCTGATCGCTAACAGCCAAAATGGAGGCCATCCACGATAACAGTTTTCATTGTTTACAATCAGTTACGGTGTATAGGGTTAGTATATAAGTGCATAGTATATAGTATATGCTATTTGATTAAAAAAACATCATTGTGAAATCTAGTTAACCTTATCATGTTAAAATAATCAATAGTCAAATGATTGTCTTTGTAGTCTACAACTGAAAGCAAAAGCACATCCAGAAAACTCAGCACTAAAGTTCTGGCCCCAGTTTCCTGTGAGTGTTGGTCTACCTAGAACTCCTGGGGAACTTGAAGGTGTGAATTGCAAACTATGCAGTAAAATCCTTTAATTTTTGGGTTTTGCTCTTGCAATGACCATAAATTAAAGAGAGTTCAGGATATCAAGAGTGTGATGCATATTGGGCGATACTCCTCCTTGGCTGATAGTATGTACCTATGTGATGTCCTTGGGTAAACTAGGCCCATCTGATGAATGTGTATAAGAGCTCTGAGAGCTTAAGTATGGCGGTTGTCTTGTCAAGTTTTATCATTTTAAAACATACTTTAAAATAAATAAAAAAAAAATAAAAAAATTAAATAATCATTAATAATTATATATGAAAAGAACATAACCTGTACTTAATCAAAGTTATACTACTTATATGTATTGAGTTTTGTTTTCCATGATCATTGGATAACCTCTTTATTGAATAATTTCTTTCAGATATATATTTTTTTTCTTTATTTCATGATATAGTCTGTGTGACAAGTGACTGTTTATAAATCAGCATCCTTATTGGAATTTGGAGTAACCATAAACATTCATCACTAACTCTTCTTTTTGCATTATGAATTGCATCTAAACAGAAAATTATTGCATAATTTAAGATTACATGCATTCATTTTATAAATTAAAACAACTTGATTTTTATGTTTTTCTATTGTTCGAATAATTAAAATGTAAAAATAGAAAGAACTTATGTGAGAGAAAAATTAATACACATGCATGTTTTTCTATTAACTTATAAAGAAAGCTTTTTTGGAACTATAAAATATTAGTTTAATGTTTAATAGTGTGTTGAATTCAGGGTGTCCGAAAAAAAGATTGAAAATGTGCTTCATTTTTTTACTTGCTAGAGATATGTAGGCAGTGTAAATTGCAAAAGTATTTGAAATAAGGTAGGAATTGAGATTATGTTGATGAAATAGTCCTGCCACTAATTTTAAAAAAGTTACACTTTATATATATATATATATTTATACAGTCTCTGGATTTTATAAATTTTATTTAGAAAACATTTTTCCATGCTCTGAAAAGTAAAACATTAAAAATTGTATTCTTATACAATTTAAACTCACTAAATTATGTTTAGTTTGAATTTTATGAAATTTAACTTATTACTCTGTGAGTTTTGGCATAGAAGAATGGAATTTTTATTGTTTTACTTCTCAGAGCATAGAGATAACTTTTCTAAACATAACTTGTAGGACTCATGAGTCATATGTGAATTAAAAAAGTGTAATGTTTTGAAAATTAATGGCAGGACTATTTCACCAACATAATTTTAATTCCTGCCTTATTTCGAACACTTGTAATTTACATTGCATTCATATTGTGGTAAAAAATTAAAGCGCATTTCTATCTTTTTTTGGACACCCTTTATATGTAACATATCTGCTGCATTGTAGATAAAATTCTAGTACCATATCATTATTAATTTAAATGAATGAATGAATTTTATAAATATTATTAATTTAAATGAATGAATGAATTTCATAAGTATTATTTATATGAATGAATGCATGAATTTTATAAATATTATTAATTTAAATGAATGAATGAATTTCATAAATATTATTAATTTAAAAGAATGAATGAATTTCATAAATCTTATCTTTAAATTAAAGTAATTTGTGGGAAAGTATTGTCTTAAGAAGCTCTTCTGTGGAGAGGAGATAATATACTGCTTATTATCGTATCAATTTTCTAGTAATCTAGCATTTTCCAACACAACATTTTATTTTTAACTTTTTAAAACTAATTAGTAAATTGGAAATAGTTACCAAACATGATTTTTTGCAAGGATGTTTGTATTGCATTGGTATTACCAATTTCCTTGACTACCTTGTCTATCCTTATAGAGAATAAATTTCAGACTTATTTGTAAATTGTACAACTCAAAAAAGAAAATGCATCAGGAAAGGAGAAATACTTTTTTCTGGTATTAAATAATAATAATATTAATACTTTTATTTAAAATGTGTTGGAAACTAATTCAAAATTTGTATATCTAGACTTTAAAGTAGTTTATTTACTTCATTAGGAACCATGTGACATCCAGTTAGACAGTAAGGTTGTATAATGCCATAAGGAAACTTGTCAGATGTTCCAATCCCAAAACTTTGTTATATCTCATACTTGATAATACTTCACAATTCGCTATCACAGTGGTAAAATTAAATGATAATCTATGCCCATCATGAAGATTCTGAAAGTATAAGTTCGTTGAATTGTGTGCATTTAAAAAGGGGATATACACATCAAATAAAAAAATATATATATTGATTTTCGGCCCTCATCTTCTCAGATGTCTGCAATCAAAATTCTTAAATAAAAGAGCATAAAACCGATACCTGTTGGGTAGTATACATCCAAGCCTAATAAGAATCTATTTATGTGAAAGTGTAACATAATATGAAGTTTGATTAAATTCTGTGCATTAGTTTTTGAAATGTAACTATCTCTAAAATCATGAGAACTGCAGCATAGCAGTGCCACCTGTTATGTGACTTACATGAAAACCTAATCAGCACCAACTTATGTCAAGGTCTAACAGAATATGAAGTTTGATGAAATTTGGTGCATTAATTCTTGAGATATGACTATCGCTAAAATTTTGTAAATCCTGAAGAATGCAGTATAGTAGTGCCAACGTTGGTCAATTTATACCAAAACCTAATCAGCAACAACTTATGTCAATGCCTAACTGCAGTTTGATGAAAATCCATGGATTATTTCTTGAGATAGAGCTATTGCGGAATTTGTGAAAAATGAAGCATAGCAATGTCACCTGTTGGGTGGTTTACACGAAAAAAAACTAATCAGCACCAATTTATACCAAGGACTAACTGAATCTAAAGTTTTGTTAAACTCTGTGCATTAGTTAATGAGATGGAGCGCCCACAAAATTTTTTTCACATACAGACAGACATTTTCTAAAATCAGTCAAATTGTGTTCAGGACCTTTTAAAACACATAAATCCGTCAAAAAACAGAAGTCGAAAATTTCCACAAATCCAATACTTTCTTGTAAAAATAGAAGAAAGTAAAAAAGATAAAACTGATCTAATTCATTCACTAAAAAAATTATTCACTTATGCTTTTAACAACAGGTGTCCAAACATGCTTGTGATTTTTCACCACATATAATGTTTTCAACAAAAAACATAATTTAATAAAAAAGCATGTATTAATTAAAATGTAATTATTGTAATATCGTATGTAAGCAAAGGAGTATGTATATAATGCTATCCATAATGTGAGAAATTGAACTTCAGGTCGAAGATGACTACACAAGTGGACAAGTTACTGACTCAAATTTATGGCCCTGGTTCCCATAAAATCTCCATTGTACAATGACACTGTCTTATATGACAGCCTACATATATTAATAACAGCCATAAAATTCAGCCCTAAGTAAATGTATCTACCTCAGACATTGTTTGCAGGGCAGCATAGGAGGGTAGGAGTGAAGTGGGTCACGGTCACTGGTAAGGCCCGTTGTGGAGAATCAACCAATATGGAGCTAGCAGGGGCACTATGGGTCACAGGCTCACAGAGGAAAGTATTGGATTTGTGAAAATTTTCGACTTCCAGTTTTCAATGGATTCATATGTTTTAGAAGGTCCTGAACACGATTTGATTGTTTTTAGAAAATGTCTGGCAGTATGTGACACAAATTTTTTGGGCGCTCTATCTAAAGAAGTAGTGCACGGAATTTAATAAAAATTTATATTCAGTTAGTTTCTAATATAAATTTATGCTGATTAATTTTTGATGTAAATCGTCCCATAGGTGGTGCTGTTATGCTGCCTTTTTCACAATTTTTGCAATAGCTCAAGAACTAATGTAGGGATTTTCATCAAACTTCAGATTCAGTTATATGTTGACATAAGTTGTTGCTGATTAGGTTTTGGTGTAAATTACCTAACAGGTGGTGCTGCTAAGTTGCATTTTGCAGGTTTTGCCCAACTTTAACAATAGTCATATCTCAAGAACTAATGGGCAGAATTTCATATCTTTAGAATCCTCATGATAGGCATAGATTGTCATTTAATTTTGGCACTGTGATAGGGAATTTTGAAGTATTAACATGTATGAGATAGAAAAAATTTTTGGGATTGACGGTGTTGTGTCACTTTATGCAACACCTAAAAATTTTTGATAATAGCATCCATGATCTCAACTATCACTCTCAGACTTTTCAGTATGTATTTGATTAATCAGATTTCCTAATACAAATGGAAATATGCTTCTAATTTTACACCTTTTTTTTTTTATTATTGTGCCAAAAGTGTAGTTAGATTACAGCTTTGTTCATGAATAAGTGCAAGACTCAATTTTCAAATTAAGTTATTGTAAATGATATTTTGCTACTTTTACTAATTTTTTTCCTTAACATTGTAGGAGAGAAATGTAATTTCTGAGCAGTTTGTATTTGAACCTTCCCCAGTTGACCCGTCTGAGATTATTAAGGTCATCAATAAAAAAGTAAAATTGAGCAAGGTAGATCTACAACTATGTTTGTTATATTTTGTTTATGGGGAAAAATCTTTCTTTGGCTTTAATGTGGAAAAAAAAGTAAATTGATCCTTTTGCTGTACTTGTTCTGCTTTACCTGATGAAGCAAGCCACTAATTAATTTCTAACACATTTATATACAGTAGAAGATTTTTATAATGCAATTCTCCATATAACGCACAACTTCTCAGATGTAAACAATGACTTTTGCAGTTAAAAGGCACCTGCATTTTCACGCTGTAAAATATTGCTACTCTCTAGAGGATTAAATTTGATACATTAGCTCAACTTTATCTTCTAATTTAAGACCTTTTTACTGAAAAAAAAGCATTACAATATTATTACAATATGTTTATTATATACAAAATGTTTATTATTACAATAAACATTTTTGAAAATGTCTAATATAAGGGATGGTTGTGTCAGTTATATTTGGATCATGCTTATAAAGTAAATTTAACAATGTCTGACCTATATTATGCAAAAATTTATAATTTGGATAACTTTTGATTACAAGGAATGCAGTATAAAGATATTCTAATGTATTTTAATATGTTTCAGACATTTGGCCATGTTTACAACGTGAATTTAATGATGTGATTCATATAACACAAAATTCTATATAATGCAGAACCCTGCATTTTTAGGTTTGCCTTATAAAGATCTTCTACTGTATATATATGAAGCCAAAGGAGGATTTCTATCCAGGCAGTTTTCCCACATTATCTGCATTATAAATATGTTAATATTTTCATTGTTCATCTTAATGTAACAGAAGATTATCTGACATTAATGTAAACAATTTTCATATTTTTTTTTATACCCAGTTTGATTGTAATAACTATCTGAGTTCTTGAGATTTTTTGTTATTATCACAGATACGTCTTTCTTGATAATGTCCAATTTGTGAAGTCATTGTGAAAAAAATTTCTAAGAATTTTATTTTCTTTTAAATTGAAAAGTCCAATCACTGTACATTTTTATAATTAAATGTATTAAAGCTTTTATTTCTTCATTTGATATATGATTTTTATAACATTTTATACTTGGATTTTTTTTTTTTTTTTTTTTTTTTTTTTTTGAGAACTTGCAAATATATCTACCAGGCAACTGTTTATTTTAAATTCCACCTTGATAAAAATATTTTTTTAACCAAAATAAGAAATGCATTCGACAGTTTTTATTTCTGAATTCAGACTATCAGCTTTAAGAATAGAAAAGTAGTAAAATTGTTTGTATAAGATTAAAAAAAAGAAATAAGAAGTCTATATTATATTTGCATACAGCCTTT
Organism: Maratus speciosus; assembly: GCA_963932465.1. Taxonomy (NCBI): domain Eukaryota; kingdom Metazoa; phylum Arthropoda; class Arachnida; order Araneae; family Salticidae; genus Maratus; species Maratus speciosus. Next base: position 416,072,371 of record OZ010790.1, on the reverse strand, counting down.
AGTTACTACCAGAGTACCTTTAGTTACTACCTTCTGCAACCTAAATCTTAGTAGTGTTCTGTACAGCTAATCTGTCATATTAATAATGAAGGTGATAATTTAAATATAATTATAAAGTAATACTTTTATTGAGCTAAGAAACAAATTTAATTAATATACCTTTATGATCATAAAACATCAGAACTGACTTGTAATTTTTATAAATACTTTATCTCACTATGCATAATGTTTGTATTCATTTAAAAAAAAAAAAAAATAAATATATTCATGAAAACAGAAACATTTCTGTTAAAAATTCCAATTTTTAACACTTTTCAACATTGTTGAAAAGTGTTTATGACCGGTTTGTCCGGCCACCTGTCTGTACTCTAATTCGTGGAAATATACCGTAAAATATGCCCCCTCCCTTTGACAACATGAAATATTGGCAAAAATGTGGGGGGGGTTATAAACAGAATTTTCTTGAAAATTTCCTCAAATTTGAACCTGAGTTATTAAAAAATGTTATTTAAGTAAAATGAAAATTAATATAAAAAAATTGTGGCTTTTGCATTTTGAAAATCTTCTTGCGCACCCCCTGAACTTTTAGCACACTCACATATTAAAAACTTGTTCCAAAATATAATAAATCCCTATAGTTTTCCCCTGTTCTTCCCTTTTATCCACAAAAATAGAGTTATTTAGTTGTCATCATTAGAAAATTGTCATTAAAATTAGAAAAAAAAATTAATATCTCGAAAGCTAATTCAATTTTTAAAATTCTTATGCCAGTTTTGAAGCCTGTGGATCAATATGGATAATTGGTGTTGATTTCAACACCGAAGGTCCCGTATTTTGGGAGTAATAGCTGTGAAACATAATCAGACATTTAGTAAGTTGTTTCATAAATTTGTTTCATACATTGGGATTTTATATGTATAGGTCAGATATATGGACTTAGAGATTTTCCATATTGTTGAAAAATATTTATTTTCAAAATAAGTAAGTGGGGGAAATTTCTGATCTTCTTTTTTTTAATGATTTATTTATTGTTGTTGCCTCTAGAAACAAGTTAAGAATACAGACTTTTATTTTGGTATGCAGAATTCTGCTTGTTCAACTTATTTTTAATTTTTCAATCAGAAGATTAATATTTAGAGGAAATAATACGAGAAAATAATAAAAAAAGGTCAGCCTTTTTAAAAATTTACTAAATGTTTATGTAAGTTAGGCATTTAATAGGGTTTGTGATTTTTTGTTTTTTAAATAAAACAAATTGGATTTTTTTTAAAATTTAAATTGATTTTTTTAAATTTAAATCGGATTGTTTTGATTTTTTTTAAAAATTCAAAATATAATTTTAAAGCTACACATTTTAAAGTAAATTAACCTTCATAAATCACTAAAATTAATAGTGAGAAAAGCTTATTTAAATTTATTTGTAAAAAAAAAAAAAAAAAAAAAAAAAAAAAAAATTGGTTATTTTAAAACAAATTGTCTTGTGTTTTATGAGCACTTACACTAACTGCAATTTAACAAATATCCTGTATTATATAAAATATCCTCTATATTACCTTAACTTATCCATTTGATAAAATAAAAATCATATATGCATCATTAATAAAAGCTAAAAGTTCTTTAAAATGAAATTTCTTTATTAAAAATCTTAAAATACAAAAGATAATGTAAGAATTTTATCCAGAAAGAAAACAAAACAATTGTGAATGAAATTTTAAGCATTTGATTCTGGAACTGGATACTTATACATATACTGTATTCTTTTAAACAAAATATCTATACTGTACTGGATTATATATAATACTCTGGAATACATATAAAATGCTTTTAATAAATTTGGAGCATATACACAATGAATGCATAATGAATATACATAAAGATGATCATGATTTTGCGTTATAAAATAAATTTCAATGGGTTTTAAAAAAATTATTGTTTGTTATTAAATAGTTAAAAAGAAACACCAATTTTCCTGCTTTATCAGTTCCTAAACGATTACGAAGTTTAGAGTGAACCAAACCAAATGTTGAGAAAATTCTCTCAACAGATGCTGAAAAAGCTTGTGCAGTAAATAATTGTGAAATCATTCCTAAAATATTTTTTTCAAAACCATCATTCTCAGTAATTTGTGATTTCCACCAATTTATAGGATTTACGTTATTAATAACATCAGAGTCAAAAAGAAATTGATGAAAAGGTTCTGATTTAGCTTGAAATTTCATTAAAGTAGGCATCACTGATTGCGAATATGTTTCTTTTGCAAAAAGCAAACATTCTGATTTCTCAGCAGCACTCAATTTAATTCCAGCGTGGAACTAACAGATATGCTAGAAAATGTGGTGGTCCCTATGCTTAGTTGTAACGAGTTAAGAAACTCTTCAAGCATGTTTTATCGAGATTTTTTTCTGTAAGATCTTCTTGCAATTTTTTTTCCAAATATTAACAGCTGTTGATATGGTACAAGCCTTCTGTTGTGTAGAAAAAATTTAAAGAAAAATGGACAGTTAAAACACTATAAGAAAAGCAACCTGAATTTACATTATCCATGCAGTTTATTCCATATCAGGATACTGCCTTTGAATATTGCAAAAATATTTAAATTAAACAATATATTGTAATATTATAATTTAAAATGGGATTTTATTTTGAAGCAGCATTTGTGATTTTTTAAAAAATAATAATAAAGTTGGAAATAAATTAATTTTTTGGTATTAAAGATTTTAAAATTTTAGCTATTAATTACCTTACATTTAAGTAATCAAAGTTGAAATTATATTTTAACTAGTTGGATGTGCCAATCCCAAAACTTTCTTCTATCTTATACATCTTAATATTTCAAAAAGTAGTTACACATGTTAATACTTCAATATTATTAATTCAATACTATACCAACTTTAATTTTCTTCTTAAATTTCTGCTTCAGTCATTTAAACGGACTAAAAACGAGTTAATCTATATCATGATATTTGTTAAAATCAATAGTTTTACCTTATTCTGTTGTTATCAGCTGTTTGCGAATAGCCGGCTTAGCGGGAAGCGAGTTCCTGCCACTGCACAAGCCGCCGATGGACAATAGAACTACGAAAAACCAAGAAAATTGTACAAAAATCCCTATCACACAGCCCCTTTACTGCGCAATATTTCCAAATTCAAGTATGACCTGTTGGCCATATCCAAAATTATGCACAAAAAATTTTGTTCAATTGTATGCATAATTTTATGCACTTTTCAATGGTACAATAAAGAAAATGGCACAAACATCGCTATTAGAGCGCCCCCTTCCGGCAGATTTTTTTCAAATTCAGGGAGGACTTGCTTGCCATAGCAAGAAACATACGAAAAAAATTTTCTTCAATTCTATGTATGACTTCATACACTTATTAATGGTACAATAATGAAAATGTCGCAGACATCACAATTATAGCGCCTCTTCTGGAGGAATTTTTTCAAGTTCAGGGAGGACCTACCGACCATAGCCTTACACATATACAAAAAATTTGGTTCAATTTTATGCTTAATTTTATACAGTTTTCGATGGTACAATAATGAAAATGACATAGACACTGCTATTACAGCGCTCCCTTCTGGCAGATTTTTTTCAAATTCATGGAGGATTTGCTTGCCCCAGACAGAAACATTCACAAAAAATTTGGTTCAATTACATGTATAACTTCATACACTTTTCGATTTTACAAAAATGAAAATTGTACAGACATCGCAATTATAGTGCCCCCTTCTGGCAGAATTTTTCTAAATTCAGGGAGGACCTCCGTGCCATGACCAAAAACAAACACAAAAGATTTGGTTCAATTCTATGCATAACTTCAAACACTTTTCGATGGTACAATATTCAAAATGGCACAAAAATCACTATTACAGCACCCCCTACCAGCGATTTTTTCCAAATTAAAAAAAGACATGCTTGCCATAGCCAAGAACTTAAAAAATTTTTTTAGTTCAATTCTATGCATAACTTCATACACTTTTCGATAGTACAATATTCAAAATCGCTATTACAGCGCCCCCTACCGGCGAATTTTTTCCAAATTCAGGGAGGACCTGCTTGCCATAACTAAAAACTTAAAATAAATATGTGGTTCAGTTCTATGTATAACTTAATACACTTTTCGATGGTACAATATTCGAAATTGCTATTACAGCGCCCCCTACCGGCGAATTTTTTTCAAATTCAGGTAGGACCTGCTTGCCATAGCCAAAAACTTAAAATAAAAATTTGGTTCAATTCTATGCATAACTTCATACACTTTGATGGTACAATGGCGGCAGACAGACGGACACACGGACAGACAGACATTTTCTATAAACATGTTTTTTGGGATCACTGATTCCTAAAACGTGTAATTCCGTCGAAAACCGGAAGTCGAAAAAAATTTCGATTACAATACTTTCTTCTATTGAAGATAGAAGGAAGTAAAAATATACATACAAACATATTTCAGACTGCTATTACCTGTGAAATCATTATTTTTATGTTCCAAATCTTTCCATGCATAAACTGCATTGAAATTGAACAATTTGTTATTTACACATGCATGAGGACATAATGAGATCTCTTTATAAATATCAATATAAATAATTTTGACATATATTATTATAATTATTCTAATACTTTTATATCCTCACAGAAAGTCTCCATGTTTCTGTTTTGAGTTACCAGTCTCCCTCCCTCCTTAAATTTACAATATATTTTTGACAAAACATAATGGTTATTACAAAACTTCTTGAGCTAAATTAAAAAAAAAAAATTAAGTTGATTTAAATCAATGATTTTTTTAAAAAAATCAGTTGATTTAAATGATTTAAATCAAGCCGATTTAAATAAACGTACTCTGGCATTTAATATTAGTAATTTGTACCAACAGGTAGCCTAAACAGTGCTATCTGCTTTCAGACTAACTGTGTATAAAGTGTCATTGTTTAATAATAAAAAAATATGGATAGCCTCTATATGCATATATGTTTATTTTTACAAAATGATTGCGTAATCTTTTAAAATTTTCCTTTAAAAAGAAAGAAAGACATTTTAACAAAACAGGATGGCCAATTGACCTGAAAAAGTCAGGAAATTTAGCAACATTTGAAAAATCAGATAATTTTGATTGAAACTTGAAAATTTCAATGCACTTTTGAAATTAACCACTCAGAACCCCCTTTCATGTACGAGAAAGTAATGAATATCTCTTACAAAGTTGGCAAAATTTGTGACAGATGCTTTAAAAAATGTTTTATTTCTAACCAGCATTTATCTTGTTCAAAGTAAATAAAACCATTTTCGTTAACAACTTTTTTTTTTTTAATGTTAATCAAGCAGATTGTATACTGCAGGGACTGCGAACCTTTTTGCAGGTGCGTGCCAAAAATCTCTGGAAAATTGGTTATCAACATTCTAACGTGCGAAGAACATTTTAACTTAAAATATAGTTTAACCCTGCAGCCACAGGAAACGCTATTTTCGCGTTCCAGTGGGCTACTTTTTAAAAATTCAGATTGCTTGATTCCCACCGCCTTTTTAACCCCTTGGGGACGAGCGACACGTATACGTGCCACATGAAGTGCTGAAAATCCTTGTTTTTCCTCACCAGTAAAATTTTACTGTAAAATTTGCCTTATTTAATCAGCGCATTTTCTCGATTCAAGAAGACATAAATTTCTATTTTTAAAAAATGGTGACAAAAGATTAAAAATTTCGTAAATGGCTCTCATCTCGAAGGGGTTAAAAGCGTATAATTTGGCTTATTCTCGCATTATTTAATCTGTAATTAAATAAAGTGACTATTTCTACTTTAAAAAAGTGGTGGGTATCAAACAATCTTAATTTTTAAAAAGTAACCCACTGAAAAAGTCGCACACAGCTGGAGGATTAATGGAAAATTAAATTTTACAGAACTTTTATTAAAGATGTTTTTAGTTGTCCTAACGTCGAGTCCAAATTTATTTAGTTTGATGTCTGAATTCAATAATATTTAAACAGTCACATTGAAATGTGGAGTAATAATTTATAAAAAAAGATTATCTTCCTGTTGTGTACGTTCAAGCCGAATCTGATTCTCAATCTCTCATTTTTAATTACCAGACTATATAAGTGGGTCCATAAGACATTTTATTATTTAGACTGTTATTGAAAATTAAACTGAGAAAAAAGAAACCCTTTAAATTTTACAAACAAACAAAAGTACTTCAGAATCATATGCGTCGAATGGTTTCAAGAAAATGGAGTTGCACAATGCCTGAACTGAAATTTAGGAATTAATAACTCGCTTTAAAAATAATTTAATTTCTTTTTTAATGTTTATGTATCTTGAACAACATTTATGTTCATAAAATTGGAAATTCACATAAAAGTGAAATTCCTATTACCTATAATCAAACGTGCCAAATTTCGCACACGTGCCATAGGTTCGCCATCCTTAGTATAGTGAGTCAATTTTATTTCCTGAAAGTCATCTTGTTTGTATATTAAAAAAAAGTAAAAGTTTTCAGGAAAGGGAAGAAATTTGACCTAGAAAAGTCAGAGTAAATATTGTGGGAAATTCAGAAAAAATGAAAAATATCAAATGGTTGCCATGTAAAAAGAGAAAGGTTTCAGCTAGTTTAAATGGTCAATATGTTTAACAGTCCCCATCACACTGGACCAAATATGCCTTCTACATATTGATATAGACATAATCAAAATGTATTTGCAAACAAATTTAATTACATCTTGTCTGTATTTTTTTGTGTGAATTTAAGATTAAACATTTATAATTTGTTTGTTTATTTGAGCTTCTGCATTACATAAAATCTTATTTATTTGCATTCATTAAAATCAAAGTTCTTTTGATTATAATTTTGGTAAATAAAATTTTAACAGTTTTATATATTTTCATCTTATTTTTCTCTATTTTTTATTATAATTTTATTTTGCAATATTTTATGTAATTTAATACCTAATTACTTATTCACTTTTTTAAACTTAGTTTGCATCTGGCAGGAAAGGGCAGAGTATTTTTGTTCAAATGCTACAATGTTCAGAGCCTGCAAATACTAATCAAACAGGAGGAGGTATTTATCTTAAAAATAAATTACTATATTTTGAAAATTAGAAATTGCTATATTTATAATCATTCACTTAAATTTTCCTAAATGCTGCTTGTCATTACTGTAACAATTGTTATTTGGGGTATCACCAAACTGTGTGATCTTTATTATAGAACCTTCTATAGGCAACATATTCTAGCTTATATAAAAGGAAACTCTTAATGCTGTAACTGTCTTCATGTTATCAGTCATACAGTCAGTGGTGGATTTAAAAGTTTGTTGCTTGTCAGCTGACATTATTTGTTGCCTATACGAAATAATATGCGTAACATGTCTGTGTATATGTATAGTTTTAATAAAAATATAAATAAATGAAGACTACAGTCATCTTAATATATTAAAAAAATAATTGCAATAATGATCTTAAATAAAGATGTTTAATTAAAGTGCATTGTTATGTTAAAACTATATCCTTATTATGTAGGATATGAATAGAAGATGAACATTTGCTGCTTTTCAAAATTTACCGCTATTTGTAAATTTACAATTGCACTCATTAAAATAAATTTCATTCCTCACTTTTAATTTACATTCTCAGCAATCTTCAACCGCTATACGTTTGAACTCAATGTGCTTCATTTATGGATCTATGATGCTCACTATAAATCATTTTGAGTTTATCTATGCATCTGAGCTTTGGTAGTAATTTTACCTTTATAATTAAAAGATATTTTTGTAAGAATTAAAATAGTAAAAAAAGTGATTTAAAAATTGTATTCAGATAATGGAATGTAGATAATGGAATGTAGATAATGGATTGCTTTTATAAAGCAATTAGGTCAATCTTTGTCAAAGCACTGCTTCAACTTTCTATTAACTTAAACACACTTTTGTTAACACTGTAGGTCTCAAAATACAGTAAAAGCCTTTTCTGGCACATTTGGGACCACAGCCATGCCGGATTATCGAACGTTAATGCATTTTTTGTGTTCACCTACATTATGAACTGTGCAAATTGTAAAAATATCTGACAAATATTGTTCTGTATTTCATCATTCTAATAACTGTGAGAATTAAAGAAAAACATAGTACACAAAATTAAATCCCAATTATTTAATATATACTGTATATGTACATGTATTAAAAAAATTAATATGAACATTACATTTTAAAAAAGTATCTGTTATCACGTTGCTGCCGTGATTTGGATTTCTTCTTCAAAAAATCTTTACAAATTATACACAGATTTATGAGTTCTGCAGAGTTGTAGCTTTTGTTCGATTTGGCAAATTTTATGAATGTATCTAAGGCATCAGAAGTCTGTTTTCACGAGACTTTAGATTCATCTGCCATGGCTCATTCTTTATCCGATTCCACCTGCTTAATCTGGGCTTCTTGTGGATTCAAAACACTTTGTATAATCAGTGCGTCACTGATTTCTTCGACCACTGGTACGCTGTTGTCAATTTCAATCCGGTCTATAACTTCCTCATGGGCAGGGTTTGTTGATTTAAATCAAATGATTAAAAAAAAAATCATTGATTTAAATGAGTTTTTCTTTTAAACTATTTATAAATAAATTCAAGATGTAAACAAACATACTAATGTACTTTAATATCATTTAGTTTTATATAATACAGGTAATCAAACAGCTTTTAGAAAGATGAAGGTTAATCTTTGTCAAAAAGTAAAATATAATGTGAAGTTTAGAAAAAAAATGCTTTCAAATTTCATTTGAATCAAATTATAAAATAATCTGGTAACAGTAGATAAACTTCTGCATGTTGAGGTAAAATAAAATTATATGACTTTGTGTGCTCTATTTTGGGAATGCCTGTTATATTAAAGTTTGAGCAATATGTGAACTATTCAATGAATTTTTGTTTGAATCTAACATAGTGTATCTCCATCCTCTAAAAATGGAGGAAAATACCTGTTACAGTTATCGAAATGGCCAATACTAAAAAACTTATAGAATTCATGATCAACTAGCTTTTTACTGGAATAGCATCATCTGCTTTTGTAGAATGATTGTTTTCTGTGTTTGCTTTGATACATTTGAAAATTAGGAATCTACCGATAAAGCTGCTAAACTCGTTTTTTTCTGTACCAGCATTTTAACAAAACAAAAGTTAAAATCTTAGTTTGCTTCCAAATTTGTTTAAGCCTTTTATGTCCTGCAGTTATTTATTTTTAATTTGACTAAAATACTTAAAGTTAAATTAATTTTTGACATCTGATTTGTAGTTTTCCATGGATTTTGTAATAAAGATTTTCCCATAACCTAAAAAAAATACCTTTTAATCATTTATGTAAATTGTTTAATATTATTAATATATATTGGTAATATAACATGCATGTGTGTATATAATTTTTTATTTATAAATTTAAAGAAAAGTCATAAAATAATAGTACTGTGTGAGACATAAAAAAATAAATTTAAAAAAATCTGATTTAAATAAAAAAAAATCCGATTTAAATAAAAAAATCAATTATTTAGATTTTTATTTAAAAAATCAAAACAATCATGAACTTTGCTAAATGGGCTATGTCCCTGAAAGGGTTGTTTGGCACGGCTTCTACTAAATCTAGCATTATATTTTGGTCATCACTTCGAACATTTGAATCTTGATCATCAACATCCTATTCAAGATGTAACTAGTTGGATGTGCCAGTCCCAAAACTTTCTTCTATCTCATATATTTTAATATTTCAAAATGTTGTTACAAATATCAATAGTTCATTTATTAGTTCAATGCTACATAAACTTTGACTTTAATCTTAAATTTCTGCTTCAGTCAATTAATCGGAGTAAACACGAGTTAATCTCCATCATGATATATATTTATTAAAATTAATAGTTTTCCGTTATTCTGTTGTATATCAGCTGCTCGCGAATAGCCGGTTTATCAGGATGGGAAGTTCCCATCACTTCACAAGCCGCCAGTGTATAATAGAACTACCAAAAATCACTATTATAGCTCCCCTTTTGGCGGAATATTTCCTAATTCAGGGAGGACCTAAAAATTTGGTTCAGTTCTATGCATAACTTCATACACTTTTCAATGGTACAATATTGAAAATGGCACAAAAGTCGCTATTACAGCACCCTCTTTCAGCAGAATTTTTCCAAATGCAGGGAGGACCTTCTTGCCTTGGCCAAAAACATACACAAAAAATTTGGTTCAATTCTATGCATAACTTCATACACTTTTCAATGGTACAATATTCAAAATTGCTATTACAGTGCTCCCTTTCAGCAGAATTTTTGCAAAATCAGGGAGGACCTTCTTGCAATGGCCAAAAATGTACACAAAAAATTTGGTTCAATTCTATGCATAACTTCATACGCTTTTCGATGGTACAATATTGAAAATGGTACAAAAATTGCTATTACAGCGCCCCCTTTCGGCAAAACTTTTCCAAATGCTGGGAGGACCTTCTTGCCTTGGCCAAAAATATACACAAAATATAAAATATTTTGTTCAGTTCTATGCATAACTTCTTACATTTTTCGATGGTACAATATTCAAAATCACACAAAAATCACTATTACACAGTGCCCCCTTCTGGCAGAATTTTCCCAAATTCAGAAAGGACCTTCTTGCTATGGCAAAAAACATACACAAAAAATTTGTTTTAATTCTATGCATAACTTCATACACTTTTTGATGATACAATATTTAAAATCGTACAAAAATCACTATTACAGTGCCCCCTTCTGGCAGATTTTTTCAAAACTAAGGAGGGACCTGTTTTCCATAGCCAAAACTTCAAAAAAAAAAAATTGGTTCAATTCTATGCATATCGTCATACACTTTTTGATGGTACAATGGCGATGGACACACGGACAGACAGACATTTTCTATAAACATGTTTTTTAGGACCTAAAACGTGTAAATCCGTCGAAAACCGGAAGTAAAAAAAAAATCTCGATTACAGTACTTTCTTCTATTGAAGATAGAAGAAAGTAAAAATTGAAATTATGTGAAGTTTAGAAGTGATGTATTAGAGATAAAAGTAGAAACTGGTTTTTGGCAGAAGCCTGAAAGTGAGTTATTTCTGACAGAAAAATCCATATTGAAAGAAATAGGGTTTTGCTTCTAAAAAAGAAAATATTTACATTTTAACATATATGCTGTTGACCTTTTTTAAATTACTTTTGTTGACATATATAATATATATATACATATATACACATAAGAATATTGAAAGTATTTGTTTGCAACTACAAATTGTTTTTAAGTAACCAATCACCCAAAAGTAACCTAAATCATTTTTAAAAAATCAACGAAGATCATTGATGCTTGTGTTACTGTATAAAGTAATAAATAATCTTTTCCATTTTTCTATACCATTTACAGTTAAGTAATAAGCCAAAATTCTTGAGTTTATAATACTGAAAAATTAACTTATAGGATTTTTACTGAACAGTTTTACTTTCTTTTATAAAAATTATTTATTATTTTTTTAAATAATTTAATTCATAAACTTTAACTAATCGTTTAACATTATGTATTTTATTTTCTAAAGATTATACTTTAATGAAGATGATAAATTTTGTAAGTAAATGGAAAGCAATATCTTTTTAATTACAAGTTGTTGCATAAACTTCACCCTTGTTTAATAGAATCTGTAAGTACTTCTTCACTAATTGATGGAAGTGGTTTAGCACCAGATGAAAAAGAAATTGAAATGAAGAAAATTCATGAAGAGAATCTTGCAAAATTATCATCTATGTCTAAAGAAGAAATCCTTCATCATCAAGAGCAACTTAAAAATTACCTGAGTAAGTTTTAAAGTATCATCATATATTTAGACTAGAGAAAGCTAAATTAAGTTAGGATGTTATTGATAATTATGCAAATATTTAAATTATATTTACTGTTTTAAAAATTACACATTTTTATTTTACTTCTAAAGTAAAATTTATCTATGTAATATTTATTACAGATTAAATTTTTCCCTGATGCTTTGTAGTGTATTTGGACAGTAGATTTAATTATTTATATCATGTTGATATATTGTCTCTTATTCTTCCCAATTAAATGTCTCTAATTTAATTTCTTTAATCCTTAGTCTTATTTATTCAATCTTTAATTTTAATGTATCATAGTTAATCCATTTTAAGTTTTCCCCCTTTAAAAATTCATTATCTTATGTTTTGATCAATCAATCAACTTTTTACCACCTTTTATCGTTTTAATTTCTAAATTCAGTCATAACGCATCCTCCTTTTTATCAATAGTACCGTTTTGGCAAAATGCCAACTCTTTGCAAGCGTACGCTCTTCTTTCTGAATGAACAGGTTTCGCATTGTTCGCGCGCTGTTTCTCCTGTGGTCACTCCTTGGCGAAAGCAAGTTTGCCGTGAGATCCATTTTTGGCGCGGTATCGTTTTGCCTTTGTTTGGCATACGTTTTCCGCGGCGTTTTTGAAAACACTCGCACAGAGTAACAGGCAGTCCACGATTTTCCTTCATAAGAGATAGTTGCGCTTTTGCGCTGTTCACAATCTTAATATGTCGCACAGGCCTCGTGATCCCTGTGCTAGTGTTGGCTATGTGCTGAGAAAGGCACTCTTTTTCCACTTTACTTCAGTTATTATTTAATTAAATTTAAGATTAAATTCATCTTCTTTAGAAAACATTCTTTGTAATAAATATCGCGTTTATGAGTAATCTGAAGTTACATCATCGATCAAGCCATGCATCTCCCTTCCGAAAATCTGCACATCCTGAAATAAAAAGATGTTCCAGCTAAATTATTTGTATTCTCTGTCTCCAACATCCCCATATCAAATTTCTACAGGTAATAGTTTTGATTAATTCTTTAAATGATGGTGAATCACGAACCACCGCATGTACAATCACGTTGTCAGCTTAATGTGAACTCTTACTCCATATAAACATTTCCTCAACAGTATTTTTAATTATTACAAGCTTAAAATTCAGTAAAGTAATATTCAAGTTTAAAGAGTTCATAACATCTTAACAATTTATTTACATAAATTTTTTATTCAGATTTTAATTTGTTCATTTTAGCAAGTTCCATAGCTTTTATATACAGGTAAAAGAAAGTTTTTTTTTAAATAACTGATGGCCATTCAACAAAATTTGGGAAGAACTTGGTTTTGGCACTAGAAATGAAGATCTGATGAGTCCCCTAAAAGTAAAGTTGTTTTACCATGTTTTGAGGGGCAAAAGGGGGCATTCTGACCCAGAGAGGGTGAGGAAAAAAAAAAAAAAAATAAGTAGGTCAAGTAGGGTACCACATATTTTTTAATTCTGAATATCAAATGACATCCGCTGCTAGCCGATATAATATTTTTTTACAATTTTATGTCAGGTTTTATGAATACCAAATCAAAAATTATACTTTAGTGCAGGTAAAATAGGATTTTACAGAAACAATTGATGACCAGTCATGAATGTTCATAGGAAGACTTTGTTGGGGGGGGGGGGTGCATTTTAAAAGGCATTTTAACTTATGGAAGGCGAACTCAACTTTTTTTAAGTAGGTCAAGTGGGATATTGTTTATTATGCATTTTTTAATTCCTAGTTGAATGACACTTTTGAAAGTCGATACGATCATTTCTTGCAAAGTTACGGCAGGTTTTATGAATGCAAAGTCTGAAATTATTATTTTATGAAGAACACAATTTTATTATACCTAAACATAGTAAAACAACTTTATTTTTTGCGGACACATTGCTCATTGAATCTTCATTTCTAGTGCTAAATTGAAGTTCTTCCCAAATTTTTGTGAATTGCCCTCAGTTGTTGTTGTAAAAACCTATTTTACATGTACTACATGGGTGCAAGTTTTCCGTCCATAGACGGAATTCCGTCTTTTGAAAATTCCTGAGGACAAAAAAATCTCGGAGGACCCCCCCCCCCCCCCCCCAAAAAAAAAAAAAAAAAAATCCGTTTTTAGATTTACAGGATTTGCACAAAATGTTTAAGAATAGGACTTAAAATAACCCCACTTCCTTCAAAAAATTGTAATCTAAAAGTAGATATGAATGGTATATTTTTCAAATTCTGTTTTCGTTTTGTAATCAAAGATTTTAAAAGAAGAAAGATATTAGATGGACACTCTGCAGATATTTGAGGTAAAAAGTAAAAAAAAAATTGTCATTTATAGGAAGAAATTTTTAAAATTACAAAAACATTTTGTATAAAAATGTGCCCATGCATATTCTTGAGAGTTTCACAATTTTGTCATAGCATATCAACTTCATTGTTTTTAGCTGTAGCCTGTATGAATTAAACTTTTCAAATACTGTTTACATGAATATGAATGTTTTACATGCATGCCATATGCACTTTTTTTTAATTCGGTTTCAACATAATTGAATTTTACCGCATATAATATTTAGCACGGGTTTTGTCTAAGTGGTGCGTCGGCGCATGCATATCTGGCTCATTCAGTGAGGGAGGCTTTAAAATATTTTCAGCCTTGGGCAAATTTCAAACTTGCACCCATGATGTACTACTAAAGTATAATTTTTGACTTTGTATTCATAAAACCTGCTATAACTTTGTAATGAATGATAAACGATGCCCCTCTTGACTTATTATCAAAAAGTTTAGTTCACCTCCTGAGTTAAAAGGCCCCTTTTAAACCCCCCACCTCCCCCTCCAAAAAAATACCAAAACAACTTTATTTTTTAGGAACTCATCATCATATCTTCATTTCTAATGTCAAAATGGAGTTCTTCCCAAATTTTCCTGAATGTCCATCAGTTGTTTCTGAAACTTATTTTAACTGCATTAAAGTATAATTTTCGACATTGTAATCATAAAACCTGTTGTAACTTTGTAACAAGTGATTCTATCAACTTGCTGATAGTGCCATTCCATTCAGAATAAAAATATACATAATAAACGAAACCCCCACTTGACCTTCTTAAAATATTTTGATTTTCTCCCTCCACCATGGTTTAAAATGTCCCCCCACCACTTGCCCCTCAAATACATGGTGAAACAACTTTATTTTGGGGGGATTCATCAGATCTTCATTTCTAGTACTAAAACAAAGTTCTTCCCAAATTTTTGTGAATGGCCACTAGTTGTTGTATTTCACCCACTCTTTGGTCTATTTTACATGTACTATTATTATTATGCTTCAGTTGAAATTTATTAATCTTTAATTTACTTGACAATGTGACATCATTTATGTACAGTAATTGCTTAGTTATTTGCTATCCAAGTAGCTAAAAAGATAAACTAACCAGAAAATTTGGGAAAACCATTTATTTTCAACTTTCTCATAAAATTGCCCAAAAATGTTGGCAATTATTTTGGGAAGTTTACTACTTCTATTCTGTAGTTTATTACAGTGGCCAGTTCAACATAAAAAAGATTATTGCTGTGTATTCATGACATAAGCAATTTTCTGAACAAAAAATGTTTAAAATTTCACTCTAGTTCTGAATGGCTGAACTGACTATATAACCATGCATCACACAGCCAGTTGTGGATCTCAAAGTTTTCTGCCTGTGAACTGATATTATTTATTGCCTATACAGAATAGATGTGTGTAGCTGTGTATATATGTTTATGTAGTTTTAAGGAAAAATGGAATTAAATGAAGTCTACAGTCATCTTATTTTAATATATTTCAAAGAATTATAATATTGATGTTAAATAGACATATTAAGTTAAAATACATTGCTTTTATGTTGACCTTATTATATAGAATATAACTGAGGACTAAGAAAATTGCTGCTTTTCAAAATTTACAATCCTTGGCCGCTACTGTCATTAATGGTAAATTTACAATTGCACCCACTAAAATAAATTTCATTCCTCACTAGTAATGTACACATTCATCAACTGTACTTTTGAACTCAATTTCGTTTCACATATGGATCTATGATGTCTACTATAAATCCTTCTACATTTATCCATGTCTCTGAGTTTTGTGTCAACTTTACCTTTATAATAAAAATAAAATTTTTTGAGAATTAAAATGGTATAAAATAATGTTATACAAATAATGGAAAGCTGAAATCAATTTGGTCGATTTTTATCAGAGCACTGCTTCGATTCTCCTTTAAATTAAACATACTTTTATTAACATGATAAGTTCAAAAATATTACTCTTATTGAGACCAAAATGGGACTGGTAATCAATAGTGCCAAGATCTCGTCAGTGAAAATCAAAATCATTCATCAACCTAAGTGCCCTAAAATGTCGACTCAAAATTCCCATAAAACTTCATATATTATGAGCTGGAAAATCTGAAAGTATTGAATAATAACTCACATTATGTTTATCATCTGAATGAAATCTTCTATATGAAGTATCGACTAATATAATTTGATATTGTCTACAACCCAAGACACCGCTGTCCAGGCTTGACACAGGCTGTAATGGTTATATTTGATGATGTACTATTTATAACTGAAAGACTTTTCTGTCACTCTTGTTACTAATTGTCGGGGAGGGGAGATTGTGTCATGTTCTCAAAGTAGCCAAGTTTCAGGGTTTAACTTTGTCAAAAAGTGCTTGGGACATTGGTACAAGGAGTTGTCACTTGGAACAAATTTGTTCTCTTTTAATGAATTCATCATTTAGATGATGTTCTCATTGAAATGTCATTCACAAAAGATAGGTTTGACCAAATTAGAAGAATTGAAGCACCTACTAATATATTAGGTTATCTGAGATAACTTATGACTGAATAGACACTTGAGAATGAAGACATATTATAATATAACTAAGCCTGTTTTCTTCTATCTGTATGTTTATGGCATTTATTCAACTACAGATAATAATACTCCCATCAAGCAGCATCTGTTGTTCAGCTTAGCCTCCACAATGTTACCTTAATATCATTGTGAGATGTCTTATAAATTTTGGAACATAATAGAAGATTAAAAGATAAGATAATCTTAAGATTTATATTTAAAAAAAAATTCTTTATTTTTATTTTTGCAAAATCAAATTTATCAAATGTGTTTTCAATTTAATAAAGGCAAATATTATTTGGCCGAGTTTGATTAGAGAAAAACAAAGGGTATTTTTTTTGCTTCACTGTTTTCGACACGCCTCCTCCCATCCCTTTTGTAGCGTTTATCTATCCAGATTTTGAAGTATCTTGTAATCAGTGTTTTCAAAGCAAGTGGGTCTGTTAAGATTTTACTGAAGGTCAAATTTTGTTATATTTTTGAATATTTTCAGTTTTATCATTAGTTCAATTATTTTTCTATCTAATATTCATTTATCCATTTTTTCTTTATAGAACCTGAAATTATTGAATTTCTTAAAAAGAAAAGAAGTGTAAAGAAAGATGAAGTCCTAAAATGTTAGTATTTTATACTTATTTATAAATTTTGCTCAGTCCATTTTATCTTCTTCTGTTTTGTCCATACTTACGCTAATATATAAATGAATAAAAATTTTTTTTTGTAAAATGGGAAAAAAAGTTTTACATATGTGATACTTTGAAATCAGTTTTTAAAAAAATTCTTGCAATTTTAACCTAAAAAATTCAAGCATAATAAAAATTTCTGAAAGAACTTAAAAACATGTTACATTATTATATACAAACTACCAAACTCATTCACAGGTGTTGTGGAATTTGACTTTGCGTATTATCTAATTCTAAATGATATCTTTCTTTTCATTAATGTAACAAATTTATAAAGTGAGCTTAAAAGTAAATTATTTTGCAGTACTTTGTAAAATTTTGTGTAGTTTTTTTGTGTATGAATGTTTTATAAATGTGCTGAATGACGTTTTACAGAACATTTTTTATATAAAAAATTTTTTTAAATAAATATTTCATTGTTAAATTTGTTTGGAATCATCTAAAGCAGGGTACTCAAACTATGGTATTCATACCAGTGCTGGTACGTGAAGCTCTGTTTACTGGTACACGAAAGTCTGATATTGGTATGTGAAATGAAATAAAAATTACAGGATGTGAAATCAAAAAGCAGCTCAATCCCACCTCCCTCTCTCCTCTTTCTTGATGTGGCAGTTCACTAGCTCCATGGCATTTGCTCTCTGTTACTGCTTTGACAGCGTTTTGCATGTAATTTGGATTAGAATTTTTAGATAAATGGAAGTAATATTTAGTAGATGGTGAGTTAACCTTTCATACACTCCCCCAAAAAAAGTTTTCTTCTATTACTATGTTGTATGTATGTATATTACTTATTTCGATGAACTTCGACCTTGCATTAATAAGCAGTTTACTTTCAGAAGGTATGTAAATTTCTCATGTATGCACTTATTAAATTTTCTTATATGTATTTCACTACTGATATAAACTTAGTTTTCATATACAGAACCATTTATCCAGAATGCTTGGGGTCAGATGCATTCCGGATAACTGTTTTTTCCGGTTAACTGGTTGTGCATTAAAGCAGCATCCATTTGATAAGTTTTGTAGAATATGTGTGGTTGTGGCATTATTTCTGATTTTAAATTATTAGATTACTTGGATTAAAAATCAATGCAAGAAAGATCAAAAGTTAACCAGAATTTAAAAGAAGGTAATTTATGGGAATCCTTTAGGAACAAAAATTCTTCTGTTTCCTCTGCATAAAAATTAAGACATCTAACATGCAACTAAATTTGATGACAACAAGTACTAAATGTTGTCATCAAATTATACAATTGTTTCAAGCAAAGCCTATGTCAAACTGGCAGTGTATGACACCTTTTTCTGCAAAGATTCTGAAATCAGTCTATCAGAAATATCATTCCGGATAACTGGTTTCCAGATAAATGGTTCCATACTGTAATCAAAAATTGGCGATCATGCCGACTTCAGATGTGTATATTTCTCCATATATAACAAAGCTACGCAGTAGTTTTATATTTAAATACATCTTTATTTGTCACCCAAAAAGATACACTGTACAGTCATGGAAAAAAAAAAGTAAACACCCCCTACTAACTCCTCAACATATTATTATAGAAGAAAGTTACTGGTACCAAACGATTGGAGTAAAGTCTACTTTTAAATGATATAGATAAAATTTGCTTAGGGGGCCATCTACATATTAAAACGAACTGTAACTTTGTTTTTTTCAATAGCAGTACACAATTTTGACAGCATAAATGAACTCTACACCCTTCAATTAGCCTAAAAACAAATTTTTATGCAATTCGTACCATAACTTTCTGAGAAATTAATTATTTTAAAACGAGCGTATTTTAAGGGCTGTATCCAAATTGAAGTTCGGAACTCGGTTGTTAACCGAGAGAGCCCTCATCTTGATCAAGGCACCTTAAGAAGTCGATGAAGCCTGGTAGATTACACGACAGCAGAAGAAATTTCAAAATATCTAGTCACTCCTATTATAGACGGCCCCTTAAACCATCATTTTACCGTTTTTTAAGCATAATTTGAAAACTACTTGGAAGAAAAATGTGAAATTTAGGATTTCCATAAAGCAGGACTTAATAAATCTAATTCCATCAAAAAAATTGTAGGTTGCAATTCATAATTTTTTCAAGTATTAATTTCATAAATCATAATTCATATCATAAAGGTATAAAAATTGCAATTTCAGCGTATTTATGTTTGGGTATATCAGTATTATTGCTACACAAAAAATTAGAACTTTAGGATCATAATTTCAGAAGTTATAAATAAAAATATGAAAATGTAATTTAACATTAGAAGCACTCAATTTTGAATGTTTATAATTCAAAAACTTATCATTTAAATGACTTGAAATTCGGTGTCTAGGCATAGTTTGAACCGAAGATTTGAAATATCTCGTTAAAATTGGGTATTGTCATTGAAAAAAATGAAGTTTTGATTCGTTTTAATATGTAGATGGCCCCCTAAGCAAATTTTATATACATCATTTAAAAGTAGACTTTATTTCCAATCGTTCAGTCCCAGTAACTTTCTTCTACGATAATTTGTTGAGGAGTTAGTAGAGGGTGTTTACTTTTTTTTTCCCACGACTGTACATACGCTAAAAATTTTTAAAGTCTATATAAGTACCAATTTAAAATGTAATCATATAAATCAGTAAAATCTCCTCAGGCGGAAGCACAAAAGACTGGGAAAATATTTCATTTTAGACATATTCCGTTTACACAGGTTTTCCTGTATTAGCTTTGAGTTTGTCACCTGGTGGTACGTGGAAGTATGAACTTCTGTTTAGTGGTACTTCGGTCTAAAAGTTTGAGAACCCGTGATCTAAAGAAAGGACTATAATTTAAAAAAAATTTACCGTGATTTGCCACTTTTTAAAAAAAATCTTTCTAAAACTTTAGATGTAAAATATTTGAAATTTTTTTATTAATAGGTAGTGTCTTAATATATAAATAACAATCTAGATCATATTATCACTGCTAAAATGGCAAGAAAATAAAATTTCAGTTTTTCTCCCAGCTTTGACTGAAAATAAAAATCTACTCATGGGAGAAATTCCAAATTATTTTGATAAAAAAGTTACTTACACAGAGTTGCCAGGTTTCCCAGTTTAGGCAAGAAATTAATGATTTTCATTTGCTCTTCGTACATTGTTTTTTTCTGATTTTACATTTTATCACTAAATTTCTCCTGATATTTTATCATTGAAAATCTTTAATATGCCCAGGAACATTAGATGGTATGCTATAGTAGGCCAATAACTTCAATTTTAATTAGGATTTGTCTCAGTATTTTGCTTAATACAGGTTCTGAGTGTTTACCAGATCCGAAATTTTTCACACTCTTGCCAACTGCAGAAGAATATTCATGTTTTTTACAATTTTCATAGCTAATTTCTATGCATAAATGCCTCCTCCCCTTCTTCTTCTTTTTTTTTTTTTTTTCTTTGAGACACTTAATTCTATTGGATAACTTTAACTGTTGGCTATAGCTCTGGCTCAAAATTTCCATTATAGTAATTTTTTTTTAGTACAATCATGAAAAATTTCTCTCTTACTTCTTGGGTGACTTTTCAAAGTTTCTTCAATGTTTCTTGATGTTGTCTTCCTGACACTTGCTTCAATAAGCCAACTACTGAAAACTTCACAGGGAATGCATGCAGATATTTATTCAAATGTGACATAATTTATTCTCTTTTAGGATTATTTTTTCATTAAGTATGCAACAGTATTTCGAAGTGTAACTGTAGGCTTTATCCATGTGAAGCCAAATTTATCGATGTCTTTTATATATAAAACTAGAATTTTTTCTTTGAAAATCAGTTCTAAAATATTTTGCATTAATTTCAAAATAGAGTAAATTTAGCTTTATTTGATTTTTTTCATCTTTAATTTACTTTCACAATCGAATCCACCTGCAGTAACGAATCTCTTAAAAAACTTTTTTCTACATTCACAAGCCCATTTTATTGGGGTTTGTTCCATTGGTTACTCCATTTCTGTTGAAAGTCATGGAGGGTTGAAAGTAAAGGGAAAATAATCACGGAAGAATGAAAGATTATATTTCTGTACCTTTTTGTTGCCATTTTCTCATAAAAACTGAAAAAAAAAATTGAAATTAAAATACGTGCTATGTCAGCAATTTTTTAAATTTCTAAATATCACACATTTTCAATTTTTAAACCGTGAAATAGAGAAAAAAATCTACTCTCAAATGCAATTTGTTTGAAAATGGTATCTTAATTGACTGAGTTATTATGGTTTTTAAAATAACTAGCCGCCCGCGGCGACCAATTTGGTCTCCCTTAAATGTATGCTAGGCATTGTATCATGTTACTTTTATTCATAATTTAATTTACTTGCTCAATCCTTTGCCAAATTGGAAGATTCTGATAGAGAAATCGAGAACTCGCTACTTTTATGTTAGTCGGGCATAGGTGATAAATCGCCAAACATTGTACACGTCGTATTTTTTTTCCATACTTTGTTAATTCAGATTAAAATATAATCCTTTCTCATTTTATTTAGAATGGATTAATTTAAAAATGAAACCTTTAAAATTCATGACTTTTACTTAAAAAAAAAAAAAAAAAAAAAAAAAAATTAGAAAAAGAAAAAAGAATAAATTATACCATAGATCATTTAATTTCAACATCAAAGCATTATTTTAATTTACCCCTCGAAAAATAAAAAATGCTGCTGGCGAGTTAAAAAATGCTATTGGCGAGAATTGCGCCCAGCTAACATAAAAGTACGAGTTCTTTGTGATCATGATGGCAACTTTTATGTAGTTTTATTTGAAAAAAATATTTTGATTAAATTGGTTGCCAGAAAAAAAAAAAAAAAACTTTTCTCGCCATGGACCTTTTCTCTATTTCGCCAAGTACCTATACTGGAAAAGTGCCTTCATTTATTTATTTATTTACTGTATTTTAAATTAGATGAATTAAAGACGGCACAGGTGTCATATATGCACTACGTTGGCGCGTCTTTTTTCTGACGCCAATGTCATATACGCACAGGGGTACTTAAATAGTGCCAAAGTGTCGTTATTTTGCTTGATATGGTAAACCGGATGTTGTTTTTTATTTATTAATAAATTATTTATTTACTTTTATTTTATTTTTTTTAAATTATATAATTTTTTTTTGTTCTATAGTTGATAATTAAACTTTTTATTTATTTATTGTTATTCCCTTTTTAAAAAATATTACAAAATAACCAATGAAATGCGTTTCATTTGGGCTTTGCCATTAAACAATTAACAAATAATCATGGTTTCTATACCACGTACGATAGCGTAATACATATATAGATTTTCAATCATAATTTATTTTTAAATTTATCTCTATCACGTTTAGCTCGATTATGCAAGGTTAATCCGCTTGCCCTTAAAACAATGTAAAAAGTTCAGCATTTGTTTCCGTCGAATGTTCCATAACAAAATTGAAACTTCCTCTATAGAAAAAGAAATAAAATAATGTAAATAAGGAACAAATTTAACAGACATGTGATTGAACCACGCACTTAAAGCACCGAAATGATCGGAAAAACTGACGTAAGTCAAAAAATCTTGGTTTAATAACTCCTTGCATGCGGTGACATGTGAAAGTATCGCTTTTAATAAATTTCGAAACTTTATTTGATTGCATAATTGAAATTTTCATATATAAATTCTTTTTGATGTTAGTGAGCAATCTAAAATGTATATTACATGTAAAAAAATAATTAGAGGTAAAAAATAAAATAAAATGGTTTTCACCTATATTCTGTAACTCGAGGAGCTCAGGTTCGATCCCCTTGTACTGTTAAAATAGGAAAACTTTCAGGACAGTTTGCTTTTTAGCATTTGCAGGTTGCACAGTCTAAAAAATTTGAAGCAGATATGAACAGTCTTCTAAGATTTTTTTAAACCAAAAAAGCAAAATAGAATAATTACATCACTTAATTAATAATGTAATATGTCTTGTGAACTTTTATGTATTTACAAGGCTCCTACTCAATTCTATTTTCAAAATAAAATTTTTTAAAGGAAATTTTTTTTTAAGATTTTTCTTGCAATTTTTGTAGGAAGATTTCCAGAACATTATTTTTGTAGCAGATATTTAAAAACTTACCACAAAAACATTTTTTCAGTAATACTGGTATTAAAAAAATGTGTCAGTAGGAGCATTGCATATACAAGCTCACTAGACACATCTCCAAATCCATGGAAGTAATTATTTTCTTTTTCTTTTTTAATTAAGAAAACATTACAGAAGACTGCTAGTTCAGTCTCAAACTTTTCAGGTTCTGACACATTCAAACAATAAGAAGCAACATATCATGAAATTTTTACTATTTTAATGACATCATCCAGATTTGTAGGGTTATTTTATAATAAAAAGAAGGATTTTTTATTTTTTTCTCAGTAGGTAGTACATTGGCACAACAAGCCAAGCTAGCCAGATTCAAGTTCTGGTCTGGGCATTTTTTGCTCTGTTTCAATGAACCCCAACTATGCTAGTCCAACCATTATTATGATTTATCCAGCTGGAAAAAAAAAAATGAAATCCTTCTCTTTATTTTAATGCAATTACATGGTATGTAGGAACTTCTGTGTTATCATGCACTTTCCTCATGTAAATGCTGTCGTTATAGCTTGGCTGACTGAAGCTAGCCCTGTAGTTTGCAACCATATCAAAAAATAAGAGTGAATTATATCAGCTAGGTACCATCCAGATAGTTCAATAAGTAGAGCATTGGCACTGCAAGCCAAGGTGTCCAGGTTCGACTCCTGTGCTGGACATTTTTCGCTCTTGGAATAAACCTAAACTGTTCAACTCCAACCTTTTAATATGAGTTATCCAGTTGAAAAGAAAAAAAAAATCCTTCTCTTCATTATAACCCAATTACATTATATACAGGAGCTCCTGTGTTATCTCACATTTTCATTGTGTAAATGCTATAATTATAGCTCAGATCAATGAAACTAGCACTGTACTTGCACCAGTTCCCACAAATGAGTGTATGTCTGCATGGTACAATCCGGATAGTTATCCTGGTCTGGACATTTTTCATTCTGTTCGAATAAACATCAACTGCACTACTCCAACCTTCAATATGTAAGGTTAGGTAAAAATCAACCTAAAATATAACTCTTTGTTCTTTTAGGCTAATAATTTAACACACAAACATCATTAAATCTTATATGAGAATGTATATCATATACTTCTTGAATTATTGTACATTCATCACATAGCATGAGGGGAAAATTCCTTAAGTTTTGAAAAAATATTATTTTACCCATTTTATCTTATGGCAAACTGAGAAGATAATCCCAGTAGATGAACAGATTGAACCATTTACATCATTAGTTCAAATATGCATGCATTTCAGAAATTTCTTTTTGATTCAGAAATTCTGAATTTATAATGAAAATTCCGAAAGTAAAATACTTACTTCATGTAATCACAATATGTCTGTCTTTAAATAAAGCAAATACTGTCAGACCTCATTATGTGGTCACCCGTGTGGACCATTAAAAAGTGACCATATATGCGATAAAAGAAAATTGCCGACTATTTTTAATCTTAGACATGTTTGTAAGCATAAACAAAGCCATAAAGATGCAGTTTTTTAAAACAGAAGTGTACATAATGTTAATTAATTATTTTGATTTTATTTAAATATTAAATTCAATGAAACAATACATACTAGTATAATAGGAATTGATGCATTACTTACAGAAGAATTAGGAATGTATAGTTCAGTGTTTGAAATGTTTATGCAGGATTGTCTTTGCTTCAGTTTTGCTGTTATTAGCACTATCTTTTCAAAATTATTAACAGTTTTAAAATGTTCCTCTGAAGCTTCTGAATGTGCAAAGAAACACCTAACAATGTTCAGTGCCTTGAGAGCTTCTGCCTGAATTACAGGCTGAATTTCCAATTCATCACTTCTCTCTTCATTGTTGCTTCTGGCAGCATTTGAATTTGACTCCTTGGAGATGATTCCAGCTATGGACACTTCAGAAGATGTATCTAAATCATTGTCACCAGTTACGTATTCAATTTCATCAGGTATGGTGTATCCATAATTTTGAAGACACTGTGCAAGCTCAGATAAAGGCACATCCTCATCGTCATTGTCCGATAATTTATCACTTTCAGAGGGGCAAAAATGAGCATGTCTAAAACAATTTGAAATGGGTTTTTTTTATATACCTTATTCTAAGCTTTGTCTATATAAAACAGCACATCCAACACAGGCATCTGAAACTTCTCATTCTCATCAATTGCAGAAATCATGCCTTTAAGAAGTAACTTCTGGTAGTTTACCGTAAAATTTTGAATAATCCCCTGATTAACCCATAGATTTGAAATCTAAGTGAGGAATGTCGCAATGGGTAGGGGAGTTGTCAATAACAAAAACAACTCTTTTCTTTTTTTCTTTGAGAAATATCTATCCAAACGTCGGATTGTTTTCTTCCATATGCTTGTTGTCATCCACAATTTTTGGTTCACATCATAGAACACGGGCAAAGATTTTATGTTTTACATGCAACAGGGTCTCAGAAAATTTCCTATAATGAATGGAGTTAGTTTTTCTGAACTATCCATATTTGCTGCTAATAAAATAGTTAAGTCTATCTTTGCTTCTCTTGTTACCTATAGGTTTATTGCTCTTAAAAGAAAGAGTTTTATCTAGTAGAGCATGATAGAATAATCAACATTCTTTAGTATTTTAAATATCAGAAGGATTGTATCGCTTGAGGACACCACTTAAAACAGATTCTCTCCATTTGTCATTCTCCCACTGTCATTCATATCAGCAACTTCACCGCATACTTTCTTGAAAGCTAAATTGTGTTGGAACATAAATTTTTGAAGCCATCTGTTAGCATTGAAATCAGATTATCCTAATTCAGCTGCAATTTGTAAAGCCTTTTCTTTTAAGATGAAGAAAGATGTTGCATTATTTATCCAAATCACAATTGCTCAACCTTGTCAAACAGTGAAGCATATTGCCGTTTCCTCTTCCCATTTTTGAAATCTGCAGTACATGATTTTGATAAAATTTTGTTTACGGTTATTCTTAGAATTCCATGCATTTTTTCAAAAGCTGCTTTCGATTGATTTGATGTTTGAAAAGTTTCTATGAATTATTTTTTTTCTTTAAATGATAAATTCTTTCGTTTTGCAGTCATGTTTACTCTCAAGCATAAACAGTTGAAATTAAATTCTGAACAAAAAAAGTAGCGTCCAAAAACCCATAAAACAATTTTCGAATTTTACTGGCATGAGCATGACACTTGTTCTGCACGTGTTCTTTTCCCTCCGAATTAGTGAACAAGTTGGATGCAATCCCGTTTTCTAAGAAATGAAAAGGGATCGTGAAATTATTTTAGTAGCAAACTGAAGGTGTAGGGGGAAGGAAAGAAGAACCCTTTTGTAAGGGAGTCCCTGTCCTTTTTAGATGCCTTCCTCCTCAATAAATCATATTGACAGCATCTACTGAGCTATATTGAATTGGAAATGAAAGCGAACTTTTTCATTGATTGTAGGTATGGCTAATTGCTTCCTGAAGAAAGAAGTTTTCAAAAGTGAACTGACTGTATAAGCGGGTACGGATATTCTGAAGGGCATTCTCACAATCTTTTGACTTTTATATCCCTGAATAATAATTTTTATTTTAATACTTTTTTGTGTTTTTTTCATTTCATATACTGAGGAACACCCCATTGCATGATTGCATAACAATATTAATGAGATAAATAAGTTTTGGACGATGTTGGGGGTCCAAATACCAGGAAAACTCCTATACCGTCCCTGATGCTGATTTTTAAGTTTGGAGCTGTCTGTATAAAATTGTTTCAATAAAAGTAATTTGATGTAATGTTTTTCCGAAACTGGGACAATTGTTTTATATAAATATGTAGCAAAAAATTAACCTACACGCATTTTTACGGTTGATATTATTTTTTGAACTCTGTTCCCTGGGTTTCTCATCCTTACCGTCCCTCTTGTTAAACTTATACAGAAAATCACTTCAGATGCAGCCACAGAATTTTTTTCAAGTTTTTTCTCATGCAGAAGTATGCTAGAGAAAGAATGTCTAAAATTCTTTGACAGAAAATTTACTGCAGAATTTAAATCAGCATTTAAATATCAATTTCAAGATCGTGGCTTTAATGGTAGTCTTATCGTCCCCGAGGTTTATTCCTGCACTTTTCGAGGTAAATTAAAAATTTTTTTTAATTTAATCCAATGTTAACAACTGTTTCTAAAAATCAATGAACATTGTCGCTATTACTTAGTCTTAACATGATTTTCCTAAAAATAGGTGGTAATTTTCCTTACCGTTCCATCCTTCCCGTCCCTTTTTTTCCCATTTCGTCCTTTTTTCCCAATACCGTCCCTTTTTTTTTTTACCTTACCGTCCCTTCTTTAACACCCCTTTAAGACGATGTTATACAAAAATTCTGTATTAAAAGTACTATATTTTTATTATTTCTTATTTGAATGTCCTGTGGGTACTATGCAAATTCATTATAAGTAAAAATTTAGACGAAAATAGAAAGTTATAGTGGTAAAATGGTAAGAAAAATTAAATTCGCAAGATTAACTTAAACCTCAGATAAATAAAAAAAAAATTTCGCTGCTGACCATTTTTTCTTTATTTTGAACCATTAAGGCATTCATTCGTCTATCAGATTAAAATGTTATTTTAGCAAGTTTAATTTCACCAGATTTTTATTCCCGAAAGTCAAAAGATTATGAGAATGCCCCATATGCGGTAACAAAATACCAAAATTCCTATTAAGTCAGCTGGGACTTTACAAAAGTGACCATATAAGCAGATGATCATATAACAAGGTTTGACTGTTCAAAATTTCTAAACAAAAAAAGAAATTCCTGAATTGCATCCATATATGCATTAATGAAAGGTTAAAGTATAATAATAACAATGATGTATTTTTTCCTTTGTTAATAACTTTTTCCTTTGTTGTGCTAGTTAGTTCAAAACTAGGCTTTGACTCATTTTGAAATCCC
Source organism: Maratus speciosus (assembly GCA_963932465.1). NCBI lineage: Eukaryota > Metazoa > Arthropoda > Arachnida > Araneae > Salticidae > Maratus > Maratus speciosus. The sequence goes on along the minus strand of OZ010790.1, from coordinate 416,043,951 downwards.
ACATGCAATTTTCATGCATGGTTTTTCATTTTTGTTATTTAATGCTTAGTAGTGTTTATAAAATATCAATATGTGGGGCTGGTTGGTTGTGTATGGTTTAATGATGTAAAGTCCCTTTAGTGACATAATGCGGCAAACAGTATGTGGGGTATTATGAATTTTTATCTGAGGGGGGGGGGGGGGAATATTAGAAATTTTTACCTGAAAAAATTTTTTAATTCTCATAGTTTGCATTATATATGGTGATTTTGTACATTGGATTTAAAAATATTATTTTACTGTTTTAGGTACCAGTGAGTTTTCAAATGTTTCTAGTAAGAGTAAGAACAATAAACAGGATATTGATCTTCCTGGAGAAATTTTAAGAAAAGAAGGGAAAGAAGATTGTGATGCTATACTTCTTGAAAAAGCTTTAGAATCAGAACATGTCAGTTTAGCTTCTCAAAACCAAAACAGCGACTGCGAATCAAGCAAAGAAAAATCTGATAATGGTAAGCATGAATTTTTCTTCAATGCATGCATTGTGATGTTAAAGATTAAAGGAAATTTACCTTTTAAAAGAATTTTATCTTGTTTATAAATTATCACTTTGCAGCATATTGTACATTGTTGTTTTATAAAATTACACATATACACAAAAGTAAATATACACCCACTGAAATGTAGAATCATATTTTTGATTTCATTTCTCATCACAATGTGAAAGAAGATTAAAATGAGAGGAGATTATCTATACAGATAAGTTTATTATATCATGGCACAACACTAACATAAATATACACATTGGTAAAATTTAAACTATTCTACATCATGCAAAATCAAATGATGCAAAAAAAAAAAAACAGATTATAATGTAACTTATACTAATAAAAGAAAGATGTCTGTCTGCCTGCCTGTGTGTAATGGCTAGAAAATCTATTGCATGTAGAAGTCTGAAAATTAGGATGAAGATAGCCCAAAAAAGGTTCTAATAGATCTCAGACTCAAATTTTTCATTTTTTGATAATTAGCCCACATTTAACAGACAATTAAAAATGGTTTGTTCAGAAAAACATTACACAGTGCTTGCCAGAACCCCGTTCTAAAGCAGAGAAGATCCAAAAGTGCGAAAGTTTCTTTTTTTTTTTTTTGCCCCATATTCCTAAACACACATTGGCAAAATCGTTTGAAATATGGAAAAATAGCAGACACCAAACTGGGATTTTTGGGATTTTGTAGAGAGCAATCCCAATCCGTTTCAAAAAGTGCAAAAGTTAACCTTTTCAAAATATTTAATTGAGAAAAGTCGAATTCCTGTTTCCCCTCCCCCCGCCTCCTCCTATATTTTGAAGCCCACATCTGCTTATCTAACCAAAATATGGAAAAACCGATTACACCAAATTAAAGACCGTACTTTAAATATTAAAATGCTCCAATCTGTTGAATGATTTTGCATTACCGTAAAATCCCGATTGTAAGCCCCCCCTTTTTCAAAAGAAAAAGCAGTTAAATTTGGGAGGGGGCTTATAATCGAGATTTTTTAAAATAATTATTTTAAAACCAGTTTTTATCATTAACTTAGAAGTAAATACGGTAAATACAGAGCTGAGAATCTTTCATATTTTGACAGCTTGGCGATTTGTAAAAAAAAAAAAAAAAAAAAAAAAAAAATTCTAAATCCCCTCTTCTTTCCCCCCCCCCTCCAAATAAAAAAAATCTAAGCAAAAATTTTAAAAATGTACTTTTTTTTTTTAAATGCACTTCTTTATATGTTATTTTACTGCAACAATATTTAATCAATCATCTAAGCCCCCCCCCCCCTTCAAAAAATATTGCTTACCTCTTCCCCCCCTCTGGTACCAAATATGCATAATTTAACTTATAAAACTCTTTAAATTTCTTAATACACAATATGCTATACAAATACACTATAGTTACAATAAATAATCTAACAGATAAATTATTCTCTCCCTGTCTCTCCTGACTCTCATATCATGATCATCCTCCCCCCCACCCCCCCTCCCTGCATCTCATGCAGTTTAAAATCTGTATTTTTTTTTAAATTTCTGCTTGATTTGTGATTTTGTCATAAAATATTTAAATAACCACCTAAATTATTTCATACCCTCATCCCAAAAAATGTTTTCCTTTATCATTTTTTGCCTCCCCTCCCCCAAACATACTCAATATATTTAAAAACAAATTGTTTTTATTTTTTTGGCTCTATTTAATCATAAAATACACATGTAATTCAAGGGTTAGAACAGCCAAACTACAGAAAAATCTTTTGCTTTCCTTCTGCATACTTAGAAATCGCCCCCCCCCCCCCCCCACACACACACGCACTCACCACCACCAGCTGGAGAGAAAGGATGGAGAAAATTTTCAAAGAGGATGAAGATTTTAGATGAGTGAAACTTGTATGAGATTATGCAGAATGAGATTTTAGATTAGTCACCTTGCTACAAAATACAGTTGAACCTTGATAATCCGGACATCCAAATTCTGGAAATCTCTAAAATCCAGACATTTTTCTGATTTCCGTTTTATTAATTTTTAAAATAAGACTGCTGTATCTTTTGTATTTCTCATCAAATGCAGTTAAATTATTTCAACTATAAACACTAAATAAATAAATATAGATATATTCTGGTATATTTTTATAATGATTGGCCGTTAATTAAAGACTTTAATTATTATAAAAATGGGAAAGTTAAAAAACGGCAAAAAAAAAAAAGAAAGACTGGATTTAAAACATTGATGACTCGAAGCTTCATATATTTTAATTCTAATAAAATCACTAAAGTACATATTTATAACTAAAGGAACAAACATGCAATTTCATTTTCGTTTGATTGAACTGAAAGATAAGCACACTTGATTGTCATTCTATTCATTAACACCTGCTCCTTCTCCAACAGAATGATCAACCTAGTGACACATTGCCCTATGATCTTGACGCGCACATTTGCCGATCTCGATGTGTTATTTGTTTCAGTTTTGTTTCCTTGAAAAGAACATAGAATGCAGTAGAAAAATGAGAAAACAAGATGAATTTTTTTTTTTTTTTTTTTTTGCTATCTTTTGACAAAATTCTCGTTTTTTTCTCTCTTCCCGCAATCCTTTGTACAATTTGCTTTTTTTTTCAGTTCGCGATCGTTTGACAAAATTGGCAATTTTTTCTGCGATTGATTGATAAAATTGATTTTTTTTTGGATGATCATTTGTCGAAATTCGTATATTTTTCTGTGATAGACTGACAAAATACATTATTTTTTTCCCACTCTTGACGAAATTTGCAATATATATATTTTTTTTTATCGTTTATCGAAACTCTGATTTTTTTTTCTGCAACCTATGACAAAATTCGCGATTTTACTCAGCGAATGATAGGCAAATTTGATTTTTTTCTCCCTTTAATTGAATATTGAAATTAGTAACTCTTTACAGCGATCAGGTGAAAAAAAATCTCTTATTGTTTCTTAAATATGTGACGAAATTCATGATATTTTCCCATGATTGTTTGAAGAAATTCTCTAAAAATATTCTCGGAAGAATCGTGCAATTTTACATGTTATCTCAAAGAAACTCTAGAAATGGCACTAAACCTTCTCAGATAAAGAATTTGTGATGTAACTACACGATTTCACTCATATTTAACTTCATTAAGAGGATTTTATGTTAAGAAGTTTGTTTTCTTTTCCAGATTTTTTTTTTCTGAGAATTTTTTTGTCTGATTTTTTTGGACTGGTGGCCGATATTTCTTTAATTTTCGGAACCGAATGACTTAAATTTTCAGAAAATTTGGAATAAAATCACTTCTGTATTATTTATTGTGTACTATATTTTAATTTATTGTGTTTTAATATGTATATTTAATTTCAGCATAAGTGTTATGTTTTAGTGTATCATTCAAATTTTATAACTAATTCGGCAATTTAATCGTCGTTTATTTGCACTAGGTGGAAAAAATGCATTTTGTATGATATCATATTGCCATGAAAAATATTTTTTAACAGATCTCCAAAATCCAGAAAATTCGAAAATCCGGAATCGTCGCGATTTTTCCCACAAAAAAATTTTGTGAAAGGAGGGGGGGGGGGCTTATATTTGGGAGTGTAAAATAAAATAAAAAGTGCTTAAAAGTGGGAGGGGGCTTACTTTCGAGGGGGGCTTACAATCGGGATTTTACGGTATAGAAATTTTACTATTGAGAACTTTTAATCACTTTCTTTTATTATAAGATATCAGTTTTTAGTCATTATAATATTCTAGCCCATTTTCATTTTGTTATTTCAAATACTCTGAAAAATTTTCAGTCTTGGTTTATGCAGACTTTTTGCATCCATGTGCAAGAAACATTTGAGTGTCTTTTGCAACCTTTAAAAATTTGCATTACATACTTCTAATCTTGATATCCCCCCCCCCCCCCCCCCCAAAAAAAAAAAAAATATCTACATTCATTTTCCTTTTGAATGTCGCAATCTGTGTAAAAAAATATATTTACCCTTTTAAAAAAAAATTCGGATCAAAACTTTTACTCCACTATATATAAAATTTAAAACCCTTAAAACTTTATTTAGTAATAATAAATCTGGCATATTTAATAGCTTGCAGTAACAGTAAATAAATATTTAAACATCTAATCCCCTTCTTCAAAATTTTCATCATTTCCCTTTTGTTACTTTAACCAAAATAGGACAGTTTTAAATTATCAAGAAAAAAAAAGTTTTTTTTTTTTTCAGTTTTTTTCTATTTCCTTTCATATAACACTAGAATAAATTTTAAATGCGTCTGTTTTTAATTTCTGAAAATTACTTTTTTAAAACTTTGTTTCGTGCAATTTGTATAGCTTGTCTTGTTTGTTGTTTTTCTGTTTAGAAATTCCCGATGAAACTAAAGAACTAATTGAAGAAAGCAGCAAAGGATTATGGAGAAATATGAATAAAATAGAAAAAGAAAAACTAGGATGGATGACTAACTTGCCCCAACCTAAACCTGTTGATCTGAAGGTATACTTTTTTTTTGTAGGTATTTAACAATAGAGTAATGGACCGATATTAAATAATTATGTTGTATTATTACAATATGGGACCATACATACTTCTGGTATCCCTGAAATCTAAAAAACTCAGAAAGTGGCATGTAACAGAAAAAAAGAACCGAAAAAATTGAAAAGGGTAAATAGTTGTTCACTTCAATTGATAGATGGCACTACCAAATTGCAAGCATCTATTCTAAAATGGGATTGTCATGGTGAACATGTCATGATGAAATTTCATTGGAACAGATGTCATATATTCCCATGCCCGCCATCTTGGATTTTTTCTTGCCGTGAAAACCCATTTTCTGCCAAGTAGTAAATGTCTCCAAGCAGCGATTTATGCACATGTTTGGCTCAATGAAAATAAAATGTAAATAATAAAATATAAACCTGAAAAACACAGGAAACTCCTTAAAGCAGCAATTAGTAAATGTAAGTATGAACGCTATGTGTTCATAAACCAAAAAAGAAACGTAACTGGATTCAGCAAACTACTTCTGCAGAAATCTGAAAAATGCACGAAACTCGTTAAAGGGGCAGTTAGTAAATGCACATATATTGCTGTGCAGCAATTTCAAAAATGCACGAAATGCATGAGAAATATATAATAAACGGCTAATATAAAACATTACAACAAAATATGCATAAAATTATTAACATACCTTAACAGACATCTCCTTTCTTGAAACCCAACTCTAAAAAATGTTCATTTGTTATTAAAAAAAAAAGAACACTCACAATTTCAAGCTAAATCACACAAGAACTTTAACTTGCAATATTGAACATATGCTAGCAATATCAAACTTTGCATTGCCATAATTTTAATTTTACAATTAAAAACCAATACAAAACATCTCCCTTCTCCAAAACTTTTCTTACTACAAATTGCAAAACATGTAGAGTTCTGCTGTCAACAATCTTGCAAAAAAGGTTGTTGCCAGAACACGTCACTTGCCGTGGTTGCCATATCGATAAAGATCGCCAACATCACCTACAAAAATTCGTCAAGAAATCCAAGATAGCGGTCGCGTGAATATACAGCATATAAGCCATTTCATTTCGCATGAATCCATCACAAATTTGATTGGCCGCTGCTTCTTCTTTTTTTCTTAATACAATTTTAGTTACAACACCAATACCACATATAATAATTTTGTTGTAATTCCCTTGCACTGTTTTTTATTAGTGGTAAAAGATGATGAAATTATGCTGTAATCTATAGTTGATGCAATGGAAAAGTATCTTTCCTCTTTTTACTTTTATGGGGAAAAAAAAAAAGTATGTATTACCATATTCCCCCGCATTAGCCAACATGCCAGAAAAAATCGAGGTACACCAGCATGCCGGAAAAACTTGTATTTTCCCGTCATGCCGGAAAATATGAGATTTCGCTACTAGAGGACGGGCGGCTGATTTATTTTGGTTTTTCTAACAACATTTTTCCTTTTAAGGTAAAAAAATCAATACTTATTTTTCTCTTTGTTTCTCTCTCTCTATATGTATTCCTTTATATTTATGTGATTGTTAGATTCTATTTATCTTACTAGCTAAGCCGCTCGGCGTTGTCTGGGCCCGTAATAATATGCTAAAATGAACCTGAAATTTGTACTGCAAAATCTCATAAAAAGACCCAATCTCGAACCTAACGAACCTTGACATGGGTCCCCACTGCCTACAGTACCGTTTAGCAAGCGTGCTGTGCACGCACTGCAAAATCTTGCCAAAAAATAAATAAATAAAAAAAAATTATCGAATCTTTTAGTTCCACATTCCATGAATGAAACTCCATTAAACAACCTACCTGTAGATGTCAAGGGGGTGGCAGACTTCAGCAAGAATTCAAGATATTTTTTGTAATTACTATTCGAAAATAGTGATATGTACACTTTTGAAATTTTATATTAAATTTTAAATAAATAATATTTATTCCAGGACTCTGTCAAAAATCCGCATCTAAAACGGTAGAAAAAGGAAAGGATTTAAATATTTGATAAAGCCCCTTAAAAAATTTTTAATAGCAAAGATTTAATATATTTGTTGAAATTACTATCCTCACTTTTTTCTGGCATGCCAGGAAAGACCAGGAACTAATATTAAAAAATCTGGTCTCCCTCAAGTTTTGCGGCATGCCGGCTAATGCGGGGGAATACGGTAATTCTAAGTCAAGTGAATATTCAAATAAAGCTCAATATTGTTCTATTTTCTATTCTGTTCTGCATCATTCTTGTTCACAGGATGTCTCATGAATCAAAACATATTTTTACTGGTACAACTTAACAATTAATTTTCAGGCTTGAAAGAAAGAATTTAATGATATAATAACAAATTATGCAGCTATAATGTAAAATACTAGCTACCTGATTAATTATTTTCTGATCGACTTATTTTAGGAGCATGGTTTGTAGTAAAAAAATATTTTTTGGTAGCCGTTTAGTGATAACCACATTTAACAATATTTTTTTCAATATTGATCAAATGTGTGCCAACTCTTAATGCTCATTTTGATTCACCAACTTTGATCTCTCTCCGATTCAGAGGCGGCACCAGAACTTGCCCGACAGGGGGGCCAAATTTATAATGTATACAGTAGAGTGCCGATTATCCAGATGCCGATTAACCAGATTGTCCAATAAAGCGGAACGGTCAAGGGTCATACGATTTTACCAACCTTCTCCAAAAATCTTTAAGCGAAACTTCTTTGGTCGAGGCATGGTGAATTTGGCTGGATGCCACGAAAGTTAACCATTAAATAACGATTTCCTAATCAGGAAATAATAAAATTGCCAACAAATGCAAAGACAGCAATGCATGAGATCAACTGTTTCTAGAACCTAAGAAGTTTCACTTCTAACGCGCAAGAGTCCCACGCAGAAAAAAGAAAATGCCCTCTAGGAAGCAGAAGTCTATCAAGAATTTCTTTTTCCTATCACAATGAATTTTTTTTAATGTACGTACTGTAAAGTGTATGTATATATACATGTAATAATTTCTATGTGTACATCTAAGTTTGGACCAATTTTGTAGAAAATAAAATTTTTAAAAAGTAAAAAAAAACAACAACTTCTAAATACGCCTTAATACGCTAAAATGTGCACTACCACAATTGCCAGTCCTAAGCCTGGAAAAAGTGTGAAGGGAAGTGACCTAAAAAACATTGTCATTAGGTGTTTTTAAAAGTTGTCCAAATATCTGGATTTTTCATTATCTGGATCGGCCTCGGTCCCGACCGGTCCGGATAACCGGCGCTCTACTGTATAAGAGATCTCCACGATCCCAGGCTTGTCCTGAAGCCCGAGCTCGGTAAAAGTTTCTTTCATTAAACTCGGTACGGGCTCGAGCTAAATTTTAGCTTTAAAAAAGTTGGTCTGCGCTCGAACTTCATTCTTCTCGGGGCACGTCCGGGTCTTATATTTTTTTCTGTTGATTCGGGCCGGACTGGGACTGTATTTAAATTTTTTTCCCATGTTTAATTTTTCCCCCTTTTTTTTCATGTTTTTCAGGAGTTTCAATAGCATCTGTAGCTTTTTTTCCAGTATTTCTAAAAATATTATCATGATCCATTTTGAAATTTAATTACGAACCAATCAAAACCAACATAATAGCAGTCTTGTTTGTAGATAAACACAGTACCGTTGCCATTCGCTGATGCACAAAAGTGGTTGATGGGTTTAATTCTAATTTTGCAGGAGGTACCTATGAAGGTGTCAGCAAGAACCTCCTATTACCAAGAATAAATTTTGAGCTATTATGAAAGTTGATCTAAAATGATATGCATAAAAAAGCTCAATTAAGTATTTGATTTAACTGCCTTTTTGACATTTTGCAAATCTCTGTAACATACATTGTTGTAATATGTATATAAACAAGAAGTATTTTTAAAAGCAAACCCCAAAACCATTAAAACACCAGAATTATGCACATATGTACACCAGCACTGCAAAAATCCCCTCCTGTAGAAAACTGTCAGAATTCAATACTGTTCTAATGCAGCCACTGTTTTTATATGCTTTCACAAAGTTGCTATTCACTCTCTATCTCACTTATGATTCTTCATTGTTGCTGAAACACCAGTTGAGGCTCACTGTGGAGACCTGAAAGTTTTTGTTTTTCTATTTGTCTGTCTTTTTTGCAGTAACTGCAGCAAAAACATTCAATTAACTTGATATTTGGTAGGTGTGTTGGTAAGGTACTCAGATTTAACTATAGTTTTTGGTTAAATTTGGTTAGTTTGATCAAAAAATATAGAACATTTTTTATATCATAATGCTTTTCTATGGGAGTTCAGGCAATTTTCAAATTTTAAGATTAATTGAAAATAAATGGTTCATTTGATTTAAATGTTAAATTATTGATTCTAAAATTTCCCTATAGAGGTCTTAGCCACTTCAGTCTTGAAACCAAAGTAACCTACAACCACAAAAGTTATTTTAAAATGACTGCAAAACAGCTCTAAACATGTTTTTCAGCAGATAAATGAATCGAATGCTAATGCTTCCATTTATTGAAAAGGTAAAGAAACATTTTCATCAAACCAAGAGGGTTTTAAAATAATTTAAAGAGAATGATTTAGTGCCTTCAACAGGCGACTGTTACATTTTCAATATTTCAGATTATTAATTTATCGTCTGCATTATTTCTCTATTTAAATTTAAATATTTAAGTTCAAAAACAACTTTAAAAACGTATTAAGTAAATAAATAAAAAGCATTCTAAATAATTTATATTCTGTTAATAATCCTATAATTAATAATTATTCAAAGTAATAAATATTATAATATGCAATTAAATATAATTCTAATAATGTACGGATCTTTTAAAATATAAACATTACAGAATATCGTTCGTTAAAGTAACTTACAATGCTTTTCTTATAATCGCTAACTTCCGAAAATATAAATTTAAAAAGTTATTTAATATTAATTATTTTATTCCAAAACTATTTTTATTGGATGCTACTATTTATTTCTAAGCGATTGCCAAAATTTCATTAATTTTAAACCGTAATTTAGCGAGATATCCGCATTACAAAATTTAATCATTTCTGTCAGTTTTAAAAGACGCGCAATCCATTTTTTTTCCCCGACGCAGTTAGACATTTTTTATCTTTCTTCCTCACAGAAAAGGACGTTGTGACGTCACTCTATCCTCCATCTTGTTTTGGTATCACGGCGTGACATCGCTGGTACTCAGGAATGCAGGGGGAATGCAACTTCGATTACGATACAAATCGTTATCGATATTTCGATTGCGATTAAAATCGCTATCGTGATGACTCAGATGTGCACGTGCCGGTCGCATAATATAGCATTAAATATAGCATTTAAAATGCTATATTTATTGTGTGGCCGTGGATCGCCGTAGTGGTTGTCTGAAAATTAAAATGGATTGGCAACCAATGAAAATATTAAGAATTAAAGTTAAGCATTAAAAATAATTTAGAAAATGTTGCCATAAAATATTCAATAACGGAGGCTGAAAAGTAAGAAAGTGTAAAATAACTCACCCGGAGATTGAAGATACAGTTGACACATATTTTATTGAGATCTTATTTTATATGTACTGAATAAATATATAAAATTAATAATGACGTGGTAAAATATTTTCCTGGCCAGGAAATAACAGAGTGATGAGGATATATTTTTAGATTATATTAAAAACAGGTGTTTATTTCCATTGACTAGCTGGCGGTAATGTGGAAGGATGTTTGGATTGTTCATTTAAAACAGACTTGAGATATAGTGTCCGAATTTTAATTAATGTCCACAGTTCTTTCTATTTAAAAGTTCAGTATTCCGAAAAGTTTTTGGTTGAGAAGGATTCTGGATAAGTTGTAGCACTCAGATGCTTTGAGAATTCATACAGAGAAGAAAAGAATTTTATAAAGGGATGGTTTCCTTCCTGCAGTTGAGGCTGTAGATGATTTATGAGGTTGAGAAGAAGTACTTAAGAAATTATGAAGATGTCACAGGGGACAGTAGTCATCATTCTGCCGCATCATGGGAAGTGAAAGCATTGTGAATAATAAAGAGAGCAGCAGATAGCTCCTCAAGCAGGCTTAAATAAGAAAACAGCAGACAGGTCCTCACATCCTTAACTCAACATAACACGCCACTCATGTTGCTGGAATTCTCTTGTAGAAATATTGAAAGAAAATAAATCAATGGATCGATGTTCTTAGATGTGAAACTGACGAAAGTTTTTACCTAAAAATTTTGCTCGTTACGCACGGAACTCTGACAGAGCGACTGAGGCCAGAAAACCCCAGCCGCCCGACAACAACCTCCTGCTACATCGTCCCGAGAGAGAGTGAGTAAAAACAGATGGCCCGAAAAGAACGTTAAAACCGACGCTCAACTTAAATTCGCCAATCAGCGACCGGCACGTGCACATCTGAGTCATCACGATAGCGATTTTCATCGCAATCGAAATATCGATAACGATTCGTATCGTAATCGAAGTTGCATTCCCCCTGTATTCCTGAGTACCAGCGATGTCACGCCGTGATACCAAAACAAGATGGAGGATAGAGTGACGTCACGACGTCCTTTTCTGCGAGGAAGAAAGATAAAAAATGTCTAACTGCGTCGGGGAAAAAAAATGGATCGCGCGTCTTTTAAAACTGACAGAAATGATTAAATTTTGTAATGCGGATATCTCGCTAAATTACGGTTTAACATTAATGAAATTTTGGCAATCGCTTAGAAATAAATAGTAGCATCCAATAAAAATAGTTTTGGAATAAAATAATTAATATTAAATAACTTTTTAAATTTATATTTTCGGAAGTTAGCGATTATAAGAAAAGCATTGTAAGTTACTTTAACAAACGATATTCTGTAATGTTTATATTTTAAAAGATCCGTACATTATTAGAATTATATTTAATTGCATATTATAATATTTATTACTTTGAATAATTATTAATTATAGGATTATTAACGGAATACAGTACAGGACCCATTATCCGGAATTCCAAAATCCGGAAGGACCCGAAATCCAGAAAATGTTTTTTGGAAAATTTCCTAAATTTGTAAATTTTTACTAAAATTTTGCAATTTTTCGAAAATTTTACAGATTTGCAATTTTTTTTTTTTGGTTTAATGTGTTGCAATGTGTAATCACTAAAATATGCTACATCAGTGATGGGGGAACACGGTTGCCCCCCCCCCCCCCCGAAATTAGAAAAAAATCATTTTTTTTGTCAAATTTTAGTTTAAAATTTATATTACAATTCGTTTTTTAAAAAATCATCAGATATTTCACATCCTCTCTCTCTCACTTTGACAAAATATTATGCCTACACAATTGTGTTACTTGAATCAGGGGTCATTCTAAGTAAAAAAAAAAAAAAAAATTCTGAAATTCACAACAAATTTTTTTTTTAAGTTTACAGAAGAGGTGGGGAGGGCTCCTCTGCACTAATTATGAGTTTTTTCCTGGATCTTTTAATGAAATTCTCATTTGTACACGATCTGTTGGCGAAATTAAGGGGTTTTTTGTGATCCTTTGAACAAATATTTTTTGCTATCTTTTGACGAAATTTGCGGGGTTTTTTACCGAGATTTTGACAAAATTTGCGTTTTTTTCCCGTGACCCATTGACTAAATTTGCGTATTTTTCGCAATTTTTGGAAGAAATTTTTTTTCGCTAACTTTTGACGAAATTTTCGGTTTTATTCGCGATCTTTTGACAAGTTTGCAGTTTTTTTCGCGATCTTATGACGAAATTTGCGGATTTTTTAGCGATCTTTTGACGAAATTGCGTGGGGCTTTTTCGATCCTTTGAAGAAATTTATGTTTTTTTGTGATTCTTTGACGAAATTTGCGTTTTTCCCGCGATTTTTTTGACGGAATTCGGGAGGACCCGAAATCCGGAAAATTCCAAAATCCGGAAAGCCTTCGGTCCCGAGGATTCCGGATAATAGGTCCTGTACTGTATAAATTATTTAGAATGCTTTTTATTTATTTACTTAATACATTTTTAAAGTTGTTTTTGAACTTAAATATTTAAATTTAAATAGAGAAATAATGCAGACGATAAATTAATAATCTGAAATATTGAAAATGTAACAGCGACAATAGGACTGAGGAGGTTAAATTATTAAATACATAACATTTTTAAAATGGTAAATAATCTAGAAGCAAATTAAAATAATACAAAACATTAATTTACTATACATTAAAGACATAACAAAAATGAATGATTCTGACCTCACATTTACTTGACGTCAGGTTCGTTACACAAGTTTTTGTGCCATGAAGTGATTTTTAATTTGACGTTTATCTGTATTTTTAATGATGTTTTACTGTTTTATTAGTTTTTTATTAATTGAAATAACAATTACTTCATTAAATGGTAACGTTGAGATATTAAAAGAGAACAAACATTATAAAAAATGTGGTCATGTATTCGTACAATAGATGAGTTTCAACTGACGTCCATTTTTTCATTGGGTGTTTAAGTTTGGCAATAGTTTTTTTCATGGAAAGTGGGCGACAGGATAATGGAGAAGCACCCCAAAAAGATATTAGCAACAATATGGTTTAATGTATGTATGGATATCATTAAAGGCTTTTCCCACAAGAAAAGTCATTCACCAAATCCTATTAGCTAAAATAGGCCAATTGTCAGTGGACCTAATTACAGAAAATTACTTAATAAGTTTTAAAATTTCTTCATTAATGTATATATTGAAACTGATAAGAAAACAGACTTGAAGCATAAGTGGCTAAGTGATCTAAGCTGTTTTTGTCAAGAAAGATGAAATACTACATACAGCAAAAAATATTGAAATGCTGCCATGATCACAAAGAGTTTTTGATTTTTCTATCAGAATCTTCTGATTTGGCGAAGGAAGTTATTTAAATTACGAATAAAAGTAAAATATTGCAAAACTTAGCATACATTTAAGAGAGACCAAACTAGTCGCACGAGGCAGCTAATAAATAAATAATCAGTCTTCTAAATTTCTATTCCCACATCCTTGAAATTTTCCTTACCCTTCTTTTTTAATGTTAAAATATTATATTTACAAAATTGAAACCCTGTATTAAAAAATCTTTATTATAATTCAATAGTTTATTCAATTTGTAGATGCTTATTGTTCAATTTCAGTTCTTGAAAATCCTTAAAAGTCCTTGATTTTTGTTTAGAAAAATGTATATGAACCCCATCTTATCCCACTTCTTACTTATTTTACATTAAAATCTGTTTTAATGTATGAAAGGTTCTTTTTTGCGTATATGTTGACAATCTTTTCTTATCGCTTTATAAAAATTTTATTATTTAACATTCTAATATTTTATTAATCTAAAATTTTATTATTTATTCAACATCTTATCTGTTTTTGTAATGTAGACAGGATATACTGCTAGATTTGACTTTGAAGGAAAATTGTTGTCTCGAGATGAAGATATTCCTACATATAAAGGTTTACATCACCATGGTGCAGAACCTGAAGTAAGTATAATGGCTGATAGTTAAAACTATATCATTGTCTTGTAATGATAAAATCGTTTCTCACTGAAGAAATTGGTTTAAATGAAATGACATGATTTACTGTGCATTCTTAGTTTTATTTACAATTTGAGCTGACAAACAACATGTTCCAGCAAGTATTTCAAGAGTTAGCAAAATTTTTCAAAGTTCTAACTGCAGTATTGCATATAGAAAAATTAAACTTTCAGCTTATATTTTTCAAAAGAGTGGTCTTAGAGCCTTGTCATGCCAATATAATGATATAGAAACAAAAGATATTTTGTCATTAAAAAATATGTATCCAGATAGTAACTATTTATCTGCGTGGTGTATATATACTCATCTATAAATATTTTTATGCATTTGCTTAGATCCGTATATGATTATTCATTTTCACATTTACATTTTTTTAGGCTATTAAAGTAAAGCATTTATTTTTGGAAGCCGTTTAAATCTTTGTCTTTTGAGGAGTTAAGATAATTTGGGAAAGTAGAATTTGTTTTTAATCTTTCAGAAAGTACCTGAAAATGGGGCATTTTATTATAGTATTCCCCCCCCCCCTTGTTTGTAGTATTGATATTATATGTTAATAAAGTAATATGAATAATCTTATTGTGTCCTGATGAAAATAGAGATTTTGATTGGACAATTTAATTATAAGGGATTACTGCCAATTGTGAAATGTTATGCTAATGCATAGGGTTTTGTTAGGTAACAGAAATCTTAAAATAATAAATTAGAAACTTTAAAATATTTAATTAATTACTTTAAAATATTTAATTAGTTATTCATTATTAATTATTCCAAATTCAGTTTCAGTCAAATTTCACTTTAAAACAATTTTATTTTTCTACAAAAAGATTGTTAATTAATATCAATAATAAAATAATAAATCTTAATTTTAATAATGTCAGCCAAAATAAATATTTCTTTTATAATTTTCAAATATTAAATTCAAAATTTAAACATAACGATCTTTTCATTCAAAATCTTTAACCTAACGTTCTTTCATTTTAAATCTTTTCTCTCCTCTGTGTGGCAACACCGTCACTCGCGTGCAACGGTTTTTGGATTTGAGATAGCGTCCTTCCGGAGCGTGGCTTGGCCTCTTCCCGTAAAAACTTCGTATCGAGAGGACGTATAGCTCCCGCCGGTGTACTGTATTTTTGAAATCAGTACACCGGGGGGAGGCTTATCCTGTTTAAATAATTTAATCTTTATACTTTTAAACTCCTTTTATACCATAGAAAATTTAGTATTATAATAAGTAATTTATTCAACAAGTATTTATCAAGTAATGAACCATGGAGCAGTGCCAACAGTTGAAGTCCGATGAAATGAAAGGGAGCATTAATCATCAGATCGATGTAAAGGTGGTACTCATCTCAGAAGATACTACAGAAGAGTGACACATCACTCAATCACGAATTAGGAATATTCATCTATATTCCAATCAAGAATTTGCATCTCTTCCACTTGTTGTTAGCTTCAAAAATTATCCTAGAACGTTAAGTGGTAAGATCAACAAGTTATTTTAAGATCTCTCGCACAAGCGATTAATGATGTCCCACCTTATTCCCGTACGAAAAGAGAGAGTGAGGTATGCTGACTCTATTGAATTTCTCTTTTTGTGTTGATCATTTCTAAATAATACAATAACTGCTGAACATTCTGACGGTTATAGACTGGTTGAGATGAACTATTCAATCTTCAGGAACGATTCTTTAAATGCATACTTCTTGGACTCCCTAGTGTTCTTTTCCTATTAAAAGCAGATTATGATAATCATCCTTCTAATCAAATCCAATTCAGGTTATGTTCATTTTTAAACATATACTCTTCGTTAGAGTTCTTGAAATTTAATATGTCATTAAAGTGTTGGTTATTTGTCTTCGTTCAGGGATATATTGAATCAGAAATGATATTCTGTCATATGTATCTTTAAGTGCACTTAATTTCCCCCTCCCAACCCCCTTTTCTTAAATTCTTAATTTGAATAAAATATTGGTTTAAATTTAATATGTGTATTCATTGAGTATGATATTTTTATATAATATATAGTTTAATGTGCCAAAGGATCAAGTAAATAAATATTATAAATAGAATACTTGATAAATTAATTTTCAAAATATAATATTGGCACTTTTCCATTTTACTACAAAGCATTTCAGATGAATGTTACATTTCTTTAGTTCAGGTGAGTACTGCTTTAAAATTATTTATTATCCATCATATATTTACCTTTTCTTTTTCATGATGCAATGTACTTCTTTATTATTCTACCACTATAATCACGTGCCTCCTGTTCTTTCTATTAAAATCAATTTAAATTAAGTAATTCTAACTTTAAATCCATGTATAATCTATTTCTTTTTCTTTTATTTTTTTTTTAATATTACAGGTTTAAATTTGCAAAACTCTGAAACAATATATTGTGAATACTGACAATGCAATTATGATAATAACTGTTATATTTTAATAAGTATAAAATCCGTTTTAAATGTTTTTCTTCTATTTTTTATCCAAACTCTGTTTTAAAAATGAGAAATTAAATATCAGGCCCTGCATATTATAAGAGGGCATGCATGGCAAACACAAGAAAATATGGCACTTCAAATTTAAAGAAATTTTTTTTGAAAATGTAATCAGATATCTATTTTCTGATAGAGAAAACAAAGTTTTAAAAAAATACATTAGATAATGAGTAATCCTCTTTTTAAGTTTCACTGTAACGTCACCACTAGTTAAGACTTAAGTCATCTGTGAAGTGAAAACCTCTTTTGCTAGAGAGGTCTCTTAAAAAATTATTCTCTTTCATACTTATGTAATTAAGTTCTTCTAGTTAATGGTAAATTTTTTACTATTGAAGAGTTGAATAAAGACAAAATTCATTATCTTCAAATCAAGTGGATTATTCATAAGATATTACCTTTTTTATAGAGCTTTAAATTTATGATTTTTTTAACTGTTTTTTTTCTTTTATTTTAAACTATATTGATTTTCTTACTGAATCTTTATTTAAATGTAATTGCCTAAGTCAATTTTTTAAATGAATTTTTATGTACATAACTCAAGGGCTTGAGTGTAAAATAGGGATGCACCGAATATTCGGTATTCGGCATTGCTACTGAATATTCGGTTTGACTGAATATCAAACTATTCGGTATGCCGAATATTGGTCGAATATCGAAATATTCAGCTGAACCGAATACTTAAAAAAAACTTTTAAAACATGTTTTTCAAAACCTTATACAATTTCTATGTTTAACAGTCAACTTTTAAAGATATTCAGTATAATTAGAAACAGAATCATATTTAAATAAAAGAGAATGTTTTTACGTTATTTATTTGCTGTTTGTTAAGTAGTATTTAAGAAAATTAACCAATCACGGCACAAGGATTTTCATAGGAATTATGTACAAATGTAAGTTCCTGAACATTGTCCAGTAAATAATCTGTATTGTGCTAAGATTTTAAGTACAATGTTTACAATCTCTGAAATGATCGCTCACTCCAGACACCGATCTAGGATGCATTTAAAAACTTCCTTACTTTATCAAAGGGAGTAGAACAGTTATTCTTGCTGAGTTGCCACCATGTAAAATTTGAATAGATTGTATTATTTATTTACTTCTGTCTCTTCCCGACAAACAAATAATATATTATCCTGTACAATTTTTCTTCCAATTTTTTCACAATTTCTGTTTGATTTTAAAATGTTTGTTTTAGAATTTAAGAAAATTCTATTCATTTGTTTTAATTCACAGAAGAAGCCATGAAATTTAAAATTTTATTAATTAAAAAAGTTTTATAACTATCCTCTTCTTAAATAACTCAAAGCAGATTTTTTTCAGCATGAAGTTTACTTGAAAAAAGCTCTTGTTTATTAAAATGAAAGTTTCTGTTTTAAATACTATGTAAAATTGTTTTAAAATTTAACATTTTTATGCCTTTAAACTTTGAAATATAAAAGTATTCAACAAACCGAATATTCGGTATTTGACTGTTTAGTTATTATTCGGCTGGCCGAATATTCGTTATTCAGCCTAACAGTTTTTGGCTAAAATCACTATTCGGTGCATCCCTAGTGTAAAACAAGATAACTAACAAAATGCTAGTTCAAGATATTCTTAAATCGTGTACTTTTAAAAAGTTGTCAGAATATAATTAAACAATTTTACTTGAAAGACTGAAAATGATATAAAATGTCAGTTATCCCCATCCTTTCAGATATCTAAGTAGTCATTAATATTACTGTTATTTCATATTCTATGAATTGTGGGCATAAAATCTATGCATGTGTGCTTTTTGATGAAATTTAACTCTAGGATTTTGTTTCTAGAATAGAAATATCAGCATGTTTTCTAGAAATTGAGTCAGATTGGAACAGGCATGGGCCAAATTTGTACATTTCATAATAATCCAAGCCAGGCTCTAGTGAAATTTTAGCTTTTACACTGGGCTGGGATGGGTCTGAAAATTTTGGCCTGTGCAGACTCGTGCAACTTTTGAACAAGTACTATAGTTTTTATAATTCCTTTTTTTGAAAAAAAGGCACATTTTGATGATTGTTTCATTATAGATTTCATCAGGATCAAAAAATTGGATGTTTGATTGCTTGTTTATTCTCTTGTTTTTTAACAGAGTTGTAATGACTATAATTTTTAGACAGGGTTTTTATAGAATTTTCCACTTATTTGAATTTGAAAAATCCTGCAATAGATAAGGCAAATTTCTGTTCAAATTCAAGGATTTTGTGTATCTTGTACAAGCTGCTTGTCACAAAAGGGTTACCATTAAGTTTATGCTTTTATAATTATTTCTCAAGGTCACAATTTTTGTCAGATTCTATTCTGAAATTAGATGATCGATCATGGGCTGAACAGTTTAGGAAAATAAAGTTAAAAGTACCATTGGGGTAGGACACATAAGGGGTTTGCTCGCTCATCTCAACATTATAAGTTGAAGAAATACTAACTTGTTAAAAACTGTGCACATATATACATTTTTCATTGCTAATGAAAAATTTTCAATTATCAGAAATAAATAAAACACTGTTCAGTTAGCTTTAATCCTAGATAGGTGTTTTTTTTTTTTTTTTTTTTTTTTTTTTTTTTTGGCTGCTTCCAGCTAATAAAACCTGCATCAAAACTGCAATCTCACATATTTTTACTTTCATTATAGATAAGATGAATCAAATACCTTTTTTACTGTCATGTTTCTAATTTGGAATCATACATTTCCATGTATGTTGTGGCTTTAAAAAATCATATATTAACTGTTTTTTAATTAGGTTGCTTAACAATATGAAAATCTGAAAATATCTTGGTTATGAAAGATATGCTTCTCATGTACTTAAAGTATATTTTGTCAAATATTTTGCTAAAATGAATATTCTTTTGCAAAATTTATAACTTTTTTGTATTTGTTGTGCTGACTATTGGCTAGTGATTGGCTATGTTGAGTGTGTTGAACTACAAAAACCATCCTTAATAATTAACCCTTTCATGCGGGGCACCCCAATAACGTGCCCACAAGTAAACTTTCTAATGTTCCCTGTTATTAGCTTTTCTTAAAAACAAAAATCCATTTTAAAGTTATTTTCTGTTACATTTGCATGCTGTTTTTATTGCAAGCACAATTAAGGTTTCTGTCTCCTTCCACTATAACTTTTTCAGATAGGACTCTTTTTAGAAAAATGTACTTCTAATTTTACCAAGGTTTGTATTTTTTTTTTCTGCAAAATATTTTTACACGGAGTTTCTGAATTGTAGAGACCTCATTGTTACCATTGTAAGTTGTTTCTACATTGCATGGTAGATGATAGTGTGTTTCCAATTTATCACGTTTTTTATTCAAAATGTCTATCATTATTTCAGTATATTAATCTTAGCTTTGCTTAATTTCAAGCAATTAAATAAAGAGAAGATTACTATTAAAAAGTAGGGTTTGGTATTTAGAATATTAGAACAAGTGGGTAAGTGTGATCACAGATCGCACAGAGGGTTTCGTTTAATATTCCTTTAAAACACTTTATCCTTTTGCGAAATCTATTAGTTCCACATTTCGCAACCAGGGGGCACACTCTATACTACACAAACCTCTATCCAAAGGAAACTCTGTTTTACAACCTATCCGTAGGTATATTAGTCGAGGGGATCGGGTCTATAGCACCCGAGATAGGTAGGCGCCCCCAGGAAATTGCACGGAACATTCTTTTATAAGCTTTTTATTATGTGTTATGAACTATGTCAAAGTTTCCAGCAGATCGCCTTGTTATATTTCCTAATTTTAACAAAATCGCGTTACGTTAGTTCTGCATTCCACCACCAGGGAGCGCACTCTATTCTTAACAAAAGCATATCTGAACGAAACTCCTTAGCGCAATCTCTCCGTAGATACATGGTCAGGAGGGTGGCGGTGCAGTCTTAACCAACAATTTAAAACATTTTCTGCGATAACAAACGCTAAGATTTAATAAATAAATCTTGTCCCCCCCCCCCCCCCCCTCCACTCCTCGAAATATCACACTCCATTCTTTTTTACACTTTTTCTTATGTGTTATAAAGTGTCTTAAAGTTTCGAACACATCGAGTGGCGGTCTTAAACAATAATTTAAGATATTTCCTGAAATTGCTATTCGGAAATAGTGGGATGAACACTTATAAACCTATAAACTTTTCCATATTGAATAATTAATACTTATCTCATAGCGCGCCGTCGAAACACCCTACGCAAATTGTTAGATTTCCTAATTTAAATGAAATCCCCGTTAAAAAAGTATGTGCCTCCATCTTAATCTGGCATTTGATGGAAATAAAAGGAATTAATAAAATAATAATTAATATCTCAGCTCGTAATGAAGCAATCTCTTTGAACCGGGCATGTATGAAATCTGCGAGAAATTTCCAGCCCGGATGTCAAAAAATTTAATCGAAAAATTCAATATTTAAAAAGTTTAAATTTCGTATTAGACTTTCCACCCCTTAAATTTCTCCTACACCGATATGTCTGAGAGACGACGGGTGCCTTCCGGTGAATGGAAATCTGTTTTCATTGTCTTTAAAAACACAGAAATTAAATTTTTTATCGATCGATTTTTAGTGGATTTTTTGCGTTCTATCCTACGCAGAAATTTGAAATTTATACCAAAATAAAGTAGAATTTTTTCCGCGTATTTCTACACCTGCTACGAATTTGTACGACCGATATTTCGGCAGATCCGATTTTGCTTTTTAAAGGTCCACTTCATTTATTGCTTAAAGTACTCCGTGGTAACCCTGCACCGGCTGATTTGACGGAGCATCCGCCGAATTTACTGGCAACCCTTAGGAGAAACTGGGGAGGATTTCGATAACGTGCATTTGCACCTGCATTCAAAAGGTTGATTGGTTAATTTTAGAATTTAATTAGCCCGTAATTAGGTTAATTACCAACTTTTTCAAAATTTTATGATTTGTTGTTTGATGTGAGGTGTTCAGCTATAAGTACCCAAAATTTCAAGTCTCTAACATGTATAGTTTCTGAGAACGGGCTCTGTGACGGACGGACAGACAGACAAAGGAGTGAGACGAATAGGGTTTCGTCAGATGAACGAAACCCTAAAAAAGAAAAAACTCGGTAAATTTATGACACTGATTACACATGTGTGTTGCTCACACTATTTTAATAAGATAATATTGTTGTATGTGTTCAATTGTATAAATAATCCACCTTTTATTGCTGTCATGCATGAATTATTTTTAAATGGATGAAAAACACAATTTATTAAGAACAAATATTAATTTCTTTTTTAAACCTTACATTTACTACAAAATTACAAAACAACCCTGACATGCCATTTACTACCACTAAAAAATAATAAGAGTTGTTAAGTAGTTTTTACGATAATTTAAACTTTGGATGCCACCCTCCAATGTAAGAAGTGAAAAAAAAAGGGTTATGCTTTTGTTTAGATCCAAGAGCAGATATTCTTTCAGCAAATCATCTGTCGTGCAGAGTAGGAAAAAAAAATATGAAAGGAAATTTTCTAGCTGAATTTTAGAAAAAAAAAACCCAGCTCTGCAGTCCATTTGCTGTATTTCAGAAGCTTTGTTGAACTTCATTTAATGTTTATGTGTGATACATGCATAACAATAATATATCCACTGTTTGCTGGGAGTTGTTTTTCATTACAAACTTATATGAGATTTCCATGCATGAGAATGTGAAAACAATTGAAATGTCTTTTAGCAAAGTTTATTTTTAAGCAATGATTATTTAGATAAATAAATTTGTAGTTTTAAAATTATTTCAGATTTTACTTGAATTGTTATACTTTTATACAGATTCCTGGATATTCTCTGGAAGAACTCTTTCTGCTTGCAAGAAGTTCCCTACAATCACAGAGGATAACTGCTCTTAACATAATTGCACATATATTAGAAAATGTAAGTTTTAACAAAGATATTTTTAGCATAATTCATTTTTATTGGTATTTTTCAAGTTAACTTAATGTTTCAGAAATAGATTGTTGCAACTGTATTTTATTTTATTTTTTTAATTGATGCTTTGTTTCATGATTGTACATAATTTTATATGGGTATTATTCTTCACTCTTCAGTGCAAAGCATTCTGCACTTAAGTATGCATTTCTCTAGTTAATTGAAATAGTATTTTTTTTTAAGATTGAATAGTTTTTACCTTTATGATTTGCTTTTTACTACTATAAAGTTCCTCTCATTTCCCTCCCCTTATGTGTATGTAAGGTCCTGAGAAAATGAGATATCTTGATTACACATGTTATAGCATTAATTACTAAAACAAATTAATAAGTTGTTTACATAGTAAAATGTTTCTGTTAGTATAAATGCAAAAATTTCTGTTTTCTAAATTTTTTAATCTTTGATGTTAGGGTAAGGTGCCCTATTATCGTCTCCCAGTCACTTATAGGCCCTTGGGAGTTGTAATTTTCAGTGAAAATCTACCAAATTTGGATTTTACATAGACTAACTACCCACGCACATAGAAACATAGGCAAATATCGTACAAAAAAATTTTAACAATGTGAAAAATTGTTTTTTCAAAATTATCTAAAAAATGCTAAAAAAAAAAAAAAATCCCAATTTTGTCCCCCCCCCAAAAAATCCAGTACGCTGAGGCTTAACTTATAACTAAATCAAAATTTATTTCTAAATGAATAAGTAATTTAATTTACATTAAAGTAAGGCACGAAGAAATGTACTAATTATCAGTGGAAGAATAACGTAACGAAACATTGCATTGTTGCCAACCTCCTGATTTTTTTCATACCAATATTTTTATGCAGAAATACTTGCTTTGTACAATCGCAGTTTTAACGCAATTAAATAAAGAAAATATTTTTTAAGATTTTACTGGTATAATTGGGAGATTGACAACTATGCATTAGCCATCCAAATAGGGGGGAAAATTGAAAAAAATGTCATGAAAAAGCATTCCTAATTTCGTCCCCGGGACGAAAATAAGAACTGCAAGGGGGACGAAATTGGAACCACGCTACTTTCCAATATTACGGATCTTCAGCTCCCGTAAGATGAACTGAGTGTCCTAAAACTCACTGTATGCTACTGTCAGCATCTTACCAATGTAAAATACATGCAATGAATAAGAAATAAATACTTACAGTACAGTAAATAACATTCTACAAATGACGTAATAAGAACTGAGGTCTTCTAAAAATAGGAAATTCGCCGTCTTTAATTTATGTATGCATTTTGGCGAACAAAACTTTCAACACTGACCCCTTTTACATTCCGTCCCCTGTGCCTTGCGTCATAAGTGGCGCCACTTTCACAGAAGCGGAGAAGTTAAGGGGGAGCAAATTAGAAGAGGGGACAAAATATGGGCACTTTAACCTATAGTTCATGTTCCATGAATTCTAACTCTCATGTTGTATTATTATTGAGTTAACAGTTGTTATTGTTTAAATTACTCATTTATTCAAAAAGGGTGGTGAATTTTTATTACTACTATTTGTATTCTATAAATTATACATATAAAAATTTTGAGAATATTTTGAATAATTAATTGTTTAGGAAAATTATTTTAGCTTCTGAATTGATTAGCAGCCCTCTCATGTATAAATTACACCTAAGTGGATAAAAATTTAAGTTTCCATTTAAAAATGATGCTTTATCATTAGAGATGGGGATTATTTAACATATTGGGATAAATAACAATGTTATTGTTTTATAGTTTATTATTTAGTAATAGGTTAATGGGAAGTCTCTGTTAAATTAGCACATTACACGCAAAGTATATATATATATATTAGGGTGTCCCAAAAAAATAAACTTTTAAAATTGCGAACTCTCACCCACTAAAAATGTTCTTCCTGTGAATATAAAACACATTGAATTGTTTCAGAATTTAAAAAAAAAAATATTTAGAGGTCCCCCAAAGTCATTGAACTTACATAAAAATGGCCAAAATAATGTTAAATGCAGCATTTTTTTATTAGCTACATTAAAAACCCAGTAATGTTCAAATGACATTTTTTTTAATTTATGAAAGCTTCTTATGTATTGTTTCAAACAAATTTTATATAAATTAGGTTTTTGCTCTGGTAGGGAGAGATATAATATATTACTGAAATCAAGAAAAATGTGATTTTGCAGACATTTCTACCTTCTGTATAATTATGCACAAAAAGTGAACTTAGGTAAACAATTATCTTACAATTGGTAAATAAAACCATCGAAGAAGAATGTTTTAAAGTTATCACATATTTATTTATATATTTTTTTTACACATTCACACATTTTTTATCAACTACATTTCAAAACGATTTTGGTGATTGCTCTTTATAAAATTTATTTCTGTGCAACCCTTTCTCTACAACTTGTAACAAAAACTGTTCTTGCTCTTCGTTCTTTGATGAACAACTAAAGTCATGTATGAATACAACAGCTTGTTCAGCAACATCATTTACACAAGGCAAGTTTGTAGCAAATATTGCAGATGTTTTATAGGATGGTGTTTTGGGCCAATCTTTGACTGGTACACTGAGGAAACAATCATCAATTTTAGCCGTTTCAAAGAAACTATTAGAAATACATAAATCATCCAATTTGAGAGAAAGTATTTCTAATAGATGTGAATTAGAACTCCTTTCTTTTTTAGTGTCCAAAACTATCTTTGATTTTTGCTTACCAGAAAGAAGATCTGAAAACAAGCTAAGTGTTGCAGTTCTCTACTCACATACTATGAATGACGTAACATCGTTTTTAATCCAATATTGTTTATGTGTTTGACATCATATTCTTTCAACCTTTCAATCAGTGAAACCTCATTTGACATCAACAACAGATCGGCAAGTAAGCCAAGATTGCAAATATACACACACACAACAAACCGTTTAAATTGTTGTATACCTTGAATCTCTTGAGCAGTTAATACCATTGTGCTTTCATTCCCATTAAATAATAACTTCATTTTCAAGGAATAAATTGTTTTCCAAATGCTTTCCATGGAATAAATTACCATCCGGCGAGCTCAATGAAGAGCACCTGGTTTTCGAATTTTAAATTGAATGTCTAATCCAATCATTAACGATGCAAGATTTAAAATTTCTCTGTAATCATCCCAAAGTAGTTTTATAGCAATTTTTACCTGATCAGAAGTAAAAGTTTTTAAACTGTCTGATGCTGTTATGATGGCTACTGATTACTTTTTTGGTTCATGGTGTGTTAGGTAACAGAAATCTTAAAATAATAATTTAGAAACTTTAAAATATTTAATTAATTACTTTAAAATATTTAATTAGTTATTCATTATTAATTATTCCAAATTCAGTTTCAGTCAAATTTCACTTTAAAACAATTTTATTTTTCGACAAAAAGATCGTTAATTAATATCAATAATAAAATAATAAATCTTAATTTTAATAATGTCAGCCAAAATAAATATTTCTTTTATAATTTTCAAATATTAAATTCAAAATTTAAACATAACGATCTTTTTATTCAAAATCTTTAACCTAACGTTCTTTCATTTTAAATCTTTTCTCTCTCTGTGTGGCAACACCGTCACTCGCGCGCTCAACGGTTTTTTGATTTGAGATAGCGTCCTTCCGGAGCGTGGTTTGCCCTCTTCTTTTTTTGGACGCCTAACTGGGTAGTCATGATTTCACGGCGGGCCGGCCGTTGAAGTATAAGTTATTTCAATTATGCGGTCGGCCCTGCCTACCTGTCCTGCCTCAATTTTAATTAAAAATTAATCAAAAATAATTCAATTTAAAGTCAGCTGCCTCATCATGCAAGAAAATCAAGTTGAAGAATTTCCCCGATACTTAGCGAAGTTATACCTGGGTGGCCTGAGTGGATTACGTATTGAAGAGATGAAAAACCGTCATCCTTCTGTGGAATGGGCCATAATCTGTTGTAGATGATTCTAATATTATTTGGCCCGTCACATATATTGAAGATCTGCATTGTGAATGTTGCTTATTACGAACGGAAATATACTTTCCTCGCGAAGGTGGACGTTATACAATTGGAGAATCGTTACCGCTTGTGATCGACACTTCAACCTGCATTTCGTGAATAGCAAAATATACACCGTTCATAATGAGCACTCGCCGGATGTACTTCTGGAAATCGTGAATTTTTATATTTCACAGAATATTTTGATCCTAGAAAATGGACTTTCCAAGGTATGTGAACTTTCCCTTGAAACCAGATGCGTTCCTTAAATGAGTAATAAACATTCATAATTTTAAATGGAAAGACATTTAGAACTGGTTAGAGTATATGGAATTTCTTCAACCAATATTTTATTAAAAGGAATCAAAATAGTGTATGTCTATCTTCTGTAAAATGTATATGATTAAACATGAAAATTTACTTAACATGTCGTAAATAGGTCTTAGTTATCTTTTTATTTTGTATCTGGTATTGTGCACAATATTTCCCCTTAAAATAATCAAAATAATATATACTGAAATATCATTAATAAATATAATTGTTTGATTAAATATGTGTCCTGTACTTATTGTATGTAACGTAGAAGAATTTATAATGAGCATTTAGGTATTTATGCAATTGATTAAAGATAAAAATTACTGAAGTCTCAAGTAGCTGTATTCTGCACAGTTCGGGTGAGTACTGCTTTAAAATTGTTATTTAATATCCATCATGTATTTTCCTCTTTCTTTTTCATAATGCAATGTACTTCTACTTATTTATTTTCCACTATAATCACGTGCCTCCTCTCCTCTCTCCTTCTTTTAAATTAAATTAATTAATTCTATCCTTAAAATCACTAATCCAATTTTCTCTTTTATTTATTTATATTTTGTATATCTTACATTTTGGTACCGTGAGAAATCGATAATTTTTTCTATAAGGTCCTTACTGGGTTATTTATTGGGTTTACTATTGGTTTAAAAATTTTAATAAGTAACTTAAATTCAATTAGTAACTAGATACATTATTTTATGACATCCAGGACTTCATGAGATTCATATAGTGTTCATTTTTCATTGGTTGAATATGTAGTGTTGAACTTTAAAAAGCTATTTATATATTTTATGCTGAAGTATTTTATTGCATTTTATTAGAATTTCATTTTATGATGTTGTAGAAATAATAAGTTTATAAAAAACTCTTTTGTTTTTCCTTTTCTATCCAATTTTTGAAAATGGATACATTAAAATCAATTTTGTGTGCAATAATATAACATAATATTTTATTTTGTTTTCTATGATACAATTTTATCTAAAGTATAATTATAAGTTGTAATATTTTGGAAGGGATTGACAAATTTTTGTAATTTGGTGTATTAGTATTTTAGGGATAGTGTGGCGTTATTTATATGATGCATCCGGGAATTTAGTTGATTTTTTTCTTGTGGCTTAGCAAAAATTAATGCATCCGCTATACCTGGCGTACTATACAAAAAAAATCTTCTTTTTACTCATATCTAACAATTTATGTTTAATATGACTATTGTATCTTGAAGCACATGATCTGATCAATTATGTCTTCCAATTTCATTTAAATTGTCCCTGATCAAGACAGTTTTCAAGAGCAATGCATATCTGATTTTGAACAAATTCAATTATTTTAAAAGGTTATTGATTTTATGTGCAAT
Source organism: Maratus speciosus (assembly GCA_963932465.1). NCBI lineage: Eukaryota > Metazoa > Arthropoda > Arachnida > Araneae > Salticidae > Maratus > Maratus speciosus. Next base: position 416,015,339 of record OZ010790.1, on the reverse strand, counting down.
ATTTTATAATATGTGAAAAGATTATTTAAATAGAATAAACAAAATTTAAAAAATATTTTTAACAAATGTTACGTTGGAAACTTTTTAAGGATTTTATCTACGTTTGATAACATGCAGTACATATGTACAGTGTACAGTATTTTTGTGAGGTGTGATTTACTTTGATTTGGCTCTCAACACTTTTAAATTTATTTTACGTTTCAATTTTTGATTTATAAAAATGTACACAATTGCGAATAAATTGGAAATTGCCGGATTTATTGTGAAAAATTATTAACAAGTGAATTTTAACTACTTATTTTATTCTCTCAAATATTACCACTATTACCCCTTAAATTTTATATTTTTTTTACTATAGCATTCTCTTTGCCCCCCCCCCCCCCCCCTTAATTTTTACATACTTTCCTGTTTACTCTCTCGCTCAGGGTTTCTCAGAATTGTCCCACGCTTATGACGAAATAATTCTTTTTTTTTGTGATGAGAGTATCTAGTTAAGTCTTTTAGTTTAAAATTTCATTTGGAAATCTGCGGGATTGAGTCTGTTATGGAATGCAAGTTAACCAGGTCTTGCGGTTCTTGAGCTTTATGCTCTGACAGTAACGAAAATCCTTCGCACTTTTCTCTACGTAATAGTTAAAATTTAAATTGTTTGTTACTATTTTGCTGGGGTATTTAATTAACTAGGGGTTATTCAAATATGTATTAACCCGGAGATAAAGATTTGTATCTTGGCCGGATTTTAGGGACGTTTCACAAATGAAAATAGCTTTTCATGCGCCCTCCGGTGTGGCTCGAGCGTTATTTTAAATACTCTACTGAAATTCATGTTAATATTTTATTTTTTTTTGCTATAGTTAAATTATAATTTTTCATTTTCATACATTGGCAATAGATTTTATTTTATTTTTGAGAGAATTGTGTTTATATTTTGCTGAGGGATGGTTATAAACAAAACATTAGTATTTTCCTAATTTTAAAGGGTACCCTGTAAGTAAATTCAAAGTGTGAAAAACTTGTATGAGACAAATATTTGAATTTAGAAAAAAGAATGATATGACAAATAATAAAGATAGAAAAATATGTATAAAGAAATACATATATACTAAAAAATAATAATATAAGACCATGATTTCATTTTTTTTTCTTCATCAGGCTATAACGTGCTCATTCAGGTAACTAATTTGTGCGGCTTTGAGGAGAAAATATTTTTTTTTGTGGTTTTTTGGTATAACTTAGTTCAGCAGGTAAATTTTTAGGTCACATTTTGGGTCTGACTAGCCTTTGCCAATTTCCTTTTTTTTTGATAGTGTGCATACTTTAATCAATTTTATAAATAAATAAAAAAAAATATGAAATGATAAATATTTTAGAAATCATGGAGTCTTTTATCATTGTTGTTGGACAATACTACAGAGTACCGCCTCTAAGTTTCTTGTTCCTTAGCACAATGATTATAATTTAAAATTTGAAGGTCATTTGTCTCAGTTTTGTTTATTCCTTAGCAATTAAAATTTTATATTTTCGCAAATATATATAATAACAATTACAGATAAGCTAAGTTTTAGATAGCTAAAATTAAATTTTTTTTCCAGATTGTTTTGTTGTAATGTCGCATCATTGGCTGCGAATGCAGGTAAAATTTTATTTTACTTGCCTAGCGAATTCCAGCCATTCACGTGATATTTCTTTTGAACATGTACATTTGGGAAATTTTTAATAACACTTTATAAAATTTTAATATGATTTACTCATGACTAAAATTGAATTGCATAAATAAAAGTGCCTGCAAAGTCATAATATTTGACTTATATTTTCAAATTAACATGCATATATGATTAAAAATTAAATTATGTTATGAAAGTGTCCTAATTTAAGATATTTTTCCTGAGTATGTTTGGATGACTCATGATTTGCTGAGAAGGCAGGGAGAGATTTGACCTGCGGTTAGCTAATTCACGGCAATTCGTGTGGCTTTTGGCATACACTTGTTGGATGTTTTGAAAGCACTTCACATACAGTTTGTAATCATTGTTCATTCAAGTAGCAATTTGTTTTTCTATGTTGAAAAGAATTAATTTATTTGAGAGCCATATATTTCACTTACCTTGTAATAAACGATGAAGTCTTGGATGCTTTTCTTTCTTCATGATGGATAATCTTCAATTACTTGCCTGAACTGCAATTAAATTTTGTTTATTTTATATATACTTTATATTTGTAATATTGGTGTCTATGTATGTTGTCCAAAATTATGAAAATTTGTTTTAGTTTTGCATACATATAAGAAAATTCTCATTTAGTGTTTGTTTGTTTTGTATTTATATGTTTTGTGTTATTTCTAATGGTATTTATGCACATTACTGTACATAGCAGGTATTTCATGAGGTGTTTCCTTTATCTAAAATTAAATTTTTTTTCTCTTAACTCGAAAATTTAAAAATTGGTCTTGCATTTTGAGACCATAGGTTTCAACTTTTTTTTTTCATAATTTTTTTTTGTTGGAGTGCGGTGGTAATGTTAGGTAACAGAAATCTTAAAATAATAATTTAGAAACTTTAAAATATTTAATTAATTACTTTAAAATATTTAATTAGTTATTCATTATTAATTATTCCAAATTCAGTTTCAGTCAAATTTCACTTTAAAACAATTTTATTTTTCGACAAAAAGATCGTTAATTAATATCAATAATAAAATAATAAATCTTAATTTTAATAATGTCAGCCAAAATAAATATTTCTTTTATAATTTTCAAATATTAAATTCAAAATTTAAACATAACGATCTTTTCATTCAAAATCTTTAACCTAACGTTCTTTCATTTTAAATCTTTTCTCTCTCTGTGTGGCAACACCGTCACTCGCGCGCTCAACGGTTTTTTGATTTGAGATAGCGTCCTTCCGGAGCGTGGTTTGCCCTCTTCTTTTTTTGGACGCCTAACTGGGTAGTCATGATTTCACGGCGGGCCGGCCGTTGAAGTATAAGTTATTTCAATTATGCGGTCGGCCCTGCCTACCTGTCCTGCCTCAATTTTAATTAAAAATTAATCAAAAATAATTCAATTTAAAGTCAGCTGCCTCATCATGCAAGAAAATCAAGTTGAAGAATTTCCCCGATACTTAGCGAAGTTATACCTGGGTGGCCTGAGTGGATTACGTATTGAAGAGATGAAAAACCGTCATCCTTCTGTGGAATGGGCCATAATCTGTTGTAGATGATTCTAATATTATTTGACCCGTCACATATATTGAAGATCTGCATTGTGAATGTTGCTTATTACGAACGGAAATATACTTTCCTCGCGAAGGTGGACGTTATACAATTGGAGAATCGTTACCGCTTGTGATCGACACTTCAACCTGCATTTCGTGAATAGCAAAATATACACCGTTCATAATGAGCACTCGCTGGATGTACTTCTGGAAATCGTGAATTTTTATATTTCACAGAATATTTTGATCCTAGAAAATGGACTTTCCAAGGTATGTGAAATTCCCTTGAAACCAGATGCGTTCCTTAAATGAGTAATAAACATTCATAATTTTAAATGGAAAGACATTTAGAACTGGTTAGAGTATATGGAATTTCTTCAACCAATATTTTATTAAAAGGAATCAAAATAGTGTATGTCTATCTTCTGTAAAATGTATATGATTAAACATGAAAATTTACTTAACATGTCGTAAATAGGTCTTAGTTATCTTTTTATTTTGTATCTGGTATTGTGCACAATATTTCCCCTTAAAATAATCAAAATAATATATACTGAAATATCATTAATAAATATAATTGTTTGATTAAATATGTGTCCTGTACTTATTGTACGTTACGTAGAAGAATTTATAATGAGCATTTAGGTATTTATGCAATTGATTAAAGATAAAAATTACTGAAGTCTCAAGTAGCTGTATTCTGCACAGTTCGGGTGAGTACTGCTTTAAAATTGTTATTTAATATCCATCATGTATTTTCCTCTTTCTTTTTCATAATGCAATGTACTTCTACTTATTTATTTTCCACTATAATCACGTGCCTCCTCTCCTCTCTCCTTCTTTTAAATTAAATTAATTAATTCTATCCTTAAAATCACTAATCCAATTTTCTCTTTTATTTATTTATATTTTGTATATCTTACATGGTGGTTGAGCTTAGACCAGTTTTCTCGGAATCTCTTAAATAAAAAGATTGTTTTATTAACACATCTGACTTGTGTGCTTGACATCTAGGTCCGCTTATAAGTCATCGTCAATATACAGGGACGAGATAGCACAATGAAATTTACAACACAGAGAAATTACATCCGGGAGCTCCACAAAGAGTGTGCAATGGAGCCAGCGAGAGTTGAACTCGCAGACCTCTGCTGCTCTCAATGCTTGGCGGCTGGCAGCGCGGTGTCCTAACCACTCGGCCACCGAGGCCCCAAATAAAAAGATTTCAGGCCTAGTAGATTATCCAAAATACACACTAAATGCATCAGAAAGTAGAACCTCAAACATGTGATGCCTACATGCTATCCACAAAAGGTTTCTGCTCAAGAATTGTACATGTTCCTTTGAATTTTCCACTATTTGTATAAGTTGTATCGAAACACATGTCAATTACTTGAGATTCACATTTCCATGATTTTAAGAGCTCGAAAAACAGAATCAGCTGCTTCTTTGCAAGTTCCAGGCAATAACTTAAAAACTCCAAGAAGCTTAGTACATTTAACTTGCAAAGAAAAAACTAGTACTGCTAAGTGATCAATATTTCCTATGCTTTTTGATGACAATTGGCTATCTGTTTTCCACCTCAATGAACAACTCACTTTGATGTTTCAAACTGTGTTTTTAATTGTTGAACGGTTTCTTGGTGAAGATATTGGCATTCCCGATGAACAGTATTTTTTTAAAAGCTTTATGGATTTTTACAAGCAGGTCAGACGTCATGGTAGAGGAAGAGTGACCTTCTTTGTTTATTGTAGATGCTATTATCATTGTGGATCTTTTATGCTGGTCTTAGTTCAATCTAAAACACCAGCAACTCTTGGGGTAATAATGGATCTACGACTGCAGAGCTTAGATTTCTTTCCTTTGGGCTTTGTATTATCATTTAAATGTATTTTTATTACAACTTTTTCCTCAGAGGTTTCTTCAGAAGATTCATTGGCTTCATCGATTTTCAAAACCGAAGACTGATAAATGAGCAATGAAACTTTCCTTTAATACCTGCTGGAGCTGCCAGCTATTATTAATATTAGAAACATTTTAGTTCATGATATTAACTTCATGAAATCCAGTAGATTAATAAAGATTGAAGAGTATTAGAAGAGTAATGATCAGAAAAATCAAATATGGTCCTCAGATAGTAATTCTATAAGTTTTTATAAAAAAATTCAATAAAAATATAACATAAAATGAAATCATTGTGAAACATGATAAAGTGTTCTTAAACAAGTTTTAGGATAAAAAAAAAAAATTGTAAGAGAAGTGTGGTAGAATTCTGCAATCCTGTATATTAATTAGAAATTAAAATTTTCCATAAATTCCCTATTTTTTATTAGCTTGGGGGACCCCTAAACCTTTATGAAATGACTTGAATTTTTTTGTAATATCATATTATGACAGAAAGAACGTTTTTAAAAGGTGAGACTTGACATTTTCAAACTTTTTATTTTTTTTTTTTGGCTTCTCCTGGGACACCCTAATATATATATATATTAAAAGCTGAAACAATAGTTTTTTAGACATAAATATTAAAATTAAATAAAATTTCTGAAATTTGTTTTCTATATTAATAAAAGCAAGTGGGTAAGTATGATTGCAGATCGCACAGAGGGTTTCGTTTAATATTCCTTGCAAAACACTTTATCTTTTTGCAAAATCTGTTAGTTCCACATTTCTCAACCAGGGGGGGTGCACTCTATTATAAACAAACTTCTATCCGAACGAAACTTCGTTTAACAACCTATCCGTAGATATATTAGTCGAGGGGATTGGGCCCATAGTACCCGAGATAGGTAGGTGCCCCTCGGAGGTAAAAAGTGGAACTAAAATATGTAACACTATGGTGCATAATATGAAAGAGTGGTTAAAGGGGTGTCGGCAAAAGTTAGAAAAGTGCCCCCGGGTGAAAAGGGGGGAGGAAAAAAATTGCTTAAAATACACAAGTGTGCCCAGAGGGACAAATAATATAAGACTTTTTGAAAATTTTATGATTTTTCTTGTGATCGCAAGTGTTCTACTATAAGTATGCAAAATTTCAAGTCTCCAACTTAATTAGGGGATGACTTAGAAAAAATGCTTAAAATATACAAGTTAGAGGGGTAAATAATATAAGACTATTTGAAAAATTTATGATTTTTCATGTGATTGAAAGTGGTCTGCTATAAACATTCAAAGTTTCATGTCTCCAATTTCATTAGGGCCTGAGTTCGAAAAATTGCTTAAAATACACAAGTTAGAGACTGGGGGGGGGGTAAATGTAAGACTTTTTGAAATTTTTATGATTTGTCGTGTGATCGCAAGTGTTCAGCTATAATTATGCAAAATTTCAAGTCTTCAACTTAATTAAGGGCTCAGTTAGCAAAAAAGCTTAAAATGCACAAGTTAGAGCCCAGAGAGTTAAATATAACTTTTTCAAAATTTTATGATTTGTCGATTGATGTGAGGTGTTCAGCTGTAAGTATGCAAAATTTCAAGTCTCCAACATATATAGTGTCTGAGAACGGGCTCTGTGATGGACAGACAGACAGAGGAGTGAGACGAATAGGGTTTCATCAGATGAACAAAACCCTAAAAAAGAGCTTAAAATATGTACTTAAAAAAAAAGTCCTATTTTAAACTCTTATGAATGCTTGTTATGACACGCCAAAACAAAAAGAAACAAAAGTCGTTAATTAACAATCAAAGCCAGTCAAAAATTTTCATTTCATGTCTTTGAAAGACTTCAGTGGCTAGCAAGTATTATCGGCTGCCTGCTTTCGTACTGTACAAAGGCAAAAAAAATTTTACACTTCACAGTGATTTAACTTAATCCATTGTAATTTGTTGTGCAGATTCATAGTATTGCATGCAATTGTTTTAGTCGATGGGATTTTTTGGAATGAAAAGTAAAACATGTTTTTTAATAAAGTGTGTCGGAGGATGGAAAGCTAGGAATAATTTAAATTTTATTGCATTTTTGGCAGAGTTAGTGTTTTAGCTATTTTTGACTGGGTGTTGGTTTCTTATGGTGGTGATTATTGCTCTTGGAGTTTGAGAGATTTTTCTTTTTAATACTGATGCTATTTTTATTTATTTATTTATTTTTATTTTTTTTTACTTTCACATTACTATGTTTTTAGAAAATATGTGGTAGAAAACATTTTTATTTCTGTAATTTTAATTTTATTTTACTGTAAAATAAAAGACAATAGCATTGCATTATTTGTACGGGCACTTAATTTTAATACAATTGTAACTAATTTGAAAAACAATGAAAATTTGTTTGGATAAATCACTTTTGATTAAAAGTATATAAATAATACTTTCATGATCTTGTGGCATTTACTTTGGATATGTGTTGATAGATATGGCTTCAATGAAGTCAATGATAAAATTTCATTTTTTACAAATCATGTTGTTAAAACAGTGTTTATTTTCATACATTGTGTCTTTTCTTGTCATTTACCAAAAGCTAGTTTCTAAACTGCTAGTTTTAGAGGTATAGTTCCAATTGTAAAAATGTTTCACATTTCGTTCTACGTCATAAAAATTGATTTACATGTTCAATAATATATAATCGATTTATGCTGCTTTTTAAATAGTTAAGAAATTAAATTTTTTTTTGCAAGGTCTGGATCTTATAGTTCCTCCATGTTCTAACATGTATAATAGTAAAAATTTATTCTTCTATGACCAAAACTTATTGATTTATGATACTTGGAATTTAATGAATTTTCAGTTTTTTTTTATTCACCAAAAATAGAAAAATGTGTCTTTAGTATTGCATTAATAAAATGCAATGATAAATTGCATTTGATTAAATGTGTATAAATAATATTCTCATGTTCTTGTGAGGTTCACTATGGATATGCGATGATAGATATGGACGCAATGAAGTCGGGAACCAAATTTCATTTATTTTACATGTCATGTTGTTAAAACTGTCTTTATTTTTTTATATACAGGATGTCTCTTCTTATCGTTTACCAAATGCTAATTTCTAAACCGTTAGTTTTAGAGGAATAGTTCCAGTTGCAAAAATGGTTTAAAGTTTGTTATGCCTCATTTAAAATCAATGTATTTTAAAATAGCTGCTTTTTAAATAATTAAGAAATTTAAAAAAATTATACAATGTCTGGGTCCTGTGAGTTTTATTTAGAAAAAATTTCTCCATGTTCTAACAAGTAAAGCAGTAAAAATTTATTCTTCTATGGCTAAAACTTATTAAGTTATGATACTTAGAATTTTATGAATTTTCAATGTTTTAGTCATCATAAATGGAAATGGAAATGTTTTTTTAGCCCAGAAAAGTTCAAAATGCATGAAATTCACTGTATCGTAACTAAATAAGTTTTTAATCATAAACTGATTTTAAAGATGTGGATTCATCTCGATAAAAAACAGCGTCTATACTTACATCCCAGAATTATTTCAAACATTTTGTTTAAAGGTCTTCTAATTAAAACATCCGTTTAAAGCATACACAGTGATTAGTTATACGTTACAAAAATAACAGGTTGTTGGAACCTGTTAAGTGTGTAAGTGTGGAACGATGCAACTTGTTACTCAAAAGTAACTCTATTTCCCATCTCTATTTATCATCAATAGAAGCTCTTGCCCTTCTAAAATTAATGTTATTTTTCTACAAAGTAAAGGCTTTATTTTCAAGCCATACAAAATAGAATTTCAGTAAATGCTATGCCATTTGGATGCACTTTTTTCAGTATTGTTAAGAAAGCCATATATTTTTGTGTTATATGCTCTAAAGAAAATGTGCGTTCTCATTTATAAAGCTGAGAGATTTTATTATGATTGTGTCAAGATAATGTAATTTCTGTCTGATGTTTATTTTAATGGTCTATGAGCATAAATGTACAGAATTTCGTTTTGTGATCTCTGCATATTTAGGATATTACATTTTTTTAAATTTTATCCAGAAGGTTCCCTCGGACCTTAGGCATTAATATAGGAAATGCTCGAACTGGTCTGCTAATATGTAAATAAAGAAGTGAAAATAAAATGGGCCCTGTTCTCTAATGTTCATTTTACAGTACAACCTCATATGGTACATTAGGGTTAAATAAGTTGATCAAATCACATGAATATTTTAAAGTGTGGAATATTTGGTGAACATTCATTTCAAATTATACATTTTCTCCTTAATTTTGTACACCCCGCCAGTGGCCAGGAGGTTCTGCTCTCAAAGCTGGTAGACGGGAGGTGCTGGGTTCGAATCCAATCGTGTCCGCCGGTCTAATCATTTGAAGTTTCCCGTGGTTTTCTTCAAACCTTGGATTTCCTTGCATAAATGCGGGTTAGGTTCCCTTAAAAAGACCCCTACAGAGGGAACCCCCCTCTCTTTAAATCCATATCCCTCATGTTGATAATTGGCCGTCATAAACAACACCAATACCAACACCTTAATTTTGTACAATATAGGTTTATCCCACCTTGAAAGGACATGTGTATTGCAATATGTACAGATATCAATTTTGAAAAAAAAAAAAAAAAAAAAAAAAAAAAAAAACTTCTGTTGATAATAATTAATAAAACTTCATGTAATATTGTTGATTTTAATTCTTTTATTTACAGAATTGGCTTGGTATGATGGATAAATGTTTTGATGCCCCTTTGTTACCTTCATTAATAAATGCTGGAATTGTTCCTTTGTTACGTTGGGCTCTTGATGATACTTCTTTGACTTCTATTTCTGCAACCATTTCAGCTATGCACAGTCTTTTGATTTCTAAAGCCGATGAGGTAAAACAGAAAACTACCCTTTTTTCATTTTTTTTACTCATCTTAAAAATTATCCGAATTAAGAGTTTTTTATCTATTTATTTGTCTGTTGTTTTGTTACACAATACCACTTTCTACATATGTAGCATATATGAAACAGAAATTGGCATTATTTCTAGAATGGCATATGGCAACAACAGAAAATGCATGCTAGAGTGCTACTAGTTCAATTTTTATTGTTTTGCTCCCCTCATGAATGTAGCAAAGATCTTGAGTTAATAAATAAATAAAGGCTATGTTCAGTTCTGCCTGTAATCAAATCTTAAAATATTGCCAAAAATAAGAAAGATTTACATTTTAGCAAAATTCTTTACAATCTAAAGAAACAAGAGCAAAGAAAACCAAACAGACAAAGATTGGTATTTCCAAAAAACTAAGTGCAGTGTGTAATAGGTGTGGTAATTGCTAAGTTTCTACATAAGTGAATATATATATATATATTTAAGTATTGCGCGGCAGCGCAATACTTATTTATTACCAGCGTCACTTCTCAATGTTAATTTAACATGGAAAAGCCTATGGAGATCATAACTTTTTCATTTTTTCTTCCCACCTTTTTGTCCCTGATGCCACTCATTTTTTATTCTTTACTAATTCTAATGATATTATAAATTTAAAGTGTAAAAACGTTTGCCTGACGTCAGGGTCAAAACGAATGGTAAAATGTCTTTGCATATGATTTAATTATAACCCAGAAAGAAACATGGGCCAATTTGTTTTTGCATTATTCAAATATTTTTTCTTAATAATTCCAATTTTCGCTTTTTTCATTGAAAATCAACGGACATTTTTTATAGAAAATGTAACATTTTTACTTCATTGTTGCAAAAATTTCAAAAGCCGTAATAATAATTTATTTCTTTTTAGTTGAAAGATTTTCACATGAAATATTATTAAATTGAGCTAGTTTTTATTTTTTCAAAAATTAAAAAGTTGAATATGGCGTCATAATGGAAATAAAAAGGATATTTTCAGAATAAGTTTTTGCTTTGGTCAAGTTTATATTATAGTAAAAAGTTTCTAATGGATAGCTATTTTTATGCAGGTAGCGAACTTAGTGGGGAATTACATAACTTAAATTTTAAAATGTATTTTTTTTTTCAGAGATGAGAACTATTTATACCCCAAGTTAAACTTAGGTAATTATTTTCTGATGCATTTACATAACCCCTTGGGAGAGAATAAGGTTTAAAAATTTAAGTAAAACTTTTATTTTTTATTTTTTACTGTATCACAGCTATAATATTGTTAAATATTAGCAGTAAGGATTCAACACAATTTACATTTACATTCATAGCGTTCCTGAGTGGGATATAGGGTATCTAAATTTAAGTGAAGTTAATTTTTTATGTTTTGTTTATAGATTTTTTGAGTTCATATTGGAAGTTTTTGTCCAAACCACTGCATCCTGCATTACTACAGTGGTGAAACATTTTGAATTACACATTGTTTAACTACATCCCACATTGTGATGCAATATCGCATACATCAAAGCCTGATGATGATACTCTCTATTAATTTTGAAATGCGTTCGTCTGAGTGCTGTAGTTATTGAAAAACTTGACATATTAAACAAAAACATAATCTGAAGAACAAATTAGAAAAACAAAATTTATTTCCTACATTGTTTAAGCCCGAGAAGGACAGATATTAAGATGTTTCATTCAATTAGTTCTACATTTAATGTTAAATTTTTGTAACAAATTAGTTAAGCCAATTGAAGATTAAAAAATAAAAATAAAATTCATACAATATGATACTTAAACCACCCTAAAAAATTAGATTCCGTTCAAATGAAATCGAAATAAATCTTAGACTTTTTTAGGTTTGTATTTTGCCTGCATCTTATCATTTTATGCACAATTGTCATAAACATAATACAAAATTTGCAATACAAATATTTTCAATTAAAAATGGAAGAAGTCTAAGATTTATTTCGATTCGATTTGAACGGAATCCAATTTTTTAGGGTGTTTTGAGTATCATATTGTATGAATTTTATTTTTATTTTTTAATCTTCAATCGGCTTAACTAATTTGTTACAAAAATTTAACATTAAATGTAGAACTAATTGAATGAAACATCTTAATATCTGCCCTTCTCGGTCTTAAACAATGTAGGAAATAAATTTTGTTTTTCTAATTTGTTCTTCAGATTATGTTTTTGTTTAATATATATATATATGTTACAGCTGTAATGAAAGTGGGATTCATCTTCTGTAATCACGTTCTATGCTAAGCACTGGTTTCAAACATGAATGGTGCTCACAACAATATGATTTAAATTGAATATAGATTATACCTATAAATGTTTGCCATCAAAATGGTTTGTTGTGCCAAAGCATACCAGCTAAAATAAAAGTTTGCATAGGATCTGATTACAGAAAATGAATCATATTAGAAGATATTATGCATAAACTAGTGTGCTATCATGTTGATTTTTATTATTTTGCTGTTGCATATACTGTTTGACTGCCATTAGTGAGCATTTGGCCTGCAAATTCACTCAAATCTTTTTGTTAGTATGATGACTTGTCTATTTTCCTGTCAACAACTTTATATACATATAAAAAAAAATTTCTTGCCAGACAATGGGATTAAATGCCAAAAATGCATAATTTTGATGTTATATTCATCACACAGTAACAATTTTTTGGCCAGTATCTGTCCAAATGCCTCGTCCTTGTAACCTGACTATGGAAGATTGTCAGGAAGATACCCTACATAAAAATTAAAAAATGCAAGGCATGAATCCCATACTAAAAGTAACAGTAAAGCTGTTTGCATCAAAATTTCTTGTTTTTGCTTTTGTATACTACTTTTACACTTAAATTTTCTGTAGGGTTGTAATAAACATCATTATGTGAGTTTGGAAAAATTAAATTGCTTTTTATTTGGTCAAAAGATATAAACAGATACACAACATTTATAAATAACAGATTTAACACTTAATATGTACTTAAAAATTAGATAAAGCCTTGAAATTACAAGCCAAAAAATTTCTGAGCCGTCAAACCACATTACTTTTTTTTAAATAGATATTCATTTAACACAATTTCTGTCATTACATCATCATTGTTTTTCTGTTTGCAGATGACATCTCATATCATGCTCATTAATGCATTTTTTTTTTTTTCTGGCAGAATCCTTAATAGTTAAAAAAATAGAATCTTAAAAATAGTTTATCACACCAAGTTCTTCTGTAAATGAAAGATCTCAAAATCTTTATCATTTTTCTTTACAATATGCAAGAGGTAATAGAGAAATAGCAGTCACACCTTTGTATCATTGATATATGCATTTAATCACATTGTTTGGAAAAGTTTTTTTCTGAATTTTTATAGAAAGTGACCGGCTGAAAAGTAGGCAAATACCTATTATAACGTAGAAACATTTTCATCATTATCTTTATCATATTAGCATATATTTTGCAAAGCATTTTCTTCATCATAATCTGAAAATACTTTCTGTTTTTTTTTTATGAATTTCATTTTCAGAATTCACCTTTAAAACAAATGTTTGATAGATGCCTTTATGTTAATGTTTCAATAAAAAATATAAAAGTATATAATAAAAAAAATATATATATATATGATTATTATTTTAGATTTGCTCCAACAAAACATTCTGCTGGCTGAATGGCCATTTTGTTGCTCAGCTAGAACCACAAGGTCTTGATGAACCTAATATTGTCATTGAAGAACTTACAGATGCTGATCTGATCAAGTTAGATGTTGTCAAGGCAAGTACTTTTATTTTTTATTACAATACTGTATGATTTTTTAATTGAATTTTTTGCAGTTAATCCAATGATGGAACAACTGCACTAATTGCAGCAAAATATTAATGCTGCACATTTTTGTGCCAAATCAATCATTTTTCAACAAAGTTCTGTCTAACTGCACAAATGTATGAATATTTTCTCTTTGCAGAAATTTACAGTTAGACATACTTTGTAATTCTTCTCAGTACTAAACCCCTGCTAAGCACTTGTTGCAGTCTGAAATTCTGCACACGCACGAATGAGTCTAAACCTATTTTTTCTTATTAGATTGAGTTAAATCTGTAAGGGAACAAAGTTCAGTGTGTGGAATTGCATTTCCACAAAACAAAAGGACTCAGCTTTGGACTTTGTCCAAACTTTTTTTTTTCCTGCAGATTCATTCCTTCTCGGCTTATTATTATTATCATTTTCTATAGATTTGGAGCAGACCAAGCTGGGACTGGGTCTCATTCATTATGGACTGTGTTGCAGCAGCAATTTTTTTGTGAAAATAATTGTGACCTTGTTCATTTGTTTAATGAAATCTTTAGAAATTCATTTTATTTTATTAAATTGTAGTACTATTTTTAAGTATCTACTTTTTCCCTTTTAGAGCTTTAAAATTGTGATTACACCCCCCCCCCCCCCTTTTTTTTTTTCAAACTTTATTTCAACCCATATTAGAGGTTAGCATGTGCTGAAATTTCCAGGCCCAGGCCCGATTTGGTTCAAAGAATAAAGCTAACTTAGCCCAACCCAGTGTAAAAACTAAAAGTATGAGCTGGCCCCTTTATATTTTACAATTCATAGCTCAGCCCACGTAAAATGGTTAAAACCAAGTTCGGCGGACTAAAACTCTTAAAAAAAAGCCAATTTTTCTTAATCTTCAATTAAGATTCTTTTAAAGAATGCTGCTTGCATATTTATGCACAAATTTTACTACATATTTCAGAATATATGTTCACAAGTCATAGAACACCGAACAACTTCATTAATCATCACTTGGATTCTTAGAAAATTACATTCAAATAAAGGTACATTAAATAAAAATAATATTAGTTTTGAATAAAAAAAAGATGGTTAAAACATCATAATTTTGAAGCTGTATTGTAAAATTAGAGTAGATTTTTTTAAAATTATTTCTCTGTTATTTATTAAACCAAGGTATATTTGCAAAGATTCTGTAAACAAATATGCATTATTGCTAATATTTTTACAAAAAAAATTGCCTGTCCAACATGGCTCAGGGACAATTATGTTCAATCCTGGCGTGACTGTATGCTAGACATGTTATATTTTCTTTATTGCGT
The DNA here is from genome assembly GCA_963932465.1 of Maratus speciosus. Taxonomy (NCBI): domain Eukaryota; kingdom Metazoa; phylum Arthropoda; class Arachnida; order Araneae; family Salticidae; genus Maratus; species Maratus speciosus. Next base: position 416,000,284 of record OZ010790.1, on the reverse strand, counting down.
CAAAATGGTCTTGGCTCATGCTGCACATTTATACTTGTTTTCAGCAGAAGCAGGTCCATTGAAAGTCCATATTTTCTTGCCTTAATCCAGCCATTTTAAATTTCTTATCTGGCTGATCAACCTGTTTATTTATTTATTTATTTTTTTGAACCTGACCATAAAAAAAATGCCTTTGTTCCATCAGTTGATATGAAAATTTGTCTCTATTACTGGGTCTTGTACAGGACTCATGCTAGACACAGGAAGATCTCTAAACGATATAATTTCTTATGAGTGTTCTTTTGAATGTATTTGTCTAAGTAACCCATAATGTTGTTATTTCATATTTTATGATTTGTGGACATATATATTCATAACTATGTGCAACATATTCTTTTAAAAGAAGTTTAAATTAGAAAATAATGTTGGTTAAGAAATTGTGTTTCTTAACGTTTAATGTTTTTATGTGAAGTGAAAGGTATGAGATGAGGTAAGCCAGATCTGATTTCATTGATTTTTGCTAAATCCGAGCCAAGTTTATTTTTAATTTTAATTATCTTTAAATAAACAACTGATAACAATTAAAAATTTTAAAACATAAGAAATATAATGAAAGCAAAATGATTAATTAAAAATATGTAGTACTTGTGCATAGCACATTTTTTATTGCCTACTGCAAAAGTATGAATCTTTAATGTACGAATACTCATAAATGACCAATTCATGTGTAATTTCTGTTTTTTAATTTGCTTTAAATACCTTAAAAGTTATATATTAAGCTTATTTCTTAAATTTCATTAGGGTTTCCTGCGAATTGACATACTGCCGAGATTTATGTATATTTTGAAAGTTATGTGCCCTCCTCCACTGGTTTGTAAACTTATTATTGAAATATGTGCTCGTCTTGCTCAACATTCTCCTGAATCTGCTAAACAGGTAATTTTTTTTGCATGTAAACTTTAAAAATATCGACATGCGCACTTTTGTAATTGAATTTTAATTTTTCAGTTCATGGCTGCTTATTTTAATTTATAAGGATGAACCAAATTTTGATTTAGTACTTTAATATTACTTTTGTCTTAAAAAATGACATTTTTTTAGTTCAAAATAATTTGAACCACTTATCTGTATGTTTAAGCAGTGACGTACAGCGTGACGTACAGTGTGACTTCAAAAATCCGGCATTCAGAAATCTGGCAACTTCAAAAATCCGGCATCCAAAACATCTTTTCCATTTCTTTTTCTTTTACAGTTTCAAGTTATGGGAGAAGGAAAATAGCAATTCTTTGTGAATTAAAAACTTAAAGATTGAAAGTGAAAATGAAAAAAAATTAATATTTGGCTTTTCTTTTTTGTTTGTCAGAGGCAATTATTTTCACAACAAATTTTCTGGGAGCTGCACCGTTACTTAGCAACGGGAACAACATTGGGGACAACTTTGACGAATACATGGCACAATATATGGCTGCAACGAATTTTCGGTAACATCGGATGAGGAAGAATTTTCAGTCTTTCATATTTCTTGTGAAAAGGCTGCAATTTATGAGCTCATTGAACATGCAAAATCCGAAAATGCATTAAGTGTTGAAAAAAGGGATATAGATGATTGGCTAAATATCGATAAAAATTTATTAACAACGAACAGTTTAACGGACAGCGAGATCGCTGATGCTTTGATAAATAGAACTGCCAATATTGTTAGTAGCACTTCAGAAGACGAAGATGAACAACCGGCAGAAGAAAAGGTGTTACTAGAAAAATGCATAAATTTGACTGGAGAATTAATATATGCTTTAGAGAAACAAGACTGCATTTCCAAAATAGACATTTTTCATTTATATAAAATAATAATAAAAACAACTTGTTAAAGTACGGACAAAAAAAGTGTGAAGCAAACAAAGTTGAAATCTATGTTTCCGAAATTACAAGAAAAGAAATAATTTAACTCTTTATTAGATTTTTTTTTCTGTAACATAGAAAATATCAATTAAAGTAAGTTTTTTTTTTACATTTAATTTTCTCTTTTTCTTAAATAATTATAACTTAATAATGAACTAAATTATGGCTAAAGGCACCATTAAGAATATAGTACTACTTTTGATATTCCTTCAAAAATCCGGTACAGTCTCGGTCCTGATGATGCCGGATTTTTGAAGTTATACTGTATATCAGGTAGCTTGTTGTTCATTTCTTCACTGTTATTACAATGTTAATAGTATTTACTATGCATAAATAAAATTCTTGTAACTGTTTTGATTCTTATATATAAGAGTTTTTCATTTATTTATTTGGTTTTTATTAGGTTGCTGAATACCCGAATTTATTCAAATTAATATTTAAAAAGTTCCTACCTTTGAACTGGCATTTTATTGGTAAGATATTTTTATTTATTTATTTTGTATATTTTCATTCTACTTAGTTATTGGTGGAATTTACTAATAATATTGAAAAATAAATTTATGGAATTTTGAAATCATTGGCAACTTTGTGGGGATAGTAAAAGAGCTAATTACCCATTGAAATTCCAATCTGTTTTTCTTATTTTGTATAGGAAAATATTTAAATCATGCTAAATGATTTCCATCATCAGAAAATTTTAATCTTTTTACCCTTCTCATTCTACCTTTTTGAAACTTCTCTTGATTAAAATAGAGGAATAAATGAAGTATTTTGGAACGTTATTATATAGTAATGTAGGATTGCCAACTGCTACGTAAACAACTCAGCCTACTTTTTCTACCCACTACACATTCCTTACTTGAAACTATGTTTTCTTTAAAGTTATTTTTTAACAAGATATATAGTTTTGCCATCAGGTTGTCTACCCACATGGAAAACTTGGAAAGCCAGTGAAATTTATGTGGACTGGGGAATGTCAGGGAAATTTATAATTCTTAAGGAAAAGTCAGGGAAATTTGAAAATTCTGGAAAAAAAGACAGAAAAATTTAAAACCTCCAAGAAAAATCCAGGAAAAATTTTCTGAATATAAAACTAAGGATTTAAAATTGCAGTGCCAGGAAAATCTAACTTTGCACTTTTTGAGTACAGTAAAAAGTATTTCAACCTCTCACGCAATTCATTTCGTCAATTCTCTTTCAGTGTTTCCTTGTAACTTGGACATTTTCAATTCCAGCTTCACTGAAACTTTGCATTTAATATTGTAGGATTGATTAGATCAGTCTTATTTATCTTTGTTTTGGTAACTAAACATTTGTTAGCTTAATTTATTACAGTTGAACCCCGGTTTAAAAAATTGTTCGGGACTAGCAACATTCTTAGTTAAGTCGAGATTATTTGTTAAATCGGGATAATCAAAGGGATATTTTTATGCAACAGGACAAGCTAAAAAATGGTAATAGCCATTTTTACTAACTACTGTTTCAAACTACAGTTTCAAAGTATCCAAACTGCGAACTGCCTTTCTGGACGTTACTTGCTTAATTTCTATTTCATCTCCTACATCTGATCCATTATCTACTACTGCTATTAATAACCTCGGTGAAACGCACATTTTCGCATGCAGATATTTCTCCATCAAAAGATACATATTCAGAAAATTAACAATCAGGGACATTGAAAATTTATATTAATATTAGAAAATTTCTTCAATTTTTTCATTTTCTTGACATCGAAAGTCATTCGTTAAAATCGGGATTATAAATTCGTTAAATCAAAGTATTTTTTTCTATTTTCATCGAGACCACAAAAAAAATTTGCTAAATCGAGAAATCGGGGCTCGACTGTAAATATTTATAATACTTAAATTGTGTTAGTTACTGAGCAAATATATTACTGATAAAGATTTTTTTTTTGTTGTTGTTCAATAAAATGTGTCAAAACAAGCTGTATTTATTATTTAACTATGACTGAAGTGATAAAGAATTTCATCCTGATTGGACAAAATGGGTAGAACCTGATGCTAAAAGTAGGTGTAATCTATAAAATGTTTAGCATTGAAAAAAAAAAAAAACCTCATTAAGAAATATAGATGCAACAAGAAATCATTAAAAATGAAATACATATCTTGAAAAAATGTAATTTTTTTAAAAATCAGTAGTTTGTGCTTCAGAATCAGTTGTGAAAATTCCACTCTCAAAATCACAATTTAAAAATTTTTTTGTGCATAACATCATAAAATCTACCTGGATTTTTTTTTTTTTTTTTTTTTTTTAAATTGGTATGGAAAACTTGGGGAAGCCAGAGAAATTCGTAGTTGAGTTGTGCTAGACACCCTGATACAAAATATAAATATTTTATAGCTTTTAATATTTCTTCATCAAAATTATCATATCTTCTCATATTCAAATCTTCGTCATATTTTTTCATCAAAAGTTTGATATTTGGAAATTTTATATTATCGGTATGAAAAAGTCAGGGAAAACCTGGAAAAGTCAGAGAAATTTCTAGCTGAGTAAGAACAGACACCCTGTGTCATATTCTTGATTTCCTTTTTTTTTTTTTTTTTTTTTTTGTCAGCATGTCTAAATTTCCCATTATAAATTTTTTTATGACTTAAAATGTGTATTATCTACAGGGTGAAATTGTTTAAATAAAAATAATCAATTTATATTTATGTCAAAATTTTTATCTTGCAGTGTTAAATAAAAATGGACATTTTATTCAAGTTACAAGATGATTTTAAATTAGAAGAAAAATAATAATAATGAAAATATGTATATTTTTATAAGGTTTTTCTAATTATATATGTAATTCTTTAGGGTTTCGTTCATCTGACGAAACCCTATTCGTCTCACTCCTCTGTCTGTCTGTCCGTCACAGAGCCCGTTCTCAGAAACTATACATGTTGGAGACTTGAAATTTTGCATACTTATAGATGAACACCACACATCAAACAACAAATCATAAAATTTTGAAAAAGTTTGTAATTAACCTAATTACGGGCTAATTAAATTCTAAAATTAACCAATCAACCTTTTGAATGCAGGTGCGAACACACGTTATCGAAATCCTCCTCAGTTTCTCCTAAGGGTTGCCAGTAAATTCGGCGGATGCTCCGTCAAATCAGCCGGTGCAGGGTTACCACGGAGTAATTTAAGCAATAACTGAAGTGGACCTTTAAAAAGCAAAATCGGATCTGCCAAAGTATCGGTCGTACAAATTCGTAACAGGTGTAGAAATACATGGAAAAAATTCTACTTTACTTTGGTATAAATTTCAAATTTCTGCATAGGATAGAACGCAAAAAATCCACTAAAAATCGATCGATAAAAATTTAATTTCTGTATTTGGAAAGACAATGAAAACAGATTTCCATTCACCGGAAGGCACCTGTCGTCTCTCAGACATATCGGTGCGGGAGAAATTTAAGGGGTGGAAAGTCTAATACGAAATTTAAACTTTTTAAATATTAAATTTTTCGATTAAATTTTTTGACATCCGAGCTGGAAATTTCTCGCAGATTTCATACATACCCGGTTCGAAGAGATAGCTTCATTACGAGCTGAGATATTAATTATTATTTTATTAATTCCTTTTATTTCCATCAAATGCCAGATTAAGATGGAGGCACGTGCTTTTTTAACGAAGATTTCATTTAAATTAGGAAATCTAACAATTTGCATGGGGTGTTTCGACGGCGCTCTATGAGATAAGTATTAATAATTCAATATGAAAAAGTTTATAGGTTTATAAATGTTCATCCCACTATTTCCGAATAGCAATTTCAGGAAATATCTTAAATTATTGGTTAAGACCGCCACTCAATGTGTTCGAAACTTTAAGATACTTTATAACACATAAGAAAAAGTGTAAAAAAGAATGGAGTGTGATATTTCGAGGAGTGGAGGGGGGGGGGGGGGGGGGCGCTAGATTTATTTATTAAATCTTAGCGTTTGTTATCGCAGAAAATGTTTTAAATTCTTGGTTAAGACCGCACCGCCACCCTCCCAACCGTGTATCTACGGAGAGATTGCGCAAAGGAGTTTCGTTCAGATATGCTTTTGTTAAGAATAGAGTGCGCCCCCTGGTGGTGGAATGCGGAACTAATGTAACGCGATTTTGTTAGAATTAGGAAATATAACAAGGCGATTCGTTTGCAATTTTAAGATACTTCATGACACATAATAAAAAGCTTATAAAATAATGGTGCATGCAATTTCCTGTTAAGGGAGGGCGGGGGAGGGGCGCTGGATTTCTTTTTTAAAAATTAGCGTTTACGACCTTTTTAGATGTCGTTTTTTGAGGACTATGATATATTCAGACACGTGCTGCTTATGAAATTTAAAAATGTCAAAATTTTAGTTACCACTATTTCCGAATAGTACTTTCAGCAAATTTCTTAATTTCTCGCTTAAGGTCGCCACCAACTCGAGTAACACATCCACTGATAGGTTGTTTAACAGAGTTTCGATCTGATACACTTTTGTTATGAATAGTGTGCACTCCCTGGTGGTGGAATTTGCAACTAACATAACGCAATTTTGTTAATATTATGAAATCTAACAAGTCAATCTGCTGGAAACTTTGACATCGTTCATAACACATAATAAAAAGCTTATAAAAGAATGTTCCGTGCAATTTCCTGGGGCACCTACCTATCTCGGGGGCTATAGACCCGATCCCATCGACTAATATACCTACGGATAGGTTGTAAAACGGAGTTTCCTTTGGATAGAGGTTTGTGTAGAATAGAATGCGCTCCCTGGTTGCAAAATGTGGAACTAACAGATTTCGCAAAAGGATAAAGTGTTTTAAAGGAATATTAAACGAAACCCTCTGTGCGATCTGTGATCACACTTACCCACTTTTTTTTTTTTTTTTTTTGGTGCTCTGTGATATTTTATTGCTTGATACTTTAATGTGCTTCCTAAATTAAAGTTCATTTTAATATTATCATCTCTTAGATTTTTCTACTTTGCACATGTTAATAATTTTAGTGACTACACATTACACCTTAAAATTACACATTTTTTGAGCTTGAAATATATATTAGTATTCACAAAAGTTGGCAACCCTGCTAATGATGATAATTTATTAATTCTTTAATTTATTTTATTGTTCTGCCTTCTATTCAGAAAATTTAGAATCATTGTTATCATTATTGTTTATCATTTATTGTCTGAGTTGATGATATGAATTTTGGTAAATAATAAAAGTAATTTAAATGTGAAATAGAAGTGTTTAGACAAGAGTTCTTTTAAAAGTTTCAAGTATTTTGTAAACGGATGATATTGTGATTATTGGTTTTCTTTTCTACTTAATCTAAACATTCATGTCAAAATAAATCTAGCATCAAGGTGGTTCAGTGTAGCTTATTTCTACGAATAATCAACATTTTTTAAGGCACAAAACAAACATTTAATTACAAAACGGAACATAAAAAATCTACAAAGTTACTTCGACACATCACATCTAAAGAATTCTAACATCAACAAAAAGATTAATTCGTTTCAGTTCAAAGAGAGCATGCGCTGGCTAATTAGCTGTTTTGAGAATTAGCTGGAACATCCTGCCCGGCGTTGGACGGTTGTCCAACATCATCATAAAATGGCAAAGGTACTACTTTGGTGATATTTTGACGTAACATACCTGTAGAGGTTTTGAGATCAATTACACGGACATGTCCATCATCACCTTTATAAGTTTTCACAATCCTAGCTAGTTTCTAGTCGATAAACTTATCATTTCCTTCCTTCAATTACACAAGCTGTCCAACTTTAATATTTTGCGAGGACTTTTTCCATTTACTGCAGACTTGCAGCTCTTTTAAGTATTCTCGGCTCCAGCGGTGCCAAAATTGCATTTTTAATCTTTGAACTAGTGTCCACCTAGAAGAAAAAGGTAAAGAGTCTAAAATGGCATTGTTTTCAGGAACATTCAAAAGAGGACCTCCAATGAGGAAATGACCAAGTGTTAGTGGTTGTAGATCATTAACATCTGCAGACAATGGGGTCAACGGACGTGAATTCATAACTGCCTCAATTTGCGTCACAAGTGTTGACAGCTCTTCAAAATTTAAGATAGAGGACTTAGTTATCTTCAAGAGGATTCGCTTCATGGTTTTTATATTCGATTCCCATAATCCGTCGAAATGTGGGGATGCAGGGGGTATGAAATTCCATTGAATTCGTTCTTCAGCACTAAATCGCTGAATTTCTTCCGAAGAACAGATTTGATAGAAGGATTTCAAAAGAGCACAAGTACCCTTAAAATTTGTGGCATTATCACTCCATATGACACAGGGTTTAGATCTTTGAGCAATGAATCTTCTCAAACAGGCTAAAAATGCTTCTGTGGTCAAGTCCGAAACAACTTCTAGATGAACGGCTTTGGTAGAAAAACAAATGAATATAGCGATATATGAGTTTAGGGTTATCTTTGAACGTTTTAAATTAGGTTTTGTTATAATAGGATATGCTAGATCAACGCCTGTTTTCTCAAACGGTCTAGATGGTACAATTCTATCACGGGGCAAGTCACCCATCAATTGTTGAAGAGTTTGGTGTTTTGTTCGAAGACAAGTCACACACCTATTTATAATTTTCTTTACTTGACTTTGACCAGATGGTATCCAATAAAATTGTCTTGATAAAGATAGAGTTGTCTGAGTATCTGAATGTAGGAATTTTTTATGGTTATAATAAATTAAAAGTTCAGTAAAATTGTGAGACTTTGGTAAAAGTATTTGATGTTTCTGCGATTCTGATAAATTAGAAAATTTCAGTCTTCCACCGACTCTTAACAGTCCATCTGCATCTAGAAATACATTTAAGTTCAAAATCTTACTGTTATTTAGGAGTGGACGTATTTCCTTTAAACATCGAATTTCAGTTTGGAATGCGGAATTTTGAACAATCTTTATCAGCTTCTTGGTCGCATTCTGTAACTCAAAAGTATCTAAATAATCATATTTTCTAATTCCTGATTTCAATTTACAGTTTTTCAGAAATCTTAAACACCATGCAGCAATTCTTATTAACTTCATAAAAGAAGAATATCGATTAATCAAATCAATGTTTAACTGATTTTCATTTACAATAGTTGACTTTAGAACAGTGTTTTTCTTTAGTTCTAACTGATCTTTAACTTCAGAAATATCTAATTTATCGAATGTATTATCCAATTTTGGCCAAAGAGATCTGTCTTGCTTTAACCACTGGGGACCTTCCCACCAAAGATGGTTATTTTTCAACTCTGAAACTTTCAAACCCCTAGTAACTAGATCGGCAGGATTATCTTTTCCAGGACAGTGGAACCAATTTAATGGATCACTAAGATTTCTGATTTCCTTTATCCAGTTTCTGACAAACATTTTAAATCTTTCTAGCTCACCTCTAATCCAAAAGAAAGTAATAGTAGTCGGTCCAAAAGTAGCAAGTTGCAGGAAAAGCTAATTCTTTAGCAATTTTATTACAAAGTCTTGCAGACAAAAGGGCTCCTAAAAGTTCCAGACGAGGTATAGAGACAGTTTTTAAAGGGGCGGCTCGACTTTTTGCTGCCACAAAACTAGTAACAATGTTCTTATTCTTTAACACTGCTCTAAAGTACACTACCATACCATATGCCTTCTTTGAAGTATCTGAAAAACTATGCAACTCAAAATAATCAACTTCATCAAGGTCAATATCAGCCAAATAATATCTGGGAATGCTAATACAATTTAGTTCTTTTATTTCTTCAAACCATTCATTCCATAAATTGTCTAGATTTTTGGGTAGGTTTTCATCCCAATCAAGTCCTAAACATCAAACTTCCTGAATTAAACATTTAATTCTAATAGTATAAGGACTTATAAATCCAATTGGGTCAAAAATTCGACCAACAATTTGCAATAAATAACGTTTAGTACTAAGTTTATTCGAAAGGAAATTTTCTAGATTTTGAGTTGTAAATGAAAACATGTCACTAATTGGGTCCCAAGCAACCCCTAAAACCTTGGAAGGTATCAAATTCTGATTAGTGAGATTTAAGTTATCAGAAATTTCATCAATATGTAAACCATATTCTTTCCATTTCTCACGTAATTCATGCGAGTTGGTTTTCCATTTTCTAAAAGTCGTACTACCTTCTTGAAATATTTCATAGGCTTCCTTACTAATTTTAAATGCGTAATCAAGATTTGGTTGACTTGTTATAAAATCATCAACATACAACGATGAATTTAAAATTTCAAAAGATTCAGGAAATTTTCCTACATACCTTTCTAGATGATGCTTGACGGTAGCAGCCAGAAAAAAGGGACTCAATTTCACACAGAAAAGCACTCTCTTTAGTATGAATATTTTAAATTCCTTACCTGGATCATCAATCCATGGTTCATCATCCCAAAAAAATCTGGTGAAGTCCCTATTTGGTTCATCAATCTCGATCTGCATAAAGGCTGCTTTAATGTCTGCAGTAATTGCTATGGGGAAGTTTTTGAATTTGATTAAAAGGCTGAACAATTCGGGAATGAGATTAAATCTGGTATATAAACAATCATTTAGTGACAGTTCGCCCTTAGCATGGGCACTTCCGTCAAAGACAATGCAAACTTTAGTGGTGGACTTATCTTCACGAATCACTGCTCTATGTGGTAAGTAAAATGAGTTTACATCAGATGTATTGTCAACAGGTTCGATGATATTGTCTGCTAAATAACTATCTAAAATAGCCTTATATTATGAGAATAACAAAGGGTCATTTCTAAAACTTGTTCTCAATTTCAAAAATCTTCTGTATGCGACTTCGCGATTGTTATTAAGAGACATTTTCAAATTTGCCTTCCATGGAAATTTTACTTTATACCGGTTATCCTTAAAAACAATATTAGACTGAAAATCAGCCATAATGTCATCGTCCATATTACTAACATTTTGAGTTTCAGATTCAATTCCTAGACTTTCCAATTGCCAAAAATTTCTGATTTGATCAGATATATCCTTTTCTTCAACGATAATTTTCATACTGAACAGTTCATTGGCTGACCCCGTATAACCCTGTAAGCACCAGACAAATAGGGTTTCGGTAGCTACGAGATTATTCTTTAGTCTTTTGATTCTGCCAGTTACAATATTATGGTAATTATCAGTGCCAATTAAAACTGCAATTTGTTTACTAGTACATTCATAACTATCAGCAAGTTGTAAACCTTTTAATTTATTATAAGTTTTCCTAATGTATTTATCAGGAGCGGGTAAGCAAGCAGCGGAAATTTGATCTGTTTCCAGAGCTTCAACTTCAATGTGTAAAGAGGGATGTTCTCTATTTACAAGTTTTACCTTTACTACATTATAAGTTTTCTCAGTTGCCCTTTCGGTTCCAAAAGCATAAACAGATAAGGTTTCTTTTTTAATAACCGGCAATTGTAATTTTTGTGAAATGTCGCGAATTATAAATATTCTCATGCTACCATTATCTAATAAGACATGAACTGGTTCATTATTATCATTTTTAGGATCTTTTATTATAACAGAACAAGTCTGCAAAAATATGTTGCAATGCGTGTTTTCATTCTGTACATTACTAGTGGAATTGTTACCACAATGGGAAATAGATACTGCACTTATATCAACGTTTATTTTGGAATCATTTTCAAATTGCAAACAAAAAGGTTAATTCGTTTCAGTTCAAAGAGAGCATGCGCTGGCTAATTAGCTGTCTTGAGAATTAGCCGGAACAGTGATGTTATCAAGAGTTTGCTGCATTTGTTTTAATTTAAAGTTTTAAAGCTAATCCACTGCACCCACTTCTTTTAATAATATTTCCTTCAAGAATTAAAAAGAAAATTTCCAGCATTTAAATATCTAAGATTTGTGGGCAAAGGCGACATTGAGTGTCTTCCAATTTTTGATTTACAACAAAGAAAATTTCAACCAAACTCCAGAGTCTTTATTCCAACCTAACAAATTTACTGATTTCTTCATTTTTAAGTTAGACTATTTATTCTGTTATCTCTTCTGATATTGACCCAAAAGAATGCACATACAGTAAACTCCTGACTATCCGGCCTAATGTGGCGGAAGGGTAGGACGGATAACAAAAAACCGGATAGGCCAGAGTTCTATAACTATTTACTCACTTCCTGCCCTCCACCCACCCATTATATTAAAAAAGCACGTTATACATTTTAAGATAAATTTTATATGTACAGTTTCAAAATAAGCGAAACATTAACGAAAAACGTAAGCCAAATTCTTAAAAAAATGAGCAAATCTTATTTTACTGTTTATTAATAAATGATTGCACAAATATGAAAAGTTATGCTTAAGATAAGAGTCGAATCTTAGTTTTTGAAAATGTGCTTGATAGATGACTGCTTCTTCCTGTTAGTCCTCTTCCGCGACACAATATCCCTCCACCTACGCAAGCATATAATATCAGCTGGTGTCGCTTTCTCCTGCTAACTCATAGTTTCTCCCGCATAGTCACTACAACTTTTATTCGTTTGTCATCCATTTCGTTAATCTTCAATAAATAAACACGAAGTACACCAAAAAACTATACGAAAGTCACAAGGATAAGCGGAAAATAACGTCTGCACTTGTTAGCATACGTTGCACAACTGACGAAACATGTTTTCATGCCTTAACCCTTCTCCTTTACTGTTTGTCTTTGCTGTTGCATTCTGCAATCTCTTCTTGCTCATTCCTGTCGTGAGTCAGCACTACAGACAGGAATCTGCCTTTCTCGGCCGCTTGCAACATTCCTCATTTTTCTAATAAGCCGAATAGTACGGAGGGCCGGATAGTCGGGAGTTTACTGTATTTCCATTGGGTCATTGCTACTCATCTTAATAACTATCATGACATAATGTCTGCAAGTTAAAACATATTTATTATTACCAAAATCATCAGTAATTTTTTGTTATCACCTCATTAATAGTTGTGTATTAAATATTGCTAATTATTTCATAAAAAATATAAAATCTGATAATATTTTTAAAATGTAAATAAAAGTTAACAGAAAGCGTTTTTGAAATTTTTGCTTTTCTTGCCAAATTAAACCTTGCCATTTTTTCTCGTGCATTTCAAACATTCAGTATTTGTTTATATGGATAATGTTACATTAATTATGTGATAAATTAAAGATATTATTATTATTTATTTATTTATTTATTTATTTGCATATTTGAAATTGTTACATGTCAAAGTTTGATTGAAATTATTCATCTAGCATTTTTCTTTTTTACACACACATACACACACCGATACCATATAATAGATTATGTAAATAATATTAGATTTATGCACTTATGAGAGCATACTGATTTTAAATATATGTTTTCTATTGAAGTAAATTTTTTTTTCAACATTGGAATTTACTATGCTATCATTTTTTTAAAATATATTTGAAAAAAGTTTTACCAAAATTAATATTTCTCTAGCTTGATTTTCATTGTGAGTCTTTAAAAATAATATATTACCATGACCGTCACTTTCAAGAACTTTATCACAACTAAATTACATCAACCAAAAACGAAATTAATACAAAGCTCAGCTTATCTTTCACCTGAATGACAGCAAAATATGTTTCAGAAAGAGAAACAGAGTGCCCCCATACATATCTTATCCCTTTTTTAAACTTATAATTTTTGATCATTAAATAATAATAGAATTTTGGATCAAGGATTATTATTTTTTTTTTTTTTTACTTTCCCAGTATAGGCGCCTTGGCATATTTCCTAAAGCTTGGCATAATTTGGGTTTTACAAAGTGAGATTTGTTGCCAAATGTTATAAAGAGCTATAAAAACAAACTTAATGAACTTTTAAGGTTGTTTATATATGAATTTATATAATCTATAAACATATTGCTTATATCTATATTGTTGCTGTTTTTTATTTACAATTTACTTCTGTTTGTATATAAAAGTAGATAAATGGCTTCTTTATATTAAATAAATTGTATAAATATTGAAAAATTGCTTGTTTACATGAAATAGTGAATAAGTTGCCAGAAAATACGTTGCCAAATTTCATTTTTTCGCCAAGGTCCTTTTCTCTATCTCACCAAGGCTGTTATACTGGAAAAGTACATTTTTTTAGTAAAAGTATCTAAGGCATCTTATTTTAAGTTGCTCAACTCTATATTAAATAGTATAATATGTGATAAAATAAAATAAATGTACCTTTCATTTAAAATTCAAAATTCAAAATTATTTAATTAAATTATTATTTTTTTTAAGTTCAACCCTCATCCAACTCTTATTATCAATCTCTTATCTCATAAGTTGGTTATCATCCAACTTTCGCTGTTACATTAGTTCATTTTTTAAATTATTATTATAATGAAAAATATTTATAATTCAATTATTTCTTAAAATAAGATAAATATTTTTTAGTATAAATGCATAAATTAGAGTGATGATTCATGTTTCAGATCCTAGCACATTGACTGACTCAGTTGACTATAGTTGCCCTATGCATTCTGCTTTGAAACTTATGAGAATTATTGCTTCATCGAGTAAAGAACTAGCATTAGATTTGGTAAGTTCAAATTTTGACCAGTATACCATTTACAAAAGATTTGCATGCACTAATCAACTTTTGTATTATTTTATTTTTTTTAATGTTTGTATCAATATTGTATCAATTTAATATTTGTTTTTATTTAGATGACAGTTTAAGTAATAATATTTTTATTTAATGGTGAAATTTTGTAATTTATTTTTAATATTTTATTATTTTATTATATTAGTTTAATAATTTTTTAATTCAAGATTTTAGTTTAATTATTGATATTCTTTTGGCAAGTTTATGAATTCATAATAATTGTTAATTGCATTTTAATGTTTTTTTTTTTTTTTTTTTTTTTTTTTTGAGGAAAATAGTTGCTTTTTATTTTTCCAACTAATTATTTACCTCAAAATTTTAGGTAAGAATTGTCAAAAAATTTATTAGGCGAATTATATATATTAAGTGAAAATAGATTGTTTGAAAACTAATATGCCACTCTGTTTTGCCATTAACCCCTTGGGGACGAGCGACACGTATACGTGCCGCATGAAGCTCTCAAAATCCTTATTTTTCCTCACCAGTAAAATTTTACTGTAAAATTTGCCTTATTTAATCAGCGCATTTTTTCGATTCAAAAAGACACAAATTTCTGTTTTTAAAAAACGGTGACAAAAGATTAAAAATTTCGTAAAAGGCTCCCGTCCCGAAGGGGTTAAGAAAGATTATATTTGGAAAAGATCACAGGCTACTAGAGATGAGAAGGAATTGGGCTCCTTTTGAACTTTACATTTTTATTTATTACCATATAGAAAAATACAAATAACTTTTTTCCTTAAAAATTACTTATTCTGCTTTAAGTCATTTTAATATTATTTTGATCAGAATAAGGGAGAAACAGAAATCATATTTTTCTGTATTAGAATTGTGATATTTGCAGATTTGCGCCTGGTCTTGATGGCAACGACTTGCTGATGTGGTGCCAATTGGAATATCACACCATTATGCTATTTTTTAATTGGAATGTTTACTTATTTATTATTATTATTATTTTAGAGATCTAATGCGAAATGAATATATATTTTTATTCCAACAACAAACGTTAGCTTAAGGTTTGCAAATTTGTAATGTTTTATTGTGTTCGAGTTATAATTGCTCTTTATATAAAAATGACGTTAGTGATTCTGTCCATTTTTCATCAGGAACTCTGCTCATGCAACTGCTCCGCTCTTCACATTCACAAAGTCACTTTCATTCATAAATAAATATAATTAGCATGTATTGTTATTCAGATTGAAAGCAAGCGATCAATGTTTCCTCATTTCCTGTAAAAGGTTTAAATCTTTCAGATAATGGTGTCAAATTTTTAATTTCAGCTGATTTGCAAGGACACGAGAATTACAAAAGATAGTTATGAGGAAGGAATTGAAGATGTACACCTTTTATAGCAAGTAGAAAAATGTTGTGCAATTCTTTGTCATATAAATAGCAATTTCTACAATTTCAATCATTTGTTGATAGAACGAATTTCGCTAATGTGTCCATCAGATTTACTTGTTGGGGGAGACAAATATGAGAATCCTTTTAAGAAAGTATATGTTTATTTTATGCAAAATTTCTCTTTTGATAAGATTGGATATAAGTTTCATAAAATTAATTATGAGCTGGGAATTAATAGTTATTTTTATTTCCATGAAAGAAGTTGTTAATAAATGATATATTATACTTAGAACAACTTTTAAATATTAGTTTTGTTTTTGTATTGCATACTTTCCTTTTTGGGCTCGGGTGGGATCAGGCTTTGATATTGATGACAAAAAATGTTTCAGGCTCTCATTTAAAATTGTCGGGTTCGGGCGGGCCTAGGCTCTGAAAAAGAGCCTGAACTCATTTCTACAGACTAGTACCCAGTTTTTGCAGCATTTGTGGAATGCTTGCACAACTTAACTTAGGCATGATGGTTAAAAAACAAAAATTCCCCATCTCTCTGTTCAGACGATTAATAATACTATCCTAATAGTATTATAAATGTATTTTTTTCCATGTAGATGGATTGTAAGCCAGAAGATATTTAAGGCTGTTTTTTATTTACTTTATTCAAATATTGTTCTAAATAATTCAAAATTTCATTATTTTCATAGAAAATATGTGAACATTTTTCCTATAAAACTTAACCAATTTTCTTTATAGTTGCCATGTCTTCAAAACCCTGAATAATAAGATTTATAATTCTTGCTCATGATAATTTTTTAATAATGATAATGACATCATATTCGAAATAAATGAGCAGTTTCAAATATTTTTTAATGATACTAGGAGCATGAATCTCAATAAGTTTTGAAAGCAAATGAATATAATGTATATTTGAAAAGAAAAATTTAAATACTTTTTACTAATACTGATTCTGATCATTAATATCAGTTACATGCAGAACAGAGTTTTCTGCAAATAAATGTGTAATAATTAATAGGAAAAGAAAACGAACGAGAATTACATTATTAAAAAAGAGATTTCACTTGGAAAAGAAGGATGTCATATTTCAATATTTTTTTATGATATGAAGTGCATGAATATCAGTAAATGCAGAGAACTTTTTACTATTTAAAATGTTATTAGTTATTACTATTTAAAAATTACAATTTTTTGAAATATTTAATTTTATGTTTAGCATTATTATTATCTCTGATATGAATTCGCTTCCGTTTCTTCCTGTTGTCATATTTTTAGATAAAATTCAAAGTTCAATTGCTTTTAATATAATTTGAACTTTTTAATATATAATTTTTACATGAATAAGAGAGCCATGAGTATGTTCAATTTATAAAACCTAAATTTTCTATTCTCCTCCAAATTTTTTTTTAAAGTCAGTATTATATTTATTTAAGCTTAGGAAACAAATCTTTTTAAATATTGCATTAAAAACTAAATTTTTAAGCAAACTTTCTTATTTGACATAGAAATACATATTAGTACATGAATCATGAAGTGAAAGAAACATTTTTTTATGTAGACAAGGTGGTAAATAGGTCCTTGTCTACAAGATAAGTTCTAGAAGATCTATTGACAAGGTCCATAAGAAAAATATCATCATATTTTAGAATCATGATATTTCAAATTATGCAGTAAGTAAAAAAAAATTAAAATTTATTGTAATTACACAATGTGCCGTAATTTCCTCATATTTTATCGTCAGCAAGTATTTAAGTTTAACAATCCTTTTACCCTTTTATTGTACAATCTTCCTTAATCCTCATTTCACAGAAACTTAATAAGTATATTGTCTGTAAGAGTTGTGAGTATTTATTTGTATTTGAGAGCAGAGTTTACCTGTGACATCACATTCATCGTTCACTAATTAAGAAAAAAAATCCCCCCCCCCCCCCTACACACATGTACACTTATTTTTTTTTTTTTTTTATGGCACCTTGATTATAGTGAAAAAGAAAGGATTATGGAAGAGAAAAGCCAATAAATAATTCTGGTATTATTGTGTTATCCTGTTCAGATGTAGGTTATCTGGCAATGAGAGATGGGATAACTGATAATTCCTTTAAATTTACACGTTGAGAAATCAATTTAGAAATCCTAAAAAGATAATTTAATTAATATTTCATTTTTTCTTTCCTGTTGCTCAATCGTTAAAAAGAAACAGAGCAAAATTATATATACTCAATTTTACGAATTTTTCGATATCTTGAAGAAAAAAAAAAATTATGTTCAAATTTCCTATACACATAATGTTAAAAAAAACCTTGGTTGGATGAATTTTTTTGGCTCATCCCTCGATAACTTGAATTTTTTTCCATAAATAGTGTAGAATTTTTTTTTTCTAAAACAAAAAAAATATTCCAAAAAATAGAAATTTTTAAAGAATAGAAAAACTATTTTCACAAATTACAGTGGTAAACTTCGCACAAACTTTAAAATGAAGGAATGTAAAGATGCCAGTAACACAATGAAATCTCTTGACCCCCAAGATGGGAGTAGAAATTCTTGTTTTTTTTGTTTCCTTATCTCTTTTTAGTCAGTGTCCATTACATATGCAGTGACCATCTATCTTTTCTTTGTCCTTTTATTCTCCAAGGTTATTTTTTGAGTGGTTGTGGTGACTTTAAGGAAACCAGAAATGATAGTAATGAACAATAATCAAGAGATAGGTAGCTTGTAAGAAGAATGTAGAATTTCTTATCATTGCAACATGTAATGAAAGAAACGTGTGAAAAGTGTGCCCTAGTGACATCCTGAAAAGTTTTTTTCTTGGTTATTTCAGGAAAAATTAGAGCATTTGTCGGTGAGATCTTCTGCGAGTCATCTGTTCAAAATGGCTAACAAATGAAAATGGAGTACATTTTCTATTGAAAAGAAAAAACAAATCATCGACGAAGTTGACAAAAGAAAAATCGAAAAAGGAAATTGTAAAGGAGTTTGGGATTCCAAGCAGCACATTGTCAACAATAAATAAAAAAAATAATAATAAAGCAAGCGGTAGACACTTACTATGTCAGAAGGCATGCAGGTGAGGCTCTGGAAGCTATTAAAGGCGATTGGGATTACTAAAAATTGCTTCCCTACATATATATATGACAACTCTAAACATTATTGTTATTAATCCGGTTCCAATTTATTAATCCAGATCCAATCTATTTTCTGTAATGTTTGCGTTATAAGGAGCTAAATTTTGTCATTTTAGGCTTAATGCCGACAAAATTGGATGAAATAACGCATCTTCTATGAATGAACTCACAAGCTCCTCTGATGATTCTGTGAGTCATTCATAGTTTCTTATTTTACATACTGGTTTCATATGTTCATTTCTAAATCATCTTTAGAACTTTATCAATTTCTTCATATATTTGTGATTTCAAATTTATTATATATATATAATATATATATATATAAAGATTCTGCTTTTTATGGAATAGAAAATTTGTGAAGAAGCCCCTTATATTAAATGGAATTTTTTTTTAAAGTGTTCTAAAGAGATCCAGTTTTTGTCTAAATTTGTCTAAATCCCTTGTATTTAAATTAAAATTCCACATAAAATATATGTTTTGTTTTTATTTTTTTAAATCTCAGTTATTTTTATTGAAAGGATTTTTCTTTTTAAGGTAGAAAAGTATGATATAATTGCAATCCTTTCCTTTTACCTGACAGTTCAGCCATGGTAAGTGATCCTCAGAAATTAATTGCTTGTATTATTTTTAATTTGTTACATTAGTATTAAATTTGCAGTATTTTACATATTTTGTCATGAATAAATATTAACATTTCACCTTAAAACTTTTCCTGTTTTGTCCTTACAAAGCTGCTTTCAAGAGATAGTCACAACTGCTTTATCTCGCAGCATTTATACCGGGTGATTCAAAACAGAAGTTATGACAATTATCTCTTAAACTGCAGGGGATAGAAACATGCTTCCAAATTACAAAATATATACAAATCAAGTCCAACTTTTAAACATGGTATTTGTTTTGAGAGGGGGATGTGTTAGTGTTACTAGATCCATTGTCATAAAACAGCAGGACAGTTTTTTCTAAATTGGGGCATAAAAATACTGTAAATCCTGAGAAAACGGAACCTGTCTGTAACGAAGTACCATTTGAATCATAAAAATTCATGGTCCCTACAGAAGAAACACCATTCAGTTATGCCTGTTACTAAGATGAAATCCTGCCTAAAATGGAATTTTTTTTTTTTTTTTGCTCTTGACTTTTTGTCTTAGTAGAATTTACTGTTCTGAAAATTTACTGTACTTAATAACATTATACAGTGAAATAAATCTGTTAAAGCATAATGACTATGGACCAAAACAAAATTCGGTTAGAGATGTCTTATGTAGCAGTTATTGTAGGACATTCCTTACATATGTATGGGAACTCGGGCACTTGAATACACATTAAATGAGCCTGACACCATTAAAATTTAAGGTAGATTATATTTACATAACATATTTACAGTAATTGTATGCACGAATTATAAACATCATTACAATCTTTACATTGTTTGTTGCCGTCCTTAAACAAACACACATCATCGTTCTCTGCGTTCGACCGACTGACCTCCATTCAGTTCTCGTTTTTCTCCTGCTCAAAAGGAGTGTCTCCAGATCACAAGTGTCATTCTAATACGCCTGCGCTGACTAGTTCATGGGGAAAGCAAATCAACAGAGGAAGGCGCTTTGATCAGCATCTACGTGAGCGGTTGGTGGCGCTGTAAACAGTAGGCATGCAGGGAAAGCTATTAAAGGCAAAACTTTCCCACATATGGACTATGAAATTGTCACATTTAAGACGGGATTCTGTTATAAACAGGTTCCACTTTCACAGGTTTTGCCAAACAAAGCACATTAAAACCTGTAAAAACAGAACAGCTAGGGACCAGAAAAGTATTTCATTTTATCAGTTGGGTTTGTTCAGTATTCCTTTCTGCAGATTAAAAAAAAAAAATCCTTTATAGACAGCTTCTGTTTTCATAGATTTTGCTGCATTAAGTTCCACTCAATGCAGAATAATGAATAGCATAGAATTAAAAGAAATTTAAGAGAATTTGTGCATCATGAAAAATTTGCACTTTTGGTGTCCTGCACAGTAGTTTTTCAGTGCTGGTCTTGGAAATCTTCAAAATCAGTACACCTAGCAACACCTAGGTTGTATACATATTAAAATATAAAATATAATTTTTTATACATCCCCCATTTCTTATAAGTTTCATTAAGAAGAGTGTTCTCTATCCTCTTTCTAATAAAATAAAAAACAAAATTCCATATCACTACTTGCAATATTTTCTGATATATAGCACTTGGAAATTTTAGCGTTTGCCGCCATGTTATCAGCTGATGTCTGATGGGAAACGAAAAAGTAGTTGCATTTTGAAATAATTACTTTTATTTGCTTTCATAAAATTATCTACCATCAAAGAAATCTGGAAAAAAAATCTTCAGAAAATCTTTCAAGCATCATTTTCAAAAAACTGTTCTTTAGCCAACTTGACTTTCTTATGGTTAGTTTCCTAAAGTAGTCAGAATTTCACCTAAAAATGGACACCAATATAGTAGGTAAAGTTCTGTTAGTCCCAATTTTTAAATTCACATATCTCAGCAAATATTTCACTTACATGAAGTTTTTACTGTTTTATTTCTTTGAGCATGGAGAAAAAATTTCTCATATGAATAGGACCCGGGGACAGTATATATAACATTTGCAATTTTTTTTTTAGAAATATTCATTTTCATTAAAATATTTTATTTATTTTAAAACTAATTATTTGTTTAGCTACTCCAGGTTTCCACAAAATAATGATATTTAAAAAATCCTTAAAAGAAAGCTATAACTTTTTTCACATATTTTTCTCACTTTCTAACTAATTTTGGCATCATAGAAATGACAAAAAATCAATTTGTGAAAAATCTACATCTATAACCAATGTAGATTTTATTCACTGAATTTTTAAAATAAAAATTGCTGTACAATGAGGAATACTGTAACTTATAATTTGTTCTGCTATTAAATTGCTAAATTCTGCTATAAAATTACAGTTTGTTCTGCTACAAAATTGCTGCAAAGTATTAATTTTTTTACTTTTATTCCCCCAGAAATGGCTTTAGTAAAAACCTTTTATTTTCAGGCTCCTAATAGTGTACAAAAACTTAATTTTACCTTTCACATTTTAATTAATTTAAAAGGATATTAAAATTTTTAAATTAATGCATCAGAGTACATGTGTCTAGCACTGCCTTCATGCCCAAATTTGGTAGCTGTAAGTGCAGCAATTCATTCACAAAATGATATTCAGATTAATGTTCACATTTTTAATTAATTAATTTAAAAGGGTAATTAAAAATTTTAAATTACGGCATCAGATTACATATATTTGTGTCTAGGGCTACCTTCCTGCTCAGATTTTGTAGCTATAAGTGCAATAATTCATCCACAAAATGATAGAGAGGCACACATACCCACTTTTTTATCATATGTTGAGATGTCATAAATATGTAGTAATTAAAAATATTAGATTTAAATGATGTTTAAGTGTATTTATTTATTCCTACAGTGATGGAAAACTGGCACCACAAGAAGTTCAACTGTTAGTTATTGAAACTCTGAAAACGTGGCATACTTTCCTCTGTTATGGTTATGCATTTCACATTTTTCTGTAAGTTATATTTTCTGAATACTTTATACTCTAGTTTATTCTGATTTCTTTTTTTCAATTATCTGTGTTGAATATTATTTTTTAAATGCATCTCAACTTGATTCTTTCTTATTTAAAAAATAAACACATTTTGTTTCATGTAAAACAATAACTATAGCTTAGTAGATGTAAACATGATTTCTTAAATGCTGCTTATTGTGTATTAAGCCAAAACAACTCCCTATTAAATATTTTTTACTCTTTCCAACATAATTGAAAAGTGCCTATGACTTACGGTTGTCCTTGGCCATCTCTCTCCATTGTAACTCTCATAAATAGGCTTGTCTTACCATGAAATAAATATATGTTTTGGAAGTTTATTATGGCATGTTTCCTATTTAAAATGAAGTATATAGCATTTATAGATCATTTACAGAGATACCCAAATGAATTCCAATACATTGTTATCACATTGCAAATGTGATATTTGCATCGTACCTTTCTCATTTTTGCTAATCACGTGTTTCTTTCCCATCTTTAAAATTTCTAAATTTAATGTTTTTAAAATTGCCTTTTTTTTTTTAGTAATCTTTCGATCTTATTTATCTAGATTTATTTTTCTCTTTAATTTAATGCATTACTTTACGTTTTCCGACCATCCGGTCATATTTTCACATTCCCTCTGCAAAGAGTTCGCGTTTTTATTTTTCTCCATTTGTGCACCTGCCGTTCTCCCCATTCCAGCATAGCCATTTTCTCTCCAGCTCAAGTCCGACGGCCGAGGTTGCAACAGGTTTCTCCCTTCTTTCTTCGATCGGAAGATTGGCGCGTGCAGCCGTGAGGTGTGTCGTACTGCCTCCTCTATCGCTCTTGGTGGCGGCGCGTTTTGTGTGATGGAGTTCGCGGCATTTTTGTGTGCTCTGATTGGATAATCGGAGATTTTTTGCCAAGTTGCTCCTAGCAGCGCGATTTTTGAGAAGGGTTCGGCAGTTGCTGCTGGTCTGTCAAGTTTATAGGACGTTTTTTTTAGCGATGCGCTCATGCATCGTGTCATCGTCATCAGGTCCCCTAAATATTTTTAAGTTTTAATTAAAATGCCCCAAAAAGTGGAAATATCGCGTCCTTTATTTTAATTTTACTTGTTGCCTGTGTTTTTATTTTACAAAAAAAAGACAGCTTGCCTGTGAGACGACATACGGTGATTCCTGCTCAACAAAATCGGGTGAGATCGTTTCCTCATTTATTTATTTTACTTTATTCTGTATGACAAGATCACTTCACAGCAATTGGAAATTTGACAGCGAATATAACCTTTAAGAGTAAAGAACCTGTGGTTAAATTTCATCCAGATCTCCTTTAAAAAAAAACAAAAAAAACATGCACTTTGGCCTAACCTAAGCACGTGGTGTCAGGATTTTTTTTACATGGATGCAGTTTCCAAATTTTTGACATTACCACTTTTCACGACACGACAGTTGTGATCTGTCGGCGATAATTGTTGGAAGTACATTTTAATGATTGAATGATTGATTTGAATGAATGATTACATTCATTCAAATAGTGCAATACTGATATATTGATTTGCACCATGAAATGTTTCCTGTAGAAAAAGGTGTGTTTACCAAAGTGGTCAGGTCACAGACCTGGAAACCCTGAAAAACGTGAAAATGTCAAGTATATTTGTTGGCCTGTAATTAAGAAATATCAGGGAAATTCAAGAAAATAGTAACTTTAATTTTCATAATTCACCAATATTGAAAAAAAATTGCAAAATCATACAAAAATCTGACTTATCCAGAAGTGTTTTGATCTTTTTCAGTGACTTGTTGAATTCTCATAAACTTTTTACAACTAGACGATCACCAAGGGAGTTCAGCTTATACTTTTGAGCTTTAGTAAAATCCCTAGGGACAAAGATGCTTTTTCACAGTTGGAAGGTTACCAGTCCATGTAAAATGACTTTCCATCTTGAATATAACCTCTTGTTCATTCTAATATTGAGTTAACAAGGTGACCCAGTAGATGCCTTCCCCTTTTCTCTCTTCAGATAGTTTGGAATTTTCCAAAGATGTAACTAGGGCAGAAGTTTATGTCCATCGCCCCCTTCTGAGATGTTACTAATACAGTAAACTCTCTACAAGGCAGACTCTGTGTAAGACGGAAATCTGTCTAACTCAGAAAGATTTTCAAGTCCCTGCGAATCCATAGACATAGTTAAATTTGTCTAAGGTGGAATATTGTCTACTACGGAAAATTTTCCCAGTTCTGATCGATTCCGCCTTAGACAGAGTTTACTGTATATATTTATTTATCAAAAATGTTTGTTTCATTTAAATGAAAAACAAAAACAAAAAACCACTATTAAATTTGCTATTTTAAAACTATTATAGTGTAATAAATGTAGTATATTACTAATAATAAATACTATGTTCAACATATTGAATACATGATATTAAAATTAAAAATTGAATGTGAATAATTTGGAAATGTACCTATGTGTAAAGCTTAAATTTGTTAATAAAGTGTAAATTTATCTTTTTGTATCTTCTTCAAAACCGAGATAAAAAATTTCATTTTCATTTATATATTTACTGTATTAAAAAAAAAAAAAAAAAATTCTGATGCAGAAAAAAAAATTCTTTTTTTTTTTTTTTTTTTTTTTTTTTTTTAAAGATTAATTACTTTTTACCTTTTTTTTTTTTTTTTTTTTTTTTTTTTGCAAGGTTTCACATGTGAATTGATATTTATCAAAAATGATTTATGCTATTTTACAGGTAAACTTTTTTAAACTTCAACATTGTGCTGTACAGAACAGCATAGCTAGTAATTTTGTAATATTTTAAATATATTTTGTAATCTTTTATATATATATACATATATATATATGATTGTGATTCAGTGGAATGGTAACTATTAAAAGTGTGAGCCAAATGATTAGTTATTGATCACTTGATCTTATACATTGGTACATCTTACATGGCTATAATTAGATAATATGAAAAACAATAAAAAGTATAATTTCTTAAATGATAAAAGAGGATAGTTATTTATATATTTTAATATGTTTACTTGGAAAATTCTTTTCTTCTCTTTATTTTGACAAAATGAACATTTCTTAAGGATTTTGCACCTAAAAACAAAGGAAATTGAAAATGGGGAGAGGCTGCACTATGTTAAATATTCTTAGAATAATGTCTGTAAATGTATAATATGCTGTCAGTTTTGGTATCAAAGCTAGATTATTTCATTTTAATGCCAAAAAGTAAAAGAAAAAAAAATTAAGCAATGTTCTTGTTTCTTGTGTGTTTCTTAACAAACATGCAAGTTTTGGTACTTATTTTTTAAATTTATACTTGAAGTTAATATTTGAATTCTCTCATGGGCTTCTGCTTTCTTCTGCTCATCCATAGCCTAAATTGAGAAAAAATGCCAGATTTATTTTAAATATGAATATCTTTCTCAAATTGACCACAATAGTTTTTTTCTTGTCTACATAACTTCTTCTTCAATATTCTTATCATACTTCTTATATAGCAATGCTGCTTGGAAAGAAGTATCCAGTATTATAAACATTAATAAAACTGATAACAGAAATAACTTACAAGGAAGATCTCCATACGGGCATACTCCGAAAAATCTGAAAAAAATTATAATGTTCTACTCATGAGGATAGATATATTTTAAAAAAAAATTTGTCTTGAGGAAATCAGTTATACAAATCTTGAGGAAATCAGTTATACAAAAATATCGGTTCTCAAACTGTCTAGCTTAAGCCTTGATTCTTGTTGACAGTAAAATTTTTCTTTCTTGTGTATTTGAATAAAAGTGCACCTGTCACTTTAGTTGCCTGTGAGCATGATATATAAACTTTTTTTTTCATTCCTCATATATATGTAACAACAAACATATATGAGCTGTCATTAGATGTAAAAATTGAAGGAGATGGAGTGAAGCTTGAACATTGAGATTTTGAACATGTCTTCGAGGCATCATTTAGATGATATTACTTGTGGTAGAATAATTTGAAAGTTGGAAGAAGGGTGCAAAAATGAGAGATGTTGCCTATGAATCACGCACAGTATTGTTTCTAGGCTATGGAAGGCATTCCAAAAGAGTGGAATATGTACTAGGTGCACTATAGGAGGATGCCCTAGCAGTACGACCTCCCAAGAAGATCGCTATATTGTTATTTCGGAAAAAAGGAACCGACGCAGCACAGCTGGTCAATTAGCAAATCAACTTTGTGCTGCCACAGGGGCTAAAATATCGCAGAAAACTGTTGCAAGATGTTTGAAAAAGGGTGGACTATATGCCCAAAGAGCTATTGTGTGTGTCCCATTCTCGAGACGCCAATGTAGCGCCCGTTTACAGTGATGCTGTATGCATCACAATTGGACTGATGACGACTGGTCTACCGTGCTCTTCTCAGATGAGAGTAGATTCAGTCGCGAGGTTGATAGTGCTTACTATCATGAAAATATTCTAGAAAGAGATTGATATGCAGCTTCAAATATCATGGTGTAGACAGGCATCATGTTCAATGGCCCCACGGATCTCTATGTGCTTGTCCAAGGGTCCATGACTGGTAGACGGTACATTGAAGACTTCCTGCTTCCACATGTTCAAGGTTGCACAGTTTTGAGGTGCTGTTGGCGAAAAGTTTTGTTTTATGGACGATAATGCACCTTGTCATTGTGCACAGTCTGTACAAGATTGTCTTGAGGCCGAAGATATCCATCGCATAGACTGGTCAGCACGTCCCCTTGACCTGAATCAGATTGAAAATGTATGGGATGCTTTGGGGAGATGTGTTGCTGCTCTACAATTTCCTCCCACAAACAAGGAAACCTTGTGCAGTGAATCTGTGCAGTCATCTGTGCAGTGAAGGAAGAATGGGCAACTTGCCTCAACAGCTATGGATCATGTTGTTCTGAGTATGCCATGCCATGTTGAAAGCTGTCTAGCATTACACGGTGGCCACATCCCTTATTGATATGGCACTAAAGATTTTTAATTGCAAGTATTTTGCTCTCTTTGTACAGTCATGTTTTCAGACAATATTCACGTTTCAGAAAAAGAACCCCTGTATACATCCTTTCAACAAAATTTTTATATTAAATCCTGTGTAACATGCTGTTAATACTGTTGTTTGTTTCTTGACCCACAATCTCAAGTATATTCTCATTTACATGTACATTTCTTCTTGGTCCTTAAGTTTTGTCCATTAGTGTATATATATATATACTAGGGGGCTCTGCCCCCTGCAAGTTACGCTCGCTAACCCCCGTTCAGATACTGCAGAATTTAAAAACACGCTAATCTTATCGGTTTTAAAAATATTAGAGAAGATTGAATTACACTGAAAAAAGCTGTGCAGACCTCCCTGTAAACGGGTTTTCCTTCAATTCCCTTTTATTGCAAAAATTTAAGGCCGAATCAGTTGCTGTTAAGACATCCAATGGTTGTTTTCGTTTTTGATTAACCTTTTAAACGCCGTACTATGATTGAAAGATAACACAAACTATTTATTGGCAAAAATCACATTAAAACTCAAGCATAAGCACTATAAGTAATTTTTTTTTTCAAAAAAAAAATTTTTTGTATAGGATTTATGACATGTTCCAGAAATGAAACATTTGCGGGAAACACTTAGTTTTTTCACATGTTTTTATAAAATGTGGTTAACGATATTTAAATTAAAATCTCTATTTCTATGCCAATTATTTTTAATAACTATATGTTAAGTTATAAAATTTATTCAGTAATAACACAGGTTAAGCAGAAAAATAGCCGGGCTTTGGCCGTCAAGCCTTCATTGTGCTCAAGATTCCAGCAAAAGTTGCCAAGAAGCGGTAGGAAGTTTTCACAGAAAAAGCTTTGCCACTAAATTAAAAATATATATATTATTTAGATGATGAGCAGGAATTACTGCATTAAAAAATACAATTATTTATCAGAACAATAAAAAAAAATTATAAAAACAACATAAGAAAATAATAAATAATGCCTGTACTAAAATTCACAACACAATAATCCTATAAATGAAAGTGTAAAAAATACAAGGAGAAATAAATAATCTCCTAATTTCAAGGTGCTATTATCTGTAACAAGATTTTTTTAGCTTTCTAAATTTATTTCTAAACATTACTGTAGAATCAATTGGGACCAATAGATCTTCTTGAGCGCTCCAATATAAATCTTCTCCGAGTACTTGGTGACGTCCACTAAACAACAATAATCCAAAATATGGACTATTTATTATTGTCAACAAATTATTGTTGTCATATTTGCTACACGCAGTAGATATTCTATTAGAAAGAAATGAAATATTTCAACTAGAGATAACGCGACCAACTCAGGAAACATTTCAGAAATATTTGCAATGCTTTTAGTTTTTAGAATTTTTTTTAATTTTGCACTTTTTTTTTTGCAGCGATGTTGGATATTGTTCTCTTTTTACATAATTTTTCACTTCATGTTCAGTCTTCCCTTTGACATTAAAGGTACTTCAGGATCAAATCTGTCTTCATTAGAAATTTCAATGGCATCTACATTTCTAGAGCTATTTCAGATTCTCCATAAACAACTATTGGATGAACAGGCTGAAAAATGCCCCATATTTATATTTTCCTCATCTATTAAGCTTCCAATTTCTTCTGGAGGCAGTTTACTAATATCAATGTATTCTTCATCAGAATCATCCGATAATTCATAAAAGTATTCAAGTGCATCTTATTTTCTGATATCACCTCTCCAATCCTATCTTGGCTGTCAATTTGAGTCTTAAACAACGTGTGATTATCAACAAACACACATGTTTTTCAGCTGCAGCTATGAGCAATCTGCTTCAGACCAGAGAATGTGTATGAAAGATTTGGGGGGGGGGGGGGTGACGATTTAAATATATTAAAGCGATGCCGTGAATAAGATAAATTGAGTTGCAGTAAAAATAAAAGGAATAGTCTTACTTAAATGACAACAGTAGACACATTGAAGAGACAGCAGTTATAAAAATCTTCTTTATTCGTTGATTCACTTGAGAGGTGGAAGGTAATTAGGAGAAGTAGGTCACTGTACACATTCGAAGAGCATTCCACGTAGAATTATTAAAAACTTGAAGTAATTCCATGGCTATAAAGAATACTGGCTAAAGTTGGTTAAAATCCTTTCTCCGAGAATGTCTTGAAGATAACAAAGTCCAAATTTGAAAAAGCATTGAATTAAATTCCATCGGCGATCTGCGACAAACTTTTACTTATTAAATGAGCACCTTAGAATAATATGATTGCTGAACGGTGTTCGCAATCCTTCAAACAGGCACTAAGGCCTGATTTGAAAAAGACAATTCGCGTTGTCAAAAATACATCTTAAAAACTTTCAGAAATCTTAAAATCTTATCTTAAAATCTGTTAAAAAACTGGCTGCATTGATATATATACTACATAAAAGGGGTTTACAAAACTACCTCCAGAAATGATTTAAATCTATTTGTTAAAATTAAATTTGCATATGAACTGTAGAACGAATGACAGCACAGGAAAAACGAAACTACAGTCAAAAGGCAAGAGGGGAGACACATCTCCAATATGACGCGGTTGACGTCACGCTGTTTCTAAAAATAGAACAGAGGAAGGGGAAAATCTGAAATCAAAAGTTCTGTTACATGCAGTAAAAAGGAAAGAAAAAAAGCGATTTGAACGATGTTTTGAGTCGAAAGAAAATCATTTAAAAAGGGCGAGATAAAAATACTGTATTACAAATAAAAAAATAAATAATAAATGTGATTACTACATCACATTACCCCCATTCGCCGAACAAAATTTTGGATGACCAAAAGGTGAAAAAGGTAAATCTTGAAAGAGCTTTTTCAACAAAGGGAAAACAAAATTTTAAAAGCCAAGGAGCAAAAAAATGTAGAATAAAATTTAAGTTTAAGTGCCATAAGAAAAAAAATTTTGTTTAAGTGCATGTGCACATTTAGGGAACGTACATGTACAGTGACCTAAAGAGAAAGAAAAAGAATATACATCAAGTAGTACATTCAAATTTCAATAGTATACATAACATGATAGTATACAATAATATTAAGCCCCATTGCAATCACAGGCAAAGAAAGGCCCCTTCCTGTGTGAAATGATCTCTACAAATTAAAATATTACTCTTTTAATATTTTAAAATTTTATAAATCCAAAAGGTAAATAAACTTTTTTTTAGCCAAAAGAGACCACAAAATTTTTTGAATTCAATTAGATAAAAATAAGGTACACTTATGAATCAAAATTTATAAAGTTGCAAAAGTAAAGCAACATAAAGTCAGAAGTACCCTCTCTAAATATACTCTGACTGCCTAGGAAAATAATTAAAAATTGAAAACTTCAAAATGCATAAATCATTTGTACTATTCAATTTTCTCATAATATTGAAAACTTCAAAATGAGTAAATCATTTCTACTATTCAATTTTCTCATAATATTGAAAACTTCAAAATGAAAAAAAAATCATTTCTACTATTCAATTTTTTGCATATTTATAAAAATAAATTGCAATGAGAGAGTCGAGAATATTTTACTTTTATATTCCGATAACCTAGGACTTGAATTTCATTAATCATAATAATAGTTTTAAAAAAAAATTGTCATAATCAGGAAAAATTTTAAATTACCAAGCAAGTGTACCATAAAAATATTTAGTTTAATTCCTTCAATAATTTAATAGTAAAATTTAAATTTAAGTTTCTATGCTTGTAAAGAAAAATTATATTAAATTAACTTTAAACAACAGTTGAAATTAAACAGAGCAGCAAAATTTAAAAATTATTGTAAACAGATAATCCTTCATGATACCTTGATCAGTGGACACATTCAGGAACTCTGTAAACACATTTATACAAAACACAAAAATACAGCAGACTCCAATGCGCATAAGAGACCTCTGAGATCTTGTGCAAGAGATAATCAAATAATCAGCATAGAAAAAAAAATAGTGTATTTTACAGATGTAAAGAAGCGCTTGGTATAAACCACAAATGGTTGTATACGAATAGTACTGAACTATTCAAACATTTAGATTCTGTTGAAATAGGCACAGTTAGGAAACACAATCACCAATTATAAACATTTATCAGAATATGGTGATATACTTTGAAGGAAAAATCGGTAGACACTGCTGGCAAAAAGAAGACAATCCATGGTGGTACATTTAGGAGTAACACTGCACTTAAGGATGATATAAACACATACACCATGATGAGTAGAGGACAAGATCAGGTAGACAAAATCGGTAGTCAAGAAGCACTTTTTAATTATGATTCTTAAAGAATTGTTGAAGATTCACTGACGAATACTTCAAAAAAAGATGCGCTGGTAAATATGTTCACTAAGAACTTGTGCTTTTCTTCATATGAAAGGTGCAACTAAAAATTTTCTTCATTAAAAAAAAATATATCTTCATGATCAATTTAAAATAATTTTCTTGCATAAATTGAAAAAAAAGTGAGGCATATGGCAGATTAAAGAATTTTGAAGCAATTGGGTTATGAAATAAGGAAAAGGCACTATAATAATAATTGACATATAAAAATCTTCAGAAATAAGTAAATAAACAAACATTCTTGAGCTTAAACATTTTCTGTAATTCAAATAACAGTAAATTTTATAAATAGTTGTGGAATATGGTATGATGTAGAAGTCAAAACACTTCCAATGCGAGGATGAAACTTTGCCGCTTACCCCTACGTAAGGATGAAAATTTTCCGCTCACAAGTAAACGTTGACTGGGAAATTCTATTGTTTATGAAAAAATAATATATATACTGATTTAGCTTCAAAACCAACTTCAAAAACACACTGGAGAAGATCAGAGATAAATAGATTTTTTTACTACATAAATTACTGATAATTCGCCAGGAACATCAAAGCCGAAAATGGAGCACAAATCTTTATTGGTTGCTGTAAATGAGGAACAGAATTTTTTTTCTGCAGGTATGTATTATAATATTTTCAGTACTTTCAGAACAACATTTCCACACACCAGAGAAGCGTTTCAAAAAATGGATTAATAACAACACTCTTGAAGGCAACTTCAGCAGGTAAGTAAATGTGAATAAGAAAGATGAGTAAATCTATTGTCGTGTGAAATTTTACCAAACTATTTCAGTCATGAGGATGATACAGGAGAATGAATTTTTTTAATTTCTTCAAGCAAAAAAAATGTCATTAAATTTTGATGAAGCTACATAGTTCTGGAAAATTGAAGCACTGAGAGTTACGATGAGAACAGTTTGTAGAAAGCAAACAGAGTTCTTGAAATTTAACTTAGTAAAAGAACACTGCACTCACCAAACACCACAATTGATATTAGCAGTCAAATCATGCACTAGATGACAAAAATATCTTGAGACAAAAGTGGAAGGCGGTACCAGCAAGTTATATTTTTTATAAAAAGTTATTGAAGGTATTTTTGGAACAAAAATTATAAATTGATACATTTAAAAGCAGAGAAGACTTCAAAAAATCATGCAGGATATTTTACAGCTACGAATTTCACGAAGAACTTCAGCTTCTTTACAAGTAATAGATGAGAACAATTTCAGTAAAATAATTTAAACTTCAATAATTATCACAGATTCCAAGAGAAAAAAAAAAAAAATTGCTTCAATAAATATCTTAATTTTCACAATATATCTTCAAATTCATTAAATATTTTATTTCAATATATTAGTGCCATAAAATAAAATTTAAAAACCCAGTATAAGAATAAGTATA
Source organism: Maratus speciosus (assembly GCA_963932465.1). NCBI lineage: Eukaryota > Metazoa > Arthropoda > Arachnida > Araneae > Salticidae > Maratus > Maratus speciosus. The sequence continues at coordinate 415,967,019 of OZ010790.1, read as the reverse complement.
AAAACCATAGCCTCTTGTTAAATAAATTTGTTCTTAAAATCAGAGAACAATTTTTAGAATTCATTTCAAAATTCATTAAAGATTTTCTATTATATAAATATCTTTTAATGCACCATAAGAATAAATGAATTAGAGAATAAATAAATAAATTTCTTGATTTTTAAAATAATATTTCATTCTTCAAAAATTTAAAAACAGCAATAATTTTGTCAAGACATATCTCAAAATGAAAACCAGTAACGGATTTTTTTTTTTTTTTTTTTTTTTTTTTTTTTTTTTTTTTTAATTTTTTAATTATACTATGCTCAAAAATTTTAAATCATGGAATCACAAATAAAACTTGAGAACACAATTTTCATTACGATGTTTGATCGATCTTCAGCCGTTAAAAAAGCAAAATGTTCCATCTGAGAACAACAGAATATTATAATTTTCTTAAAATTCCATTAAAAAATAATAATTTTAAATCAATTTATTTGAATTTACGTCAGTATTTTTCTATAAAAGTAACAAATCTGCAAAATTCCATGCAAAAGAAAATTCAGTCAGGAACAAAATTTCTTCTAAGATTAAAAAAGATTACGTTTTCTTTTTGTAAGAATAGAACTACTGCAAAAATGAATAACGGCAAATGTAATGCTAAAACATTTTCAAAATTCCATTAAAAAGAGCAGTTCTTCTATTTGAGAACAAAAATTTTCTTTTTAAAGTATGCATCTATCGTCAAAAATACAGTCATTAAGTTATTTTTTTTTTAAGGCATTACGTTGTATAAATAAAGCAAAAACACCGACTGTTCTTTTTTGTCACGGAAACCAAATGTGACGATTTAAATATATTAAAGAGATGCCGTGAATAAGATAAATTGAGTTGCAGTAAAAATAAAAGGAATAGTCTTACTTAAATGACAACAGTAGACACATTGAAGAGACAGCAGTTATAAAAATCTTCTTTATTCGTTGATTCACTTGAGAAGTGGAAGGTAATTAGGAGAAGTAGGTCACTGTACACATTCGAAGAGCGTTCCACGTAGAATTATTAAAAACTTGAAGTAATTCCATGGCTATAAAGAATACTGGCTAAAGTTGGTTAAAATCCTTTCTCAGAGAATGTCTTGAAGATAACAAAGTCCAAATTTGAAAAAGCATTGAATTAAATTCCATCGGTGTGAGATGAAATCTCACAGTGTTTAAATTATGTTACTGTTTTATTTCTTTTGGCCTTATACATCGATGTTCTTTAAGCTTAAATTCATATTTACTTTTGCGCAAGCAATTTTGTTTAAGTTCGTACTTCGGCAAATTCACCGCACATCGGCAAGTTCGCTGACATTCGGCTGCACCTGGCATAGGGTGCTTCTCCTTTGAGTTTTGTACGATTGTGATGACGTCATCGGAGCAAGCCTCTCACGGCATATGCATTGAATGGATGTCAATCTTTCGGAGGTGTGTCTAATCACCGAGCGTACAACAAATAAAAATAAAGCTTTTTAAATGTTTTCTTTCGGATTTGTTTATTAAGACATTAGCTAATATTTTAAATTCTTTAATAGATTTAAATCTTTTCTTTCAGTAAACTTTTGAAGTCCCCGTATTCTTACTATAAATTAAAAATTCCGTTAATTTTAAATCAGAATCTGTTTTGTTGGTGATCTGTTATGATTTAGTTCTTGTTTTAAAGATTGCGGGCCGCAAGCTTCGGCTCCGGTCTGTCTGTCTGCCGATGGATGTGGAATCCGGTAAAGAGTTTTTCGAAAACGATGTCTACGATTTTAACAATTCCTGTTAAATTATTTCTTGATACCGTAGAAAAGATTTTAATTACGTTTCTCATCAATACTAAATTTGATTTATGCTGCACTTTAATTTTTAAAAGAAATATCTATCTTCAAGTGGAGTAGATGCTTTTATTGGCAAGAATTAATTTATGAACGGTGACCAACAGGAAGCCTTTTCTTCTTTTCCAACATTTAATTTATAGCAAGTCTCCTCTTCATTTATTTTACAGACGACACGATCCAAGTAAGAGGTTTCATTTATTTTTATTTTTTTACAATTGCTGGCCTCAAAGAACAGAGGGTTTTATTGCAAAAATTACACAACGCATGTTAACTAAAAAGAACTTCAAATTTAATTTATACCTTCAAATTAACGGCACATTATTAGTAATATCACATTTTGGTGCCGCAAAAACAGTGGTTCTGAAGAAAATTTAAATTGATTTAAAGAAAATCGTAATATTTTAGAACTTTTGTTCTCGGAATAACTTTTGAAAATTTTTTGATGTATTCAATAGAATTGAAGATTTGTTCTTTTGGTAAATTTTTAAGAAATGTGGAATATTTTATGCAAGAATTTTTGCATAACGGCATATGAAAATGTTATTTTTACTATTGGAAGTTTCTGTTCTCAAAAAATTTCTTGCATAGATTTTTGCTATTTTGAAGAATTAAATTTTATAATTCTAGAATGAATTTTGTTCTGCTCCATCTTGAAGAATATAATATATTTTGCTAAGTTTGTCAATTTTTTTAAAACAATTATTTAAATTAAGATGAATTTCCTATTGAAGAATTGTCATATTTTTGTTGATGCATAATTATTATTCTATTTAAATAGTTTTATTTGAAGAATTTCATCTACATATTCTTCTATTTGTAATGAATTATTAGAGAACCTAATTTTTTTTAAAGAATGATTATTTGATATATACAGTCAAGGATCTATAATCCGCACTCCCGTAATCCACAATTTCCTATAATTCGCATTGCTTAATGAATGTAAACAATTAAACAAATTTACAAATTCTTGATCCAAAAATGATTTTTTAAAAGAAATATCTGAAAAATTTAAATATAAAAGTGAATACAATCAAATTTTTAATACAAGAATTTGAAAAATGCAATTTTTGAGATAGCATATTAAATTAATTATTATATATCATATTTAAAATAGTGTCCAGAAATAAGAAAAAGACATATAATCCATAATACTCCATAATCCGCAATATTCCCTAATCTGCACAACCTTTGGTCCCAACTTGTGCGGATTAAAGAACTTTGCCTGTATATATATTTGAAATGAATTATATATTGTTCTTAGAAAAATTCTAATGAATTTGAAATAATAAAATTGTTCTCAGGAACATCTTTTATATTTTAAGAGGCTATGACTTTGGGTTTTTAAATTAAATTTTTATGGCACTATTAAATTGCAACAAATTTGCAAATTCTTTATATATTTATAAGAAGCATTATTTTTGAAATCATGATTATTGGTGCTGAAAAATTTTATTCTTATGTCATACTTATTCTTCTGAAGCTGAAATTCTTCACAGAAGTTAGTAGTTGCAAATATCCTATATAACATTCTTAGAGATTTCTATGCTTCTATTCTACAAATTTCAAATCAAGATATTTTGTTTAACAATAATTTGAATACAAGAGTTTGTTCATAGATTTATTCTTATGCCATCTGGACTGTGGTGTTCTATTATAATCATACAGTTTGGCTTAGTGCAAAGATAATCTGCAATTTACAAATTAAGAATGTATGCATTTAAGAATATTTTCACATTTATTTCACAATTGTTCTCATGTTGTTTCTAAAAGTACTCTCAGCTGACAAAATTTTATATTCAAAAATTCATGATGCTTCATTTTTTTAAAATTGTAACTTTGAAAATGAGACCTTTCCACTTCATCGTATGTGCAGACTATGACAGTTTTCAACAAACAGTTTCTCATGTTGCTCTCAGAAAAAGAATGGAAGCAGCATTATTTTTTTTCTCTTGTGAAGAAGTAGGCATGGGGCTACTTCATTCCTGTTACAGTTATATTCTTGAAATTATTTTACATCATCTATTTTAAAAAGTCTTATGGTTTTATACAGCTTTTAAAATAAGTTCTCATATTGTCAGTATTTCTCTGCAATAATTTTAACTGTGTGTCACTGCTGTTTCGCATATTTAAAGACTGTCTCTCTACTAATGCTGCTCTAAGAGTTTCTATTCCAACCTGTTAAAAAAAAAATACTCACCTGCAAAAAAAACTTTGCTTCATTTTCAACAGTTTCTTACCTGATGAAGTTGGCCATTCACTGATGAGTTGTATCCATTTGTGCTGACCTCTTCTCTAGTATTTTCCTTGTTTGATGATAGAAGATAAATGTATTAATACTTACCTGCTTAACTCACTGTTTTATAACAATAACTTTAAAATTTATGCTTCATTTTCAATGCTGAAGTAACTATTGAAGAAGAGTTATGTCATGTTTGAGTCATTTTATCCTTACAATGTCTGATTCAATTCAATATCTTCGATGTTCGTCTCTAAAGCTAAATAAGATTTACGAGTAATCTCAAATGTTTTCTCAAGTAACAACTGTCACAAGACCTGATTATGGAAGTTTTGTTGGTTGCCCTTTTCTCTTGTGAGATGTAAATTATCCTTACTAAGTGGATTGGTTAACTTATCTGCTCCTAAAAATCAGTGTTACTATTTTTTTTTTTGCAAAAATTTTTTTGCTAAATCAAGAAAATTTATGAAATATTATAAAAATTAGTTAATTTCAATATTGATTTTGTATGTGTGTTCTTACATATACCTGCAGTTACAAGAGTTGTATTTTGATTCAGGAATTCTCAAAATCAATTTATTTTCTGTCTAAATTCCCCATATTTCAAAAATTTTATTGTGCCTTTGTTTTCATTTGTGAATATACCTAAAGTCTCTAAATTTTTATGTTGTCATATGCCTCATATTTTTACACAAGTAATTAATTGAATGAATTCTGAAGATTTATTATTAATGAAGAAATTAAAATTTTTTAAGCATCAAATCAATTTCTAAACAAGATTACACAAAAAGAAAAGAAAAGCACAGTTCTTAGTAACTATTTAAAAGCGCCTTTTGATATAGAAGTGTTCCTTGATGAATCTTCAAAATTACTAAGAAGTTTAAAGAAAAAGTGCTTATTGATATCATCACCTACCTGCTTATGTCTCATTTGTTTACCCAAGATGTGTGTGTGAATCTTCATTACATTATCGATTTTTCACCAAATACAACATTATTCTGTCTACTTCAGTGCTCTATAATTCATCCTTTTAGTGTGTCCGAAAATAGTGATTACTGAAAGTTAATGATTAGCTTCAAAAGAAGTGAGGCACACAGATGTTGTGTTGTCGCCAAAAAAAAGTTCTCGTCCAATGTTCCTGTAAAATGTCTATTCAACTGTTAAGTTGATGTTGCCTTTTTGTGTGTATCATCTAGAGATATGTGTCTGTTTCTACATGGTAAACACAATGTTTACACCTTTGCAACAATACACATAACTGATGTTTTTTTGTGTACCAAAACTTTCAGCGTGTTTTTTAACATTCTGATAACATTTATTTTTCATGCAAACTTTAAATTGTGTATATAACGCTAAGGTATCAAGGATCTGTAAAGGACATTGCTATTATTGTTTTTGCAGTTATGGGATGGTATATTGTGCTATTTAGTGTATATAGTTATTTTTTTTCTTTTTGCACAAGGTGTCAGGAGCCTTGTTTAGGGAAAATCCAAGCCACCTGAAATCTTGAGTAAAACATGAGTAGTCACAGTGTATATTGTTCTATGATTGTGAATAATGGTATATTTTTTACATAATTCTCTTGATTTTTCTGCATGAAATATTTTATGTAAATGATTTTTAATGTTTATATTATGGTACACTTAAAAATTTAAATTTCCCATGATTGTGTCAATTTTTTTAATCTTTCATTGTATATGAAAGCATTTTTTTTCTGGGGATCCCCACCCACTCAACCAAATACCTACTTATTCTTAAAACCATGGTTTGTCTATTTATCTATAAGTTTATGAGTTTATCTTTATACATATTTAAAAATTGTATTAAGTGATGTCTCATATTTTAAAGAATAGTATATACTTTGAAAATTTTTGATGAGTAAATAATACAAAAAGTATTGGTGTTTGTTGATATATTGCTTTTGCAATACATATTTTCAGAGTCTAATGAGAAATAGTAAAAGTATATGTTTCAGCAGTAAAACACTTAATTCCTTTTAGACATGTCTCTCTTTTATATATATTGTTGCAACTACTTTAACTATCTGTGTTTTACATGTGGGTGGTCATTTAGTGCACGATTTGGCCACTTGTTCGTGTGGCGTACAGCTGGTTGTTTGAAGTCAAAATATTTAGTACTAAATTGAATAATAATAATTTTTAAAAAATGAATATCGTATTATGAAAGTGTTACTAAAGATATTTTTTATGTATGGCCAGTTTGGAGTAATTAAAAATAAATGCTCTATTTTAAAAATTATAAGTCCTAGGCGATGATCAAATACTGAAGTTATTTTGATCTTTGTTGCTTGTAAAGTGCAACTTTTCTTATATGGTATACCAATTTAATTAAATGTTTGATAATGAGCTCATTTTATATATGCTAATTCTCACTTTATATATGCTAATTCTGATTTTGTTTAGCATTTTTTACTTAAGTAATACATAGGATTTTATATATGCTAATTCTCATTTTCTTTAGCATTTGTACTTAAGTATTATTTGTGAAGATAAGTTTATGACATCATACTGCAATTGCCATAAATAGAAAGATTTGACATTTTTTTTATGTATACTATTCGAATATAATATGTATACTTTGGATGTATTTTCTTTTTCTTCTCACTTCCCTTTTGGTCACCACTAATTTTTATTTGCAGCAGTTAAACTTTTGGCGTTATTTTAATATTTTAACTTATAGTTTTTTTTTTTCTCTCTGTCTTTGGCATCCAAAATTTTGTCATCCCGTTTCTGTAAAAGATTTTTATTTCATTTTACCTTTTACATCACTTGCTCTGCCAAAATTTTACTCGGTAAATGGGGGTATTGTGAGATGAAATCTCACAGTGTTTAAATTATGTTACTGTTTTATTTCTTTTGGCCTTATACATCAATGTTCTTTAAGCTTAAATTCATATTTATTTTTGCGCAAGCAATTTTGTTTAAGTTCGTACTTCGGCAAATTCACCGCACATCAGCAAGTTCGCTGACGTTCGGCTGCGCCTGGCATAGGGTGCTTCTCCTTTGAGTTTTGTACGATTGTGATGACGTCATCGGAGCAAGCCTCTCACGGCATATGCATTGAATGGATGTCAATCTTTCGGAGGTGTGTCTAATCGCCGAGCGTACAACAAATAAAAATAAAGCTTTTTAAATGTTTTCTTCAGATTTGTTTATTAAGATACTAGCTAATATTTTAAATTCTCTAATAGATTTAAATCTTTTCTTTCAGTAACTTTTGAAGTCCCCGTATTCTTACTATAAATTAAAAATTCTGTTAATTTTAAATCAGAATCTGTTTTGTTGGTGATCTGTTATGATTTAGTTCTTGTTTTAAAGATCGCGAGCTTCGGCTCCGGTCTGTCTGTCTGCCGATGGATGTGGAATCCGGTAAAGAGTTTTTCGAAAACGATGTCTACGATTTTAACAACTCCTGTTAAATTATTTCTTGATACCGTGGAAAAGATTTTAATTATGTTTCTCATCAATACTAAATTTGATTTATGCTGCACTTTAATTTTTAAAAGAAATATCTATCTTCAAGTGGAGTAGATGCTTTTATTGGCAAGAATTAATTTATGAACGGTGACCAACAGGAAGCCTTTTCTTCTCTTCTAACATTTAATTTATAGCAAGTCTCCTCTTCATTTATTTTACAGACGACACGATCCAAGTAAGAGGTTTCATTTATTTTTATTTTTTTACAATTGCTGGCCTCAAAGAACAGAGGGTTTTATTGCAAAAATTACACAACGCATGTTAACTAAAAAGAACTTCAAATTTAAATTATACCTTCAAATTAACGTCACATTATTAGTAATATCACATTTTGGTGCCGCAAAAAGAGTGGTTCTGAAGAAAATTTAAATTGATTTAAAGAAAATCGTAATATTTTAGAACTTTTGTTCTCGGAATAACTTTTGAAAATTTTTTGATTTGTTCAATAGAATTCAAGATTTGTTCTTTTGGTAAATTTTTAAGAAATATGGAATATTTTATGCAAGAATTTTTGCATAACGGCATATGAAAATGTTATTTTTACTATTGGAAGTTTCTGTTCTCAAAAAATTTCTTGCATAGATTTTTGCTATTTTGAAGAATTAAATTTTATAATTCTAGAATAAATTTTGTTCTGCTCCATCTTGAAGAATATAATATATTTTGCTAAGTTTGTCAATTTTTTTAAAACAATTATTTAAATTAAGATGAATTTCCTATTGAAGAATTGTCATATTTTTGTTGATGCATAATTATTATTCTATTTAAATAGTTTTATTTGAAGAATTTCATCTACATATTCTTCTATTTGTAATGTATTATTAGAGAACCTAATTTTTTTTAAAGAATGATTATTTGATCTATATATATATTTGAAATGAATTATATATTGTTCTTAGAAAAATTCTAATGAATTTGAAATAATAAAATTGTTCTCAGGAACATCTTTTATATTTTAAGAGGCTATGACTTTGGGTTTTTAAATTAAATTTTTATGGCACTATTAAATTGCAACAAATTTGCAAATTCTTTATATATTTATAAGAAGCATTATTTTTGAAATCATGATTATTGGTGCTGAAAAATTTTATTCTTATGTCATACTTATTCTTCTGAAGCTGAAATTCTTCACAGAAGTTAGTAGTTGCAAATATCCTATATAACATTCTTAGAGATTTCTATGCTTCTATTCTACAAATTTCAAATCAAGATATTTTGTTTAACAATAATTTGAATACAAGAGTTTGTTCATAGATTTATTCTTATGCCATCTGGACTGTGGTGTTCTATTATAATCATACAGTTTGGCTTAGTGCAAAGATAATCTGCAATTTACAAATTAAGAATGTATGCATTTAAGAATATTTTCACATTTATTTCACAATTGTTCTCATGTTGTTTCTAAAAGTACTCTCAGCTGACAAAATTTTATATTCAAAAATTCATGATGCTTCATTTTTTTTAAATTGTAACTTTGAAAATGAGACCTTTCCACTTCATCGTATGTGCAGACTATGACAGTTTTCAACAAACAATTTCTCATGTTGCTCTCAGAAAAAGAATGGAAGCAGCATTATTTTTTTTCTCTTGCGAAGAAGTAGGCATGGGGCTACTTCATTCCTGTTACAGTTATATTCTTGAAATTATTTTACATCATCTATTTTAAAAAGTCTTATGGTTTTATACAGCTTTTAAAATAAGTTCTCATATTGTCAGTATTTCTCTGCAATAATTTTAACTGTGTGTCACTGCTGTTTCGCATATTTAAAGACTGTCTCTCTACTAATGCTGCTCTAAGAGTTTCTATTCCAACCTGTTAAAAAAAAAATACTCACCTGCAAAAAAAACTTTGCTTCATTTTCAACAGTTTCTTACCTGATGAAGTTGGCCATTCACTGATGAGTTGTATCCATTTGTGCTGACCTCTTCTCTAGTATTTTCCTTGTTTGATGATAGAAGATAAATGTATTAATACTTACCTGCTTAACTCACTGTTTTATAACAATAACTTTAAAATTTATGCTTCATTTTCAATGCTGAAGTAACTATTGAAGAAGAGTTATGTCATGTTTGAGTCATTTTATCCTTACAATGTCTGATTCAATTCAATATCTTCGATGTTCGTCTCTAAAGCTAAATAAGATTTACGAGTAATCTCAAATGTTTTCTCAAGTAACAACTGTCACAAGACCTGATTATGGAAGTTTTGTTGGTTGCCCTTTTCTCTTGTGAGATGTAAATTATCCTTACTAAGTGGATTGGTTAACTTATCTGCTCCTAAAAATCAGTGTTACTATTTTTTTTTTTGCAAAAATTTTTTTGCTAAATCAAGAAAATTTATGAAATATTATAAAAATTAGTTAATTTCAATATTGATTTTGTATGTGTGTTCTTACATATACCTGCAGTTACAAGAGTTGTATTTTGATTCAGGAATTCTCAAAATCAATTTATTTTCTGTCTAAATTCCCCATATTTCAAAAATTTTATTGTGCCTTTGTTTTCATTTGTGAATATACCTAAAGTCTCTAAATTTTTATGTTGTCATATGCCTCATATTTTTACACAAGTAATTAATTGAATGAATTCTGAAGATTTATTATTAATGAAGAAATTAAAATTTTTTAAGCATCAAATCAATTTCTAAACAAGATTACACAAAAAGAAAAGAAAAGCACAGTTCTTAGTAACTATTTAAAAGCGCCTTTTGATATAGAAGTGTTCCTTGATGAATCTTCAAAATTACTAAGAAGTTTAAAGAAAAAGTGCTTATTGATATCATCACCTACCTGCTTATGTCTCATTTGTTTACCCAAGATGTGTGTGTGAATCTTCATTACATTATCGATTTTTCACCAAATACAACATTATTCTGTCTACTTCAGTGCTCTATAATTCATCCTTTTAGTGTGTCCGAAAATAGTGATTACTGAAAGTTAATGATTAGCTTCAAAAGAAGTGAGGCACACAGATGTTGTGTTGTCGCCAAAAAAAAGTTCTCGTCCAATGTTCCTGTAAAATGTCTATTCAACTGTTAAGTTGATGTTGCCTTTTTGTGTGTATCATCTAGAGATATGTGTCTGTTTCTACATGGTAAACACAATGTTTACACCTTTGCAACAATACACATAACTGATGTTTTTTTGTGTACCAAAACTTTCAGCGTGTTTTTTAACATTCTGATAACATTTATTTTTCATGCAAACTTTAAATTGTGTATATAACGCTAAGGTATCAAGGATCTGTAAAGGACATTGCTATTATTGTTTTTGCAGTTATGGGATGGTATATTGTGCTATTTAGTGTATATAGTTATTTTTTTTCTTTTTGCACAAGGTGTCAGGAGCCTTGTTTAGGGAAAATCCAAGCCACCTGAAATCTTGAGTAAAACATGAGTAGTCACAGTGTATATTGTTCTATGATTGTGAATAATGGTATATTTTTTACATAATTCTCTTGATTTTTCTGCATGAAATATTTTATGTAAATGATTTTTAATGTTTATATTATGGTACACTTAAAAATTTAAATTTCCCATGATTGTGTCAATTTTTTTAATCTTTCATTGTATATGAAAGCATTTTTTTTCTGGGGATCCCCACCCACTCAACCAAATACCTACTTATTCTTAAAACCATGGTTTGTCTATTTATCTATAAGTTTATGAGTTTATCTTTATACATATTTAAAAATTGTATTAAGTGATGTCTCATATTTTAAAGAATAGTATATACTTTGAAAATTTTTGATGAGTAAATAATACAAAAAGTATTGGTGTTTGTTGATATATTGCTTTTGCAATACATATTTTCAGAGTCTAATGAGAAATAGTAAAAGTATATGTTTCAGCAGTAAAACACTTAATTCCTTTTAGACATGTCTCTCTTTTATATATATTGTTGCAACTACTTTAACTATCTGTGTTTTACATGTGGGTGGTCATTTAGTGCACGATTTGGCCACTTGTTCGTGTGGCGTACAGCTGGTTGTTTGAAGTCAAAATATTTAGTACTAAATTGAATAATAATAATTTTTAAAAAATGAATATCGTATTATGAAAGTGTTACTAAAGATATTTTTTATGTATGGCCAGTTTGGAGTAATTAAAAATAAATGCTCTATTTTAAAAATTATAAGTCCTAGGCGATGATCAAATACTGAAGTTATTTTGATCTTTGTTGCTTGTAAAGTGCAACTTTTCTTATATGGTATACCAATTTAATTAAATGTTTGATAATGAGCTCATTTTATATATGCTAATTCTCACTTTATATATGCTAATTCTGATTTTGTTTAGCATTTTTTACTTAAGTAATACATAGGATTTTATATATGCTAATTCTCATTTTCTTTAGCATTTGTACTTAAGTATTATTTGTGAAGATAAGTTTATGACATCATACTGCAATTGCCATAAATAGAAAGATTTGACATTTTTTTTTATGTATACTATTCGAATATAATATGTATACTTTGGATGTATTTTCTTTTTCTTCTCACTTCCCTTTTGGTCACCACTAATTTTTATTTGCAGCTGTTAAACTTTTGGCTTTATTTTAATATTTTAACTTAGTTTTTTTTTTTTTTTCTCTCTGTCTTTGGCATCCAAAATTTTGTCATCCCGTTTCTCTAAAAGATTTTTATTTCATTTTACCTTTTACATCACTTGCTCTGCCGAAATTTTACTCGGTAAATGGGGGTATTGTGAGATGAAATCTCACAGTGTTTAAATTATGTTACTGTTTTATTTCTTTTGGCCTTATACATCGATGTTCTTTAAGCTTAAATTCATATTTATTTTTGCGCAAGCAATTTTGTTTAAGTTCGTACTTCGGCAAATTCACCGCACATCAGCAAGTTCGCTGACGTTCGGCTGCGCCTGGCATAGGGTGCTTCTCCTTTTAGTTTTGTACGATTGTGATGACGTCATCGGAGCAAGCCTCTCACGGCATATGCATTGAATGGATGTCAATCTTTCGGAGGTGTGTCTAATCGCCGAGCGTACAACAAATAAAAATAAAGCTTTTTAAATGTTTTCTTTCAGATTTGTTTATTAAGATACTAGCTAATATTTTAAATTCTCTAATAGATTTAAATCTTTTCTTTCAGTAACTTTTGAAGTCCCCGTATTCTTACTATAAATTAAAAATTCTGTTAATTTTAAATCAGAATCTGTTATGATTTAGTTCTTGTTTTAAAGATCGCGAGCTTCGGCTCCGGTCTGTCTGTCTGCCGATGGATGTGGAATCCGGTAAAGAGTTTTTCGAAAACGATGTCTACGATTTTAACAACTCCTGTTAAATTATTTCTTGATACCGTGGAAAAGATTTTAATTACGTTTCTCATCAATACTAAATTTGATTTATGCTGCACTTTAATTTTTAAAAGAAATATCTATCTTCAAGTGGAGTAGATGCTTTTATTGGCAAGAATTAATTTATGAACGGTGACCAACGGGAAGCCTTTTCTTCTCTTCTAACATTTAATTTATATCAAGTCTCCTCTTCATTTATTTTACAGACGACACGATCCAAGTAAGAAGTTTCATTTATTTTTATTTTTTTACAATTGCTGACCTCAAAGAACAGAGGATTTTATTGCAAAAATTGCACAACGCATGTTAACTAAAAAGAACTTCAAATTTAAATTATACCTTCAAATTAACGGCACATTATTAGTAATACCACAATCGGCGATCTGCGACAAACTTTTACTTATTAAATGAGCACCTTAGACTAACATGATCGCTGAACGGTGTTCGCAATCCTTCAAACAGGCACTAAGGCCTGATTTGAAAAAGACAATTCGCGTTGTCAAAAATACATCTTAAAAACTTTCAGAAATCTTAAAATCTTATCTTAAAATCTGTTAAAAAACTGGCTGCATTGATATATATATTACATAAAAGGGGTTTACAAAACTACCTCCAGAAATGATTTAAATCTATTTGTTAAAATTAAATTTGCGTATGAACTGTAGAACGAATGACAGCACAGGAAAAATGAAACTACAGTCAAAAGGCAAGAGGGGAGACACACCTCCAATATGACGCGGTTGACGTCACGCTGTTTCTAAAAATAGAACAGAGGAAGGGGAAAATCTGAAATCAAAAGTTCTGTTACATGCGGTAAAAAGGAAAGAAAAAAAGCGATTTGAACGATGTTTTGAGTCGAAAGAAAATCATTTAAAAAGGGCGAGATAAAAATACTGTATTACAAATAAAAAAACAAATAATAAATGTGATTACTACATCACGGGGGGGGGGGGGGGGGGGGGGGGGGGGGGGGGTGCAACGAAATAGAAAGTAGATCAAAGTCGTAAACATCTTTCATTGACACTTACTAAAATTCTCGTATTCGGAAACATTTTACCAATTATATGCACTGTAATCAAAGAACTTTATCATGTTAAAAAATAAACCTTTACACGCCAATGTTCCATTTCTGGAACATGCAGATTTGTTAGCTAAAAGAAACAATAAAAATATTTTTCATTTGTTAGAACTTATGTTCTACGAATAAAATGGTCATTTTTTATTACTCTAACTTAGTTATAAAAAACATATGCTAAATTTTGAATTTTATATAAATTTTCGAATTTTGTTCGATGAAAAGTCTAAAGACCGAAATTGTGATTTTTCTTCCCTACACACTATTTATTTTATTAACACAATATCGATGCCAAAAAATCAATTCACACTTTCTTTTTTAATAATAATTTTTATAAAGCAATGCGAATAAAATTGTATTTTTCGCAGAATTTTGAAATTGATGTTCCATTTATGGAACATTGGCGTGTAAAAGGTTAAAGAGGATTAGTTAAACACTTGAAAAGAAGATAAAATAAAATGAATTAAGTATACAGAGTCTTAATTAAAGAGGATCATTTAATCAGTTGTTAATCAGTTACCCGTTTTTTTAAAACAATATCTATAACAATAGCCTAAGTCATGTGACTATCATCAACAGTTCCAGGCAGGCCACTTCGCTTTTTATACTCTAGCTGCCATTTTGGTACTTTAATAGTAGCCAGGCACAGGTGATAAGTCGGCATATATTATTCTATAGCCATCATTTCATCTATATTATAATAGTTCAAGTCATCAACTGCCATAAACAAATACGATCTGATCCCTTCGCCTTTCATATGAAAGTTTGGCACAGAAGCCATAAACGTCCCATATTGCCGCGATTTTTTTCCGCCGCCAATTTGGGGAAAGCATCAACAGCATCCGGCTTACCATATCAAGTAAAATAACGATACTTTGGCGCCAGTTAAGTACCCGTTGCGTATATGGCATTGGCGTCAGAAAAAAATCGTGCTAATATGGGCTGTATATGACATCTGTGCCGAAAGTTTTCCATTTTGATTAAAAAATCAAAAAATCTTTTCGAATAAAACTACATAAAAGTTGCCATGGTCACAAAGAATTCTTGGTACTGGTATGCTAGCCGGGTTGAAATCTCGTCAATAGCTTTTTTTTTCAACTTGCCAGTTAGCATTTTTTTTATTTTTCGAATGGTAAATTAAAACATGGATTTGAAGTTGAAATTAAATGTCATGGTTTGTTGCAATATTTAATATTTGGCCAGATGTCATATACGCAGGTTTGGCCTGATTTTTTTTTTTTTTTTACGAAAATTTGGCGAAAACCTCGTTTTTGAATACCAGTTACTTATGTATTTTTGGTACTACTTAGTTATCCCGTCAATCAAAAATCTATCGCCAATTTATAAGATTAAATGCCAATAATGGTTGATCGTAAATGTCACATTCACTTGACTTTAAGTAAGTTACACATGTTTACATCATCAAGTGATTTTTATTTCGACGTTTTATTTGTATATTTATTAATGTTATACTAATTTATTTGTTCTTTCGTTATTTAAAATAAAAATGATATCAGTTTGTATAATTTGGCAAGTGGTTTGGCGATTTATATAATTTGGCGAAATTGGTCGACAGAATAACTAAATAGTACTGTATTTTTTAATTATTTTCTATTATTTTCAAAAGGAAATAACAAATAAAATAATTGATAACTATTAGAACAAATTAATTTATATAATTTTAAAAAAGAAATAAAAAGAAATAAACATTTATTATTAAATAACAATAGCCGTGTTACCGTGTCAATCAAAATAATGCCATTTTGGTGCCATTTAGGTACCCTGTGGTGTTTATGACATCTGTGCGTAATATTTTTCTTTTCGTTTTGTTTTAAAAAAAAGAAGTGAAAGCCTTCAGTTTTACATAAAAGTTTTGTATTTTAAGTAAAATGAATGAAAGGATTATATTTTAAATTAAATTAATGAAATATAAAAAAATGCAACCGGAAAAATGTTTGGCGATTTATCACCTGCGTCTTGCTAACATAAAAATACAGAGTTCTTGATTTCTCTATCAGAATCTTTTGATTTGGCAAAAGATTGTTCAAGTGAATTGAATTATGAATAAAAGTAACATGATACATTTCTTAGCATACATTTAAGGGTGTTCTCAAATCCAAAAGGGCAACTTTCTGAAACAAGTTTTAATTTATTTTTGTTCGGAAATGCATGAAACTAGTAGGTATTGTTGTTCAGAAGCTATGTAATCGAGCTATTTTTTCCGTTTTTTTGCAAACGCAATAGATCTTTCAGAAAATAGTGTGAAAGATGACGTTTTGAACCGAAGTTCCCGAAGAAAGCAGAAAAAACAGGGGCGAAAATCGCCGTTGTCACGTGACCAATATCGCTTCTAACTCAACAGGTAATTTATTGATCCAAAAATGAAAAAAAACAGTTCAATTCCATATCACTTCCATGGCCAGGCTTTTCAATTTTATACCTTTCAGCTAAAAAATGAATTTGTAAATGTGTCAAAACATTTTGCGCTTGTTGAGCAGAGCAGTTAAGAACAGCCTTAAGGGAGGCCAAACTGGTCGCCAAATTAGTTTAAAATAATAACCTTTTCTGAAATATGAAAAAAAAAATCTGTTATGATTAAAATTTGAGTTGCCATCATTAGAAAAAAGTATTTAAAATTAGAAAATTTAATATTTCGAAAACTAATTCGAATTTAAAAATTCTAATACCAGTTTTGAAATCTGCGGATCAATACGGATTTTCGGTGTTAATTTCATCGCAAAGTATTCCATATTTTAAGAGAAATCGCCGTGAAACATAATCAGTTGTTTAATTAGTCGTTTCAAATAATCGTTTCATAAATTCGTTTCATATATCCGTTTCATAAATTCGTTTCATTAGGATTTTATATATATATATTGGGTAGATATGCACACACACACACAAAAGGAAAATGAACTTTTAACTCAACCTAGTATGATGGATTGAAATTAAATTTGAATAAAGATAGTATTTATTGCTGAATACTCCATTTGAATTATATTATTTTTATTATTAATAGTAAAAGTAAACCTACTTAATGTTATTTGCTTTATATTGTGTTCTTTATGTGCTTTATATCATATGTTTTGTAATTTCAAATGATTAATTTAGCTATTATTTACTTACAGTGATCTTTTTCCAATTTTTCTGAAGCAATTAAAGTTTTGTCTGAATTTAAATTTAAATTCAGATGTACGTAAACATCTTCATGATTTTGATTATGCCTCACATTTATTCAAATCTTTTGAAGCTGTCACAATTCTTGCTGCTGAGCTGAAAGATAATGGGTGAGCATTCAAAACATGTTACCTATTTTTATTTGACCATGCACTAAAATAGAGTAACATAATGACCAGCTCATTATGTTACTCCATTAATATAAGGGAAGGTGGAGCACAGTAGGCCATTCCTTCAAAATGTATTTATTTTGGATTGTTTTAACTTTATAGGTGTCCTCATAAATGGCAATATAGTAATGAATCTTTCTAGCCACAAATCTCATAGTCAAAGTAGAATGAATTCAGTTTAGTATGCTGTTTTCAGCTACAAAAGTAAAATTATGCCCATTTAGAATTTAAATTTTTTTTTTTTTTCTAATAAAGATTAAGACTGTAGAGAAAAATTAATTGAATTTTAACAATAAGACACTAATTTATCGATAAATCTATGTCAAATTTCTCTTTTTGGCTTGCCTCAAAAGGTGCACAGTAGACCATTCTTTTATACAGATTTAATAATGAAATTTTCAATAAAAAAACATAAATAGTTGCAACACTGTTTCTTTTTTTCATTTAAAATTAATACTGCTGTTAAGAAAAAGTCCTAGTATATTGTTCTTTTTTATTTCATTTTAAAAAAAAGAAAAATAGTTCAGTTACTTTTGTATTCTGTACAATTTTAATACCTTGAAAAATTTGCCTACCAATTCATATTAAACTGAAAAAAAAAAAAAAAAAAAAAAAAAAAAAAAAAAAAAAATCTGCTTTTTTTTTTTTACACAACATTTCTATTACTTAAACTTAAAGCATAAAAAGCTAAGGCTAATTGTGTATTTTTTCAATGTGCTGTAGCTGAAGTCATGAGGATGTTGTAAGAAAACTGTTCTTAAAATGATCTTATTTACACATTTTTTAAAACAAGCTAAATAGATTTAGTAATTTAAAATTAAATGTCTAAGTAAAACCTTGATAAATATATTTATGTTGTAATGTCATTACGTACAAAAATTCTTTTACATGTGAAATCAATCATTGTGTTTTGTATTACTGAATGTTTTGAAAAATAGGGCTACAGATTTCTAATGATGTTTCCCCCTTAGCTGTGTATTAATATTGTAATTTAGCTTTCACTATGCATTGCCTCAGACGTGGAGCACAGTGGGACATATTTTTAAGCTTATTATTTTTAAACCATTAACACCTATGCTTTGAAAAAATTAGTAAATGAAGATTGAGAACTAAGTTACATTCAGGAATATTTTCATCTAATCTCTAAATTTTTGAAGGAAGTACAGTATACTTCCTATTATCCGTCACTCATGGGACCAGTGGTGTGGCGGATATTCGAAATAGATAGATAATCAAAAAACAGTACAAGACCATTACTAAAATTACATTTCTATATAAATAAGAATAATTAAAAGATTTTGTATTTGTTGTGTACTTTCGTTTACAATAAGCATAACTGATAATAAGAAATCTATTTATAAGACAAATTTAGAATTTTACTGATTAAATATGTAGTATCTGTTTTCATACAAAGTAATCCATTGTGCTTTTATGTTTGTGTTTTGCTTGTGCTTTTAGTGCAGCAAGATTAGGAATTATACATAATAAAAGTACTTGAATTGTATGTGTTTCCTGTTGCATCTCAAACTAATTAATGCATTTAGAGAGCATGACTGACTCCTGGATGATCATTCCCAGATTCATCATATTCATCTGCTTCAGGTTTCTCTGATTTCAAACCATTTTAAACAACTTCATTATCTATTAATTCTTCCCAAACAATATCATTCTGGTCACAATTAAGACAGTCTGTGACTTCATCTGCAAAAATACTTTCTAGCTGCTGTTTCTCATGGTAGACAAGACTTTTACTGAAAATATTTAATTATAATATTTTTGTTGTTTATTTCTGATTTTTAAAAAATGAAAAAAAAGGGTGGCGGTTAACCAAGTGGGGCAGATGATTGGGTGGCGGTTAATCGGAAGTTTACTGTAAAAAACCTCAAAATGGTCTACTGTGCTCTATTTTCTTCTACATACATATATGCTGTTGCTATCTGAATTCATTGATGAGCATTTTTAAAATCTAGATTTAATGTTTAGACAGTTCTGTTTTGTTAGCTAATTAAATATATGAATTATGTTTTCAGATTAGAATTAGCATCTGCTATGAATGTAATTTTCAAGGAAGCTGTACTATGTTTTCATAAATGGATTTGGCAATATTCTCAAGAAGCAGCTTCATCTGTTAGTAATTATTTTTCACATCTCAGCATATAATGTAGTTTTTTCTTATTTTCTGCTGAAAATGTAAGAAGTTTTAAAATTGAATATCATTATTTTCATGTAACAATTTCATAATATAATTTCTTCATTTTGTCTAAGTTCGTATTTCATTCACATTTTTCATTTGAATTTGATTCATAGTTTTTGCAGCATTGCATAAAATTTTATTTATAAAAAATATTAAAATGCAGTTTAATTTGTTATCTTCCAACAGATTATATTCTTGTATTTTCATTTTATTTATTTAATATTTTAACTTTCACAATTGTATACAGAAAGTAGTTAATAAGGCACATTCTCATATTTTTTGGTTTACTACTGTAGACACTTATAGGGAATTGTTATGTTGTAATCTAGATGTTTTAAATATAGATGAGTCTATTGCAATATACAACTGCAATTCTAAATTTGAATTTAAGTGTATGAGCTTTGTGGTTAAAATAAAAATTAAGAAATCAAATTATGAAAGTTATTTTAAACTTTTTTTTTTCCAAGTACATATCTTGAAATATGCAATAGGTTTTTATAATGATAAAAGCTAGAGTTTACTATTGCTCTTAATCTATATCTAAATGCCTCTAATTGATGGTAATCATAATTTTTTTATCCATTATGAAAAGAGTGTAAAAAATATATTTTGTAAATATGGAAGAAAATTATTTTGTTTTTCTTTTTTAAAGACTTTCTAATGTGATGCACATTTTAAAAAATGTTATTCTTAGTTGATGAGAAGTCAATTTGAATTTTGAATTTTTAAGTATAGAGCTTAATCTGTTAGCAGATATATATTTAATTTAATATAAAAATATATTCTAAGCTATCAGATTGTCTAAAAATTACATTATTGATAGGTTTGTAAGTATATAATTGTTTGTATGTTGTGGTCACTGCTTATTTGAAAAACATTAAAAATCAAATCTTTTACTTTTTTTGTTATCTCAAAATAGATTGTTATTGCAGTTTATTATTATCTGTATTTTAATTAATGTTTAGGTTTTATTATTAATAATGTGTAGTAGCCACAAATGTAAACTATTTAGAACTACTATCTGTTTGAATTATTCAGCAATATTTCTTTCTGTTCTTTATTCTTTTTTTTTAAGTAACTAGGTAGGGTTTGCCACTTATGAGTTATACTCATCAACCCTCCAGACCCTGCAGACTTTATAAACATACTAATTTGCTCTGTTAAAAAAAAATATCTATATTACCTAATTACGAAAGATTGAATTACTATATTCTCAAAACCAGTGGCGATCTTCTGCAACCGGAGTGCCATTAATTTTCCTTTGACTGGAAGACTTCTTGGTTTCCAAGGCCACAGGCACCACTGTCACAGCAGCTGATGCCTGTTTTCTTGATCATTACATAAGATCTCTCACATTTGAAAATCAGCTTGTACAAAATGGTTAAGTAAAAAAGTCTCTGCTTTCTGAACTTTTATAATAACATCTGTCATAAGTCTGTTCAGAATTAAGGGTGAAAACAAGTAAATAAAAGCATATGCAGATTAGCAAATTTTGTATTGTTTTGACTGCAATCAATGCCAGCCAAGCATTGATCACTGCATTGAATAAAAAAAGTATACATTATAAAATATAGCTTAAACTATAATTTATTGAGCATCATATTCATCTTGATTACTAAATATGTAAAATGAAAATATTTAATTTGTGCAGTTAATTTATCAATTAAATATGATTATTATCTTGTTTAGTTAAATTTTAAAAATTAAATGTTTGTCACCAAATTTTTCTAATTAAAAAAAAAAAAAAAAAAAAAAAAGACAAATATTTATTAATTTATTTTTACAAAGTCACCAAATGAGTGAAAAAAAGTGCTTGATTGAAACTCCATGGTGTAAATAGACAACCTTTATATTATTTAAATTCTCTCTTAATTTTGAATGAATTATAGGAGAAAATTTTTCTTTTAGATGTTATAAGGAAATTGTTTTAAATATGTTTTAAATACATTGTTTTAAATATGATGTAATTTTCCCCCATTTAATGCTTTTTGCATGTAATAATTTAGTTTTATTAAAGTTTTCTTTCTCTTTTACTACTCACGGGTAAATATTTTTCAATTGTAAAATGTTTGAAAATAATATTATTTGCACTTTTTTTAAAATTTAGCAATAGTAGCTTAAAAATTAAACTTTTCAAAATATAAAATAAATCCAATAATGAAATTTTGAATAAAAAATTGCAAAAAACCCCCTTAGAAATATTAGACACACTTAAAAAATGACTGGACACTGCACACCACAGTCTAGTCCAGTAAGTGCCTGAAAAATATGATTAAATTTCTATGCATAGTTTTTAATCCTATAAAGCTTTTTTAACCAACTTCAACGTTAACAAGTGCTTAAAAAATATAATATTTTTTATTTAAAAAATGTCTGCTTCAGCTTGTTTTTCATGCATTTATATGTAAAACTACCACTTTTCGTGTTTTATATGCAATAATTTTTTAAATATAAGCCAAGAAAAAGCCCTAGTCACAATAAATTTAATTACCACAGCATTAGTTACTTTTTTTTAGAGTAGAGAGATACAATATGCTAAAAAGTATTTTTAGTTTTCAATACTTATATACAGTAAAACCCTGGTTATCTGAAAAGCATGGGACCAAAGCATTTTCGGTTAACCGGGGTTCCATAGGAATTTTCGGATAACCAAAGGTTCCATAGAAATTTTCGAATAACCGGGAGGCTTATGGTGAAAACTTGAAAAGCTGTGATTGCAATTTAGAATATTGTTGTAATTGTAATAAAAATGCTGTGGTATGGTATTCAAAGCACCCTGAATGACAAGTTTCTCAACGAATTTGTTCCAGAGGTAAAAAAAAAATTTGAAAAAAAATTAAACTTCCTCAGGAGGCTTTTCTATTGTTGGATAATGCACCATCGCACCTATCTGAAAGTGAGCTTTTAAAGGATTGGATTAGAGCTATTTCCTTGCTTATGAATGTGACTTCTCTGATTTAACCAATAGATCAAGGAGTTATTGAGAACATTAAGAGACATCTCAGAAAAAGGCTGATATGGTTTTTGATTGAAGTACTGACTAATGGAGGGTAAGTTGTTCAAAATTTGAAACTTGTAGATATGCAGAAAGTTGGCTACTGGGTAATTTCTTCATGGGATGAAATTCAAAGCAAAACATTAGTGAAATCTTAGCATAAGTTATGGCCTAAGGTTGAATCACTAGTCTTTGAAACACAGAAACACGGGAGTCTGCAGAAACTGATGTCATTGGAATTGTGGACAGAAATGATGATGATACTAACACCAAAGTGTTTTTGGACATGGTCAAGCAGCTTCCCGGAGAAATATCAGAAGTTGAAATTGACGCCTGGCTTGGTCCAGCCACTGATGAGCAAGATTTGACAGATGCGGAAATAGCTGCTGCGGTGAATGGAAGAGATGCTGATACTGAAGAAGAGCCTGAAGAGATTGATAATGCCAGGATTACACAGTGAAGCTACTAAGATCTTAGATGTGGCACTTCGATATATTGAAGTACAAGAAGATGCAATAGTATCAGATGTGTTGTTATTTAAAAGGTGGCGTGATAAAGCAGTATTGAAATGATGCAAAGTTGATAAATGAAAGAAAATCATAACATATTTAGTAAAAAAATGAAGTGTCGTACATGTCTCTCTAATAAAGTGCCTGAAATTACGCAATGGGCCAAACAAGTAAGTTGACTCTGTTTATTTCATAAAAAACATGCTTTTTTAACACTATTTCTACCAGCATCCAATAACACCTTTCAAAGTTTTGATTTTTATTTATTTTATTTTTAATTTTTAAAGCTAATAAGTATTAAAACAACTCTTCACTGTATTAAAAATGATTCGGAATTGTTTTGATGTAAACTTACAAATAAAATAGTAATCATAAATCAAAATATGTTGAAAGGTGTCATTTGACATCAGTAAAAATAGTGTTGACAATAAAATTTTTCACATTTAAAAAGAACTTTAAGGAATTTTAAGGTCTTTCGGTTTAGCCGATTTCCAGATAACCAGGGCTCTATTGTATATATATATATTTAACCAAGACTCATTTCATTCGTTTTTCCTAAAATTTCAAGTAAATATTGGTGTGGATTATGCACTCTTTCAGTCTAGCAGGGTTTGGATTAGCTACTTTCTGCTGCATTTTGTTCATACTCAACTTTTAAGGTGTTTCTGTTGAATGATTATTTTAAAATTATTTTTAGCATGGTATGACTCTTCTGGGTGCTTGTATGAACTTCATTGTTACACATTGTAGAAAATCCCATGAAGGAGTAAGTTTAATATTTTTCTTTTAAAAGTACACCATTTTGCTTCAGTTACCTGATTTTATTTTATTGTTTTACTGCGAACAAGATTAGTTGCTTTACTTTTATTATTATTATTTATGTATATTCAATTTACAATTAAGTCAAACTCATGGCCAAGTTTTATTATGAATTCAATCCAGTGCAGAGCTGAAAGTATCTTTAAAATTTCAATATTGCTTCAAGGTGATGATAGTGTAAATTTAACGTCAAAAGAATGCACTCAATACATTTTTTGTATTATACTGACCGGATAAAAAGTGAAGCCCAAATGAGTGCGCCTGCTGAAAATGCACTTCTGCCAGAAAAGGCATGTAAGAAAGTGTGTTTCTGTTAGAAAAGGCATGTAAGAGATGCTAGGGATATAAAGGTATCATTTTGTTGAAACAGTGTATAATGAAGAATCATTGTGATTGTAATATTTTTTAATTTAGTCCAGCTCTTAGCAATTTAGCTCTTCAGAATGAGTGTATAAGCTTTTGAGTGGAAACCTCATAAAGTATCTCCTAATAAAATACTGAAATTGAATAAACTATGGTGAAATATTTGGTGAAATGTACCTTTGGACATTTATTAAGGACTTTTTGTTTTCATTGCAAGAAGAAATTCAGATATTTCACATAAATAAAATTATTTATATGTTGATTCATCTAACAATGTTTAAATAATATGTGGCAGTTTTAATGTTCTGGCTCTAGTTGTCAATAATTCTTAAAGTATTTCTATTGGAAAGGAAGTTAAAGATAATTTTTTGCATATTTATAAGTATCCGGGCATTTTAGAATTTTGTTAACTTTTTTTTTTTTTTTTTTTTTTTTTTTCTCTGATTCTAGATTTTTTTTGCCAAAGAAATTTTGAACTTAGCTTAAAGTATGGCCTAAAATAAATATTGATGTAAAAATAAAGTAATTATCTTTATTATAAAACAAACACATGCTTGTCACTAAAGTGATGTCATAATGATAGTGGCAATGATTTATACTATCACTTTTGCTTTTATCACACATTTATTCGCTTCTAAATATATCATAATTTAAAATTTTGTACCATCAAATAGTACAATATATATATTAAATGAAAACAAAATTTGAAGAACAAATTTAAAAAACAAAATTTATTTCCTACATTGTTTAAGCTCGAGAAGGGACAGATATTAAGTTATTTCATTCGATTAGTTCAACATTTAATGTTAAATTGTTCTAACAAACTAGTTAAGCCAATTGAAGATTAAAAAATAAAAATAAAATTCATACGATATGATACTTAAAACACCCTAAAAAATTAGATTACGTTCAAATGAAATCGAAATAAATCTTAGACTTCTTCCATTTTTAATTGAAAATATTTGTATTGCAGATTTTGTATTATGTTTATGACAATTGTACATAAAATGATAAAGTACATGCAAAATACAAAACTTAAAAAAAAGTCTAAGATTTATTTCGATTTCATTTGAACGGAATCTAATTTTTTAGTGTGTTTTAAGTATCATATCGTATGAATTTTATTTTTATTTTTTAGTCTTCAATTGACTTAACAAATTGGTTACAAAAGTTTAACATTAAATGTAGAACTAATTGAATGAAATAACTTAATATCTGTCCCTTCTCGGGCTTAAACAATGTAGGAAATAAATTTTGTTTTTATAATTTGTTCTTCAAATTTTGTTTTCGTTTAATATGTCAAGTTTTTTAATAACTACTGCACTCAGACGAGCGCATTTCAAAATTAATAGAGAGTATCATCATCAGGCTTTGATGAATGTGGTATATTGCATCACAATGTGGGATGCAGTTAAACAATGTGTAATTCAAAATGTTTCACCACTGTAGTAATGCAGGTTGCGGTAGTTTGGAGAAAAACTTCTAATCTGAACGTAAAAAAATCTTTAATCAAAACATAAAAAATTAACTTCACTTAAATTTAGATACCCTATTCCCCACTAAGGAACGCTATGAATGTAAATGTAAAGTGTGTTGAATCCTTACTGCTCCTTACTGCCTTTATCAATGTTATAGCTGTGATACAGAAAAAAATAAAAAATAAAAGTTTTACTTAAATTTTTAAACCTTATTCTCTCCCAAGGGGTGATGTAAACACATCAGAAAATTATTACCTAAGTTTAACCTGAGGTATAAATAGGAAAAATCATATCGGAAAAAAAATACATTTTAAAATTTAAGTTATGTAATTCCCCACTAAGTTCGCTACCTGCGTAAAAATAGCTATCCATTTGAAACTTTTTACTAAAATATAAACTTGACCAAAGCAAAAACTTTTTCTGAAAATATCCTTTTTATTTCCACTATGATGCCATATTCACCTTTTTAATTTTTGAAAAAAAATCTAGCTCAATTTAATATTTCACGTGAAAATCTTTCAACTAAAAAGAAATAAATTATTATTACGGCTTTTGAAATTTTTGCAACAATGAAGTAAAAATGTTACATTTTCTATGAAAAATGTCCATTGATTTTCAATGAAAAAAGCGAAAATTGGAATTATTAAGTAAAATGTTTGAATAATGTAAAAAAAAAAAAGGCATATGTTTCTCTCTGGGTTATAATTCACCCATATGTGCAAAGGCATTTACCATTCGTTTTGACCCTGACGCCAGGCAAATGTTTTTACACTTTAAATTTATATCATTAGAATTAGTAAAGAATAAAAAATGAGTGGCATCAGGGACAAAAAGGTGGGAAGAAAAAATGAAAAAGTTATGATCTCCATAGGCTTTTCCATGTTAAATTAACATTGAGAAGTGACACTGGAAATAAATAAGTATTGCGCTGCCGCGCAATACTTAAATAATGTACTATTTGATATGTTTTATAGACTGGATAATATGTTCTGTAGCACAGGCAAGCCCAGATGAATATCCTGGTTAACATAAAGCACACCTTTCAATTTTGTTTTTCTCTGTTTTGTTTTTATTATTTTATCAATACCCTTTTACCTATTCTTCTATCCCTCCCCCTAATCTTCCTTATGAGGAGCAATAAAATGAAATGTTAAATTATTAAAAGGTGTACACAATATTAAATATATTTGCTTCAGGTAGTCCGTATTGACTTTTATAATGCAAACATTTTAATGAATATGAATACTGTACATGGCTGTGATCTTTCAATAGCTTAGATTAATGTCTCACTCCTTCTGCTTTGGTGCTTGAGATTTCAATTGTTTAATCACTATGGCCTCATCTAGATACATAGATGTTAAAATTTCTGTTATTGCTATTAAATATTTCATAAAGTTATGCAGTTCTGTAAATATTTCTTTAAACTTATGTATAAATTTTTTAGGTCTGGTATTTATAAATTCCTGAAAGTTACAATTATAAAAATATGCTACATAGGGATTTTGATTTTAAATAATAAGAAATTTTAGGTGTTATGATATAAATATTTACCTCAGTTGTTATATTGTTATTAAATAACATTAATCATATTTTAAAAAAATAATAATGATGACATAATAATACTAATACTGTTATTATCATTATCAGTAATGGTATTTATTATTATATAGCTCATTTGTGAAAACTGGAAACCTTGTGCTGCAGCTAAAGAATCATTTGAAAAGTATTTGATACCTACAATGAAATCAAAAACTTTTCAAAATTTACTGAGAGATTTCAGGTAATTTTTTTGCATATAACTTATTAGACAATTTCTAATTAATTATTTTTTATATTTAATTTTCATGATCCAGAACAGTGTGAAATCCTATGGAAAACCAGTGTTGATGTACTTTTTTCTCAAGATCTACTAAAACCATTTCCTTTGCTTTTATTATTATGTATATTCTGATTATTTTGTTTTACCGGAAAATCAGTTCCTTTGTAGTAAATAATTAAATAACTTGGACTTTGAGTTTGCATAACTATTTATTATTATTATCTTGCAAAATGGGGAAATTTCAGTTTAGCTACTGGCTAAAAATTTTCTTTAAAAATATTGTAATTGTTTCAGTAGTTCCTAAGTGTGCTCTAAAGCAGTTTCCTGATATTCCAATTCCATACAATCTTTTTTGCTTGTTGAATGTAACACCACAGCAAGCAAAAACATTTTTCTAAATGCAGCTGTGTGCTTGGATTTTATTATATCTGAAAACTATGTTTTTCAAACTGGTTGACCATTTTTCTCTAAAACTATTCAACCAATTTCTTTTATTTTTAAGGTTCCGTACCTCAAAAAGTAAATAACGGAATGCTTATATGACCACCTTTTGTCTGTCAAGGCCATTTTTCTCGGGAATGGCTGAGGGTATCAAGTTGAAATTAATGTCAAATAAAAAGATCCATTGTTTTGTAAAAATTCTAATTTAATGCAATAAAAATCTATGGCCTTAAAACAATGTGTAAGGAAACCTCAAACATGGAAAATTCATGTACTCAATCAACATAAAATTATAAACTAGATTTTCAGATTTCTTCCTTTACATGTGCTATAGGGCCTTCCTTTGTGTCAAATTTCAAAATTCTAGGTCAACAGGAAGTACCTGATAGGTTTTGAGAGTAAAATCTATAGGGTACTTCCCGTTGGCCCAGAATCTTGAAATTTGACACAAAGGAAGATCTTCAGTACTTGTAAAGGAAAAAATACAAAAATCATTAATTTCTAATTCTGTGTCAGTTTATTATATGACTAACCCATGAATTTCTATAATTGGGCTAATGCCAAATTCCTCTATAAATGGATTTATTTTATGAGTTTTATTGAATGTGGTTTCTTGTACATTTTCTTTCATTTTTCTAACCATTGTTCCAACTCTAATTCGCTTAAAACTGCATACTCATATCCTTTAGTGTCCTTTTTTTGCCAAGCTTGTTGAAATTTCAAAGTCAAACTTGGCGATAGCTGATTAATTTTTTGAAATTCCCATTCAAATTCAATATCAACCAAAACTGGGAATCTTCTATAATCAGGTTCCATGCACTTTAGCTTCATGTGTTTGAGTAAAATTAGCTGAATTCTTAAAAATAAGGAATAAAAGGAAGCTATGTTTTCCTTCTGGTACAGGCTGGAAAGACTTTTTGTAATTCTGGCATATCTGGAAGTGAGTGAAAAATCAATTATGAAATTCCATCTTTATATACAGAAGCAAAGTTCAGTTAAATAAATTACAGCTTTACGACATGACAATTTCAAGAAACATCGAGGTATAACTAAACAGCTTTTATTGTTTGTATATTTGTCAAGAAACTGGTTCTTCCTAAGCTTTATGGTAATGATGTAACAGTACGAAACACTCGTGGTACAAGTCCTGCTCACGCTTGTCCTGTTTTTATTTTTAAAAGGAAAAGTAATCATTTTTGCTGCAGCTATGCCACTGAAAAGTGTAATTTTCATTGGTTAATTATTTTTTCAAGCTTGCAAAAGTTTGAAAAAAAAATAGCTTTTGTGTTCAAATGACTGTCATTTTGTCAGAAATCAGCATTTTAAACCAAATGTTGGTTAATTGACTTTATAATTTTGAAATTTTAACTATGAACTCAATAAACAATAAAAACATACCAGTATGGCCTTATGATTGTAGGGCAGATGTACAGATAGATAATTGTAATATCTGACTACTGCCAATTATCCAGTATACTGTCTGATGGCAGTATGTTTGCCAGCTACCCATATCATCCCTCCATGTAACTTATATGGTAGTTTGTTTTTCACATAAATATCAATTCTAAATTATTTGTACGTGTAGACATTGCTTGCATTCATTTTGCAGAATTTGTTAGGGGGTCTTTACGGGATAATTTTCTCTTGTGTAATTTTGAAATTCAGTATGTTTGTATTAAAATTTTGATACAAAAACTGTCATAGTAATTGCCACTTAAATGAATCCTGTTTGTGCCCAAAGATTTTATTTAATAAAGGGATTAGTTCTATTTTATGGGGAAAAAAGTATCCCCCCCCCTGCAGACTTGATTTATAAAAGTAGATAAATGATTTTAATCTATCTATTACTGATTTGTATAACTGGCAGATTATTTACTTTATTTACATTTATTTTTAACACACACAGGGTGGCCATTCCTGTGTATTTATTATATTCTATTTTTGTTAAATTATGCTATTGATTTTTACTTGCTATCATGCGAGAAAAATTATAGTGGGATTTTTGATGAGTTAAAATATGCATATAGTATTACATTAATACAAATCTTTATCTACTACTCCAATAATTAAAAATATATTTTAATATTCTTAGGTCTTTTTCTTTATATTTGAATTCTGATATATCTGGGAATCAGCGTGATGGCGAAACAATAGTATCTCTTGGTAGCATTATATATGGAGAAGATGTGGTTCCAAATTTAAAGGAGGGATCACCATTGCCATTATTATGTGCTACATTAAACTATGTTTTATTTTACAAGAATTCTTTTCATGACAGCAGCAATGAAGTAAGATAAATATTTTTAATATTTCCTCTTATTCTTATTCTAAGAACAAAACTCATTAAAAAATATGCCTTTTAAAGAAAACAGAATTGCTGTCTGCTTCACATTTTCCCTCCAAAATCTTTAATTTTTTGAATTTTATTTCTTCAGTCAATATAACATAGATACTGCTTTGAAATATGACTTGCTATTCATCAGCATTTTCCATTGATCTGTACTTTGCTTAGCTCAAAACTAAAAGTTTAGTCCATCTTCTAACTTTTCACCTTTTTTATAGTTTTACAGAAAAAAACACATATAGTTATTTAAAAAAAAAAAGTAGTATGCATCAAAAATATTAATTTCCAGAAGCTTCTTCATTGCATAGACGTCATATTTTTAAATACAGTATGTATACTCTCAAAAATCCACACAGCTTGATACTAAGGTTTTGGTAAATTTCTGGATATTGCAGATTTTGCATTTTAAAACCTCATCAGAACAGTTATATTTTGAGAGTGTGCATGCAATTTTCTGAAACAGTACAGTAGTCATGTTAGGAAACTCAAACTATTAAGCAAATTTTAAAATCATTATCAATTTTCAAAAATGGCAGGAAAAAATTACATTTAAGCTTCTTTAATGATATTCATTTTTTAATATATGAAATTTATATTTAAAATAATAAATGTGAATATTTTAAAAATACAGCTTGCAATAGCAAATTAAACTATGTTATTTAAAATAAAATGCATGATCAAACATCTATTATACTTTATATATCAAACAAGCATATGTTTCAACTCATGTTCCTGCAAAGGCTAAATCTAAATTAATTTTTTTTTATGTTTGTCTTTCATTATACATTGCAGTTAAAATATTAAGAATTTTTACTGTTATGTTAATCTTTTTTATAACACCTTTCTAAAAACTGAATATTTATTTTATAATTAAAATTCTATTCTACTATATATCTGTAGAGAATTAATGAACTTAATACATGAAATCTATGTTTTCCCCTGTAAATAAGCTCTACCATGTCTAAAGTTTTCTCTGTTTATATTTGTCTAATAATGCTTATAAGTTAATAATAATAATAATTATAGTAGTTAATAGTAAATGACAGTTAATAATAATTTTGTAAAATTACTAATTTATCTTTGAAGTTTGAAAATATCTGTTTTGTGTATGCTTTTTTAGTAATGGAATCCTATTTCTGTCACTACAGACTTTTCTGTCATCTCCGAAAAAACTAGTAACAATTTTTAGAAATGTATAAGAATGATGGCAATGATTGGCACTATGACTTTCACTTTTATTGCTCTTGCATCACTTCTAAACATCTCATAATTTCAATTTTTACATAATCTAATGCAGGACAAATCACTTTTGAATGAAGTTTATCTGAAAACTGACCTCAATTTAGTAACATGTTATTACTTTTAAAATTATTTTACCATGAATTTAAATCTATCTCAGCAATGAACATTTGTTTGCTACAATAATGAAAAGTAGCTAGTGACAGGTGATTTGCCAAAATTGGCAGTTGATTGCCCAGAGCAAATTAAAAAGCATTTTTTTCTTTCTTTTCTTTTATATTGATCTTCTGAGCTGAATTCACATCCAAGCATTATCATCATGGCTAGAATATCCTTTAAAATGGATATGAATACTACTAAGGATTTTAAATAACACATTAATGCCAAATCATATTTGCTCAAATATACCACTTGGTTATGGATCTGATTACAGAAGATTAATCATAAGATTAGATTAACCATAAAATATGGTTTATCTGATCTTAAAATTGGCACTTTGGCAATAAAATTTCATATCTATTTCTATTAAACATTATTAAAAAGATTGATCTGGGAATTTTATATTAGATTTTCTTAGTTAAAAATATGTTTTTGAATACTAAATAATTCCTAGATTACGTTTGGACCAATTCATTTAATTTTTTTATTATTTTTTTTTAATGTAAAGGAGGTGGTAGATGAACATCGATTTTTTTTCCCTGTCATGTTCCAAACAGTTTTTCTTTCTTTTTTCTAAAATGTTGTGATAAAATTTAGTATCTATATTTACTAGTTCTATCATTGACTTTTGCCCGAAAACTCTTTAAATATGTTATACAGGTTCTAAAAAATAAATAGTTTAACAAATTTTAATGTATTTTGATATTTCTTTTGATTTTATTCAATAAGAAGCAGGAATAACACCATAGTGGATTTTATGCATGTTAATGTATGAAGAATAAGGTAAAATGTATACAAAGTCTGGCTAGTGTTATGAGCTCTTTTTATCAATAATAATAAAAAAGAATAATCATTTTAAATTGATATAAAAAGGGTTAAAATACTTTAAAGTTTGCTAAATAACCTGTGTCTCTGATCATCTTGTATAGTACATTTAAAGAAACAGTTTAAACAAAAATAAGTCAGAGAAAGGCAGTAAGTATGGATTCTAAATTATGTGAAAACAATCAAAATGTTTTCACATTGAGTGTTATGTCACATCGAGTCATCAATGAGTGTTATCTGCCCATTTCTTTTGAATTATAATAACAGTCTTGTTTTATTTCAGTGTATAGAAATTCTTGCATGTCCTGCAATTATTGATTATTTAAAGGCAATATCAGAGAAAGAATTGGATAACAACTGCTGGTTTTTAAAATTTGAAATACATGCCATCTTTCAGTTAGTCCAGTTGTCATCATTTATGGTAAGCAAATTTCAGTTTAAAAGATTAAGGTTAAAACTACATTTTATTGATGTTAGTTCTGTCAAAATAACAGTAACTATAACTATGTCAGCAATAATAATTCTTTGCAGTTGAATGTCATCTCCAGGACCGTGTTCTGAATACTTGCAACATTTGCAAACACAGCTAGTATTGTTGTCGGTACCAAATTAATCTTCAGTACTTTTAACATACTCATCATCATCAAGAATACGTTTTTTTTTTTTTTTTTTTAATTCTGGCACATTTTACTATTTGAGCATAAGGTAAAATTTATGGAAAACAATTGTAATTTAAAATTTTGCATATAATATAAAATTTAGCCTCTAATCAAAGAATGTTTTTGCCTGCATTAAGTGAGCTACGATTGCGTATGAAATAGGCGATTTGTAGGACAGATACTATGTGAAGTTTATTCTGTCATAAGATAATAAAAATATTGGTACATAGTATAATAAATGATATTATAGTTCCACATAATGATATTTTGTTGCTTGCGTTTGACATTTGACTGTAAAGTATCAACCCTTTACAAAATTCTTCAATGAACAATTTCATTTTGTAGAAAAAAAATGATTAACCTTACGAAAATAATTTCTCAAAGATATCTTGACATCAAAGTTTTAGTAATTACTTTTAGTACTTTAAGATAAACTTTATGAATACTGTTATGAATTTTATCTATTTTTCTTCAGGAAAATTTAATGAATAAATGTTTATACAGTAAACTCAAAAATCCACACAACTTTGAGCAAAGGGCTCTGCAGATTTTTTAATTTTGTAGATTTTAACCACTGTTTTATTTATATTTGAAAAATCTTATCAGAATTATCGTATATTTATTAAATATTATGCATTATAAATAATGCTAATAAAAGTCACTATAGCTAATAAAAATGCAAATAATTCATTAAAAATAATTTATCTATATTATAATAGCACAAATCATATGACTGTGCTAAACAGATATGGGGCTAAGCACTTTGAGTTTCATATGTCATGCTCAAAATTTTTACTCAAAATTATTTTTTTCAAATAAAATTGCATAAAAGTTATATTTTTAGACAGATTGTAAGAAAAAAAGAAAGAGAGATAAGCTACCTTCTAAAATTTATATAATGTATATATTTTGAGTTATTGACATTCAAAATTTCCTTTCTAACATAAACAAACTGCTTGAAAAGAAATTGAATTGATTGTGATTTTTTTTTTCTTTCTGAAAACCATGGTGCATTTAAATCACTTGCAAAGAATAAAATTAGAAAAAAACGTTGGTGCCATTTGCCTATGAACCAGTAGAGTTTGGTTTTTGCTTTAGACATCTCAACTTGATTTTATTTTTCTTTCATATGTGTAAATTTGAAACAATTCTTTGATGTCAAAATAAAATGTTTTGCTTTATGGTGTTATATCTTATTGCACACACTACTTGTGTGATTTATTTACCAATCAGTTTGATTCTACTATTATAAGAATTTTGAATTTTTTAATG
Organism: Maratus speciosus; assembly: GCA_963932465.1. NCBI lineage: Eukaryota > Metazoa > Arthropoda > Arachnida > Araneae > Salticidae > Maratus > Maratus speciosus. The sequence continues at coordinate 415,932,594 of OZ010790.1, read as the reverse complement.
AACTTGTGTGTATTAATGCATTGTCATTCCTAATGCTTATTTTTTAAGATTATTATGAAAGTAATTAGTCAAATTGCATGTCATATTAACAGACCTCAGCTGATTCTTCTCTTTGTTATGAAGCAGCTGTTTCAATTTTACCAACATTTACATTATCTGAAGAATGTTTAGTTGAAGATTTGTTTGAGAACATCATATTTAACCAGTCAGTAATTCCGTAAGTATATATTCTTGTTTCTCTTGTACAGACTATGAAAAGAATAAAATTGATTGATTTCTAAAATTTTTCATAATCCAGAAATGATATTTCAGAAAAAAATCATCCATAAAACATGCTTAAATGTACTGCAAGAGATTTATTCATTCTTAGCATTTATGTTTTAGGTAGATTTCGTATGAAGTACTATCTATTACATTCTCCTGTATGTTGGAATTTCTAAAAAATTTTTGCAGATCTGTTCCCTAGAACCTAACACCACCCCCCAGTTCAAAACTTTATCTATCTATATATAGTCAACTCTGGGAAATCCACTGATGTATAATCCACAAACATCTATTATCTGCACTACACATTGGAATGTAAACAATGACAATTGTTATTAACAGTTAAATTTGTTTTTGTTTTTCCCCATGAGTTATCAATTTTCCAATAGATATAAATATTTAAATTTCCTTGAGCAACAAGCTTTTATCTCGGAGCAGCAAATAATGACTGATCATAGATTAAAGAAAAAAATATTGACAACAAATCAAAACTGAAACTATTATTTGTAGTGTCACATAAAAAAAAAAAAAAAAAAAAAAAAAAAAAAAAGCAATTTAACAAATTACAACAACTATTTGGAAAATGATTTTTTCGAAGACTAAAATTTAAGACAAAAAATTGCACGAAGTTGATCCTACATTACGTACGCCATGAATTAAACATTAATAGTGTTATTATACGTAAAAATTGCAAGCAAAAAAAATCGCCTGCGACCCGTAAGATTTCTTAAAACATACGTATTATCCACCTGAAACTTACATATTATCCACCTGAAACTGACGTATTATCCAAGCATTTCATTGGCTGTTTGGGAAAAGGCTTTTCCATTGTAGAAATCTGACAACCAATTTTAAATTCTTAAACTTCTAAACATCCCACAATATTACTTTTTACACCATTGTATAGAGAAAAAAATGTACTTCTAAATGCAATTTGTTTGAAAGCTGTATCTCAATTTGTTTCTGAATTATTCAATTTTTTTTTTGTAGTTTTTATTACTTTTTTATCATAGTGGCAACAGAAGGTATCCATCTCTGTTGAAAGTAAAGGGAAATACAGATTACTGTATAGACCAATCAGAAAACGAATAAAATGCGGATTCGACCAATAAAAACCTTCAGATATGCTTTTGTGATTTCCTACCCTGACGAGGACAATAACCATTTTTCCAAATGGTTAAAAAGAATAATCAGTAAAATTTGTATCACTTATAATTTAATTTTTCTTTTAATTAATTTAGTTATTAAATATATTAAATCAATGTTGTGTTATGTTTTTGTTTTCCATTGTAATTGTAATTTTTGTGCATTTGTTCCTAATTTATAGTCAGACTTTAAAAAATAAAATGTAAACAAAGGAAGATCTATAATCCACAAAACCCTTGGTTCCTAAGTGTGTGCATTTCACAGAGTTACCTTTATATATATATCACTTTTTTTGGACATGATAACGTCCATAATTCTGCACAAATCTCTTCCAAACTGATACATAAAATCAAGAAGGTGAAATAAGGAGGGTTTCTGTAAAAACAGAAAAACTCCATAACTTCTTAATTATAATATATATCAAATCAGTTGAAAGTTATTATTACTTTCAAGAAAAGGGCCAAAAAATTATGTATAACAGATTTTTGATATCATTAAAAAAATGAGCTCAAGGGGGAAAAAAATAGGGTTTTGAGGAAAAAAATAGGGTTTTGAGGAAAAAAACAACTTCATCAACTCACAAGATATCAAATCCACTTAAATTTATTATAAATCTTCTTAATCTTATCTACAACTTTCATATTGACAAGTTTTTGATAGGACTAACTCTTACAGCCAAAAAAATAAATAAATAAAATAGGGGTTGAAGAAAAAATTACCGTAGTAGCATGACTCTGATAAAACCAGCTCTTACAGAAAAATGAAATTAAAAACTATCAAAAGTGGCCAGATAAAATTTTTAAACTGAGTGTATCTGTAATCTTGATTTAGTTTTTGTTGGTAAGTTAGTACTTAACGTCGAAATCTACCTATGCCTGTAGGCCAAGCCAGCGGGGATTTTTTCATGTTTAATAATTGTCTTTTAATAATCATGTTTAATAATTGTCTAATTGGTTTAGTCGCTAGAATGTCACTGCGCTATACTGATGGCCCGGGTTCAAGTCCCAGCATGGAATCTTTTTCACTATGTTGGCCTTTGCGCCTCTTAAGCAATTACTTTGAAATTTGATTTTCATTTGAAGTATTGTATGCAAGACGAATGTTTCTCTTCTGGAATAATTTCCATGTATTAATACAATAATTTTTAATTAAAGCTATTTAACTCTTTTATTTAACTTATTTCTATTTGATTTATTTTTATTTATTTTATAAAAAATTTATAGTTAAATTCGAAATATTTTCATTTGGTACCACCAAATAACTTGTTGTTGTTGGTATTTGTAGTGTAATTTTCTATGGGATGTCAAATTAATGAAGGCCTCAGTGTTTCACTGAGTTTAAGCTGGATGTTTTTTTTTAATAACGCTGAACACATTGAAAGTCGTCCAAAGCCTTTTCTATTCAGCTGTTGAAAAATGTTGTTTGAAAGAGTTTTTCAAAGCTGTAGGAGGCCCCTGAATATTTATTTATTTGTATACTTTTTTATCTGGTGTTTGCATTCGTTTTAACAGGAGGGACATAATCAATATCATCATCTGACTCATAATCTGACTAATACATGTTTCATCTTAAAAGAAAAGTTTGGTAAATGAATCAGAAATTGTGACAGATTTTCATTGCAATGATAGATACATTTATTTCATTTTGCTAAAGATATCGAGAAAATATGCATTTAGAATTCACAATCTTCATTAGTTAAAAGTTTTGCCGGTTTAGAATTATGGTTCTACTAATATCACCTCTGTAATTGCAACAAACATGTAAATGCTTTTCATAAACAATACCATCTTACTTCGATATGTAGTAGGAGAGCCTCTGTGTAACATAGGTGGATGTCGGCATCCAATAACTTCATGCATAAGCTTAAAAAGTTTACTTTTAAGAGTTCCTGATTTTGTATAATTTATTATTTTTATGGCAGCATTTAACCTTTTCGTAAGTCCAGACTATATTTTCCTGGGGGTAGCGTGTATCTATAAAGAATGCAATAGATGGTGTTATGGTGCTTTATCAGCTCTTTAATTTTTGCAATGGCATTGGGACCATTGCTTTCGTGTCATCAATGCATTCATGTTCATATGTGCTTTCCTAGGTATTAATCAAAAAATACTTCATCCCTTAGTGCATTGGTTTGTAGTGATCTACAAAAAATATTATCCTGATAGCTTTGTGAAACCTCTTTCAGACTGACGTTAGTTAGGCGCTTACTTTTAATCAAGTTAATGTTATCAAACACTGTAATAATAGAAAACTCAAGTTAGTTCCGTGTGGCCGTGAATGGGCCGTGAAGTCTACCCATTTCAAAAAATTCAATTAAGACTTTTAACTTTCCTGATCTGAATGGGATGTATATGTAACTGAAAAATACTAACAAAACTGCTAATCCAGTAATGTCAATGGATTCATTCATTTGTAGTGAAAATTTTGTACATCTGAAGATGCTCTTAAGTGTTCTTTTACATCACTTGTTATGCGTAGAGTTTGACAAGGAAATTTTGATGCTAAATTAACAACTTTTTGTAAAGAAAATTTATGACAATATCAATTTTACGAGTTTTATCAAGAGTCTTTGCAATTACATGATCTTCATGTACTCAAGCCACTTGTTAAAATATCAGGTAAGCGCACCGACTTAACGGGGCAATGGAATCTAACAAGGCAAACTTCTATCACTAATTATAGAACATTATTTTTGTCCTAATTAATCACAGTGATTAAACAGGACAAAAGGTAAAATTTAAATTAATTGTAGACGTATATCTTATTGCCTATTTTGCACCCGTGAAGTCTGCACCTATGTCCAGGACATAGGTACAGATTTCACGCCTTCATATTGAAAAAAATCAGGTGGTTTATCTTTTAAATCAGACTAATTTCTTTCGGAATGATGATGTAGTTGAGCATGAAACGTGGATCATTGGATAACACTTCACCTTAAGTCACACTGAGTGGAAGAGTTGGAAAATTCAAATATCCAAAATTTCCTTCAGAATACAATTTCTGGCTTTCTTACAGTAAATATACATTTGTTTCTCCATTTATCACATTTTTTGATGGGAAAATGTAAAAATAAAGCGTAAAATTAATGTTTGCACCTGAAATTTTTTAAAGAAAATAAAATTTAGTTAATTAAAAGAGATTAGATTGTTGAAGATATCATCAATGTATAAATATTTTTGTAACAAAAGAATCTGTTCCCATTTTTGAAAAAAAAAAAAAAAAAAAAAAAAAAAAAAAAAAAAAACCTTTCTTTAAATGTGTTGGTTTCGTTAAATTTTCATTATTTTCCTAAAACATGGTGGAGCCCCTGGAAAGTTCACGCAGAGCCCCTAGGGCTCCGCGGAGTACAGTTTGGGAAACTCTGCTGTAGAATAACAGGCACATAATACTCAAGGTGCATTTTAAAATCTTTTTTTAATTTTAATCTTTTTAATTCTTCCTTGCCTTTTTCTTTGATTTTTTTTTTTTTTTAATAGCAAAAACTGATGCAATTATTATATTAATGGTTAAACATTTTCCTTATTTTTAAATTTTAAATTGAAATTTTTGGTTCAAAATAAACTACCATTCTTGATGTGCTTGTACCTGGGAGAAATATATCTTGCTTTCTTTCATTTTCATATGCTGCTGGATAGAAGAGTCCTTGATGAATACATTTGCATTGGGCACCCATTTCTTTAAGTCTGCCTCTTCGTGCACCATCATTGATTGTTGATATGAAAAAATGATTGATTTTGAATAATAACTCGGGAATTTTTTTCTTTGAAAATGAATATGAAATCTGTATAAGATGAATTGTAATATCTTCATAATTTTCTGTCTCAGTACCTGCTTTTTTTGCTTATCTGTGTATACCTTTTCCCTCACAGTAGCTTCTCAAGCTTCATGCATAAAAAAATTAGATGCTTTCTGAAGCCCTATGAATTTGAAAGCTCCCTGTTTTATGACTATAGCAGAAAACTATGTTTTCGTTAATTATTGCATGATATATTAACTATGATAAGCCAAAAAAGATAAGTGTTTTATAAGTTATTGTCATGTGTAAAAAAATTCCATATGTGTAAAATAATATATGCTGTTTGTTACTCTATATTAAGGTAATTACAATTCTTTTAAGCAAACAGAATATATTACTCTTTTAACTGTATGGAATAATCTGTGTTTGTGTGGATATATAAATTTAGTTTGTGTGCATTTTCTTCACAGGAAATTGACATTACTTCTTACCTCTTCTAAGTCTAATGAAAGTGATAGTCTACATTCATTAGTGTCAAGACTTCCTGTAATTGCTCAATGCTACATATGCAGCTTTTTATCCAAAACAGCTATTAGTAGATCCAGGTATATTCTTATTTCTTTAAGAAATTAGGAGAAAGTTTTTACATTTTAAAATTGTTTATCAAAATTTACTAATTTTATTTATTAAAATTAACCAATGCATTTTTAAAAATTGCCACACCATTTGCCCAAATTTGATACAGACTAATGTAGATACAGAACATTAGACTAATTGTCTAATGTTCTGTTGGTAAAACAGTAAGTTCATTTTTACTCTGCTTTGATTATTCATGTTATATTAGGCTAAAGCCTATTTCAATGCTGGAAATTCAAAGTCTAATTGAGCTCGTTAATCTTTTATGTCCCAAATTATGAATAATGAAAATTTCACCTTCCAAAGAATTTTTCTAGAATTTCTTAAAATACTTTACAAGATTTTTGCAGTTATTAAATTAATTGTAGAAAGATTTTGTGCATTAAAATTAATAAACTAAATTGGTATTTACAGTGGTTTTGTGAAATATTTATGCTACTCAAATCTTCTCTTTTTTTATGTATAGTTTTTAGCATTTTACAGAATTAGAGAATGTACAAATATAATGAGCTTGCATATACATTTTTTGAATTAAAACTTTCTGTTCTGTGTTTCAGCATCAGCAAAGCTGAAAAGTTATAATTAAATAAGACATTATTTAAAAATAAGCTTTTTGGAAGATGAGAAAGTAAAGTTATCTATAAGTCATCCTAAATGTATTACTACCAATTAATATGTTAAATGAGTGTCATATTTTTTATGGTATTTTAAAGTATTGTTTCGATGTAAAGTCATAATGGTTCAAGGTCTCTAATTTTGAGACTTTTTGCTATGTGCATCGATAATATCCAGAAGTATCAAACATATCTATACTAAAAGCATTCTACTAAATCCTTTGTTTTTCAGCATAAAAAAAAGTGACTTAAACAGTTATGACTTTAACCAGCTCATATGAATAGGGTGTACCAAAAAGCTTGAAATGTGCTTTACTTCTCTATTAGTTTGAGATTAGTAGGCAATGTATATCATAAAATTGTTAATTAAAGGGTGTAGGATAAATAGATTATATTAGTGAAGTAATCTTCGCATTATTTTTCAAAAAGTTTTATTTTTAATTTTTATATGACCCCTCTAGCCTAAATTGGTCAATTAAAAGATTTTTAGGTTGATTTCTGTAAAAAATTGATCTATTCATTGCAGTCACTTCATTTATCTTTCTATCTATATACAAAGGCAAATCCTGCCATCACAGAAGTTGTCTGGAATAACAAACCAATTTTATCCTAATTTGGCCAATGTATTGATTTTGCCAGTAAACTCGATGAGTTCATTAATCAAATATGTAGCTTTTGTAGTTTTTTACACCTCATAAAAGCAAAACTTGTCATCACAATAATGTCTGAATTACCGAATCATTTCAAACCTGATTGGGACATTGTATTCATTTTGTAAGTATTTTGGATGAGTTCATTAATTGAGTATGTAATTTTTTTTTGTTTTGTTTTGTTTACAGGAACACACAAAAGTTTTTGATAGCAGCCATTAAATAGTTTGGATTTGAATCTCATTTGAGCATCAGAAATATATTATAGCTTGTGGATGGTTTTTAAACTATGATTTCAACAAATTTTCAATATTTTTGAGAAGATTGTCTCATATCCATTCAATTACATTTAGTAGACCAAATTTAAAACTTCCCTGCAAATTACCTTTCTCACCAAAATAGCAAGCTTAGAAAGATTGAGACTTATTTGTTAAATCTAATGTATGTATCTTAAAATAAAATAATAAAAGCATAATCTTTATGTTTATAAAATCTTTATTTGCATAGTTTTGTATACATGCATTTTATTTTTATTTTTCTTTTTTTTCATAGTATATTATTTTTATGGTACTTGTTTACTTTCCCAGCGACTATTAAAGTTAATCAAAGTTTGTCATCCAACAATGTGACTCAGTATCAATAATGGATAAATTTGACATCATTTCACTATTGTCAACCAGGGTTGCCAGTTTGGCCCCATCCAGAAATTCCAAATTCATACCAGAAAATCTGACTGGTATTTTTTGTTTTACTTAATGACATACATTTCATGATTAAATAAAGTAATACTTATTTTAGAATTTCCAGTATTAATTTGTAATTTCTGATTAAAAAAAGAGGCCAAACTGGGAACCCTGTCATCAACTGTATCACTGCATGTGACACAATGTACATATTTCATTTTCATTTACTTTTTAAATAAGCCAGTTTTGTGTCTATATTGAAGGATTTGTCAATTGCCACTTCTATTTTTCTCTGGCATATGAAAAAATGGTATAGATTTGAAAACTCCTGCCTACAGAACAGAATGTAATGAAGTATTTTCAAGATTGCAGAATTTTGTCATCAATAAAGATGTACAGTCGGCTCTCGTTAATTCGAACACGTCAGGACCATAAGAAATGTTTGAATTATCCAGAGTTCGAATTATGGAAAGTATGAGAGGAAAACATGTTTAAAGGGGTACTATTACAAAAGAATTAATGTTAAAGTATTTTTTTAATTTATTTCGGCTGTTATTGTTAGAATATGACTTAATATTAAATGAAAAAATATAAATACATAAAATAATTAATAAGATTAAAATAATATAAATAAAACATAAAATTAATAATACACTATAGAACAACTGCATTTAAAATTACATTTTAATGTACTATAATTTTCTTACCTGAAATTAGATGAACATTTAAGAAATTATTTACACTTATTTATCATCTTTATGAAAAAAATTATCAATTGTTGTTTGCTTAGTCCTATTCATTTTTGACTTTTTAGTCAGTTTTTCTATTTGTAACAAACAGTTACGTTCTTTGTCCGATGACGGCTGCATCAGGATAAATGCACGCAAACACTCAATTGATTGTGCAATTGATTTTTCTGCGGGTAAGGAAAGCACGTGGGACATAGTAGTAGGATCGCCAGAATCTGATTCTATCTCCTCATTACATTTTTCATGAATTGTTTCAACAATTTCTTCCGCAAGTAAGGGTCCAGATACTTCTAAACTATTGTCGGCTGCTACATATTCTGCGGATGTAATATCACATTGGAACTTTTCAGAAAAGTTTGGAAATTCTATTTCTTCGAAAGGTCTATCGTTTTCGTCATTTGCATTAGAACCACTCTTTTTAGATGGATGGATAAATACGGTATGTCGAAAGCATTTTTCTAATGTTTCAGGTTGTACGGCATCTCATGCCACATATAAATCGTTGATGGCTATGAGTAATAGATCAATCGAAAATAAAATTTGTTCTAGAACCCTTTTACAATAATGAGTTTTTAAATTTTGAATTATTCCTTGGTCCATCGGTTGCAGTTGTGCTGTAGTATTAGGGGGTAAATATTCAATCTTTGTAGAGCTCAGTGTTGGTAGTTTACAATGACTCTGCACATTATCTAGCAGCAATAGAATTTTTCTGTTTTCACAAGAAAATTTTTTATCCAGTTCTTTTAACGAACTGATGCAGATGTCACACGTCATCCAGGCTTTGGCATTTGCCACATAATCAACAGGCAGTGTTTTAACCACTTTGAAGCAACGTGGATTAATTGATTTACCAATAACTAACAATTTTAACTTCTCACTTCCATCCATATTAGCACCTACCATCACAGTTATCCTGTCTTTTCTAAGTTTATCACTTGTGCACGTTTCACCTTTAAATGTTAAAATCTTATTAGGAAGAAGTCTATAAAACAACCCTGTTTCATCGGCATTAAACACATCTTTCATTGCATAAGTAGAAATAATTTCGGGTAGCTTTTCGTAGAATTCATTGCAGGCAGCGAGGTCTACAGTACCACTTTCACCACACACAGTTTTATGTACGATGTTATTTTGGTGTTTAAAACTTGTCAGCCATCCTTCGCTGCAATTGAAATTTTGAATACCCATGAGTAGTGCAAGTTCTTTCGCTTTAGCTGCCAATATCAGCCCACTCAAAGGTACATTTCTTGTCAATGCATCCTTTGTCCATAACAGTAAAGCTTCCTCTAAATCCTCATGGGCTGCTGTTCTCATACGTTTTCGTCCTTTAGCAAATCTTTCCTTTTCCCATGATTTCAGGATGAATTCTTTATTTTTCAAATAAGTAGAGAGTGTATTCTTTTTTATTCCATATTCTGCAGCAATTTCCGTCTTAGATCAGCCACATCCTACCTTTTTAATAATTTCCACTTTAGCTTCTAGAGTTAACGATTTATAACTTCCACGTGGAGCCATATTTTAAAGAGACAAGATCTTTTACTTTCTCAAAAAACACTTTAGCAGTAAGTAAAACCATAGACTGAAAAATTCGATCCCCCACACTGCAAATAGAACGTAGTGATAAAACGGGTTTCCACTATATTTAACAGATGTCCACCTTGCGAATTTCTCTGAATGTCACTGGGTCAAATGCTACAGAAGGGATTAGGAACAACCACAATGGAAGAAAGGGCGGAGGTGTCATTGATGGACAGACGGGGGCACTAAGAAAGTGGATATCAAATGCATGGTATTATTATACTAGTTCAGAACAATTCTGACAGAAATGAAAGAAAGAAAGTTATTTCAAGGATCTGAAATCCGTGAGAAAGTAAGGAAAAATGAAAAAATGAAGTTCTCGTTAGTTCGGATTAAACAAAGTCAAGAGAAAATGAGTTCGAATAAACAAAAAGTTTTAACGTTATTCTGCCATTGAAAACTTCGGGACTTCATGTTTAGTTCGAATTAAGCGAAGATTCGATTTATCCGATTTCGAATTAACGAGAGCCGACTGTACATTAATCAGCAGAGGATATGAGACTTTATCTACATACATATAAACAATATTGATGTCGTGTGAAAATCTGTGAGAAGCAAATATCTGTTGAAAAAGGAACATGGCCTTATGGTTTAAAATTAACATCTGTGAATGCACTAAAGTTTATTTGTAGCAGTAAACTAAATTAACATTGATTAAATGGGAAAATGGTCAATTGAATTTGAGCAACAAAATAGTGATTACTTACTCACATCTACATAAAACCTTCACAAATTGGCTTATGGATACTTACTTATGGATCCATACAAACCAAGGAAAGAATGTTATGAGTAAATTATCATGCCATGCTTATTCATTATTGCATTATGGTGTTAAGTAACATTGATTGACAACAGAGGTCAACAAGAAAGTAAACAAGGTCATATTTTTTATAATTGAGTACATATTATTTTTCAGTTTGTGTTGCGAGTTTCTCACTTTTTATATTGAGTCATGCATTTTAATATTTGTTAGGAGTATGGTGTTAAGAAATTCAGCTATTGATTCTCTATTTTGCTTGAGTTCTCCAAATCGATTGGTGCCTAAAGATTGGTGTTTTATGCCGATATTCAATTTATACAGAAAAGCTAAGTCCAAGTAAGTTTTCTTTGGTTATCTATTACATTTTATTAAGGACATTACCCATTGCATGTGGAAAAGTAAACTCATCTTGAAAGTTTCGAATTTTTGTTTTAAGTTTCAAGAACATTTTACTTTTAGACATTGGTAACATTGATAACTTTCAGATGTGTTAAGATTACTGATTTTTAACTGATACTGAATTTATATGTTTTATATTGAATATTTTTTAATAATATTGAATCAATTCAAACATGATCTTTATAATGCACTTGTCATGAGCATTTTCATATTTTTTTCTAATTAATATATTATTTTATATCAATAAAAATGCCTGACAAATAGAGATATGATAAAATTATTCACTTGAATGTGCTTTTTTGTTTACAGAAATTGTTTAAGAGAAAGGTTATTGCCTAAGTTTTTCTCCATTTATAATTTACACTTGATCAGTTCCGCATTCAGTATGTCAATGGGTTTCAGAAATATTTCTAGGTTTTTTTTCAAGGTATCAAAATAATCCTTGATTTATTTGTGAGGAGTGAATTTAATGTTATTTTTGATCTACTATGTCGGGATAAAAATGTTTGTTTTATTTTATTGTAGAATTTCTGTGTAAAAAAACCAAAAAAAAAAATAAATAAATAAATAAATAAAATAAAAATAAAAGGAGGGGGGAGGGATACAAGGATTTTCAAAATGTCAGTGTCTTGGCAGGTATCCAATGTGTCAAAATATGTGTGATTAAATAAGGCATATTTTTGCTTTCTAATGTATGAAATATGTCTGTAAATATATTAAAAATATCTCTGATTGGTGTAAGTAAACTACTTACATAGTCCCTTATTATATTGTACCTGCCAGAAGATAAGAAAAATATTCCGCAGAATCAAAAACTCAAAATCAAAATTTTAAGATATCCAACAAGTAAATGATTTATAATTGTCTACAAAACAGCTAAAGGATCAGCAAGAAAACTTAACAGTTCAGTTTTGTAAGATTTGAGGGAACAATTCCATCTGTTAGCTAGAGAGGTGTGTGATCACTTGTAACCTTTGATCAAGGCAAAAATGAAGGTAGTCTTTTTAAAAAACACAGTGATAAAACATTAAGAACATTCAACGTCCACACAAAATATTGAAATAACTCAGAATGACTAGTTTATCATCGTTTTTTCCCTGATCCTTCATTATTTTTTGTTTTATATTTTTGCATATTACTATTTTTCTTTTGTAATTAAAATTAATGATAATGACACTTATTTTAATCAACATATATATAAAGTTCTTTAAAAAGTGTATTTAAGTTAGAAGTTTCTTCTATTTTTTTTTTTTTTTTCTTTACCGGTGGGGACACACACAAAATGAAATATGGTAAAACTTGTTCAAAGCAGAGTCGCAATAAAATGAAATATGTTTCCTATTTTTAGTACATGTATTATCTATGATAGAACATAGTCACTAATCACATTCTTACAGTGATACCTGTTGTTAAATTTGTATGTTTATTTATTACCACATTAGTACAATGTTAGTTTGTTATAAATACTGTTGAAAATCTGTTTAAAATAGAAAATTTGTTATTTATACCCAATCCTTTGCAGAAGGTCTACAAAAGTCACAATTCTTGTTCTTTTAAAATACCAATTTAAAACTATCGCTGAAAGACATGAGTTCAATTTTTTAGTGATTTTGAAAAAGGACTTTGTGATATTATAATCACTTTTTTTTTTTTTTCAGTGCTGTGTTTTGCTTTTACGCACCTGTGATGTTGCTTTCTTGTTCAGCACATCTTTCTCCCTCGCTGCCCATTACTCTATTTCTATTTTTAGCATTTACTGTGTCATCATTGTGATGTATTTTTAACTCATTGCTCGCATCTAACCACACTTGGCCACATAATAAAAGGGATATGTGTTGGCCAAGCCAATGGAGCCTATAGTTTTGGTTGCTCCTATTTTAATATGTTCTGCACTTTATTACATCATTTTAATTTAACTAATCGATTTAAAGCTAATTTGGTGCCACTTCCGTTATATATACTCATGCTTTTGAGTTTTTAACAGATTTAGATTTTGAAGCTTTTTGATGAATTTTCGAAGTAATAATATTCAACGATGTGAATGTTCGGGCCTATTAGTGCCTGTTTCGTATGAACCATAAACAGAAGTTTTTCAAACTTCAATTTTTTTAAGGGTGTCTCAGTTCTTTAAAAGTTTTTTTTTTAATCGCCGGGATTATTTAATTTTTTTCATCTGAATTTGGATCTTTCAATCAACAAGATGTTCTCTTATAATAAATTTAGCCATTCATAACTACTGCATCATTTAACAACATGGAATTAAAAAGGATGATCCTCTTTGGGAATATTATGTGTGATCTGCATTGTTTAGAATAAATTAACAGCACAGACTTCAAACAGAAAAAGAAGATTGACAAGAAATATCCCATGGCTTCCATATGTTACTTACACTGACTGTACCAAGGTTTCTAATTGAGATAGAATATTTCTCTTTATATCCCATCAATAATAATTCATTTCCTTTCAAACTGATTTTAGAGGATTGTAAAACACTTTGAAAAATTTAGATTATATTCTTGTTTCTCAAATAGCAAGTGGAAGAGTTTTCTTTTCATTTTTTCAATTTGTTAATAAATAAAGTTTTCCCTTTGAGCCAAGTTCAAAGACTGGTATAAAAATCGAGCCTGAGTATAAGCTGGTCTTGTCTCTAATGCTTATAGTCTGGGTATAGACCAAATTCTGTGATGAAGAATCATAAATTATTCTTTTGGACTTTCTTTTTCAAAGGCTCTGTGGTCAGTTGTTATCTTTTTTATTGCTTTTCAAAGGTTTTGAAGCAAAATGCACAGAATTAACAAAAGAAATTCCCCCTAGCAGAGGTGATAAACCTGTCAGGGACCCTCCTCCTCTACGGTCACATTTTGTTGTTGTTTGGTTAATCATTAAAATGAAGTCGTGGTAAGTTTTTTTTTTTCCTTTTTTCAGTTTGTTAATAAATAAAGTTTTCACTTTGAGCCTGTGGTCAGTTGTTGTCTTTTTTATTGCTTTTCAAAGGTTTTGACGCAAAATGCACAGAATTAACAACGGAAATTTTCCCTAGAGGAGGTGATGAACTTGTCAGGGACCCTCCTTCACTACAGTCACATTATGTTGTTGTGTGGTTAATCATTAAAATGAAAAGTCATGAGAAGAATTTTTTTTTCCTGTTTTCAATTTATTTATAAATAAAGTTTTCACTTTGAGACCAAGTTCAAAGACTGGTATGAAAGTCAAGACTGAGTACAAGCTGGTTTTATTTTTGATGCTTATAGGTTGGGTATAGACCAAATTCTGTGATGAATAGTCATAAATTATTTTCTTGGATTTTATTTTTCTTAGACTCTGTGGTCAGTTGTAATCTATTTTATTGTTTTTCAAAGGTTTTGAAGCAAAATGCACAGAATTAACAAATGAAATTCTCCCTAGCAGAGGTGATAAATCTGTCAGGGACCCTCCTCCACAACAGTCACATTTTATTGTCGCTTGGTTAATCATTAAAATGAAAAGTCGTAATTAGCAAAAGTCCCAGATATTCTTTTTCAATGTCTAGTTTTTTGCTGTTTGTCTGACAGCAGTCATTGCTGCTTAGATTATAGGCTACCCCAACATTAGTGGTCTTTGAACCTTTATAAACAATTTAAAAACAAGTTAAAACTAATATGTTGTGGTCATCACAAAACTTTCTTCGATATAAATCAAATTGTCTGTACCCAAAATTAAATGACAATGCATTCGTTCTTGAGATATAGCTATTGTGGAAATCCTGCAAAATAAAGCATAGCAGTGATACTTGTTAGGCGGCATACACCCAAACCTAATAAGAATTTATTTATGTCAAAGTCTAACAGAATATGAAGTTTGGTGAAATTCCATACATTAGTTCTTGAGATATAGCTATTGTGGAAATTGTGAAGTACAGCATAACAGGGTTCATACAAACTCCTTAGACTCCTTGAAAACTCCTTAGAAGTGGAAAAGTTTCCAAGGAGTACTTAGAACTCCTTAAGTAAACAAAATACTCCTTAAAAACTTAAATTATCTCAAAGCAAAATTTAGCATTGTTCAATGATTTGTTGAAATAGACAAAGAGTAGAAAATGTGGGCTTATGTTACAACATGGTAAATTACACTTTCTTACAATCATCTTTTTTAAATATGCATGGCATCAAAGAGATTAAACGAAATGAAATAGAAATCTTCTCTTGTTTAAAAAAGAAAAGCTCAATAGTTGGCTGACAATTTCATATTTAATTTTATGAAGTTATTTAGCAATACACTGTGAATTCTCTGTAATTTTAGCATTAATTATTAGATATCAATAGAATAAAATCCAATACTTCCTTTTTGTAAAGATAAGAAGAAAGTAAAAATGGATTGGATGCTAATGACTTTGGCACAGTTACAGTTCTCATTCACTGCAAAAGAAATTACATCTGGTTCAATTGTGCAGCAACAAAATTACTTCAAAATTAGCTGAGATATCTCTTTTCTGTGCTAGCATCTGTTGTTTTCTTATAGATCATGATTTTGTTCTTTTTTTAATTGAATTAGCAAATTACAGAATAATGATTTGGATAGTGAATTCGTTATTTCTACTTTAATATTTTATCACATTTATGCATTATGCATGGGTTTTTTGATTAATTCTTTAATTATTGCTTTCCATTTCTGAGTTACACAGATTCTGTTTTATGCAAAGTAATTAACAATATACTGCCCATTTACTTGGCTGGGACCATGAAATTAGTTCAAATTGAACAAGTTTCTGCCTTTGGGTTCTGATTTGAACAAGTTTTACTCTATCCAAATGAGATATTTATTGAATTGCAATGTAAAACAATATGCAACTGCATATACACACATTAAAGTTTACCATTGTTACTTAAATAGGTTCATAGCGTATGTTTCAGCATAGATTAAAATCACTTGTTTTAGATAAGCAATAATAGTAATTAATATAAATTTTTATGTCCAATGTAATTGTTTCTTTTTTCGTCTTTAATTGCTTTGATACTAAATTGAAACCTAACTAATTTCTTGAATGTCAATTATTTTTTAAAACCCAAAAGATTTAAATGAAATTGTATTACAGCATTTTATAACATGTAGGCAATTTTTTTTTTTTTGTTTATATTGTTCATTCATTTGCTATACTTCAAATTTTTTTGATTAAATGGCTAAATGTGATATGAATTCCCCCATGAGTTTTGTTATATGGTAATTAAATTTAATTAATGATGGAATATAATTTTAAGTTATATTTCAACGTATTAACTTATATATATTAAAATGTTATTTAAGAAATATGTTGAGCAGAATAACTGGAATTTGCTGCTGCATATGATTGTAATAGTTTTTGTGTTTTCTTTCCCTTTTGCATTTGTGTAAGCTGTAATCATATAGATTAAATAAAAAGAGCTTTTTTACAAATGTATCAATCTAGGGTAACTAATCTTTTGTTGCATAATAATAATTTAAAAAGAAAAAACTGAATTAAAAAAGCTGAAATGTTCTAACATTGAAAAATAAATAGTGATCATTATATTAAATTTTTGCTAACCTGTTTAGATAAATGTTTTGTAAAGTAATATTATTTTTCTCTACATTTTTCAATTGTGTAGAATCTGAATTTTGGGAAATGAAATAATGAAGAAATTAGAATTGTATACTTAAATTGTGAATGCTAAATTGAAATAGTTATTATAAATTTTGTATGAGATATTAAGACGATTCACCAATCACTACCCTTTATTTGACAAAGATATTGATTTTCTATTTTTATTTTTATTCTTTTGCTTGAAATGTATTTAAACATAAATTGCCTTTTTTTTTTTTTTTTTTTTTTTTTTTTGTTATTCAAATTAAATAACTTTTTGAAAATCTAGTTCTTAAATTTATAGGTGACAACTCTAAAAACTCTATAAATAATAGTGATAGCAATTATAAAACTACAACAAAATATGTGGGAAATGAATGGTTTTAATTTTTTTTTATTATTATAATTTGTTTTTTCATTTGTATCAACAGCGTCCAATCATTTTCATTTATAAAATCATTTAATAATATGGCAAAAGGGTGTTGCATCAATTCTTTATTGTAAAAAACTTACATAATAATTTTAAAAAATGTTCAACAGATAGCAAGAAGCCCTTTTAAAATCAAAAACACATTAAATAAATTTAAACTGTAGATACTGAATAGAATATTGAGTATAACATATTTATCATTATTATTTACTTTTTTATGTTTCCAAAGGAAAGAAGAAAGAAGTTTGACACCAGAAGAAAGTCTACAAATTGCTAGTAGTCTGCAGTGGATTTATTTGTGCCATTTAGTAAATTTAACAGTGTTGAGAAAAATACCGGCTTCAGCAGAATTTTATTACCTATGCCAAGTTTTTCTTTTAGGTAATTTTTTTTTTTTTTTTTTTGTGATGAATTGTGTAGCATATTGAAAGCAGAAATTTAGAAAATTTTATATATTTAAATGTGCATCATGAAAGTGATAAAAATTATACTTAATTGGTGAATATTTTAATTTGTGCAGAATTTTAAATATGTCACAATAAATTACATAATATTTTGTGTATACTGTAATTTTAAAATTAAATGTAAATAAACTTTATTTCAAGCTTAATTTATTATTAAATTTTCAAACTAATCAAATCTCTCAAGTATGTAGTAGTTTATGAAGTACCTTTATCAGCAGTATTTATTAATATTTGATAGTCATATTTTTGTTGCTTACTTTTTAATAATTGTTTTTAACTACATTTTTTTTTTTTTTTAAATAGATGAGGATTTATTTAGAGATGATAAAATTAAAACTTTACTTATTAAATGTGTTTCAATCATCTTAAAGAATAAAAAGTTGCAGTTAACTAAAATAAAGTGGAATAACATTAACACATTTGAAGACATGTAAGTAAATTTTATTTTGTTTAATTTAATTAATTTTGTGTGTGTGTGTGTGTGTGTATTGTAAAGTGTTTAAATGAAATCTACATCTGTTTTTCGTGAGTGTTTGAAGTATTGGGCTGCTTTAAAAATGAATTCATGTAAAGTATTTTAAAACTAAATTTTCATGTGCAACAATAGTGATTGTGTTCAGGAGTTCTAGGTACCCCCTCTATTGCAGAACTGGTATTTAAATTTGTCTTATAGAGCACTCATACATAGATATTGAGTCTGAGATCAATTTTATGTAAATATTATTTGAGAAAATTTTAAATCATTGATAGTTTTTTTGTTACAAATGATCCTCACTCCATAAATAATTTTCTGCACTGTGGAAATCTGGGTAATTTTTATCTATTATAATTTTTAGGTGGCTTATGATGAAAAAAAATCTTTAAAAAATTTCATTGGTAAACGATACCTTCTAAACTTCATTTTAATTTACACTTTTAAATGGTTATGCTTAATCTTGCACATTTGAGTTATATTTGTATTATTGGTGATAATGTGCAGTATCTGATTGGTGATAATGTGCAATATACATTTTTCTTAAGATTGTGAAATTGCTCCACACTTTCTAATTTTTCTACAGTGAATGTTTCAGGTATTTTCGTATGATCTCAATAATAAGCTATAGAGTGATTGCACATTCCTTTATTAATTTTGTCTCTAATTTGGGAACCCTTTGTCTATTTGTTGTGCTTGTTTGCTTATTCTGAGAGAAACACCTTGATAATTTTCATTTACCTTGAAAAATTTCAGTCTTGCAAATTTAATGACAGCATCTTATTTAAATGGGAAACCTTTAACACCTAACAAGCTGCACATGTACATGATACATAAGGTGCACAACATCCTTAAATTTTCCTATCAGAATTTTGGAATGGGAATTTTTATTTTATTTAATCATATAATTTCTGCAGTTGAATTAGGAAAGATTTCTTTTTCGACATACTGGTGCAAAAAGATTAAAATTTCTATACAGAATGATCTTTGCAAAGGGCTTAAGAGGTTTTAAACCCTAAACTTTTTTGAGAAATGTTTACTTAGTCTCAGAATCTCCTAAAATATTAATTGATATGAAAGAAAATAATTTCGTCATAAGTTGTGCTGCATATGTAAATTTAGCTATTATTTTATCTAATTTCTGTGATATTTTGTGTTTTCTTTTATTTTAAAGACTTTTTTCTGTGTTGTTGTTGTTCATGTATAATTTGTATTTTCTCTTTTTGTAAAAAATAAAACATTTAATTAGAATCTGATAATTTGTTTTATAAGATAAAATGAAACTTAAGTTTTCATAGCTGGTGTAATACTGGTGTAAGTAGAAGAAAAGTAACTTAATGAGCTTTTTAAAAAATAGTGTAAGATTTGATATATATAGATAGATAGATATTAATTCTGCAAGCTGTTACTGAAGATCCAAAATTTATGAATATGTATATGTAGTTGTGAGTCCGATCATTGTTATGGAGGCCCCAAGAAGCATATTATTAAATTATTTCCTACATGATCCACAGGTCAGTAAGCACCTCAAATGCTGCCTAAAGTCTGTCTTTTTTGCACGCATTTCCACTTTTTGATCAGTGCTTGCAATATTTTTCAACAGGAGTGGAAAAGAAGTGAAATTGGGAAAGCCACTTTAACTTAATTCATTTAATAGGTTTTGATTAATGTTTGGGTCTGTGACGTTGGGCTGCCCAAGTCCTGTTTCATTGCTAACCACAACCACTTGCAAATGGCACTTAGCTTGCACTTTACTTGTAAAGTTGATTGCAATTTAATATCTGGAAGTAATATTTATTTAATTAAGAAAAAAACTTAAAAGGGGCAGATTCAGAATTGGATGTTAAGAGTTAGAAGTTATTTAAACGGAAATTAATTAAAATTTTACGTTTAAAATGAGAATTTAACATTTTAATACCTTTCATTTATATAAAGGTGGATGGATATTAATTCTGCAAGCTGTGACTGAAGATCAAAAACTCGTGAATGGTAAATTTTTTAGGACCATAATAAATGAGTAAAAAGTACAAGAATTTTGGATGTTATTATTAAGTTTTCACATGTACTGAGTGTGTAAAAGTTCATTACAGCTTTAAAAATCAATTAAAAAAGATATTACAGAATTTGTTTTGCATGAAAAGGATCATAGTAATCTCAGATTGATTTTCTTTTAGTAGCACTCCGCCCCCCTAAAAAATGTAGTCTAAAAGTTAACAAATAGAGGGGGATATCTGAAGCAGATATATAAAAATGAAGCTTGTAATAAAACAGGGTTGGTAAAAAACCCAAAAAACCCGGGTTTTTTGGTTTAAACCAGGTTTATTTAAATATATTTTCCTATTATGTATACATGCATATTTATTGATAAAAATAAACATTGCTGGATATATAAGTAATATAACTTCATTTAAAAATAATTTAAATTAAATAATTACAATCAATTATGTAGAAAATTGAAATCATTTAAAATTTAAACATTTTTAGTAAAAGCTATGTCTTATGTTCCATGAATAAAAAACTCTACATAGTGAAACATTGATACCTTCAAAATCTTAATAAACAGTCTTTTGATTACTAGTACTATAAATAAATATATGGTGTAGTTTCATAAATATAATATGGGTGATTCTACGCAAATAGGCCATAATGATGAAACCGGAGGATATTTAAATTTTTTTCAACAGAAAAACCTAATGATTTTTTTTATCATGTAGTTTAGACATTGGTTTATCATATTAGCTCATAAAATTGAAGCATTAATTAAAATATATACAGTAAACTCCCGACTATCCGGCCTAATGTGGCAGAAGGGTAGGCCGGATAACAAAAAAGCCGGATAGGCCGGAGTTCTATAAATATTTACTCACTTCCTGCCCCCCCCCCATCCTGCGCTATTACATTAAAAACACATGTTACACATTTTAAGATAAATTTTATATATACAGTACATATAGCTTCAAAATAAGCAAAACATTAACGTAAAACGCAAGTCCAATTCGTAAAAAATGAGTCAATCTTATTTTACTGTTTATTAATAAATGATTGCACAAATAGGAAAAGTTATGCATAAGATAAAAGAGTCAAAACTTAGTTTTTAGTTTTTGAAAAGTAGTTGATAGGTGATTGCTTCTTCTTGTTGGCCCTCTTCTGAGACGCAATGTCCCTCCATTTACACAAGCAGATAATATCAGCTGGTGTCGATTCCTCCTGCTGCGCTCCTCCATAGTCATTACAACCTTTTTTCGTTTACCACCCATTTTGTTAATCTTTAATAAATAAACTCGAAGCACACCAAAAGACTATACGAAAGTAACCAGGATATGCGGAAAATAACATCCGTTGTACAACTGACAAAACAGGTTATTAAGCCTTAACCCCACCCTCCCTCCCTTTCTGTCTGTCTCTGCTATAGCATTCTGCAATCCCTTCTTGTTCCTTCTTGTCGTGAGTTAGCACTTTTCTAGAGACGGGAACCTGCCTGTCTTGGCCGCTTGCAACATTCCTCATTTTTTTTAGTAGGCCGGATAGTCGGGAGTATACTGTATTTAAAATAAATTTTTAAGCCTATAAAATATCATTCCGTCACATGCAACTACTACCACCCAAAAATATAAAAAATATCATTTCTTACTGAAATATTTATATTTATTTTGTCTGACTTCTGTCTTTTAATATGAACACATAAAGTATTATTTCTATGTATTACATTATTTTTTTAGTCTTCACATGCAATTTTTATTTGTCAAAAATGTTTGCAACTCATATTTCAGATCATTCCCTCATTCATTAGTAATTCTGGATATTTGAGATAGGTGGTACTACTGTAGACAGAAAACATTGTTCATTTGCTGAGCGCATGAATCTTACTTGTCTGTAAAACAATTTTCAGCCATCCTGGAGAAATAATTTAGTGTGTAAAGACTAATTTAATATGCAGATTGGGCAAATGTTAAGATGATGTTATCATTCCCTCATTTAAATTTGTAAAAATAATTTATTTTTTAAAAATGTATTAATGGGTGTTTTAGTTTTCCCTGAAGGGATAGTTTGAGAACATATGTTGTTTTTTTCTTTTATTTTATGCATACAAATTTTAAAAGTTAAAAATCTACATTTTATCATTCCCTCATTAGTCATTCCCTCATGCGAGGGAATGTTTCTTATGGGAGAGAATTGTTCTATTACTTTTAAAAACTTGTTGAAAAGATATTTTTATTGAAAATTAATTCTTTTGATGAAAATAAAAGCATATTTTTAAACAAATCGGTGTATAAAGTATTATTTTATATGTAAAAGGTAAAGAAAAGTCGGTAAGGAAACCAAAAAGAATTTCAAATATGTATAATTCAATGTGAACCAGAAATTTCTTTAAAAAAGAATTAAATGTATATATCGCGCAAAAATAAGTTAAATAGATAATTTAAAAAGCTTTAAATAAAAAATCCGGCATACATTTTTTAAAATATAAAACTTGAGTGAAATTTCCGGCACTTCAAGTGTGAAAAATCTAATAATTATAGAATTTCTTAATATTAAGCCTGACGGCTATTTTTTTGCCAACAAGTATCTTTTCTAGTGCCTTGTTACAAAAAATTAGAAACTTCTGACATGATTTATTTTTTCTTCGTCACTATGATGAAAATGGCCTATTTGCGTAGAACTACCCATATACTTTCCCATGGCTATTCAAAATAATTTCTTTGAAATATTTGCAATATGAGATATCTGATTTTTCTGTTAGAACACTACATGAACAATTATCTTTTATTGAAAGTAAAGCTTTTTATAAAGAATTCCTGGAATGATTTTAATTTAGTAGTAGGGTCTTTACACGTTTCAAAATGTATTGTGTATTGTCATTTGACACTTCTCTTCTGAAACTGCCACATTAAAAAAAAAAAAAAAAAAAAAAAAAAAAAAAGACGACAGTAAAATAAACAGAAATACCTATTTACCAGCTTTTTAGACTACTGAAAACATTGATCTTAAAATGGAAAGTAGAAAAGTTGTCATCCACTAAAACATTTAAACAGCCATCAGACTTAGTACACAGGATTTTTTTTCTAAGCTATTTTATAATACGTATTACTTTTAAATTTCTAAAATAAAAATTAATAATATATATTTTTAGGCATTTTATGAGACTTTTTTCTGTTATGTCTCACACAAACCTTATCTCAATTTTTGCCCATTTTTTTTGTCAGATCTAAATAGTGGATTCGATTATGCAATAGACGATTTAAATATATCTTATTGCATATTTTAATTAAAAGTAAACAGATGCTTCGCTGGCACCCGATTTTTCAGTGTCCTCTTATTCGATTTCATAGCTTGAGTTTCTTTGTTATTCTTACGGCTGTTCTCAAATCCGAAAGGGCAACTTTTTGACATAAGTTTTAATTTATTTTTGTTCGGAAATGCATGGAACTAGCAGATGCTGTTGTTCAGAAACTATGTAATGAAACTGTGTTTTCCGGGGGTTTTTTTTCCCCAAACTCAATAGATCTTTCAGAAAATATTGTCAAAGTTGGCGTTTTGAACTGAATTTCCACGCGAAAGAAAAATAACTACTCAAGGAAGGTTAAAAGCATCTTTGTCATGTGATCAAAATTGCTTATAATTCAATAGGTAATTTATTTATCAAAAATAGAAAACATAGTTCGATTCCAAATAGCTTTCAGCCAGGCCTTCCAATTCTATATTTTTCCGTTAAAAAATGAATTTGTAAATGTGTCAAAGCATTTTGTGCTTGTTGAGTAGAGCAGTTGTGCCTTAAAAGATAATCTCCCAATCAAGAAAATTTGCTTTTGCAGCTTAACTGAAATCTTAAAGGTAATTTTATGTTATTAATTGTAAATAATCTGTGTTTTCTCAAAGGAAAATATTTTATTCAAAATATTGAATATTTTTAATCTATTTTGTCTTTGCTACATTCACATATTTTAAATTTTATCTTTAGAGCTTCAGATATGTTCATCAATACATGCAATTTGAATTCTACATGCATACAAATATAATCTAGACTCACTATGTCTCACGGTGACTGCTGGGATTAAAAGTAGAAATTATTTATATCCAATAATTTGAAACACTTAAATTACAAAAAATGAGAAAATATTACATTAGATCTTTTCTAAAAAGACCAGTTGGTTAACCAATTGATTTAAACCATTCCAATCCTGCTGCTAACAGAATAAAATCATAATGCAAAACCCCAATCCCAATGTAGGAATGCAAGAAAAACAAAGACTTACTAAACCAATAGCCATGCTACAGCAAAGAAAACTCACAGCCAATCATTCATTAGCATACAGAACAAAAAGTAACCAATGGAGAGAATTACTTATGATTATGTCATCATTGAGGCATATGTAATTCTTAGCAAATCTTAACTAATCAAGCAATCTAAGTACAAAACTGTATTTTTAGCTCAAATCTGCTATTTTGGCTATTTTTAAAAATAAAAGGCTTAAAAAAAGAAGAAGAAAAATAACTAACTACTTGTTTTTTTCTTCCCAGCTAATTTTAGAAAAATTAGTTAGTCTGCTATGTAGATTTAAAGCTTATAAGAAAAGTTTGATTGATTAAAAATGTTTGTCACCTTTACAAATTGATTAATTCATCATTTTTCTAAAGCTTTGCTTGTAGCTTCTGCATGACTGGGATTTTGCATTTTTCAATAATGTGTAAAATAAAGGAAAATATTAGGGAAAAAAACCACATGAAAAAAAACCAGCATGGTTTAAAAAAAAAAAAAAAAACCATTTGGTTTAAACTAGCGTGGTTTAAACCAAACAACCCTGTAATAAAATACAACTTTTGTACCACTACAATCTTATTTTGTTATTAAAATAATCCTGTGTCTCCCTGACTCCTTTCTTGCTAACTGCAGTTTTTTTTTATAATCCCTTGTTTTAAAAATTATTTTTTTTAATTTAAAGATGTAATAAACGTTTGATGTTTTCAATATAAGCTGTTTAAATAATGTACAAAATAAAAGAAGTTTAGGTAAAATTAGCATAATTTCTAATCATAAGCAATTTTATTTATCATATGTAAATGAACATGATTTAGAACTTTAATTTTGTATAAGGACATAAAATTTGGTAAAGCCTATTTGTTATGTACTGCTGATAATATAAATTTTTATTTTCAAGCTATAAATTTTAATCCCAATAGCGACTAAAAATATCAGGTGTCACACTCCTATGCTGATTGTGCCAAAATTCAATTCTTGATCCTTTCATTGTCAAAGTGGCCTTTTCCACCAATTTTGCTCCAGGTTTTAATGCCATGATTGCACAATGATTGCTACATGCAAATTCCACAAATTTCACACAAGTGCTTTTGAGTTTTGAACAACTATTTCAATATCTTAATCCTGAATTTTCTAATTTTTTTTTTTCAAAAAATATTTTACAGAAAGGCCAAATACCAGAACCTAGAATTTATAGAAGTTGGAGAGAAGAAATTTTATTAGGTGTTGAGAGCTATATTGGATGGTACCTTTAAGGATAATGATACACATAGAAATTTGCTTTTTACCTCCTTCCCCAAAGTAGGAGGGGGAGTGCAAAATTATAGCTGGGAATATGTTATGACTAAAAACAATAAATTTTTGAAAATGGTGAATGTCACAAAGATGAGAATCATATGTATCTGTAGCTTTCCACTTTTTTGGACATTTTACCTAAATTCCACTCCAAATTTTCACTGTAAAAATCATAAAAATTAGTTTCAAAAGTTTTTTTCACAGTTTTCAAAAGCAAACTATTTGAAAGTTCATTTTATAAATTCTATTCAGTAAAGTAGAATAAAGATTAAAATTATGCAATTTAGAATCAAAATGATGCAATGTCGAAGCAAAAGCATGTATTGGAACATCCAGTGCTGATTTGAGCTTAACATTGCTTACAAAAGTACTAGTTTTTGGAGGTTGTTTTAGTTGAAAATTTTTAAAAATAGACTAAAGAATGTACAAACATATTTTTTTAAGGTACAGAATACAAGGCTTTAGACCTCTTAGAGTAAATGCATTTGATTTTTTTTTTTTTTTTTTTTTTTTTTTTTTTATTGTCAACATTCTACATAAAACTTTTGTCAAAATTAGTCTTTATGCTACAGATTTACAAAATGAATTCCTTATTTTAATTATTTCAGTTTACAAAAAATGGCTTATGCATTTTCATGCTTCTGTTGTAGATACCTTGAAATGCTAATCCAATATGAGGCTGTGTCATATGGTGATGAAACTTTTGGTAACTTCATGGCTATACCTCTGCAGCAATGTTATCCTAGTCAGTGGAAGAAACTGCTGTTTACAGAACATGTGCCAGTACTTAATTTTTTAAGACTACCATTAAGTAAAGTAAGTAAATAGCTGTTTAGTATTGTCATGTTTATTGTATTTCTAATATTTAAATGTTTTATTTTTTTTTATAAATTTGCTATTAGTATTGAGGCCAAAAATAAAATTGCGAAAATAGTATGAAACTTAAAATAACTGTTTCATGATGAGTGTCCCATGCAGGGCTGCAGAGTCTGAGTCAGACCCATTTTTGAGCAAAAGAGTCAGAGTCGTTAAAAAACAAGCCGACTCCGACTCCAGATTTTTTTGTTAGACATTTTAAAGTGAAATTAAACTAATTATATGTAACTTTAAATCTATTAAATTAACTATTATTGTTATTTATGAACTATATCGGGCTACTCAAGTTGATGACTGATTTACTGGGGTGTACAAAGTACATACAGAATAAGTACAGAGTTGATAAAAACTTTCCCTCATATTTTTGGGGTTTGTGGACAGAACCGGAGGCACAAAGGTCTGCAAGGACCCAAGGCCTGGAAAATGAAGGCAATTTTTCAAACAGGTCATGTAAGTAGAATTAAGACAATTTATATTAATTAGCTGGATCAGACTGGTAAAAAAATTGAGCTAGCTGACAAGCCAAACATAACAAATTTAAAATAATCAAATTACCAGATAAAATAGATTTAGAATGGGCATGACTGGAGTGAGAATAAATACAAAGGCACGGCCAAACTTTTTAGGGGACGGCCTAAAAATTTTGTCTCATACAGATCTCATACTGGAGGTAATGCAAAAATTATAAATTTGTGCTATTTTTGGAGGCAAAAGAACTAAGAACTCAGTATAGTATTGTAATAGAAGTCTTCCCCCCCCCCCCCCCCCTCAAATTTTTCCTGTCAGTATGACCAAAAGTCAAAATTCTGAAATACCCTTCTTTTATTTATTTATTTTTGCGCACAGGAGTCAGAATAACATGAAATTGTAATTATTTTTTTCTGAATTGGCGGTACCCAAAATAACAATAAAATAGTGAAATTTCTTTATCTTTCAATTTGAATTTCTGATTTTTCAAGTCTACAGAACCCGAAATAAAGCCAAAATTGTATAATTAATTCAAAAAATGTAATTTTTTTTCACTAGAATCCACAGAATCTGAAATATTTCCAAAATAATAACATTTTCCTCTTTATTTTTCCTCCTTTCCATAGAAATTTTTTGAGTCTGGACAACACAGTAAAATAAACCACCACTAAATTGTAGTGATTTTACTTTTTCTTCTCAGTCTGCAGATCCAAAATAGTAAAATTTCCATTTTGTGTTTTTTAGACTTTGATAGTTGGATTTTCCAAATTTGCAGGTGCAAAATTATAAAATTAATATAGCGGAAAATATAACTTTTTTATTTTTTATATTTTTGAAGCCCTAAAAAGAGAATCAATGCCGAAATAGTGAGATTTTTGCTTTATTTTTTTATATCCCATCATTATTTTGATCAACAGGCTACACTAGTATATTAGCCTGCCTGGAGTCAGAGTCGTTAAAATATCGTGCAGTCGGAGTTGGTTATTTTTCCCACCAACTCTGCAGCCCTGGTCCCATGTACATTTCTTAATTTTTGAGCACCACTATTTCCAAATTTTTCAAATCTTTGCCTTATTTAATTTCTTTTATTCTGTTATTAAATAAGGTAAAAATTACTCAATATATTAAATAAGGCAAAAATTACTCAAAATTGTTACTCAAAATTAAGGACTGCATTCATCCTATACAGCATGCATCCATGACCAGGGTGATCACAAGCCTGGAAAAACTAGAAATGTCAGGAAATTCCTTCAAACTGGAAACATCAAGCAAATTCTGGGAAAATCATGGATTTTTTTTTTCTATTTATCAATCATGGTAATATTGAAAAGAATATCAAAATCATACAAAAATATGATTGATCCAGTAGTGTATCAATCTTTTTCAGTGACTCACTGATTTTCTGACACTTTTTCACAGTTGGGAAATTACCAATCCATTTAAAATAAATATAGTCTCTTGTTTGTTCTATTATTGAATTAACAAGGTTAAAAAAAAACCTTCTGCTTTGTCTATTATGTTACTGTAACAATAAATAATAGAGTATATAATTTCTCCCCACCTGCGATTGATGTTTCCCCCTTGTCCCCACTTCTCATCATTACCAGGCACACAAAATTTAAACTTTTTAGAGCTTTTTAATTTTTTTTTCTTATTTGTATATCTTTGGTAAAGTAAATAATGAATTATTTAATAAACTTCCAAAACATAAGTGAGAGTAGTTGAAATTGTCTCAATCCAGCTGCTTAAGGAGCATGAAGTTATGTGGATTTTGGTATGTAATGGAGATGTTTATTGTTACTGAGTGGTTCGTGGCAGTAAGTTTTGAAATATCATGGTGGATTAAGTGTTTAATATTGCTTTTTGTTTTTCTATTTAAATATGGCACCAAAAAAGAAATAAGTGTTATCTTTTCACTTGTCTTTTCAGATGATTTTTGATTATGTAGTAGCATTGGTGAAAGGGAGTTCACACGCTTAAGTGAATGACGTGTTTTGATTTCACAATTTCTTATGGTAGAAGAAGAGATGTAGTTATGCAGGTTGGACTCCATAAACATATAAATAATATACAATGCATTAACAAAAAAAGCTTAAAAGCAATGTTAATGAAATGAAATAAGAATAATTAAAGCAGAATATTTCTTTTTGTCATTTTTATTGGATCGTAGTTTACCATTAAATGGCTCAAAACATGCGGCAATTCTATTTAAAAAGATGTTTCCGGATAGTGCTTTAGCAAAAAATACATGCACAAGTAAAACAATAAGTTGTAAATATGTGCACTTGGGAGAGTTTTGCATTTAAAAAACTTCTACGTTTACTTGGACAGTAACTATATAAATTAAGCAAGCATATCATAAAAATATGTTTCATCTGAATTTGTCATATTCTGCAAATTTTGCTGTCATATCTGTATATAAGCTTAAAATTGAAAATAAAAAATGTATCTGAATTCTTAGTGACTACTCTCATAATAATATAATGAAAATACATGTAGTATGTATATGCTATTGTTATTTCAATAGCTGTGTCGCTGTTGTTTTTTACTTAAGTACTAATTAGGCCAACGTTAAAGTTTTAATATGCTTGGGAGGGGAATTTTGTCTTAAAAAAGTCTCCTGATATTTGGCTTTGAAAGGTTGGCAACTTTGTAAATCGAAATTTGGCTTTATTTAAGCAACTGTAACAAAAACAGTGAAAAAAAAAAAAAAAAAAAAAAAAAAATAATAATAATAATAATCAATCAATCAATGGAAAAAAATAAACTCCAACAGAATGGGTTCAGGAATGGTTTTAAGTAAAGCTAAAGTAAATTCATTCTTTTATCAAAAGGATATTTTAGAATCCATTTTTGTAAAAAAAAAAATATCAGTTTTATAAAGTCTAATTTCATATGAACAAAGAAATCTCCCATCACACTTCTAAATCAACTGCCCCATATTTAATGAAAAAATAATCGGCACTAGGAATAAATTGTGTCCTGTTTGGAGAAATACTGGTAAATTTATTTGATGCTTTTCCCATGAATTTTCTATGTTTGGATTGTTGCAGCAAGCGATAAGTAGACGCCACTCACAAAAAGATTTCAGAAAGCCATCCATGAGGTGTGGAAGAAAACTAGTATGAGTGTACTAAGAAAAATTATATTATGGAAATTTCAAGCTTGAGCTATAGCTGTCCAATCAAAATCCAACTGAGTAAAAAAAAAAAAAAAAAAAACTGAAGAAATATGTGAAAATGAAATGTAAAAATCATTTCCATAATGTGCGATCAACCTTCTGTAATACCAAACAGTTGTATTAACTCTTTGATATCTTAAAAACCCTTTGCAAATTAATTTTATTAGTGGTAAATTATTAAATATTTCATCCTAACTATTTATGCAATATGTTTATCCTTTCTTTTCTGCTTGTAGTTGCTTGTCCCACTTCAGAACTTCTTAGAACCGATTGAAACAGATTTTAACCTTTTGTTAGAATACTTCAAAGCTTTGGCGTCAGGTAAGTTTAACATAAGTTATTTTTAAAGATTTTTTTTTTTTAAATTACTCCAAAAACTTCTTAATCCCCTGTTTGCAATTTCATTTTAGAAATCTATGAATATTGAGAAAACTATTTTTTGTGGCATTTAAAAGTACACAATATCTGTATAAGTATCTTATCATTATACCTTTACAAATAGTTTACTGAAATTTTTTCTAATTATAAAACTGTTTTTATCATATAGATAAATTTGTCATAGTTAACAATAATTTCCATTGCAAATTAATTAAGTACATATAAATGTTTTCCAAGAATTCTTTTGTATAATTTGTGTTTTATTGTTTGAGAAAACTGTAATACTGTATTCAAATATCTATCGTCTGAAATATATTTGTCACTAAAGTGTTATCAAGCTAAAATTACAATAAAAAGTTAAAATTGCCAATCAGCTTATGTATAAAGAAATTTATTTATTAGTAAAATAAGGGTTCAATTATTTTTAAGATTATATAAGTTAAGGAGATGGTTTTGGTACATTGTTAAGTTAAAAAATAGGCAAACTAATTCATATATATACTGTGAAACCTAGATAACCTGACACCCACTACAATTTTATAACAAAACATGTGGATTTACACAGATGTTGAGTTAGCGATATTCTATCTAATTTCATATTTAAACATTTATTTTAAAGATTAATTTATGTACTGTGATTTTAAAATTATAAAATATTTACAATAATTAAGGATATACTATTAAATATACTTAGTGTTTGTAAACTGTTTAGAAAAAATTGATGGGTTGATAGTACACATCAAGACAAATAATATTTATAATGGAACCTATTGTTGTAATCCACTCATAGTGTCAGAAAAGCAGAACTTAGAAGGATGTCCAACAAGCATAGGTCTCACTTCTGATGTCAGTTGTGCTCTGCTAGAGAAGCAGCATTTCTTCAGAACTTTACCGTATGCAAAATTCTAGTGAGAAGCAGCATCGACAGTTACAGCTGATTGGCTAATCAAGGTTGATAAAGGTGGATTAGACGTAGTCAATCTAGTATTCACATTTCTTTTTAAAAAGTGCAGGGTGGATTTATTAAAAAGGACATTTTGTTTGGTAAAAGGGCACTTATGTTGAGTAGTAGGACACATTTTGATGGTTGAAAGGGCACTTTTGTTACACTTACCATTGGATTACTATTTGTCAGCACAGCATATCATCAGTGTTGGATTTAAGCATTTTCCTCTGGAAGGAATGTTTGCAGCTTTGGGATGGGGGGGGGGGGGGGATTTCAATTCTAAACCATTAATAAGCATGAAGTCCCAAATCTTTCAGAGGACATTTTGATGCAAAGGAGGTAGGGGGAAGGATATTCCCACCAAGCCACTCTCTGAATTCATCACTGGCGTACATTATAACGTAAGCTGAAATTAAGTAAATTTTTAAGAATCTTGTAAAATAATCCTATTATAATAACTCCTTTTTTGAATATTCCACTTACTGAAACATGTGCCATTCTGTAGTGATTTTTAAGTGGAAAATGCACTGTAATTTGGAACCACAATAGAGTATGCAGTGGCTGCACCTGTTTTTTACATGGATTTAGGACTTACAACAGTCTATTGAATCAGAGCAACAGAATTGCTGTTTACAAAAGTCCAAATGTTATCTCACACACACACACACAAAAAACAAAACAAAACAGAAAGGCAGAATAAAAGCTAAATATTTTGAAAAGTAGAAGGTGCAAAAAAGATGCTGGGTAATAGAGAGAGGCATCTTTTCCATGTCTAAAAAAGGCAGTGTGCATCAGCACTTTAAACAAAAAGGGCAGGGCACAGTGCCCTTTGAAAAATATCAAATGGGAACACTAGGTGGACCTGTAACATGTCCTCCACACTCATTGAATCTAAATCCACTGTCTCCTTTTTGGGGCAGACAAAAGTGTTTGTGTACGAGACACCTATAGTATTGGCTCTGTGGAAGATCTTATCACAAGAAACCTTGTTGGTACAGACGTCTACGAGTAGGTGCACCAGTCTTTCATTTGGCAGTATGAACTGTGCAACAACACCCTTGGATGTTATTTTGAGCATCTCTTGTGAGTATTTCGCTAATCTGCATGGGATTGTGCAATTTATGATTTTGTTATGTCTCTTTCTTTCACTGTTGAAACTTCAACATGGACAATTTATGCTTTTTGGCACTGATTGCGACCATGAATTACATTTGTTCGTCTTGCTGTGTACTATCAACCTTCAATTTGTTTCTCAACAGTTTAGGAACACCATGTATATTAAATATTAGAATTATTAAACTGTTGAACAACTCCATTTAATAAACTAATTTTCATGTATTTCTATGTTATAAACTGATTAAAAATAGCTGGGAAATGTTTCTTGAATGTAGCAGAATAAATTCTGCATAAAATAGGAAGTTTAGTTGGGTTACAAAAACAAATAATGAGTTTTAATTAGAAAGTACTGATCAATCAAAGAATAATTACTAAAGATTATTGTTATAGAATATTTCAAATTGCAGTCAACTTAAGTGGGTTTCTGCTAAAATTTGTCAAGTTATGAAGCCTTTTCATTAAAGTTAACATTGTATCAAGCATTTAAATAATAAATGACAACACTAAATGTCATAGTAAAGTTATTGTGATTGCACTGTGTGTGATTTATTAATTCATATAAAATATTTACAACTAAAAAATGTAGATTTTAACTCAGTGTATGTTTTTATTGTGTATAATTATTACACATAATTGTTATTAATTGATTAAATATTCTTTTAATACAATTAAAAAATTATTTGTTCTATGTTTTTCCAGGCTGTCTTAATCATAGAAGATGCCCTCTTGTTTACCTTATGGCCGTGCATCATATTCACAATTTTATATTTCTTGAATCTGACATACATTCAAAAAACAAGAAAATGGTGCTGTCCAGTATTTTAAAATCAAGAAAGGTTTGTACTTGCTTCATTCTGTTTAGAATTTAATTTTTAAATCAAATTTATTCTAATTCTTTTATGTATTTGTACTGAATGATTTAGTAATGCAAAAATTCGATGAGTAGTACATTTTGATATTTTTATCAAGTAACTTGCTTGAAATTAAGAAAATAATTGTGAATTATTTATAGTGAACTTATCTAAGCAGAACTAAAATGTCTTAAGATTTGATTGGTTCTAGGTACTTCTGGCAAAACATGTTAATCTTTTAATGGGTGTGCAGTCATAAATTTTATGACAAATGTAATTTTTCTTACAGTTCATTCTCGCAAATGGCACCAAAATTAAAATTCAATTTATTTTACTGATATATTCTCTTTCCTTTTATTGCAGTTATGAAAATCTTACATTTGTAGTAGTATTAACGATTGTGCGTAAAAAAAAAAAAAAATAAATAAATAAAATAAAATAAAATAAAATAAAACTAGGAACACACCTCTACTTGTGCAAAAACTTAAAGTGTGGCTGCTAAACAGTTATTTGAGTTTTGATGTTATAAACTCAGTGTTGTGTTTATATATTATAATGTTATAAAGTCAATGTTTTTGCTCTGCCATCACCAGAAAAAATATCTTTGGCTGGGGGTGGGGGGATACAACTTCAGTTTTTTTTAACAACTTAGACAAACACAGAGATCTGGATTTATAAAAAATATATATTTAATACAATGTTTGAAAAATTCAATGTCACATTTTAATTATTTTGAAACTGTGCTGAGTTTTAAAGTAAGCATGAGGTTATTTTTTTAAATACCGTGGCATGAATTATACTTACTTATTACTTTGACTCAATGTTCAAATTGATCAATAACTTATTACTTTATTATGAAACTTGGTGGCATTCAATGAAATATTAAAAAATATATAGCAGATATTGGAACTTCATATTTGTAATAACATTTTACCAAATATTATTTTATTAAATATATCACATTTCAATTCTGTATAGAAGTAAAAATTACTTTTACTATTACTAGTAAAAATTACTGTATTGCAAGTAAAATTTACTTTAAACTTAGAAGAAAACCTAAGCTCTACTTCCTCTTTTTTCTCAGATCTATTGTTTAGTGGTAATTATGGAACTTTGAAGACTGAATTTAATTCTTGGCATCATGAAACTGCTATTGTTGTGTTGCCAGCCATTTAACTAAATTTTAATGTTGACTAATTTTATACATTTCCTTTTAGTTTTATTTTGCATAAATGATTAATGTGCGTTAATGATTGTTTCCATCTAAAAATAATAAAATTTGTACTTGTATAGTCTATTTAAAATAAAGTGAGACTAAAAAAAAAAAAATTAAAGTGGATGTGAATTAGCAGCATATGCAATGCCATGGCTGGAATCAATGGCAGGCAAGCAAATGATCATTGCTTTGATATATCAAAATGTTATCTGTTACTTTGATCATAGCTTGTTTATATAATTTAAAATGGATAAAGAAAGAAGGGAAAAGTGCTTCTACCCCTCCGTCCCCCTGAAATAAAAACCGATCACATTGAAATAAAGCTGAGAAGGAATCATTTTAAATATTATAAAATTGAATTATATCTGCATCCTGAAATTAATATTTTGAAAAGCAAATATTTATTTATTAACTTTTATAAAATCACTAAAAATCTCAAATTAGTGAAAAAAAGTGCAAAATTGGTACACCCTGGTGAAAAATAACAACTGCTTAATTGAAATTGCTTAAAAACTGCTTAATTGCTTAAAATCAGGGAGCTTTTTCTTTAAATCTCTGTAGACACCATGAAAAATGAATGTAACCAATTTAACTGCAATAAAAAACGTAATTTGCTTGTGTTGACTGCTGACCTACAGCATACAATCAAAACAACCTAGTGACAGTTTAACGAGGTTTCATTTGTAGACAGTCTAATTTAATTTAGAAAAAAAATAACAATTAACAGAAGGAATTTAAACAACCCATTTTTCAAATCTAACAATTACAAATTTATAAATTATTTTATAAATAAAAGCGACTCAATTAGGATTTTGAATATCATTTTTGTTTTTAAATGTATTTTTTTTTTTCATATTTTTATCCAGGAATTACAGAGAAGACTTCTTTTATATTCAAGTGTTAATGTTTCTTCTGAATTTGGATTTGATTTAACAGAGGAATTAAGTCCTGAAAAAAAGAATTACTTAAGTAATATTGTGGGTGTAAATATAAATTTATAAAATTCCTATGCTTGTAAAGTACTCTTTGTAAATAAATTTTTATTTTTCCTTCTCTTTATGAAAATTTTCATTTTCTACCTTTATTTACCTCTTTATCTAAATCAGTATTTATCTATATGCAGAGTGTTTCTAAACTGTTTGACAAAATAAAAGAGGTTATAGAATCCACTGAAATGGACAATTTTTTATATATGAAACCAAGGTTGCAATCGACTTATTCAGTTTAAAAAAACAGGGTGTCTCATCCCATGCAAAATCCAGATTTTCATTTATAAATATAGCAATTTGAAGATAGTTTAACTATATTATCAAAAGAGTGACTTCAAATGTCACCACATTATATGTAGTGCTAAAAATGCTCTATAATTTGGTCAGTGTTTGAGTTATGAGGAATCTTGCTCATGAAGCACATTTTCTTTTATATCACCTTCACTTACATGAATTTTTACATTTTGGATAAAAGCAATCTGCAAATTATTTTACAAGAAAAAAAAATTGAGATTACTGTTTGAAATTTAAAACTGCTATCAACATACTAATATATGTATATTGATAGCAGTTTTGAATTATATATAATATATATATATATTATAGCAATTTTAATTTCAGACAACAATATCTCAATTTTCTTTCTTTCTTTTTCTTTTTTTTTTTTTTTTTTTTTTTTTTATTCAAAATAATTTACAGATTGCTTTTATCCAAAATTCAAAAATTCATGTAAATATAATTATACAAAATTGTGATGTAAAAGAAAACGTGCTGGAGACCATGCATACATTTAGAATAATAAAATAAGAATGCTTTGGAAAGACTACATTTGACTAGTTTCTCTTCTTTTAAAGACTGCACAATTATTATTTAGTCTTCTTTTACAGGAGCTACAAATCTTCATTCCAGGTGCATTAATTCCAGTTTATATTTTCATATGATCAACATTTCCTATGGTGGTATAAAGTTGAAAGAAAAGTATAATTAATTGATTAACTTAGTATCGGAACATAAATAAAACATAATTCAAACATAAATAAAAGTCCTTCATCAAGACCAAATATAATGTGGATGTTCATAATAAAATTAAAAAGAGGCTGTTTTCTAGTTCTATAAAGATGAGTTTTTTTTTTTTTTTTTTTCAACAATTTTAATCAGTTGATTTAAATCAGCGATTAAATAATTATTTTAATCAACTGATTTTTTTAAATCATAAATTTTTTAGATATTTAAAATAACATGAAAAATACTAAAGTCGAACATAATTTGAAAACGTTTAGTTTCTACAGGTATTTGACTTATGAATGCACACACACAAAAAAAGCTTTAAATAATTGTTTCTAAGCTTAATTCCTGACTGTTGTAAAAAGTTTAAGTTCAGTGAGTTTACACAAAGCCTAGTTTTTATCTAATATAACATAAAAGGATTTTATTTAAAAAGGATATTTAAATCTAATTTAACTTGCAATGTCATAATTTCCTTTCAGTAATCAAATTATTCATTCTTTTATATAAAATAAGGATAGCAAGTATAATAAATTCCTGCTGTAAAAGAATAAAATAACAAAAATGCTATTTTCTCATTCTACTTTTGCAGTAATAAATTTATAGCACATGCTCCAGCTAAAGAAGAATGAAAGAATGACATCGGCTGAACCATTATTGTAAAAGAATGTATACGATAAAAAGAACCAATTGGTGTAAAATGTTAAGCACAGCAAGAGCTTCTTCAGTACACGTTTAATATATATATATATATATATATATATTTAAACTCATACTCCAAATAAAAAGTTTTAGAGATTAAAAAAGGCCACAAAACTATTTGAAACACTGAACGCTGAGAATCCCCACTGAATGCTAATAATGCTGCTGTTTAATGTTTTGAAGATCTCAGATATAACTGGTTATTCCTGATATTTACTCTGTATGTGTGTATGAATGGGTTAAAACATTTTCATATTTTGGAATGCATACATGTGTGTAAGTGTAGATTTGGGTGATTAACAGCACAAATGCAAAATCAGCTGCAAATAATATTTTATTTGTTAGTTTTGTTATTTGTGCTACTAACTAATGAAATTACATATTTGCAGTTTTTATTAATTCTGTAATTACTTATTGTTTCTTCTAGGTAATTTTTAACAAAACATTTGTAAAAAAACTTCCTAATTCCGTAATATTTCTAAATCTATGTGCCCAAGACCATGCAAAAAATGATAGAACTTTTTTCTTAAAAAAAAAAAAAATAAATAAATAAAACATGTTATTATTTAATTGTATTTTTCAATTTGTAAATCATAAAATTATTAAAATTAATGACACTTTATTTATCATACTAAGAATCTATATACTTTTTTATATACAGTAGTAGAACTTTATAACGCAAACCTAAAAACGCAAAGTTGTGCATTATATAGAATTTTGTGTTATATGGATCATATCATTAAAATCACCTTGTAAACATAGCCAAATATGTCTGAAACATATCAAAATACATTAGAATATCTTTATACTTCATTCCTTGTTACTAAGAGTTATCCAAATTATAAATTTTTGCATAATATAGGTCAGACATTGTTAAATTTACTTCATAAACATGATCCAAATGTAACTGACACACTTATCTCTTATATTAGACATTTTCAAAAATGTTTATTGTAATAATAGCATTTTTTTTTTCAGTAAAAGGGTCTTAAATTAGAAAATTAAGTTGAACTAATGTATAAAATTTAGTCATCTAGAGAGTAGCAATATTTTACAATGTGAAAATGCAGGTGCTTATCAACTGCAAAAATCATTGTTTACATCTGAGAAGTTGTGCATTATATAGAATTGCGTTATAAAGATCTTCTGCTGTATATAATTACTGAACACTTTACTAATATATTTCCTCATGAAATAGTGTCTTTTCTTGGAACTAGAATCCTGTACCCTTTTTCTTTCTAGAATGAATATATTAAATTATATGTTTAATTATTAATTATCATTTTACTAATTAAAGCATAAAAATGTATATTATGTTCCTAATTACAGAGTTAATTATTTAATAATTATTAATTTTAAGTAGTAGTAAACAATTTAATATTAAATGTAGTTATTAATAATTTTAATAAATGTAAATATCAATAATATTTAATGTAGTTTTACATAATTATTGCAAAATATTAATTATATAACATTATTGTATGCTACTAATTAATGAAACTATTAATTTGCAATTTTTATAATTTATGTAATTACCAACTAATAATTATTAAAGTGTAAAAACACAGGTTATGTTAGCAATCAGAGGTTTAATTGTTTTGGAAACTTAAAACTCTTGGTAGCTATTCAGTATTTGAACACTGGGGGGAAAAAAATGATTTAAATAAAAAAAATCAGATTTTTATTTTTTTCCATTTTCACGGAATCATAGTTTCGCTCTGGAGAATTGTAGGGGACGCTTTTATGCACTATGTCTAATGAAGAATTTCCTTATCTTTGCTTTGCACCCTTGTACTTTCTTAGGTATAACTTAACGAAAATTGCGGTTTTTCATTTTTTTTTAGTAAAAAATGGCTCATTGCTGTGTTCCATACTTTACATCCGATTGACTGAAAAAAAAAATCCAGAAATTTCTAATCCCAGAGTACAGCCAAGTTTCACAAGAAAATTTCTTAAGGGGGAATTTTCTATGGCTAAAAAACAACAAAATTTTGGGGCTTATTTAGATTAAAAAAAATTATATCTCGAGTCCCGTTGCCATAGTATATTATTTGTCACTTACAATTTTAAAGAGGACAAAATGGTCTACAATTTTCATATTTACAACTTTTTTATACTCTCAATAGCAAGCACAGTACGCCATTTCAAAAATAAGACAATTTTTTCATTTTTCTTAAAAACCATGAAAAACACATTTATGTCCCGATTACTCAAATGTTTCCTACAGATTTAATTGTGTATGTCAACTTCTATATATTGGTAGCAGTAAATTATGTGTTACAGGTCCGAAACTAGCCTTTCTTGCACCCGGGGCAAACACGGATTTTGACGCCCCCACCCCCCTTAAAAAGAAAATTTACCACGAGAATTTTACTAAGTCTAGTAGCCGGATTTTGAAAATTCTAAGTATGTAATCATTACATACGTAATACTGAACTACGTAATCAGCTTTGTCAAATATTGATTCGTTAAAATCTTGAAAACCAAACCGAAATATATTCCGTTTTAAACAGGTTTCCATCTTAACAGGTATAATTGTCGATGTTCTTTCTCTTCAAAATATATAATTTTTTTCTTTAAAAGCCGGTTTCCATATAGACAAATTTCAATTTCAAAGATTTTACGGTAGTTGTAGTGTTAAAATTGAGGCGTTTAAAGTCACAGTGATATGAATTAAGAGACTAAATTAGTCACACGAACACATTCGCAAGGTAATATTAAACCTATGGGAGCATTCTATACAAATACCTCACTTGCATTTTATTACTTTTAAATATATTTTTTTTCATGGGATACCTGAAATCAATAGCTAATGTTGTGCTTTTGTACTTTTTCGGGTTTGGTTCCATTTCTTTTTTAACATTCATACACTTTCATTTTTGGAAAACTGTTTGGAACCTGTTCCGAAATTTAAAGTATCCTTATTAAAAAAAATTCAACCAAAAGCAAAATATTAAAAACGCACCAGGTATCATCTGAAATAATAATAATAATAAGTATTAAAATTAAAGCAAGAATTCTGAAAGGAATGCCCCCATAGTTTTAACATTAGCTTGCAAATGTTTTCACGTGAACTACACTAGTCAGGCGAAGAAACTGTAACACTAATGTTAAACCTATGGGAGTGTTCTTTTTACAATTTCTCGCTTTCATTTTAATAGTTTTAAATGATTTTTTTAAGGGGGGGGGGGGGGGATTTTAGAATTGATGACGCTCAATTCTAATCGGATTAGTGTTTACTTTTTAAATTTTGGTTTACAGTTTTTAGTTTTCAGGCAGCGAGACATTTTTATCCAAATTTCATATATATATATATATATATATTTGTATTAATCAACAAATAAAATCTTCATTTGCAGTAAAGCATGTACATGTCAAAAGACAGGAATAAAGTGCTCTTCGATTTGCAAAAATTGTTGCAGAATCATTTGTGGAAATTTTAAATTTCTCCAGATGAAGATGACACTATGACAATAATAGAGAAAATGCTGATGAATAGGAAGCATCTGGCTTTATACCTCTAGATCAGTGGTTCCCAACCTTTTCTTAACCCATGGCCCACCAAAACATCTGTATTATCACGATGTGCCCCCTCCTCACAACACTTATGTCTCTTATTATTTGAAAAGTGAACTCTATTCACCCGAAGGAAGCCTAACAGAGTTTTAACAATAACTATTAATTTAACATTTTTAACGTATCATAGAGGTGAATTTTCTAACAAATAGATAAAAACAGCTCATTCGATAAATGATTAAGAAATTTGTAAAATAAGTTACTAACCAGAAAAATTATAAGGATTTTCAAAAATTTAAAAAGGAAGAAGGGCTGATAAGATATCTTTAAAGATTGTTCATATAATTATTCTGGTATAGTTTCCATTTTAAACATTTTCTTTTGGAACATTTTAAAGTTCAACAAAAAAAATTATTTATTTTTTAACTTTGCATGTATTACTTTTATTTTTAGTCTAAAAAATTATTTTTCTAAAAAAAGGGACAGCAAATAGGGGATTTACAAATTTAAAATTGCCCTCCTAAATAGTAAAATTTTCTCCCAGTGGGGCGTACGCAGTGGCAGTCATCTAGAGCAGTGGCTGTGAACCACTGCTGTAGATGAACATGATCCAGATATCTCTTTATTCAGGATAAGGATATTCCTTTGAATTCGGATGCTAATAATCCTACAATAGTATCATCAAAAAGAAAAAAATATTGTTAAATAGCCTGCAGAAATTATTATTAGTAAAATACATTTTCTCATTTATCTCATGCAGTCATGTTGCGTACCTTACTTTATTGTGTAGAGAAAGTGAAGTTGAATGAGATAGGGGACAATCATAAATAAATTGGTATTTCATGTAATAAATGGTATCACTGAGATCATTAAACAGATATAGTTTCAAAACAGTACATATTACAGAAGATTAGAATATCCCGCAAAGTGTATTTTCCCATTTGAGCTTTTCGTTTTTCTGTTTGAGCTTTAAAGCAATTAATAGATAATCTTAGTTATATATATTTTTGCATGCTAAAATGATGTAATTCCTTGTTATATTTATTGATATAAATGGAGAAAACATTGACAATATTTATTAAAACTAATATTTTAAATATTTTTATGAAAATAGTGATCTCAAATATTTTATTAGCAGATTTTTTTTACTTTACAAGAGATAAATACATAACATTAGTTAGTGAAATAATCTGTTGTCATTTTTATTGTAGCTATTTTATAAGGTATTTCTTACATAAAAGATATTTATTTTTTGACCCCCCCTTTTATATGGAACTACAATCCAATGTTCACTATCTTTAAAACAGTAAAACATATGTTATCAATAATTGGCACATAAAACATACCATTGTAGTGTGGAATAAAATGTTTTTTGCAAATTTTCATACCTATCCCATTTATCCCTGGAAAAATATGTATGCATTATAAAATTATTAAAATTATTAAAATTAAACAAGAATTATTTTTTAATTGAAACTATTGTGCCAATAAGTTACTAAATATTGAAGTGTTCTTTTAAACAATGCTTTGAAATTAACATTGTATACACTTAAAGTTACTGTCTAAATATAAAAATTGTCTTATTCATCTACTCTCTGTCCTACTTGTAAAATTATATAAATTTATTGAATATAAAATGTCTGTTGAGATGAAAATAAAGACATGGGTGTGCAAATAATGGATAATTTTCTGCTACCAATTTTTAGAAGTAGACATGCACGATTAAATCCGCGGGGAACACTTGAATAATCGGGCAAAACTACGTTTTTCACGGTTTTTAGGAAAATTAAAAAAGTGTCTTATTTTTGAAATGGTGTATTGCACTTGCTATTGAGTATATAAAAAAGTTGTAAATATGAAAGTTGTAGAGAATTTTGTCTCTCTTTAAGATTGTAATTGAGAAATAATATGCTACATTAGCTAAAAAATTTTTTTTTAAAGTCCCAGAATTTTGTTGTTTTTTAGTCACAGAAAATTCTCTTTTAAATTTTGTTGGAAAACTTTGGTTATTCCATGCTGGCCTCAGTATAAACAAATTAAAAAAAAAAAACTTCTACCCTTACCTTTTGCAAGGTAAACTGTACATTTCACCTGGACTATCACGGACCTGGCGGAATTTCTTTGAATGCATTTGAAGATATCTGTTACCGTTTAAGAGAATTGGCTTTTCGTATTTACCGGGCCATCCATAGCAGGTCCATAGGCTGCTGAAGACAGCGAGGTCCCCAACTCTAGATATTTTTGGATAGATTTTTGTTTAAAACACAAAATAATACAAATTTGAGGGTGTACGTTGCCGAAGGCCATGGGTCCCCCAACTACAGGACAGGGCAACACGACTGCGCTATTATAAATTAAAACTAATCAAATCTTCTTTTTTTTTTCTTTTTAAATAAAAGAATTGCGTTCACCCTCAAGAAAAGTGACAACTCGCAAAAATTCATTTTGTGTTTTATTCCACTAATAGGTTTGTCGTACGTCTTGCTACAGGAAAAGTTTCATAAGTATAGTTAGCCGGATAATCGCTTTATTACGCTATATGTCTATTTGTGATCTCAGAAGTGGATGGGCAAATCGTGTGGGGAGATAAAAAAAAATAAAATAATAATAAAAAAAAAATCAATGTCTTCATTCTTAAGCATTTTACGCTTTTATTCACTTTTTTACTGCTACATGAAGATTTAAATGCTATAGTTTCAAGTTACGGTAAAAACAAGCGAATCTTTTGTCTCACTTATGAAATTTACCTTTGTCGAGATGTATCTCTTTTCTTGCTGGTGAGCGGTTTGTTCAACATTTCGGTTATCAGACGATATTCTATTATTCATCCTTTTCTTCACCCCATTTTTTTTTTTTTTTTTTTTTTTTTTTTTTTACAAAAATAGAGTAATTTATTTGTCATCTTTAGAGAAACTTCACTAACCTTACAAGAAAATTAATATCTCGGAAACTAATTAGAATTTTAAAATTCTGATAACATATTTGACATCCTCGGACTTTTGCGGATAAATGGTGTTAATTTCTTTGCGTTGCGTTTCATATTCTATCGGATTTTGATACATCAAATTCTATAAAGCTTTATACTTAGTTGGACCTGCACATAAATTTGTGCTGATTAGATTTTGTATATGTCACACAATAGCTGGTGCTGCCAGACACGTTTTTTTTTTATTTATGTATAGCTTATGTTGCCATCTATGTAATGGGATTTCACCAAATCTAACATATAAGCACTTAGTTGCCATCCACAAATGATGTCATGCTTGGAGGGGGGAGGGGTGTTCGTGAAATTGTGACAGTTTGTGACAAGGGGTGTGGGAAGGGTCGTAAGAAGAAGTGTGACACTACACATTTTTGTTAAAATAAAAGCATTAAAAATCAGCAGATTAAATTTTGAAGTTATTTTTAAATTAAAGTATTTTGTATTCATAAAGTAAGGATAACATTTAAAGCCAAATATATTAAATTCTGTTTCATATTCCAAAATACTATTGTTTTCAATTGCTCTGTCATATTAATATTTTTTACTGTTGTATATTAATTATGTTTTTTGTCATAAACTTTAATCTTACTTCATACAAAATAAGTACACGAATCATTTTTATAGTTATGCTCACAAATGTCATTAAAACACACATTTAAAGTTTAAAAATAAAATTTTAAATATGATCTACAACGCAGTGCTTTGTTTCTGAACTGCAAGTATATGTTTATGTAATATAGCGTGACATGTGACAAAAAAAGG
Source organism: Maratus speciosus (assembly GCA_963932465.1). Classification (NCBI taxonomy): domain Eukaryota; kingdom Metazoa; phylum Arthropoda; class Arachnida; order Araneae; family Salticidae; genus Maratus; species Maratus speciosus. Next base: position 415,887,897 of record OZ010790.1, on the reverse strand, counting down.
GGGGGGGGAGGTGAGGTGAAGTATGACACTTTGTGACACAGAAGGGGGGGGGGGGGTTAAAAATATTGAAAAAAGTGTGACATCATTTATGGACCACCCTTTATGAGAGACTATGCTTAGTTTCAGAGGCACAGAGAAGCCAACCTGGGACCCAGGGATAAAGTTCCTTGGCGCCTCTCATACATCAGCAGTGTTAAAGGTAAAAGGATATTTAGAAAATGTTTATTATTATTATTATTATTATTCGGGATTTGTAAATTATTTTTTTTAATTTATATGTTTATACAAATTTATTTTTAAAAAAAAATCAATTAATAGTTTTAATCAATTTTATTTTTAAATCACTAGGGGGCTCTGCCCCCTACGAGCTACGCTCATCAACCCCCGTTCAGACACCGCAGACTCTAAAAGTACGCTAATTTGATCGGCTTTAAAAAGATTTCGGAAGATTTAATTATAATTTAAAAAACAGTGGCGATCTTCCTATAAACGGATTTCTATTCATTTCTCTTTGACTGGGGAATTTTAAGGCCAAATCCGCTGTGGTACTACTAGATTAACCCGTCGACCAATTTTGCCAAATTATATAAATCGCCAAAGCATTCGCCAAATTATACAAATTGACATCATTTTTATTTTAAATAACGAAATAACAAATAAATTAGTGCAACATTAATAAAAATAGAAATAAAACGTTGAAATAAAAATAACTTGATGACGTAGACACGTGTAACTTGCTTTAAGTCAAGTTAATGTAACATTTACGATCAACCGTTATTGGCATTTAATCTTATAGTTTGGCGAATGATAGATTTTTGGTCGACAGATAACTAAGTAGTACCAAAAATACATATGTCAATCGCTGTTTTCGTCTTTAATTAAGTAAAATAAGTTAAACATTTCAAAATAAGCTAATATAAAAGGAATTAAGTAAACAGAATCTTTGTCTTCCGGTATTTTTTAACAAAGCCAAAAGAAAGTTCTTTTAAATAAGACATTTTAAATTAATCGTTTTTAATCTGACGTAATTTTGACCAAACTATTCTTTCTCTTTTTAATATTCACGTGAAAATACTTGTGTTAGAAATGTAATATTATTTGCGCTTTCCTAACAAAAATAGTTGAAAAGTATCCTCTCAAAATATCAAATAAATGTCTAGCGCAATTTCTAAATTTAAACCGTTTTGCAATATTATTTTGTGTTCATTTTATGTAATAACTGTAATGTGACGTAAATATGACGTAATTTCTCCTATTTAAGACTTCTAACGCATGTTAATAAATTTATTATTTTACAAATTCCTTTCTCTCTTAAAATTCACGTGTAATTATAGTTTTTTATGACGTAATTTTTAATAAGTTCCTGCTTTTTGTACATAATTATTTAATTCTAATTACAAATGTTTTTTTCTGTTTATAATAGTCACGTGTAAATAAATTTTTAATTTATTTACACGTATAAATATATATATATATATATATATATTGAAGCAAACATTATTGTTTCCGCTGTTTATACAGTTGGCAACAGTTTAAATTAATATCACTTTCTAAAATCTGTAAAAAATATCTCTAGAAATGCTGAAAATTTGAATTTAAAATAGAAATAAAACCTCAAAAAATTAGTCAAATTAAAAAAAGAAATACAGTCTGCACACCGGGAACTTCAAACGTATAAAATGATCTAAAAATGATTAAATTCCCATGAATAGTTTTTGCTCCTATAAAACTTTTTAGTGGAACGATTTTGTCCAACTTTAGCATTAAATATCTCTTAAAATAATTCTTCGATTTGAAAACTGTCTGCATCAGCGTGTTTATCAAACATTTCTGTATAATACTACCGATTTTTATATTTTTGTATTTATTATTTTTCTTAATATTAACGAAGGAAGACCTCTGGTCACAAAAAATTCAAAACCGGCGGCGGTGACTGTGGAGGAGATTTGGATTCCCAGATTCATGAATGAATGAAAAAAAAAAAACTCCAACACGAAAGTTTAGAGGACTTACTTCTTTATTAGGAAACTTTTAAAAAGGAGGGGCCATGAGAGTACAGTGGGACGGGGAGAAGTCAAACAGAAGACTGCCCGACGGGGCGGCCCCGAAGGGCAGAGAGCTGAGGTCTGTCACGTTCAAGATCAGAGGGAGTAGTAGTAAAATATTCATTACAATCACTCACTCATTGGCGAGATGAATAGGAACATATGTACTGTATTGGCGATGAATATTGGTGGCGTGGACAAAGGAATCAGAAGCATCCCGAAGTATTACATAGAACTCAAACTTACGCCATGGCGTGCTATATGGTTACACGTCTCTTAAAATTCCTGCGGTAAGGGAAAGTGGCTAAAGAAATAGCTAACACGTGATATTACATGCTCGTTATAGATTTAACGACAGCTGAATTAGTCAGCAAGGGGCATATGGCTTTTATCCGACAAACAGAAGGGTGAGAATTGAATACTAATGCAAGCCCAGAGGCTGGGAAAATATGCATTAGATATCGCCGGCTGCAAAGCGAAAAGACATTCATTTGTATTTTATTCTTTTACTTTATTCAATGGAAAATAGCTGCGGTTAAGATCTTTTTCTATCGTGTGAATTTGAAAGACACAAAAAGGAACCGAGATAAATGATGTCTGCATTTAAAAAGAACTTTAAAAAGTAAAAGCGAAACTTACAGTAGTGAGAGGGGGGGGGGGGGAAGAGAATGAATAAAGACATATGAGATTAACTATAAAAAAGCAAATTTATACTAAATATTTTATTTGAAGGGGGGGGGGGAGAATAATGACAATTTATAATAAACCAGTAAGGTTAAAAGTTGATTTTTATAGGGGAGAGGAGGAATAATGAATATATAACGGGAAAGATATATATAACGGCTTTCCCGTTATAGTGACAGCGGTAGTTACTTTTTTTTTTTAGAATAGAGAGAAACTGACATTCTATAAATAATTAGGTGTCATTTGAAATTTATATGCGAAATACTACATATATAATAACATGCACATGCAACAGTATGTATGCTTGATAAGCTATACAGAATGCCCCAAAAAGTTTGAAATGCGTTTTAATATTTTACTTGTTGGCTATATGTAGGCAGTGTACATTGCAAAAGCGTTCAAAATAAGGTAATATTTAAGGTTATGTTCGTGAAATAATGCCACTAATTTTCAAAAAGTTACACTTTTTAAGTTTTTATACCATCCCTGTGTTATATTTAGAAAAAATCATCCATGCTCTGGCAAGTACAACAATAAAAATTCTATTCTTCCATTAAAAAAAAAAAAAAAAAAAAAACCTCACGGAGTTATAATATTTTTTGAAGTTTCCGACACTAATAATAGACACACGATTTTTTAGGGGCGGGAAGCTCCGCAATTTCATAAACTAAAGCATCGTAACTCGATGAGTTTTTCTCGTAGAAGGATAGAATTTTGTACTTGTCAGAGTCAGAGCATGGAGAAAACTTTTCTTCTATGTGTAACTTATAATCCAGAAACTGTATAAACGTTTAAAAAGTGAAACTTTTATAAACTCTATAGTAGAAAAATTTCATCGATCATCTTTCATACCTCATTTTGAATTCCTAAGAATACATTTCCTACATATCTCTACCAGGCAAAAATTAAATCACTTTTCGATATTTTGGGGTCACCGTGCAAAAGCAAACTGAATGTAATTTTCTACAGCAACTAAGATAAAGGTATTTCATATTTCGTTTTACATTTTTTTTTTTTTTTTTTTTTTTTTTTTTTTTACATGGATTGTTTCTTTGAGAGCCTTATATTAGCCATGAATCTTCAACCAGAATAAACATATAAATTTGTAGCAGTGTATTTTTTTCAACCAAATCTGCACAAAACTTAGGATTAAAATTTCAAAGTTTCAAGATTATTTTTCTCCTAACACTATGTAAGATTTATAGTGGTGGAGTCCCGGTGATTTCCCCCTGCCTCTTCGCCTTTCTCTCTGCGCCACTGTTGGGTTTTGATTACTCAACAGGAGCCGCTGCTATGTTGTGCGATTTGCGATGAACCCTACAGCTTTTATCAATTTCTTACGAGTGAAAATGTTCCAAATTTTATATCTGAAATTTAATAATATAAATATCTGTGCTGTTCTAATTTTGATTTTGAATTTCTAATATATGGTGATGTTGGACTATTCTTTCTTTATTATAAAACATAAAAGTGATTACTTTAATAGCGTGTAACAGCTCTATTTAAATGAATATATATAAGAATGATGTAGAAGAAAGTTTTCTAACCACAGTATAATACCGTATTCCCCCGCATTAGCCGGCATGCCGAAAAATTTGAGGGAGACCAGATTTTTGAATATTAGTCTCTGGTCTTTTCCAGCATCCCGGAAAAAGCGAGTATAGTAATTTCAACAAATACCATAAATCCTTGCTATTAAAGTTTTTTTAGGGGGCGCGATCAAATATTTAAATCCGTTCCGCTTTCTACCGTTTTAGATGCGGATTTTTGACCGAGTCCTGGGATAAATATTACTTATTTAATGTAAAATTTCAAAAGTGTACTTACAGGTATTTTCGAATAATAATTTCAACAAATATCTTAATTTCTTGCTTAAGTCCGCCTCACCTTTGACTACAGGTAGGCACTATATCTACAGGTAGGTTGTTTAATGCAGTTTTGTTCAAAAACAGTTTTGTTAAGAATATAGTTCGCCCCCTGGTGGTGGAAGGTGGAACTAAAAGATTCGAGATTGATTTTTTTTTTTCTCCAAGATCTGGCTGTGCGTGCGCAGCGCGCCTGCAAAACGGTATTGTAGGCAGCTGGGACACGGTTCGAGGTTCGTTCGCTCGAGATTGGGTCTTTTTATGAGATTTTGCAGTACAAATTTCAGGCTCATTTTAGAATATTATTACGGGCCCGGGCAACGCCGGGCGGCTCAGCTAGTAAGATAAATAGAATCTAATAATCACATAAATATAAAGGAATATATTTAGGGAGAGAGACAAAGAGAAAAATAAGTATCGATGTTTTTTTCTTAAAATGAAAAATGTTGTGAGAAAACCCAAAATAAATCAGTCGCCCTTCCGCCAGTAGCGTAACCTCATATTTTCCGGCATGCCGGCTAATGCGGGGGAAGGCGGTATGAAAGAGTTCTTTCTTATTCTCTTTCTTCATCTTATCAAACATTCAGTCTAAAATATTTTTTTCCTGTGCATAATATACATAAAAGTAATAAAAAGAAACACCGAGAAAGGTTTTTAAGCTTTATATTGCTTTTTCAAATAAAAATAATGAAAAAACACGAATATAAGCTTTTCTTATGTGTTTATAATTAACATATATTCAGATTACAAAACTGAAATATTCATTCCAATGCTCTAAATTTATTTCACGATGAATTTTGTGATTTATTTATAACCCAGGATAAAATGGAGGTATCGAAATGTGCATTTACTTCCTTAAAATATTTCCCTTGTTCTTTTCATACTCGTGTGCACTTAGGAGACCTACTTTTGACTAAGACAAAATCTCTTCAGGGATATCTTGCAAAAAGCATTGAGAAACATACTCCATATAACATTTAAGGAGGAGTAAATGACTTTATTGTCTTAGGTTCTAGCAAAGATTAACGACCATTTAAGAGGAGAAGAATGGAAGATCTTTTGCGCTATGTGAAAAAGTACATTAAATAAGTGATATGTAAGAGTCACTTGGTGTTTTCTTTATCTTCATTCAATTTTTATCCTGAGAACACATAAACTAGTATGGCAAATTATATATATTCTAGAAAGATACCCTGTCAAAAATGGCGGCAAAAGAGATATAAAGGTATATACAACATACGTGGAAGAATTAGAGTTTTCTTGCTAACAATGAACAAGAATGAGAGTTTTCTTGTTAAGTCAATGTCAAGGGGGGGGGGGGGGTGACCAGATGCTGAAGGCTCCCTTAAGTGTTTTTGGAAATCTTTTTATTATACACTGTGCATAATGAAAGATTAATAGTTATACATAAAAAATAATGTAAATTTGTTCTGTAAAGCTACAGTAAAATGGGGTGATGGAAAAGAAATTGTCTAAAACTGATTAAAGAAAGGTGTGAAAAATTGCTATAGTATCCACTGCAAGAAAAAATTTTATGAAATATAAATGGGAAAGTTGATAGGAACTTTTTTCCATTTAAATATTACTTACAATAGGTAAATAGAAACAGTGGAAAAGACTAGAACGTATGAAAGCAGCAGTCTTAACCCTTTCAGGGGCAGTGGTATGTTTATGAAACCACTTAATTTTAATTCCAAACGCCACAATGACACCAGAATTTTGCTAAAATCTTTTCCATTTAACCCCTTGAAGGGCGGTGATGCTCTTATGGAATCACCTAATTTTAATCCCTAATTGCCACATTGGCACCAGAAGTTTTCAAGGAAAATTTCCCTTTTATTAGGTACGCGAAAATCTGCTTTTATTTACTTTCGTGTATACATTGGTGTCATTCCATTATTTCAAAATTTTACGAATACAAGTACCTTGCCCCTGAAAGGGTTAATATATAAGTATGTGAAATATAACCTTTTTCTTATTTCGAAATAAATTTGTTCGCGAATTCCGGTGCCAGTCATTTATTTCAACATTTTAGTACCGAAAGTACTTTGCCCCTGAAAGGGTTAAAATATGTTAATGATAAGTTAAGTGCTCATGCGGCTGCAAAAGAACATAGCATTAATCGAAAAACTTTAGGAAGGTACGTAGACAAATTTCGCCAGGATGAATACATTGAGATGAAGCCAAACTATGTGAGGTCGAGTGTCACAAAAAAGTAGGACAAGGAGACAAAAAAAAGTGGGATAGTGGCTCCTAAATCCGGACACATACATGAGACCCTATGAAAACGTAACCTGTCTCTAACGGAATACTGTCTTAAATGTTAAAATTTCATTTTCCCTGCTGTACAATTATACCTGCTCAAACAAAATCCCGTCTAAAACAACATTTTTCTACTCTGACTTCCGATTTCGTTTAAACAGGTTTGTTTTAACATCATACTTTAAAAAATATTTTTTTTATAATAATTAAAGCATCTAGCATAAAGTTATTTCGTTGTTTTTAAACTGATTTTATTTCTCTTCACAAACATTTCAATATAAAACAAAATGGGTCAAGCCTCCCATATGTTGGGTCAACACTCCCATATGTGGAGAGCCTTCAGCCATTGTTTTCTCACGATTAAAATCAATCATTTTTCAAATTTCTTATATATTACACTTGTGTAGGCAATTTTCTTTTGATAACTGATTGTATAACGAATAAAATAATATATTTCGTTATTCTACGTCCAATATTTAAAAAATAAAAATCATTTTGTAAAAAGTGAATTAATTCTCCCTAGTCTCCCCTAAATGCGAAATAACATATTTAATATACAATTAATATTCTTTCTTTAAGCGAAAATTCAAGCACTTTTTTTCTAGAGTGAGCTTAACTACGTCTCTTAAACGAATACTGTTTTTATTGTTCGAAACCTATAATCAAAAAATATAAGAAGATATATATAATTAAAAACATATACAGAAGAATTTCTTGTAATTAATTAAAAAGACATAAATTTTTCAAACGAATCTATCATTAATTTGAATATCTAAGCGTGATTTCAACAAGTGTTCTGGCGATTTTATTTCATCCTTCCTGTTTAACAAGCCTGAAATGATTTCTTTTTTTGTTCAATGGTATTTTTTCTTCGATCGCTACTAAGAAAAAAATAATAAGATTTGTAAAAGAAATCCCGAAAAATAATATGTTTTTTCCCGATCATTAAACGAAAATGAAATATGAAGATTCCCTTTTTCTCTTCCTTTTCTTTTAAGATTATAAAGACAATTACTTTTTCCAATCTCAAGATGTGTTTCAGGTTATTGAAAAACATTACAGTTGCAAGATCTTTTTCAATTCTGCAAGAAAATTGTACCTGATATGAGAACAGAGATTTAATATATAATTTTTGGAATTTTATGAAATTATTTCTTGAATAACCTCAGTTTAAACAAGACATATTTAACGCTGCATAAAAAATAATGTATATATAATGTATGTCTGAATAAAAGAAATATTGGAGTGCTTTTGGCAAGAACAATATTATAACATGCCTCTTTGTTTGAAAAGAAATGTGTTTAATCAATGTGCTTTTCCTGCACTAACTTATGGAGCAGAAACATGGACGCTAACAAAACGGACTGTACAAAGATTACAAACAACACAGCGAAGTATGGAAAGATGTATGCTAGGCATAACTAGAAGAGACAGAAAGAGAATAGCCTGGATATGAAGTCAGACGGAAGTTTTTGACATTATTGAAAGAATTAAACAGCTAAAATGGAAAAGGGCTGGGCGCATTGCAAGAAGACAAGACAATATATTATACATAAGACAATAAGATAATATAAGACAATATAATATATATATGGAACACAAACATCCTACAGTGATATCCCAGGAATGTAAAACTACCAAGTTGACGACCTCAAGTAAGATGGAGTGACGAAATCAGAAAAGTGTCCGGTGTTAATTGGATAATTAAAACACTAGACAGGAAACATTGGAAAAATCTAGGGGAGACCTACATCCAGCAGTGGATTGAAAGTGGTTGTTGATTATGATGATGAAAAGATATAAATAAGATATGCATATGAAACTAAAGCAATAAAAATATTTTTTCTCGGTAAAAGGAAATTATTAACTTTTTGTATTCATGTTTTTCAGGCCGCTTTTACCCACAAAATGTATGTTACCGTGTCTGAGCTAAAGTAAAAATTTTCAGTTAGTAATATGTAACTGCAACTTGAATAATAAAAATTACATTTCATTAGTGAAAAATTATAGCAATAAAAAGCAGTTTAAAGGCACATCTATGTATATAATATCCATGTCTCTGTGAGTCCTTCACAATTCCGGTTGGATTGCCTCATTGATCGCTGCCATCATTCCGATGCTGCAAATAAGGCAATTGTTCGACTTATGGAAATAACCTACGTTGCATCACATCTGTTCTTCATTATCTCTAAAGCTTCAAAAACTATACAATTATAATGTTTTAAGTTCTAAATTAAAAACAACATATTACCAATATAAACAAACGAACATGTCAGAGATTGTGATTAATTTTACAAATGTAAATAATGTGTAGTGAGTCATTCATTTTTGAAAATTCATTGATAAAAATTTAAAAACTTTCGTGCATTGAGTATTTTAACTGCTGTAGTATTAATATGCCTTTGACGCCATTCGCCTATGAACCAATGAAAATAGTTTTAAAAGCAAAATCTGAGAAAACTCAACTCTATTTTCGGTACTTTATGTTAACCGGGGGCAAATCTCGAATCTGTTTTTTGAAAATAGTAGTTAGTATTTTTTTTTTTTTTTTTTTTTTTTTTTTTTTGCGTGTGTGATTTAGAAAGAATGCTTTGAAGTTTAAATAAAAGGCTATAGTATATATTATTTTTATTATTGTTATCTATTTTAAAGGAAATGAGTGAAAGGCATGTACTTTAATTGTATGCAATATATGTATTTTGAATGTTTGTATTTTAAATAAAAGTTATGCTTTTTAAATTATGATTTAAACCAGCAAGCAGGAATGTGTTTTGACACGTTTGATCGTGTCTCAACAAGTATGCCAACATTAACAGCTATTCTGTTTTTGTCTCAGGTCTTGTATAAAAATATTTTTTTTTTCTTTGTGTAAAAGTGCTGAGGTTTCTTTTAGTTGCTAAAATTTCAGCAAAAATTACTGAAACCATACAAAATGTAGGCCTTAGGCATAATTATTCAATTCCTACTATTAGCTCACACTCTCCCTATATTTATTTATTTATTTATATACTAGCAGACCCGCCCGGCGTTGCCCGGGATTTGTAAATAATAACCTTAAACAAAACTTAAGTTTGTATGATTGTATATCTTTGGAAATTCTTTTAAATGAACCTAATTTCGGAGGCGCCATTTCCTTCCGCAGCGTCTAGTGTGTTTCCATCAAACTTCTTTTCGAAGGAACCTGTAATCTAGTTTCCCGCTATCTATGGCAGCATTTACCGGAAGTGCCCGCACGTGCTGGAGACAATCGAAAACCAAGTTGAGTGAGATAAACCTCGTAGGAATCAAGCCCATAGAATAATAATAATAAAAAAAAAATGCACCATTAATGTTAGAAAATGTTGGTAACTAAAGTCCAAGATAAAATTTCATAATACAGAATGTAGCTGAATTGTAATCTAAGTTGAAGGAAGCAAATCCCGTTGAAATTGGACCCTTAAACCCGAGGAAATATTGCACCCCCAAGCGGTGGAAGATGCCCCTCCCCTTGTAAATTTCATGAATTACAGTTAGCATTAAAACATATTTAATAAATGGATGAAATCTCTTATCTAAAGATACCTTTAAAGTAACGCGATTTTTAATTTACGGCTGTAGTGAGTAGACGTATGTTGATGCTGGAAAAGGAGATTAATGATCGAAAAAAGTGGTAGCTGAGGTATAAAGAAAGACCGGGCCCTGGGGGCCAAAGTGTTATCTAGAAAGTACTTGTGTACACGAAAATTTAGTAGTGATTTTAAAGTAGCTTGAAGACGCTAAAACTAAGTTAAAGAAAATTGCAATAGAATAGGATAGTTTTTAAAGAAGCTACAACAAAGGCCCCAAGAAGACGATTAATATTCAAAATTGGTGGTAGCTGAAGCCTGCAAGTTTTTTTTTTGTTGTTGTTCATGTAGTAGCTGGAGAACCTAAGAAGTTGTTAGAAAAAAAAGTTCGTGAATCGGACCATTTTTAAAGGAGCTATAGCAGGGGGCCCAAAAGGGTCCAACTGATAGTTGAGAGTAGGACACTAAGATGAAAACATGTTTAAATGTTGTAGTAATTAGCGTTTTAGATTTTCAATTAGTCAAAATTAATCATAGGGTATAAAATAATCATTAGAATAATATTTAAAAGAAATTCGCAAAAATGGTGTAAATGCTTATAAAGGGGCCCTAGAGCCCCAATAAAAATATGAGGGTGTTTGTCTAGGGAGAAGAGTCCAAGACTCAGTTTTAAAATAATGCAATCAGAAGGTGAGAAAATTAGGGGGTGAAAATGCATGGCACACCTGTAGGGCCCCAGATCGGGTCCTACAGGACCGTAAGGTGCCCCAGGATTTTAACTGGAATATAGTAACAGGAGAATGACTAAATGCAAAAATGGTAAAAATGAAGATCGGATTAAGAAGGGCAATCTATTAACAATTTATGGTGCAAAAGCTTCAAGGGCCCTGTACCGGATCCCAGACGGTGAGGAACTTAAGTGTCATGTAGTTTAGTATAAATATACTTTTTAGTAGTTTTTAAAGTAATCAGATGATGCTAGAAAAATGGTAAAGAAAATTGCAAGGCATTCGGATCATTTTTAAAGAAGCTTCACCAAGGGCCCAAGAAGGCGATTAATATTCAAAACTGGTGGTAGTTGAAGTCTGATTTTTTTTTTTTTTTTTTTTTTTTTTTTTTTTGTTCGTGTAATAGCTGGAGAACCTAAGATGTTGTTAGAAATAAAAAGCTAGTGAATCGGACTATTTTTAAGGGAGTTATAATAGGGGGCCCAAAAGGGGCCAACTGATAGTTGAGAACAGGGCCCTAACATGAAAACATGTTAAATCGTTTTAGTACTTAGCGTTTTAGATCTTCAATTTGTCAAAATTAATCATAGGATATGAAATAATCATTAGAATAATATTTATTAAAAATGCGCAATAATGGTGTAAATGCTTAAAAAGGGGCCCTAGATATAGGGGCCTAGCACTGCGATACTGGTGAAGTAATATTAAAAAACTCCGTGATAGAGCTTCAAAGCAAAAACAATCGAAACTGCGACAAACATAACCTTTTTTTTAAACCCTTGTGATATATGTAAAAGGTACTTAATTTCAAAATTAAAATTCAGGTAATTTATTCTTGTTTCTATTTTGCTATTGCTTTACTTTTCTGAAGCACTTGTTACCATAATAAGAAAATTAGCATATATTTCTCCTTAATCTTAAAATTGAAGCATTCTCGATTATCCGAAAATTTCTATTTTCCGAAAGATGATCGGTCCCAATTACTTCGGATAATCGAGGTTCTACTGTATGTGCAGATACTTTTAGTTAAAATATTGTACATCTATTACATTTTATTTTTATAATATTTTCCATGTTGATTTTAACACCGTAAAATATGTTTTGCATCCCAGTCTTGACAAAAATTCACTCTTAAAGTACTCAAAAAAAAAAAAAAAAAAAAAAAAAAAAGGGAAAGAAACACATCAAGAAATTATCCTAAGCGCAAACGTATATTTTCGCGCAATACTTATTTTTCCATTTGATTAATATCACTTTGATTATTAAAAGGCGTTCAAATGTAAAACTTTCACTGCGAAATACCTCATTTTCTGGTATTTAAATAAGTATTTTATTATCAAAATAGAAATACATATGCTTCTGTATTATAAATATAAAAATTTATCTTTATCAAAAATATCTTATTTATTATGAAAAATATAAAGCAACCAAAAAAAAAAAAAAAAACTTATAAAACAATTTGTGGCGCGAAGGATTCGAACCCATAACCCCGATTCTCGAGTTCAAAGCGCTATCCATACAACCATCTAGCTCGCCTTCCATTTCTACAAATTATCTTTATAATTAGTACCGTAATTAATCAAACCGTGATTTGTTCGTGAACGCGCTGAACGTTTATTGCATCCACGATAAAGACCCACTCCATGTTGCTGTCTCCCTAAGCTCGCGCACGCGGCGCGCGTGCATCTTGAGCACACCCAATGTCATTGCTATCCCGGTTTATTTAATTTTTTCTGAGAAAATTTTATACAACCAACCAACCGAAAGCAATCGGTTTAAAAAAGCCGAGAAAAAAGCGTATTTTTGATGAAAGTGAGTTGCGTTTGTAAATTAATTACTCAGCTATTAATTAGAATATTAAAATTCTGAAAGTCAGGTGCATTAGCAGAGGCCTTGGACTCTCTTCACAAAAATATTGAACCTCCTACGTGCCGTACATTTTGCTAGCCATCGCCAACACACACACACAGAGCGATTTCTTCTTTTATTAATATAGATTTATCTTGTTCAAATTTTCAATCGTTAATAAAATACTCATTATTCATCCTATCAAGTTGAAATAAATTTTTTTAAACTTGTACTGGATGACAATTGATGTTAATACAGTTTTTTCAAATATTAATTAATTAATTAAATTTTAATTAATTAATTTTAGTTTTGCATGGGAAACAAAATGGCGGCCATTGGTTGTTGAAGATCAATTAAAGTATTTTCAATAAGGGGTTACCATAGGGGGGACCCTGTTCTGTCACCAAATACCGCCAAGTTTGTCGCCAACTTGGTGATATATCGCCAAATTTGGCGGCCAAAATGAGTCGCCAAAAGTGACGCCAACTTGGCGATATCTCTAATATTTCGCCAAATTCCCATAGAGTTCCATTGTAAACCTACTTGCTTACAGAAAATCAACAAATTGAGATATTTTAATGCAACACAGGCTAATATTAGCTTAAGGGATTATATTAAATTTTTCTTTGATGACCTAAGTAGGAATTGACTTTAAAAACAAAATTTTTATATTACTTGTTTTTTAAATTAATTGCTAAGCTTTGCAAAAGTCTTTATTTTCTGTTACTATTATTTAAAGATAATCAATTAAATTAAAAGATAATAAATTAAATTTGAAAGATAATAAATTAAATTTAAAGAAAAAATAAATTTAAATGACACTCTGAGATAAATACTTACCTGTGACTACAACAAAACAATAGTTTGGCAGTATTGCTTTAACATTTTGCCCTTGCCATATCTCAGCCTGTAGTCAAATCTCCATCCTGAAATTTCTCGTGCATAACACTACTATACAATACTCTGAGAAACCAGAACTTCATATTTTTATCTCGCGCGCCACCAGAGATATCAAAGCTTCAAAAGTGTGATTTTTGACTTTTTTGAAGAATTTGGGATTTTTTTTTAGCAAAGAGAAAGCGTGCCAGATAACTTGGTGTGTGAGTACACGTACTTTCGGCCTATATATATATATATATACCGGGTGTCCCAAAAAGGACTGACTGATTTTAAAATTCAATAACTTGCAAACGGTGACAGATATTTAAAAAATTCTTGCAGGAGGTTTATGCATAAGGTCAAAAGTTTTATTACAGAGATTTTCGATTTTAGTTCGAATTACAAACAATAGATGGCGCTGTAAGCAATAGTCGCTAAATACAGGCTCGATTTCTAGTCCTTTCTCTTGTTCCATGCTGAAAAAGGAGATGGAAATGTATTATCCGGGCCACGAAGTACCAAAAATCGAGCCTGAATTCAGCGTCTATTGATCGCAGCGCCATCTATTGTTTGTAATTCGAACTAAAATTGAAAATCACTGTAAAAAAACTTTTGACCTTATGCATAACCCTCCTGCAAGAATTTTTTAAATATCTGTCACCGTTTGCAAGTTATTGAATTTTAAAATCAGTCAGTCCTTTTTGGGACACCCGGTATATAAAAGAATGTCATGTTAACAGTGTTCCTTGCTAGAAAAATTTCCTCTTGTAAACGGACAAATTTTGAAAAAAACTGAAACTTTATGCTTAAATTTCACCAATAAGCAGTTAGTTTCGGAAACTATTCTATTACCAAATATTTAGCCCAATGTATTCTGTACAAATTGCACTGTATCCACACTTGAATTGGAGAAATAAACGATGAATTATTTACAATTCCGTAAATCCTTCATGTGAGAAAATTGCTGCAGACGATGAAACAAAGATGGCCGCCATGGACAAACAAAAATTAATAAAATTAAAATAATAGTCATTTTGAACTTCCATCATGTTAGGGATGTTGTACAAAAAATGGTCGAGCAACCAGTGCTGGACCACTTGAAATGGATTGGACCCCCCCCGCTATTTCTACCCACTGTCCTAGGACGGGCGTTTACACTAGCATATAATATGTTTCAGATTTACGAATTTTTAACTTTGAGTTTAAAAAATAAAGCAGACTCGGGCAAATAAATAAAATATAATTTTTATAGATCCACACTATCTAAAACAAATCCCTAAAACATAACATTTAAATTCGTAAACCAACCGTCCCACGCCTGTTAGTTTCATTTCCTCCGTGGCTTAATTTAGAGTTTATTCACGTGTATCTGCTTTGCTTGAAGACGGTTAAAATTTATGTCATTCAAAAAATGAATGCAATACATAACATTAATTTTGTCCTTCATTATATTTTTCAACGGCTTAATAATTAAAAGATACAAACACCTTTTCCTTGTTTCTTATTTCAATAAAGCACGATATTATATATACCATTGCTTGCTCCTTTAACATTGAAATAATGATCTTCATAAAGAGTTTTTTTAACAGGAAATTAGTCTAAAAGCAAACTTATCCTATTTTACTTTGAGCTCTGCTTCTCTCTTTTTTTTTTTTAAGCTAGAAAGCCTTTTAAATAAATATCTTATGTAAAGGAAAGGGAAATTCTAAATTTAATTAAAGTTCAGAGAGAAAGAGAGGTGTAAAATGTTTCTCAAACTTATTTAAATGAAGTCGTACAAAAAGTAGTAAAAGCAGAAGTAAAATATTTGCATGTGTTTCAATCTTGTTTTAGATGTTGCTATCTCTTTTATTAGAAAAATTACTTCGGCGGGTAAATATATCTCATGTATGTTTCACCAATGAATAATATATATAAGCTAGAAGAATTTTAGATGATAAAGATTTCTTTTCCGCGCAGTCTTCATGAAAATACTCTGGCTCGCCTAAAATTAAAAGAAAGATTTGAAATTAAAATAAGGATTTAAGACCTTATTGTTTCGCTCTGACAAATATAAACTAATTTTATATATATAATATATTATAGAATATACAATAAAACCTCCTTAAAGTGACCACGTTCTGTTCCAATAAAAATTGGTCGCTTCGAGAGGTGATCTCTTAATGGAGGTCATGTTAAAATCTAAATTTTAATTTTGGAAAAAAGGTAACAATTAGTGTTATTAAAATTTATTTTTCACATCAGGAAAAAACATAAAAATTTAAGTACCAAAACAAAAGTTAATTACATAAGTTAATACTGCAGAGTTCAACAACTGAATATATTGACGCTTGCTTTGATTTTACGGTTTTATCTTTCATAGCTTTTATTTCCAAGTCCTTTCGAAGTTCTGTAAATAAAGGCAATTTTTTTTTTGGACGGGAACAAATAATGACGATTTCATTAATTTATCTATTTCTTTGAGAGTTTCCTAACAGAATAGGGCAAGGGAGTTTATTGACCGTCATTCTAAATTCGTCAACAAAGTTAAATTCATTGCCTAAAAAAGCACAAAGGCGTTTTAAATACTTAGAAGCTACCGGAATTAAAAAAAATTTTAAACTTAGTTTAAAGTTTAATGTTCTAATAAAACCTCCTTCAAGCGACCAGGAAAAATCAGAATTTGTATCCTTTTCTTCGAAGAAATTGGTCGCTCATGGAGGGAGTTCAACTGGGATGGTCTCTGAATGGAAGTAAAATTAGTATTGAGCCTATGTGAATAAATTTCGTTCCATGAAAAAATGATTTTTTCAGGGAGGGGGTCGCACAGGTCACGCTGTATATGAAGACGTGAGTTTCAAAACTCGCCTTATCCAAAATTAAAAAAAAAAAAAAAATGTGTTTTTTTTTTTATCAATCTATTCTGTTGGTGAATCTGCATCGAAAAAACACTACAATCTACAAAAAAAAAAAAAAAAAAATCTAGTCGGATGTACCAATCCCAAAACTTTGTTCTATCTCATCCATGTCAATACTTCAAAATTCGTTATCACTTTGCCAAAATTAAATGGCAATCCATGTTCATCACAAGGATTCTAAAAAGATGAAATTCCGTGCATTAGTTCTTGAGGTATGACTATCGCTGAAATCATCTAAATCCCGCAAAATGCAGCATAGCAGCGCCATACTTATAGGGTGATTTACACCAGAAACTAATCATCATCAACTTATGTCAAAGTGTAACTGAATATGAAATTTGGGGAAAATTCATGGATTCGTTCTTGAGATACAGCTATTGCGCAAATCCTGACAAATGCAGCATAACAGCGCCACCTGATGAGCGATTTGCACCAACACATAATCAGCAGCAATATTAATCAAGGTATACTTGAATCTGAAGTATGATGAAAATTCGTGCATTAGTTCTTGAGATAGAGCTATTGAGGAAATCGTTCTAAATGCAGCACAACAGCGCCACCTATTGGACTACTTACACCAACACGTAGTCAACATAATTTCGTATCAAATACTAACTATATCCGAAGTTTGATGAAAATGTGTGCATTAGTTCTTGAGATAGAGCTACTTCGAAAATAGTGTAAATCCTGCAAAATGCGCATAACAGCGCCACCTGTTGAGCGTTTTACACCAAAACGTAAACACCATCAACTCATATCAAAGAGTAACTGAATCTGAAGTTTTATAAAAATACGTGCAGTAGTTCTTGAGATAGAGCTATTGCGGAAATCCTGCAAAATCCTGCGGAAATCCTGCAGCAATGCAGCTCCAGCTGCTGGGCGATTTACACCAAAAACTAATCAGCACCATTCTATATCAGGGGCTACCTGAATATAATATTTATCAAATTCTGTGCATTAGTTCTTGAGAAAGAGCGCCCACAAAATTTGTGTCACATACAGACAGACAGACATTTTGTAAAAACATGTTTTTTGGAATCTCTGACCCCTAAAACGTGTAAATCCGTCAAAAGCCGGAATTTGAAAATTTTCATGAATCCAATACGAGATAGTATAGAATGTAAAGATAGAAGAAAGTAACTAGTTTTATCGCGTATTTCTGGCATTGTAAAATCTTCATTTACAATGAAAACCAATGGACGCAGCTAGAGGTTTTTCGTGATTTCCCAAAATTTCATTTTCTGGTTAAGGTGAATTTTGAAACTGAAGTCCTCATATCTATATATATAAAAGAAAGTCTGGATTTTATATTAATCAACGCGCAGCCAAAACTACTGAACCTAAAATCTTGAAAATCGGGGTAAAAATACTTCTTATGATATAGAGTGCCGCTAAGAAAGGATTTTCCAAAATTCCACCCCTAAGGGGGGTAAAAAAAAGAACGAACTTAAAAAAAATTCCTTAAAAATCTGATTTTATAGTTATTTTTCAACTGATAACATATTTTGGTGTATTTTTGTATGCTGAATCGAATGGTACTAACTAAATTCTTTTAAGCCCAGTAGTTCGAGATATATTTCATATTTTTTCTAATTTGCACTATCTTCGGCGCCAAAACCTGAATTTTTCAAGTGATAATTTCTAAAAACTCATTCTTTTCATTCTGTTACTAGCAAGGAAAAAAATTCAAATTGAATAATTTTTTAACAAATCCTTTTGGTTAAATAAAAACAACTTCGTCAATTAGAAAAAAAAAATTCAAACGCCCCAAAAACTAAAACTAAATAATAATTTAAAAAAAACTGTGGTACTTTTTCGTTATAATTTTCGTCGCGATACCATGCCAAAATGTATGGTATCCCGCTATTTATTTCAACCCTAATCGTGCAAACGATTTTTATTGCAAACCGTGCCACACATTAACATTTGCTAATTGTTGAACGTGAATATTTTTATGCAGGAATTTTTAATGATGGAATTTATTTTATTTCACCATAATCTCGCAAAACTTTTTAATTTGTTATTTTTTGAATAGAAAATATTTATCTACTAAAAAACAACTTTTCAAAAGTAAAAAATAAGCCAAGCAAAAAAAAAAGAAAAGAAAAGAAAAAAGGTGAAAGTTGTGGCTAAAAAATAGTGTGATATCAAATTTCCAAGCTTATATTGCGGTACTTATTTAACATTTTTTGATAAAAATTTACCATATGTAAGTCGAGTACCTAAGTATGCGTTGATAGAAAGCCTTTTCTCCTTTACTAAATACATCATAACGTGTTTCTGAAAATTAATTTTTTTTAAATTATGCATGATGGGCTTGGCGGCCATCTTTCCATATTTTACACAAATTTCTAAGCACACAAGTTCATTGTTAAGATTGGAAGTTCGAAATTGTTACTAAAGCAAACATTTTATTCTTTTAATTTATGGAAATGAGTGCCTAAAAATTTGTGTCTAAAAATAAAGCTGAAGTAACTTCAGGTTTCATCTTATGATTCTTTTTTTTCGGAGGGGGGTTAATTAATTAGTTAAAGCAGTAAAAATCAATTTGTTTTTTTTCAAAATAAAAAACTTTCTTAATTTATCTGTCTGTAGCTAAAACTATAACTTCGAAATTCTTAATAATGCAAATATGTTACGAGCTTGAGTGCTTAGAAATTTGTGTAAAATATGGAAAGATGGCCGCCAAGCCCATCATGCATAATTTTTAAAAAATTAATTTTCAGAAACACGTTATGATGTATTTAGTAAAGGAGAAAAGGCTTTCTATCAACGCATACTTAGGTACTCGACTTACATATGGTAAATTTTTATCAAAAAATGTTAAATAAGTACCGCAATATAAGCTTGGAAATTTGATATCACACTATTTTTTAGCCACAACTTTCACCTTTTTTCTTTTCTTTTCTTTTTTTTTTGCTTGGCTTATTTTTTACTTTTGAAAAGTTGTTTTTTAGTAGATATCAGTTCTTTTTTTAAAACAAATGATATATAACTGAAATAATTCTACTAGCTCAAATTAAAATTAGTCCTTGTATAGCTTTTATAAGCAGGAAGCAAACACAATATTATACATTTTGTTTACCTATCATTCATTTTTTATAGTGATTAATAATTTAAAAGTAAGGAAAGTCAATTTCTTCTTTCAAAGTATCAGTCTTTCTCAATTTATATCTCCTTAAAATTTTCTACGAAAGATGAAAATTTAGTAAAAAACAGAGTCGAAATAAAATATATATTTACAGTTAGTCTGTCAGTTAATTGTTTTTTCTAACTTTTTTTGCTGACGGTTTTGCAAAATAAATTTACCTTTACAAATACCTACGGTTGATCCGAGAATGAAAACCCGCAGGCATCTAAAGAATCGAAGATCTGTAAATCTAGCAATTCTAGACATAATAAAGGAACATTTTTGACAAAAAAAATCTAAAAATTTAGAGATATAAACTGTACATATAACTTCATCTTCATTTAGATCGTGTTATAGAGAAGAAAGAATAAATATGTAATTTTACTCAAGTCTGTTTATCCATGCCTATTTGCATAAATGTGAGGATATTAATTTACTATAAAATTTCCCCTAAATTGATTAGCTTTAATAGTCTATTATTAAAGTCGCATGTACATTAGAATTAAATATTTTTCGGTTAAAAATTGCCTGAAATCTATAGTCTTATCGTTCGTTAAATTTGTCTTTTTTTTATGCCCAGACTCTTTTTCTGAACTCTGACAAAAGATCACAGACATATTGAAGCTATCCAAATTCTTATATCTTTCTATCGTATTTCCTTTTTTGAGGGGGGTGTGAGGAAGAGCCTTAAGAAATTCGTTTTGTTCTCAGAATTCTGAATTATTCATTCAAAAGATCTACCTACATAAGTCTTGTTGCAGAATTTTCATTAGTTAAGAGTTGCATCAAGTTATACATCATGTGAATCTATTAAATTAATTTTGTGAAATACTAGATGGGAGCCATTGATATTTCCAGACCATTTGCCTACATTTTAAACTTTAGTCATTTACTACTAATCATTAATTTCCTATACGAATTAAAGAAGTCGTTGTTTCCATGCCAACTGTACCTTTCACTATTGCTTGCTTGTTTGTTTGTTTGATTTATTGAACACATACATCATATCACATGCGGATCACGGCGGGATTCGAATCTGCTTCCACCTACGCTCTCAAGCGATTAGCGGCATTGTGTCTTATCCACTCAGCCATAGTGGGCCACTATTGCTTTCTCTAATGCCCAGATACTCAAATTTAACCAACTGCACTTAGAATCATGGTCATAACACAGAACATTTATATGTTAGAGCAGTGTTGCCGGTGGGCTACTTTTTTTTAATTCAGATTTCTTGATTGCCAGCACTTATTATAAACGGTAAAATTGCCATTGTTTTCGCCTTAATTAATATGTCATTAAATAAGGCACATTTAACAATTTCAAAAATGTGGTGCCAATCAAGTATCTGAGTTAAAAAAAGTAGCCCATCTGGCAACACTGTGTTAGAGTGGTGACATATGCACAAGTCGTGTACTCATATTCAATTTTTTGTCCAAAGTACGGTAACTCAGTTTTCAGTAATATACGAGCAAGATTTCAATTAAACTAACCAGAAAAGTTAACAAACATTGGCTTCCTGATTTGATTTTATTCAAAATTGTTTTAACCAACCAAAGTTAATGTCCGAGATCCAGATAAATTTTTCTCTGCTAGTAAAATTACATTGACCAATCAGTAGCCTTTATCCTTGCAGGCTTTTCGGTGTTTACTGCAAACATCAAAAAGTTCGGAAAAATGCAGACGTCTGATTGATCAATCCCATCCCGCTAATAGCGAAATATCTATCTTGATCCCGGCCTATTCAACGCCCTTTAAATATTGGAAAAAGCCTTGACACGTGTCAGAAAAACGTCACACAAAGCAGGCAAAACAAAGAAGAAAATCATTCATTGGCTCGTTCATATTCACGAGCCGATGAATGATTTTGTTTCTTTGCTTTGCCTGCTTTGTGTGATGTTTTCGTGACGCGAGTCAAGACTTTCTCAGATATTTAGGATGCTTTGGAGTATTTCACCACCATGAAGTTATGAAAGGAGAGGAACAGACATGTCAATCTTCCCGTGTGAAAAACTAGTTACCAAAAAAACGAGTTATTTACCTCTCTTCTGCCCTTTTCTCTCTTGATTTTGACCGATAGCAGCCCATTTAGCAGTCTCCAGTACAAGATGCCGCTATATACGGTGGACGCAGGAGGGAGGGTGTTAGCGCGACCAATGACATAATAGGCCAGTTCATGATGTTTAAAAGTCACACGCAGTTGGATCGAGGCTAACGAAAAAGACAGGCTACCGCGGTGGGTCCGATTCTTCTTTTTTTACAAACCGCTGGAGTCACGTGATGCTCTTTTCACGCACCTTCTTTCGTGCATCGAGCATCACGTGACTCCAGCGGTCTGTAAAAAAAGAAGAATCGGACCCACCGCGGTAGCCTGTCTTTTTCGTTAGTCTCAGAGTTGGATCATCTTTACACGATGATTAGTACAAAGCTGCGAGCTGATTTTTTTTGTGTCCATTGCCGTGTACAGATAATCAACTCCGTGTGACGTTATGAACTGGCCTTATATGTTGTTGGCCACAGTTTAGGAACAGCTACAAATGACTTCATCTATATCTACTCCGAGGTAAACGAAAAAGACAGGCTACCGCGGTGCTACAGCGCCTAGAATATATTGTGTGGAAATCAGCTATCGCAGAATACTTTAAAAAGTGCTAATATATTGGATCTCTTAAATTTCAAATGATGCTGAAATCCAATGAGTCGATCACAGTGATATCTGCAGGATATTTCCTAAAACTTCATGACGATTTGGTAACAGCGTCTAGAATACCTAGTGTGGAAATATTTTATTAAACAACGCTAAAAATTTGTATCCCGTAAATGATCGACGATACTGCTAAAATTCCAAGTGTCGATCGCAGCGAAATCTGCGGGATTTTCGTATTACATTGTATAGACTAGCAATATCTTTCAGTTATAGAAAATATCCTGCAGATGTCGCTGCGATTTGTATATTTCAGCAGCATCGTTGCACATTTAAGGATACAATATTTTACCACTTTTTTAAGTATTACAGGGATAGCCAATTTCCACACTATATATTCTAGGCGCTATAATTTGGTCTAGACGCTGTAGCGTTTTTTTTTTACATTTTATTAACATACATCTGACCTATGTGCTTGGCGTCAAGCCCGCTGTAATAATACGATGTTTACTTTGAAAGTTTATCACAGATGTCGCTGCGATCAGCTCCCTGGATTTCAGCGTCAGTGCACATTTAAGGGATACAACATTTTAGCGCTGCTTGGATAGCAAAATTCCACGGTATGTATTCTAGACGCTATAGCGGTGCATTACACATGTCTCTTTCTTCTTTAAATAATATCCTGCAGATGTCGCTGTAAATGACTGTTTGGAATTCAACATCTTTGTACATTTAAGAGATTCACTATTTCCGCGCTTTTTTAAGTATTGCTGGGATAGTCGATTTCTACAACATATAATCTAGGCCTATAACGGAGCTATAGTACAGCGCCTAGAAGATACAGTGTGGAAAACGGCTATTCCTATAATGCTTTAAAAAGTGATAAAAACTTGTATCCCATAAATCTCCAACAATGCTCAGCGGCAATATGCTGATACGAGCGCCATCTCGTAACTCTTTTCAATATAAACACTGAGTTTTCAGAAATTATAGAATGTTAAATATCGGAAACTATAAATATAAGATATTTTGGTCTGTTATAAGCTAATTTAGTTAAGGAATGACGTGAAATAGGTTAAAGAGTCTCTTTTAGAATGACTATCGTTTTTAAATCACTACGATGGCGCTACTATCGACATCTTGTTATTCAGCATCGTTGTACATTTATGGGATTCAATTTTTTAGCACTATTTTGTAGCCGTTTTCCACACTGTATCATCTAGGCGCTGTATATATAGTGTGGAAATTGGCTATCCCTGTAATACTTTAAAAAGTGCTAAAATATTGTATCCCTTAACTGTGCAATGATGCTGCTGAAATATACAGATCACAGCGACATCTGCAGGATATTTTCTCAAACTGCAAGATATTGCTAGTCTATACAATATAATACTAAATCCCGCAGATGTCGCTGTGATCGATACTTGGGATTTTAGCAGTATCGTCGCACATTTAAGGGATACAAATTTTTAGCGTTGTTTGGATAGCATATTTCCACACAAGGTATTCTAGACGCTGTAGCCATACTTTTGGCAAAAACTTGAAATGAGCATGCTTCCTGTGCATATATCACCACTCTTATGTATGAAGGCTCTCTGTTATGGTGTTGATTCTGAGCGCTCTTTGTTAAATTTCTATATTTGTGTTTTAGAGAAAGCAATACAGAAAAGTACTGTTACTACTGTTGCTGTTGCCTTAAATAGTTTCGAATATGTTGTTATGACAATTAATACCCTACCTGGATGTGGAAATGCAAAATTGTGTTCAACATAATGGAGGATATTCCATCTACATTTTGATCACGTGGTCAAGGTAAAAACTTCTATCGTAAAGAAGGGAAGGCTCCGTAGACGTGTAATGTAAATCCCCGCTAGCCAATGAAACGGTTCATGAGGCAAAGTAGTAGTATCTTCCCTTCTTATCAGATAGAATTTCCTTGGATAAATTACCGGTATCACGTGACTTTTGCAGCCTCGAACCCATATTTGGAATATCCTCCATTGTGCGCAATCTAGATAGATTTTTGGCTGTCAGAGAAACGAGATTCATCAATCAGAAGCCTGCATTTTTGTGAA
The DNA here is from genome assembly GCA_963932465.1 of Maratus speciosus. NCBI lineage: Eukaryota > Metazoa > Arthropoda > Arachnida > Araneae > Salticidae > Maratus > Maratus speciosus. Next base: position 415,863,298 of record OZ010790.1, on the reverse strand, counting down.
CTTTTCGCTGTTTGCAGAAATGCAGGCTATTGATTGGCGATTCTCGTTTCGCTAACAGCGAAAAATCTATCTGGATCCTAACCTACATTTCTACAAACATTGCACTTCATCCACGGCACTAAAAAAATGACTCAAAACTTTCATGAGATAGGCCGGGATCCACAAACAGCAAATATTCTCAAACATGCAGGCTTCTGATTGGTCAAACTCATTTCGCTAACAGCGAAAAATATATCTGAATCTCAGCCATAGTTATCTTCGATGAAATCACTGCAAAAGGATAATATAAAAGAAAAGTATAAGATTTCTAAAATATTTTGGCGGGTTTATCGCTATTTGGCATAATTTGTAAACTTTAGAACTAATTAACAGTTTTTCGCTAATTATGAATAGAAAATTAATGTTTTTAAAGCTGAATTTTATAAAAGCACGTAGATTGAGTAAATATCTGTCCAAAAATGCAATCCTTACTTTTTTATGTCCAATAATTAAGTCTCTACCTCGATTTAAACATAAGTTGTGACGAAGAAAATAAAATGATCATTTTCAGTATCTCGACGTTATTTTAAAAAATCTATATCTCTGTTTATAATTAATTTATGAGGATGCATTTGATCTCAAATTGAAGATCTTCTTTATTAGGTCCTTCTAGTGTTGGTTTTATTTTTCTGCGATGATTGCTTCTTTTGATATGGGAAATTTTACGCTGGCATATTTCGTTCATTTAACATGGAGAAGTTGTCATCAGTATAATAAGCAGTTACGGTGTCTTGCCTTATTCTTGGCGTTTGTTTGTTTGGCGGGGTTAGCATTTTTTTTCAGCTTGGCTTGGCAGAACGACCGTCCTGCTTGATTACTGATACTGATATAGATTTTACCATTTCGCAGTTATCTGATGATGAGGAAGCTACAATAAAATTATTTCAGAAGTTAGGAATTATACATATAAAAATGTTTTGTTCAGAAAACCATGAATTTATTTACTTATTTAACTGAATAACAAACATACGACTTGTGTGCTTGACATAAAGCCCGCTTATAAGTCGGAGACAATATAGCACAAGAAAATATTACAACACAAGAGAAATACACCCTGGGAGTTCCACACAAAGTGTGTGTGCAGTGGAGCCAGCGGGAATCGAACCCACAAACTCTTGCGCACACGCGATTAGCTGACTGGTGCTTTGACCACTCAGCCGCAGAGCCCCAAAACCATGAATGTCTTCATCGAAAGGATGAAATGTTTACTGCAATGTGAGACATACGTATTACGTACGACATGCTTCAGTAGTAAAAGACATTTACAAATTCAAGACTGCAGTTTAAATTGACTATATTTTATTACTTGCAAAATATTTATTTAATCTTATATTTTAAGTATTTATTTTGGTACCCGTCGACCAATTTCGCCAAATTATATAAATCGCCAAACCACTCGCCAAATTATACAAATTGACATCATTTTTATTTTAAATAACGAAAGAACAAATAAATTAGTATAACATTAATAAAAATACATTTAAAACGTCGAAATAAAAATTACTTGATGACGTAAATACGTGTAACTTGCTTAAAGTCAAGTGAATGTGACATTTACGATTAACCATTATTGGCATTTAATCTTATAGTTTGACAATAGATTTTTGGTCGACGGGATAACCAAGTAGTACCATTATTTTTATTGATTTAAAAAAATGGTAGGTCAAAGTCTGTATTTTTCAAAAGTTATATTTTTTAAATGCTCATTTTTTTTATCAACAAAATTATTATTATTTTTTTTTTCAAATGTATCATTTCATTTTTGTGCCAACTAATACGCTTGGTGACAATGGTGTTGGAATAACACGGAAATACCAAAACAGTTACTGATTTTATTTCAAATGTAAAGAAAAAGGTTTAATGAGCAATAAATATTGTAAATATGACTATAACTCAGATTCTACTGAACATAATTTTGTAGAACTTACACTGTTAAATAGTAAATTTGGTTTATAAATGGTTTAATGTAAAAACCATCATTCTAAGTTGCTACGGGAGTTCTAAAATTAGGTGAACTCGATTATGAAAGATTTCAAGTCAACTAATTAAATGCATAGTAAGTTAGATAATATTTCAGGTATTTTTTCAATATTTATCATATCATTCTGTGTTGTTTAGTTACGGAGCTATGCGGAAAAAGTTCTCAGTGGTACAGTAAAGAAAATTGGAAGACATACGCTACAGAGATAGGGTATGCTAGAGAGTATATATGCTATAGTTATGGAAGTTGAGCTGAGTTCCTTAAAAAATTCAGAAGTGATGCAGTATATACCTACCCATACCTCCCAGAGAGTTCTATAATCGAGTTAACGCGATTATGAAAGTTATATTTAACTATTTCAATATATATATAATGCAAAGAGAAATTTCATTCCGGCCGCTTATATATTGAGTTCTGCTGAATAGATTTTGACGGGACTTACATTGTTAGTTAGATAATTTTTCAGAAAAGATGTTAGTATAAAACATAACGTTCTACGGTGCTTAGTTAAATAATTATGGGGAAAGTTTTAAATCAGATGAACCCAATTTTGAAAGATTTGCTATTTTTAAAGGTTCCACTGAATGAATTTTTATGGGATTTAAACTATTAATTATATCATTTTTAGGGAAGGTTTCGTTATATTTTCCAGTTTAAAAGATTCTGCTAAGTGGATTTCGATGCAACTTGATCGGTTAGTTAATGTTCCAGTGAATGTTTTAGTATAAAACACATATCATTTGCTGTTGCTTGGTTGTTAGGTTGCTTGATTGTAAAATTATAGATGAAAGTTCTAGAATCAGGCGAACCCAATTATTATGAACGATCAGCCTTTTCAATAAGTCCAATTAACAGATTCTGATGAGACTTGCATTGGTAATTTTTCATGAACGCTTTTAGTATATTACATATTGTTCTATTGTTCTTTACCGAATCCTACACTAACAGATCAACTTAAGAAATTGGTCCTTAACAGTCTAAATTTTGTATGACTCAATAAAAGATATAAAGCGTAATGACATTCATATTGCTTTCAGCAATTCGGTTGGATACACCAGGTAAATGTCCATATTGCTTTAAAACGCATGATAAAATTCACAGATATATTTTGTTTCATTCAAGATTTCTTTAGAAAAACCGAACAGCGTAGCGGGCGAAGGCGGCTAGTACATATATATGTGTGTGTGTGTGTATAAAGATATATAACATATCTTAACCTCTTAATTCTGATCCCGTGATATTCACGGGCTGTGTCTTTTATTCAGATTGTTCGACTCCCACCAGCTTTATAAAATTGAATAATTGGCTGGATTATGGTATCATTTTACCTATCATTAAATAAGGTAAATATTTCTTTTTCAAAAAAGTGATGCCATTAAGCAATTTGAATTTTTATACTGTAATTTAATGCGGCCGTCAAGGAGTACCGTTACCCAAATATGAAGCACCGTGACCCAATTGCAGCTCTTGCTGTTCTCATTGTTGCCACTTGACATGTCAAATAGGTTGTCAAAATAGCCCACTCTGTGAGTGGGTGCAAATGACTGAAACTGTGACTTCACAGTGGGATTATGAGTGTCACAGTGTGACTAAATAAAGGTACAAACTTTTGGTCACCACTGTGATTGTGGCTATGTGTGACGACTGTAACGTCACATCTACTGGATGTGCTATTAGGATGTATAAATTAAAATAGGGGTTTAGGATTATATAAAATAAATAACAAGCCAAAATCTAGTTTTTAAAAAATTTATTTTAATTAAAACCTATTTTAATTCATTCTATATGTATATGTATGTCGATGTATGACTTCAAATAAAAATGTTTTATTTTATCTGTTTGCCATTACTAGATTTGGCAGACTATCTATCTATCTATATTATAAAGGACAAACATATCTGTGCGTAATGCATACGTCATTTTGTCTATATTATAAAGGAAAAACATATCTGTGCGTAACGCATACGTCATTTTGCGAATGGCAACACTTGGAAATTTGAAATAAAATTTTAGTTTTGCAATTTTCTCTACTGCAAATTTTTAAACTTCTAAACATCACACATGTTAAATTTTTACACCGTCGTATAAGGAAAAAAATGCTCTTTTAAATGCAATTTCTTTGAAAGCTGTATCTCAATTTATTTTTGAGATAGTAATTTTTCTGTAGTTTTCAATACCATTTTTCTTATCGTGGCAACAAAAGTACCTCATTTTTATTGAAAGTCATTGAAAGTAACCGGAAAATAGTCGAAAATAGGAGATACTGTACTTTTGTTGCCATATTCTCATAAAACCTGAAAAAAAAAGTTGAAATTAAAATATGGGCTATGTCAAGAATATTGTTTGTTATTCCGTGATAATGACGCATATGCATACTTTTCTATAGACGAAGTTTAAGACTGGATTGTTAAAGTGAATTGTTTTTGCGGATGCAAATGACGTCATTTTATAAAAAAGCGTGTATTTTAATTCTTAAACCTGAATTATGTTTTGTAGAAGTGTGTCACAGCCCAGCTGCTTTGAATTTCTTCACAGGTGAAAATGCTTCAGTTTTGAAAATAATATAATCGAAATCAGACACTGATAAAACGCAATGTTTTACAAAAATTTAGTGTCTTTATAAAAGAGAGGTGACATGCAAATAATAGCGATTTATATTACAGAAATTGATGATTCTCGCCTGGATGGATATGCTTCGCCGAGTTAGACAAGCAAACAAATAATTCGTGGTTTAAAATAATATCATGTTCCTGAAGTTTTTGTACAAAATTCACTCAAATAATAAAATTGTAATGCTATTCTTTAAGACATTCTACTACAATTTTATCAAAATAGCATAATTTAATTTTTTTCTAATTTTATATAATCTATATATTTAAAACACAAGTATGTTTTTCAGTCATCTGCCCTGATTTTTCTGCTGAACTAATTTTACTAATATATATATATTTTTTTAACTGAAAGCTCTTCATTTGTAGATGTGATCGCACTATCTGTATTTTTTTTTAAATATCCCCCTTTTATATTTTAATTTTAAAAGCTTTTTATGAAATTTCTTCAAAATGATGAAAATTAGACAGCTTTCATTATTGAAGACAAGAGAGAAATAATGAGGTATTTTTATGTTTATTCATGCTATTTTCTGATAAAAATTCAAAATTGTTGATAAAAATTGTTGTATAGAGTTTAGTGTCGCAAAATCCCATTAGGAGCAGAATATTATATTAGGGGCATAATAACGAAAAATGGCATATTACTTTTGAAAACACGCATTTTTCCTCATAAATTTTCTATATTGTTTTTCCTTCTGCATGTGTACTGATACTAAGTTTCAGACACGAGGCGAAATGATTATTTAAGTGAAAATAAAGTCATATTTAAAAGAAAACGATAATTTTCTTAGATAAAACTAAATATTTTCACACAAATACGTCTAAAAAACAGAAATTGCGGAAATTTCTACTCTGCGGAATTGAGATTAGAATCTCAAGTAAAGAGTGCGTCTGTTCACATAAAAGATGTTGCTGATAATCGTGACTACAATTTTTGATTTAAAATGATTTTTAAATGATCAAACAAAACGCAAATTTAAAAAAACATGATGAATATGGATATGAGAAGTACGTATGCAAATTTTGAGAAGGTGAAAATTGCTGTTTTTCATTCCGGAATACCAAGCATAAGAGACTAAATTGATAACCACATCCTAATAACTGATCTTTATTGTATTTTACTGATTAAATATATATATTATAAAGAACAAACGTATCTGTGTGTAACGCTGACGTCATTTTGCGAATGGCAACACTGCACGATCAAATTTCGGTCTTGAAATTTTCACTACTGCAATTTTTTAATCTTCTGACCATTGTACATTTTCAATTTTCGTCGCATAGGGAAAAAATTTACTTTCAAATGCAATTTGTTTAAAAACTGTATCTTACTTGACTGATGTATTATGTTTGCTAAAATAATTTTTAAGCATGATTTTTTTTTTATTTATCTTATCACGTGCCGGTTTCAATATATTATAATTATAAACATTTTGCACATAAAGCAACAAACATTTTTCAGGATTTATTTCTGACTATTTTTCCATAACGAAATTAATACTTCCTTTATAAACACATAAAAGAATAATATTAAAAAAAACACCAATCTAAACATATTTGTGAAAGACAAATTAACGAAATTAATACTTCTTTTATAAACAAATAAAGAATAATATTAAAAAAAAAAACCACACACATCTAACATATTTGTAATCGTACAATTTAAATTTTTAGATCACCATAGGATTTTTTTTTTCAAATGAAATTTGTTTGCAAAGTTCATCTCAGTTTACTGATTGTCTATGGTTTTAAAACCAATTTTAAAGCATGAAATATTTTTTAATTTATCTATATCGCGCGGAGCTCGATTACGAAAGATTAATCCGTTTGCCCTTAAAACAAAATAAAGAGTTCATCATTCTCTTACGGCTAGTATCCATTAAAAAAACTTCCTTATGAATAAATAAACCAGAAAACAGGAATTCTGCTTTTTCAGAATTTAGTGTCGCCCCGATGAAAAAAAAAATATATGTATATATAAATAGTACAAAACATATTTAAATTTTAAGACTTACAGCACACGCTTTTATTTTGTATAAAATGACGTCATTCGCATCCGCTTAAGAATTCCACATTTACGATCCACTCTTAAACATCTACAGTAAAGTATGCATAGGACGTCATCATCGCGAAATAGTACACAAGTGCAGCAAAAAGATGCCGTCATTAAAGAAATTCGACAAAAGAAAAAAAAATGGCTGTCTAATGATTTATAGACCTTTATTTGTTTTTAACATTAATATAAATACTGAAAATTAAATATAGCTAATAATAGCTCCATGTTTTAACATAAATCATTCGTTTATATTTTTTTCAAAACAGCACGTATTTTAATTACATTTTCTTTCGGTTTTTATGAAAAAATGGCAACAAAAATATATAATTAATATTTTACAACTATTTTTCCTTTACTTTCTATAGAAATGGAGTACTTCCGTTGCCAATATTAAGCAAATGGCTCCAAAAACTACAAATATATTAATATTTCAAAAATAAATGGAGATTCCGTTTTCAAACAAATTGTATTTAAAAATACTTTTTTTTCCAATACGACGGTATAAAAATTGAAAATGTGCGATCCTTAGAAGTTTAAAAAATTGCTATAGAGTATTTAATCGTACTGCTTTGTTTTACGGCTGGCTTCTGTATGGTAACGTTATTTTTTGGGGACGACACAAAATGAGCTGGGAGAAAGAAATAGCATACTGTACCGGGGGCTAATAAAATAATATAAATAAAACTCAAATTTAACAGACATGAATAATCTCTGAAATTATCAGAATATAAAAGGATATGCCATAACTAGCAAAATCTTGGTCAAATAACTCTTAGCATGCGGCTAATAAGAAAATATCGCTTTTCATAAATTTCAAAAATTTATTTGATTGTATAATTCGTATTTTCCATATGAAAAATGCTTTTTTAATGTAAGTGGGCAATCTAAAAAATGTATTGCAATAAAAAAAATTATTAGTTTTCAATAAAAAAAAAATCTTTTCACCTATAATCTTCCTTTTCACCTAAATCACCTACGATCCCCTAGTACACATTATTGTAACACATATTGACGCAGATTGGGAAAAAATACTAGACACCAGAAACAATCAAAGAAATTATAGAAAACAAGTTGACCTCTTTTTCAGCTTTAGGAAAATCACAATCACTATTGGCTTTGTATTTTGGCCTGCCTTTACTTCAAGCATTGTTTTCGGGATTTTTTTCTTTTGTTTTAGAGTGTTTTTTTTTTTTTTTTTTTTTCAGTTTAATTTTTTTTCGGATATGCGCTCTTGCCCCAAGAATAGGAGGATCGGAAATCAAACTGTAAAAATGCATCTGTGTTAACAACAGTTTCATTGTGGGAAATAAATCCTTATTAAATATGCAACATGCAACAGTATAAAAAGTTTTGGTTTCAAATGTGTTCATATATAAGTTTACTAAAAACTAGTCAACATTAAAACAAAACAAAACAAAATATATATAGCATTAACTTATCAATACAGAGACTACAAAAATGAAAGCATCACAATACTGTAATCGCTGTTTTTTTCTTCTTGCATAAAGCTATTTCAGTCATTATCTGTCATCGGGCTATTCAAATCGAATTAAAAACGAAATATACGGAAACGTCTTACGCTGCTGTCTGCTAGTTTTTCTTAAATTTCATAGAGTTTGAAAAACTCAAAGTATATGATGATAGTAATGTTAACCCAAGTTATGAACTTACGACAAATACTCTTTTTGCATGGTATAAAATGAAAAGTTTACACCAGAAAAATTAGAAAGAACTAAATCAAGCGTGGATCTTACAAGGAGAGGGCCAACCTTGTTAATCACAGATTTTGATTATTTTAATATATGTTGTAGAGTATAGACCCCTTAGTCTCAGGTTCAACGGATTTTATACAACGCTCATTAGTTCTTGAGAAACCGGGGGGGGGGGTGGGGTCTCATATTAGTAGATGATTTAAATACTTACTTTGTAACAATAAGGGCAGGTTGGGCGTAGCTCAGTTGGTACGGCGTTTGCTGGCTGATCGGCGGGCTCGGGTTCGATTCCCGAAAGCACTAAATTTGTTTTTCTTATATTTTGTTTTATAAATATACTTGTAATTATAACTTAATAATCTCATTGTCAATTAAAATTTATACTACTGTATTTCAATTATAATTTTAACCTATTTAATTTTTTTACTTTTAACTAAATAGTTGTATAAAACATCATAAAACTGATAATTTTTTAAAAATCACTTTTAAAATGTATTTCATATATTCAGTATGTATGCAATGATATTGAACAATTGTGTCAATTCGTGATTTTAAAGAAATATCATTTATTCATTGCTTTAACAAGTGAAATCAATACGATGATACTTACTCTGTTTTTAAAGAAACAAACATAATTATGTTAAAAATTAGCATCGGAATTAAATTACAACGGATTTTTTGCATATTAAAGATTTTTAAATTTGTAATATGTATGCTTGCGCTTTCAAATATTTCGTTTTCCCTCTATCTTTTTTCTGCTTTTTTTATTTTATTTGAATATGTTTTATGTTATCATAACTAGATGGCACCACAACAGGTTTCTAACGATTTTAGAATTTTTATTATTCAATAATAAATCCAATTTCTTTTTAAATGTCTTTAAAGGATGAGAAATAATAGTTCAAAATAAAAAATTATAAATTTAAATTTAAATTTGTTAACATTATAATTAATATACGATATTAAAATTTTTACTTGAAATTATTAAATTATAATTACAAGTATATTTATAAAACAAAAAAATGAGAAAGACAAAAAATGTAGCGCGTTCGGGTATCGAACCCAGGCCCGCGGGTCAGCCAGCAAACGCCGTACCAACTGAGCTACGCCCAACCTGCCCTTTTTGTTTCAAAGTAAGTATTTGAGTTGTGTACTAATATTAGACCCCCCGGTTTCTCAAGAACTAACGAGTGTTGTATAAAATCCGTTGAACCTGAGACTAAGGGGTTTATACCCTACAACATATATTAAAATAATCAAAATCTGTGATTAACAAGGTTGGCCCTCTCCTTGTTAGATTGATACCTCTTGCTGCGGTCAGTGAGATGGGTTATGGAATCTAAGAATTACTTGCAGCTATTATTTTTACATCACGGTTTATACTTTGACAACTCGTCGTAGTAGAGGAGAGTGGCGTTCATGTATGCGAATAAAATTTATATATAGACCCCTTGCATTGACGTCACGTTGCTATTAGCAACGACTGATGCTATAGCTTCTGGAGCACACACGTGGAGCACTGAAGTCCCCGTTTGCTGTTAAAAGCACGTGTTATCTTTCTCTTTATATTAGAGCTTTCTTAATTTTATTATTATAATGCAAATAAATCTAAAATATCAAATGGAGAGCACCATATTCGCCTTATATTTGGGCGCCATCTGAAGCGATTTCAGACATGTGACGTCACGTGCAACCCGTCTATTGTGCGTTTGAAGCTCAATTCTGTTTTGGATACCGGCTGCGCTAGTGTGAGGTAACAAATATAACGCGTACCGCGCATACTCTAAGTATAACCGCTCCTATCTAAGGTGACTGTCTCCTGTTATCAAACGATTCATACAAAATAAAACAACGAGTGTATTTTAATTATAAAATTCTTACATAACTTTTCTGGTAGTGCACGTTTAAAGTGCTTTTCTTCGTAAAATTTTGATTTTATTTTTCAAAATTTTCGGATAAATCCCTAACAAGTTTTCTTTTATAACTACTCAAATATTCAAGATAAAGTATATTAAGTATACCTTTTTTTAGGGTTGTTTTGATCCACAGAATTTAAATACGATGTCAAAAGTGGGTGTTATCATTCGAAAATTCAAAGTTGATAAATTTTTAGTACATAGAGGATCCCTATTTCAAAACTTGTGTTCATATCAAGAAATAGGTTCTATTCCTAATCCAACGATATCTCTCTCATCTCTAATTTGGCGATAAAATAGCATTAGTGATACCTTTATTTTCCCAGAACAGCGGAATGTGTTTCACCAATTAAGAAGTTTCACAACACTTATGTCAACTGTAAAATAATGTCCTGGTGTCACATTGTGGCCGGCGCGACATACCGAATCCATTAGTCTTTTATAATAACCAGGGATTCCAACCCCGGTTTCCAATCGGTAAAAATACTGTCTGTGTAAACAACATAGTCGAAAAATTTTTAATTAAAAAACTCCAATAGATTTTTTGTATTTAATATATCTTTTTAGATAGCTTACTAACAGCACCAAAAAGCAATTTTATATGAAAAATATCATTTATGTACTCAAATAAAGTTTTGAAATTATTTGAAAACGGTAGTTTCGTATCAGCATCATGCCAGCAGTTAATTCCCGGAGAAATCGCCAAAGATTTCACAATTAAAGATAACCTTTTTGATTATGATATCTTCAGTGTTTGAGCTCGTAGTTCGATTACATATCTGTTGAATTTGTGTTTTATTTATATTATTCTTTTATTTATTGGTGAAGTTTTAATTTCGTTATGGAATACTAGCCGGAAACAAATTCCGAAATATTTATATTCTTTTAAGTGCAAACGTGCCAATCTTCCGTAAGCGGTCTGCACTTGTTAGATATACGAATGAAACTGTACAATGGTTAGAAAATAATAAATTTGCAAAAAAGCGAAATTTATTATTCAGGTTGTTGCTATCGTCAATATGACGTAGCTGTAACTCACGGACATGTTTTTGCTTGATATTACAGACAGAATATCCCAAATTGTATAACAAAACTGTTTTCATCCTTTTGAAGTAAATTTTCTTACGGTTTATTGAAAGAGTTATGATTATTTTCTACTTTAAAGGATTTTTTGAAATTTTCTCTGTAAAATCATCCCCCTCCCCTAACCCCAGAGAATTTAAAAGTCTTTTCAGCAATATGTTTCTTTCTTATTATTTTAATATTTATTTCGAATCAACTGCTTTTATATGTCTTTCTTTGCTGCATTTTCGAATTCACTGAGCAGAAACAAAATCTTCTACAAACAGGTAAATATAAGATTTGTTTTGTTGTATGCTTTTTAAAGATAACTTATTTGCGTTTGTTATTCTGTAACGTTTATGTAAGATTTCTCGATAATCTTCATTTTTACCTGATTTGATTTTAAGGCTAAAAGACATTTACTATATTAATGTAATAAACCATAAAAATGTAAAATAAAACTGAAAATAAGATTATGAAAATGCCAGTAAATAAAGTCCACTAAAATTAGATAAAAATTTATAGTTTCTTTTATGTTTTCTTTCTTCTTTTTAAAAAGACTTTAAAATGTACTTTTCAAAATCTTAAAAAAAAAAAAAAAAAAAATATGATTTCAATGCATAGGACATTTTATGGTGCATAAACTGATACAATCTTTTGAGCGCGGAACAATTATTTATCCAAATATAAAATAATTTGTAATCATTATTCTATGACTTAGTAAAAAGGAAATTAACCGTTTATTGTATTTTGTATCATATATGATGTATGAAAATAAATTCTGTACACTAATTCATGTCTTATTTATCTGCACAATGTGAGTCTTGTTCCACATCTTGGAGAAATTAGGTGTGTTAGATGATACCAATTCTACTTCATGACAATATTATACTAAATATTTTACAGTCTGTTTAAAAATTAAAAATAAAAGAAAAAATAGTTAAAAGAAATACACTTTTATTAGTACAATGAGATAAACCCTGGCTTCCCGGGTTGCAGAATATACACTGTTGTGCAAAACTTAAGCAACAAGCATAAAATGCTAATTTTCAAACATGTGAGTACTCGAAAGTAAATAATATAAACATCAGGTGTAGCAAATAGGTATTATTAGTAGTTGATGTGACATCTCGTTCATGTAACACATGGCCACAATTGTCACAGTCACTACGGAGAAACGAAATTTGGGATATTTCGTTAGTCTCATTATTACTCTAAAATGATCGTCATATGTTGACTCCACTGAGACGTCACTGTGACTGTTGCTTTGTGATGAGTCACCAGGTGACATTACAACGAGGTCACTTTGTGATTCTCATGTGACTGTCATTTGAAACCTCAGTTTTGAAGTCATCGTGAGCATTGTATTGTGCTGAGTCTCCAAATAAGGTTACAATGAAGTTACATGGTGACTTTCAGGTGACCGAGACCCTACTGTGAAGTCACCATTGCGCTCCTTTGTGAAAAGTCACCAGATGATTTTATTTTCCATCACTTGGAAACTCGTCACAAAACAACTATCGTGAAGATTTTACAATGAAGTCTCCAAATGATGTTCACATGGGGGTCACAAGGTGACTTCTTTGTAAAGTCATCTGGTGACTTCTCACAAAGCAGTAGTCGTGGTGACTTTTCGGTGGAGTGATAAAATGAGATTAAGAATGAGACGAATTAAAGATATCGCATATCAGTTCATTGTAGTGACTGTGACACTTGTGAGGTCATGGAGACTTCATGGCTTCTATGCTGTTATGATAACACATATTTTTTACACTCGCTGTTTATAGAAATTTCTTTTGAGTACTTGCGCGTTTAGAAATTAACATTTTCTGTTCGTTGCTTAAGTTTTGCACACTGGTGTAGGTGAAAACTATTTTTATCTTAATTGATAACTCTAAAAGATTTTATACATATAATATATATTTTTTTAGAATGTGCACTAACGATACTAAAAATCCTATTAATATGAAAAACGGTAGTTATGCATTAAAATAAAGTTTTGGAAATGTATTAAAAGCGAAACTATCCTATTGACCTCGCGCAAGGAATTAACAGCCAAAGAAATCGTCAAAGATCGCTATTTATAATCAGCTTTTTTGATTTTGATCATTTCAGCGCTTCAAGCGCATAGTTCGATTACATGTGTTAAATTTGTGTTTTATTTATATTTTATTGTTTTATTTATTGATTCATGAATGTTTTAATTTTGTTATGGGTTATAAACTGGTAACAAATGCTAAACTATATGTATATTAATAATTTAAGTGCAAACGGATTTATGTTTTGTAATCGTCTGTGCGTGGTAGAAATAGATAAAAAAAATCCATACTTGAAATTGAAGTTGCATTTGAAGGTTTATTTTATTCTCTATTTGAAGGTGTAAAAATTGAAAATTTGCGATGTTTAGAAGTTAAAAAAATTGCAGTAAAAGTTAAATTTAATCATCTGGTGTCGCCACCGTCAAAATGAAGTCAGCATTACGGACGGACACGCTTGTCTTTTATTTAATACGAGGTAGAACCCGTCGAATTTCGACGAAGTAAAATGTTTAAGAAGGAACTGTTTCATTGATTTATAATAAACCTACAAAATTAGTTACAATAAAAAATGCATCTTAAATTGGTTAGTCTAACTCACAAACAAATATTATTTTAACCTAAAATTAACAAAATATACTTTTAATAAAACTTAGTTGTCCAGGGTAGCGTTCTACAGGTAAAATTGGATTGCGACCTCTGGTTGTCTGAATTATTAAAATTAAACTTTAATTGCATATGTATCAGCAAAATACAATAAAAAACCCTTGTTATGACGAAGTTGTCAATTAAATCTCTTATGCTTCGTTTTCCCGAATCAAAAAGATAAAATTTATTCTAGTTTGATACAATCAGATTCTGTAAAATCTAAACCCGACTTCATTTTCACCTTCTCATAATTCACATTTGTACTTCTCATATCCGTATTCACCATGTTAAAAAAAATAGTATTTTAATTTGATAATTTTAAATTCATTTTTTAACTCAAAACTTGAAGTCACGATTGTCAACAACATATTTACATGTGAACAGTCGCACTCTTAACTTCAACTACTAATCTCAATACCGAAGAGTAATAATCTGCGTAATTTATGTTTTTTAGACGCATTTGTGTTAAAATGTTTAGTATTGTGTAAAAAGTTTAGTCTAAGAGATTCATTGTTTTCTTTTAAATATGACGTCATTTTCACGTACTTAAGCCTTTTGCCTAGTGTCTCAAAATTAGCATCGGCACTCATGCAGAAGAAAAAAATATGGAAAATTTATAAGGAAAAATGCGTGTTTTCAAAAGCAGTATGTCATTTTCCATTTAAAATATTTTGGTGCAATACATCCCTAACGGGATTTTGCGTCACTTAACCCTATACAACGAAATTTAAATCATAGAAAAAACTAGTATGTTGTGGCCATCACAAAACTTTCTTCTATATAAATCACGTCAATTAAACCATTTAAATAGTAAAAGAAATTACATAAATTTAGAACCAATTCTTATCAAAGTATACCTGAATTTGAAGTTTGATGAAAATTCGTCCATTACTTATTGAGATAGAGCTGTAGGGGAAATTCTGAAAAATGCAGCATAGCAGCGCCACCTGTTGAGCGATTTGCACCCAAACACAAACAGCACTAATTCATATTAAGGTATACCAGAATCTGAAGTTTGATGAAAATCGGTGCATTAGTTCTGGAGCAAAGAGCTATTTTGGAAATCACAAAAAATGCAGCACAGCAGCGTCACCTGTTGAGCGATTTACACGAAAAGGTACAAAACATCAATTCATGTCAAGGACTAACTGAATCTGAAGTTTGATGAAAATCCGTGCATTAGTTCTGGACATTGAGCTATTGTGGAAATCGTGAAAATGCAGCATAGCAGCGCCACCTGTTGAGCGATTTACACCAAAACCTAAACAGCACTAATTCATATCCAGGTATACCTGAATCTGAAGTTTGTTGAAAACCCAAGCATTAGTTCTTGAGATAGAGCTATTGCGGAAATCTCAAAATGCAGCATAGCAGTGCCACCTGTTGAGCGATTTACACCACAAGGGGCAAAACGTCAATTCATGTCAAGCACTAACTGAATCTGAAGTTTAATGAAAATCCGTGCATTATTTCTTGAGATTGAGCTATTACGAAAATCGTGTAAATGCTGCAAAATGCAGCATAGCAGCGCCACCTGTTGGGCGATTTACACCAAAACATTACCAGCACCAATTCATATCAAGGATTAACAGAATCTGAAGTTTTATAAAAAATCCGTGCATTAGTTCTTGATATAGAGCTTTTGCTGAAATCCTGCAAAATGCTACATAGCAGCGCCACCTGCAGGGCGATTTACACCAAAAACTAATAAGCACCAATCTATATCAGGGACTACCTGAATATAAATTTTTATTAAATTCCGTCCATTAGTTCTTGAGATAGAGCGCCCACAAAATTTGTGTCACATACAGACAGACAGACGGGCAGACAGACAGATAGACTCACAGACAGACATTTTGTAAAAACATGTTTTTTGGAATCTCTGACCCATAAAACGTGTAAATCCGTCGAAAACTGGAATTCGAAAATTTTCATGAAACCAATACTTTCTTCTTGTCAAGATAGAAGAAAGTAAAAATATATTTTTAATTTTTATCAAAAAATGTCATGAATAAAAATAAATAAACCTCATTATTCTCTCAATTCTGCAATAATGAAAGCTATCTAACTACGATCATTTTGAAGAAATTTCATAAAATAATTAAAAAATTAAAATATTAAAGTGGGGATATTAAAAAAAAAACGGCTAGTGCGGGCACATATACAAATGAACAGCTTTTAATTAAAAAAAAAAAATATCAGTAAAATTGGTTCAGTAGAAAGCTCAGGGCGGATGATTAAAAAACAGCCTTATGTAATAAATATATAGTAGGGTGTCTTAAGCCGCTATCAGATTCACCGACTTTTCGAGCAACCAACTTTACAGCCGATTTTAACCCCAACTTTTTCCAGTTGAAAGGGAGAAAAAGGTTACAATTGTCTTTGCTAAAGTTGGAGGAAAACCCGGGAAAACCAGTACTACTAGTACCAGCCGTCAATATTTATCGCATTTTCGTATCAATCGCTTATCTCTGATTCGCTGAAATGTTGAAAGGTGGGAGGAAAAGTTGCGGCTAGGACAGACTTTTTTTGAGATGCGGATAAAAAGTTGGGGGTATTGCTGTTTGCTATCACACTGGGTGTCGAGACAACATTTCGCGAAAAGTTGGAGGAAATCAAGAGTTGGCTCAAAAATTGCTCGAAAAGTTGGTGAATCTGATAGCGGCTTTAAAGAATAGCAGTAAAATTTTATTAGTCAAGAGAATTTTGGACAAAAATATGGTGAGGGAAACCTGATATTATTTTAAACCTCAAATTATTGCCAAAATCTTCATTGTTTGCTTGTATAACTCTACGAAGTGAATTCATCCAGGCGATAACCATCAAGTTCTTTAATATATGTCACTATTTTTTGAACAAAGGCTTCCAAACTGAGCATGCACATTGTATGTCAGTACTCTTTTATAAAAACACTGTAAATTTTTGTAAAACATTGCACTTTGACAGCCTGTGATTTCGATTCCGTTATTTTTAAAAGAAGTTTTTTCACCTGTGAAGAATTTCAAAGCAGCTTCGGTGAAATGACGCACTTCTACAAAACATATTTCAATTTTAAGAATTAAAAAACACGCTTTTTTATAAAATGACGTCATTTGCATCCACTAAAGCAGTGCACTTTTATGATCCAGTCTTAAACAATATCTATATAGAGCTTCTAGAATTCTTAAATTTTGTAGTCAATCCTACATTATAGAAAAGTATTCAAATGACTCCATTATCTCAGAATAATACACAAACACAACAAAGAACATTATCGCCATTCAAGAAGTTCGAGAAAAAAATATTCGGGTATTTAATGTTATAATATATGTGGGATCCCATTTCCCAAAACCCCACAGAGCTAGCTTATCACAACTCCGCAATAAAGCCACTCTGATGCTGATAGCGGCAGCGCATGCGCGCAACAAATGACTGTTGGCGACAGACACGCTGCGAAGGAAATAAACTGAAGTGACGGGAAGAAGTCTGGAATTCGAGTGTTGGTGCTGGTATGAGGTCATGGAGGAATGAGATAGATGGAGGTGCAGTAAGGTGGTTGGAGGTGACGCTAAAAATGTAACCCTAAAATCCGATACAGAAAGCCCTAACAAAACCACGTGCTTTGACACGCCTATCAATTCAAATCGGTTTAAACCTGTATTTCTTTGCTTTTATTTTTTACCGTCGGAAATTGTTATTCAAGATATGATTAAAATTTCGATAAAAAATGACTTATGCGCTGTTATAGGATGTAGTACTAGATCAGAATATATCAAAGATACTAATATATCACTTCACAGAATTATTTGATTACTTTATTATATGTATTTCAAATATAAATATCAGAAGCGTCTTTTAAGATTTTACTTGAAAGGGTAACATTCTTTCGTTATTGTTCTAAAATCGTTTACACTCGAAAATCTAGATTTTCGATTAGTATTTGTAATTTAAGTTTTCATATATAATTTTAAAAGAATGCTTTCATCATTATATTTTATCTATTTACATGCAATTATTAATATGCTATTAAAAACAAATAAAGACGTTTAATTAAATTAGTAGCGATTGATGCAGTCAAAAATGGTCGCCTATCTGAAGCGCAATAATAAAATTTCATTCCATCAAAGAAACTCCATTAATTAGTTTGAATTACTTGAGTTTTGAAACATTATTATTTGCAAAAAAATAAGTTCACCTGATAGGAAAATTTTAGCTGTAAGAATGAAATTATTATCAATAAATGCTTAGCTCGCATTTGAGTAATTGGACTTGACCTTTCGATACAAAGTTTTCTTTTTCACAAAATTGTTATGCATTTCTCAAGAATAACTTTTTCTTTTCAGAAAATTGACACACACACACAAAAAAAAACTTCCATCTATACCAATCCCAAAACTTTCTTCTATCTCATACATGTGAATACTTCTAAATTCGCTAGCACACTGCCAAAATTAAATGACAGTCTATACCCATCATCAGGATTCTAAAGATACGAAATTCCGTGCATTAGTTCTTGAGATTTGACTATCGCTGAAATCGTGTAAATCCAGCAAACTGCAGCCTACTTGGTGCTTTACACCAAAACCACCAAACAACAACATAGTTAAACAACATTAAACTGAATCTGAAGTTTGGGGGAAAATCCATGCATTAGTTTTTGAGAGCGCGCATTAGTTTTTTAGCAGCGCCACCTATTGGACGATTAACACCAAAATCTAGTCAGCAACAACTT
Organism: Maratus speciosus; assembly: GCA_963932465.1. Lineage (NCBI taxonomy): Eukaryota > Metazoa > Arthropoda > Arachnida > Araneae > Salticidae > Maratus > Maratus speciosus. The sequence goes on along the minus strand of OZ010790.1, from coordinate 415,844,525 downwards.
GTGTTAACATCTAACTCTGAAGTTAGAGGAAAATTGGTGCATTCGTTCTTGATAGAGCTATTGCGGAAATCGTGAAAAATGCAGCACAGCAACGCCAACTGATGGGCGATTTATACCAATACGCAATCAGCACCAAGTCATATCAAGAACTAACTGAATCTGAAGTTTGAGGAAAATCCGTACATCAGTTCTTGAAATATAGCTATTGCGAAAATCGTGTAAATCCCGGAAAATGTAGCATAGCAGCGCCACCTGTTGGGCGATTTGCACCGAAACGTAATCAGCACCAACTCATATTAAGGACCAACTGAAACTGAAATTTGATGAAAATCCGTGTATTAGTTCTTGAGATACAACTACTGCTGAAATCGCGAAAAATGCAGTATAGCAGCGCCACCTTTTTTGGTGATTTACACCAAAAACTAATCAGCACCAATTTATATTAGGGACTACATGAATATAAATTTTTATTAAATTCCGTGCAATAATTCTTGTGATAAAGCGCCCACAAAATTTGTGTGACATACTGACAAGTACTTTAGATACAGTAGTGTATCCGAATCTTTTGTGCGTCCTTGTAAATGAACGATAAATGCTATGCACATCATATTTCACCGCAAGTACATTGTAGTAAATCTGAGTAATTTATGTCTATTCCATTATATTTCAGTAACATAATATCGCTGTAAACACCCCCCCCCCCCCCGATATATAATTATATAACGGAATTCTTTTGTGTGCCCTGTAAATGAATAATAAATGCTTTGCAAACCCCATATTCTACGAAATGTATGTTTTACTGCACTTTATAAATGCATATCAATTTCTTTATGTTTTAAATTGTCTAGCATCATTAAAATGCACTTGAAACGATTTTTCCCATTGAGCGTAATGTAACAAAATACTTTTAACCGCCCATGCAAATGAACTATAAGTGCTACACTTTTTTTTTTTTAAATAGCGATCACGCTATAGTAAACGTCAATAACATATAAAACATGTAGGGTGATCCTAGTATATTTACAAGAGTTAGAGCTCGGCCAGAAGACCATACAAACCGAAGACAAACATTTTTCATCTATGTTGGAAAGGGTTAAAGAAAGAAAACTTTTAATAATACAATTTTTAGTTTTTATCAGATGTTTTCAATATTTTATTTAATCTTATTTTGACATTTATTGATTGCTAATTTTACAATTCCAATTATTTTAAAAGCAAGCATTTATTTTAATAAATAACAACACAACAAAGGCCCTTTAAAAAATGTACCATTTCTTCTTAAAATATATTTCAGCTGTGATTCATCTCTTTGAATTCGTCTTATTAATACAAAATCCCCCCCCCCCCCCCACGTGCTTGTGTTGTTTGGACTTTCTTGGACGTTTAAATTTGAGCGATAAATGGTTTCATATTGCAAACCTTTTTTAAGGCTTACTGCAACTCCATCTATCTCTTTCCTCCATGGTATGAGGTAGTAGACGCAAAAATGGAATGAAAAGACGTAGAAGTTTTTAAGTACGATAAATGTCACAAGATGTAATAATGTTTGTGTGAGTGCTGTCTTCATTCGATTCGATTCTAGACGGTTTGGTCGAGGAGCCCGGGGCCACTTGCCCCACATCCCCGTCACATAAGATTGTGCAGGTTAAATGTAAATAGCTTGTAAATAAGTCAAAGAGAAATCGTCTTTATTTCTGGTAGTGAAGTGCATTTTATTCTCTAATCAAAGTGATATTCCATATATATATGCCTTCACTTGTTTTTGTTTATAATAGCCCCATGTTTTATCAGAAATCATTTTTTCAAAATTCGGAAAATATTATTACACACGATAAATAAAATTGCATTCTTTCAGCTTTCTGATATAAAATAAGTAATTGTGAAGGAAATTCACACTGTTATTTAAAATACGTTTTCGTAAAGAGAAAGTGTTTATATCGTTTGTAAAATATTTTTGCTATAAACTAAGAAAAAATTAATTGATGAATAGAAACGCAATAAAACCAAAATTTACCGGATTAAGACGATATTTTTGACATAGCATGTGTTAATTTCAATTATGCGAAAATGACAACAAAAAAGTACAATAATTTACTATTTTCCCTTTACTTTTAATAGAAATGGAGTACTTCTGTTGTCACAATTACAAAATTGGTACTAAAAACTTTAAAAAAAAATATTATCGCAAAAAAAAATAGACACAGCTTTCGAACAAATTGCATTTAAAAGTTCATTGTTTTAATTATACGACGGCATAAAAACTGAAAATGTGCTATGTGTAGAAGTTTAAAAAATTTCAATAGCGAAAATTGCAAAATGAAAGTTCATTTCAAATTTGAAAGTGTTGCCATTCGCAGAATGACGTATGCGTTACGCACAGATATGTTTGTCCTTTATTTAATTTATTTCCAGTGTCACGTCTCAATGTTAATTTAACATAGAAAAGCCTATGGAGATCATAACTTTTTCATTTTTTCTTCCCACCTTTTTGTCCCTGATGCCACTCATTTTTAATTCTTTGCTAATTCTAATAATATTATAAATTCAAAGTGTAAAAACATTTGCCAGACGTCAGGATCAAAACGGATTAAAATGCCTTTGCACATAGGTGGATTATAATCTAGAGAGTAACATGGGCTAATAATTTATATTACATTATTCAAATATTTTTCTTAATAATTCCAAATTTCGCTTTTTTTGAGAATCAACGGACATTTTCTAATAAAATTTAACATTTTTCCTTCATTGTTGTAAATAATTCAAAAGCCGTAATAATAATTTGCCTATTTTAAGTTGAATGATTTTCACGTGAAACATGAAACTGAAGAAACTGAAATAGTTTTTTTTTTAAGAATTAAAAAGAAGATGAATATGACGTCATAGTGGGAAAAAAATGACATTTTCAAGCAGATTTTTTAAGTTCAGATTGTAATTTTTTGACCAAACTACAACAATCTGCATTACTGCACTGGTGAAACATTTTGAATTATACATAGGTAAATTGCATCACAAATTGTGATGCGATATCGCACAAATCAAAGCCTGATGAAGATATCCTCCATTAATTTTGAAATGTGTTTGTCTGAATGCGGTAGTTATTTAAAAACTTGACATATTAAACAAAAACCTAATTTGCAGAACAAATTAAAAAAACAAATTTTTTTCCTAAATTGTTTAAGCCCGAGAAGGGGAAGATATTAAGATATTTCATTCAATTCGTTCTACATTTATTGTTAAATTTTTGTACCAAATAAGCTAAACCAATTGAACATTAAAAAATAAAAATGAAATTCAATGCTTTAATGCTTTAAACACTTATATACTTAGATTCCGTTCAAATGAAACTGAAATAAAACTTAGACTTTTTCCATTTTTAAGTTGTAAATATTTGTACTGCAGATTTTGCATTATGTTTATGACGATTGTACATAATATGATAAGGTACATGCAAAATACAAAACTTTAAAAAAAGTCTAAGATTTATTTCGATTTCATTTGAACGGAATCTAAGTATATAGGTGTTTAAAGCATTATATTGTATGAGTTTCATTTTTATTTTTTAATTTTCAATCGGTTTAACTTATTTGTTACAAAAATTTAACATTAAATGTAGAACGAATTGAATGAAATATCTTAATATCTTCCCCTCCTCGGGCTTAAACAATTTAGGAAATTAATTTGTTTTTTTAATTTGTTCTGCAAATTAGGTTTTTGTTTAATAACTAGGGGGCTCTGCCCCCTACGAGCTACGCTCGTCAACCCCCGTTCAGACGCCGCAGACTCTAACAGCACGCTAATTTGATCGCCTTTAAAAAGATTTCGGAAGATGGAATTATAATTTGAATCTGATAATTATATTCTGACGTAATTTTCACCGAACTTTTCTTTCTCTTTTTAATATTCACGTCAAAATACTTTTGTTAGAAATGAAATATTATGATCATCTTAAAATGTCAAGTAAATGTCTCGCGCAATTTTTAAATTAAAACTGTTTTGCAATATAATTTGTTTGTTCATTTTACGTAATAAGTGTAATATGACGTAAATTCTCCTATTTAGGACTTCTAACGCATGTTACTGAATTTATTATTTTACAATATTCTTTCTCATTTAAAATTCACGTGTAACTATAGTTTTATGACGTAATTTTCAATGAGTTCCTGCTTTTTATATTTTTTGTTTATAATAGTCACGTGTAAAATAAATTTTTAATTTGAAGCAAACATTACTGTTTTCGCTGATTATGCAGTTGGCAGCAGTTTAAATTAATACAATTTTCTAAAATTTGTAAAAAATATCTCCCGAAATGCTGAAAATTTGAATTTAAAATAGAAATAAAACCTCGAAAAATTATTCAAATTAAAAAACTAACTGCAATCTGCACACCGGGAAATTCTGACGCATAAAATGATCTAAAAATGATTAAATTCCTATGTACAGTTTTTGCTCCTATAAAACTTTTTTAATGGAACGATTTTGTCCAACTTTGGCATTAAATATCTCTTAAAATAATTCTTCGATTTGAAAACTGTCTGCATCAGCGTGTTTATCAAACATTTTTCTATAACACTACCGATTTTCATATTTTTGTATGCAACAGTTTTTTTAATATTAACGAAGAAAGACCTCCGGTCACAAAAAATTCAAAACCGGAGGCGGCGGTGACAGCGGTAGTTACTTTTTTTTTTAGAATAGAGAGATATAGATAGGTACATAGATAGATGGATAGATACTTAAAAAGAAAAATACGCCGGATTTAAAATTCATGTTTTATAAATGAAAATTCTTCTTTTTTAGTATAACGTCGCATTCCCACATAAAAACCATAATTAAAGGTTCAAAACTAATGGTTTCTCTCTATTCTAAAAAAAAGTAACTACCGCTGTCACCGCCGCCGCCGCCGGTTTTGAATTTTTTGTGATTGGAGGTCTTTCTTCGTTAATATTAAGAAAAATAATGCATACAAAAATATGAAAATCGGTAGTATTATACAGAAATGTTTGATAAACACGCTGATGCAGACAGTTTTCAAATCGAAGAATTATTTTAAGAGATATTTAATGCCAAAGTTGGACAAAATCGTTCCATTAAAAAAGTTTTATAGGAGCAAAAACTGTACATAGGAATTTAATCATTTTTAGATCATTTTATACGTTTGAAGTTCCCGGTGTGCAGACTGTTTTCTTTTTTTTAAATTTGGCTAATTTTTTGAGGTTTTATTTCTATTTTAAATTCAAATTTTCAGGATTTCTAGAGATATTTTTTACAGATTTTAGAAAGTGATATTAATTTAAACTGTTGCCAACTGTATAAACAGCGGAAACAATAATGTTTGCTTCAAAAAAAAAAAAAATATTTATACGTGTAATAAATTAAAAATTTATTTACACGTGACTATTATAAACAGAAAAAAGCATTTGGAATTAGAATTAAATAATTATGTACAAAAAAGCAGGAACTTATTAAAAATTACGTCATAAAAACTATAATTACACGTGAATTTTAAGAGAGAAAGGAATTTGTAAAATAATAAATTTATTAACATGCGTTAGAAGTCTTAAATAGGAGAAATTACGTCATATTTACGTTACATTACAGTTATTACATAAAATGAACACCAAATAATATTGCAAAACAGTTTAAATTTAGAAATTGCGCTAGACATTTATTTGATATTTTGAGAGGATACTTTTCAACTATTTTTGTTAGGAAAGCGCAAATAATATTTCATTTCTAACACAAGTGTTTTCACGTGAATATTAAAAAGAGAAAGAATAGTTTGGTCAAAATTACGTCAGATTAAAAACGATTAATTTAAAATGTCTTATTTAAAAGAACTTTCTTTTCGCTTTGTTAAAAAATACCGGGAGACAAAGATTCTGTTTACTTAATTCCTTTTATATTAGCTTATTTTGAAATGTTTATCTTATTTTACTTAATCAAAGACGAAAACAGCGATTGACATATGTATTTTTGGTACTTTAGTTATCCCGTCGACCAAAAATCTATCATTCGCCAAACTATAAGATTAAATGTCAATAATGGTTGATCGTAAATGTCACATTAACTTGACTTTAAGCAAGTTACACGTGTCTACGTCATCAAGTTATTTTTATTTTGACGTTTTATTTGTATTTTTATTAATGTTGCACTAATTTGTTTGTTCTTTCGTTATTTAAAATAAAAATGATGTCAATTTGTATAATTTGGCGAGTGTTTTGGCGATTTATATAATTTGGCGAAATTGGTCGACGGGTTAATCAAGTAGTGGCGCAGCGGATTTGGCCTTAAAATTCCCCAGTCAAAGAGAAATGAATAGAAATCCGTTTATAGGGAGATCGCTATTGTTTTTAAAATTATAATTCAATCTTCCGAAATCTCTTTAAAGCCGATCAAATTAGCGTACTTTTAGAGTCTGCGGTGTCTGAACGGGGTTGACGAGCGTAGCTCGTAGGGGGCAGAGCCCCCTAGTATTATAAAAAAATATTAAATTTTTGCTCAGTTTGATTTAAAAATATGGCACAGAAAATTAAAAAAAACCACTTTTATATTATAGCAAATTTTATTTTACACTATTGCAGCAAATAAATATCTATTGTTGAGTCATGTGGATACAGATTTTTTAAAAAGTGCCTCAAAATTATTTAAACTGTCTAGAATTTCGAAAAAAATGTTGAACATGTAACCTGACCTTTTGAACATGTAAATCTAATTAAAATTAATCTAGTAAATGAGAATTAAGTTATGAAAATATGAGAACATTATATTTTCGACGGAAACACACAACTGAACATAATACATAATGAATGCGTTTATGGTGGATCACACGACCCTTTTATTCGGTACGTTCATAATTACATAAATACGTAGCAACTGTAGTCATTGCCCGGTCCATCCCTCTGTCCGCCTGTTTGCATATAACAGCGCAAAAACTACCCAACCGAATGGCTTGAAATTTAATATATATAATCGTTGCAGAATTTTGTCGAGTCATTTCAAATTTTATGAAAATCGAATCAAAACTTAAAAAATATATTAATAAAAATTTTTTTCATTCTCTTAAATCCTGTCATACGTAATTAATTTAATGATATCCCTTGATAGGTAATGACTTTAGGTTGCCATGCTGATTATTCATTATTATAATTCTATCATACGTAATTAATTCAAGGATATCCGACGGTAGTTAATGGTCCTATAGATTGTGTCTTAATTGAGAGTCATATTATTTCCGTATTACTGATCGTAATAAATTTTTGTATTCATGCATTTTCGCGTAAGAGTACAACAGCTATTGCAACAAGATCTGAATATTTATAAAACTAGTTATAGTACGAACCTCATTTTTCATGCTTCACGTACAATTTCTGACATGTTTTAAGTTACTTTATGTTAGTGTTTTATTTAGAGTCGGTGTGATTCGTGTTAATTAATTTTTCTGGCTATTAGGCCATAGATTAGTATTCTTCAATTCACAAAACACGGATACTAATACCACAACTTTCGAAAGTTTAAAATTTTAATTAATCTTTAATCCTAACTAGATTATCCCAATCACTTCATTTATTTGTTTGCTGCCCAAGCTAAAAACCAAGTAAATGAATTGGATTCACCTGGTCCAGTCTATATCTTTAGTGAGATCTACTGATTTCGGGGTTAAGTAACCAATAATTATTTAATTGCCCAGATTGCTCCAGCACTATGTATCAACGATAAATGTTGGAAGTGAGTTTTCAGCTTTAGTATCTTCAATCATTTTAGCTAAATTTTGATTGTGAACTCCATTACAGAATATCAGCCTTATGCTTTTTGAGATAAACACTAGAGATGTACAGTCGTGGAAAAAAAAAAGTAAACACCCTCTACTAACTCCTCAAAAAATTATCGTAGACGAAAGTTACTGGTACCGGACGATTGGAAATAAAGTCTACTTTTAAATGGTGTGTATAAAATTTGCTTAGGGGGCCATCTACATATTAAAACGAATCCAAACTTCATTTTTTTTCAATGGCAGTACCCAAATTTAACGAGATATTTCAAATCTTCGATTCAAAATATGCCTAGAAACCAAAGTTCAAGTCATTCGAATGATAAGTTTTTGAGTTATAGACATTCAAAATTTAGTACTTCTAATGTTAAATTACATTTTCATATTTTTATTTATATCTCCTTAAATTATGCTCCTAATGAGCTAATTTTTTGTGTAGCAATAATACTAATATACCCAAACATAAATACGTTGAATTTGCAATTTTTATAATTTTATGATATGAATTATGAATTATGAATTAATATTCGAAAAAATTATGAATTGCAACATACAATTTTTTTTGATGGATTTAGATTTATTAAGTCCTGCTGCATCAACGGTTTTTTCCCCACGTTCGAGAGCTTTTATGATAAATGACACGACTTTATTTTACACAATTGAAAGCATTAAGGGAGTTACATGGGTTTCAAATGTTTTTAAAAAAATATATTTCTTATTATTTTTTTTTTAATAAAATAAATATTTTATTCAAAATTTTAAGCATATAAAAGAGCATATTTAAACAATCTTTTATAAAAATTTTCGTTCAAAAATTCGGAAAATTCCGCCGGTAGATCCTGGTTTCCGGAAACCTCTAAAAAAGGGTCCTCGTATATGTCAGGATAACTCATGATAGCTTTATCTGAAATAAAAAAAAAAAAAAACAATTTTTCCCTGTTAGCAGATATGTACAGATCGTGATTGAACGAACAATTTAAATAAAAATTTTAATTTAAATTTTTGGCAGAGTTGTATGCAAAAAGTAGAATTTTTAGTAAAATTTACACTGCGTATAGCCTTATAAAATTAGTTGTAATCGAAAAAACAAAAAAACCTTCGTTCAATCACTAGTCAATCCTATTTTGAAGTGCTGTGCAAAACTTCAATAAGATCGGCACATTAGTTTTTGAGAAATCGTCTCACCGACTTAAGAAAAGGTGTTTTTAGAAAAAAAAGCTATTAAAGTTTTAAGTAGGAATAAAACGAAGATCTTTTTTTTAAAAAACTTACACAGAATCGTCGATTCCAGCTCTATAAAGCATAGATCCTGCTGCAGCTGCAATGTCCAGGGCATCCTTTTACTCCTGTCTGAGACGAATTCTTGGTTCTCGAGCTCCAGTCTCAGCTTTTTTCTCAGCTATGAATATGTTCATCCTCTCATGGCTATTTCGGCCAAGTTTTATATACATGACGGGCTCCAATTCAGGAGCAAGTCCTGCTTTCGCATCTTACAGAGTATCCAGAGTTCATTTGGGGTTCTTCAGCAAATTAAAGCCTTTCCAAACACAAGAATTTTTTCAAATAAATCTGTAGCCAAGGGGTTAAACTAAAATATTTTAAATAAGTGACCCTTAGAATGTGAGAGAAGCGAGCGAGAGAGACAGATAAACAATAGCTAAGCAGCTGCCTCAATATACCTGTGTCGCTTCCGGCCGAACTAGCCTAATGTGAGGGGAATTTTCAAAGGCTGCTTTCTCTCTCAGACTTTTACTCCGATTGACATGAAACTTTGGGAAAATATTCTATGCATATTGTACTATTAGATAAGAAAATAAATTAAAAATGGACTTTTTGAGATTTTCAAACCCATGTAACCCCTTAACGAATTCTGTCGCTTAAAAAAGCAATAGGAATCCTGAATGTTAGGTAGATTTCGTATGAAATACTACCTATTGGGATCGTTCCTATGTTGGAATTTCTGAAAAATTTTTGCAGATCTACACCGATCATGACCCCTAGAACCCCAAATCACCCTCAGTAAAAAACTTTATATATCTATCTATCTATATATATATATCACTTTCTTCTGGACACGATAACTTTCGTAATTCTGCACCAATCTCTTCCAAACTGATACATAAAATCAATGGGCATAGAATCTCGGTCAAGTTCGTTAATGGGCAAAATCGGACCAAGGGGAGGGAAATAGGGAGGGGTTTTGTGAAAACAGAAAACCCCCCATAACTTCTTAATTTTTGTACATATCAAATCAGTTTAAAGTTTTTATTACTTCTAAAAATAGAGCCAAAATTTATGTATCACAGATTTTTGATAAAGTTAAAAATGGGCTCAAGGGGCGCAAAAAATAGGGTTTTTGGGAGAAAAAAATTCATAACTTCGTCAATTCTCAAGATATCAAATTCAATTAATTTTATTATAAATCTCCTTAACATTATCTAAAACTTTTATATTCAGAAGTTTTTGATAGGAGCAATTCGTACCGCAAAAAAAATTAAAAACGAAAACAAAAAGGGCGTTTGAAGAAGAAAAAAATCCATAACTCCGTCAATTCAAAAGATATAAAATCCCCATGAATTTATCATATATCTTTTTAATATTGTCTACAACATCTATGTAGACAAGTTTTGGATAGGACCAATTCTTAGAGCAAAAACAAATTAAAAATACATACCGGTTGAAGTAAAAAATGATCTTAGTAAGGGTGTATTCAAATCCAAACTGCTTATTTTCTGACTCATTCTACAATTCATTTTTGCTCTTAAAGGCTTCCAATTGGTACGTTTTCTTACTCAGAAACTATATAATGTACCGTAATGGTCGATTTTCTGATAGGGGCAGAATATATTTTTTTAAAGCCTGTTAAAAAGGGCATTTTGAACCGAATTTACCGAAGCGGATTGTGTTGGAAAAATCATTGTATTAAGGATGTGCTTAAATCCAAACTGCTTATTTTCTGACTGGTTTTTAAATTCATTTTTGCTCTCAAACGCATTTAATTGGTAGATTCGTTTATTCAGAAACTATATAATGTACCGTAATAATCGATTTTTAGATAGAGGCAGAATATATTTCAAAAAATGATGTTAAAGTGGGCATTTTGAACGGAATTTCCCGAAGCGATTGTGTTAGAAACGAAAAATATTGTCCTTCTGAGAAAATAATTGTTTATATATCAAGTTTTAATTAATTGAACAAAAAATAAAAACACAGGTCGCTTATAAATCTCTCCAAAAATCACGTCAGCAAGTTTCATATTTTTTTTTAATTAAAAATGAATCTGGAATTATGCCAGAAAATTTCGAGTTGTTGAGCATGGAAAAGTATTTTTTTGAATACCGCCCTAAAATGATTCTGATAAAACCAGCTATTATATGAAAATGAAATAAAAACTCGTCAAGAGCGGCCATCAGATAAAATTGTTAAAGTGGATTTATCTATAATCATGATTTAGTTTTTATTTGTGAAATTAGTATATTTGACTTCGAAATCTACCTCTGCCTGTAGGCCGGGCCGGCAGGGATTTTTTTTTTTGTTAGTTTACTATCGATGATAAAGTCATAGTTACCTCATAAACTTTATGAATCAATGATCTTATATTTGTAGTAAATGTGTGGAGCTTATACAACAAAACTTGTGAAAAGAGAACTTGTCTAATAACGGAATCCTGCCTTACTAATAATTATATTGATGTTTCTATCCAAACCATTACATTTTCAGTGCAAGGCAGAAATTCGTTTTTAAAAGGTTCCGTTTTTACAGGTTTTATTGTAAATCTATCAGGTTGATCCAAAAGCTGTTAAGGTTTAATTTTTATTTCAGATCAATAGCATTGAATAAAGAAAAAAAGAAAAAATCAATTACAGGTATCCCTCGCTGTAACGCGATTTAGATAAAACCATAAAATGGACGTGAAAAACTAAAAAATATGCGCTTTTTACGTACTTATGATGTATTTTTCTTTACTTTTACAATTAATAAAACGAAAGGATCCGACCCAGGCTCTTGGGTTACAGAACGGACTGCCAGCACCCCTATATATATGAATGTGGGGGTGTTGGTACACAGGCGGATCGAAACATTACCCGGTACAAAAGTAGGGGGTAATGATCGAAACTGCAAAGCCTTCCTATGGAGATTTACTACGCATGCTCGTTGCTTGCTGAAATGGTAGCCAGGATTGGCAGTTTAGCGTTAAAAAGAATCGCCAAATACTTTTTGAAATGCGACCAACTATTCCCGCATGCTGAGTAGCATTTGGAAAGAATGTTTTAAAAAAGAATTGTGTTTATTTTGGAAAAGATAATGAAATCAAAATAATTACTGTGGGAAAATGAAAATTTGCACTAAAATAAATTTAGCCAAAAAAAAAAAAAAAAAGTGTATATATAGTGAAATATAAAAATTCAATAGAAATTTTTTTTAACAATTTAGCATTTTTTTTTCAGTTGGTAACTAATCTATTTATATTGTAAAATATAAATGATATATTAAAATCAGCTGAAATTATCCATTGGAAATTTAACAAGAAATGTAAAACACTTTAAAAGTATATATATATATTTGTCTATTAAAACTTTTATAATATTTTTTCTTGTAATATTCTTTCAAGTCTTCTGAAATCTGTTGAGTTCTTTGGCACATTCATGAAATATTTTTTTTTATCCCTATATCCATAAAATCTTTAGATATTCTTATTTAGATAAATTGTCATCATCATACAAGGGAATAAATTTCGTAGCATATCAATATCTAAAGGTTTTGAGAATGTAAGAATGGAAATTATTATTAATTATGAAAAAAAAAAAAAATTCTACATACATAAAATTTTTAGATTTCTCATACGTTGTCAACGATTTTAACCAGTTGATTTAAATCAGCGATTAAATCATGATTTTAATCAACTGAAAAATCATTGACTAAAATCAAATTTTCTAAATGTTTAAAATGACATAAAAGTACTAAATATAAGATCCCCTAATATAATTTGGAAAGTTTCTACAGGTATTTTGTCTTTTGAATTAACGAAAAAAAAAAAAGCTTTAAATAATTTTTTCTAAGCTCAGTATTTGAGTCTTGTAAAAAAATTAAGTACAGTAAGTTTGTAAAAGAATAAAAAGCATTTCATTTAAAAATGAGATTTAAATCTAAAATAATTTGTAATGTCATAATTTCCTTTAATTAATCAAATTATTCTTTTTTTTTTTTTTTTTTTTTTTTTTTTTGTAAAATAAGTATAGCAAGTATAATAATTTTTTGCAAAGTAAAAGAATAAATAGCCAGGATCTTATTTTCCCATTCTATTTTTGCAATAATATATGTATAGGAAATATTGGAGTTAAAGAAGAATGAACGAATGACATTTGCTCAACAGCTATTTAAAAGAATGGATAAGAGAAAAAGAACTACAGTCTGTTACAAAAGTATAAGACCACAACATATTTTGCTGTTTAGGTAATTAAAGAAATATTTCAATCAAAATAAAGAATATTTTATGTTAGTACATCAAGTTTTTAGTAAAATGTAGCAACTTAGAGAAATGAAATTAATTTTGAAAAAATAAAACATTAATATACCAAAAAAGTGTCAAAAAGAACTGTTACAAAATTATAGGACCACCTGTGGTAAAGAAGAGTTTTCTCAAATTTATTAAGATGTTGCTCTACCATTTCTCTGAACAACTTTAAACACACGATTTGGCATAGAGTTTATTATTTTTTTAAGAAAAGATACGGGAATATTGTCCCATTTCTCCATAATGGCCATTTATAATTCATATGTTGAATGATATTGTTTGTTATTTTCATACACTTGGCGAGACAAATAACCCCACAAGTTTTCTATGGGGTTTAGGTCAGGGCTTCGACTTGACCTAGGTAAAACATTAATCTTTTCTCTTTTAAGCCACTCTTTTGTTGATTTCGATGAATGTCTGGGAGCATTATCTTGTTGAAACTTCCATTTGAACCTCCTAAAAGTGGTTCAAAGGGTATCAGACTTCAAAATAACATCCGTTGGTAACTGTCCGAGTTTATTTTCCCTTCAACTCTTTGGAGATCGCATTTTCCTGCATATGAAAATGCCCCCCACACCATAACGGAACCGCCTCCCATCTGCCTACTGAAGAACTCGCGAGATCTTTGCCTTAAATCATGCCAGTAGTAATTATTGCCGTCTGAACCATCTAGATTGAATTTTTGCTAGTCTGAAAACAATATATTTCTCCATGCAGACTTCCAGGACATGACATTTTTTTCCCAATTAAGACGAGCTTCTTTGTGACATTTCAGTAGTGGTGGTTTACTTTTTAATTTGTGACGAACAACACCAGCATTACATTTCAAACTTCGCCGCACGGTTGCATGTGATACCTTTTTAGTCATCTGTTGTGCTATTTTACGAGTCGGCTGGTATTTTTTCGTTGCAAGTTTACAATCCGCCTATTATCACGATCTGATAACTTCTTTTTACGACCAGACCATTTATGCGTTCCATAATTTTTTTTTTTTATTTAAAACGTTATGAATCGCAGTTTTAGAACGATTAAGAATCTTAACTTATTTCACGTTCAGACTTTCCTTTTCCTCTGTAGAACCACACTCTTCTCACTTCTATATCAGACAGCCCACTCCGACGAAGCATTTTACTAATAAACTCAAAGAATCAGATACTATTCAGAATGTCTCCACTTTATTCTTCTTTTTAAGTTTTACAGATTGTTTAGGTTACAGTTAAATTCTGAATTCAAAATAAAATCGTCTGCTTTATTAATAATATAAGAGTGGTCTTATATTTATGAAACAGTGGGTTTGCATGAAATCGTTTGGCATGAAACAAAAAATTATTCAAACTTTTTTTTCCTGAGCTAAATAAACATTATAGAGTTACTTCTTTTCATACAACTACTTTTAAATTCAAACTAATATCTTCATTGTTGAAAAAGGTGAAATTCTAAGTGGTCTTATAATTTTGTAATAGACTGTAATTGGTATAAAATGTCAAGCACAGCAAGAGTTTCTTCAGTGTAAGTTGAATATTTTTTTTCTAACATTGGAACTGATATACACCAAATAAAGAATCTTTTTTCTTAATATATATATACATATCCCCGCTGAGAGGTAATAGCGGGATTTCAGATTTAAATTTAATATTTATCTATAATTAATTGACATTGATGATTAATTATCTATAATTAATCTTTAATTTAATTTAAATTTAATATTTTGAGGATTTCAGATATAACTGGCTAGTCTTATATTTACCCTGTATGTGTGTGTGAATGGGTGTAACTCATTTTTATAATTTTTTTGGTTAGCATACACATAGATGGTGTAAGTTAAGATTTAAGCGATTAACAGTAGTTCAAATGCAAAACGAGCTGCCTGTAATATTTGTTAGTTTTGTTACTTGTGCTACTAACTAATGAAATTACTTATTTGAAGTTTTTCTTTAATTCTGTAATTACTGTTTCTTCTAGGCTATTTTTAAAGACGCACCTAAAATGCACCCTGCCTTTTAAAAAAATACTGAAATTCACCTGTACCTGTAGCCATAGATTTTTTGTAAAAAGTTCCCCATACCACAGTATTTCTAAATCTCCGTGACCAAGACCTTACAAAAATGATAGAACTTTATTTCTTGAGAAAAAAAAAACAGGATAATATTAAAACAGATTGTTATTTAATTGTATTTTTCAACATGCAATTTAATGTCACTTTATTTATTACACTAAAAAAATTATATAATCTTTTTTTTATCGTCACTAAACACATTACTAATATATTTCCTCCCTTTTCTTGTGCCCCTTTTTCCTTCTAGAATCAATACTAATTTTTTAATATACTATGTTCCTAATTAGTGATTAATTGTTTAATAATTATTAATTTTAAGTAGTGTTAGCATTTTAATATTAAATTCAGTTACTGATAATTTTAATAATTGGAAATATCACCAGTATTTAATATAGTTTTACATAATCATTACAAGATATTAATCTGTATAACATTATATTGTATGCTATTAACTAATGAAACTGGTAATTTGCAGTTTTTTTAATATTCTGTAACTACTAATAATTAAATTTCATTAATTAAAGTGTAAAAACATAGCTTATATTAGCAATTAGAGGTTTAATTGTTTTGGAAACCTAAAATGTTTGGTTTCCATTTAGTATTTTTACGCCGGGGAAAAAATAATAAAAATCCGATTTAAATTAAAAAAATCTCATTTTATTGAAAAAAAAATCTGATTTTAGCGAAAAATTTTGATTTTTTTTTTAAATTTGATTTTTTGAAATGATTTTTTAAATAATATAACATTATCTTTCTATAAAAGTTCTTTTTTTAAAACCAAATTGCCGTATTTCGTGTCTTAAACATTTTTTTCTATTAGCAAAAGACTATAATTTAAAGTGTAACACTTTTTATATAAACAACTAGGGGGCTTTGCCCCCTACGAGCTACGCTCGCCAACCCCCGTTCAGACACCGCAGATTCTAAAAGCATGCTAATTTCACCGGCCTTAAAAAGATTGAATTATAATTTTAAAAAACAGTGACGGCCTCCCTGTAAACGGGTTTTCATTCATTTTCCTTTGATTGGAGATTTTTAAGACGAAATCAGCCGCTGCTAAGAGATACAATGGCTGTTTTCATCTTTGAATAAAAACAAGAAAGAAAAATCAGGCGTACGGCATAAATTATGAAACACTTTCTAACATTCCCTGAAAGATTTAACAAAACTTCGTTATTTAGGGAAATAAGGTATATAAGATAACTAATGACCTTGGCTACGTATAATGGACGATCCCTATCTTCGGAAAATCGTTTTCAGGAACTTGAAGAAGAATTAGAAAGAATCAACTGGGACATCCTAGGATTATGTGAAGTAAGAAGAAAAGGAGAAGAGAAGATAGATCTTGCCAGCGGACATGTATTATACTACAGAGGCACAGAAGATGGAAGAACAAGCGGTGTAGGATTTCTGATTCATAAAAGGTGGAAGAATCACATCGTAGAATATGATAGTGCATCAGATAGAGTTGCAAGGTTAGTAATACAAGTGTCCAGAAGATACAAGCTGCAAATTACCCAAGTTTATGCACCAACAGTAAGCTATACTGATGAAGAAGTTGAGGATTTCTATGAAGAAGTAGCTTCAATGCATCAAAAGGGAAAATGCTACATAAAATTAATAATGGGAGACTGGAATGCTAGAATTGGGGAAAAAGAGAAAGGTGAGTTATCAGTAGGAAATCATGGATATGGGGTGCGAAATGAAAGAGGAAACAGATTGATTGAGTTTGCAGAATGTGAACAGTTGTATATCATGAATTCATTTTTCAAGAAAAAGCCACAAAGAAAATGGACATGGCGTTGTGCAAATGGCTCAACAAGTGAAATCGACTACATCTTAACAAACAAAAAGCATCTTATTCAGGATTGCAGCGTTCTCAATAACTTCAATACAGGAAGTGATCACAGGTTGGTTAGATGCAAACTGCTGTTAAATACTAAAGTGGAAAGAATGAAGCTTTTGCAACACTCAAAGAAATCAATCGATATAATAAATCTCCAGAAACATAAGGAAGAATTCCATTTGGAACTTAAAAACCGTTTCCAAGTACTTCAATCAGCTTTAGAAGAAGAGCAAGATGTTACAGTAGTGAACAAGAAACTAACCAGTACTCTACAAGATATTGCAAAAAAGATAGCCGGCGATGCACAAGTAAAGTAGACAAAGAAAATAACAGAAGAAACAAGAAGATTGATGAAGAAACGCAAAGAATTTAAAATGAAGAAAAACGATCCTAAATCAAGAGTTGAATATGCTGAATTATGTAAAACAGTAAGAAAATGTGTTACAGAAGATATCAGAAAATTTAACTCTGATCTTGTCAAGAAAATTCTAGAAGATAACAAAAGTTTAAAATCAGCTAGGCGAAAACTTTGTGTTGGAAGAAAAGGTATTTTTGCACTAAAGAGGGCAGATGGAACAATCACCAAAATCAATAAAGAAATAGTACACATTGTCGAAAAATTCTATAACGATTTATATAAATGTGAAGATCAGAGGGAAATCAACTTATGTGATCCACGAGAAAACTTAACAGAAACCGATGCCATAATCCCAGTGACGACAGACGAAGTTTTACAAGCCATTAAATTTATGAAAAAAGGTAAATGCCCCGGAGAAGATGGAATTACAATCGACCTTATCAAAGAAGCAGGAGAAGAATTTGCAAAAATGCTATCCTTACTGTTTTCCAAATGTCTCCAGAAGTCAGATGTAACAGAAGATTGGAATAATGCTGTGATGGTGCTACTTTACAAGAAAGGAGAGAGGGAAGACATTAAAAACTACCGTCCAATCAGCTTACTGTCAGTGATTTATAAAATTTTCACCAAAGTTTTAACGACAAGACTTGAATGAGCTCTGGACTCAGCTCAACCTAGAGAACAAGCAGGATTCCGAAGTGGATTCAGCACAATGGATCATATCCAAACGGTAAGGGAACTCATAGAAAAACATAAGGAATATAATTTACCTCTTTGCCTTGCCTTTATTGATTATGAAAAAGCATTTGATTCGGTCTACACATCAGCAGTAGTAGAATCTCTGGAGGACATTGGTATAGACAAACCTTACATCAATATTATAAAGAAGATTTACAAGAAAGCAACAGCAACCATCCGCTTGGACAAAGGAAAAGCAAAGATCAAGCTTGGAAGAGGGGTAAGACAAGGAGACACCAATTCGCCTAAGCTTTTTACTGCTGTCTTAGAAAATATTTTCAAGAAGCTGGATTGGGAAAACAAAGGGATTAGAATAAATGGGGAATATTTAAGTCATCTCCGATTCGCTGACGACATTTTAATTTTCAGTAACAGTCCTGAAGAATTGGAAAATATGCTAAAAGATTTGGCAGAAGCTAGCATTAATGTGGGATTAAAAATAAACTTGGAAAAGACTAAGGTGATGTTCAATTCATTTGCATCAAAAAAGAAAATCGTCTACAACAACACTGAAATTAAAGAAGTGCAAAGTTATGTGTACCTTGGGCAAGAAATATCATCTGATAATAGTATCATGAATGAAATCAATAGAAGAATAAGAAATGGATGGAGTGCTTTTGGGAAGAACAATATTATTCTGAAGAGTAGCATGCCCCTGTGTTTGAAAAGAAAGGTATTTAACCAATGTGTTTTGTTTGTCCTAACTTATGGAGCAGAAACATGGACGCTAACAAAACGGATGGTACAAAGATTACAAACAACACAGAGAAGTATGGAAACATGTATGCTAGGTATAACTAGAAGAGACAGAAAAAGAATAACCTGGATAAGAAGTCAGACGAAAGTTTTTGATATCATTGAAAGAATTAAACGGCTAAAATGGAAATGGGCTGGGCACATCGCAAGAAGACAAGACAATAGATGGAGCACAAACACCCTACAGTGGTATCCCAGAGATGTAAAACGGCCAAGAAGACGACCTCAAGTAAGATGGAGTGATGAAATCAGAAAAGTAGCTGGTGTAAATTGGATGACTAAAGCACTAGACAGGAAACATTGGAAAAATCTGGGGGAGACCTACATCCAGCAGTGGATTGAAAACGGTTGATGATGATGATGATGATGATGAACTAAACATTTAAAAAACTGATTTCAGCAGTTACCATCTATAGCCAAATATTTATTCCAATTCTTCCGAAGAGCCCTGTATTTGATCTGTAGGCTGATATATATACTATATAATAGAAAATTTAGTTTAGCAAGAAAAAGCATAACAGGTTGAAATTTCTCTTTCAGCAATTTATACTAATAGATGGAAACATACTTGAATACTTTTATTCAATCCTGTTGTTTACCTAGTGCCTTTATTACACGCCACTATTTAGCTAAACTTTAATTCAAACTAAATCACTCTTAAAACTACTGAAATCGCATTTCCAGAATTTATCATCTATAGGCGGCCATATATCCAATTCTTTGCGTGGCCCTGTATATCATTTTATCTATATTCTACAAACATTTCATAGAAAACTACATGCAGTTCAGCATAACACATTTTAAACCCACCTTTCAGCAATTTACGGTCATACTCAGTAATCTTTACGAATTCTTTTGCATATCCCTGTATATCAACTATAACATTTACACACACCATATAGTATGCATAAATATAGTGAAACTTAAAAGCGCATATCATAATTAAAAACGCATTCCCTGCCATCGCCGTTAATATACAGTACTTCGGATAGAAAATACTTGTCAGAAATGTTTTGTATGTTCCTGTAAATGCTATGCACTTCGTATTATACATGAAATAACTTAAGTAAGCCTCATTGACGTATATCAATTTTATTATATATGAATTTGTATTATTAAAATACATCGCAAACAATTGACCCCAATACCATTTGTAATGGAATTCTTTTGTGTAGTCCTGTAAATGAATAGTAACTATTCATTGCACCGCATATGCTAGAATATTCTGCATATTTTAGTGCACTTCGTAAATGCATATATTTTTTATTATGTTTGAAAGTGTGTAACATCTTTAAAATTCATTTGAAATGATTTTTTTTCCCCATTGGCCGTAATGTAACGGAATACTTTTGACTGTCCCTGTAAATGAACTAAACATGCTACAAACTTCATTTGAAATAGGGTTCGTGCTGAGCTAAACGTCAATAACCAAAAATTTCAGTGCGATCCAAGTATATTTACGAGAGTTAGATCGCGAACAGGCAAACCGAAATCAATAACACTTTTCAACTTTGTTGGAAAGTGTTAAAAATTAGTTAAAAATTTGAAAGTAAGCTAATGTAAAATGAATTAAGTACACATAGTTTTTGTCTCTCGGTACGTTTTAACAACGCTATGAGAAAGTTCTTTTAAATCTGACGTAATTTTCACCAAAGTTTCCTTTCACTTTTTAATATTCACATGAAAATACTTTTGTTGTTAGAAAGGAAATATTATTTGCGCTGTCTTAGAATTCACGATAATAGTTGAAAAGATTATCTCAAAATATGAAATAAATGTCTCGTGCAAATATATTTTTTAATTTACAGTGTTTTGCCAGCTTTTATTTATTTGGCCTTTTTAAATATGACGTAATTTCCTTCATTTGTGACTTTTAACGCATAATAATGAATTTAGTATTTAAAAATTTTCTTTTCCTTTTAAAATTCAAGTGTAACTGTAGTTTTTATGATGTAATTTTCAATATTTTCCTGATTTTTAACACGTAATCACTTAATTCTAATTTGAAAGTTTTTTCTCTGTTTATAATAGCCACGTGTAAATAATTTTTTTATTTGAAGGAAATATTATTCTTTGCGCTGTTTTTAAAATTGGCAACAGTTTAAAATAATTGCCCTTTTCTAAAATGTGTAAAAAATATCTCTCGAAATGATGAAAATTTGAATTTAAAATGGAAATAAATCCTCAAAAAATGAGTCAAATTAAAAAGATAATTCCAGTCTGCACATCGGGAACTTCCAATGTATAAAATGATCTAAAAATGTTTAAATTCCTATGTATAGTTTTTCTCCTATATAACTTTTTTTAATGGAACGATTTTGACCATCTTTTACATTAAATATCTCTTAAAATAATTATTCGATTTAAAAACTGTCTGCATCAGCGTGTTTATCAAACATGTCTCTATAATACCACCGATTTTCATAATTTTGTATGAAACAGTTTTCTTAATATTAACGAAGAAAGACCCCCGATCATAAAAAATATGGATGGTGATCTAGTAGGAATATACCCGGATGATCTACGCAGATTTTCATTGATCCATTTCCAAATCAAAATTTTTTTTTATATATAGAAGGAAAAAGTTTCATTTTTTAATTATCTAAATAAGTGCACTTGAAAATTTTATCCTAATTCCCAGGGCTGATAAAAATCACGATTTTGTTTTTCTAATTAAAAAAAATGAGATTTACTTGGTCCGATTACATACAGTACATGAAATAGATTTATCCATTTTCTTATACAAAATACTTTCCGATCCGATTTAATGTATAATAATTGATAAAATTTTAGATAAGCTACAGCAATGATATGAAGAGTAGACTATAAAGCAAAAGCACGTGGTTTTAAACGCAAACAGCAATGTCTCCCTCCACGGTTGCTGTCTAAAAAATTCGCCAAACGTTAGCCATTCGAAAGCCAAAACGAAACTCGGAAAGAGCAAGCGCGGTGACAACCTTCGTAGGGAGGCATTGCAGTTTTGATCCACCAGTTGTTGGTACTGCTCGGTGGCAAATTCACAATAACTCAACGTCTCAGCGCGCTTGACGCCAACCTCTGTAGCCAAGCCCTTTAGCGAGAAAATGAATTTTCACGCGCATGCAAGTCTGAATCTAATTTCGACATTCGATATTTCGTCTATTTGATCGCGTATTTCTTGCTTACGGAATACTTTCAAGAATACGAATGCGAAATAATAAATGCTTATTTCATCTTCTGAATAATTATATATGCATTCTGAACAAGTGAAGTATTTAATCTTATAGCTATATGCTCTATAAGAAGTCTGACCTTTCTTCTCCGAAGCCAAAGTATTTATTTATGGAGTTTTAGAGCCATCATGTACCGCCATCTAGTGTCAGTACACAAAATATATTACAACAGTCGTCTTTTGAATAATGCATGAGCTGAATATATGCATGTATATATATTGGGAACAAGTGAAATATTTAATCTTACAAACCCACTCTATAACTTTGTCCTTTCTTTAAATGATCACCATAAATAAATGAAAATTCACTATAAATATCTTAGTTATTAGTTGAGAGTATGCTAAGATAAGTGCTTTGTTGCTTGATTGATAACAGGTTAAAAATATTCAATAATGGATACCCCCCCCCCCCCCCCACACACACACTCCTCAAAGTTTTTGGTTCATAAAAAAATAGGAAATAAAAAGTTAGCTTTTATTATTTTTTTTTTCATAACTTCTCCTTGTAGCCCAGTGGTAGGGGAGCAAAAAAAGGCTGAATTCGGAATTAATTAGGGGAAAGCTGTAAATTGCTTTAATCCCTTCAGTTTAGGTCTAGAATAAATATGCTACGTTTTCCCCCTCGTACTAGGTGAGCGTTAGGAAATATGTATAGATTTATAGTCAAAAAACACGTTTTTTTACATACCATAACAGTATCTCCAAACAGCTAACTCTGTCAAAAACATTGTCAATACAAATGTTGTAGAGCTTAAAATTCTGAGTAAAATGAGTACCTACACTTAATATTTTTGTTGAACATTAAGGTCATAATTCCAGTTTAAAGTTTTAGACCTATGGTCAGGGGTTTGAGCTCAGAATTAATTAGGAGTAAACTGGAAATTGTTTTAATCCCTTCAATTTAGGTCTAAAATGAACGTACTATGTTTTCTTCCTCGTACTTGGGGGAATGTTAGAAAATATGTACATATTTATTTTCGAAAAACTTGTTTTTTAATTACCTTAACAATACCACAAAACAGCTAACTCTATAAAAAACATTGTCAATACAAATGTTGTAGAGCTTAAAATTCTGAATAAAATGAGTACTATCATTAATAATTTTGTTCATCATTAAGGTCGCAATTATATTTTAAAATTTTGCCTTAATCGCTAATCAAGAGCTTGAAGCCAGGAGAGAAAAAGTTAACTTAACAATATCTCAAAACAGCTAACTCTATCAAAAACATTGTCAGTATAAAAGTTGTAGAGCCTAAAATTCTGAGTAAAATAAGTACCTACACTTAATATTTTTGTTCAATATTAAGGCGGCATTTTTGAGATATTGTTAAGTTAACTTGGTCTCTCCTGGCTTCAAGCTCTTGATTTGAAAAATTTTGAAATAGAATTGGGACCTTAATGTTGAACAAAAACATTAATGATGGTACTCATTTTATTCAGAATTTTAAGCTCTACAACATTTGTATTGACAATGTTTTTTTTTTTATAGAGTTAGCTGTTTTGAGATACTGTTAAGGTAATTAAAAAAAAAAAAAACGTGTTTTTCGAAAATAAATATGTGCATATTTTCTAACATTCCCCCAAGTACGAGAAAGAAAATATAGTACGTTCATTTTAGACCAAAATTGAAGGGATTAAAACAATTTCCCGTTTACTCCTAATTAATTCTGAGTTCAACCCCCTGACTATGGGTCTAAAACTTTAAACTGGAATTGTGACCTTAATGTTCAACAAAAATATTAAGTGTAGGTACTCATTTTACTCAAAATTTTAAGCTCTACAACATTTGTATTGACAATATTTTTGACAGAGTTAGCTGTTTGGAGATACTGTTATGGTATGTAAAAAAAACGTGTTTTTTGACTATAAATCTATATATATTTCCTAACGCTCACCTAGTACGAGGGGGAAAACATAGCATATTCATTCTAGACATAAACTGAAGTTATTAAACCAATTTCCAGTTTTCCCTAATTAATTCCGAATTCAACCCCCTAACCACTGGGCTATTGTACGCTGTAATGATTTTATTATTTGCAATCTTGATTAAACCAGCCATGAAGCAGAAAATTAGCATTTTTCCCCATAGTAATAGAAAACTTTGAATTTCATATACTACCATTTACTAAATTGCGTTTATTTTAAAGATTTTTAAGTCCAGTATTCAGTAATTGGATGCTCAATTAAATCTTCTTTTATGAACTACTATCAAATTTATTTGAAAAAATTAAAAATTATACTTAATTATGAGGAATTTGAAAAAGTAAAAATCTAAGCATGCTCATTATTGTAGTATTTGTGGTATTCTTGCAGCTCTGTATTATTCCTTTAGAATGTATTACATAATATCAGTGCTTAACAAACTGTACAAAAATAAATCTATAATTTTTGGAAAATTAATTCAAAAATAAACAAGAACGAAAAATCATGCGTCCGTCATAGGTCATGCAACATTTTCCAACACATTGAGAATACCGTAACAAAGTTTCACAGTTTATTAAGCTGAAAGATGATATCTAAATAAACAATTTGAAAAACGATAACGTATTTAAAAAGGCAATTTCTGCAATTACCATCAACCGTCTGAAAAATATTCTATTTTTTGTGTGCAGCCCCGTATAGGATCTATAGATTTGTATGTATACTACATAGTATGCTAAAAGTTGATGCAGTTAAACGTTCAAAAATCCCATTTAAAACTTTCTGCCAATAGACGAAAACGTACTTGAGATCTTTTGTTCAGCCCTGTCTATAATCTATAGAATTTATATACACCAAGTAATATGCAAAAAGAAAAAAAAAAAACATTTAAAACGCGTACCACATTTGAAAACGTACATCCAGCAATTATTGTTCCATAGTAATTCCATAGTAAACATCAAAAACTATATGACAAACTAAGATCGTAAACACTTTTCAACTATGTTGATCTATCTTGATTAACTACGTCAACTATTATTTCAACTATTATACCTTCATAAAGCTAGAAACTTGCAGTTTAAATTTTTCAGCGTCATCCTTACTTTGTAACGTTAATCTTATTTTATTATAACATTATCAATATTCGAGTAATATAATCGTATATAATCAATAATACAACTTGTGTAGACTGCATTTTAACTCTTTTTCTTATTTTAGCGTATCCAAAATATATTCATATAAAGCGGATATAAATATTCGCACATGGAAACTTCGAACTACGGTACAAGAAACAGAATGCAGCATGCTCGTATGCACTTCGAAGTTCATTTTCTCGCCAAAGTCCTACAGGGTTTGGCGTCAAGCGCGCTGGGGCGTTGAGTGTTTGTGAATTTGGTGCCCGGTGAACAGAAAAATTTTCCCACACTTTAAGGCAAGTTGAATGACAAAAAAGCTTGGGAATCGCTAATTTTTCACAATAGGTATTGATTGTTCACTCAATAGCTGATATAAATCAGATCTATATACGTATTATTTTAGATTTTTTTCTGTTTCTGGGAGTGGTCTGGCTGACGTACGGTCTGTCCGCCCTGGTAAAACACTTGAAAGTGGCGATATAAAGGGAAACAAGTGATGTATGTTATTAATATGGTAATATATGCTATTAATACACTAAACTCTCTGTAAGGCGGACTCTGTGTAAGACGGAAATCTGTCTAACTCGGAAAGATTTTCAAGATCCTACGAATCCATAGACATAGAGTAAAATTTGGCTAAGGCGGAATATTGTCTACTACGGAAAATTTTCTCGGTCCCGATCGATTCCGTCTTTGACAGAATTTACTGTATTTTATTAATTTTGGAAAGTGTATCATTATATGTAGTTGAAGCATGAATTTTCTTCCTGATTTTTAAATATCACAAGGAGACGTAATTATACAAACGCATTAAAGGCGAAAGCTTTATAAAGTTGACATTTCAACAATAGAAGTTGATATTTCAAAGACATTATTTTGCATAATTTAACAATCTAAAACTTTTCTTGTTAAGCAGCTTAAAAGTTGATTTTTAATTAGAATCGAAATGTAATTCCATTAACAGATTAAATTTCAACACTAATCTTTTTCAAGGCAACTTCCATTTAAAGATTTAAAGCTGATTTTACTCACTTTATCTCACTTATTAATTGAAAATTATTCATTAGGAAAAGTTGTTTAAGAGTATAAAGTAGGTATTTAAATTCTAAAGTTCTAGGGAATTCGTAATCTTACAGATTATAAATACTAGGGGATCCAACCCGCACCTCTCGGGTTACAGAATATAAGGGGAAACCATTTTTTATATTAATATATATATATATATATATATATATATTAGATTTCCCGCTAACACCATCAAAAAGCCTTTTTATTTGAAAAGTATCAACTTTGCTTTCAAATAAAGTTTTGAAATTTATTAAAGACACTTTCGTAATAATGGCCTAATTTCGTGTTACTAGCCGAAGAAATCACCACAGATTTCGTGACTTAGATCAGTCCTTTTTAATTCTGATCATTTCAGTTATTTAAACGCGTAGTTCAATTAAGTGTCTGCTAAATTTCAGTTTTATTTATATTATTTTAGTTTATTGATGAATTTGTAACTTCGTTATCGAATATCATCCGGAAACAAATGCTGAATTATTTATGGCTTTATCTTTCATAATCGTCTGCACATGATAGAGTTATATTAAAAAAATCATGTGTGAAAATAATTTAAAAACCATATAAAATGAATGAATTGCAATACAGTTTTCAAACAAGTTACAATACAGTTTCTAAACAAATTGTATTTCTAAGTACATTTTTTTCCTGTGCTCGACGGTGTAAAAATTGAAAATGTGCGACGTTTAGAAGTATAAGAAATAAACGGTCAAGTGTGAGTATTACTCGCGCTTTGAGGATTCCGTACAATAAATATATGAATTATTAACTGCATTATTAAAAAAAATCGTTGCTAAAAGAATAATAAGATTTTGTAAAAAACTATACAACGTAGGGTTGGGTATAGCTGTAGATACTAGAAAAGTATAAATGGATATACTATATAAGTTCAAAGAGATACGAAGCATAAATGATATCAAATATTGCTATTCTGTATAACTCTTTTATTAACCATTTGGAAAAATGGTTATTGTCTTCGTCAGGCTAGGAAATCAAAAGCTTATCTGAAGGTTTTTATTGGTTTAATCATCATTTTATTCGTTTTCTGATTGGTCTATACAGTAATCTGTATTTCCCTTTACTTTCAACAGAGATGGACAGCAGAGTGTTGCCACTATGACATTTGGAAAAATGGTTAATGTCCTCGTCAGGGTAGGAAATCAAAAGCATATCTGAGGGTTTTTATTGGTTTAATCATTCTTTTATTCGTTTACTGATTGGTCTATACAGTAATCTGTATTTCCCTTTACTTTCAACAGAGATGGACTGAGATGGATTGCCACTATGACAAAAAAGTAATAAAAACTACAAAAAAAATTAATAACTCAGAAACAAATTGAGATACACTTTTCAAACAAATTGCATTTAAAAGTACATTTTTTTCTCTATATGACGATATAAAAAGTAATATTGTGGGATGTTTAGAAGTTTAAGAAATAAATTTCATTTAAAATTGCCGTCAGATTTCTTGGATATCTGACGATGGAAAAGCCTTTTCCCCAACAGTCAATGAAATGCTTGGATAATACGTAAGTTTCAGGTGAATAATACGTACGAGTCGCAGGCGATTTCTGTCGCTTGCAATTTTTACGTGTAATAACACTATCAATGTAAAAACCCTTGACGGGTTAAAAGTTTCTGACGCAGCACTTTATCTTATGCTCTAAGAATTTTAAATATGGAACTTAAAAATACTGATATCAAATTTTGAGTGACGTTATGCTATATCTTAAAAAATATATTTGTATTTATTTCATCATTTTATTTTTGTTTTATTTATAATCGCATGTGCAAAAGTTATGTTCAACATGAAAAGCTGCATACAATTTTATTCGCTGTTGCTTTATCATTTACATCTCTCATAAATTCAAAGTATGAGTTTTAAAAGATATGATATAAAATTTAAGTGACGCCTTGGTGTGACTTTAAAAGGTTTGTTTTAAAATTCAATTTAAATTATTTTTGACTTGGTTAAAATATTTTTTTACATCTACACAATACTTTTAATTTTCCAATTCACCGTTAAATATATCACTTTCATTGAATCTATACTATGCATTGAAATGTATTTATTTCAATAAATTGATTTATCTTTTGTGTCACGCTATTCAAAATTGTGAGTAAGATTTATGTAAATGGTTTATTTGCGTCAAACTATCCTTTTTCATATATTTCATGTAGTTTGGACACAATGACGCAAAGAAACCATTTACATAAATCTTACTCACAATTTTGAATAGCGTGACACAAAAGATAAATCAATTTATTGAAATAAATACGTTTCAATGCATAGTATAGATTCAATGAAAGTGATATATTTAACAGTGAATTGGAAAATTAAAAGTATTGTGTAGATGTAAAAAAATATTTTAACCAAGTCAAAAATAATTTAAATTGAATTTTAAAACAAACCTTTTAAAGTCACATCAAGGCGTCACTTAAATTTTATATCATATCTTTTAAAACTCACATTTTGAATTTATGAGAGATGTAAATGATAAAGCAACAGCGAATAAAATTTTACGCAGCTTTTCATGTTGAACATAACTTTTGCACATGCGATTATAAATAAAACAAAAATAAAATGATGAAATAAATACAAATATATTTTTTAAGAAATAGCATAACGTCACTCAAAATTTGATATCAGTATTTTTAAGTTCCATATTTAAAATTCTTAGAGCATAAGATAAAGTGCTGCGTCAGAAACTTTTAACCCGTCAAGGGTTTTTGCATTGATATCATTACTTTTTTGAGGTTAGTGATAAAATGATTAAAAAAAAGATACTTATGGGATTTAATGCAGATTTAATTTTTACTATTTTATTACAATTTTCCTTATAGCAGTTTGTATATAAATCAAGTGGGTAAGTATAATCGCAGATCGCACAGAGGGTTTCATTTGATATTCCTTTAAAAACACTTTATCCTTAAATTAATAAATTCAAAATGTTAATTTATAATTATTAAATCCTTACATAGATGGTGCACCAATAGTTCCAATTTTCATGGGGCAGGGAACGCACTCTTTTAAACAAACCACCTTCCAATTGAAGTCATCAAAAACCAAGTTGAATAAGCCAGACCCCGTTGTGTTGTTTGACAAACAGCAGTCTCATGTCCCCTCCTTCCCCCCTTTTTCAAAAATTTTCAGACCAGTACCTAAGAATGGAACCGAAATAATTTTTTCTCTTCAGAAATTACGATAAAAAAATAGTATGCAGTACTCATAAATTTACTTTAATGCTATATAGGGTGATTATTAAGTTAATTATAACGTTTGGAATCTGTTGCATTGATGTCCGAAAGGTAGTTTCTGAGTTATGGAAGCTGGACCCATAAGGCGCCATAGAGGGGCGAAGCCCGCTAGTGTCTATCATAATTATATCTGCCATGTGGACTAATTGCGATATTTAATCAAAATAGTCCCCCCCCCCTCCTCATCCCCGGAAATATAACAAATACAAAATGTGTCTTTATAAACCTATCGTCAAATAGGTTTTTATTTCTTTTTCCCTAAAAAAAAAAAAACATGATTTTTATATCCGTAACGTAAATAGCGGACGAAGCCCGCTAGTTCCTATCATAATATATATTTTTAATAATTTTATATAGTCTATAATAAAAATCAGACTTAAAATAGTCTAGTTCCATGAGTACTTGTAGTGTCAGTTACATGCTACGATTTTTGGATACCATTATTTTAGAACGGGAAAAGTGACTTATTTTATCGGAGATATCTCATTAATTGAATAAGGCGAAGCAAACTTTTTGAAAAAAAGGTGGCCAACAAGCATGGCAGTTATCAGCTATGTGACTTTGTGCTAAAGTCCATTAATTTGATCTGCTTTAAAAAGATTACGGAAGATTGAATTATAGTAGAACCTGGATTAACCGAGCTTCGATTAATCGAGGTTTCTGTTAACCGAGCCGATAACAAAGTCTGATTTTTTTCCCTTTTGAATGAGCCTTAAAAATAACCACACTCTTTAGCTCACTGTCCGTGCTATACAGGCCCTTCTGCCCCCAAAAGCACTCAACTCCAAAGAAACATTGGACCCTGAGAAGTCAATAGCGAACAATGCTTTGTTTCCAGTGGCTGTGTGAACTTTCGTAAATTTTTCAATTTGCATTTTAAAATTTACTACTGGTAGTTGATTTTCTTTTTAAATTTGTTAAGCCATGAAACAGAACTTTACATATATTTATTTTTATTATTTAAAAAACGTTCTATATATATTTTTTAAAAGAGATGTTAAATTCGCAAGCACGGCGAGTTTTTACACACAGTTTCTATTAACCGAGATTTCCGATTCCGATTTACTAACAGTCCCAATTAGCTCGGATAATCGAGGCTGCTCTGTATAATTAAAAAATCAATGGCGATCTTACTGTAAACGGGTTTCCCTTTTACTGAGGGATTTCAAGACCGAATCAGCTGATGTTAGTTACTGTTTCCGTGCTTGGTTAAATAAGATTAGTTAAACATTTGAAAATTATCAAATATAAAAGGAACTAAGTCAACAGAGTCTTTGCTTTATGGTATTTTTTAACAACGCTATAAGAAAATGATTTTAAATGAGAGATTTGAAATGTAACGTTTTAATCTGACATAATTTTCACCAAACTTTCCTTTCTCTTTGTAACATTCAACTGGAAATATTTTTATTATTAGAAAGATAATATTATTATTTGCGCTACCTTAAAATTGGCAACTATAGTTAAAAGTATCATCTCGAAATTTGAAATAAATCTCTCATATAAATATATTTTTTAATTTAAACTGTTTTGCAATATTATTATTTGGCCACTTTGGCCAATATGACGTAATTTCCTCCATTTACGACTTTTAACACATATCAATGAATTTATTATTTAAAAATTTTCTTTTTCTTTTAATATTCACGTGTGACGTAATTTTCAATGTTTTCCTGCTTTTAATGCGTAATCATTTAATTCTAATTGAAAATAATTGATTATTTTATAATTTTCTTTCATTTTAAGTAAGCATGTGTAAAAACAATTTTTATGACGTAATGTTTAATATTTTCCTGCTTTTAACACGTTATCATTTAATTCTAATTTAAAAGGATTTTTTTCTGTTTATAATAGTCACGTGTGAATAAATTTTTAATTTAAAGGATATATTATTCTTTGCGCTGTTTTAACAATTGGAAACAATTTAAAATAACCTTTTCTAAAATATGTAAAAAATATCTCTGGAAATTCTGAAAATTTTAATTTAAAATTGAAATAAACCGTGAAAAAATTAGGCAAGTTAAAATAATAAATGCACTCTGCAAACTTCGAGTTTCTATTGAATGATTAAATTGAATGAAAATGATTAAATTCCCATGTATATTTTTTTTTCCTATGAGACTTTTTTAATGAGACAATTTTATCCAGATTTAACATTAAATATCTCTTAAAATAATTCTTCGATTTAAAAACTGTCTACTTCAACGTTTTTATCAAACATTTCTCTATAATACTACCCATTTTAATATTTTTGTATGCAGTAATTTTCTTAATATTTGCGAAATAGACCTCTAGACACAAGAGATTCTTTCAAAGCGGCGAAGAGCGTTAGTTTTTTTTTTCCGAATAAGAGACAAAATGTAGTACGCAATTGCGTCAAAAGATGGCGACACCAGAATTCTGATATGCTTATTATGTAAACTGTAAATATTGCAAAGTTAAATAAAAACAATTGTCTCGGGGTTATCAAACTTCATTGTTATTTATAAATAAAACATTTCAACTAATTTATTTATTATAAAATAATTATTACATCACAATAGTTTTTATGCAAGGAAAATAATAATAATAATAATAATAATAATATCGATGTCAGTGATTATATATTGATTGACCGTCATAATAATAAAAATGATATTATAAAAAGAAGAGCTGAAATGAATTATTTTTTTACGTTTCTGATCGTGTGATTTATATTCAAATAATAATTATTAATGTATATTTTTTGTAAAGTGATTGAAATTAAATATATTTATAAAATTTATGGTAATATTTTTATTGTTGAAAAATTGCCAAGAAATAATCATCATCAAATTGGCGT
This sequence comes from Maratus speciosus, assembly GCA_963932465.1. Classification (NCBI taxonomy): domain Eukaryota; kingdom Metazoa; phylum Arthropoda; class Arachnida; order Araneae; family Salticidae; genus Maratus; species Maratus speciosus. The sequence goes on along the minus strand of OZ010790.1, from coordinate 415,812,077 downwards.
CATTATAATTGTAATTTTATTTAACTTAATAGCAATTAAAAAATTACAAAGGAACTGAGAATAATGGTCAACTAACAGACTTAAAAAAACAACACATTCACGTGTGAAAACAAGTACCAGAAGTATCGAACTGCCTATCTTAAGATCAGTAGACGATGGCCCTTAACCACTCAGCCAGTGGGAAGACAAAATTTTTCTCCCCAAAAGTGCTTAAAAAGAAAGCATGTGTATGAATACAGTGTCATGCATTTTCGGTGAAATTTCCATAGAATGGCGAAGAAATATAGTCCGATTTTTCATGCGCATTATAAAACGAACAAGAGTCTTGCTGGAAACAAGTAAATTCTTATTTGGTTCATCTGAAACATATTTATTTGATTTTTAAAAAATCGCCCGTGTCATTTTCGAGAGAAAAAAAATCGAATTATTTAACGAACGAGTGTTTTCCCAGAAAAAAGAAAAGTGTTATTCACCTCGCCTTAATCACATTTATATTATGTATCAATTTAAAAATAATCGTTAGAACCGTTTTCGAGATTTTCAAATTAGGAACTTCCTCGATATCATACCAACGTTTTCACTTTAAAAATGGCTATTTAGATCTCAAAATATACTGCACGTAGAAATGTAAAAATTTCAGTATACGATTAGACTGCAGATATAAGACTGTTTTAGAAAATTCAGAACAATAAGACCTATATCTGCTGAGTTATTAAAAGGCGGCTTTTCGCGTTTTCTTTGATGTCGAGTTAGCTGTATATATGAGTTCCGCCATCTACGAATTCTATGATACGATACGATACGATTTTAACGATACGATACGATACGATTTTAGGCTTAAGGCTGCGTCACTCGGAATACTACCGTCTTTCATGATTCATGTTTAATTCATGGCGTATGTAAGGTATGATCAACTCCGTGCTATTTTTTTATGTCTTAAATTTTAGTCTTTGAAAAAATCATTTTCCAAATGGTCGTTGTAATTTGTTAAATTGCATTTTTTTGTATTTTTGGTACTTTTCCGTTATACGCACACCATGCCAAAATGTATGCTAATGCGCCAATTATTTCAACCTTGATCGTGGAAAGGATTTTTATTGCAAATAATGCGAAACATTGTGATTTGCTGTTTATGAAACGTGAATGATGATTTGTATTTAACTTTAACCTCGGAAGGTTTTTTTAATTTGCTAGCATTCGAGTTAATGCTATTATTCTTATTTTAAGCATATGTTTGTGTTTTAATAAAATAGTTCGCGCTAAGATACTGTATATTCCCTCGGCCGCCATCTTGGATTTCTTGGCGATTTTTTATTCGCGTTGTTTATTGATAAGGCAGCCCCGGTTCTGGCAACCCCGTTAAGCCTAACATGCGCATAAATCGCTGCTTGGCGACATTTACTACTTGGCGGAAAGGGGTTTTCACGTCACGAAAAAGTCCAAGATGGCGGCCGAGGGAATATACAGCATCTGTTCCATAGTTCTTAAAATTCTGTAATTTTCAAATGTTATATTTTTAAGATGTTCACTTTACTATCGACAATGTTTTTTCTTCTATTTTTCAAATGTTCCAATTCACGTGACATTCCTTTTGCGCCAACCATTACGCTTTGCGACAATGGTTCCCGTATAACGGAAAAGTACCGTATTATTATTAATGTTATACTAATTTATTTGTTCTTTCGTTATTTAAAATAAAAAATTATGTCAATTTGTATAATTTGGCAAAATTGGTCGACGGGAGAAGTAGTACCATTAAAACATTGCTTTGAAGTGGAAATTAAATGTCATGATTTGTTGCATTGGGGCATCGGGGTTTGTACGCACCGGGTTTGGCGTGATTTTTTTAAAATCTTATCCTAACCTATTTATGATGAATTGAATTCGGTACTGACAATAAAAGTAGTGCATATCTAAACTTCATTTGGCATTTCATAAAACTAAATTCAGCGTAGTAATAATCTTTTTTTTTAAAGTGTGACTAAAACAAAACCCTTGGTATTGAGTTAAGCGCGCTTCGAAAGGGGGTCGCAAATATGCAATGCCGCCTTAGTCCGTGCCGCGTTTTTCTACATAGCTTTTTAATGAACTTTCGGATGCAAACTAGTCGCGAATCCCATATTATTTATGTGATTAATTCTAATAAAATTAGTCTTTTTTTAACAATTTGACGTTTATGTCTTTTGTACTGCTACTGGGCATTGCATTAAATAAATTTATCATTAAAAGTTGTTATCTAGGCTTTAAAAGCGGGTGGTACATAGATTACGCCGCACCTGTCATTATGTATGTCAAAACCGTTCGTGTCTTTAAGGGTTAGTATCGCGGCTAATTACCGACGATTTTTTAAAAAATCATTATCAACAATGCTTTTATATTTCTGCTATGATAAGTACCTCCAGTTCTCCTCAAAACGTTTGCTGAATGCCTGCGAATCGAAATTTGTGTGCAACGGAAAAATGCGCATTTCCTAAAAACTGTGTGACCTAGGGTAATCGCTACGATTTTCCTGCAAGGTTTAAGTTAATGCCTACTACCTCTAATTTTTTCATAATTTTACTTTCAGTAGATGCGGAAATAGATGGGGGGGAGGGGGGGGGACATATTTTTGCACTACATTTTCGATGATATCTCTGAAAATATAATACCTAAAATTAAAAGAAATGTATTTTTGATGTTAGCGTTGCGAGAGCTTTCACACGAAACCCCACACGATATACAAAGAAAAGATTTTATTACGTAACTTAATTAGCCTCACCACATTTTTCCTAACTATATTTGTGAATGTTTAATAACCTGTAAATATGTGGGTCAATAGTCTTTATTACTTCCCCTAATTTGAACTTTCCATGTTCCATAGTTTACCAGTAAAATGGCTGTGAGAGACAGACAGACAGACACAGGAGTGATCTTATAATGGTTCCGTTTTGACTTTTTAAGTACGGAACCCTAAAAATTAAGAAAATTGCAGAAAAAACGAAATTTAATCGTCTGCTGTTGCCAACATCAAAATGACGTCAGCGTTTCGCACGGACTCGTTTGTCCTTTACAGATATGCAGAGTAGTGATGGTCAATTCTCGAAAATTTACCAATCGAAAAAAATTGTCATCGTAAAAAACACAATCGATACAGTCATCGATTACTTTCGAGAATCTACAGTTGAGATGTTCCACAATCGATTATTGAAATCATTGTTTTTACATATATATAAGGCAGATTTTATTAAATATATGGTAACTGAAAACAGATGGAATAAAAAACAACAAACCAAAGGGAGGCTGTAATGCAGCCACAAGACTGGAAAAGTCGTATGAGGGCTCCCTCTGCTTGAAGAAAGTTGAAAAAACGCGAGTAGCTATGATGCGCTAAGGGGAGTTTAAGTATAAAAAATTAGAATTTTTCGGCAATTAGCACCAAAATGGCAAAAGAAATAAGAATTAAAAGCACCCCTAGTGGCAAAAACATGAACTAAAATGATGGTAAATGGGATCAATTTTTTTTATTGATTTTTCTACGTCATTTGAGATCAGATCTTTAATTTCCCCATTTTTAGAAAGCCTTCGACTGGAATACAATAAACGAACCCCAGCGGGGAGCAAAGTAGGGGGAAGGGGCAAGGAAAGTGTATAATATTAATAAATGGTCACAGGACTTTCCAACGATATATCACATGAGGGGTGTCGGCTAACTTTAGAAAAGAGCCCCCGCGCGGGGGCAAAGTAGGGGGAGGGGCGTTGCCGATATATAAAATGAAATAGTAGTCACAGAGCTTTCCAATGATATATCACATGAGGGGTGTCGATAAAAGATAGAAAAGAGTCCCAACTCCCAGTATTCCAATTATCGTGCCACCACCCCCGAAATAGACCCTGCCCATCCTTCTCTTTTAAATTTTCATATATTATAAATTATTTAGCGGAGGGCTCCGTAAAAAAATCCGCTTCAACGCTACGATTTCAAAAAAGTTCGAAAAGTTGCTCTTTCGGGGCGCCAAACTAGGGAGGGAAGAAGAAAGATTCATAATATGAAAGAGTGGTCCGAAAACTTTCCGATGATATATCACATGACGGGTCCAAAAATGTTTGAAATTTACCCTCCCACGTGGGTTCACTGTTTCTTCCCAGAATATACCCGGAAATCACACAGCCCCGCTTTTAAAATTTTATATTTAATAAATAATATTTATCGGAGGGCTCCATCAAAAAACCTCATTTAATGATATTTAATGTAGAAATAGCTACAAACTGAAAAAATTCACCGCCCTCACCTCTCCCGCCCTCCCTCCCGGAATTCAACTCCGGGAGGAGAAAGGTTCATAATATGAAAGAGTGGTCAAAAGACTTTCCAATGATATGTCACAGGAGAGTTTCGGTAAAAGTTTGAAAATTACCCCTCCCCATCGGTCCACTCTCGCGGCCCCCGGAATTCACTCACCTTCCTCTTTGAATTTTTTATATTTAATAAATAATATTTATCTGAGGGCTCCAGGTATGGCGCAGCTTGGCAGAGCTAAAATAAGGGAAACATTGAAAATTCGGAGCAAAATGACACTATATTCAACAGTAAAGTTTGAAACTATGACTATATAGAACTGAATACATAAACCACTATGCCTCATAACCCACATCGGTTAATAACAATAAAAAGATAAGTGCTCAGTTTAAGTGATGGCATTGAGCTCACAGGTTATTCACACTAATTGTATATTATACTCTTATTTCAAAGAATAATACCCGTCAAAAATAAATGAAGGGGAAATATCCCCCGTTTCTATCCTTTATACTTAACTAATGAACCTCCAAATCTAATCAGGGAAGCTCCTTAACATAACAAAACAGTATACCAAATTTGAAGCAAATCAGATAATTCTGCATGAAAAAAAAATCGCTAAATCAAGGGGGTCTAACCCCCTTTAGCCCCTTTATACTTAACTAATGAACCTCCAAATCTAATGAGGAAAGCTCCTTATCAGAATGAACATAAAAAAAATAATAAAGGAAATTGGATAATTTTGCATGAAAATCTATTTATCTAAATTAAGGGGAGGGGACTTGCCCCCTTTTCGTTCTTTTATACTTAACCAATGAGCTTCCAAATCTAACGAAGGAAGCGCCATATCGGAATAAACCGGTATATTAAATTTGAAGCAAATCGAATAATTCTGCATGTAAAACCCTTTTATCTAAATTAAGGGGGAGACTAGCCCCTCCCCTTTACACCTAACCCATAAACCTCCAAATCTAATCATCAGCTCCTTAACTCAATCTAGCAGCCTCAATCTAGGCAGCTTCTTAACATAATAAACCGGTATACCAAATTTGGAGCGAATCGAACAATTCTGCATGAAAAACCCATTTATCTAAATTAAGGGGGGGGGTCGAACCCCCTTTCCCCCTTTATACTTAACAAATGAACCTCCAAATTTAATCAGGGAAGCTCCTTAACATAATAAACCTGTATACCAAATTTGGAGCAAATCGAATAATTCTGCATGAAAAACCCATTTATCTAAATTAAGGGGGGGAGACCAGCCCACCACCCCTTTTCCGCCTTTATCCTTAACCAATGAACCTCCAAAACTAATCAGGGGAACGCCTTATCAGAATGACCATAGAAAAAAATTTGAAGCAAATCGGATATTTCTATCAAGAGTTATCGCATTACGTACATGCATACGTAGAGTCGTGGAAGAAAAAAGTAAACACCCCCTATTAATTCCTCAACAAATTACCGTAAACGAAAGTTACTGGTACCGAACGATTGGAAATAAAGTCCTAATTTTAAATGATGTATATAAAATTTGCTTAGGGGGCCATCTACATATTAAAACGAATCCAAACTTCATTTCTTTTTCAATGGCAATACACAATTTTAACGAGATATTTCAAATCTTCGGTTCAAACTATGCCTAGACACCAAATTTCAAATCATTGAATGATAAGTTTTTGAATTACGAGGGTCACTCTGAAATTTTTGAGATACAACTAGGTTTTTAAAGTTATACTTACAAAATTTTAGGTGTGTTCAAAATAGTCTCCTCCAGCATCAATGCACTTTTGTAGACGAATTTTCCTCAGATTAAATGCCTCAAGCCATTCATTTCTTGGAATAGATGAAAAAATGCATTTATAGCCACATCAATCTCTTATTCTGAATGAAAACGACGTACGCGTAAGCTCTTTTTTAGATTAAAGAATAACCAAAAGTCACACATAGCTAGATCAGGTGATTACGGCGGATGTTCTATCACTTTAATTCGTTTTTGTTTAAGAAACTCAACAGTTAATCCGGCTGAATGTGAAGATGTATTGTCATGGTGAAGCATTAGTCCCCTAACATTCACTTCTTGTAGAATTTCTGGAAGACATTTAGTGGTATACTAGTTTGCTGTTACTGTCTTCTGTCCTTCCAACTTGATGGTTTTCACCAATCCCGTACTTCTGAAGAAAACGGCATACATAAATTTTCAGTGCGCGTTGTCTTTTCACCATTGTCGGTGTGGGATCATCTTCAAAGACCCATACTTTGCTTTCTTGACGTGTTGGAACGTCAAAAAACGGTATGTACGTTTCATCACCCGTTACAATTTTAGAAATGATGCGGTGGCCACCATCATTTAGCAATTTAAGAGTTTTTTTACTGATTCTGACCCGCTCCTCTTTTTGGTGCTCAATTAGATTATGGGGAAACCAAGGGCAAACTACTTTTTTCATAAGCAATTCTTCATAAATAATTTTGTGTACGGCTGCGGATCCAATGTTAAGTTCCTTCTGTATCATTTGATAGGTACAGTGATTATCATCCATTAACATTTTTTGTATGGCAGACACATTATCCGGGATTACTGCCGACGGCGGCCTTCCTGTGTTTTCTTCATCCTGAAGAAAATTGCGACCTCTGCTAAATTCTTTAAACCATCTGAATACAGTAGCACGAGCTGGATTCATTACCAAATGCTAATTTCAACCGTTGAACGCATTCTTCTTGATTTAATCCTGCTTTAAAATCGTAGAAAATCATAGCGCGAAAATGTTCTCGCGTCAACTCCATTTTCTCTTCTGTTTAAAATTTATTCTACGCTAAACAAGTTGAAGTAAGTCAGTAAAAAATCGTCTGCTGTGTTAAAATACTTTGTATTTTAAAATTAAACCGTTATTTTTATTTTGTAAATTTTCATCTGCGCGTATCTCAATAATTTCAGAGTAACCCTCGTATAAACATTCAAAATTTAGTGCTTATGTTAAATTACATTTTCATATTTTTATTTATATCTTCTGAAATTGTGCTCCTATTGTGCTATTTTTTTGTGTAGCAATGATTCTAATATACCCAATCATAAATACGCTGAATTTGTAATTTTTATAATTTTATGATATGAATTATGAATTATGAAATTAATATTCGAAAAATATTATGAATTGCAACCTAAAATTTTTTGATGGATTTAGATTTATTAAATCCTGCTTTATGGAAATCCAAAATTTCACATTTTTCTTCCAAGTAGTTTTCAAATTATGCTTAAAACAAGTAAGAAAAATCATGCGTTAAGCATAGATTATGAAACACTTTCCAACACTCCCTGGATGCTTTAAAAAAACTTCGTTATTTAGGGAAATAAGGTATATCCCAACATAAAGTTTCCTGTTAAAAAAAAAAAAAAGTGCCAAGTTCTCCTTAATGTTTCGGCCCGAAAACGTAGTGATAGCTGAAGTTAGCACAAGTTAAAAGCCAAACATCCCAAATCTTTCATTGAAAAATGCTTCCTGCGACTTGGCCGTTAATGCCTTCGAGAGAGTTTTTCAAATTCTTAAGTATGTACAAATGAGCTACATGCCAATTACATTTTTTGAGGACTTTAGGCATTTTGTGGCACAAAGTACAGAAATAAAACGCACATTTTAAAAAAGAATGTAAACCACTTCAGACTATTTAGATGATTAGAAATTAAAAATAACAAAATAACTGTATTCAGAAGATAATATTCCAACAGAGCTAACTGCTAAAACACAATTAGTATCCACTTTTAACAGTTTAACCCCTTCCAGGGCGGTGGTTTATTTTTGGATGATTTATATTTAATCCCTGAATGGCACATTGACACCAGAATTTTGATTTGAAATTTGCCGTTTTAGTTAGTACGTGAAGAAAAGCCAACTTATTTTCAAATACATTTGTTTGTAAATCCATTCATTTCAGTATTTTACTAACAGAAGAGCCCCTGAAAGGGTTAAAGCGAATAAGTGCATTCTAAGGTTATTGCAATACCTCTTAATATATGCAAACAAACTATAATAAATGTTCAAATGAAACAATCTCTTTCGTCAATGCACAATATTTCAATATTATACATTAAAATATAATGTAACACATTGTGAGACTTAAAAAAGTAAATTTTGTTTTATTTCTTGAGATTCATGTTAGTGACTTTAGGTTTAGACCGCACAAAATAAATTTCAATTAAACAATAAGTGGACTAAATGATTTGTAATAAAAACTAATGTTTGTTGAAACTCAATAGTATTTATGAGAAATCCTTTACTTGTAATGTCTTCATGTGAATCCGCTTCTTTGCATTCAAATATCACTTTTAATATTTAAATAACTCATAAATGCGCAATTTCCAATCATTAAATTGCAAATATAGAAGGCATTAACAGCCAAGTCGCAGGAAGCCATTTTCAATGAAAGATTTGGGTTGTTTGGCTTTTAACTTGTGCGAACTTCAGATATCACTACTGTTTGGCCGAAACATTAAGGAGAACTTGGCGCTTTTTTTATTTTTTTAACAGGAAAATTTTTGTTGGGATATCACTACTTTTTGTATATTTTTTCAAGTGTGTAAGAGTTTTGTATATTTTTTCAAGTTCTAAACGATATTAATATAAAACTTTTTTTAAAATTTCGGTACTTTTATGTTAGCCGGGCACAAATCTCCTCAATAGCATTTTGGTTTTTTGCCAATAGCAGTTTTTATTTTTCACATGTTTAAATTAGAAATAATGCTTTGATTTTCAAATAAAATATTTTGGTTTATGTTATTATTTCTTATTTATTTATTTCTATGTTTTAAATAAAATGAGTGAAAGGCATCTATTTTAAATGAGATGACAGAAAAGTTTATATTTTTAAATGAAATGAATGTAATATGAACAATGGAGATGAAAACAGTACTTGGCGATTTGCCACTTGCGCCCGGCTAACATAAAAATATCTAAATTTAATATTAAAGACGTGAATTACCACTTTGCTAACTAGGCGTAAACCAACAGAGTTAAAAATATCCAAGCCGGGAATCGAGCCCGAGCCCCTGGAATAGCGCTCCAGTGCTCTACCACTAAGCCACGAGGACGATGCCCAGCCTGGCATCTCTCACTCACATAAGTCGGTAAGACTGCTACCGTAGCTATTAGATGGAAAGTCTTCATGAGCAACAATCTTGAGACATAACATGAGACGCAAATTAACCCAGCATCGGTGAATATACAACTTAATTAATTTTTCAACTACTTTTCAGCAGTAAAATTACGCTTGAAATTATTGAATACTGAAATTATTGAATATTGAATATTGAATTGCTGAAAAGTAGTTGAAAAATTAATTAAGTTGTATATCTAAATTTATTTTTTGAGCTTTGCAAATTTATACTTTATTTCTTTTTATATTAAAGTACTAGCCGCCTCTAGCAAGCAGTTTTTTTCCTTAAATGCATGTTAAGCATTGCATTATATTACTGTTATTTATAATTTAATTTACTTGCCCATTCTTTCTCCAAATCGGAAGCATTTGATAGAGAAATCAAGAACTCTTTACGATCATGGAAGCGCATCATATATTATATTTTGTTTTGTTATGTATTTCATCTTTCGCGACGAATATCTCTTAACTCACTTATTCTCAATGCACTCTAAAAAATAAATGTGTAAATTAGTCAAATTTACTCACATATATGTGTAAATTTCTAAAATTACACACTTGTCATGAAAATTACACACATTTTGCAAAATTTTACCTGTTTTTATGTGTATTTAGCTTATGAAACTAAGGGTGTAATTTGTTATCGCTTGAAAAACACAAATAAGTGTGTAAATGTAGAAAAATGCTTGAATTTACACGAATTGGTATGTTATTGTAATTTTTCCAAAATTATATATACACAGATAAGTGTGTAAATTTCTAAAATGACCCACTTGTCATAAAAATTACACATTTTGTACAAAAAAAAAATACCTATTTTTGTGTGTATTTAGTTTATGATATTAACTCTGTAAGTTGTTTTTGGTTGATAAACTCAGACAAGTGTGTAAATAAAAAAATACCTGGATTTACACGAATTGGAGTGTTACACATAATTTTAAGTGTGTAAATCTTAAAGTGTGTAGATGTTAAAAAAGTGATGGGTGTCTTTAATATAATTCAGGTGTGCACTTTTTATTTCAGTAAATCCGTTGCGTAAGTATAGTACCGTAACAGTACTTTCAAAATAAAGAACTAAAACGTTTACTTTTTCTTTTGTAAGAAGCTCTTCCCCCCTTCCACCCTGTTTCAGCTAAATTAGCAGCACATGAACATTTAAAAGAAAACAGAATTAAAAATTGTCTTAAGCAAGGGTTGCACAGCTATAGTACTGTAGTACTGTAACAGCAGTTTCAAAACAAAAAATGAAACGTTTACACTTCCTTCCCCGTCCCCATCACATACACCTGTTTCGCAGAAATAGGGACATATGAACATAAAAAAAAAAAAAAAAAAAAAAAAAAAAAACAGAATAAAAAATTATGTTTTGCAAGGGAGTTAGCCAAGGTAGTGGTTGTGTGTTGTGTAGTGGCGATAGGGTTCGAACCCAGCACCTCCCCTTATGGAAAGAGATTATACCTACAAGGTATCATTGTCCTCGCCTAACATTAGGGCAGCTTGGTTTTTTTTTCGATTGCTTCCTTAGTGCCTATTAGTATTTATAATAATTATTATGATGTTGTATTTTTTTTTTTAAGAAAACAATTTTCTGTGCCTTAACAATTTTGCGCCCAACGCAATCGTCTACGTGTTCTCCCATACTCCTAATAATTCCGATAGTAGATTGCATCATACTGATGCCGGTCTAATAAATGCAATGTTTAGATATTACATTCATATGCAAAATAGGAAATTTATTGAGATTTTAAATCTAAATTGCATTTCCTTCCCCCTCCCCATCACATTTACTCGTTTCGCATAAATAGTGACATATGAATATTTAAAAGAAAACAGAATAAAAAATTATGTTCTACAAGGGATTTAGCCATGGTAGTAGGGTTTTTTTTTTGGGGGGGGGGGGGGGGCGTCACATTGCGAACAATTCTTAGTTCCAGTTTCTTTTAACGTTTAATTATTCTACGTCACTTGGAAGAATAGATTTTATCAGTTTTTTAATAATCAGCCATGAAGAAAATTTAATAAATAAATTTTAAAATCGAAGGATAGGCAATAGTTCTCCCCTTTCCTGTCTTGCTCGCTCTTATGGAAATAGTTTTGGTTGTGTCTTTAGGACGGCCAATCATCAACACGAGGGATAAAGGCCCTAAGGGCTGGAGTGCCCTCCGTGGGGGTGTTTCTAAAGGAACCTAACCCGTTTTTACGCAAGGAAATCCAAGGTTCGAAGAAAACAACGGAAACTCCAAACGATTAGGCCGACGGGCGCGATTGGGTTCGAACCCAACACCTCCTCTTATGGAAAGAGGACATACCTACAAAGTATCATTGTCCTCGCCTAACATTAGCGCAGCTTTTTTTTAGATCACTTCCTTAGTGCCTATTAGTATTTATAATAATTATTATAATGTTATATATATATATATATATATATATATATATATATTAGAAAATTTTCTGTGCCTCAACAATTTTGCGCCCAGCGCAATCGTCTACGTGTTCACCCATATCCCTAACAATTCCGATAGCAGATTGCATCACACTGATGCCGGTCTAATTAATGCAATTTTTAAATATTGCATTCATATGCAAAATAGGAAATTTATTGAGATTTTAAATCTAAAAGTCTTTTTATTTAATGGGGAAATTTTAAATATAATATTATCTAAATGTGTCTATATATCTATATAAATATGTAATATCATATTACACATATTTATCTATGCACTTTGTATAGTTGTAATATGAACATATATTTTGAAATGCAATTGAACTTAGCTTAAAAAAATATATTGGTTCACTTCAGAAAGAAAAGCGAAAAAAAATCAGTCCCGAAAACGTAATTAGAATATAAAATCGTCTGCACTTTTTAAAACCGTGAACAACGAAAAAACATCTGCTCTGTATCAAAGTCGCCATTTCATGCAGCTGTCCAAGTTTTCTTTTAGGAACGGAAATGTTAGAAAAATATTTTAATCTAATTTATTATAATAATAAGCAAGGGGTATTTGTATAATTGTTTTTCAAATGCTATTTTAAAATCGCCATGTGTTGTTTTGTCGAATTTTGTTGAAGATCATACGTTGCGTTCCTCGGCGGAAAAAAGTTTGGTTACCCATTAACACAGGTATGCTATAATTTCGTTCTAATAAAAGACTTTTAAATCAAAAATTGTGTAAAAATGTTTCACAGTAAATTTTTCTTTTTTTACGTTATAAGTTTACAAACATTACAATCTAAAATTAAGGAACAGAGGAATTAAAAGTAGCTTGATCCGTATAATTGTTTTTTAGTTAATATACTGATTCTAAGTTTAGATACTGTGAAAACTTACATAAAGAGTTTTCTAGTAGGATGTATTTTTATGAAATAGAAAATGTAACTGAAACGGAATAACAATAAAATAATAAGAAGGAACGCAATATTTCACCTTGATTCCCTTTCTTCATAACTTCCCGAGTTTTTATAATATTCTCTGTTTGGGAATCCTGAAGGTACTAAGAATTTTTTAAAAAAATAAAATGTATATTTCAAACTTGTAACATCTCTTTTATTATTTTGTCCAGGTTTTTTTCAATTTTCATAGTTTAACTTGTAATTTTCAATTTGACTCTAGATACTAGTGAAATTTCGCTTCGTTTGCCAGTTCTAGTACTATCGATGGAGACTTTTGAATAGATAAATTTTAATGATAATAACCTTGTACATAAAGTTTAGTACAGAAACAGTATCGTATGAGTGAATCGAATCTTTTATTCATGCTTCGATCAAGCGGTCTCAGAGACCGCTCACAGTAGTTATGCAATGATTTTTGTCACACCAGATAAGAGTTAAAAGGGCATACAGCTGTTTAATCTTTAAAAAAATATATAAAAAATCGGATTTTTCTAGAGAAAAATTTGGTCTCTTATTATCACGTAAGCAATGATTAAAAAGCCACTTTAAAGTTCTTTATCCCAAAAAGTTAAAATCCTTTTTTGTTTAAATTACATGATTTCTGTTAAATTATTTAATGTTTTCCCCTCCAATCTTTGCCAATTTGTCTTACGACTGAACCATACATTTGTGTATATTTTAGAAAAAAATCTATTATAAATATAAAGTTGAACATATTCGATTTTTCTATTCGGAGTTTATCTATGCAACCCCCCCCCCCCTCCCCGGCCCTTGCAGTCATGAGCAAATTTTAGCCCAAGCTTAAGATACAGATGCAATCTGTAAACTCGTAAATTTTATAGCAAAAATATATAAAAATATGGAGTAAATTATAATAGAAATCTTGCGCGCAATTTCTTTTGGCGATTTTTTTTTAGATAAACGACTTTAATTAATCATATATTACATATCGTCGTTTTAGAGAAACAGTAGGGCATCTAGTAATAATCCAAAATAAGACTTACTGCTATGAAAAACTGTGTATCTAGTGGAACAATAAGGAATTTTTATAAAACACATCTGAGATATAGTATTAAACATAACTTCGTGTTTCAGAAGTTGTTCCACTAGATGCAAACACAGTTATTCATAGCAGTAAGTCATATAATAATAATCTAATTGTTCTTTAATACGTATGTTTTATAAAACTCGAATTTTTCGTAGAAAAAGTCAGTTTTTAGTTAAAGTACCTACATAAATAATGCGAAAACACACGCCAGCTAATGATAAACCAATGGCAGTTAGAATATTTATTGTTCAAATAATTTATCTTTAATATCACAAGATGACACTTTATTTATTTTAAATAGAAAATTTAAAATATACTACATTTCATTTACTTATAATTAAAAAATTTTTGAGGCAATGGGATAAGAGGGTTGGTAAAAAAAGTCATTAAAATATGTCTTGAAGTATCATTTTTGAGACAAAGGGGGGCTAGTAAAAAAAAGAAGAAGAAGAAGAAAAATAAGCACCAGCGAATTGGATCTTATTTCCTGTTGCAAATATTAAGAGTTAAAATTTAAAACGATAAGAAATATTACTTACAGTATAGTAATACAAGTTCGAAGGAAATGAAACTGCGGGTTAAATATTTTACATAATAAGTAAAACGGTTTCAAAACAAAACTGTAGAACTGACATTTGTGGTCCCTGACCTGCACATTTCTTAATTTCATTACTATTATAAATGTAATTTATTTATTTATTTATTTTGTGGATTATAAGAAGAAGAATTTGGTGGGAATTGTAATGAAATATGAGGTGTTCAGTGCCAAAGTAGACCACGTTCATAAAATATTATCCAGACTTAATTTTAGGTAAAGGTAATGAGCTCCATTTACTTAAATTTAGAATGATATAAGATTAGAACTATTTGTAGCTTAAAATTTCATTTTAGGACTTGGTTTGTAATGAAATCGAACATATTATTGTTTATAGAGCAATATTTTAATTTCGGTTGAAAGAAGAAATGGACTTGATCCACTTCAGTCTCTGAACCCCTCATATAACAATTTTAAATCTTAGATTTATCCTTACCAGTGTTGTAAATAACAACAACAAAAAGGATTAATATAGAGTCATGAAAGTTCATGTTTAGAGTATATGCTATACCTTTATTTGAGAAGCAGAGAGTATACGAACCTTTTTTTAAATGCAAAAAAATCGCAGTGTTATACTCTGTATACTTATCACTACATCTCTGATCATTGTAATGCATCTGACACTCATTTCGAGTCGCATGATTTCAGTTTACTTATTGAAAGAAATGAAGATCTTATATATAGGGGAGACTAGGGACGGTTGACCATACGGGAGGCTTGACCCACCCATCAGTTTTCATATTTAAAAGAATTTCAGAGTTTTATCATTAGGTGTCAACAAAAGCCACCGGAATGCTCAAACAATAGTCTTTGTTTCATACAGATAATTAAAATTGGTGTGGAAAAAATCACTTGTGAGGGTTTTTAGCCTAAAAGTTGTGTTTTTTAGAAATATTTTGTAAGCTTTTTTCAGATAAAATATATCATAGAAATTTAAGTAAGTAGGTCTTAAGTAATGTAGAAATATCGAGCTTTCGTCCCAGGCATAAAGATTGTACAGTAACTTAGGCTTAACATAACAATGTGCTATTCTTTAAAAAAAGGCTATGTGGGGAGGCTTGACCCAGTCAATGTGAGGGAGGGTTGACCAGATGAAATCTTTTTTTATACACTAAGCATAATGAAAGATTAATGGTTATATATAAAAAATATATAAAAATTTATTCTGCAAAGCCACGGTAAACTAGGGTGATGGAAAAGAAAATGTTTAGATTAAAGAAAGCTGTGAAAAATCGCTACAGAATTCAATGCAAGAAAAAAATTAATGAGATATAAATGGGAAAGTTGATAGGAACTTTTTCCATTTAAATATTACTTAAATAGGTAAATAGAAACAGTGTAAAAGACTAGAAAATATGAAAGCAGCAGTCTTGACATTTTCAGGGGCAGTGGCATGCTTCTGAAACCACTTAATTTTAATTCCCAAACACCACATTGGCACCAGAAATTTGCTAAATTTTTTTCCATTTAATATGTATGTGAAATATACCCCTTTTCTTATTTCCAAATAAATGTCTTCGAAAATGGCGGTGCCAGTCATTTATTTCAACATTTTAGTACTGTAAGTGCTTTGCCACAGAAAGGGATAAAGAAGATAATGATCAGTTAATTACACATACGGCGGTAAAAGAACATAGAATTGATCGAAAAACTTTTGGAAGGTATGTAGACAAATTTCACCAGCATGAATGCAGTGAGATGAAGCCAAACTATGTGACAATTAGAGTTGTCAAGTCGAATGTCACAAAAAGTAGGAAAAGGAGACAAAAAAGAGCGGGACAGTGGCTATAAATTCCTGGCGTAATAATCCATGAAAACGGAACCTGTCTCTAAAGGAATACTATCTTAAATGTTAAAATTTCATTTTCCCTGCTGTACAATTATACCTGCTCAGACGAAATTCTGCTTAAAACAAAATTTTTCTCCTCTGATTTGCAATTGCGTCAAAACAGGTTTGTTTAAGCATCATATTTTCAAAAATGTTTTTAATAATAACTAAAGCATGTAGCATAACGTTTTATTGCCTTTTTTTAAACAGACTTTATTTCTCTTCACAAATATATCAATATAAAACAAAGTGGGTCAAGCCTCCCATATAGTGGGTCAACCTTTCCATATGTGGGGAGCCTTGACCCATTATTTGCTCATGGTTAAAATCGATCATTTTTCAAATTTCTTACATAGGCTTATGTAGCAATTTTATTTTGATAACTGATTGTATAACGAATAAAATGATATATAAAAATTTATTCTACAATCAATATTTAAAAAATTAAAAATATTTTTGTAAAAAGTGGGTCAACCCTCCCTAGTCTCCCCTATCTATATATATGTACATTTAAATAAAACTTGCGGAAATGTATAAATACACTGCTCAAAACAATTAAAGGATATTGCAGTTTTAGGTGGATTTTGTATCTGGTAAACTGTTTAGCTGATTGATACATGGGCGACAGACATAGTAGGTTATATGAGAATAAATTACATATGTTTGGCAGAAAAAAATGCATTTTATTGCGCATTTGTGTACTAAAGAAAAAAAAACACAATTTGTGCACATGAGAAAAAAAGAATAAGAAAAGGTGTTTTCTTCAAAGAAAATCATTTTCAGTAGGGGGTATGGTTTCCACGGGCGGCCAGCAACGTTGAACACCTTTGAGGCATGGACTCAATGAGGCTATTAATGACGAGTTGGGGTATTCTGCCCCACTCTTCCAGAAGAGCTCTTTCCAGTTCTTGGAGAGTTTGTGGGGGTTGTTGGCGGCCAGAAACTCGTCTTCCTAGAGCGTCCCAAACGTGCTCGATTGGATTCATGTCTGGAGAACACGCTGGCCATTTCATTCGAACGATTCCTTCCTCGAAAAGGAAATCCTCCACCAGGTTTGCACGATGCGGCCTGCAGTTATCGTCCATTAAAATGAAGTTATCTCCGATTGCTGCAGCGTAAGGGACTACAATAGGTCTGAGGATCTCATCCCTATATCGGCGACCAGTCAGAGCTCCATCTCGAATGATGTAGAGGTCAGTGCGCCCGTCAATGGAGATGCCACCATACACCAACACTCCTCCACCGCCAAATCTGACACTTTCGTGCACGAACGCAGGATTATTCCTACTGCCACGGTCCCTCCAGATGAAAATACGCCTATTATCCGGATGCGCAGAAAAACGGGACTCGTCAGAAAACAGAATATTGCTCCATTCATTTCTCCTCCAGTTGACATGCTCGGTTGCCCACTCCCTGCGGTCGCGACGATGCCTTGATGTTAATCTAACACATACCATCGGTCGGCGAGCATACAGACCTACAGCATGGAGCCGGTTTCGGACAGTCTGAGTTGAAATCGTGGTGCCTGTAGCCGAGCGAAGGTGTTGTTGGAGAAGAGTAGCGTTCATGGTTCGGTGTCTCCGAACTGTTAACGCTAAATACCGATCTTCATTGGGCGTTGTTGCCCGTCTACGACCTTGCCCTGGTCTTCGGCCTGCACATCCACTCTCCAAAAAACGGTTCCAGATCCTGGAAATGACACTTT
Source organism: Maratus speciosus (assembly GCA_963932465.1). Classification (NCBI taxonomy): domain Eukaryota; kingdom Metazoa; phylum Arthropoda; class Arachnida; order Araneae; family Salticidae; genus Maratus; species Maratus speciosus. Next base: position 415,794,096 of record OZ010790.1, on the reverse strand, counting down.
GTGACACTCCAATGGCTTGCGCTACTTCGGCTTGAGTTTGGCCCCCTTCTAACCTACCAACAATTCTCAAAGCTTCTGAATCTGTCAAATGACTTCGCTGAGACATCGTACTCATCGAAACAAAGCAATAACTGAATGCCGATCATCCTTGTCTTCATTCTCTTTTATCCAGTTGAAAATCAAATTTCATTCGCTGCCGCTGAAGCGACGTTTTTGACGTCGAACTCAAAATTTGCATACTACACAGTTTGAAAACCAGAAAAATTTGCATTTGTGATTCTCTTCTTCTATTTTCGGCAAAAAATTTTTCGTTTATATCTTTATTTTATATAAAACTTCAAATATCCTTTAATTGTTTTGAGCAGTGTATTTCTGAAAAAAAAATTCTTTAAAATATTAAAAACAATACGAGCGGTTTTAGTTGTAAGGTTGAGTGAGGGAAATTGTTTTTTTTTTCCACTTTAATTTAGAAAACAGTATCCACACTGTATGTGGAATTCAGATTACACAGGTTCTGCGGATAAATTGTGATTACACGATTTTTGGACTCCCAAACCAACACTAACAGAAATATGGTTTGTAGTGTATAATTTCAGATAATCTTGTTTTATGTAAAAATAGGTATATCGATGATAAGAAAACTATTTGTCCTTAAAGTAAATTGCCAAATTACAATGTGTGTATACTGTTTTGTAGTCGCGAAACAAACCTACTAGAAAGAACAAACATAGCATATGAGATTGTTCTTAATGTAATTATTTTTTCTATCATAAAAACATTTAGTTCATAATTTATACATTAGGGTGGGTCGTGTTCGAAATTTATTTATCGTCTGCCAACGCTCAGTGCGAGCATTTTTGTGTAAGTTTAATTTCTAAAAAATGGCAACGTTCTTTTTTGTTGATATGTATTTTATTCTATTCTAAGAGTGTGAAACCAAGAGGGTTTATAATTAAACGTGTGATACAGTTCATTTAGTTATTTATTAAGTGTTGTGAGTTATTGACGAGTTTGTGTTTATTTAATTTCAACCAGCGCGCTACATAAATTTTTGGTTACGTCTCCCGGAGCTTTGATAATTTTTTTTGTTGTTGAATTGAGTGATAGAACGAACGGTAAGAGGAGTTTCGTTTTCAAGTGTAATCATGTCATCGTTCTGAAGTTATGATGCAATAAGTAAATAAAGAAGCTGCGTCATTTATACATCTATACTATTCGGTGAGTCTTTTTTGTTAATATTATCTCATTATGACAGAATTTAAAGATATTTTAGTTAGAAAATGAGTATTAAAAGCTACTGTAACTAAACTCGAAAATAATATTATTAGTTCGATAGATGATGCTGATACTAGTCAGCTTGCTTTATTCGAAAATAAAATCGAAAAATTAAATGAGGAATTACATGAAATTTTTAATGCAATTTTTTCACAATGCAAAGAAGAAGATGTAGATAATTTTGTTGATGAGCAACAATCCGTACAGGATAAACTTGACAATCTTTGGTTAAGTGTTAACTGGAAAAACTCAAAATCTACTTTAAATGAATCGAATCAAAATAATAGCCTTTCTAAATCTCAAATACCAGAAGTAAAGCTTACAAAATTGACGCTTCCTACGTTTAGTGGTAATTTAGAAGAATGTATATCATTTTATGATTTATTTAAAGCTAGTGTGGATAATAATGAGAGTTTATCAGACTGTCAAAAATTGCAGTATTTGAAATCGGCATGCAAAAACAGCGCACTTAAAATTATTCAGAGTCTTCCAATATCTGATTCAAACTATAAGACAGCTTTAGAATTATTAAAGGAGCGATATTCAAATAAACGTGAGTTAATTAATGCATTAATTAAGAAATTAATTGTAATGCCTTGTATATCGGATAATGCACAGTCTATTTTAGAGAGTGTAGATGTTATAAACGAATGTGTGCGTTCTTTAAGTGTACTTGAGCAAGACGTTAGTGGATTTTCGGAAGTAATGATAGTTTATGTAATTACAGATAAATTAGATAAAAATAGAGATTTTGGTGGGAAAGAACATTAAAAAAGTAGGAGGTGGGAACTCTTGATAACTTATTATCTTTCTTGAAGGATCACGCTAGAACCCTTCAAAACAGCAAATCCTCAGTAAGGGAAATAAAGAAAGGTAAAGTAACGACATTGTTGTCTTCTAATAATAGTTGTTGTGTATGCAAGGAATCACATCCGTTGTATAAATGTCCTAAGTTCTTGCAGTTTAGTGTACATAAAAGAATAGAATTGATTAGAAGAAACAACTTGTGTTACAATTGTCTTTTAAATAAACACCATGCAAAAATCTGTAAGAGTTTAAGTAAATGTAAAGTGTGTCATAAGCCTCACCATACAATTTTACATCTTCCAAGAGACCCGAAATCTTATTCAGATAGTGTAAATGAAACGCCGACTAGCCCTCTGTCTCTGAACGCACCAGAATTTCAGCCGAGACCAACTGAGTCATTAAATCAAACTTCTTGTACTAGCATCTTTGAATTTCCAAACAACTCTGCGTCGGGATTACATTCATTGCAAAATAAGCAAACTTTACTTTGTACAGCAATGATTAAGGTTCGTGACTCACTGGGTAATCTTGTAAACTGTCGCGCTTTGCTGGATAGTGGCAGTGAAGCCCCTTTCATAAGTGAAAATTGTATGCATAAATTATGTTTGCCAAGGCAATCTACTAAAGTACAGATTACATGTTTAGGTTCTTATAATGCTGAATCTAATGAAGAGGTAAATTTAAATTTTACTCCCCATTTTAATTCTGAAGTGAGATTTGCCACTAGAGCATTTGTGATAAAAAGAATCACATCAAATGTGCCGTATAGTTCTATTCCTTCAAATATTGTGAATAATTTCAATGATTTAGTTCTAGCAGACCCAATATTCTTTGAATCAAGACCAGTAGATATCTTGTTAGGTGTTAACGTTTTCTTTACATTGCTTAAAGGGGAAGTTATAAAAGAGAAGAAACTCTACCCTTCGCCGTATGTTCTAAACTTGGTTGGATAATTACGGGAACTACCTCTTTTGATACAAGTCAACGTACATTTTCTGTTAATAATATTCAATTTCAACTAGATGATTTAGTTCAAAAGTTTTGGTCTTTAGATTCCATTCCTGAGCTAGTTCGAATTTCTAAGGAAGAACAAGAATGTGAAGACCATTTTAAGAGCAATTATTTTCGAAATAGTTCTGGAAGATTTGTTGTGAAACTTCCATTTAAAGATTCTCCATCGCAATTAGGTGATACTAAGGAATTAGCCATACAGCGATTTCGTTCTTTGGAACGCAGGCTTTCAAAACAACAGTCTATTTATAAAAACTATAGAGAGTTTATGAAGGAATATTCGGATTTGGGTCATATGGAACAAATATCCAAATCGGAAAGAGTCCCTACATTTGTTTTTTATTTACCTCATCATGCGGTAATTCGTGAATCAAGTACGACGACAAAATTAAGAGTTGTTTTTGATGCCTCTGCTAAATCTACCTCTGGTGTGTCCTTGAATGATATTCTATTGGTCGGACCCCGTATACAACAGGAACTTTTTCCAATTCTTTTAAGATTTAGAGCTTTTCCTATTGTTGTACGAGCAGATATAGAGAAAATGTTTAGACAAATCTTGATTAATCCAGAAGATAGAGATTTTTTAAGAATTTTTTGGAGAGAGAATTCCCAGGATCCGTTAGAGGAATATCGTTTAACAACGGTCACTTATGGTACAGCATCTGCCCCGTTTCTGTCTACAAGAGCTCTTCATCAGCTTGCCTTAGATGAGAAAAACGATTTTCCTTTGGCATCTGCAGCTGTGTTGAAAGATTTTTATGTAGATGATTTTCTCTCTGGCGGCCAGAATGAGGAAGAAGTTGTGGAACTAATTAGTCAATTGACATTATTAATGAAACGAGGTGGCTTTAATTTACGAAAATGGATTTCAAATGTACCTGGAGTACTGAGGAATATTTCTGAAGAATGTAAGGAAAGTACAGAGTCATTGCTCTTGACTAATGATGGCGGGATAAAAATTTTAGGAATTCAATGGAATTTAACGGGTGATTTCTTCTGTTTCACTGCTTTAGACCATGAGAAAAAGGACAGATATTCTAAAAGAGATATTTTGTCAGAAGTTGCAAAGGTGTTTGATCCGCTAGGCTTGCTTTCCCACTGTGTTGTTTTCATGAAGATACTGCTGCAAGACTTATGGAAGTTTTCACTTACCTGGGACGAGCCAATTAGTGAAGAACATAGTAAACGGTGGACATCTTTTCGGAATGATTTAAAGGTAATTTCTAAGTTGAAAATTCCTCGATTTGTATTATCTGCAGATAAGATAAACCTTCAAATTCACGCCTTTTGTGATGCGTCTGAAAAAGCATATTGTGCAGCAATATATATGCGTTCAGTTTCTCAGAATGAGACAATCACCGTAAATCTTTTGACATCTAAAACTAAGGTCGCACCCATTAAGACTCGGTCAATCCCAAGGTTGGAACTTTGTTCAGCTCTTCTTTTGACAAATTTGCTAAAGGTTGTTTTGGATCACTTAAGTCTCAAGGAGAGTGAAGTGTTTGCGTGGACTGATTCTAAGGGTGCGTTGGCATGGCTTTCTTCAGAGCCTCATAGATGGCAAACCTTTGTAGCAAACCGCGTTGCTAAAATCCAAGAAACACTGCCTAATATTTCGTGGAATCGTGTTCGCGGGCTTGAAAATCCAGCTGACTGCGGAACAAGAGGAATGCTACCATCGGAATTAGTGAATTGTGAGCTATGGTTTCATGGTCCTAAATGGTTAAGAGAGCCATGGGATAAACCGTCTAATGAATCATTTGAAGGCAAGGATGTACAAGAAATTATCCTAAAGGAAGAAAAGAGGAATTGTGTTGTAAATATTTCTAAACTTAATGATGATCATCTGATTTTCAGATATTCTTCTTGGAATAGACTAGTACGAATCGTCGCGTGGTGCTTAAGATTTGTAGGCAATGCAAGAAAGTCGTTATCAAATCGAGTAAATGGTTTTCTCTCAGTCTTAGAGTTTTCAAATTCCACAACGAAAATTCTGAAAATAGTTCAAAACGAGTGTTTCCGTGATGAAATATCTGATTTAAGTCATCACAAATATTTAAAATCTTCAAGTAAACTTTTGTCTTTAAACCCATTCCTGGATCATAATTGTATTTTGCGTGTTGGTGGAAGATTGAGACATGCTAATGTCTCAGAAGATCAGAAACACCCAATATTATTGCCTAAGACACATCATATAACTGCATTAATTATCAAACATTATCATATAACTTATTTACATACTGGTCCACAGCTTCTTTTAGCTGTTCTTCGAACCAATTTCTGGATTTTAAGTGGTCGAGATGCAATAAGAAAAATAGTGAGGAGTTGCTTAAAATGTTTTCATGCTTCACCATCTGTTGGCACTCAAATAATGGGGGATCTTCCAGCCATACGTGTTAGGCCAAGTCGTCCATTCTCAAAGACTGGAATTGATTATGCCGGCCCATTTATGTGCAAGGAGAGAAATCGTAGAAATATCAAGTCGTTTAAGAGTTATATTGCTATTTTTATTTGTTTTTCAACTCGTGCTATTCATCTTGAATTGGTTTCGGATTTGACAGCTTCCACATTTTTGGCTGCTCTAAAAAGATTTGTTGCCCATAGAGGTAAACCAGCTGAGTTGGTTAGTGATTGCGCAGGAAATTTCAAGGGTGCAAGTAGGGAACTGCGTGAGTTATACAATTCCGTATCCTCCATTAGTAAGGATCAAACATTACAGAATTATGTGGCTAATGAAGGTATCATCTGGAACTTTAATCCCCCTTCTGCTCCACACTTTGGTGGGCTGTGGGAAGCTAACATAAAATCTGTGAAATATCTACGTAGAACAATGGGAAATTCACTATTTACAATTGAAGAATTCTCTACATTATTGTCACAAATTGAAGCCTGTTTGAACTCGAGACCTTTATGTCCTCTGTCGAACGATCCAAGTGATCTACAAGTCCTGACACCAGGTCATTTTTTGACTGGTGCTGCCTTGACGGCTATTCCAGAACTTGACGTTTCTGAAATTCCCCCTAATAGACTTCGACGTTGGTAATTAACCCAGAGAGTATTTCAGCACTTCTGGAAGCGATGGAGTGGTGAGTATTTGTCTCAACTCCAGCAACGCCCCAAGTGGTTGCGTGCGACAGCAAATTTAAATGTTGTTGACTTAGTGCTAATTAAAAATGAACTTCTTCCCCCTCTTCAGTGGAAGTTAGGAAGAATTATTCAGACATTTCCGGGCCATGACGGTCGAGTGAGAGTCGCCATAGTAAGAACTGCTGCCGGAAATTTTAAACGAGCGGTTCATAAACTCTGTCCTTTGCCCTTTCATTAACATATATAACTCTTTTATTTGTACCCCTTGAAGATTTCAAGGCCAGGGGTGTATGTTCGAAATTTATTTATCGTCTGCCAACGCTCAGTGCGAGCATTTTTGTGTAAGTTTAATTTCTAAAAAATGGCAACGTTCTTTTTTGTTGATATGTATTTTATTCTATTCTAAGAGTGTGAAACCAAGAGGGTTTATAATTAAACGTGTGATACAGTTCACTTAGTTATTTATTAAGTGTTGTGAGTTATTGACGAGTTTGTGTTTATTTAATTTCAACCAGCGCGCTACAGGTCGAAAAAACCGAAATTTTTATATCGAAATTTTTTATCGAAATGTAATAGCGCGGAAAAGTTGCCTTTTGTAATACAGAATAAATTTCTAAAATATTACATCGATCGGTTAATATCTTTTACCGCCGCAAGGGGGCCAAAGTTTCAAAAAATCGCAAAAAACATGTTTTTTTATCATTTTTTTAAAATTATCCAAACATACCAATACAATTTTTTAATAGAACGCAATAGCTACATGAAGATATGAGAAATGTCTCTGTAAATGTTCATTATGATGAAATCATATCTTTATTTGCCGCAAAAAGACCATATTTTTTGTAAAAATTTCAAAAATTTCAATTTTTCATTTTTTTTTTCTAAATTTTTATAATTTCTATAATATGTCTAGAAATAAATAATTTTATTTTATATCTATTAATATATCATAATTTTTTATAACTATTTGTAATAGACTTAATAAGTTAATCATTCATTTTTCTTGACGATCGTTTCATCTACTGATGTTTTACTTCATAACAGCCAATCCATGCCACAAAAATTATATAAAATGAGCAAAATGTTTTAGTATTTTATTAATTAAAATATAGAGATGTTTAACCGAAACGGGTTAAATAAACTTAAAATGAAGGAGAATTTAATGTAAATGAATTTTATAATATAACTTGCTTTCAGATGAAGCCATTATTTCTCGAGAGGCCAAAATTAATCAGATGTGATCCTCCCCCTGTTCTAGTAAACAAACTTTATCAGTGCTTCAATGAATAATTTCACGCATCTTTCTAGTGACTGAGTGCGAGAAGAAAAGTTATAATAGCTGGTATCTTTAATCGAACATTTTAAACTCACCAGCGTTTTTAGTCTATAAAGAAACCATAACAGGTGGTTCCGTTAGTTTTCAGTTTTGTCAGTAGACTAAAGCCATACAATTTTAAGCTTCAGTGTTGAAGTCTGCTATGTTAAAGTGACGTATGGCACCATTCTAGTCCACAGAACTTCGTGCTTTTGCAATTTTCTTCATGGCTGGGGCCCTGATGTTCTCCTCTTCATATGCTATCATTCCAAAGAGGCTATTTGTATGATTTGCGAAATAGTCATTTCGTGAAAATACAGGAACTATTATCTTTCGTAGATTATCTGTCAAGTAACGTAAGTTACTAACTATAGTGCACAGATTCTGGAAAACATGAGTGATTCATTTTAATTGTGAATCAACTGATGCAGTATATTTTCAGGATGTACTCAAAGAGTATGACAAGTTAAGAAGAGGGTTTCTTTGTTCCAACGTAGAGTCTCAAAATTCGAATAGCAGTAATGATCCACCTTGCATGAAATATTTGTCCAGGGACTCAGCAAAAAGGTCAATTGTATACACGCGTGTTGAAAGAGCTTGCAGTATTTCAGACATATACTTCTGGTCAGTTGACAAATCATCTTTATCAACAGCTAGGTGATCAGATTAAATTGGCTTAAATTTTGCAATTGGTAATAATTCGCAAATCGCAAGAGATAAACCAATTGGGACACAATATGATAGAGAACCTGTTTTTTGTCATCAAGATGTTTGAAAAGATGTCTCAGTGGAAGCTCATTGAAGTGAGGTCAAGGAAGCCAATAAAGTGTTTTTTTAAAAGTTGCTCTCAACTAATCCTAACACCACCTTTGCATCCTGTTTTGAAGACAGTTCCGCGAAATTCAACTGCAATTATTATTCCAGTCGGGATTTCATTTTTCTTCAAAAAATCTATAATGTCATTGCATATAGAAGTCGCCTTGATAGACGATGGGGTCAAATGACGAAAATAATTCAGACCTGGTTCTAGTACAAAGAGATATGTTCCTCCTTGACTTCGCAAAGATGAAACTTTGCCACCTCTTTAACCTGGTAGATATTTCTATCTTTAGGGCCATCAAAGTATAGAGTACATTACAAAACAAGGAGTACATTACAAAAAAAACCCGAACAAAGTGAAACGTGGCCCTCTAGCAGCGAGGAAAGTATGAATCGACTGATTAAACAACTGATTATATTTCACGGCGATTTCTCTTAAAATATGGAATACTTTGCGATGAAATTAACACCAAAAATCAGCATTAATCCGCAGATCTCAAAACTGGTATTAGAACTTTTAAATTCGAATTAGTTTTCGAAATATTAATTTTTTTCTAATTTTAAGTACATTTTTCTAATGATGGCAACTCAAATTTTAATCAGAACAGATATATTTTTTTTTCAGATTTCAGAAGAGGTTATTTTAAATTAATTTGGCGACCAGTTTGGCCTCCCTTAAATATATGCTAAGAAATGTATCGTGCTACTTTTATTTATAATTCAATTTACTTGAACAATCTTTCGCCAAATCGAAAGATTCTGATTGGCGCCAAAATGGCATTATTTTCATTGACATGGTAACACGGCTGTTGTTTATTTAATAATAGATGTTTATTTACTTTTATTTCTTTTTTAAAATTTATAAATTATTTTGTTCTATAGTTATTAATTATTTGTTTTGTTATTTCCTTTTGAAAATAATAGAAAATAATTAAAAAAATACGGTACTACTTAGTTATTACGTCGACCAATTTCGCCAAATTATACAAATTCACACAATTTTTATTTTAAATAACGAAAGAACAAATAGATTAGTATAACATTAATAAATATACAAATAAAACGTCGAAATAAAAATCACTTGATGACGTAAACATTTGTAACTCACTTAAAGTCAAGTGAATGTGATATTTACGATCAACCATTATTGACATTTAATCTTATAGTTTGGCGATACATTTTTGGTCGACGAGATAACTAACAAGGAAGGTCTCCATACGGGCATACTCAGAAAAATCTGAAAAAATTACAGAACGTTCTTCTCATATGGTTATGTATGTTTATAAAATTTTTTTTGACGGAACCCCGATACAGCGTCTGTAACAAATAACGACATTTTCGTTTATTTGGCGATTTATCACCGGTTGGCGATGAAAGGCAAAAATACGCTTTTATGTAGGAAAAAACTTTTTATGTTGAATTTGTTTATATAAGTTTAATTTAAATAACTTTAGTTTTGTCATTTTTAATTTGTTTTAACTATAGTTTTGTCATTTTTAGTTTGTTTTGTTTGTCATATATATTTATATGTATTTATAATAAAATTTAAATATCATATTTTACGATTTAAAACAAAATTTAAATTGATTTAAATTATTTCAAGCTCAAAAATAAGGCAGATAGAACACTGTCGATTTGATTTTGTTGCTATGGAAAAGACTTCGTCTTCGATATGGAAATGTATTATGGCAATCAATTGTCAGCTGACTATAACTTAAAATAGATATTTGCAACTTAAAAAGCATAGAAAATATTTCTACAGTGATAAAATTAAATAACTACAGCAACAAGCAACATACATAAGTAATATAAAAAATATATATAATAACCTCTTTCATCAAGTTTAAATTCATTAAAAACCGTGCATTCTAAAAAACAATTAATAAACAATTTTCAGATGCATTAAAACCGTTTGCTTTGCTTTTGGCGTGGAAAAATCCTGCTCGCCAAATCGCGTGTCACTTTCGTATTTTCGCGCTAAATTTTCGTATTAAATATTCGAAAGTATATTATTTTTTACAGACTTTCTACTGAAATTCCGCCGTTAAATTTGTTTGATCCTTTATTACATACATGAGTAGTTTCACTAGCATTTTTTTTTCAACATATTCTGAGTATGCCCTGTAAGGAGACCTTCCTTGTAAGTAATACCAAAAATGCATATGTAACTGGTATTCGAAAACAAGGTTATCGCCAAATTTTCGCCAAAAAAAAATCACGCCAAACCTGCGTATATGACATCTGGCCAAATGTTAAATAATGCGGGAAGAGTTCCATGTTGTGTGCTGGTTTTTTTCGAGAGCTTTTTTTGGCATTAAATGAATCTATGTGGTTGCGATCTTCAGCCTTTGGGGATTCTTTTTTCTGGAATGGACTTTATTCAAATGTTTTTTGCGTTTAGCCTATATTTTTCGGAAAATTATATATAACTTTTGTTTTAATTTGACATGTATAATAAATATAATAAGTACATAAAATTATATATAAATACTTAATATTTATTTATAGGTGTATATATATTATGTGTGTACAAGGTATATCTCTATACGTAATATATATAAAACTATCTGTATAAACATCGTATTTTTTTAACATGTGACATATATAACATTTATTAAATATATATATATATATATATGTTTACAAATATTTAAAGACTATGTTTTTCCGCCATCCTGAAAAATTTTATAAGATGATAAAATGGCATTTTGGCGACATTTTGGATTCCTTCGCCAATCACGCCAACCAGCACAAAATATGGAACTCTTCCCAATAATGCAAAAAACCATGACATTTAATTTAAACTTCAAATCAATGTTTTAATTTACCACTCGAAAAATAAAAAAAATTGCTAACTGGCAATTTGAAAAAAAGCTATTGGCGAGATTTGCACCCGGCTAGCGTAACAGTACCAAGAATTCTTTGCGACCATGACAACTTTTATATAATTTTATTCGATTTTTTTTTTGATTTTTTAATCAAAATGGAAAACTTTCGGCACAGATGTTATATGCGCCGCCCCCCCCCCCATATTAACGCGATTTTTTTTTCTGACGCCAATGTCATATACGCAACGGGTGCTTAACCGGCGCCAAAGTATCATTATTTTGCTTGATATGGTAAGCCGGATGTTGTTGTTTATGCTGTTCATGCGTTCCCCAAATTGGCGTCGGAAAAAAATCGTTCCAATATCGTATATGACATCTGTGCCAAACTTTCATATGAAAAACGAAGGGATCAGACTGTATTTGTTTATGACAGTTGATGACTTGAACTATTATAATATAGATGAAATGATGGCGATAGAATAATATTTGGCGACTTATCACCTGCGCAAAGCTAATATTAAAGTACCAAAATGGCACCTAGAGTATAAAAAGCGAAGTGGTCCGTCCGGAACTATTGATGATAGTCACATGACTTAGGCTATTGTTATAGAGATTGTTTTAAAATACCGGGAGAAAAAAAACTCTGTATACTTAATTCATTTTATTTTAGCTACTTTTCAAATGTTTAACTGATCCTCTTTAATCAAAAACGAAAATAACCATTGGATGTCTTAACAGCAACTGATTCGCCCTTACATTTTTGCAATTAAAGGGAATTGAATGGAAACCCATTTACAGGGAGATCTGCACAGCTTTTTTCAGTATAATTCAATCTTCTCTTATATTTTTAAAACCCATCAGATTAGCGTGTTTTTAGATTCTGCGGTGTCTGAATGGGGGTTGGGAGCCCCCTAGTATATATATATACAAAACATTTTATTTATACATGTATAAAATAGTATTTTTTATATACAAATTATTTCTGTTTGTATATAAAAAATAAATAAACTGGTTCCTTACATTAAATAAATTGTATACATATGAAAATATGTACTTCTTAGTTATCCCGTCGTCCAATTTCGCCAAATTATATAAATCGCCAAACCCCTGGCCAAATTATACACATTGACATAATTTTTATTTTAAATAACAAAAGAACAAATAAATTAGTAAAACATTAATAAAAATACAAATAAAACGTCGAATTAATACTTTTATTGGCCATTATTGGCATTTAATCTTACAATTAATTAATTAATGGCAACCATTATTGGCATTTAATCTTACAATTTGGCGACAGTAATTTAGTGGACGGGATAACTAAGAAGTACCGAAAAAAAATGCTTGCGTACATGAAACTGTAAATAGATTGCCATAAAATACGTTACCAAATTTCTTTTCTCGTCAAGGCAATTTTCTCTATTTCGCCAAGGCTACCATATCGGAAAAGTACCGAATTGCGATTATATTTTGTTAAATGTTTTAATATCGTGATTAAATCATAACCTATGCTGATTAAAATTTTCAAGTATATTTATTTTCTCTATTTAACAAACATTTTTGGAAAAGCATATAAAATTTTATTCTGCTTGAAATTACGTGACACTTTCAAAACTCTGTAATCGAGTTTTGGCGACCAACATTGGCCCAATTGAATGTGTTAAGGAACTGTTTACGGCCAAATCAACACCCCCTGTTTGAAGGGTTTAGAGGCAAAAATTCTGTGTTTTTAGATTTTCCTAGTTAATTGTGCTGCAAATCCGACTTACTTGTGAAATTTCATGATTCTATCACTTTTAGAAGTATCTTAGTTATTTGATGATGGGAAGTGAGTCAGTGACAAAAAAGCGCTTTTTCGGAATTTAATATTTCGAAAACTACTAAATACAGAAACATGAAATCGTGGAATCTAGTTCAGTTTGGTCATACGAACATGTGTATAAAAGAAAAATTGCTGTATCTCTCCCTAAAACGACGTTATGAGAGAATGAAAAGTATGTCGAAATGGTTCAGGAAAAGGTAGCTTACGGTTTGTGCGAACTTGGCGGACGCACTGCCATGCTCCCAGATAAGAGAACTAATTAAACATTTTAGAAAACGCATAAAACATTTGAAAAACTGATTTCAGCAGTTACCTTCCATAATGAATATGTATTCTAATTCTTTTGAAGAGCCCTGTATTTGATGTGTAGGTTGATATAGATACTATATAATGGAGAAATTTAGTTTAGCAAGAAAACATATAACAGGTTGAAATTTCTCTTTCAGCAATTTATACTAATAGATGGAGACATACTTGTATACTTTTGTACAATCCTGTAGTTAACGTAGTACCTTTATTACACGCCACTATTTAGCTAAAGTTTAATTCAAAGTAAAACACTCTTAAAACTACTGGAATCACATTTCCAGAAATTATCATTTATAGAGGGCCATGTATCCAATTCTTTGCGTGACCCTGTATATCATTTTATATATGTTCTACAAACATTTCTTAGTAAACTAAATGCAGTTCAGCGTTAAAAAACATACCATTACGAATTCTTTTGTGTAGCCCTGTATACCAATTACAGCAGTTATACACACCATATACAATGTATAAACATAGCGAAACATAAAAGCCCATACCATAATTAAAAATGCATTTCCAGCAATCATCGCTAATGTACAGTGCTTCGGATACAATATAGTATCTGAAATCTTTTGTGTGTCCCTGCACTTCGTATTATACATGAAATAACTTATAATAAACCTCAGCGACGTATACCAATTTCATTATACATGAAATAATTTAACATAATTGAAATACGCCGTAAAAAATTCCCTCCACCCCTATATCATTATGTAACGGAATCCTTTTGTGTGGCCCTGTAAATGAATAATAACTATTCTTTGCGCCGCATATTCTACAGAATGCATATTTTAGTACACTTGATAAATGCATATCAATTTTATTATGTTTGAAAGCATGTAACACCATGCAAAATCATTTTAAACGATTTTTCCCATAGGCCGTAATGTAACGGAAAACATTTGACTGTCCCTGTAAATGAATTAAACGTGCTAACAAACTTCATTTGAAATAGGGTTCGTTCTATGGTAGAGGTCACTAACATCCAAAAATTTCAGAACGATCCCAGTATATTTACATGAGTTAGAGCGCGGACATAATTTATTGCAAAAGCTTTGTATAAATATCTTAAAATTTTATTATTTTATGCTAAAGAGGCCAATTTCGGACATTCATAACGTTAACTGCTCCAATGTACCACCAAGAAAAAGAGTTTTAACTTTTTTCCAGGTGGTTCTAATGGTAAACAACGAATGCATAAAGCAAACGGAGGATTTTTTGATAATTTCGTTAAGAGATGGCAGGCTGATTTATTGCTTTTTTGAAGATAGAAGAACTTTTCTATAAAGCATTTTTCTGTATTTTGTTATGTCCGAAAGTAACGTACGTAACAAAGCATTTGATTTTATTATTATTATTACTGGATAACAAAAAGTTAATTATACATATATATATGTATACAGACACATTTACTACATTCTTAGTCTTAAGAATTTTTTAAATACTAAGAGCAACGTAAAAAATCTTTAAGTCCAAAATCTGCAAATGTCCACAATTTGTAACGTACACAACTGCTAATTAAATGCTTTAATCATTAACTTTCCAGTATAGTTGCTGTCTTTTAATGTTTGTGTATAATTTTGTAGACATACTATTAAAATATTTATATATTATATTTATAGGCAAAATACTATACTATTAAAAAATTTGGCCTTAAATTTGAAAATTTTAAAAATTACATATAGTTAACGTTTAATGATCCCACCTTTTGAGAATCTCCCATGTAATGTATTTAAGTTCGAATAACACGAACTACTTTTAACACGAACAAAATAAGTTTCCCCTTGAGTGTTTGCGTTAACGAGGCTCGTCTGTATTCGGTTCCAAAAATTATGAAAAATCGGACATCAATTCGGAAATTTGGACTCAAAAAAATATAACAGAAAAATATCGCGAATTTCGACAAATGAACGCCGAAAAAAAATCAATTTCGTTAATCGTTTGCAGGAAAAATCGTGTATTTCGTAGCAGAGAATCGCCAATTTCGTAACAAAGAATCGCGGAAAAACGCGAATTTCATCAAAGGATCGTTATAAAACGAAATTTCATCAAAGGATCGCGGAAAAAACGCGGAAAAATATCCAAAAAAGGGTGCTCCAAAAAGGACATTAAGTGTCACGCAGGGGTAATTCTGTTCCGAATTTTCCACAAATATTAAGGCAGTCATTTCCGAAAATTAAAAAAAAATCGGCCATAAATCCGAAAATTCGGACATACAATATATCGCGAATTTTAACGAATGATCGCCGAAAAAGATCAATTTCGTCAATCGTTCGAAGAAAACTCGCCAATTTCGTCAAAGAATCGCGAGAAAAAAGCGAATTTCGTCAGAGGATCGCGAAAATAACGCAAATTTCGTTAAAGGATCTCGAATTTCGTCCAGGAATCACAAAAAAGCTAATTTCGTCAAAGAATCGCAGGAAAACGCAAATTTCGTAAAGGATCGCGAAAAAAACGCAGTTCCTGTCAAAAAATCGCGAAAAAAGGCAAATTTCGTCAGAAGATCGCAAAAAACAACAAATTTCGTGAATAGATCACGAAAAAACGGCAAATTTCGTCAAAGGGGCGCGAAAAAAAAACGCGTAGTACCGGGAGTGGATTACCTCCCCCCCCCTTCGCCGCCGTATTTCCGAAAATGCGATGTGAATTTCCGAAAAAAAATTTCACTCAGAATCACCCCTTGCGCTCTGCCAAATTGGTCTAGATTTCGTACTAAACAAAAATAAGATTAGAAGGACTGCAAAGATCTTGTGGTGCACATGAAAGAAAAATTGAGAGCTCCAATTAAACATATTTAGAAACACCAAACTTGTTGATGCTTCCAATTCACAGAAATTGGACTTGACAATTTAAAGTTAAACTACATTTCTCGTGTAATAGAAGAAATTAATCAACAGCTTCCATTTCAAACTTTGGATTTTGTTTAAAATTTGAATGCATAGAAGCTTGTTCAATCAAAGAAAATACCAGGGAGTCAGGTTTTGACTATAATTCCATTATATAAAACAATTTCGTTCAGAAATGGATATGGATGATGCCAGCACCGAATATACATTGTTCATGCATGTAGTTAAAAATGAAGACACGTCAGATAATTGCAAACTTTTCTGAAAATTTTTTAAGAGAGCATAACCATACGTTTCCAATAATTTCCAAAGTTATAAATGTTGTGCTTGCGCTGTGTGTCACAAGTGCCCCCAAAATCGAATAAAATATTAAATTCAGAATTTTATTTAACAATCCCAGTGTTAAGGACCTATGACATTTGGTTGAAAATTGAAAAATAGACTGTATAAAAACTTGACTTTCTTCCTTCTTTAAATAAAAAACATTTTGCATAATTATTCTGAGTTGCTGATTTAAATTGCTTCAATGGTATTTTATCATGTCTGTATTAATGTAATTCTTTAAATAGCATGTAATATATCAGTGGGTTTTAAATGTTTTTTCTCCCTCCCAAATAACTCAACTCCCCTCCATTTGTAAATGTTGGTAGGGAGACTCCCCACCTTGGAAAAATTGAATTTCAAGCCCTGGTAGCGATTTCTATAATAAATATCATTTTAGATATGGATTTTTTATGGAGTCTTCCGGTAAATATTATTTATTAAACATAAAAATTTTGAAAGTGGGGGCTGCGTGAATTCTGGGGCGAAAGAGTGAACCCACGTGGGGGGTGGTCGGGGGAGCAATTTTCAGACTTTATTTGAACCCGTCGTGTGATATATCATCGGAAAGCTCTCGAATAACTCTTTCATATTATGAAACTTTCGTACCCACTCCTCAACTTTACCTCCACTGTGGGGGGTAGTTTTCAAACTTTTTTGCATTTTCATCATTTTATCGGATTTTTTTACGGAACCATCCGGTAAATATTATTTATAATATATGAAATTTCAAAAAGTGGTGTTGTATTCCGGGGAGTGTGGTAGTTGGCCCTCTGGGGGGGAACACTTTCATAACTTTTACCGACACTCCTCATGTGATATATCATTAGAAAATCCTGTGACCACTTATTCATATTAAGCACCTACCGTGCCTCTTTCCCCACTTTGCCACCGGGGCATTTTTCTAAATTTTTCTGACACCCCTCATGTTACATATTGTTGGAATGGCCTGTGACCACTTATTCATGCTATGCAGCTTCTCTCCACTTAGCCCCACGGGGTACTTTTCTAAATTTAGCCAAGACCCCCCCCTCATGTGACATATCGTTAGAAAGGGCCGTGACTACTTATTGATATTATGCACCTCCGGTGTTCGCCCCCACACTTTGCCCCCATGGAGGTACTTTTCTAAATATAGCCAAGACCCCTCATGTGACATATCGTTGAAAAGGTCTGTGACTACTTATTGATGTTATGCACCTCCGGTGTCCAACCCTCCCCCCCATTTTACCCCCGCCGGGGTACTTTTCTAAATTTAGCCAAGACTCCTCATGTGACACATCGTTGGAAAGGTCTGTGACTACTTATTGATGTTATGCAGCTCCGATGTCCGCCCCCTCCACTTTGAACACACGGAGGCACTTTTCTAAATTTAGCTGAGACCCCTCATGTGACATATTGTTGGAAAGGCCTGTGACCTCTTACTCATGTTATGCACCTCCCACGGTCTTGCCCCCAACTTTGCCCCCCACGGGGACCATTTTTATAAATTTAGCCGAGACCTTTCATGTGACATATTGGCATTTATATGAATTTAGCTGAAACCTTTCGTGTGACATATCGTTGGAAAGGCCTGTGACCACTTGTACATGCTATAAACATCCGATGCCCCTCCCCCCACTTTGCCTCCACGGGGACACTTTTCTATATTTACCCGAGACCCCTCATGTGACATGTTGTCGGAAAGGCCTGTGACCACTTACTCACGTTATGCACCTCCCGCTCCCCTCCCCCACTCTCCCGCACGGGGAGGACATTTTTATAAATTAACATCTGATGAATTTAGCTGAGACCCCTCATGTGACATATGGTTGGAAAGGCCCAAAGCCCTTTGACGATTTATTCATATTATGCAGCTGCGGTGCTCCTTCCCTCACTTTGACCCCTCTTCCCAGGGATCTGGACCGAGGTTCGTTCGGCTCGAGATTTTTTTTTTACAAGACTTTGTAGTGTGTACCCACCGTGCCTGCTATTACGGCGCCTTATACAGCGGGGAGCCAGTTCGAGATTTCATATTACAAGATTACGTATAAATTAGAGGCCCCGATTAAAGGAAGGGCCCGCTAGCGGGCGAAGCCACTTAGTCCTTATTAACGCCGACTCATTCCAGTTCACCTGCAGACGATTCTTGATAAAAAAGCAATTGGCAAACTGGAATTATCGAGAAAAAGTTTACACAATCGAAAAATATCGAGATGTCCATACAATCGAGAAAATCGACAAAACCATCTCGTTATCGCATATCAATAATGCAGAGACCGATTTACTAAGTTGGCCGCTTCCTTAAGCATTCTTTATTCAACATGCCTGGAAATAATATGTATGAACATTTAGAGAAGATAATGCCCTTCAAATAAAAAAAAAAAAAAAAAAAAAGAAAAAAGAAAATCTAAGAAACTAGGGTCACAATCCACTTTTTCAGTCAAAAATACAGGGTGCCTCTCTCCAAGCCGAATCTGGATTTTCGTTCTTAAGAAAATTTTCAACAGACTAACTTTTCTGTGTGAGAAATGTCATGGCATCAAGGGAAATGGTGTAAGTGCACTATAAATCGATAAATGATACCGCATATTCTGTGCGCTATTTTCTGAATTATGAAACGCCTAGTTTTTTGTTATTTGGACATGGAATGTAGCCATTTCCAGAACTTTTCTTCATGGTAATAATCATCCACAGAACGTAAAGTAAATCTGTTTAAAATATCGTTATATTAATCATTTACAATATATTAATCATTCGTAAAGTCAGTGTTGAATTCAAGCATTTCCCTCTAGGAGTTTGCAGCTCAGGAGGAACAATTTTGTCTCCCGGAGGGTAGAGACCACACTTTTTAACCATTATCAAATACAGATATCAAATCTTCTAGTGGGACATTTTGATGTTTTGGGTGGGGATGTCACCTGCCCGGGCCTTTCCCTAAATTCATCACCGGGGTATGAAGAAAAGTTTGATTTCAGTTTGAAGTAAAACATCCTATATTTTGACTGAAAACGTGGTTTGCGTTTCATATTTAAAAATTATTTCTACTGACGTGTATTACTATCGCTAAACGTTTGTACAAATAATTTTGAGACACTCTGTACATTCAGTTTGTTACGGCTTCCCTTGGCATTAGTTTTGTTACGGCTTCCCTTGGCATTAGTTAAAACACGGCACCTTGGAGCGCTTTATTAATGTTCCTAATTGGCTGGATTTTTTTTTATTCAGATTGCTGCCATTTTTTGAAATAATAATATTATATTTAATCTGTCACTAAGTAAGATGAGTATTCTTTTCGAAAAAAGTAGTAGTCATTGTACATAGTTCCACTTGAAACATTGCGCTCTATTGAAACTTTTGATTTTGTCATTTGGGAACCCATAGTTTAGTTTAGATTGTTAATATAGTAACATGCTTTTTTCTTTGCGTGGTACATTCTAGAGCAGTGGTTCCCAACGTGGGGCGTACACTCCGCTGGGGGGCAATTTGAATTTTTAGGGGGCAATTCCAAATTTGTTACCGATCTCAAATAAAAGTTTAAAGTAAAATGGACACCAGAATAATTATACAAATAATCATTAAAAGTATTTTGACCTCTTTCAGTAAAATTAGAAATGTTTCTAATTTTTCTGATTATAAATGTATTTTACAATTTTTTGCAGTACGTTCGATTATCCATTGAATGAGCATTCTATTTCTACTCGCTTTGCTGTATCTCATGCAAAGAATATTTTATACATGAAGCTACTTAATAGTGTACATAAATCTGACTGTTTTGAACATATTGAACCTAAAAAAATATGAAATATCTAAACGAGGGACTATCAAATTTATAAAATTGATAATTCTCAAATTACATAAGAAAAGGAAATGGGTAGAAAGCAAACATCTATAACTTTAGTGCAAGTCAGTAAATAAATTTACATGAGGGCAAATTTTAAAATCCGTTAATACATGGAAGACTGTTCATGATACTGAGAATGGGAAAACGGGGAAAGTGTGTTGGGCGAGGAATGATGGCTACTGAAAATTGATAAAGATGAGGATCTTGAGAAAAGTATTAATCTTTTATTGTGTTATCCATAGAAATAAAATCCAGTGACCAATGTTTCCCACGAACTCTTAATAAATTAGAAAATGAATTAAAAATGTGCGAATATTATCAGTTTTAGTGCTAAATCTAAGTCTCATTTCAAGATAGTTTGCGAAGATGAAAATGCAGACCGTAAAACACTTCATTTTTTTAACATTGAGGTAAGTTTGAAAAGCAAAACAAAATTTTTTTGGCACAAAAGCAAAGATAAAAATCATTGCATTTACGGAATTGTGTTAAAAAATGCATTTGTATAAGAAAATTCACCTTTTTAAAATGTTAAAAAATCTGAAATGAATAATTATTGTTAAGGCTAAATTATGCTTCCACCATGTGAATATAGTTCATTTTTAAAATAAAAAAAAGACATAATTTACAGGGTGGTGGTGGGGGGCATAGTGATTTTACAGATGCTTTGGTGGGGCGTGACCAATAAAAGGTTAGGAACCACTGTTATAGAGGTATATTGTTAGCTTTTATTCCTATATCATGTATAATGTTTAGATTTTAAGTGGTGTGATCTACTAATTAATTCTGTTTGTTAGCAAATAATGAAAATGGGTTCATCACAGATTGAATTATGTGTATATCTTATCCTATGTACATAATATTCTAATGTAACTATTTTATGAAATGATTTTAAAAACGAATTCATGAAACTTTTTTTGAAATACTTAAATTCAGAGTTTGTTGAAAACTAACTGAAATATTACTTTAGTATGCTTTTACAGTCAACTAGCAAACCCCGCGGCTTTGCTCGCGTAATATTTGAAATATGCCAAGTTATATTTATATGTCCAATTTTTATTAAAAGGTACTAACTAAATTTTTATTTTATTAAAAGGCAATGTTTTATTTCATTAAAAGGTTTTTTTTATTAAAAGGTACTTATTACTTTTAGGAATAATTCAAAAATGACTATTTAAAACACAGTTTGACTAAACATCATTATTTCACTGCATTAGGCAGAAATGAGACTTAAATTAATAAAACGAAATAAAACTAAAACTTGTATGTTGTGGCCATCACATAACTTTCTTCTATCTCATACATGTCAATACTTCAAAATTCACTATCTCAGTGCCAAATTAAATGGCAATCTGTGTTCATCATGAGTATTCTAAAAATATGAAATTCCGTGCATTAGTTCTCGAGGTATGACTGTCACTGAAATCGTGTAAATCCAGCATAATGCAGCATAGCAGTGCCACCTATTGGGTTATTTACACAAGAACCTAATTATTACCAACTTATGTCAACGTCTAACTGAATATGAAGTTTGAGGAATATTCGTGCATTAGTTCTTGAGATAGAGGTATTGCGCAAATCATGACAAATGCAGCATAGAAGCGCCACCTGTTGAGCGATTTGCAACAACACATAATCAGCAGCAACATTAATCAAGTTATACTTAAATCTGAAGTTTGATGAAAATTCGTGCATTAGTTCTTGAGATAGAGCTATTGAAGAAATAGTTCAAAATGCAGCACAGCAGCGCCACCTATTGAGCGATTTACACCAACACGTAGTCAGCAAAATTTCATACGAAGGACTAACTAAATCCGAAGTTTGATGAAAATGTGTGCATTAGTTCTTGAGATAGAGCTACTGCGAAAATAGTGTAAATCCTTCAAAATGCAGCATAGCAGCGCCACCTGTTGGGCGATTTACACCAAAACGTAAACAGCATCCATTCATGTCAAGGACTAACGGAATCTGAAGTTTTATAAAAATCCGTGCATTAGTTCTTGAGATAGAGCTTTTGCAGAAATCCTGCAAAATGCTACATAGCAGCGCCACCTGCAGGGCGATTTGCACCAAAAGCTAATAAGCACTAATCTACTAATCTATATCAGGGACTACCTGAATATAAATTTTTATTAAATTCCGTGCATTAGTTCTTGAGATAGAGCGCCCACAAAATTTGTGTTATTCGCCATTTTAATTTGTTATTACGTGTTATTTGAAACTCTACGAAATTTGCGTATGTTACTATTATTACGGCATTTTCTCTATTAAAAATAAAGAGTGTAACATTTTTAGTTCTGTTACCAGGGCTTCGCAAAAGATTTTAGACACATTACATGTTTACTACAGGGTTGCAAAAAAGCCGGCTAAAATTAAAAAAAGCCAGGCCGGTGGCTTTTATTGGTTTTAACCGGCTTTTTTTGGCCAAAATTGGCCTTTTTGGGCCATAATTGGCTTTTATACAGCGAAGCATTGTAATTATAATCTACACATTTTAAAGTGTTTTTAATTAGTTTTAATGACATTTAATTGATTTAGAGTTTAATAAGTAACCCAATTTCTCAATAATGAGGACATTAATACTGGAATAAAACTTAGATGGTTTTGCTAGTGATTTGTAGCCAGAATTGCAAATATGTCAGCTAAATTTAAAAAGGGCCATACCAACTGCCAATTTTTTCATTTTTATTGCTTTATAAAATTAAAGAGGACAATAGTTACATGTTTTATTACTTAATTAATTTTAAGAGCTATCAATATACAAGTCTTATTTTATTTCTAGTAAACATTTAAAATTATATACAGTCATTAATAAAAACACCATTTCTCACTATTAAAAACATTATGAATAGCATATGCATAAATATGCTTAGCAACAAACTTTTCAAAATTTTATTTAAAGATTTTTTTTTTCCTTGTTTAAATGCTCTATTTTTTATACACTTATGTACCTTGTACCACTCACCTCAAATATTACATCCTTTCAAATTTCTCTTTTAACATATTATAACTTATCTCTCCATATGGACACAAAGAATATTTCCTTTTTTTTATGTGCTTCATTTTGTCATAATTAAATATAATCTTTAAAATGTATAGTATATGTGGAGCTATGTAATATAGAATTTCAAAACACCAGTTTGGAGCCTAACTTACATTCTTTTCAATGTTTATTTATTTATTTATTTTTTTTTTCCAGACATAATGCCTTCACAACTTCACAGTTGCCTTCTAGAAGATATAAAGACTTATTTATTTGAGAAATTTTAATAGAAATCCATAACTTCTTTTAGTAGAAAATATTTATAAGTGTATTAAAAATTAATTGATCCAAATTTAAAACGAATTAACTGAAAACAAACTTTAAAAAATAAAAACCGGCTTTTTTCAATAAAAGCCGGCTTTTTTTAAGTGGTTAAAACCAAAAAAACCGGCAACCCTGGTTTACTATGACTTTTATTCGACATACCAGCCAGGCTTCGCCGGTCTAGGCGGTCGTTTTGGGGTTCCCTAATAAAAATGATAAACGCACTTGATTTCATTTGAGTTACTCCCTAAATATCATGCACAATACGAACTCGGCATTTTCCCGTATCGTTGTCAAAAATTAAAGGCTTAATTGTATTACGTCATGTGATGAAAAACTAAGATAAATTAAGGAAGCACATACAATACATTTTAATATCACCCAATCTAAGCTTTAAAAAAAAAAAAAAAAAAAAAAAAAAAAAAAAAAAAAAAAAATTCGTTAAAGAGTACTTTCTCGAAATGCTTTAAAAGAAAGAAGAAATTATTTTTCGTTTTATATACTGAATTGCAAGCATGATAAAAAATGACTTATCTAAAGAGAATTATGATGAAGCATCATATATTGTTCTTTTAATCTAATATTTCAATCAAAATTTTACTCCTTTCTTTCCTTACTAGCCACCTCTGGCGACCAGTTTGGTCTCCCTTAAATGTATGCTAAGCATTGCATCATGTTACTTTCATTCTTAAACTAATTGACTTGCTCAATCCTTCCCCCGAGTTCAAAGATTCTGATACAGAAATCAAGAATTCTTTTGCGAACTTGATAACTTTTCATACATTTTTGTTGTTATGCGTACTTCGTCTTTTTTGACAAATACCATTTAATTTCCGTAGCTAATTTCCTTAAAAAATTACGAAATTAAAATTTTTATATGGTCCCCCGGTCCTATAAGTTATATTTAGTAAAATTTTCCTATTACACTGACATGTAAGACAAAAAAAGTCCCATTCATATAACGCTAAAATTGTGCAAGTTATGAAACTTTAAAAATGTATGACTTATGCCACTTTTCTGCTCTGAAAACAAATGAGTTCGGCTTGACTTTGAGGGGTCACATTCCAAGTGCTTAAAGTATTCGAAGATCTCATTTCATGTGAATCTGCGCTTTGAAAAAAATCATACAAGTATTACGATTAAGTTAACATTTATTAAGTGTCAGATTGGCTGAAATAACATATGTTTTATTTTGTCGGGATTTTAGACTGTTTCTTTTATGATTTCTTTTAATAAAATTATGTTATTTTTATAAGTTTTTATGTTACTTCAACGATCTTATGCATGTTTTTTCAGTTCAAAATTTTTATTCGAACTTTAACCCACTTTCAAATATCCGATCGAGATTACATTTTACATACTGGCGCAAATACGATAACAATCTAATATTACTATAATTTTCGGTAATTACCATTTACACTTATTTTACAGGATAACACAAAAAATTTCGGACAGATTAGTTTAAGAAAAGAAGTTTAAGAAAAAGTTTTAGATTAGATAATACAAGACCGAGATTGTTGGGATTTTTAACTTTTATGTATTTTTTAGCACTGAATACGAAAATTGCCTGAATTTTTAACCATCATGTCAGGATATTTCGCAAATAATAAATTGTAGTATTTATAGAATAACAAAAATCGGATACTATAAAGTAGAGGAGATGGTTGTATTTTTTAACTTTTGATAATTGATTTTTACGTGCTTTTTAGCACTAAATCTGAAAATGACTTTCATTTTTAACCATCACGTTAGAATTTTTTCGCAAATGTGTAAGTTAAAAGATAGCGAAAATCTCATACTATAAAACATATGTAAAACGTATTTTATTTTATTTTATTTTATTCAATAATTTATTCGATATTTTCCCTTATCTTGGGATTCTTACAGCTGGTGGTGTGATGAGATGGGGGAGGAGATTAAATTTTAACTTTGAACTTTTTAACTTTAAAATTTACAATTTGCGAAAAATCCTGATGTGATGGCTAAAAATGAAGGTCAATTCCGGATTCAGCTGTACAGAATGCATAAGAACCAATTATCAAAAGCTAAAAAGTATGAAATAACCCAACTTTTGCAGGCTAGAGTAATCTAATAATATTTTAAAGTACGTATCATTTTGTAAAGAATTGAGGCTGTTAATTTAGCATAATTTTATTTAACAAAAATTCTGTTTTTTTCTTTCTTCTTAAATGTTTATTACAAAATGTATATTTTGCATTAATATGTCAGAATGACTACCGATTTCAAGTTTATATTGCAATGTTAATTTTACTCTCAATCATTTTTTAATATATCTGACGAAATTATATTTCGACTAAATTTGTGAATGACCCACAATTTGCAGCAAAAAATATGCTCCAACTTTAAACATGTATTACTCGATCAATTTTAATCGTAGAACAACGGGACTTCTTTTGTATTACTGGTCAGCGTAAAAGGAAAATTTTACTAAATATAACTTATAGGACCGGGGGACCGTATAAAAATTAAAATTTCGTAATTTTTTAAGAAATGTTTTTATTGACCCAATTCGCTTTTAAAATATTTCTTTACCTGATTTAAAACATTTTTGTAATTGAACTGTATGTCTATGACTAACGGTTTAGGAATTAGCCATTGGACACCGTTGAGACCGGACACCCTGTATATATATATATATATATATCCATATATATATATATATATATATCTGACCTATATCACACTCTAACTCTCGTAATTATGAACCGATTTCGATGTAATTCGGTATGTACATAGTACATACCAATGTCTCGATCGAGTTTGTTGGCCAGCTTCATCCGCCGTTTTGTTTCAAAATGGCGGCCATTTAAAATTTTTAAAAATATTTAAAATTTGAAATGTGGTACCAAAAAATTAAAAATGGAAAAATATTTTTTCTTATGTATTTGACCTTTATACAAAGATTCTGGAGCAATTTTTGTTTCGTCTATATCTTAAAAAATGGCTGAGTTATAGCATTTTGAATTTCTAGCGTGGCTGGCATTTTGAAACGTCCTGAATTTTGTCACGCGATAAAAGGCGTATTTATGAACCGATTTGGATGTAACTTCGTTTATACATAGTACATACCAATGTCTCGACCGGGTTCGTTGGCCAGCTTTATCCGCCATCTTGTTTAAAAATGGCGGCCATTTAAATTTTAAAGAAAAATTTAAATTTGAAATGTGGTACCAAAAAATTGAAAATTGAAAAAATATTTTCTTCTTATGTGTTTGACCTTGATAAAAAGATTCCGGAGCAGTTTTTGTTTCGTCTATATCTTAAGAAATGGCTGAGTTATAGCATTTTGAATTTCTAGCGTGGCTGACATTTTGAAACGTCCTGATTTTTGTCACGTAATAACAGGGGTATTTATGAACCGATTTGGATGTAACTTGGTCTGTACATAGTACATACCAATGTCTCGACCGAGTTCGTTGGCCAGCTTCATTCGCCATCTTGTTTCAAAATGGCGGCCATTTAAAAAAAATAAAAAAAATAAAAAAATTAAAATGAGATACCAAAAAAATTGGAAAATGAAAAAGATTTTTTTCGTATGTATTTGACCTTAATACAAAGATTCCGGAACAGTTTTTGTTTCGTCTATATCTAAAAAAATAGCTGAGTAATAGCATTTTGAATTTCTATTGTGGCTGACATTTTAAAACGACCTGATTTTTGTCACGCGATAACAGGTGTATTTATGAACCGATTTGGATGTGACTTGGTCTGTACATAGTACATACCAATGTCTCGACCGAGTTCGTTGGCCAGCTTCATTCGCCATCTTGTTTCAAAAGGGTTGCCATTTAAATACAAATTAAATTTAAAATTTAAAATTAGGTATTAAAAAATTGGAAAATGAAAAAGATTTTTTTATGTGTTTGACCTTGATGCAAAGATTCCGGAGCAGTTTTTGTTTCTGAAAATTTGTTCTTTTGTTTATATCTTAAAAAATGTTTGAATTATAGCACTTTGAATTTCTAGCATGGATAACATTTTGAAACGATCTTGTATTTGTCACGCGATAACACACGTATTCGCCTATTTCGATGTAAGAAGGCATGTGGATAGTATACATCAATACCTCGACCAAGTTCGCTGGCCAGATTCATCAGTCATCTTGTTTCAAAATGGAGGCCACTAAATTAAAAAATATATATATATTTAAAGTGCGGTGCAAAAAAATTAGAAATTGGAAAACGTTTCTTTCTTAAGTATTTGACCTTGATATAAGGATTCAGGAGCATTTTTTGTTTGTCTTTACCTTAGAAAATGGCTCAGATATAGCAGTTTCAATTTCTATTGTGGGTGACATTTTGAAAAATCTGATTTTTTGCATGCGACAGCACTCGCATATATCAACCAATTCCGATGTGAGTGAGTCTGTGCACAGCAATTACTAAGATCTCGACCAAGTTCACTGGTTAGCCTCATCCACCATGTTGTCTTAAAATGGCAGGCACTTTAAGAAATCGCCGAATTTGGCAGCCAAATATAAGTTACCTTAAAGAAAATCAGCTTGGATAAAGCTGACTAATTTCGAGAAATTCTCATTCATTATATTGATAAAAATTAGTACTGAATTTTCTATATTCGGTTTCCACTAAATTGAGCTTCGTGTGTTTCAATGATATAAGTTGGCTTTTTAAAATAAGGAATATGAAAGCTACCTCTTCCTCCCGGCACTGGCCGGAAGGACTTTTTTACTTTATGAAGTGAAATAGAAATATGTCAACTTAATTTCAATTGAAATTATCTTGGAATATATATTTAGTTGAATGTAAATTAGAAACAATACTTTGATGTTGAAATGAAATATATTAGTTTGTGTTATTATTATTAGGATTAATTGTTTTTTTAGGTACTTTTCCATTACAGGGGCCTTGGCATTATTATTTTTTTTAAGCTTGACGCAATTCGGGCTTCAGAACGTAAAATACGTTGATAAAATATGTAAATAGCTATGAAAACAAACCTGGTGAACCTTTATTTTTATTTATATGTATTTATTTGCATATAATCATTTTACTTACACATATTATACAATGTTTGTTTACATAGAAATTACTTCTGTTTTTATATAAAAATAGATTATTGGCTTCTTTAGTTTAAATAAATTGTATACAAATGGAAAAAATTGCTTATGTATATGAAATAGGATATAGATTGCCGGAAAATGCAATGCCAATTTTTTTTTCTCGCCAAGAACCTATGCTGGAAAGTATCTATTTATTTATTTATTCTATTTTAAATGAGGTAAATGAAATAAGTGTATTTTAAATGAAAGATTTTATTTGAAATGAAATGAGTGATAGGTTTATATTTTTAATGAAATGATGGCGATGGAAAAATATTTGGCGATTTATCACCTGCGCCCGACTAATATAACAATACCGAAATGTCCGTTTGGCATATAAAAAGAGAAGCGGTCAGCCCGGAACTATTGATGACAGTCACATGACTTTATTATATGACTTGGCTTTTATTATATAGATTATTCAAAAAGTCTTAACAATATTCTTTAGAAAGTAACTTCTTTCCTTCTCATGGTCAAATACATTTTATCATGTTTATGCAGCGGTTAGTAAATTATCTTTTCTTTAACGCAGAAGTAAATAATAAAAAATTGAATGGATTGAATCAGTTTCGTTTCTCGCTATTTAACAGCTGCTTCCAACGGGCTAAATATATAAAGATTTATGATAATTACTTTCCCATCCTATTCGATAAAATGTTGATCTATTTATTAACAAGAGTTATCACCTAATTATACCATTCTATTCAGTCAATAAATTTAACTCAGATGTAATATTTCCTGTTGTAATATAAATAATCTTGGTCTTTCCCACATGTGGTTATGGGGTTAGTAGATAATAAGTCGGCGATCTAGTTCTGATCATATTTATCGCCAATAATTTAAATCTCGTCATAGCATTTCTATTAAAGGATAATTTTGGCGGTTCTCTGATTCTCAAATTGTCTTTGATTTCATAGAATGTTGACATGGAATGTTTTGTAATTTTATTTCATTCTATACACAACTCTTCATATATAAGGATCGATGGCTTTTGGTCGGACCACCCCAGCCGAACTGTTTTTCACGTGACTTAAAATAAAACACAACAATGTGTAAGCTTTTCTAGTTTGTCTTCCTATTCAGGAAGAGAGCCAATAAATGGGTGCTGCGAAGAGATGTGAAGTACTCTGCCTTTGTACATCCGACAAATCTTTTATTTAAAAAGTGTGGGGGTTTCTCCTACACAAGAGTCTATCCAATAACCGGTTAATCGTGCTGAAAAATGTGTCATTTAACGTTGCATGCATTAATTACAAAGCGATTCATTTTCATTAAGAACTCGCGTCTAATCGAAATTAATTGCCTTAGCTAGTAAGATTAACAATAGAGCAAAAAACTGTCAAAATCATTTTTGCCGCTGCAATAATATATCAAGTAAATCAAATGGACACACTCATACATTTATCGATAGCTTTCTTTGGTTTCTGGTCAGTAAATGAAGAGCCATTCTAGTGAATCAACATAACGCAGATCATCCAATATTGAAGCCTCCAGTCGCCAGTTAAAATATATTAGTTCCAGGTGGCTCGTGCAAGTTTTGTGCAAGCGTGAGCCCCCCCCCCTACCCTCTTTTATTATTATTTATTTACGGTAACGTCTCTTTATTGTTTATTAAAGCGTAGGCTGCACAAAGTGCACCAATGGAACAGCCAAATGAGTGAGTTTTTGACATAGAATTGAGATAACTTGAGATAATTTCTTATTTCGTATCGGGGTTTTTAAGGTTCAAACAGAGAAATGCCACGGATGACGCTGTCTTTGTTGTGGTCACGCGGTGTTTTTCATGTTTTATTACTTTCGTAGTATTCAAATCGGTGCGAAATTTTTCTAACGAATCCGTCTCCGCCTCTTTCCATTGTTGAGACTCCCTTTTCTTTGTTGATGACCATCAAATGGTTGGAAAAGAAAAACCAGTTGACATTTTTATTCCTTTCGTAGGAGAGGTTTTAAAAAAAAAGGACTAAACGGAGTCTTACTTGGTGGAGTACGGTAGAAAGACAAAATCTTGTCTCCCTCTGCAACGACAAAGTCTGTCTCGCATTTCGGTTTAAACGTCATGTATCCCAGGTGCAACTTTTTTTATTAGCGTGAAACCCTTTGCTTGTCTCCTCTTCTATCCAGTCAATTCCCAAACTAAGTTTGAACCGCCCATTTGGTACCTAAACATTCATTTTAAGTCCCCCAAGCATGATGATGTAAATAGCTGAGCTGTGCAGTTCCAATCCAACATAGTTAATAAGAATCTAAGACCGATCAACACACTGAACTCAAGTAATTCACTAAATAGTGTTGCAATCATGAAGGCCGAGGTGCTAGCCAGGTGGATCTCCGCTATGTGGCAATCACGCGAATTTCTACCCGAGTCCAGGTAACAGCCCGCTTAAATCTAGCCACTCCGCCCGGAAGATAGATACTTTGTCAGCGGTATAATAATAATACAGTAAACATCCTCTAATCCGGCACGTTCGAGACTTGAAGCATGCCGGATTAGGAAATTTTCCGGATTACAGGATGAATGTCGGGAAAAACGTGTAGAAGTTAGAATTAAACAAAAAATGACTGTAAAACATGTTTCTTATTCTTTAAACAGCTTGAATAGAGTAAAAAAAATACTATGTAAAGTACAACATGAACACTGAACATGCTATAAAATGTACATAACTATAAAATGAAAATGTGCACTATAGGTCTACACAGTAGGCCTACTTTTAGAAGCCATCTTAAACAAAACTCGAATGTCAGGTTGTTTTGTAGTAGTCTTCTCTCTTCTTTTTTTAGGAAGTCATTTCGTATGATGCGGAGTAACAGCTGGTGACGTTACACACATGCCGATATGCTATGCCCGGCACAATGTCTATCAAATCGCGCATTCCGACGTTTCGATATAAATTTGTATGTACTCCGAAAATTCATTAAAATTATTTTTTATATTTCGCAAAAATAAAACAAACATTAGAGTCTAATGTTTCATTGATCTAATGTTTAATACATTCATTATTTATTATTTGATGATTGATATCAATTTCCGTTTCATGTTCAGGAACCTTTTCTGAAATAAAGTATTTAATTCTGATGATAAAAATTTATTTTTCATTTCAACAGTTTTGCAAATTATCCGCAAAAATGTTTTTTTCTCACCCCAGTTCAACCAGATTTTTATAAACATCAGGTGTGATTGAACAAGAAATACTATTTTTTCTAGAAAAGTCGTGCCGGATTATTCAGCGTGCCGAACCGTAGGATGCCGGATTAGAGGATATTTACTGTAATAAAAAAATATATTGGTCATCAATGGCGACCTGGTGACCGAATTTGTCGAGCCTTGGCCCCCTAGGTACCAGTATTAAAATTTCAAAGACTTATTTTCCTAAAATAATGTATGCATGTTTTTTATTTAAAAAATAAAAGAAATATATTGTTTGTAGTCCCTCATATGCTACACACAACACATCCATGAACAATGGAAAAAATGCATAAATACTTTCTCAGTAAAGATATTTTTGTTAAAAATAAACTAGAAAAAAAAATTATTTGACTATATCTGAAACAATTTTAAAATTCCAAAAGTGTAAAAAAGGTTGAAAGTCAATGCTTTGTTTCAAACTCTATTTTCGTTTAAACGACGCCATATAAAGCGTAAATTTTGTCATTTAATTGAATAAATGTGAACTGCGTTAAAAAGAGTTTATTGTTTTGACAACGCGTCGAGTGAAAAGTATCAGTTTCGCAAGAAAGCCAACATTCTTTAGTTCTTAGCACTCTTTAACTGTAATGAAAAGTGAGTTTTCTTTTCCTTGAAAATAAAATTCAGAAGAATTGAGAAATAAGATATGAGTTTGAAGCTTAATTTTAAGTGCAATTAAACAATTTTAGGAAAAATGATTTCCTAATCCTCATTATTTGAGTAAATTGAAAAAATAATGTATTTTGTTAATAAAGTAGATAGAAATAAACAAAAAGGAAAATATACGTCAAACGTTGCAAATGAGGTGAGATCGTACTGTAACTAGTTTCATAAATATTCAGATCTTGGTGCAATAGCTGTTGCATTCTTATGCAAAAATGCATGAATACAAAATTTATTTAAATTCAGTAATACGGAACTAATATTACTCGACTTTAAATAGGACGTTATCATCATGACAGTCTACTATCATTACCTATCATGGGATATAATTGAATTAATTATGTATGATAGGATTCAATAGAATGAAGAAAACCTTTATTAATACATTTTTTAAGTTTTGATTCGATTTTCACAAAATTTGAAATGACTCGACAAAATCCTGCAACGATTATATATATATTAAATTTCAAACCATTCGGTTGGTTAGTTTTTGCGCTGTTATATACGGGCAGACAGATGGGCGGACTAGATGACGAATATAGGTGCTACGTATTTATATAATTACGAATGCAACTAAAAACGGAACAACAGATTTTTAGCTCAGAGAAGTGCTTGAAATAAAATATAGCTCTTCAGCCTGTGACTCGCGGGCCACCGCGCTACCACTAATTTAGAATATAAATTTACCCTAACTTAACAGTACAAACTTTGCGATTAAATAAGGTGAAGATTATTTTTGGAAATTAAGATGGGAAACGACTATCAAACAACAAAGGTGCAATAGTAAATGCTTGATTTCGTGAGAATAATTTTTTAGTTCTCTCTGTCAGAGTTCTCTTGCCTTCCCGAGACATACATTAAAACTTTGGCAAAAAGAATGGGATGTCCCGCAAAAATCGAGTATCTGATCATGTGATTTATGACCATATACATTGCTGCTACAGGCAACTATTTTTATATTCTGTTCGCACCACTATTAAAAAAAAACATTTTGTAGTATATTTCCCTTGCAAATGTTGTCAGAGCATATGTAAAAGGTTTTTGTTTTGAAAAAGTGGGGCAAAATAGCATTAAAAAATAGTGACCTGTGGCAGCCCTGCATATGTGATATAATAATGTCAAATTAATTAGTTGTGCTATTAGGGATATTGCAATTTTAAAGTACATCTTAAAGCTTTTACCATTTACCCCTTAGTTGTTAAATATTCTTAATTTGAAATATTTGCTGAGAAAGCATCTTAGTAAACATGATAGTATAATACTTTTAATTGAAGTACACTCTCAGAAGTACTTTCTCCAATTCATGAATGTTTTCCTGGCAGCAGTGCTACCAGGATTTTTCTGTTTAATAGACGAATATCAGTTTCTTTTTTTTTTCTCCGTTACAGGAGGTAGCATCTTATTAAGCATGATAGTATAATACTTTCAATTGAAGTACACTCTCAGAAATACTTTCTTCAATTCATGGAAATTTTCATAGCAGCAGTGCAACCAGGATTTTTCTGCTAACAGACGAATATCCGTTTCTTTTCTTCTCCGTTATAGGAGGTAAAATATACGCCAATTGAAGAAAATATGGATAAAATAAAAATTGCTGACTTTAGTGTTACGTGACCAGTGCTCTAACCATCCGGCTACCGTCGTACAGTAGTGAAACAGTTTGAAATAAAACAAGTCTGCCTCAAATGGGTCGTAGCGACAGATATTTATTGGGGGGAGGGGGGATTCAAAAATTTCCCATCTTGAAACAAAGTAATCTAATTTCCAACTCAAATGACATGTGCAATGTACGAGTTTGTAAGATAATGATAGTTTTGCGTAAAAAATTCCTTTGCAAAGAAAAATACTGAAACTAAAAACATAAGGATTCTAATTATTGCTACGTTTAATAAAAGTTTAAATACATCTCTATCACTTAGATAATTCTAATCAAGACTAGATTAGATTTTACTTTCCTATCTTGCAATAATTTGGCATGAAAATAAAGATCAAAAGATAAAATAAACATTTGCAAAATGAATAGTTAAGGAAGCTCGGGCTCATTCTTTCTGAAACTGAAAATTTTGTTTATTCATGTGTTCCGTTCCGGAAGTATAACGAGCTCCCCCTAGCGAGCAGTCTGCAAAAAAGGTAATTAAGCTGTTGATCGTCAAAGCATCAACACGTCTGTAAAAACAATCCATCCAAACTACGCGATGGATATTCATAATACTTTAAAATAAATTCAAATTAGTCAATTTTTATGTTTGTGTAAGTGTCTTGTGCAGTTTTACGTGTGAAATAAAATCAATTAAAAATAAAATTAAACGTCTACAGTCCACCATATCGACCATTGTGGACCTAAAAAACCTGAGAGCTACTATGGATAAACTAAATCGATTAAAAGGCACCGTAAAGGCTGCTATCACAAGATTAGAACAGTTTCTAACAGATACCAGTGATGTAAAAACAACGAATGTGAGCATATTAGAAGTCAAATTAAAAAAAGGCTGAAGCTCTTCAAAATAAATTGGAGGAAATAAGGGAACAATATTTTGACATCCAAGAATTATCTTCTCAACAAGTGCAAGAAATAGAGGAGGATATTAACACTGCTAATGAAAGGCTCGAACAAGTGGAGGTAAGCTTGAAAGTTTTATTAGCATCTTTTGAAAATAAATGTAATATTGTAAGTATTGATGATCATTCAAATGAAAACAAAACAAAAGTGCGCCTCCCAGAAATTTTATTGTCTTCATTCGGAGGTGATTACTGTGATTTTTCTAATTTTAAAACGCAATTTACTAACTTGATTGTTAATAGTGCTCAATTAGATAATAGTCAGAAGCTATTTTATTTAAAAGCTTCTTTAAAAAACGAAGCTAAACATTTAGAATCACCTGATGATGATTTTAATTCATTATTTCAAGCTCTGATACACAGATACGAAAATAAAAGATTGCTAATAGATTCGCATATTTCTGCAATTTTAAATTATGAAAAAATGCAATATGCATCCCCTAAAGAATTGTGTAGTTTTATTGATTGTATTAACAAAAACATTCGCGCACTCAAAATTATGGAACATACACAAAATAATTTATCAGAAAGTGTGTTTATAAATATAATTCTAAAAAAATTGCATAACGAAACTCAAAAGCAGTTTGAATTATCTCTTGAAAGCTCAAATGTTCCGACTTTTGACTATTTAATTTCCTTTTTGGAAAAAAAGATGCCTTGTCCTAGAAGCAATAAAACTTTCGACTGACGCCAGTATTTCTCAATCGAAGCTTTTGAAATTTAAGAATAATTACGCAGTAAATAAATCCAGATCATTTTTTATCAACGATAATAAAAATAAAAGTAAATTAAAGTGTGTTATGCAATTCGGATCACCCCCTTTTCAAATGGTATGTTTCTTTAAACATGAGCATTCGTGAAAGGAAAATGATTGTAAATAAGAATAAATTATGTTCAAATTGTTTACGATTACATCAAGGTCAATGCAATTCTACATTTACTTGCAGAACATGCAAATTGTCACATAATAGTTTACTACATGAAGTAAATGATATATCAGAAATGGCAATAATAAATAAAAATAACGAGTTTGTTAAAAATAAACAAATAAGCAATTCTGAACCCGAGAATAAAGAAACGCCATTAATTGGTTCTAATTTATTACTAGAAGATAAAATAAATTGCCCAATATTAAACACAACTATAATATTAGTAACTGATGTGTTTGGAAATAAAATTAGATTAAGAACAATCCAAATAAATGATTAGACCCTAGATAATGGGTCTTTGATCAACGTTTTAAGTAAGAGCGCATGCAAGAGATTAAATCTAAAACCAAAACCATTCAAGGGTATTGTTTCTGGCATTAACGAGTCATCACAGGAAATAAAGCAAATTATCAATGCAAAAATATCAAATGAAAAAGGAACCTTTTCTAAAACATTAGAGTTTGCAGTTCTACCAAAAATAACAAACAATATTCTGGTTGAAAGATTAGACATTTCAAATTTATGCATTCCTAACTACATAGAATTAGCGGACAATAATTTTCACATACCTGGTCAGATTGATGCATTGATTGGTAGCGATGTATTTTTTGACATTTTAAAGAGTGAGCAAATCCGTTTAGCAAATGCTAATTGTATGTTACAGAATACAGTATTTGGGTATGTGATCGCAGGTTCACTTCCACAAGTTGAAAATAAGTCATATTGTTGCCTCTTAACTGAAAATAGCTTAGATAATACTTGACAGAAATTTTTTGAAATAGAATCTTTACCTGGGGATAATAAAGAAACTGTCGAAGGGGATGAAGAAATATTTTATGAAGAACATTTTAGAAGCACCTATAAACGCGATCACACCGGTAGATTTACAGTATAGCTACCAATGAAAGAAAATGCAGAATCAGTGTTAGGAAGTTCTAGAGAAATTGCAGCTAGGCGATTAAATAGTTTATGGGCTAAATTAGATAAAAATAAAACAATGGCTAATTTATATACAGCTTTTATGGAAGAATACGAAACTTTGGGGCATAGGACACAAATTAAAAATGAAAACGAAAATAAGCTGTCTTATTACATTCCACATCATGCTGTGTATAAAACGGAAAAAATATCCACTCCCCTGAGAGTTGTCTTCGATGCAAGCTCAAATACATCTAGTGGTTGTTCACTTAATTCTATTTTATTAAATGGGGGAACGGTTCAGCAAGTTTTATTTTCGATTATAACTAGATTTCGTACCCACAAATATGCATTCTGTGCAGGCATTAAGAAAATGTATAGGCAGATAATGATCGACCCACTACAGAGAAATTTGCAAAAAATACTTTGGAATTCCAGTAAGGACGCCCCGATAAAAATACATGAACTTAACATGGTTACATATGGCACTGTTAGTGCTCGCTTTCTTGCCACGCGCACGTTGAAAGCTCTTGCTGATGAGGAAAGCAAAGATATTCCCAAAGCTGCAGAAGTGATACATAACCACATGTACGTAATGGACCCATCTGGTGCAGGTTCGTTACAAGACGCACAGAACTTGCAATCTCAATTAATTCTAATCTTAAAAAGGGGACGGATGGAGTTTCACAAGTGGGTCTCTAATCATCCTGAATTATTACAAGACGCAGCCATATCAGAATATGCATTTGACGAACACTCGCAGCAAATTTCTATAAAAACTTTAGGGATGCTTTGGAAACCTCAATCAGATCATTTTACTTTTAAAATTAGTATCGAAACCAAAGATGTTTACACTAAGAGAGAAGTTTTGGCACAAATTGCTAAAATTTACGATCTATTAGGCCTAATTGGCCCTATTCTAACCAAAGCAAAAATTTTCATGCAACATTTATGGGAATTAAAGATAAATTGGAACCAACATCTGCCTGCCAGTTCTCTTCGGGAATGGCAAAATTTTCTGATTAAATTGACAGAAATAAATCATCTTACAATTCCGAGGTATATTTTGTCTGACAACATTGCAGGTCTAGATTTACACGGATTTTCAGATGCTTCTGGGAAGGCCTATGGAGCAGACATCTATATAAGATCTCTCCCCACAACTGGACAGTTCAGGTCTAATCTTCTGTGCAGCAAGTCCCGTGTGGCCCCCCCAAAGCCAATGACCATCCGCGACTAGAGTTGTGTGCAGCTCTACTTTTGGCAAAACTGATTCAAAAGATAATTCCCATCCTACAGCTATGCTTTGAAAAGGTGTGGCTATGGATAGACTCTTCGATTGTTCTATTTTGACTTAATACATCACCCTACAAACTTAAATCATTTGTTGCCAACCGAGTTACCACGATCCAGTCTATTTCTGAGAATTATCACTGGAACCATGTATCCTCAAAATCCAATCCAGCAGATATCATCTCCAGAGATGCAACAACCAAAGATCTGATAAATAATGATTTGTGGTGGTTTGGACCAGAATTTCTTCAAAGAGAAATTATAGTTCCCAACCAATTTCCTACTCTCAAAGACATTGACTGTGATCATGAACTCAAAATTGATTTTAATTTATTGACTTTTCATAGAGACTCTAACGATTTGTTTCATGTATTATATAATTCTTCTAATAATTTCTTGAAACTAATACGAATATGTAGTTTTGTTTTTATGTTCATAAATAACAGCCGCCAAAGAGATATAAAACGGAAGCAGCTTACCGGAGTTGAGTTACAAAGTAGTACAATTTTTTAGTAAAAAAGGCCCAGGAAGTTAAGTTCGCTCCTGAATTAGCAGCAGTCAGAAAGGGCCAAACTGTTCCTTCTTCCAGTAAGTTAAAGGGGTTAGATCCTTTCATTGACATCTGTGGATTACTTAGTGTAGGGGGAAGATTAATCAATTCCGACTTACCCTTTGATGCTAAGCACCAATTAATTCTGCCCAGTGATCATAAGCTCACTAAATTAATTTTTGAGTACTTTCATTAAAAGTACTTTCACATAGGTGCTCAGGGATTAGTTCATCAAGTACGGATGAAATATTGGCCTATAAAGGCTTAAAAGCATTGCCCGAAAAACAGTGCACACTTGTGTCGCATGTTTCAGGCATAACCCCCAAAACACTAGATCAGTTAATGGGAGACCTCCCATCGCAACGCGTAACACCTAACTATACGTTTCTCAATTCAGGTGTCGATTTTTGTGGCTCCTTCCACATTAAGTACAAAAATCAGAGAAAGGGCACTTATTCCAAAAGTTATGTGGTCATATTTATATGCATGGCTACAAAGGCATCTAGAGATAGTAAGCGAGTTATTCGCTGCTGCATTCATCGCTACGCTTAAAAGAATTTGCGCCAGAAGAGGCAAAGTAAATACGCTAATTTCTGACAATGCCACTAATTTTAAAGGTGCGTCAACAGAATTAAATAACTTTAAGAAATTATTGACCACTCCCAACGAGGAATTATCAAATTTCTTTGCCGAAGAATTCATAACTTGGAAATTTATCCCTCCGCGTTCTCCTTATTTTGGCGGTCTTTTGGAAGCTGCCGTTAAGTCCTTCAAACATCATTTGCTTAGGGCCGTAGGTAATAATAAAATCACTCTAGAGGACTTTGAAACTCTAGTAGTCAAAATTGAGGGGATCCTAAATTTTTGACCTTTATTTCCGCTTTCTCATGACATAAATGAGTTTGAAGTGCTTACGCCAGGGCATTCTTTAATTGGCAGACCCATTAACAGTATTCCAGAGCCTAATGTTATGAATATTTCTGACAATAGATTAACCCATTGGCAATTAATCACCAAATATGTTCAATGCATTTGGAAACGTTGGTCTATTGACTACCTAAATCACTTCCAGCAGCGCGGTAAATGACAATTTACAAAAAAAAAAAAACATAAAGTTAGGATCTCTAGTGTTATTAAAAGAAGAAAATCTCCCACCATGTAAGTGGGCTCTTGCCCGAGTTATGGAGATAATTCCAGGCAGGGACAATAGGGTTCGTGCAGTCAAAGTCAAGACTGCATGTGGTATCTTTTTAAGAGGCATTTCCAAAGTATGCCTGTTACCCATTCAGGACTGTTAAATAATGTTTATGCATCATTGTATTTCTTATATATTATTTTAAAGTAATGTCTTGATTATTTTGTATATTAAGTATTTTGTATTTTAGTATCATTTGTAGTATTTTTTAGTTATCTATTGTATTATGTTTATATTAACTGCTGAAATATGTCATATTTCATCCCCAGGCGGCATGTTCCGTTCCGGAAGTATTAGGAGCTCCCCCTAGCGAGCAGTCTGCAAAAAGGGTAATTAAGCTGTTGATCGTCAAAGCATCAACACGTCTGTAAAAACACTCCATCCAAACTACGCGATGGATATTCATTATACTTTAAAATCAATTCAAATTAGTCAATTTTTATATTTGTGTAAGTGTCTTGTGCAGTTTTACGTGTGAAATAAGATCAATTAAAAATAAAATTAAACGTCTACAGTCCACCATATCGACCATTATGCATAGGAAGAAAAAAAAATTTTGTTACGTTTTTCTTAAAAATTAGTTGTTCCATTTCAACTTATTTTAATGGTATTTGAGATCAAAATAAGGAGGAAAGAGACATCGTGTTTTTCTTTTCTAGTATTTAAATGGAATGCTATTTTAAAAGAAATTTGTGATATTTGTAGATTCATGTCTGGCATTGATGGCAACGACTAAGGACCTTGTATAACCGTTCTGGCAACGACCTATTTTTATATCGGAAGACGCGTGAATAATTTGTTCACCGATTTTCGTTTGTGACAGTAGGATATTTTATTATTGGAACGTTATTTTGTTTTTTTTAGAGATCTAACATGAAAAGACCATTTTATTTTTAGTCAACTAGCATTAGTTTAAGGTTTGTTAATTCTTTGTCTTCAATTGTGTACGAGTAATACTCGCTTTTCATATGAAGGAAATTTGAAATTGTTGAGTAAGGAACAAAATTCTGGAGGAAAAAAGCGATATGGATCTGAATCGGACAGGAGTAGAGAAATTAAGGCCTACTGGATGTATGATATTTTCATAGAAGAAAGGGACACAATGACAGACTAAGTCTGGCTGCTTTCTTTTTGTATTTCTTGTGATTATTTAACTTGTTTACAGTTACAGCTTTAGGAAAAGAAGTCTCCAAAACAAGAAAAAAATCCCTGTTTATTTTACTATTATTTTTAAAAAAGAAAAAAAGGTCTTTCAAAAATCTAGAATTTCCCAACTCTAAGCTCAAATTTCCCAAGTTCACAAATATTGGAGGGGGAGGCTCCCTTCCACAAAACCCCATGGCGACACCTCTGGGTATGGCTTGGTTAATTTCTTTAAAAAGCTTTGAATTTTGAAGTTAATTTCGGAAAAATTCAGTCTTTAATGAGATTGTGGATGGCTATTTTAATACTTTAATAATAAAATAGGATAAAACTATGAATTATAAATATTTTTATGTAGATTGCTAGATGCAAAATATAAATATGCATGAATTTTTTAAAAGTAAAATCGATTTTTCTTCATTTAATACTTTAATTAAAATATGTTCATTTAAAATACCTGGTGTCCTAAAAAGGACTGACTGATTTTAAAATTTAATAACTAGTAAACGGTGATAGATATTTAAAAAATTCTTGCAGGAGGGTTATGCATAAGGTCAAAAGTTTTATTACAGTGATTTTCGATTTTAGTTCGAATTACAACCAATAGATGGCGTTGCAATCAATAGATGCTAAATACAGGCTCGATTTTTGGTCCTTTCTCTTGTTCCAGGGATGACAGGGATGACCGCCCCGGGAACCCAGCTTTCGCTTTAGAGTATAAGTGCAATCCCGGGTGGAGACTCAAATCCACTGCATATGGTAAGATACATTAACAATGACAATATTTTTAAAACAGTTAATAACATACAGAAAAATAAATTCAGTTTGCTGTTTTTGACTCTGAACCTCACAAGGAGTGTCATCAGTACATACATTGACAGCAATTGCACTATGTTGTATACATGCATAAACAATTACAAGACATGTTTTTTGAATATTAGAGCTGAAAAACTTTAAGTGAAATGCATATGCTGATAAATATAATGAAAATACTAAATAAACAAACCATAGGAAATAAGACAAATATTTACATTATGTACAAAACAGGGGCTCCTGTCTGAAATGGGAGCTAAAAACAATGAGTTTGCTCAGCTAGCTCAGAAAGGGAGGGGATTGGTAAATATAAATTCGTTGTCTTCTAAAAATTTCATACAATCCGCTATACGTTGCAGGAGAACTGGACGGTCGAGCAGGTAAGATAGCCAGTCAGGCAGTGTCATCTGTTGTGGCTTTTTAACGTGATAGTAGGACGTTAATGTGCAATGTAAAATATAGTGTAATGATGTTGATAAGGATCCACAAATGCAAAGAGGTGAGTCCCGTTTATTTATGGTATATAAGTGTTGTTGGAAGGGTCCGTGATTTGTGAGAAAGAGATGCGGAAAAAGGAGATGGAAATGTATTGAGCGGGCCACGAAGTACCAAAAATCGATCCTGAATTTAGCGTCTAGTGATCGCAGCGACATCTATTGGTTGAAATTCGAACTAAAATCGAAAATCACTGTAAAAAAACTTTTGACCTTATACATAACCCTTCTACAAGAATTTTTTAAATATCTGTCACGGTTTACAAGTTATTGAATTTTAAAATCAGTCAGTCCTTTTTAGGACACCCGGTATATTTTAAATGCGAATATTTTTTTTATAACCTTAAAAAATTAATTGCAAATACTTTTAAATGAATGATAAAATTAATTGTTATTTATTTTTAAATTCGAAAACGTTACTTTTCCTTGTTGTTAGTTTGCTTTTAGTTTTACTTTTAAAAAATTAAATTAGAAATGTAAATTTATAGACTTTTTGGTTTTTCGTTTTTAAAATGAATTCGGATTTTAGTTTTAATAGAGCCAATACGCATGCGTGCTAGGAATGAACGGAAATTCTCCCTCTTTTTGCGACTTTCGGGAAGAATGCACTGATAAAACATGTTTTCTAGGAATACGAAAACTATTTGTTAAAAAATGAGGAATAATTTAGTGTATATTGACAAGGTTTTCTGACTGTAATTTGCTGTATCTATTTCAATAACAAATTCTATTTCGTAAAAAAAAAAATAATAATAATAATAATAATTAAATAAATAAATTACCTTTTTTAGCTCACAGGCTGTCAATGCCTGAGAAGCTAATGTGCCCGCCGGTTCTGTATGTACGTACGTAGCGCGATAACTCTTGATAAAAATATCCGATTTGCTTCAAATTTTTTTTCGAGGTTCATTCTGATAAGGCTCTTCCCTGATTAGTTTTGGGGGTTCATTGGTTAAGTATAAAGGGTAGAAGGGGGCTTAACCCCCCTTAACTTAGATAAATGAATTTTTTATGCAGAATTAGCAGATTTTATTCAAATTTGGTATACCGGTAATTCTGATAAGGCGCTTCCCTGATTAGATTTGAAGGTTTATTGTTTAAGTCTAAAGGAGGGAAACGGGGGGCTAATACCCTTCTTAAATTAGATAAATGTGTTTTCTATCCAATTAGCTTCAAATTTGGAATACCATTTTATTTCGATAAGGCACTTCCCTGATGACATTTGGAGGCTTATTGGTTAAGTATAAAGAGGGGGAACGGGGGGGGGGGTGTAATCCTCCATTAATTTATTTTTCGAGGGGCATTATTCTTTGAAATAAGAGTATGTTATACAATCCTGTGAGCGCAATGCCATCAGTTTAACTGGAAACTTTCCTTTTTTATTTTTTTCTTTATACGAATAAATACACCTAGAGCTATTTCTATTTATCGCTACTGGAACGAAATTTAAAAGGTCTCACTTATGTCATTATGTTGAAGAAGTATTGTTGAAGAACAAAAGTTTTAAAATTCTTCTCTGTCAAAACTGAAAGTCTCTTTGAAAGAACTATTGTTTCCTACTTATGAACTAAAATGAATCAAGAGAACTTGACTTCAG
This sequence comes from Maratus speciosus, assembly GCA_963932465.1. NCBI lineage: Eukaryota > Metazoa > Arthropoda > Arachnida > Araneae > Salticidae > Maratus > Maratus speciosus. The sequence continues at coordinate 415,750,111 of OZ010790.1, read as the reverse complement.
AGAAAAATAAAATAAAGTAAAATAAAAGGAAATAAATAAATAAATAAATAAATGCTAAATCATGCCAAGGTACGTTTTTAAAAAGAAATAACAATAAATATTGTATTCATATGAAAGTGTGAGATTGGTTAATATATTGGCATTATTTTTATTAAGAAATAGACAACTTTAAAATACTATGTATTTTTTGAGTTTTCTTAATTTACATTTTTTGGTTGCTGTTGAGAAACACTCGGTACCTAAAAAAAAGTAATCCGTTATGAATGTTAAAAAAACATTTAATTTTTTTTTTCATTAAACCTTCTGAATTTTCATAATTAAATTTCTTTTTTTTTAAATACTATTTCTATTTAATTTTTTTGTATCTTTTTCTTGAAATTTATATGCTATCAGTAGTAACATAAATTATTTAAAGTAAACCCGTATGCAAGAAATAGAAAATGTTGCAAGTAAATTTAATTTAAAAATAAAAATTTTCCATATATTTTAAAATCTTTTTTATAATACGACAGAATGTAAGAAATACCACTGGCGACTATTTTTATATTTAACTCATACTACTATTTCCAAGAAATAATTTTTATGGTTAATTCTATGGAAAATGGTTAAAAATTTACGACGATTTTGTTTAAAATAGAGTCCAACTAAAACATAAAAATAGTCGTAAAGTAGTAAAAAATAATAAACTTTAAAACTTCTTTCCTGTGAAATTTAGTTTTTTTTAGTTGTGCCACTATAAAGGCCAAGCAGCGATTAAAATTCATATTGTTTAAAGAATTCACATTTCACTGGTTCTATTCACATTTCACGGATAAAATATACATTTATAATTATTTGCCCTTTATATTTAGAATAACAAATATATTATAAAGAATAAACGCCTACGTGCATAACACTGACATCATTTTGACGTTGGCAACATCAGACCATTAAATTTTGCTTTTAGTGCAATTTTTTAAACTTTTAAAAATTGCGCATTTTCAATTTTTACACAATCAAATAGGAAAAAAAAATTAGCCTTTTAACCCGGGAGAACTCGCTAGTGAGAATGCCCAATTGCTTTTCTTTTACTTTACATTCATATAATATCAACTTTTTTTGGTTGGCTTGGTACTTTTATTCACAAAATAGGTAAAATAATTGAAAAACATTTTGAAATTTTAATTAAAATGAAAAATGATTTAAATAAGAGTCTTAAAAAAGTACGACTGTGAGAGAAAATCTCATGCAGCGAGTTCTCCCGGGTTAAATGCAATTTGTTTGAAAACTGCATCGCAATTTACTCATTTTTTATAGTTTTATCTGTAACTAGCCGCCCTTGGCGACCAGTTTGGTCTCCCTTAAATTTATGTTTGGGAAAGCATGCTAAGCATTGTATCCCGTTACTTTTATTAATATATTTAATTTACTTGGACTCCCTTAAATATCTATATCCACATTACGCTATCGTACGTGGCACAGATATCGCGATTATTTGTTAATTGTTTAATGGCAACGCAAGAATAAAACGCATCTCATTGGTTATTAAACTGCATTTAATGCATCTCCATACCTATAAGGGGGGTTACCGTTGGGGGAGACCTTGTTCTGTCGCCAAATGTCGCCATGTTTGTTGCCAACTTGGCAGTATATCGCAAAATTTGGCGATATTTCTAATATTTCGCCAAATTCCCATAAAGCCTAAGTCTATGGGAATTTGGCGAAATATTAGAGATATCGCCAAGTTGGCGTTTTCTGTGTCACGTACTGTAGCGTAATATATATATATATATATATATATATATATATATATCGATTTTCAAGAAAGACATTTTTTTTCAAAAGCCTATCTCTATTGCATATAGACGATTGCGAAAGATAAATTCGTTTGCACTTAAATTAATGTAAATAGTTCAGCATTTGTTTCCGTTTTCTATCCCATAATGAAATTGAAACGTTATCAATAAATAAATAAAGTAATAAAATAGAAATAAAACACAAACTTAAGACATGTAATCGAAATACGCGCATAAACCACTCAAATTATCAGAATAAAAGAAGACTGCGTTGCATTTCCTAGTTTTAATAACCACATAAATGCATTATCTATTTGATTTTTAAGAATTCTTATATCTATATTGTAAAGCAAAAACATGTACGCAACTAACGCTGATGTCATAAAGAGGGTGGCAATAACCTGCGATATTGCATTCGCCTATTTATCCGCACTTATATTAACGTCTACAGAGTTCATCTAAGTTACAGAGTGCAGTTTTCAAAACTACTTTTACAATGTACCATTGGAGCAATTTTTGAAAACATACTTTAATAAAATAGTAATAGCTATGCTATCAGCAAAATAAAATGTTTTTAATCGAATAAAGTAATTCCAAGAAGCTTTAATGCGAATTGTCTTTATTGATTAAAAATTAGATAGAACTAAAATTAAAATAATAGGTATATAACTAAAAAAAATTTTTCTCTTCTTTTTCACATACTTAGAAAACACTTAGTAGCTTTGTAAGCCTTTCGATTTAAAAGGCGCTTTTTTTTCGAATAAAAGTTGCTTTTGAATTTAATTATGTGCAAGGGAAAAAAAAAGGCCAAAGAAAGTTCTAATGTTTTTAAAATTATTCTTTGAATGTTACTTTCTGTGCAGTTCTTCTTATTTCTAATTCTCTGAATTTAATTCGAAAGATATTTTTGTTTTAAATTTAGAAAATACTTTTAAAATATATATGGCATTTAAGTGAAATTTTTATGTGTATTATTTAACCGCAATGTTGTGTCTATGTAAATAGTGAATATTTCTAAATTTTTTAGTTTTAACTTCAAGAAAAAGCATTACACTTATTTTATGTCATTTAGCAAGTAAGTGCTATTTCTTTTAGTATGGAGCTATACCATCGTTATCAGAAACGTGTAGGCCAATTAATATTACAAATGCATGCTAAAATATAGCAGAGTACGCTGATGTTATAAATATGGTAGCAACGACCTTTTCTCTTTTATCGGTTATATATTCCCTTATAAATATCGTATAATTTAAATTTTTGCATAAATGTATGGGAAAACAAGGTACTTTAAAATAAAATTTGTTTGAAAACGGCAGCTCAGTTTACAGATTTTTTTATGACATTCTAAATGCTTTACAAGCATGAATTGTTTTATATCTATCTGAAAAATAAACATTTGTCCGCTACATTACTAACTAAGGAGAGAGTGTCAGAATTACCGCAACTGGCAATTGATTGTCCTTGCTTAGTGAGAAAAAAGTGGGTAAGTGTGATCACAGATTTCATAGAGGATTTCGTTTAATATTCCTTTAAAACACTTTATCCTTTTGCGAAATCTGTTAGTTCACATTTCGCAACCAGGGGGCGCACTCTATTCTACACAAACCTCTATCCGAAGGAAACTCCGTTTTACAACCTATCCGTAGGTATATTAGTCGAGGGTATCGGGTCTATAGCACCCGAGATAGGCAGGCGCCCCAGGAAATTGCACGGAACATTCTTTTATAAGCTTTTTATTATGTGTTATGAACTATGTCAAAGTTTCAAGCAGATCGACTTGTTAGATTTCCTAATTTTAACAAAATTGCGTTATGTTAGTTCCACATTCCACCACCAGGGAGTGCACACTATTCATAACAAAAGTGTATCAGATCGAAACTCTGTTAAACAACCTGTCAGTGGATGTGTTACTCGAGTTGGTGGTGGTCTTAAGCGAGAAATTAAGAAATTTGCTGAAAGTACTATTCGGAAATAGTGGTAATTAAAAATTTGACATTTTTATATTTCATAAGTAGCACATGTCTGAGTATATCATAGTCCTCAAAAAACGACATCTAAAAAGGTCATAAACGCTAATTTTTTAAAAAGAAATCCAGTGCACCTCCCCCACTCTCCCCTCACAGGAAATTGCATGTACCATTATTTTATAAGCTTTTTATTATGTGTCATGAAGTATCTTAAAGTTGCAAACAGATCGCCTTGTTATATTTCCTAATTTTAACAAAATCGCGTTACGTTAGTTCCGCATTCCACCACAAGCGAGCGCTCTCTATTCTTAACAAAAGCATATCTGAACGAAACTCCTTTGCGCAACCTCTCCGTAGATACCTCGTCGGGAGGGTGGCGTTGCGGTCTTAACCAAGAATTTAAAACATTTTCTGCGGTAACAAACGCGAAATATCACACTCCATTCTTTTTTACACTTTTTCTTATGTGTTATAAAGTATCTTAAATTTTCAAGCACATCGAGTGGCGGTCTTAACCAATAATTTAAGATATTTCCTGAAATTGCTATTCGGAAATAGTGGTATGAACACTTATAAACCTTTTCATATTGAATAATTAATACTTATCTCATAGCCCGCCGTCGAAAAACCCACGCAAATTGTTAGATTTCCTAATTTAAATGAAATCTCCGTTAAAAAAGCACGTGCCTCCATCTTAATCTCGCATTTGATGGAAATAAAAGGAATTAATTAAATAATAATTAATATCTCAGCTTGTAATTAAGCTATTTCTTTGAACCGGGTATGTATGAAATCTGCGAGAGATTTCCCGGCCGGATGTCAAAAAATTTAATATTTAAAAAGTTTAAATTTCGTATTAGAATGTTTTCTGCTTAAATTTCTCCCGCGCCGATATGTCTGAAACATGACGGCAGTTGCGTACCGCTGAAAGGAAATCTCATTTCATTGTCTTTTCAAACTCACAGACATATCGGCATTACATAGACATACAGAAATTAAATTTTTATCGATCGATTTTTAGTGGATTTTTTGCGTTCTACCCTACGCCGAAAATTGAAATTCATACCAAAATAAAGTAGAATTTTTTCCGCGTATTTCTACACCTGTTACGAATTTGTACGACCGATATTTCCGCAGATGAGATTCCGCTTTTTAAATGCCCACTTCATTTATTGCTTAAATTACTCCGTGGTAACCCTGCATCGGCTGATTTTATGGAGCATCCGCCGAATTTACTGGCAACCCTTAAGAGAAACACCAGAGGATTTGGAAAAAGTGCTTTCGAAGCTGCGTTCAAAAGGTTGATTGGTTAATTTTAGAATTGAATTAGCCCGTAATTAGGTTAATTACCAACTTTTTCAAAATTTTATGATTTGTTGTTTGATGTGAGTTGTTCAGCTATAAGTACCCAAAATTTCAAGTCTCTAACATGTATAGTTTCTGAGAACGGGCTCTGTGACGGACAGACAGGCGGACGGACAGACAGACAGAGGAGCGAGACGAATAGGGTTTCGTCAGATGAACGAAACCCTAAAAAAAAAAAAATCATTTTTTCCCTCAAAATTTTTCATTATTTATTTTAGTCATTATCTTATTAGTCATTCTTAATTGTAAATAATTTTTAACATAGTCTTTCCGCTCCTAAGACTAATGATCAATATTGAAATTTCAAGCATGTACACAAAACCACGATTTTCTATCAGCTTTTAATGTAAGATTTTATGCTTAAATAAACAATCCTGATATCTATTATTCTGCATTTACTCATAAATAAATATGACCTACTTATATGATGATTTTCATTAATATCTGTGACATGTCAGCAACAGCTGATTTGCTAATTTTGTATGGAATGATCATTCCATACAAAATTAGCAAATCAGCTGTGCGACAGTTAACAATAAACAAAATGAAATAAAATAAAATAAAATAAAAATAATAAATAATACTACACACTTGGTTTTTATTTGTGTTTTACAATTTTTAGTGTTTAAAAGTGTTTTAGTGTTTTAGAGTTTTTGCTGTTTGACAGAAAGTTGGCATACGTTAGCGAGCGTGGTTTGGCTTACATGTTGATGCAACTTGTAAACAGTTACAATAGTAAAGAAAATTGCGCGATTTATCACCTGCCACCGGTTAACGGAAAATACCTTAAAATTAATTTATTAATTTATAATTAACTTATAAAAATATTTAAATGTTGTCTTGTCATAGAAAACACGCCTGTGTACTGTTTTTTATAATTCTAGCTTATCAAGGAGTACGTGAAAAATCGATTATTAAATTCCATCTTTACATAAAACAAGTGTGTAAGTGTGATCACAGATCGCACAGAGGGTTTCGTTTAATATTCCTTTCAAAACACTTTATCCTTTTGCAAAATCTGTTAGTTCCACACTTCGCAACCAGGGGATGCACTCTATTCTACACAAACCTCTATCCGAACGAAACTCCGTTTTACAACCTATCCGTAGATATATTAGTCGAGGGAATCGGGCGCCCATAGTACCCGAGATAGGTAGGCGCTCCCTGGCGGCTAAAAATGGAACTAAAATATGTAAGTCTATGGTGCATAATATTGTTGAAAATAATCATAGCATTACATTAAATTCTTATTAATTTCTTTTTGTACAACTATGTTTCCTGTGATTGGTTATTTAATGTAGCTTTCTTTCACGGCCGCCAATTCCCCAACATGGGCCTTGCAAAATCTATAAATACCTGTAAATTTTCTGTTTTCTTTCAGTCGAAGTCTTTTTTGCGTTGGAGCTCTGTTATGAGGTGGAAAGAGGTGATTGCTCCATCGCATGTTATATTTCTCGCAGTGTGAATGCCAGGTGGAGCGGTTCGTTAGAATAGTTTTCGCTCGCCATTTAGTGCTGCATTATGACGGCTACAGATGATCAAGATTATTATATTAAGGAAGTTATCGACAAAATATGTAATGGAACGTTAAACAGCAATTTCAAGGACCAGTTTGACACATTTTCTTCAAATTTTGATGAATATGCTAAAACTATATTGGGTGATTTTTACACATTTGTGGATCAATATATTTTGGACATAAAGGCTAAAGACGGCTATTCTGCTTCTGCTTCAGAGCAAGAAGAGGTAAGGAAAACTTGCCTTGATGCTTTTACTTTGCTTAGGGAGCCAACCCATGATAATTTGTTAAATTCAGCTATCTTTAGTTTTTTCTGCTCTGTTAAGTATAAGAAAACTGTTAATTTTTTTCTTACTAACACTAATCTTAAAAAAGAAATTTTCAACGCTGTTAAGAAAGGAGTTAAACGACCTATTTCGGAGGAGAGTTCTCCTATCCTACTTAGTAATAAATATAAGAATATCGCTAGCGAAGTTAACCTAACTGAAAATGTGGATATGGATGAATCAAATGTTAGTGAAAATACACAGGATACTGTCAAAGTTAAAAAATCTGTTAACCCTTTCTACGTCGAAGTCGACAGCAATTGGGCGACGGTTGCCCATGAAATTACGGAGTTAAACTCAGAAAAACCCAAAATAACGCTAAAAGGCGAACGCATTGTTATACAATGTAACTCTGATAAGGACTTTAAAATTACTCAAAAATGGTTAGACCAAAACAAAAAGAAATATACCACTCTAGATCCTAAAGAACTTCGACCCAAAAAAATATGCATTAGGGGCCTCCCCTGTTACACCGACACTAAAATAATCGAAGATAGTCTCAGGGAGCATGGTTTCGCAGTCACTAGGGCTGCCATGCTTAAAAATCGTAAAACTGGCCAACCAATGCCGATATACATGGCAAATGTTATACCACGTAAGAACTTTGAAGAAATTTACCAAATCAACGTTATACATTACATTTCAGTTAAGATTGAAGCTTTTACTAGCAAAAATCGTGTAAAACAGTGTTACAAATGCCAAGGTTACGGTCACGCATCAGAAGTGTGTGGCTTCGATGCTAAATGTGTAAAATGCGGAGATCTACATTTAAGTACAGATTGTCACCACAAGGGGCGTATTAAACCCACTTGTGCCAATTGTGGACTCGGGCACCCAGCGAATTTCCGCGGTTGTCCAAAAATCCCTATAGACTAGAAAATAAACAAAACCGTAAAACAAGTAATAGCGTCAGTAATTTATCCCAAGAAACCCAAATCTTAGCGGATATATTTAAGAATTATAATTATACCAAAAATACTAAAGACTCCGAACCTTCTACTAGTAATGAAGAATTAAACTCTGATATCAACGATAGTACTACCACAAACACCCATTCCTCCCCTACTAAAGAAAATTCTAAAATTCCTACTAATTACACCAATGATATAAAAGACATTCTTAATACTTTCAACGAAGTTAAACAAATTTTTCAAATCACTAAATTCCTAAAATGTATAAAGAACATCTCAACTCAGACTAAGAAACTCGATAATCCGATGCAAAAATTGATGGTTATATTAACTGAATTTGATAAACTTGCAAGTCATATCAACATTAACGAAGATTAAGCTCTTCATTTGCTAAACTTTTTGCTTTCTTTTTGTTCGTGCTGTTTGTTTAAAAACTTAAAAAAAAAACTTCTTTTTTTTTGTATACTATGCTCTTCTCATGATATTATTCTTATTTTTACATTCTGTTTGTTTTATTCATCTCAAATTACTAGACTGGGTGGACGCCGTCCTCTTGCTGTCGTTTGCTCCCCTCGGCTTTTGCGTTTAACTGTTTATTTAGTTAGAACTCATTTTAGCTTTTTCTTGCATTTTTATTCTTTTTTCCTTGCAATAATTTAAACTCTCTTGTAAATAATTATGTATTTATTTTTGTTGATTTTCATTTCTTCACTGTGTTAAACTTTTCGCTTATCAAGTTATATTAAATGTATGGTCTCTGAATTGAGTCTTTTTTTTATGGGTCTTCCTTTGGTAGCTTTTTCGCCTGTCCTGGACATTTATGTGGATCATATGGAACATTTTTTTTTCTTCTACTAGTTATACTAACAATTTTTTCTTTTAAAAATTGTCTATCTTCTTAGCTTTTACTCTCTCTTCCTCGTGGCTACCAGCCGCGTTTAAACGCTCTTTTTTCTATGGCTCCCATTGCATTGTAACACGATATATTTTTAGCCTGGATGTAAGGTTGCCAAGCAACTAGGGAATCCACACACCTGCTTTATTGTTCCATTGTTTTTCTTTCAGTATGTTTGTGTAATTGTCTTGTTAATATCAAATATACTCAATTCGATCCACGCCTTTATGTCTGCCTTTTATTTATTTCAACAGCAGAGCGTTGGTTCTAGCAAGTGTTGAAATGAGCTGCGAGACATACTGACGCCGTTATCTTTCTTTTTTTCATTTCTGCTGGGATTTTGAGTGAAAAAGATTTTATCTTTCTTTTTATATATTTTATCGAGCAGAATGGATTCTTAAAAAGATGTTTACGGCATCCCTCTTTTTGAAGGTGTTGGAAAAGTTTTTTCGGTATGGAAACGAAGAGTAACGGCAATTTTTGCTGCTAAGGAATTGGAAAAATTCCTGGAAAATTAAGCGGCTCCAGACAATGCCGCCGATGTCGTGAAAGCAAAAAAGGCTTACGCTTTATTATTATCATTATTAAGTGATAATGTTCTTGCGTCACTTCAAGATGAGAATACAGCTCATAAAATTTGGAATAAATTAGAACGCACTTATGATACAAAGCGTGCAGTGAATCAAATTTTAATTCGGAAGAGATTGGCAACGATTAAGAAAGATCGTACAGTTTCTATGAGAAATCACATTGATGAAATAAATAAATTAATTTCGGATCTTAAGCTGTCTGGGGCAGAAGTTAATGAAACAGATACTATTGTTTATATTTTGATGTCATTGCCTTAGGAATTTGAAAATGTTAAGATTGCTTTAGAAAACCAACCGAATTCTGTTTTGACATTAGATTTCGTGACACAAAGATTATTAGATGCTGAAGCACTTCTTTTGGATTCAAAGAAAGAAAAAGTATATACTATGGCTGCTCATGATAATACTGCATTTGTGTCGACTCGCAAAGAATTCTTATGCAAAATTTGCAACTCTAAAGGGCATACAGCGAAATATTGTAGAAAGAAAATTACTTGCCATTCTTGTGGAAAATCCGGACACATAAAACGTAACTGTAAAGCTGTTAAAAATTCAAATGAAGAAAAATTTGCCTCTTCAGCTGTTTTTTTCGTTGCTGGAAGCATTAAAAAGAATGAATTTATAGTAGATTCCGAAGCAACTTCCCATATGTGTTCTAATGAGAATTATTTCGCATCCTTAGTACCTTCTTCAGGAACAATTAAATGCGCATCGAAAACAACGAATATTGAAATCAAAGGTATTGGAAATATTAATGGAAAATTGTCAAATGGAATGGAAATTACTTTAAAGGATGTGCTTTATGTTCCAGACTTAAACGGGCAACTCATTTCCGTTAGGAAAATTGAAAGTGCAAATTATACAGTTATTTTCAAGAATCAAAAAGTATTTATCGAAAAAGGGAGAAAACGTTTTTACTTTGGTGAACGTGATGTGAATGGACAATACGTAAGTGACTTTGTCCCTGTTTACGAAACCGTTCTTACATCAAAGGAAAATCATTGTGATATCTGGCATCGCCGACTTAGTCATCCGAGTGACAAAGTATTGAAAGATATGAAGCTTCCGGTACCTGATTCTTTTTGTGATATTTGTGCTCGGGCAAAACAGAGTGCAACACCAATGGGAAGAGGACCAAGAAAAAGAGAAACCAAGCCAATAACTTTGATTCATAGTGACATTTGTGGATCTATTTTTCCGACAACTTTTTCTGGCGAGTGCTATTTTATGACTCTTATCGATGATTTTTCTCGTTTTACTGAAGTACGTTTACTGAAACATAAAAGTGAAGTCTCAGAAGAATTAAAAATGTTCTTAAAATCCAACCCTACAGTGAAGAAAATTAGATGTGATAACGGGAAGGAATATTTTTCTAATGATTTAGTGAATTTTACTAGAGATCTTGGTATAGTGATCGATCCCGCTCCTCCATACACGCAATCTTTGAATGGAGTAGCTGAACGCTGCAATAGGTCGCTTCTGAATATAGGACGTGCTTTGATTGCTGAATCAAATTTACCAAAGACTTTTTGGGGTCAAGCTATCCTTTCGGCAGCTTACTTGAAAAACCGAATGCCAAGCAGCACTATTGAGAACAAAACTCCGTACTTCCTGAAATATGGAGAAGAAGCCGATTTCAAGCACATACGTGTTTTTGGATGCAGTGCTTACATGTTAATTCCTTCCGTTCATCGAAAGAAGCTTGAAGATAGGTCTAAACAAATGATCTTTATTGGTTATTCTTCGATGGGATATAGATTACTAGATCCTGAAACGAAACGCATAACTGTATCAAGAAATGTAAAATTCGATGAAGAGAAAAAGGAAAATGTTCAGTCGAAACAATACATTCTAGAAAATTCAGAACCAGTCGATAATGAAATTGATCCAGATGTTCTAGAAAATACGAGTGATGAATTAGATGATCCTGAAGAGAAAGAAGACAAAACAAGAAAATCTGAAAGATTTAAAAAGCAACCTGTACGGTATCCAGATCCTGAAGTTTACGAAGCATTACTTTGCCAACAAGAAACATTAACGTTTGATGATATCAAATCCCTCCCTAGTGATGAACAACGCTTGTGGAAAGAAGCTATGGACACGGAGATTGAAAGTATGAAAATCAACGATGTCTGGGATCTTGAAAAATTACCACCTGACAAACGACCTATTTCCTGCAAATGGGTATTTACCATCAAAAGAGATGGTCGACATAAGGCGAGACTCGTAGCTCGTGGATTTATGCAAAAAGAAGGGCTAGACTATAGTGAAATCTTTTCCCCTGTAATAAGTATGCCAGCTTTACGTTTGGTTCTTATTTTGATTTTAAATGAAGACTTATATGCATTTGTGTTAGATGTTAAAACAGCGTTCCTGAATGGTAAGTTAAATGAACTTGTTTTTATGGATCAGCCGCAAGGCTATGATGATAAAAGTGGGCGAAAGTGTAAACTTAAAAGAAGTTTATATGGTCTAAAACAAGCCCCACGACAATGGTTTGAAAGGTTTCATGAATTTATTTCAAAGTTAAATTTTAAATCTTTTGATAATGAACCTTGTATTTTTATTCGGTATAATAATGATCATAAAATAATTATTGCTTTGTATGTAGATGATATGTTAATTGCAGGTTCAGATGTAAATGAAACTAATGTAGTTATTTCCTTATTATATAACGAGTTTCATATGTCAAAATCGGAAAGTGTTTCAGAATTTCTAGGTATTCAAATGAAATTCAATTCTGATAGTTTAATAATGGATCAAGAGTCTTACATAATTAAATTGTTAAGTAAGTTTAATATGCTAGATTTTAAACCCAGTGACATTCCTATTTCTCCTAAGTCCACCCCATCTGATTTCAAAAATGGTAAACCTTTTAATGGTCCATATCGTGAACTTGTAGGTTGATTATTATATTTAGCTTATATTTCTCGACCTGATATTTTGTATGCTATTAACTGTTTAAGTCAATTGCAAGAAAATCCTACTGAAATTGCATGGAAAGTACTTAAGAAAATCTTAAGATATTTAAAAGAAACATTGTCTTTAAAACTTGTGTATAAAAAGAAAAATTCTGATCCTAAATTATCCATGTATGTTGATGCTGATTGGGGGGCTAACACAAATGACCGCAAATCAGTAACAGGTTATATTTTAATGTTTTGTAACATGCCTGTTCTGTGGTGTTGTAATAAACAAAAATCAGTTGCTTTATCGTCAACTGAAGCTGAAGTCATATTGCTTTAACTAAAAGTTTGCAAGACTTGTTATGGTTTAAAAATATTGCTAGTGCAATTGTAAATATTAAGGATTTAGTAATTTTTGAGGATAATCAATCATGTATAAAATGTATCAGTAATGAGAGTAATTATGGTAGAATGAAACACATCGATATCAAATTGAAATTTGTTCGCAATATTATAAAAGAAAATAACATCAAAATTGAATATGTTCCTACGAATATGCAAATTGCTGATTTATTTACAAAGGCATTACCTAAAGTTAAATTTTATGAACTATTATTTCTTTGTTGTTTTTACAAGTAATGTTTAAATTGTGTGATATTATTATTAATGATTGATTTCAAGAAATTTCTTTGTTTTCTGATGTAATGCTAGATTATGGGCGGGTGTTGAAAATAATCATAGCATTACATTAAATTCTTATTAATTTCTTTTTGTACAACTATGTTTCCTGTGATTGGTTGTTTAATGTAGCTATCTTTCACGGCCGCCAATTCCCCAACATGGGCCTTGCAAAATCTATAAATACCTGTAAATTTTCTGTTTTCTTTCAGTATGTTTGTGTAATTGTCTTGTTAATATCAAATATACTCAATTCGATCCACGCCTTTATGTCTGCCTTTTATTTAGTTCAATAAATATGAAAGAGTGATCAAAGGGGTATCGGCAAAAGTTTAAAAAGTGCCCCCCGGGTGCAAAGGGGGGAGGATAAAAATTTGCTTAAAATACACAAGTTAGAGCACAGAGGGGTAAATAATTATATAACATCATCATCTTCAACTAATTAGCAAAGGGGGGAGGATAAAAAATTGCTTAAAATGCACAAGTTAGAGCACAGAGGGGTAAATAATATAAGACTTTTTGAAAATTTTATTATTTTTCGTGATCGCAAGTGTTCTTCTATAAATATGCAAAATTTCATGTCTCCAAATTAATTAGGGCCTGAGTTAGAAAAATTACTTAAAATACACTAGTTAGAGACCGGAGGGGTAAATATAAGACTTTTTGAAATTTTTATGATTTATCGTGTGATCGCAAGTGTTTAGCGATAATTATGGAAAATTTTAAGTCTTCAACTTAATTAGGGGCTGAGTTAGAATAAAAGGCTTAAAATACACAAGTTAGAGCCCAGAGGGTTAAATATAAGATTTTTTCGAAATTTTATGATTTGTTGTTTGATTTCAAGTGCTTAGGTATAATTATGCAAAATTTCAAGTCTTCAACTTAATTAGGGGCTCTGAGTTAGATAAAAAAGCTTAAAATACACAGGTTAGATCCCAGAGGGTTAAATATAAGATTTTTTCGAAAATTTATGATTTCTCGTTTGATTGTAAGTGTTTAGCTATAATTATGCAAAATTTCAAGTCTTCAACTTAATTAGGGGCTATGTCAGAAAAAAAGCTTAAATTACACAAGTTAGAGCCCAGAGGGTTAAATATAAGATTTTTTCGAAACTTTATGATTTGTCGTTTGATCGCAAGTGTTTAGCTATAATTTTGCAAAATTTCAAGTCTTCAACTTAATTAGGGGCTGAGTTAGAAAGAAAAGCTTAAAATACACAAGTTAGAGCCAAAGGGTTAAATATAAGATTTTTTCGAAATTTTAGGATTTGTTGTTTGATGTAAGGTGTTCAGCTATAAGTATGCATGTCTCTAATATAAATTGCATGTCTCTAACATATATCGTTTCTGAGAACGGGCTCTGTGACAGACAGACAGACACAAAGAGGAGCGAGACGAATAGGGTTTCGTCAGATGAACGAAACCCTAAAAACAAAAAAACCCAAGCAGGTAAGTGTGATCACAGATCGCACAAAGGGTTTCTTTTAATATTCCTTTCAAAACACTTTCTCCTTTAATTCATAAACCCAAATTGTTAATTTATAATTACTATTAAATCCTTACATAGAAATGGGGGACATAGAAGAGTGAGGGTGGAGGCAGAGAGAGAGTCTGAAGAATAACATTATTGGTACATGGCCTTTCATTTAAGATATTACATGACATATCGTAGATTAAATTTGAAGTTTACGAATTTTTGAATAGCGCCCCTTGGCAACAGAAAGACGAAAATGGGTCAGAAGATGCTAATTGTTGAAATTTGTTATGCAGATTTTTTTCTTAATTTTTGGGGAAATTTATAGGACAGTATTGAAAAAAATAAAACATTACCCCCCTAGTGGTAAAAAATGAGTTAAGAAGGTGGGTAGTGGGTGCTCAGTATAGGTCAAGAGCTTTAAAACCATGTGTTACACGAAAAAATACATTTCATCCCCCCCCCCCCAATTCACGGGAGAATGCTCTCAATTGTCTGGGGTCGAAATAGACCCCCATCAAGATGTCGGGCTCAACGAGATACCGCCCTTCGGTCAAGCTTTCAGAACGAATCTCGCTGTAATTTAATTAGGGACTGAGTTAGAAAAATTGCTTGAAATATACAAGTTAGAGCCGAAGAGGTAAAAAAGAAACTTACAAACTCAATTGCGCCCCCCCCCCCCCCACCCACACACACACACATTTCTTTAAAAAATTTCAAGTGTTATAAAATATCTGAAATTTTAAAACCGATGACTTGATTACTTTTCTTAATTTCTTTTTCTTTTTTTTTTCTGAAATTAATATTCGAAAATAGTGGTGACTACTTCCACTCATAAACAAAAGAGGGAATATGCTCATTTTATATATCCTATAATAAAAAATCGGACGTAAAATAATGATAATTACTGAGAAACGAATTTTACGAAAATTATCTATTCGGAATCAGCGTCAAAAAATAAGCATTTATGCACAAGTTTAACATCTATAAATGCAGTATTTGTAAAAATTTTATAACCCAAAAAACAATCTTAGTCAAACTAGTCGGATGTACCAATCCCAAAACTTTCTTCTATCTCATGCATGTCAATACCTAAAAATTGGTTATCACTGTGCCAAAATTAAATGGCGATCTATGAGCATCAAGAGGATTCTAAAAAGATGAAATTCCTTGTATTAGTTCTTGAGCTATGACTATAGATGAAATTGGGCAAATCCAGCAAAATGCAGAGTGGCAGCGCCACCTATAGGGTGATATACACCAGAATCTAATCATCATCAACTTATGCGAACGTCTAACTGAATATGAAGTTTGGGGAATATTCGTGCATTAGTTCTTGAGATAGAGCTATTGCGCAAATCATGACAAATGAAGCATAGCAGCGCCACTTGTTGAGCGATTTACACCAACACATAATCAGCAGCAATGTTAATTAAGGTATGCTTGAATCTGAAGTTTGATGAAAATTCGTGCATCAGTTCTTGAGATAGAGCTATTGAGGAAATCGTGCAAAATGCAAAGCAGCAGCGCCACCTATTAGGCGAATTATACCAACACGTAAATAGCACCAACTCATATCAAGGACTAATTGAATCTGAAGTTTTATAAAAATCCGTGCATTATTTCTTGAGATAGAGCTATTGCGGAAATCCTGCAAAATACAGCATAGCAGTGTCACCTGTTGGGTGATTTACACCAAAAACTAATCAGTACCAATTTATATCAAGGATAACTTGAATATAAATTTTTATTAAATTCCGTGCATTAGTTGTTGAGATAGAGCGCCCACAAAATGTGTGTCACATACAGAGACAGACGGACAGACAGACAGGCTCACAGACAGACATTTTGTAAAAACAAGTTTTTTTGGAATCTCTGACCCCTAAAACGTCTGAAACCGTCGAAAATTTTCACGAATCCAATACTTTCTTCTTGTAAAAATAGAAGAAAGTAAAAACTATCTATGGTTTTACCAGATGTCTCGCTTTTAACGTTTTCGCCGGGAGGAAATGAAATTGGAACTGAATCCTTTCATTATAGCCCAGTGGTAGGGGAGCAAAAAAACCGAATTCAGAATTAATTAGGGGAAAGCTGGAAATTGTTTTAATCCATTTAGTTTAGGTCTAGAATGAATATGCTAAGTTTTCCCCCTCGTAGTAGGTGAGCGTTAGAAAATATGTACAGATTTACAGTAAAAAAAACAGGTTTTTTTTAGATACCATAACAATATCTCAAAACAGCTACTCTATAAAAAACATTCTCAATACAAATGTTGCAGAGGTTAAAATTCTGAATAAAATGAGTAATATCATTAATATTTTTGTTCAACACTAGGGGGCTCTGCCCCCTACGAGCTACGCTCGCCAACCCCCGTTCAGGCACACCAAAATCCAAAAAGCACGCTAATTTGATCGGCTTTAAAAATATTGAATTAAAAAAAAAAAGACAGTAGCGATCTCTCTTTAAACGGGTTTCCATTTTTTTTCCTTGGATTGGGGATTTTAAATCTGCTGCTGCTAAGAGATACAATGGCTGTTTTCTTATTTAATTTAAAAAATTAGTTAAACATTTGAAAATAAGCTAATATAAAATGAATTAAGTAAACAGTGTCATTGTCTCTCGATATTTTTTAACAGCGCTATAAGATAGTTCTTTTAAATAATTCATTTTAAATGTATCGTTTCAAATCTGACGTAATTTACACCAAAGTTTTATTTCTCTTATTAATATTCACGTGAAAATACTTTTGTTGTTAGAAGGAAATATTATTTTCGATGTCTTCGAATTCACGATAATAATTGAAAAGATCATCTCAAAATATTTCGCGCAAATATATTTTTCAATTTAAATTGTTTTGCTATATTTTTTGCCATTTTAAATATGACGTAATTTCCTCAAATTATAAGTTTTAATGCATAATAATGATTTTTTTTTATTTTAAGATTTTGTTTCTCGTTTAAAATTCAAGTGTAAATATGGTTCGGCACAGATGTCATTGGCGCAATTTTTTTTCTGACGGCAATTTCATATACGCAACGGGTACTTAACTGGTGCTAAAGTGTCGTTATTTTGCTTGATATGGTAACCCGGATGTTCTTGTTTATGCTATCGATGTTTTCGCCAAATTGGCGTCGCTAAAAATTTGCGCCAATATGGGGCGTATATGACATCTGTGCCTACGGTTCTTATGACGTAATTTTCCTGCTTTTAACATGTAATCATTTAATTCTAATTTTAAAGTTTTTTTTTGTTTGTAATAGTCTCGTGTAGATAAATTTTTAATTTGAAGTAAACATTATTGTTTGCGTTGTTTATACAACTGGCAACAGTTTAAATTAATAACATTTTCTAAAATTTGTAAAAAAAATCTCTCAAAATGCTGAAAATTTGAATTTAAAATTGAAATAAAACCTCAAAAAATGAGTCAAATAAGAAGAATAAATGCAATCTGCACACCGGGAACTTATAACGTATAAAATGATCTAAAAATGATTAAATTCTCCTGTATAGTTTATGCTCCAATAAAACTTTTTTAATGGAACGATTTTGTCCAACTTTAGCATTAAATATCCCTTAAAATAATTCTTCGATTTGAAAACTGTCTGCATCAGCGTGTTTATCAAACATTTCTCTATAATACCATCGATTTTCATATTTTTGTATGCAACAGTTTTTTTTAATATTAACGATGAAAGGTCATGCTTAAGCATTCAAATTGGATGCCGATCTACCCGGAATATCTACGCAGATTTTCATTGGTCCATTTCCAAATCAAAACTTTTTTTATATATAGAAGGATTAAGGTCGCAACTCTATTTCAAAATTTTGCCTTAATCGCTAATCAAGAGCTTGAAGCCAGGAGAGACCAAGTTAATTTAACAATATCTCAAAATTGCTAACTCTATCAAAAACATTGTCAGTACAAAAGTTGTAGAGCCTAAAATACTAAATAAAGTGAGTACCTATACTTAATATTTTTGTTGCTCTTGATTTGAAAAATTTTGAAATAGAATTGCACCCATAATGTTGAACAAAAATATTAATGGTGGTACTCATTTTATTCAGAATTTTAAGCTCTACAACATTTGTATTGACAATGTTTTTTATAGAGTTAGCTGTTTTGAGATATTGTTAAGGTAATTAAAAAAAGACGTGTTTTTCGAAAATAAATTTGTACATATTTTCTAACATTCACCCAAGTACGAAGAAGAAAACATAGAACGTTCATTTTAGACCTAAACTGAAGGGATTAAAACAATTTCCAGTTTTCTCCTAATTAATTCTGAGTTCAACCCCCTGACCACGGGTCTGAAACTTTAAAATGGAATTGTGACCTTAATGTTCAACAAAAATAGTGTAGGTACTCATTTTACTCAGAGTTTTAAGCTCTACAACATTTGTATTGACAATGTTTTTGACGGAGTTAGCTGTTTGGAGATACTGTTATGGTATGTAACAAAACGTGTTTTTTTACTATAAATCTATACATATTTCCTAACATCTTCTAATGTTTAAGGTAAGACATTTAGTGATTTAACTGAGAAAGCAGTTAATCTTATTGCCTTGTACATTTATAAGCGATTTCTAGACAACAGCAAAATAAAAAACTGTCAGTTTTAGAATTCATAGATTTTAATTTATTTTCCTGGCTTATGTATATCTGACATCATGTGCAATGTGTAAGCTAGAAAAATGGTTTCTTTAAAGGTGATTTCGTTTTCTAATGTTTAAGGCAAGATTTTCAGTGATTTAATTAATAAAAGAGTGTTAATCTTACTGTCTGGCGTTTTCATGACAACAGAAAAATGAGCAATCGACAGTTTTAGAATTCATAGATTTTAATTTCTTTTCCGGGAAGGCCTACAGTATTTTGTGTATCATTATTTCTGAATAGAAATATTTGCTTTGTTTAACGATATAAAACTGACGACGATTATAATTCGGAGGTAGTGGTATTCAAAATATGGGAGAATTTGGCATGTATGCTTGTGTTCTTTAACATGACTTAGGATTTCAATAACTATCAGCAAATTCTGAAACTCTTATTAACACTAGACTATAAAGATAGCCCTTTAAGAAAGACGAAAAATGAGATATCAAGATATATACAGTTTTCTCTATTTCGCCAAGGAAAACAACCTGGAAAAGAACGAGAATTTAATTTTTGTATTCGGCTATGTAAAGCACATTAAACTCGGGAAGTTAGGAGCTCAGATAGTACAGCGCCAAGTACTGTCGGTTATTTTATTAGCAGCATCGGATTGAAGATCTAAAGGCGTACATTTTCGTACATTACACTTTTAAATTCTGACCCATAGATTTTGAAAAAAAAAAACCCCTTAAAAGCATGGAGTTTAAATTAAATTTCGGTGATTTCGATTATGAAAAATTAGTGAGTTTCGATGGGAATTTCGCCAAATTAGCCAGCTATCGCGAAGTTGGCGTCATATATGGCCCCTTATTTTTGTCGCCAAATTTAGCGATATCTTGCCAAGTTGGTCAAAATTTGGCTGTATTGTGGTAACCTATTGTGGCTGCTATTACTACTTTTCAACCTCGTTTTCAACAATTACTTATTGTTGAAGCTTATACCGATTTCTCCATAAGAATCCTAACATGGCCGCGATGGATGAGGCGGCCCAACCGGAATTGTGAGGGACACTCAGAGACTTGGATTTTATATAAATAGATATAGGCTTATTATCATTTGAAATTGTCATTAGATACAGTTAAAAATTGTATAGTAAGTAAGCTTATTAAAAAATCGCTAATCTGATAACATATACAATTGTGTCGTTTTCAAAACTTCTAAGAAATTGTATGCAATAATTTAATTCTCCGACATTAAAAATATAAATAGAAAAAAAAAGTTTGTTTGTCTCACCTCATATCTTCAAAGATTAAAAGAAAAAAAAAAAGAACTCAAGAAGGAAAACTTTAATGCGCTTCCTCATAATTAACCTATTCTCGGAGTGCAAAACTAAAACACCAATTTGTGCAGCAAATGGCTATTGTCTTGACTCTCTCAACTCATTTATCACGCTGAAACAAAACGAAGACAGCAGAATGTGCATTTACTTCGTTAAGATACTTTTTCTATTCTTTCATATTCGTACGCACTTTAGAGACGCGTTGTTTCCCTTCGACCAAATAAAACAAGATGTCTCTTTTGGGATACTTTACGGATTGCTTTGGAAAAAAAGCATTCGATTCCGTCGAAAAGAGAAGTGATGTTATTTCGCAGATCAAGTAAAGATTAACGAGTTTTTGAGAGCAAATGGTGAAATTCCTTTTCCATGAAAAGAGAACATTAAGTAATTGATACATTGAGGGTGTATGGTGTTCTCTTTATCTTCATTGAATGTTTTCCCTGAAGGAGAAGTGATATTGCATGAAAAAAAAACATATAAAGTAAATGCAAGGGAAAAAAAGAAAGAAACTATACAACAGGAATTCTGCTTTTTGAGAATTTAGTGTCGCCCCCGGCATTTCCATTACTTCATTTTCTTCTGATGGACTGATGGCTTCTATTATTATGAAACAGCCATTATAAATGAAGCGTTAGGTAAAGATGAAAGAGCAGCCGTAAATTATGGCCATTTTTTTGCCCCATTCTGACCAGAAAATCAGAGTTCTAACTTTTTACGGCTGATCTTCCATCTTCACCTAACACTTCATTTATAATGGCTGTTTCATAATAATAGAAGCCACCAGTCCATCAGAAGAAAATAACTCGTTTAAGCGGGACTCTACTGCAGTACAAAACATATTTCAATTTTAAGACTTAAAGCACGCGTTTTACTTTATGTAAAATGACGTCATTCGCATCCGCTTAAGAATTCCACATTTACGATCAACTCTTAAACAACTACAGTAAAGCATGCATAGCACATCACTATCGCGAAATAATGCACAAATGCAGCAAAAAGATGCCGTCATTCAAGAAAATCGACAAAAAACGGCTATCTAATGATTCATAGATACTTGAAATTAAATATAGTTTATAATAGCTCCATTGTTTTAACAGAAATCATTTGTTTATATATTTTTTCAAAATAGCACGTATTTTAATTACATTTTTTTTCGGTAGTTTTGGAAAAATGGCAACAAAAATATATAATTACTATTTTAGAACTATTTTTCCTTTACTTACTACAGAAATGGAGTATTTCCGTTGCCAATATTAAGCAAATGGCTCTAAAAACTACAAAAAAATTAATATTTCAAAAATAAATGGAGATGCAGTTTTCAAACAAATTGCAGTTAAAGTACTTTTTTTTCAATACGACGGTATAAAAATTGGAAATGTGCGCTGCTTAGGAATTAAAAAAATTGCTATATAGTATTTAATCGTACTGCTTTGTTTTACGACTGGCTTCTGTAAGGTAACGTTATTTTTTGAAGACGACACAAAATAAGCTGGGAGAAAGAAATAGTATACCCTACCGGGGGGCTAATATCACGTGTGGAGCACTGATTATGAAACACTTTCCAACATATTCACAATACTGTAAAAAAAAACTTTCCCGCTTAATAAGGTGGGGATGATATCTAAAAAACAACAACTTAGAAAACGCATAATACATTTGAAAACCCAATTTCAGCAATTACTGTCCATAGTGAGAAAAGTAATCACATTCTTTTTTGAAGCCTTATGTATGATCTACAGATTTGTGTAGATACTGCAAAGATATTGCAATTTAGAATTTAGTATGCTAAAATTTAGTTCAGCTAAGAAACGTATTACACAACTGAAAATTCTCTTTCTCGAATTTCTGTCAATAAACAGAAATGTACACGAATTCGTTTGTGTAGCCGTGTAAAATTTATACACACCAAGTAATAGGCCAGAAATTAATAAATTTAAAGACGAACATTGCAACTGAAAACAAGAAATTCGTAAATTTAAAAACTCACACCACAACTGAAAACAAAAAATTATTAAATATAAAAATGTACCCACAACTGGAACTAACGTCTAAACAGAGCCTCTCACAACGGCTCATATCACAAATGCACCCGCGAAATTCCCTATGCTACTCAGAAAGTCCCTATTTAAAGGGAAAATATGGTTTTTCTTTTTTATCTGCTGAAACGAGTTAAATTGAGATGCTCTTTTTTTTTTTTTTTTTTTTTTTTTTTTTTTTTTGTGTGTGTGTGTGTGTGTTTGTTGTTATTGGCGTCGGGAGCAAATTATTTTGAATAGATTTGATATAATTTGATATGATTTGATTTAAAATTTTTATTTATTGATTCTGAATAAAATAAATAGACGAATATAGAGGAATATTGGATAAAAATGTTGTCCTTTAGATATTATGAATACGATTTTTGTTAATTTTGTTATTTTTTTACTTATCAAATCTCTGGTTGTTTCAGTATTTAAAGGAAAGAATAAATAGTATATGAATATTAGTTTTTAAAATGGCTTTCTTAGGTAAAGGTAAGCAATCAGATCTTCAATATCTGGCATTAGAGATCAGAGAATAAGCGACTAACGAGTTGAGTATAATAGATTTAAAAGTTTTAGTAACTTTAAATGTAGATCGACCAAAATATTCGTTACGTTTTCGCCCCAAAATCTGAGTTTCGCCAAACATTCGTTTTTGCGGAAAATGCTGGTGAAAATTCGGCCGAAACTATTTGTATTTCAAAAAATTCGTTTGTTTCTTCGGAAATTTTCTACATTACTCATTGATTTGAGCTGTATCGGCTTAAATGAGACTCTCTTCATTTATTGCTAAGAGCTTCACTGTTTATAATTATCAGTCATCAGGGACTCCAGATGTGAGTGCAAAGTATAACGCAAGAAATACATATATGACTAAACTTTGAACATGCTTTCCACGTGGTCATTAAAAGCTAGAAACTTAACGTAATTATTTATTTATTCTTTTTATTGAACAGCAAATGTTACAGATTATTTTCTTTAAATAAAGAATTAAAAAAAAAACTGTCGAGGTTTCTTTCTGTCATTTTATCGATTTGCATATATTTCATTTAATTTGCTACTATGACGCAAACGAAACATTTACATAAATTTTACTTATGATTTTTGGATAGCTTGACACAAAAGATAACTCAATTGATTGAGATAAAACATTTCAATGTATGATATGGACTCAGTGAAAATTTGATGTATTTAACAGTGTACTGAAAAATTTAAAAATATCGTTTGGATGTGAAAATATATTTAAAAAGACAAACCAAAAATAATTTTTGTCGAATTTTAAAACAAACCTTTTAAAGTCCTATAAATTCGCCACTCAAATTTTCATATCATCTCATTTAAAACCCATATTTTGAATTTATCAGAGACCTGAATGAAAAAGCATTAGTGAATAAATTGTATACATATATCAATTGATGTTGAAAATACTGTTTGCACTTTTGAATATAAATAGAAAAAAGGAAATGATGATATATATATTTTTTAATTAATAGCATAGCGTTACCCAAATTTTTACATCATTATTTTTAATACCTATATTTAAACTTTTTAGAGCCATAAGGTAAAGGGGTGTGTCACAAACGTTTAACCCGTTGAGGGGTTTTGTACTGATTTTAATAACTAATAAAAATTCTAAATGAAAAATCCATGTTTCCCATTTTTGGGTTCTTCTATCTTTACAAGAGGAAATTAGTTGGATTCGGGAAAATTTTGGGCTTCCGGTTTTCGATGGATTTATACGTTATAGAAAATCCTGAACACGATGTAATGGTTTTTAGAAAATGTCTGTCTGTCACTTTGTCTGTGAGTTTGTCTGTATGTGGCAAAAATTTTATGGGCGCTCTATCTCAATAACTAATAAACGAAATTTCAGAAACCTATAGATTCAGTTAGACCTTTATATAAACTGGTGCTTAGTGTTTGGTGTATATCGCCCAACAGGTGGCGTTGCTATGCTGATTTTTTCACGATTTCAGCAATAACTCTGTCAAGAATTGGTGTACGGAATTTAATAAAACTTTAGATTCAGTTAGACCTTTATATAAACAGCTTGATTAGTTTTTGGTGTATATCGCCCAACGGGCGGCGCTTCTGTGCTGCTTTCTGTACGATTTCTGAGTAATTAATAGCTATATCTCAAGAACTAGTGCACGGATTTTCATCAAATTTCATATCCAGTTAAACTTTGATGTAAGCTGTTACTGATTATCTTTTGGTGTAAATCGCACAACAGGTGGCGCTGCTATGCTGAATTTTTCACAATTTTCGCAAAAACTAATGCATGGAATTTTATCAAACTTAGTATTCTATTACATTTTCACGTAAATAGATCCTTATTAGACTTGGGTGTATATTGAACAACAAGTGCTGATTTTGATACTTTGGGTTAGAATTTTGGTTGCGGACATCTAAGAGGTCGGGTTTCGAAATCCAATGATTTGTTTGAAACAATGCGATACTTATGTATTCTTATTAAATACATCCAATTCAACGAACCTATATACCTTTACATTCCTCATGATGGACATAGACTGCCATTTAATTTTAGCACTGTGATAGCGCATTTTGAATTATTAACATGTATGAGATAGAATAAAGTTTTGGGATTGGCACATCAGTTTAGTTATATTCTTACAAAATTAAAGTGAAACTAGGAAATGAAGCAGTTTTTAAGAAAGAATATTTATCCATACTTTTATTTTTAGGATGTTGCATCTCGCATCAATACTTAAAAGGCAGATTTAAAAAAAATGTATTCTAGTATTTACTTTCATAAAATAATAACGAGTTTTTTTCTTTTCTAAAAGACAGAAATTTTATAAAATGTTACCTCTTTCATTATGTTTAAGTTGTCTACAATATTGTTTTAATTTCTCTTTATTGAACATTAATAAATATAAAACCTCGTCTCCAGTAAAAATCAATCCAAAAGAAAAAAATAAACTGATTTTATTCAGATTAAAAAAAAATAATAAAACAAATAAATGATGATATCAAGAAATTTAAATCCGGTTTTAAATAAAGCTCATTTAACTTGTACATGAATGATATTTGTTAGCAGTTTTGTTATTATTATTATTTTCTAAAAATTGTGAAGACGGGATATGCAACGCTCCACTTTTAAGCTGAAAGTAAACAAAGCATCCTATTAGCCAGCGCGCCGTGCTAGGGAATTTCGCGGGTGCATTTGTGATATGAGCCGTTGTGAGGGGCGCGATTTAGACGCTAGTACAACTGAAAACAAGAAATTTGTAAATTTAAAAACGCACAACACAACTGAAAACTCACTTCCAGCAATTATCGCTCATAGTGATGTATGAAGAAAATGTAGGAATTAAAAAGTTTATAAATTATAATAGGTTTCCGGACTGTCTTGATCCAAGGAACTTAAATAAAGTGTTAAACATAAGTATTACCATTTGAAAAATTAAATTTGAAGCATTTTGTAAGATATCACCTTATGGCAAAATAAACAAAATATAATTATAAAGAACTTTATACGAACAGCATGCTTCTTTAATTTTTGTAATAATTAGAATTAAAACATGGCCATAAGACCGGGAGGAGGCAGCACAGGCAATCACCTCATCGAGTTGGAGGACGAAATTCCAAAATTAGTTAAAACTCCATTCGCATATTAAAACACAATTGGTCTGCTAAGTCATATCTTTGTGGAAAACACCTGAAAACCCGATTTTAGTTGTTGACTCGTAGGTTTATCATTGCGCTTCCCTGCACCGAAATGTATGAAAAAATGGAGGACTGGGAGCAGGAAAACACAATGGTAAACCCACGAGTCAATCGCTAAAATCAGGTTTTCAACAAAGATAGGACTTGGCTGACCGGTTGCGTTTTAATATGCGAATCGAGTTTTAACTACTTCTGGAATTTCAGCCTCCAACTTGACGAGGTGATTGTCAGTGTTGCCGCCTCCTTGTTTTTCCTTATTTGTAATTTTTTCCACTTCTGTTTTGGAATACTACACATCGATATGTTAAGATCTATCCTTAGAATTTTGCGAAATAATACTTGAAAAATTTTACTCTTTTTAGGTGTCTACGTTAATAACTGCAATGAATTAAAACGAGGGATATTATATAAGTTCTTGAACTGAATTTTCATTTTGTACTTCATTGATAATGAGTTTCTAGATTTCATTTAATCACGTACCAATATTTTTCATCGCATTAGCAATTGATATATAATATACCTATAGTTTCACCTCTGCACGATCAGTTTATTTTCAATAGTTATGCATGTTTATCGCTAGGGCGCACCCCAAGATCATAATTTTCAGTTAGTCACTGCCTTTTGTAATATCCTTTTATTTGAAATCACGAGTACAGTTCCAAAATTTAAGTTTCAAATTACTTTCCTGAGTAGCGCTCTTTTTACATAATACACTTTTATTTATAACCTTTAATACATTATTAAAATCACAATTTTGTAAGTTCAGTTCGTAAGTTTAAAATAAATAAATAGATAATATAAGTTTTTTCACAGCAGTCGTGAGTACGACAACACGCATTTTTTGTCCCCCGATATGCTATTTCTTTCGGTCAGCAATTAAAGTGTCGTCTCTAAAAAATAACTTTACGTTACATAAATAAGCCGTAAAACAAACCAGATGTATCATTTTACGGGATAATCTCTACTGCAATTTTTTAAAGTTCTACAAATCGCATTTTTTAATTTTTACACCGTCGAACAGGGAAAAAATTATTTTTAAATGCAATTTGTTTGAAAACTGCGTCTCAATTTATTTTTGAGATATTAACTTTTTTGTAGTTTTTACAGTATTTTTTTTTTTATTTTAGCAACTGAAGTACTCCATTTCTGTAGAAAGTAAAGGAAAAATAGTTGGAAAATAGTAGACTATTATGTCTTTTTGTTGCCATTTTCCCATAATAACTGAAAAAATGTAATTAAAATATGCGGTATTTTGAAAAAATATAAATGAATGATTTCTGATAAAACATGGAGCTATTATTAACTATATATAATTTTAAGTATCTATGTTAGTGTTACAAACAAATGAAGGTGTATAAATCATTAGATAGCCGATTTTTTTTGGTTGAGTTTCTTGAATGACGGCATCGCTTTTTGGAATTGTGTATTATTTTGCGACAGTGACATTATATGCATACTTTTCTGTAGCTATTGTTTAAGACTGGATTGTAAATGTAGAATTCTTCAGCAGATGCAAATGACATCATTTTATATAAAATAAAAGTGTGTGTTTTAAGTCTTAAAATTGAAATATGTTTTGCACTATCTATACTTATATACATATATATATATTTTTCATCGGTGGCGACACCAAATTCTGAAAAAGCAGAATTCCCGTTTCTAGTTATTTAATTTTCTTTTAGATTTTGTATATCAAACGTTGGAGTTTTCGTATGTGGATAAAAATATTATTAAAAAACCAGTAACTGTAATAGCGCCTTATTTTCAAAATCAGTGTTCAATATTTCGTATTCTAAAGGCAGCACGCAGCCTATTTTTGCGAGGTAAGTCAGCTACGGAACCTCGTTATCTAAAACGTGTCATTTAACAGCATATCGCCATACCTGTGGAATGATTCTCACATTAAAACATATATGCTCTTTGAGATATAATTACTGATCATTGTTTGTGGCTAAAAAGTTCTATATCTTTTGTCAGCTTGTTTTTTTAGGTGCGTTCATAATTATATAAATACGTAGCACCTATAGTCGTCGTTCGGTCCGTCCGTCTGTCTGTCTGTCCGTCCGCATATAACAGAGCAAAAACTACCCAAGCGAATGGTCCGAAATTTTAAATATATAATTTTTGCAACATCTTGTCGAGTCATTTCAAATTTTATGAAAATTGGATGTATAGTTTAATTACAGGGACAGTCAAAAGTTTTCCATTACATTATAGCCAATGGGAAAAAAAATATTTCAAATGCCTTTTTAATGATGTTACAGCCTTTCAGACAAAATGAAACGGATATGCACTTATGAAGTACACTAAAATATACATTCAGTACGATATGCGGTGCAAAAAATATTTATAAAACTAGTTATAGTACGAACGCACCTCGTTTGCCACGTTTGACGTGCAATTTCCAACTTGTTTTTTCTGGTGAGAGGATGCGCACGGAGAACGCGTATTCATAAGCTTTTTTGGGAATTTAGTGATAGGAAAGACACATTTTACAATCTTGGAATTCTAGCTAAACCAAGGTTCAGGGCTCTTACAAGTTCAAGGGTATATTTGATATTCATGCGATTTGCTAAGTTTTATGGATAGTTTGTTAACAAGAAACATCTTTAGAATTAAAATCGTTACGATCGTTCTTTGTTTTTTGGTGATTTTCTGTAGTCAAATTGAGAGTATTCATAAAATGTTTTTTAGAAAAACACACTGGATTTTACTCACTTAGCAACTTTTAAACAACAAGTAAGAGTTATACCACCCTGTGTACAGTAAAAACTATCGTTAATGCGCCTCAGCTTTACACATATCTTCGTTTATGAGGACAGTTTCTTTTTTCTATCACTTTCTATTTGTTAAGGAACGTTTAATGCGTGTTTCTCATCGGATAATGCGGATAAATGTTTCGCAAATTGATCGGACATAATAAAAAGAAACTAGTTTGTACATTATTTTTTCAAATGAAATTTTACTGCCACATCTTTTATTCAGAGATCAAGAAATTGGCAGTGACAGTTATGGAGAGAAAGAAAACATTTCACCACCGGCAACATAAGACTTTAAAACAAAGCTGTCCGGTATTCGTTGATATTACTAATAGTTATCTGTTTATAACAGAACAAATTTTCGAATGTATCTCAAACCTGAAGAATGTGCGGTAAGAAAGGTAATTTGTTCAACGATATCAAAGAAAAGTGACATATAACTCATATATAGTTAAGATAAATTAGCACCGCAATTTATTTATTTATTTTTTTTTCTTATGCTGTTTGTCCTAAATAATTCTTTTATATTAACAATATTGTAATTAATTCACATTTTTACTAAAATTGTTAAATTTTAATAAAATGAACTTTGTGTACTTTTTAACATCTTTCAAAAACTGAATTCGATTAGTTTAAAAGAAAGGGATAATTTTTAGAGCACTTAACATTATACATTGTTTAATGCGGATTTCTATTAGTCTGGACGAAATATCGCCTCCCTTGGGAAGTCAGGTATTAAGCTGACAGGTATTAACTGTATTTGGAAGCATTGATTCACATTCATCTTTAAACAACAACAACAACAACAAAAAAAATAACCCCCAATATAATAATAAAGACAAAACACCACAGAAATTTCAATCACCAATTTTTCCGTAGAAAATGCAAATAGCCATTCGAATGAAAATTATATCTTCATTTTGTGTTAAAATAAACATAAATGTAATATTTTTAAAAACGTGCTTTCATTAAAATCCCCCAAAATGCAGATAAAAAAAAACATTTTTTTAAATGCACTAAAAAGTTATTTCCTACTTTTTAGATGATTTTTATATGCGGAGTTTAAAAACTCAATTTAGGTGAGCTTAGTTATGGAAGATAAATGGATTTAAACAGGAATTTTTCCAAATTAGTCAGCTATCGCCAAGTTGGCTTCATATATAGCAGGTTATTTTTGTCGCCGAATTTGGCGGTATTTCACCAAGTTGGCCAAAATTGGGCGCTAATGCGGCAACCCTGTCATTAGTACTTTTCAAGAAATACTCATTGCGGAAGCTGATACTGATTTCTCCATAGGAAATAAACCGTTCCTCTCCAATTAGGGTTAAAAAAAAAATAAAAAAAATATCCAGTTCACGCATGGCTCTCAGGAATACATATAGACGGCTTGCACATGACGTCACATGCCTGGCATCGCTTCTTATGGCACCCAAATACAGTACAGCCCCGATTATTCGCGGAATTGGGTGGCAAGGGCACTGCGGATAATAAAAATCGCGGATAACTCGAAAAGGACTGAAAATGGGAGTGCAAACACGAAAAAAAAAAAAAAAAAATCAACATAAAAACTATGTTTTAGCGTACAAAAAACATAATAAAACGTTTAAAATAAATACATATGCACAGTACATCAGAAACAATTGCTTTACGTCTAAATCACTAAAATAAAGTACAGTAAACAAGAAACAACGTCATACATACTGTACAAAAAGAGCCGAGTAACACCTTAAAAAAAAAAAAGGTCACTTGTTTTTGCTCCTTGCTTTGGAAACATCTTTTCTTTATTCTAAATTTTAAACTATTGTTTTTCTTTTAGTATGGAATAATTTTTATCTGGAAAATGAAGTTATTTTTGATGTTCTCTCCAGGAATTTATCATAATAGTATTATATTGTAAAATATTTTAATTGCTGAGTTTACGTTTGTTTAATAAAATCAAGAAAAAGACATAAAGACTTTATAACTGATATTTCAAACATGGCAACCAAATCTAGAAATATTCTTCTATTACTTTCGAATGCATGAATTTTTCTGTTTATATTTATTAGTAAGGCTTATTGTATTTTCCTTTATTTGGCTTGAATTTAAAAAAAAAAATTTCGCTTCGCGGATACACCGCACCGCGGATCATCCGCTCGCGGATAATCGAGTCTTTACTTATAAGGCGAATGTGGTGCTCTCCATTTGACTTATTAGCACTATAATAATAAAAATAAAAACAATCTAAATTAAACAGAAAGACAACAGGTGCTTTTTAACGGCAAACGAGGAGTTCTGACGTTTCGTGTGGGCTCCAGATGCAATACCATTAGTCGTTGCTAATAGCAACGTGACGTCAATGAAAGCCGTATATACTGAATTCCAGATTTCAAAGCTCTACGCTGGTCTTTCACAGGCGACTATTTCTATATTCTATTCGCACCATTATTTTAAGAAGATAAATTTTGAAGTATATTTGTCTTGCAAATGTTGTCAGAGTGTATGTGAAAAAGTTTTGTTTTATAAAAGTGGTGAGAGATAGAATTAAAAAATAGTCGCCTGTGGCAGCCCTGTCTATGTCAACAGGAAGTGGGTGAAAAATGAGTCACAAGATTTGACAGCCACATACAAACAAACAGAATTGTAAGTTAAAAGAAAGCATGTAAAAAGGGGGTTGAGATAACCCAGGTTCCCCTGTAATAACATACCGGGTGTCCTGAAAAGGACTGACTGATTTTAAAATTCAATAACTTGCAAACGGTGACAGATGTTTAAAAAATTCTTGCAGGAGGGTTATGCATAAGGTCAAAAGTTTTTTAGCAGTGATTTTCGATTTTAGTTCGAATTACAAACAATAGATGGCACTGTAAGCAACAGGCGCTAAATACAGGCTTAATTTTTTACCTTTCCTCTTCTTCCATGCGGAAAAAGGAGCTTAAAATGTATTGAATGGGTACCAAAGTACCAAAAATTGAGCCTGAATTTAGCGCCTATTGCTTACAGCGCCATCACTGTTTGTAATTCGAACTAAAATCGAAAATCACTGTAAAAAAAAACTTTTGACCTTATGCATAACCCTCTTGCAAGAATTTTTTAATTATCTATCACCGTTTGCAAGTTATTGAATTTTAAAATCAGCCAGTCCTTTTTAGGACACCCGGTAAATGCAATTTAACAGTCCTTTTCTCCTAATTAAAAAAAAGAAATTAATCGATTTAAAATTTAATTACTTCTATTTCATTTAAAATAAATAAGATTATTTTAATAAATATCCCCTTAAAAAATCAGCTTTGTAAGCATTTTCGTTCTATTTTGCTGCAAGCTTGTTTCTTTTTTCAAAATCTAGAAACTCTTTCAAATAAACAAGGGCTTATGCTAAGGAAAAGAAATTCTAAATTTAATTAAAGTAGAGAGAAAAGTGTAAAACATTGCTCAAATTTATTTAAATGAACGCGTACGCGATGTAATAAAAGCAGTAACAAAATGTTTGTATCCATCTTAATCTTGTTTAAAAGCGTCGCTGTTTCTTTATGAAAAAAGCAATTTTCTAAACAGGTAAACATATCTTATGCTTTACATACCAATGAATAATGTATTTAAAAGCTTGGAGTTTGGGATATTAAGGGTTATTTTGGCTATTTTTTGATTAAAGTATTCATGGATATTTCAGTATGGATTAACAAAGTTTGTTTAAATACGCCTGTGTTTTATTTTATTGTTAAAATTGAAATTTCAAATGATATTTCAATATACTTCGCATTGGATAACTTACGTAAACAAATAAATATTTGCATACACATACAAAGTGTTTTGAAGTTAATAGAATAAACTTAAAAAAAAAGTAGATATCTACTAAAAACATTTTTCAACAAGGAATAGGTGACTGGAATTGGAAGATTATGACATAAAGTCCAAAATTAGGAAAGTGGGTTAGTGAGCAGTGGTCTGCAACTTTATAATGCCCACTTTTAGAAGGTAATGCCCACTAACCTACGAAGAAAATACAAAATATTGTTTTAAATTTAATTATTTTTTCATCGAGCAATTACCCAATTCATTAAAACATAAATGATCATTCATCCATATCTTTTGCAAAATTATACACAAAAGTTTTGTTTTAAAAAAGAAAGAACTTTCAATATTTTAAAATTTGTATTTTGGGGAGCGGGTAAGTGTGCTGTGGCAGCAAAGTCGCATATGAAATTTTGGAAGGGGGATGGACAATATATTATTACTATTATTATTAGGATGAAAGAAGCGCATCCTCAACTAGGCTACACAAATTACACTTTGTCGTACACTTTACAAAAAAAAAAAAACTATTCAGAATTTTGACTTGAAATTAAACATAAAAATAAATTATGATCTGTAGATTTGCACAATATTATTTTTTTACAGAATAACCTTAAAAAATTTATTATTTCAATTGATTTATTTTACATGTTTTTCCATTACGGACGCATTTTTGCAAATAAAAAATGAAACACATATATTTTCAGAAGAAATAAATAAATCATGGAGTTCGTAATTACAGATAGAATCATGATTAATTACATAAATAAAATATATTTTCATTATTCCGCCAAAATATCTCAAAAACTGTTTTTAGGTGCGTTCGTAATTATGTAAATACAATACCTATACAATACACCTATAGTCGTCGTTCAGTCCGTCTGTCTGTCTGTCTGTTCGTCCGCATATAACAGAGCAAAAACTACCCAACCGAATGGTCTGAAATTTTAAATATATAATTGTTGCAAAATTTTGTCGAGTCATTTCAAATTTTATGAAAATCAGATGCATAGCCTAATGACAGGGATAGTCAAAAGTTTTCTGTTACATTACGGTCAATGGGAAAAAAATATTGCAAGTGCATTTTAATGATGTTATAGCCCTTCGAACAGAATGAAATTGATATGCACTTATGAAGTGCACTAAAATATATATTCAGTACAATATGCGGTGCAAAAAATATTTATAAAACTAGTTATAGTACGAACGCACCTCATTTGCCACATTTGACGAGCAATTTCCAACTTGTTTAAATTAAATTAAGGAAAGAAATATTTTTGGACTTGATAGAAATAAAATATGATCTGTAGATTCTGACAATATTATTTTCTTATCGAATGATTTAACAAAAAAAACCATTTTTTATTATTTTGTTGAATATATTTTTCCATTATACGTATTAATTTTTTAAAACGGTAATGAAACCTGCGTATTTCTTGCAGTAAATAAAAATCATTGAGTCAGTAAAAATAAATAAAGTCTTGAATGATTAAGTACGTGAAATATTATTGTTGCATCAAAATTTCTCATTTAAAAAAAAATATTTAAATAAGGTAAGGAACCTATATATATGAATTTTGCGAAAACGAAATATTTTAAATATTGAAAATAACTGCAGAATTTATACTTCAAACCGTAAAAGAACATTAAACTTTCTTATATTAAAAATGTATGTTGTTTGAAAGGAAAATATACATTTTAATAGAATACTATATTAAGATTGGTTGGAAATGGCTCATATTTTGGAGCTCATTCCTTTTAATCATACAATAGTTTCACGATTTCTTTTATAAAATTTTTAAAATACCTTTTTTAATGAAATTTATAGCATATTTTTAATGAATTAAAATTTGTGAAAATTCAATTATTTACATTCAATTATAAAAGTATTTTTCAGTGTTAAGAATTCAAATACACAATTTATTATTATTATGTGAAATCATTTACGCAGACGACATTTACGCATTTTAAAAGAATTATATTACAATTTTTTTTAGTGAAGTGACAACAAAAGAATTGTAAACAAATAAAATTAATTGCTGTAATTAATAAAATATAAAAACATCTTTAAAAGAACTTTTAGTTACTTACTTATGCATTTTAAAAGAATTATACATACGCATTTTAAAAGAATTATATTATGTTTTCTTTTTTTTTTTTTTTTTTTTTGTAAAGTGGCAACAAAAGAATTGTAAACAAATAAAATTAATTGTTGTAATTAATAAAATGTAAAAACATCTTTAAAAGTGCTTTTAGTTGAAAATTTAAAAATATTTTGTAAAATTTTGCTTCGAAAATATTCTTACCAGTCTTATATCATGAATAAAAAATTCCGAGGAAATTCTTAGTTATTTGGCTGAGTTTACATTTCTAAAATTAAAATGCACCAAAACATAAAATAATGTTTTTGCTTAAAAAGATGCAAAAATAATATAAAAAAATATTGTTACTTTCAAATATTTATCTGATTAAATAATGCTTCGCGAATCCAAACAAAGCATGACTTTTGCTAGTTATTTATTATTTACTTCCGAGTAGAAATAAAACAAATGAAGGAAAACAATAAATAATAGGGACGTAATTAAAAAAAAAAAGAGTACGAATTTTAACTATGCCAATCTGCGTGCTGAGAGGTGGGTAGGGGAGGGATAGGGCAAAGAAGTAGCCATCATAAGAGGGGATTTAAATAATAGATTATTTGCACATAATTTCTGCAAAGTAAAAAAAAAAAAAAAAAAAAAAGGACAAAACCATTTCTCAAAAAAATTAAAATATTTTAAAATGTATCTTAAGGGTAAGGGAAAGAGGAAAGAAAAATTTCACGAGGAGGTTTTAATGTTAAAATTATGCGATCTTATAGAAATTTGTACCCTTTGAAAATTTTTGAAAATGGTGGTATGAAAACTATATCATTTTTATGCCTACAAAAATATTTATGTTTTGAGAGTCAAATTACATTATTCATATTAAATATGATGTCATTTTTATGCATTAATTCATTCCACCTTTAGGGTCATATAAACAATTTCAATAAAACGTCTATATGAAGTATGCAAATGACATTTAACAGCGTAATTAGTTCACAAACCCACCACAAAGCAGTACCTTCATTCAAGAACACGGCATAACAATAGGTCAACTGATGATTTTACATGTCTTCATTTTTTTTGTAGTATCAATATCGGCTTAGCATTTATAACAGAGATAGCGTCAAAAGCAATGAATGGACTCTATGCAGATTTGGTCCGATGTTTTAAACACCACATTCTTTCCAAACAAAAGAAAATTAATGATCTATCTATCTATCTATTTATATTATAAAGGACAAACCTATCTGTGCGTAACGCTGACATCATTTTGCGAATGGCAAGAGTAGACGACCAAATTTAACTTTTAGTATTAACCATTTGGAAAAATGGTTATTGTACTCGGTCAGGGTAGGAAATCAAAAACATATCTGAAGCGTTTTATTAGTTGAATCCCGCATTTTATTCGTTTTCTGATTGGTCTATACAGTAATCTGTATTTTCCTTTTACTTTCAACAGAGATGGATACTTCTGTTGCCACTATGACAAAAAAGTAATAAAAACTGCAAAAACCTCAGAAACAAATTGAGATACAGCTTTCAAACAAATTGCAATTAAAATGCATTTTTTTTCTCGATACGACGATATAAAAAGTAATATTGTGGGATGTTTAGAAGTTTAAAGTGAAATTTCATTTAAAATTGGTCCAGGAATATTAATGCTTAATCCATGGCGTACGTAATGTATGACCAGCTCCGTAGAAGTTTAAAAATTTACAGTACCAAAAATTGTAAAACTGAAATTTCTTTTAAAATTTGTTCATGATGGGTCCAGGAATGTTAATGTTTAATCCATGGCGTACGTAATGTATGATCAACTCCGTGCGATTTTTTATGTCTTAAATTTTAGTCTTTGAAAAAATCCTTTTCCAAATGGTCGTTGTAATTTGTTAAATTGCTTTTTTCTTTCATTTTTATTACAGTTTTTTAAGCTTCTAAATACTGCATATTTTCAAATTTTTCACCATCAAATAGAGAAAAAATGTACTATCAAATGCAATTTATTTGAAAACTGTATCTTAATTGACTGATTTATTACGTTTTTTTTTAAAATATTTTTCAAGCAGTATTTTTTAAAATTTATCTCTATCGTGTGCAGGCTCCATTACGAATTATTAATAAACAATTTGAACATAAAACAATTAAAATTGTTAGCGTTTGTCCCCGCTTAGTTTTCTGTAATGAAATTAAATCTTCAGTAAATCAATAATATATAAATAAGCAGATATTTAACGTATATGCAATTGAAAATTTTAACATCGACAAAAAGGAAAAAAATTTGTCTTCAAATATAATTTGTTTGAAAACTATAGCTCAATTTACTGACTGTCTATTGTTTTTAAAATATTTTTCAAGCATGAATTATTTAAAAATTTACCTGTATCGCGTGCAGCTTGATTACGAAAGATTAATCAGTTTTCTCTTAAAACAATGTAAAAAGTTCAGCATTTGCTCCGTCTAATGTTCCATAACAAAATTAAGACTTCATCTATAGAAAAATAAATAAAATAATACAAATAATAAAACAAATTTAACAGACATGTGAATAATCTACGAGCTTAAAGCACTGAAATGATCAGAAAGGCTGCCATAAGTCACAAAATCTTCGGCTAATAGTAATAACACCTTTCATGTAGTATCATGTGAAAGTATCGCTTTTAATGAATTTTAAAACTTTTTTGATTGCGTAATTGATATTTTTCATATTAAAATTTCTTTTTTGGTGTTAGTGGGCAATGTAAAATACATATTAAATGCAAAAAAAAAAAAAAAAAAAAAAAAAAAAAAATTAGATTTTACAATAAAAAAAGAATGGTTATCACCTATATTCTGTAACCCGGGTAGCCCGGGTTCAAACCTCTAGTATATTTAAAAGACCAGGCTGTTTTTTTTTAGTCATCAGTCCTGAGCTTTCTAATACTGAACCGATGTTGATAATTATTATTATTATTTTTACTGAAAGCTGTTCATTTGTAGATGTGCCCGAACTAGCTATTTTTTAATTTATTTCCATTGTTATATTTTATTTTTAATTTGAAAGCTTTTTATGATATGTCTTCAAAAGGGTGGCAATCAGGTTAAGCTTTTTTCTCTATAATATAAATTATTTATTTTGCGTTATCATTCCATTAATCAGAAGCGCGATTTTATCAGTGAATGTGCCATAGTATTTAAAAGAAAAAAAAATTACTGGTTTACATAAAATTTAACCATCATAAAATGATTGTGTGTAATTATGCACTCATCGCGAAGAACAGATTATTTATTGAGAAAAGTAATGTTAAGTAATATATATAAATAAAATAACATAAAATAATCTATAATAAAAGTAATATATAAAGAAAAATGCTTCCGATGAGATAAACGACGTCATTCAGAAAACAGATAAATTTGATCCATGAATATATGTTGTTATAACTGTGTCAGTGTTGACGTCATATTCACTGACCTTTACTCTTGCATCCAAATACACCGAACTTTTGCTATCTATTTATCTGTCTATCTATCTATATTATAAAGGACAAACATATCTGTGTGTAACACATACGTCATTTTGCGAATGGCAACACTTTCAAATTTAAAATGAAAATTCAGTTTACAATTTTCGCTACTGCAAATTTTTGAATTTCTAAACATAGCATATTTTTAATTTTACACCATCGTATACGGAAAAAAATGTGCTTTTAAATGCAATTTGTTTGAAAGCTGTATCTCAATTTATTTTTGAGATATTAATTTTTTTGTAGTTTTTAATACATTTTTTTTTTGTAATCGTGGCAACTGAAGTACTCCATTTCTATCGAAAGTAAAGGGAATATTATAGATTACTGAATCTTTTTGTTGCCATTTTCTAATAAAAACTGAAAAAAAAATTGAAATTAAAATGCGTGCTATGTCAAGAGTATCATTTGTTATAAAACCCGGTGAATTTTGGTTTTATTTAGTTTTTATTTATCAATTAAATGATTTTTAGTTTTTTGAAACTTAATTTACAAACGATACAACACCTTTCCTTTACAAAAATGATATTTGTGTGACTTATTTTCTACGCATTTACTTAATTCGTATCAAAAAGCTGAAAGAATGCAATTTTATTAATCGTGCGTCATAATATTTTCCGAATTTTGAAAAAATATTAATAAATGATTTCGGATAAAACATGGAGCTATAAATCAAACAAATGAAGGCATATGAATTATTAGACACCCGATTTGTTTTGCTGAGCTTATTGAATGACAACATTGTTTTTTGTTTTGTGTATTATACTGCGATAATGAAGTGGTATGTATACTTTTCTACAAGTGTTGTTTAAGACTGGGTCGTAAAAGTAGAATGCTCTAGCGGATGCAAATGACGTCATTTTATATAAAAAACGTGCATTTTAATTCATATTAATTATAAAAAACAGAAATATGTTTTGTAGATGTGCGCCATTTTCACCTCAGCTGCTTTAAAATTCTTCACAGGTGAAAATGTTCCACTTAATTGAAATCACACACTGATAAAACGCAACGTTTTACAAAAATTTAGAGTGTCTGTATTGAAGAGCAGTGACATACAGCGTTCATGCTCAGGTAGGATGATTCTCGCCTGGATGAGTTCGCTTCGCGAGTTAGACAAATAGAGAAAGAAGATATTATAATTTTATGAAAATAACATAATTTGTTTAATTTAAATTTTCACAATTTTATGTAAGGGAACGTCCACGGCAGAAAAAGTTTTTTGCTGAAATTTTTTTAAAAACGGAAATATAAATATGATACATCAATTTAAAGCTAAAGAGTTGAAGTATATGAATTTGTAAGTTTTAATTTCATAAGAGCAAGTGTTTACTGAAAATGAGCTGGATACTAACAGTATAAAACTACATTTATATTTGAGATTAAAATACAACTTATTGAAATGCATGATTTTTTTACTTTTTAGAATTCAATAAAATTACTATGATTTCAAATCAACAAACTATTATCATATCTTTAAGATCTACGTAGATAAAATCTTTTGGATAATGTCTTTAATATATTTTTGGCTATATTTAAACGTTAATACTTAAATGTCACAAGAGTAACGGAAAACATACAAAAGTTTTAATAAAAAAAAAAAAAAAAAAAAAACTACTTAAAATTTTTACTCAAAGCTTCTAATTCTCTGATTTCGAGGTATGAGACATATTTTACATTAAATATTTTGTTTTTGCTATGCATGGAATAGGTTCTGGGGAGTTGTCACAAGAGTAACAAACGTCTGTGTCACAAGAGTAACACATAATACTTTTCTCGATAGTTTGATATAACACTGCGTTACAACCAAAACAAACA
Organism: Maratus speciosus; assembly: GCA_963932465.1. Lineage (NCBI taxonomy): Eukaryota > Metazoa > Arthropoda > Arachnida > Araneae > Salticidae > Maratus > Maratus speciosus. The sequence continues at coordinate 415,710,130 of OZ010790.1, read as the reverse complement.
GAATTCTTAAAGTTTTGTTTTTTCTCTGTTATTAGAGCAGTTCTTGAAATAGTTTTAGCTATAACTAAGGTTATTTTATAAATTTTAAGGAAGATAAATTATCTTTATTAGTGTTTTTTTAATGGGTGGATTTATTTTTATTCATTTTTGGTATTACTTAAGATTATAAAATAATCATGACAAGTAATTAAAGATATAATAAAACAACTCAACTCGTGTCATTTTTGTATGCTTTCTTTTGGCTTGAAGCACATGGTCTTTGATTAGATATTTTATAGGTTTTGTAAAGCTTCGTTTACTAAATTCTGCTGTATAACCTACAGAGGTTCTTATAGTAACTCTTATGGAACGGATTCTGATAGTATATTTTAAAGGAAAGATTTTAATATTGTTTCTTATACACGACATTGTTTTAAAGAGCAGGAAAATTTCTGCTAAGCGCCAAACATTGTAGAGAAAAAATAAGAATGAAATTGAATATGTTGTTGTGAGAAAGAAACAAGACAAAATATATTACGATAAGGTAAAGGAAAGTCTTAGAACCAGCAAAAGCTTCAGCAAGAAAATGGAAATATAAAGAAAAGGAAAAAGTAGAGAATTAGCTAACCTCAGATACTGTAACGGAAAAAAATCTAACTCCACAGCTTTGGAGAATTTTATGTCGATGAAGATTTAAGAAGAGGTCATTCTTCAGCTAAATCTACGTTAGTTAAGCGTGAAAAAGGTCACATAATTTCATAAATTCTAAGGGACATTTAATAAGAGAATACGTTTTTTGTTTAAAGAAGCTTTCCTAAATTGAAAAATTGAATATTCCTTTGCAGCTTTAAAGCCTAGTTTCATAAAACAATAGAAAATAACTCATCAGAATATCTCCATTTGTTGCTGTCACGAAAACATTCAAGCAATTCATAATGTAGTAACTGGTGTATTTCCTGCATTAAACATTCCTGTGAGGGGTTTAATGACTTTTCGGCCGAGATACATGATAATTAGAATTTAGGAATTCAGAATGTCTAATTTGCGGAGATAACATCGAAGAATTATTTGAAACGGCAGTCCATAATACAGAACTTCTTATAAGTTACTGTAAATAGCAAAATGTTGATAGACGTTTTGCTATTGACAAAACTTTTATCAACATCTTCATCAATGCCGTTACTTTTTCAAAACGTTGATAAACGTTTTGAAAAGTAACAGTTAAAGAAACCATTTCTGATTGTTTAAAAGTTTTCGAAAGCAACTAAATCGATTTTTGTGGCACACATTTATTGAAAACTGCACAAGGAATTATTTTTGTAATGCCAAAAAATAAAATAACCATTTCTCAAAGAATAGTTATGCCAGTGGATTTTCTGTAAACTGTTTTATTTTCATGCCAAGACGAAATTTTGGTATGAAATGCAGTAAAACCCGTGTAAGTTGACCACTTGCGGTGCCTCACTTCAGTGGTCAACTTGGAGGAGTGGTCAACTTATAAAGGGTGATGATAAATTTACTTTGTGATTACGTAATATTCATACCATGTCATTTTTTCCCACAAAAATTTTATTTATTGACAGGCTTTAAAATAATATTGTATTACCATGCATATTCCTAATACCCTATAAAAGAAAAGATTAACTACAAGAATGAATTAATAGTTTTGTATCAATTTTAAAATCAATTAGTATTACTACTATTTATTTAAAAAAAAGTCAATCAATATACAGCCAGTTAGTGATTCTTCAAACTATACTAGTTATTACACATAATTTATAAAAAACATAAAAAAAATATTTCTGCTTACCAAGTAGCACCTGGGGTTATTGAAAGAAGGAAAGGAATGATAAGAGAATGGGAAATAGAAGAAAGAAATCTAGAATCAAAGAATGGAGGAGGAGGGTTGAAAAGCCAAAATCCACAAGAGCAACAATGTAAGAATAGATAAGCCTTGAATTATTTACCTACACCTATCACTGCTAAAAGCATTTCCCAGGCTAAGAACTATTTCACCCTTTTAGAAATTCTAGTTAAAAAGAAAAACAAAACAAAAAATTTCGTGGAGAGTTACTGTTTTTTTATTCATGATTTGTTAGCTTTTTGGATGGTCAAGTTATAAAGGGTTTTGATGGGCATTTTATAATAGTTCTAGTCGAATTTGTATAATTTCAGTGGTTAAGATACGAGATAGACAGGTGGTCAAGTTAAAAAGGGTTTGTCTTATAGTTTTGTGTAGGATAAATTTGGTTCCTGACAACAGAGGTCAACATAGACAGGTGGTCAACTTTACAGGTTTTACTGTACTAAATTACTGGTCAAATCCACAAGCGACTGTATTTTCAGCTTTTTATTTAGTATGATCCCAATAAAGTAAAATCTTATGCTATTATTTTACACAATGTAACTCATAACCAATTTTTTGTAAATGCTTTCGTATGTAAAATTTCAACATTGCATCTTTAAGGGAATTTGTATTTTCCTAAAATGTACCTGTTTTACTTTTTTATATGATGGTTGTGCTTTCCAATTAAAAAAAAAATATAACTATGCAAATATGCCTGCAATGAATCAGACTTTTCTCTCAATTGACTTAATTGGGCATATTTATTTTCAAATACTCCTGGTATAGATGCTATAGATTTATTTTGTGTTGTTGTATAATGATATATATGGAATGAAGTGCGTGCTAAAAAGCAATTCTAAGCTATACTGCTTATTTTGTCCAAAAAAACAGAACAAAAAACAATAAAATTTCATTACTTTACGAGAAAATACCAACAGCGAAGGACATTCAACAAATATAATTTGTTAAAACCATGAAAAATGACACTATCTACTGCAAACCTTACACTAACATGATTCGTACAAAGAATTTGTGTTTCATTAAGTAAATCATGATACAGGAGAAGTTGCAAATGATATTATTGATAATGAAGACAATGACTTATTCTGTTAAGTAGCAGAAACTGAGAGGTTGCTATGTGGTTATAGAGTTTGTTAATTTTAGAATTTTTACATTATTTTATGTTATTTTAAAATTAAACCATCCTTAACAGTTGTTCTCTATCGAAAATAATTTTTTTTAACTTATTTTAATTATTTTATTTAGTATTTAAACTGAATTTTTGCTAAAATTTCATTATGGACAAAATATCACAAGAGTAACACTTAGCATTTTTCAAAATCAAATGTAACTAATTCATGCGTTATCAGATGAGTTCAATGATTAATGCTTTTTAAAAAGATATAATTATTCTGCTATTTTCTGTACATTTTATTTCTATAGTCTCATATAATTCACAGAATTTCTGCGTCAAACACAATTTTTAAAAATTGCATTTTTTTGTGGTCACAAGAGTAACAAAATTTCATTTATTATCAAGCCAAGTAAAATGCTTTTTGTTACAAACTGCATATCGTTTATGAAAATAGAGTACATGAACTTTTAAGTAGTTGCATCAAATTTATCCTAAATATATTTTGTAATAAAAGAATTGGAAATATATATGGAAATTTGCTCTGATGGTCAGAAGAGTAACAGTGGACGTTCCCATAATCTAAATATTTAAAACACAAGGCAGAAATTTAGTCATCTTCTCTGAGCTTTTTGTTGAACTTTGCTAATAATTGTTTTAACTGAAAGCTGTTCATTTGTAGATGTACCCGCACTGGCTATGAAATTTATTCATAATGGCGGTAATTAGATAACTTTCATTATTGCAGAGAAGAAAGAAAAAAAATGAGGTTTATTTATCTTTATTCATGCCATTTTCTGATAAAAATTCAAAATTTTTTATACAAATTGTTGTATACGGTTTAGCGGAGGAAATTCCCACTAGCGACATAACATTTTGAACGGAAAATGACGTACTTCTTTTGAAAACACGCATTTTTTCTCAGAAAGTTTTCATATTTGCTCCCTTCTGCATGTGCACTGATACTAAGCTTCAGCCTCTAGGCAAAATGCTTTAGTAAAATGACGTCATATTTAAAAGAAAACAATCATTTTCTTAGATAAATCTAAAAAATTTTACAATGCGTCTAAAAAACATAAATTACGTCAATTTTTACTCTCCAGTACTGAGATTAGAATCTCGAGTTAAGAGTGCGACTGTTCACATGCAAAGATATTGCTGACAATCGCGGCTTCAAGTTTTGAGTTAAAATGGTAAAATTAAAATACCAATTTTTTTAAAATACTGAATACGGATATGAGAAGTACGTATGTAAATTTTGAGAGGAAGAACCGTATATTTTCAATTTTTAGAACGGAAATATAAGGCAAAAATCTACTTTCAAATGCAATTTGTTAAAAACTATAGCATAATTGACTGATTTATTATGTTCTTTAAAATAATTTTCAAGCATGATTTTTCGTAATTTATCTTATCACGTACCGCTTCAATATATAACAATAATAATAAACATTTTGAACATAAAGCAACAGCAATTGTTCAGCAGCCAAATAGGGAAAAGAAAATCTTTCAAATGGAATTTGTTTGCAAAGTGCATCTCAGTTTACTGATCGTCTGTGGATTTAAAAATAGTTTTCAGGCTTGAAATATTTTTTTTAATTATCTCTATCGCTTTGAGCTCGATTACGAAAGATTAATCCGTTTTCCCTTTGAATAAATAAATAAAATAATATAAATAAAACACAAATTTAACAGACATGTAATTGAACTACGCGTTTAAAGCTCTGAAATTATCAGAATATAAAAGGATGCCGTAAGTAGCAAAATCTTTGGCTGAAAACTTTTAGCATACGGCTAATACGAAAACATCGCTTTTGGTAAATTTCAAAACTTTATTTCATTCTATAATTGATCTTTTTCATGTGAAAAATGCTTTTTTATTGTTTGTGGGCAATCTAAAAATATATTGTGTGTAGAAAAAAAAAAAGTTTAAAATTTTAAAATATGGTTTTCACCTATATTCTGTAACCCGGGCAGCCCGGGTACGATCCCCTAGTTTATTTAAACATCTTTGGTAAGCACAAATGAAAATATTTGGGAAAATTATGTCATTTCCATTTAATTATAACCTTATCCTTCTATATATAAAAAAAAGTTTTGATTTGGAAATGGACCAATGAACATCTGCGTAGATATTCCGGGTTGATCCGCATCCAATTTGAATGCTTAAGCATGACCTTTCATCGTTAATATTAAGAAAACTGTTGCATACAAAAATATGAAAATCGGTGGTATTATAGAAAAATGTTTAATAAACACGCTGATGCGGACAGTTTTCAAATCGAAGAATTATTTTAAGAGATATTTAATGCTAAATTTGGACAAAGTCGTTCCATTAAAAAAGTTTTATTTGAGCAAAAACTATGCATGAGAATTTAATCATTTTTAGATCATTTTATACGTTATAAGTTCCCAATGCGCAGATTGTATTTATTTTTCTTATTTGACGCATTTTTTGAGGTTTTATTTCTATTTTTAATTCAAATTTTCAGCATTTCGAGAGATGTTTTTTACAAATTTTAGAAAATGTCATTAATTTAAACTGTTGCCAATTGTATAAACAGCGAAACAAATTATCATATCAAATATTTCTTCAAATTAAAAATTTATTTACACGTGACTATTACAAACAGAAAAAAAAACTTTAAAATTAGAATTAAATGATTACATGTTAAAAGCAGGAAAATTACGTCATAAGAACCGTATTTACACTTGAATTTTACGTCATATTTAAAATGCCCCAAAAATATGGTAAAACAATTTAAATTGAAAAATATATTTGCGCGAGATATTTTGAGATAATCTTTTCAACTATTATCGTGAATTCGAAGACAGCGCAAATAATATTTCCTTCTAACAACAAAAGTATTTTTACGTGAATATTAATAAGAGAAATAAAAGTTTGGTGTAAATTACGTCAGATTTGAAACGATACATTTAAAATGAATTATTTAAAAGAACTATCTTATAGCGCTGCTAAAAAATACCGGGAGACAATGACACTGTTTACTTAATTCATTTTACATTAGCTTATTTTCAAATAACTAATGTGTTTAATTAAATACGAAAACAGCCATTGTATCTCTTAACAGCAACAGATTTGGTCTTAAAAATCCCCAATCCAAGAAAAACGAATGGAAACCCGTTTACAGAGAGATCGGTACTGTTTTTTTTTTTTTTTTTAATTTTAATTCAATATTTTTAAAGCCGATCAAATGTGTGCAATTAGCGTGCTTTTTGGATTTTGGTGTGCCTGAACGGGGGATTGGCGAGCTTAGCTCGTAGGGGGCAGAGCCCCCTAGTATATTTAAAAGAAAGCTGTGATTTTAGTCATATGGCTTGAGCTTTCTACTTAGCCGATTTTTATAATTCTTTTTTTTAAATGAAAGAACTTTATTTGTAGATGTGTCCGCACTCGCTATTTTTTTTTTACATAATCCCATTTTATATTTTAATTCTAATTTTAATGTCCTTTATGAAATGTCTTCACATTGGTGGCAATCCGGTTTCTTCCATTGTTGCAGAGAAAAGAGAAACAATGCCAATTACCATATCATTACGGATGCAATTTTAGTATTACAATTAAAATAAAAAAAATTTAAACTTTTGAACAGAAAATGACATCGCGATTTACAATAACGCATTTTTACTCATAAATCTGTTATATTTCAATATTTTTTCATTCCACTGATATTGAGATTGAGACGCTCATTTCAGAGGGCTTCAGTTTCAGTGGGTAAAATGGTGCCATAATAATAAATTGATACCCAGTTAAACTGATGGCATTGAGCTCAAAGGCTATTCACATTAATTATATATTATACTCTTATTTCAAAGAACAATGCCCTCGAAAAATAAATTAAAGGGGGATTAGCCCCTACCCCTCTGTTTCCCATCATTATACTTAACAAATGAGTCTCCAAATCTCACCAGGGAAGCGCCTTATCAGAATAAACCGGTATACTAAATTTCAAGCAAATCGGACAGAAAAACCCATTTATGTAAATTAAGGGGGGATTAGCCCCCCGTTCCCCTTTATACTTAACCAATGAACTCCAAAACTAGTAAAAGTGCCTTATCAGAATGAACCTATTTTCAAAATTTGAGGCAAATCGGATAATTCTGCCGAAAAAACACATTTATGTAAATTAAGGGGGGATTAGCCCCCGAGCCCCCCTTTATACTTAACCAATGAAACCCCATAAGTAATAAGTGAACAGTCTTATTAGAATTAACCTATTTACAAATTTTGCCTGAATTGGAAAATTCTGCCTGAAAAACTCATTTATCTAAATTAAGGGGGGATTTGCACTCCGTTCCCCATTTCATACTTAACCAATGAACCCCCAAAACTAATAAGGGAAGCATCTTATCACAATGAACCTAGAAAAAAAGAAAATTGAAGTAAATCGGATATTTCTATGAAGAGTTATCGCGTTACGTACGTACGTACATACAGAAACTGCGGGCACATTAGCTTTCAGGCTTTGGTAGCCTGTGAGCTAAAAATGAATCAAACTGAGATAAAAATTGCTAATAGTGATAAAAATACCTTTATTTAGAATTTACATCAACATACGTTTCATCGCACAAACGGAGACATTTTCAAGATCATTCTTGATAGAAATATTTTCGCAAAAAATTTTCAAAACAAGAACTTGGTAAATAATATCACGAGTCTTCACGTATAATGAAAACCAGTGCAAAATAAAATAAAATAAAATAAAATAAAATAAAATAAAATGGATATTTGTGAGCATGGATTAATTTCTACTATTGTTACTAAACCTGCATAGCTTCTCTTTTCAAATTTTAGGTAACTCAAGGGAGACTAAATCTTAGCTAATATTATCACTGCGTAAAAATATCTCTATTGATTCCCGGATAATGGATGGTAAATAAAATCTTGACGGATAAATTATTTTGCTACTTTCAAAATCAATCTGTAAAGGTTTCAGATTCAGTGCTAAAGAAACAGATTACTTACGGTTACGAAATTTGGTTTAATGATTTACGGAGCCATGGAATTAAGCGTTTATCCTCATGCCAAAGGCTATGTCTCTTATCTATCATTCTTGCATATCGGTCAATATCAACACAGGCACTTTGTGTACTTTCGGGAGTTCCTCCAATCGAAGTAGAATTAAAACAACTGGCTTTATGTTTTGAAGTTCAGAATAATGATGGTTCAGATTGGATAGAAGATGTTTATGTTTCAACAGATTGTTTGATGAAAAAAGTTTATACTTTTAACTATCCCTACTTTTATTATGATCACCATGTCAATTTCGTACGTGCTATTACAGAGAAGGTCCCTTTGTACAACCACCCAGTTTTATATACAGATGGTTCTATGATGCCTACGTTACTACGTTGGAGCGGCTTTTGCAGTATTTTTGAAAGAAGATATTATCTTTGAGAAGAGAATTAGACTTAAATTATTTAATACGGTATACCAGGCTGAACTTACCGCCTTAAATTCCGCAATTGAGTGGTACAGAGACTCCTCATACAGTGTATTCCACATTTATACAGACAGCTTGTCCTCAGTTCAAGCGCTTCAAAATCTTTTTCCAACGGACGAAATTCTTTTTAATATTTTACGAATTTACGACTATTGCATAATAAAATTATTAATATAGGCTTGGATTAAATCCCACGTTGGTTTCGTCGGAAATGAGCGCGCATACTACTTTGCCAAATCAGTCACTGAGACTGGTTCATTTGATGTTGAAATAAACATTCCTATCCCTGTTTCATTTGTGAAGCAGTTCTACAAAAGCAATATTATTAAAATTTGGCAGAACGAATGGTCTTATATTGATAAAGGAAGAGACACGCGTAGTATTATTAAAACAGGGGATTCCTCATTTTTGTGTTTCTCGCAAGTCCATGCCTATTTTATATCTGCACATGGGGCATTTCCTAGTTATCTTTATATAAGGAGAAAACGCCAGAGTGATAAATTCCTATGTGGAAACATCGGCAACAACATCGGTAAACAACATTATCTGTTTGGTAAATGTCCATTGATGCCTACTTCATTTAACTTTATCCGTAACCGGACACTTAGCTGGAATATGCGTAACATACTGTTCTCGAAATCAAATAACAGACTCAGACTTATTGACAACGAACTAAATAAACATTTTTTGTTTATACAATATAAATTTTGATTTTTAATCTTTGTTTTATTTTGACCACTTTTCAAGCGCCAGGGCGCTCTTTGTGAGTTTTACTTTTATTTTTTGTCATTTCATTTCTTGGGCTAATCCCCATCTGTGGTTTTGCAGGTCGCAGAGGGTACTTTTCTGTCAGGGGTTCATGCCTATGCCAGTTTTGGTTGGCTCCCTGGCAGATGTGATCCTGATCTTGTAAAGGTTTCAGTAGTTTTTTTTAGTTTCAGTAGATTTGGAAATAGATGGTGGGGAACATATTTTTGCACTACATTTTCGACGATATCTCTGAAAATATAATAACTAAAATTAAAAGAAATGTATTTTTGTGTTCAGCGTTACGAAAGCTTTTACATGATGCCCCACACGATATACAAAGAAAACATTTTTTTTCAAGTAACATAACTAGCCCCTCTACATTTTTCCTAAATATATTTCTAAATGTTGAATAATCTGCAAATATGTGGGTCAATAGTCTTTATTACTTCCCCCAATTTGAACTTTCCACGTTTCATAGTTTACGAGTAAAATGGCTGTGACAGACGGGCAGACGCGTGATCTTATAATGGTTCATTTTTTACTTTTTAAGTACGGAACCCTAAAAAAGAAGTAAATTTTATATAAAAACAATAATAATATCTATCTAAATAAAATGTTTTTATATATATAAATTCATATATAAACAAGCATGAAAGTTCGTTAGGTTTGCTTCCATAGCTGTTTATATCATTTTGTAACAAATCTCTCTTTCTGAAGCCGATTTGCACCAAGTTAAATTAAAAAAGGCTAAGCAGGGTTCTCGCTGCCGCTCGCCATTGTGCCAAATCGCTACAAAATGTTTCATTTGGCGAGAAAACTAACGATCAGACTCGCCAAATTGCGAGTGCTCAATTTTTGCTTTGCTTGTGTGTGTGTCAATGCACTCGAGACTTATCAGAGTTTCAGAACGATTGATGTAGCTTTACATGTTCAATCGCACCGTGCCATTTACATTGTTTTATTTATAGAGGTATAGACTCAATATCAATTCAGTTTAGCAACAGCCAAAGACACAAAAAGGATTATGCAATAGGTTTTTGTTAATTAATCAGTGTCTATGCGCCAGCGTCACTCTAGTAAAAACATAAACAAGATTACTCGCAACAAGTGCCAAACATTGAAAAGTTTTGTTGGAATGCGGTGTTGAAATTAACCATACTATTTATTGGTTGTACCTAAAGTATCATTGGCCAGTCAATTTTTTTCTATCGGTCGAAATCTCATGGTAATTTTTAGTGTATGATTTCACTACAGTAAATCAAAGATAGATGTTTTTAACTTTTATTCAGACTGCTAAAAGAATAATGTCTGAAAGATATACACATTTAGGAAGCATTTAGAATGCATTTATTTTTAATATTTTCTGTAACGGATAGTTGAATTTCTATTTTTTGAGTAATTACAAAAAAATTAGTTTTTTAAAACATATTCAAAAAATCCCTGCCGGCTCGAGCCTACAGGCGGAGGTAGATTTCGATGTTAAGTACTAAATTCTCCAACAAAACTTAAATCAAGATTAGAGATAAAACCCAGTTTCTTCACAAAGAGTGAGCTGTAGGAAGCTAAACTTTTTGTGAAAATTATAATATACACGAATACACACACACATGTATATGGAATAGGTTTAAAAAATGGCTACAAAAAATTCAGAGAACATTAAAGTGTTAAAATATGTTAATATTTCCATAGTCGGGTTTTTATCATTTTTAAATACGTTTCTTCAAACTTACATGGCGTTACATATTCACCTGCTGAGGTCCATTATATTTCCAATATGACGCAATATACATATTTTTTTAATTCGTCAAACTATTTATTTTATTTTGAGTTTTCATGCTCAAATCTTGCTCTAGAAAACTTATGACGTAATATTCAATTTGATTTCAATTTGTCAAACTATTTAATTTTACACGTGAAAATTTTGCAAAAGAAAAGTAATTGTTGTGGTGAGAATTTTATTTATTTATTTTTTTTTAATTGTTGGCAACTGCTATAACGAAAAACTTTTATTTTTAGGTAGATTTCGTAAGAGATACTACCTATTGCAGTCGTTACCATGATGCGACTTTTGAAAAATTCCTTCATAACTTTTCATTACATGAACCCAGGAACCCAAAACCACCCCCACCTAAAAAGTTATATATATATATATATATATATATATATATATATATATATGTATGTATGTATGTACTAAATTTTGTCCGCACGATAAAAGTCGCAATTATGCACGGAACGTCTTCAAACTCGCTAACAACTTTAAGATAGCTAATTTCTCGGCGGGGATTGCAAATGAGCAAAATCGGTCTAAGGGAATGGGAATGGGGAAGGTTTAAAATTTTGAATACCGTCTTAACATGATTCTGATAAAACCAGCTTTTACACAACAATGGCAGGATAAAATAAATATTTTTCGTTATAGCTGTTGCCAACAATTAAAAAAAAAGCAATAAAATTCTCACCACAACAATTGCTTTTCTAATGCAGTGTTTTCACGTGAAAAATTAAATTAGATAAACAGTTTGACGAATTGAAAACAAATTGAATATTACGTCATAAGTTTTCTAGAGCAAGATTTCTGCATGAAAATTCAAAATGAAATAAATAGTTTGACGAATTAAAAAAACAACAAAATATTGCGTCATATTGAAAATATAATGGACCACAGCAGGTGAATATGTAACGTCATTGAGTTTGAAGAAACGTATTAAAACATGATAAAAACCCGAGTATGGAAATAATAACATATTTTAACACTTTGAGGTTCTCTGAATTTGATTTAGCCATTTTTAAACCTATTCCATATACATGCGTGTGTGTATATTAGAATTTTCACAAAATGTTTAGCTCCCTAGAGCTCATTCTTAGCGAGGGAACTGGGTTTATCTTTAATCTTGATTTAAGTTTTGTTGGTGAATTTAGTACTTAACTTCGAAATCTACCTCCGCCTGTAGGCCCGAGCTGGCAGGGATTTTTTTTCCTGCCATTGTTGTGTAAGAGCTGGTTTTATCAGATTCATGCTAAGACAGTATTCAAAATTTTGAACCCTCCCCATTTCCACACTCTTGGGTCGATTTCGCCCATTTTCAATCCCCGCCGAGATATTAGCCATATCAAAATTGTTGGCGAGTTTGAGGACAATCCGTGCATAATGGCGACTTTTATCGTGCGGACAAAATTTAGTACATACATACATACATACATATATATATATATAACTTTTTAGGTGGGGGTGGTTTTGGGTTCCTGGGGTCCTATAATGAAAAGTTATGAAGGAATTTTTCGGAAGTCGCACCATGGTAACGACTGCAATAGGTAGTATTTCTTACGAAATCTACATAAAATGGATACAATAAGGGGTTAAAGATAGATTTTTCAGTGTTTCACGCCGAATCTATTTTGCTAACATTTATTTTCATTTGGCTACTGTTTTTTTATTTCTTATTCGCCAAATCTCTAATGTTAGTCAAAAGCCAGCGAGAACACTGACGCTAAGAACCTTATAGTGTCCACAAATTCGATTATGTCAAGGTTTCAGTTACTACTCAACCAAGGTCTTCGCCAAACTCGTACATGATTCATATATACACATCCAAGGTGTCGTATATGCGTCATATACGTCAGTGCACTTATATGTCATACCTACACCATGTGCGTGTTATGCACACGATATTATTATACGTCATATATAAATATATCTTGTATATATGCGTCATGAAGTATCACATGCGTCTTATCGGAATTTATGTCTTATAATTTTGCGAAACATTTTGGCGATTCATCCTTGGACGCCGCTGTAAAATTGAAGTACAAATATTAATTACTATAACTATTTTTGGTACTACTAATCTGGTACTACTGGTTTATCCCGTCGACCAAAAATCTATCGCCAAATTATAAGATTACATGCCAATAATGGTTGATCGTAAATGTCACATTCACTTGATTTTAATCACGTTACACGTGTTTACGTCATCAAGTTATTTTTATTTCGACGTTTTATTTGTATATTTATTAATGTTATACTAATTTATTTGCTTTTTTGTTATTTAAAGTAAAAAATATGTCAATTTGTATAATTTGGCGAAATTGGTCGACGGGATAACTAAGTAGTACCCTATTTTTTCTTTCTACTTAACTCTACAGTAAATATTATATAGTAAAACTTTTAAAGGCAGTTGCAACATTTTTATATAAATGTATAATGTAATATGATATATAAATATGTAATCACATACTATATCTTATAATAATGTGGTTACGCTCTATATATAATCCTACTGATTTCAGCGTGTAATAACATACAGCCAAAAGTAATACGATAGTTGTAAATGTCTTATAAATCCTTCAATCTGATGTTATGTGTTTAATAAATCTATGGTAAATTATTGTTTCGTTTTATTTTAATATATTATTTACAATTATTTTATGTTTTTTACTATATAATTATGCAATTATTGGTACTTTTCCATTACTCTGCCGACCACTTACCGTAAAAAAAAAGAAAAACTATCGCCAAACTATTCTCCAAAATGTAACGTCCAATAAAAACAAATGGAAGAATGTATTGTTATTGGAATAAAAAAAGAAAAGAAGAAGAAGAAATTCGAAAAAGCCCCATTCAGTAAAGTATCAACTATAAGTAACTTTAAACAGTAAAATTCTCTGGTACAGATGTCTCAGACGTACCGGGGTATCTTTTTGGCGCCAAAATAGCGATTTTTGCCTGGGCAACTCAGAATTTTGACAAGATTTTCCTTCGTATGGCAACCCGGTAGAATAAATTACTTGTATTTTATATTAAATTACACACTGTATGTTTTATAATAAATTAAACATTGTGTGTGTTTAATATTAAATTAATTTATGTGAGTTTATAATAAATATTGTGAGTGTTTTATAATAAAATTATGTGTTTTTTATAATAAAAAAAAAAAACCTGTTTCATAATAAAATAAAGCTAAAAATTCACAAACTAGGCCTAAAAAGTACCCAAAAACGGGAATTTCTCTCCAGAAAGGCTCAAAATAAAAATCGCGTTTGAGACATCTGTTCCAATTCCCAATATAGTAGTGAAAATTGGAAAGTAAAATCTTGGATATTTATTTATTTACATTGTTTAGTACTACTTAGTAATCCCGTCGGCCAAAAATCTATCACCAAACTATAAGATTACATATTAGATGTAAATTTCCAAATGGGCGAAAAATGTCCGGACCAGGATTCGAACCCGGGACCTCCTGGCTGAAGCTGCCAGTGCTCTGCCATCTGAGCTATCCCGGACGATTCTGGTCGAACTTTTTCACCCAGCTAACCTTGATGATTACAGCATCTGGTCTGAAACCTGGTTCAGCTCAACAGGATAAATCTCAGGTAATGGGACTCCAGAAATCGCTGGATACGAAGTTACACTAGATTAATATTAACACAATTATTCTAACTGGTAAACAAATCATATTAGATGTAAATTTCCAACTGGGCGAAAAATGTCCGGACCAGGATTCGAACCCGGGACCTCCTGGATGAAGCTGCCAGTGCTCTGCCATCTGAGCTATCCCGGACGATTCTGGTCGAACTGACAGAATCGTCCGGGATAGCTCAGATGGCAGAGCACTGGCAGCTTCAGCCAGGAGGTCCCGGGTTCGAATCCTGGTCCGGACATTTTTCGCCCAGTTGGAAATTTACATCTAATATGATTTGTTTACCAGTTAGAATAATTGTGTTAAAATTAATCTAGTATAAGATTACATGCCAATAATGGTTGATCGTAAATGTCACATTCACTTGACTTTAAGCAAGTTACACGTGTTTACGTCATCAAGTGATTTTTATTTGGACGTTTTATTTGTATTTTTATTAATGTTATACTAATTTAGGCACAGATGTCATATACGCCCCATATTGGCGCGATTTTTTTCCGACGCCAATGTCATATACACAATGGGTACTTAATTGGCGCCAAAGTGTCGTTATTTTGCTTGATATGGTAACCCGGTTGTTTTGTTTATGCTGTTGATGTTTTCGTCAAATTGGCGTCGGAAAAAAATCGCGTGTATATGACATCTGTGCCCTAAATTATTTGTTCTTTCGCTATTTAATGCATAAATTATGTCAATTTGCATAATTTGGCGAGTGGTTTGGCGATTTATGTAATTTGGCGAAATTGGTCGACGGGATAACTAAGTAGTACCCAATGTTTTTCTTAATTATCGGCTGGTGAATGTTTGTAACGCCCGTTGAAAACCATCTGTTGTATGTACGCAACTATGGATCGCAACATTTTTTCAATGCCTTTTCTCCTTCAATAACACGGCGTCGCCGCTTAAGGACCTAATTGTTATTTTAATTAACGAAATAACTAACAAATCAGTAAAAAATAATTAATAATACATATAAACATCAAATTAAAAGTTACTTGATGACATAAAAATACATGTAACGGATCTGAAGTCACATGAATGTCACGCCACGATAATGCATTTTTGAAATCCTATAGTTTGGCGATAATTTTTGGGAACAGATGTCATATTCGCCCCATATTGGCGCGATTTTTTTCTGACGCCAAATCATATAGGCAAAGGGTACTTAACTTGCGCCAAAGTGTCGTTATTTTGCTTGATGTGGTAACCCGGATTATGTTGTTTATGCTGTTGATGTTTTCGCCAAATTGGCAACCGAAAAAAATCGCGCCAATATGGGGCGAATATGACATCTGTACCAATTTTTGTTATGGAAAGTGGTCGACGCGAAAATGGAGAAGTGTCGGATTATTTATAAAATAAATATTATACGATATATCACAACTTTATTCTTTACGGCACAGATGTCATATACGCACCACATCTGCGCGATTTTTTCTGACGCCAATTTGGCGAAAACTTCGTTTACGAATACCAGTTACACATATATTTTTAAAAAGCGAATAACAATAAATAAACAAAAGTTTAATTAATAAGTATAGAACAAAACAATTTATAGAATTTTAAAAAAGAAAATAAAAGAAAATAAAACATTTGGGTTAGCCGGGCGCCAGTGTATATATACATATATCTATGTAGGTACATATACAATATATGTATATATATGTACATATACACATATTATGTATATATATATGTGTATATATAACACTGGCGCGCGGCTAACCGAAACGCACCAAAATGGGTTAATAAATAAACAACGGGTTACCATATCAAGCAAAATAACGACACTTTGACGCCAGTTAAATTCCCCGGTGCGTAATGACACTGTTGTCAGATAAAAATCGCGCCAACGTGGTGCGTATATGACATCTTTGCCTTATTTATTACTTTTATATTATTAAACAATGTTATGTATTTAATAAATGTATATTTAATTACTGTTTTGAAAGCAACTGTTAATGATAAACATAATAGGCGATTAACAACCATTTTTGGCGATCGATTGGCCTAGCACCGATAATACATAAGTACCGTACCAATATATGTATTTTAAAGGCAATAACTAAAAGATTTACATTTTAAATAAAACGAATATATAGTACGAAAGAGGGAAATTTGAACAATATTTGACGATTTGTAACATAAAAGGGCACAGATGTCATATTCGCCCCATATTGGCGCGATTTTTTTCTGACGCCAATGTCATATACGCAACGTGTACTTAACTGGCGCCAAAGTGTCGTTATTTTGCTTGATGTGGTAACCCAGATTATGTTGTTTATGCTGTTGATGTTTTCACCAAATTGGCAACCGAAAAAATTCGCGCTAATATGGGGCGAATATGACATCTGTACCCATAAATGTATTGGAAAGGAAATAAAAAGATTTTAAACAATAAAGCTATTCATATGATATAAAAATGACAAAAAGAAGAAATTCATTAAGTTGTAAACAATTCTTTTATTATTTGAAATATTACTTCTGCGAAAATGCATATATTTATAAATACAATAATTTATACACAAAGCGAAGGATATTATAACGAATTTAGTTTAGAGTAACATAATGATTATTTAGATTATCTGTTTAAAGAAATATTTTTCGCGCAAATTGACGATCTGAAACGCAAAGGCAATATGGGCATTTCTTATTCAGTTCTTCATAGATAGCATCAGTGCATTTTTCACAGTACAGATGACCACATTTTAGGGCATAAAAATTACCCCCTTCGTTCAATATAGCTGATTTAGCTTTCATGCATATTGGGCAAACATAACCATGGTCCAGGCCCATCACTTCCATATCATCTTGCACTGAAGCCTTTGTGCAATAACTTGTAATTGACAATATCACATCATATAGTAGATGTAAAATGAAAAATGCCATAAAGATGAGTGTTACACAATATAAAACACCACTTTCTATTTCGATCATATCATTCAGATATCGAGAGAACTGAAATATGTCATCCGTGGTATCCATGTTAGAGAACAAGACCATTATTTCAGAATCGTATATTTATTTCAATTATTACCATGTTCTAGAGCTGCTCATTTTATATTATATATATGCTGATAACTTTTTATTTTTTCTGATCAATTTCAGCTAAAACAAATTTACATTACACAGTTGTTAAGTAGATTCATTAGTATTTAAATTGCATAATCACTCACAACGCAAGAAAATCATCACCTAGATTAATTTTGGAACTCCTAAATAAAAAAAAAATCACGTGAGATTTAAGGCTATAATACTACGTTCATATTGAGATAGTTGGGTCACTTAACTTGAAGTTTTTTGAAGCGGAAGTACCCGGAATCAAGATTTCAACTTGAGCAGGTTTTAGGGATGGGCGATTCTGGAAAATTTGAGAATCGATTAAAATCGACATCGTATAAAACAGAATCGATCGCAATAAGAATCGATTCCCAAATTCTAGAATCGATACTTGAATCGATATTTCGATGCTCACAGATTCACACAGATAAGCTGAAAAATAGTAATTCCAAAACGTAGCGAATCAACAGGGCCGTAACGACTATCTCTCACCCCTTCACCTCCATTTATGGGTGTCCTAGAGTAATGCTAGCGGCCCAGAAGTAAGCTACTACAGACCTTTGAGTCAAATAATAAGGTTTTTTAACGTTTAAAATTATTATTTTTAAGATGTAATTTTGATAATAATTTATATTATATTTAAATTTATCTTTTAAAAAGATCTCGGTCAGATAAAAAAAAAAGAAAAATGATTTTTTTTTTTTTTTTTTTTTTTTTGGTCATCCGGAAAAGATGTACTTTCTACTCTAACTCTTATTTCCTTCAACCAAATAGATGGGGACTTACTTCCTATAAACGTCATTCTTCTTAAAAATGCGCAGATGAGCGAAATTTTGAAGGCTCTAAATTTATTTAAAAAGTCAAAATGGTTTTTCAGTCTTTTTGGATCTGTTTGGGTATATGATCTATAGAATATATACGCACCACGTAATAATCAAATAATTAAAAACTCATATATAATTGAAAACGCACTTCAATAAACTATCGCTAATAGACAGCAGTGTAACCGCATTTTTTGTGTGTCCCAATAAATTAACGATAACTATCATACATGTCATATTCTACAGTAAGCAACTTGTAATGTGAATCAATTACGGATGTCAGTTTCACTTTGTTTGGAATATTTTAACGTTTATAAAATATGCTTCAAAAAAATTTTTTACTATAAACCATTACACGACAAAATTCTTTTTATGAACCTGTAAATAATAATAAATGACTTGAACACCATATTCTGCATAATACTTGCTTTAATACACTTGATAAATCCATATTAATTTCATTATGTTTTAAATATAGTAACACCATTAAAAGACACCGTTCTTTTTCCCTATTGAATGTAATGTAACGGGGTTCTTTTGAGTGTCCTGTAAATAAATTAAAAATTCTCACATTCCATTAACAATAGAAAACATATGTCAACTGTGTTAAATTTCAATCCATAAATGAAATTGTTTTTGTCTTTCTGATAAAAAGACTATTTTCATATTGGATAGTTTGACATGGTACGGAAATAAAAAATAAAACGTAGAAAAAAAAATATCCAAACAATTGCCGCAAAGGAACGAATATGCCATATTGGACAGTTTGAGATTGTAAATTTTAGAAAAAAGTGCATATTGGATTCTTTGAAACAGTCATTATCTAAGTTTCTAAGCAATCTAGAGACGTGACAATTTTGATTAGTAAGTATCATGCACAATACAACGAAATGGCACAAAATATGAAAAATGCATTTTTTCACATTGGATAGTTTGACATGGTAGCGACGATATGAGGGAAGTAAATATATGGAAATTAACCCTTGACTCAATAACTCCAAATTGAAAAATACTTACTCAGATGTTAGAATACACCACTTTACGCATGTTAAAATTATAAAAAAATTTAGAACACAAAACTGAAAAAATTATTGACTAGAAGGTACTTTTTTCACACCCACAATAAAAAGAAAAATACATACTTCTCATTAATATTGTTCATTTTCGAAAACAAAATTGTAAAGTATACAAACTTGCCTTTCAAAAAATTCCATTCTTGGACATCTCCAGCTTTTGAACTTGACAAAGTTTACGAGGAATATCGATTTGAAGCTACTCAAATGATAAAAAAAAAAAAAAAACAACAACTTTAACATCAAAAATTTTCTCACAAGGGAACCACTTTTGGTACTGCTCGCACCTAGCATTGAGATCTGGTGCATTTTAAAGCCCTATATTACGAAGTTTGAGAATCGATAAAATTTTTTTGTTAAAATAATATTTCTTGATTTTACAGCAGCATAACTTTCTGAAAATCCAATTTTCGACACCACTTATCGGACTATTAACATTGAATTTTTTTAAAAGAAAAGCATTTAAAAATGCAAATTAGTTAATAATAAGTATATAGTATTGAAAAAAGTTTAAAAATTCCTTCAAGAACCCACGAATTTGATTTTGAAAAATTGCAACATTATGTTCATATTTTTTGGCGGGGAAAACGTTGGCATTTTTTTTTTCAAAAGTAGAGCTTTCCGGCAACCCTAGCCAAATGTCATAGCTGTTTGTATTGCTTGAGGAGTGGTTTTTGGACTTCGGTAGAAATTGTAAGTCCGACCTAATCAGCCACAGAAATTTTTCTAAATTGTGTAAAAATATTAATTTACTTTATGACTACTTTTACCAAAGGACCATTTAATACCGCAACATTTCATTTTAAACATTCAAAACTTTATTCCATTCGATTTCAAAAGAAAATAGTTTGCTTATATCACTAAAAAATAGTTTTCAATGATTTTGAAAGCTTTATAGAAATATAATTAATATTTCTATATTTATCGTCTGCATAGAAAACAAGTAAGAAAAATCATTCGTACAGCATAGATTATGAAACACTTTCCAACACTCCCTGAAAGCTTTAACGAAACTTCGTTACTTAGGGAAATAAGGTAAATAAGATAACTAAGTAAACATTTAAAAATCTGATTTTAGTAGTTACCGCTCATAACCGAATATGTATTCCAATTCTTTTGAACAGCCCTGTATTCGATCTGTATGTTGATATATATACTATATAATGGGAAAATTTAGTTTAGCAAGAAAATGCATAACAGGTTGAAATTCATCTTTCAGCAATTTATACTAATAGATGGAAACATCTCTATATTATAATTCACATTGTAACGCGTCCGGGGTTGTACCCATCTATCTTACCATTCTCCGATAAGCTGGAGCCACGTTAGGCTTAATTACGATTTGAAATGTGTAAGAGAAAACTTATCTGCTTAAATACAAATCTTTTCTACCTGAAATCCCTTCTGCTCAACATAATTTTCTTTAAAAGATTCAAAACTGATGACCGTTCAATGATTTGCGCAGTTGAAAAGGAATTTCAGAAAACGAGTTAAAAACATACATTATCGTAAAATGTAAACAAGTGATAGCGAGTCATTCCCTTGATTCATTGATTTGAAATATAAACCAAGGAGCTATGGCGCAAATCAAGTACGGTGATCATCTTTCGGCCAGGAAGCTTCTCACTTCGGATAAACAGCGCATGTGCTAAGACTGATCTACAATGGGAGTTCCGTATTATTCCTGTCTGTATACAGATATCGTCACGCGACGCGTATTCATTGATCTAAAGCAATACTGAGATTTTGCTGTCTTCTGTTTACAATTTTTTTGGATTACACATTATTAGGTATTTTGTTAATTTATTGTTTGTTTTTTAAATCTGATTTGTTGGGATTCCATTTTTAACTTTTCTTTTGATTTACTTAGATTTAATGTGTTCTTTATATTTTCCGCCTATTTAAGCTAACAAGTGGAAACTTTAACCCTATTGTTATGTAGATATTACGAACCGTTCAATTTCTCTTGAAATATCTCTTAATGTTTTAATATCCAGCATCAGTAATTATTTTTATAGTACCTTATGGCTTCATAGTTGAAAATTTCTGAATAACTTCTGAAAAGATCAACAGAAATAAATTTTCTGTACTTTTTTTTTGTTTGCATATCGATTACGACAGAAATATTTTAATATCCAATCCAGCAGTAATTATTTTGACAGTGTACCTTATAGCTTCATACATTAAAATTTCTCTTAAAAAATTATATGTTAAATTAAGCATGAAAAACTTAATACTTGGAAAGGCTGAGACAAATATTAATTTTTAAAGCAGATATCATACAATGAATGTTTAATCACAATGTTTTAACTAAAATAACTTTAAATATTAACAAATTTAAACAAAAGGAAATTTTCAATTCATTTTAAGGTGATTGATTTTTCGCGAAAAAGGATAAAAAAACTTAAAACTATTTAGCTAGAAAAGACTACAATGTTTCTGTTGACAAATAAATAGATTTTTCAATGCTCACATTAAAGTAAATTTAAAATTCAATGTTAGAGTTACAAATTAATTAAATTGTTTATTGTGGGATCCCCATAACTCAAAAAATATTTGAAAATAAGTTATCACCGTTTTTCCAATGTTTGTTGACAAACGATTGCGATTTGTGTTAAAAGCCACCAAAATAACATTCTCTATGCCCTATCATATGATATATACCAATAGATTTCTAAGCAATTTCCACTTGAAAATCTGAAGACCATTAAGATTACTAAATCAAAAGAAAAGTTCATGATTGATTCCCAATAAGTCGGAGTGAATAAATTTCAAAACACATAATATGAGTAATCCTATTTTAAAAAGCTTTTTCCAAAAAGGTAGAAATTCATTCACATAACACTGACAATAAAATTATCAATGTTTCGGTTGGTGGGAAAACATTTAATGTATTTTATCAACGCTGTCCAACATGGCATGATTTTTTTGGGGGTGAGGGGGGTGAGGAGAGCACAATTTCGTTGAGGGCAAAATTTGCAATCTCATGCAGGATTTCATGGATCTTTCCCAAAATCGGAAAATGCTGCATAATAAAAAATGCTGTGTGTTCCGCCTCATTAAATTTTTCTACAGACATGTGACTCTTACCGATTCCCCCCCCCCCCCCGAGAAAGGGATTTTTATTCTTTTGCGCGATTTTGGAAAATTTTCTGAATTTCTTCGCGTTTTTTTCCAACGACTGTTTGAGGAATTTCCGACAGTTTGCATATGAACTTCACAATATTTTAAAGCAACCGATTAAAGGATTTTGAGTTTTTTCCGATGATCAACTGGCAATCTTCAGGATTTTTTCTGCAGAATGAAGGAAGAATGTTGCAACTTTTTCCCCACAATTGATAAATTTTGCAGTACTTTTCTTTTTACTCTACCGATTGGGTAATTTTTGTGTTTTTTTTTATGTGACAAATTTATTTTCCCCTCACAACCAATTGTCGATTTTTCTTTTTCCTCTGTGACTGATTGATGAATTTTGTGATTTTTTAAGCGATAGATTGACAAATTTTGCGATTTTTTTTTCTTTTTTTTGGCATGACCAACTGAAGAATTCCCTGTAACCGATTGGTGAATTTTTCGATTTTTTTTTTCCTTCACAAGAGCGATTTAGAAATTTCTCTACATACATTTATAAACCACAGTGATCATAGACTAAATTCATGCATTTACAAGATTCCTGTTTGCTGAATATTCTGTTCCATTTTTTTTTCTTTTTCTTTTTTTTCATTCCATTAATGCAGAACTATATAACACAGAGAACCTGACTTGAACCTGCAAAATCCATTTTACTGAAATGTTACTTTTCCGCGGAATTGCGCTTTTTCGGCACTGAATTTTATTATCCCGTGGATCTAGGGAAATATGCATTAAAATTTGTGGACATTTTTATGGGAGGAGTGGGGGGGGATAACGGAAGAAATACAAGAAAAACGCGAGTGCCAACTGTGCCAAATTAAGCGAATTTCTTCAAAGGATCGCAGGAAAAACGCAAATTTTTTCAAGGATCGAAAAAAAAAAAATTCAAAGGGTCGCGGAAAAAAACACGATTAACGTTAAAGGATCGTGAAAAAAAAAAGGTGTGATTTTCTTTAAAGGATCACGGGAAAACATTACATTTCCAGATTAAGCTAAATAATGCTATAAAAAGTGATAAAATATCTTTATTAAGATTGACTATCGTTTCATCGCACAAACGGCGACATTTTGAAAATGTCGCCGTTTGTGCGATGAAACGATCGTCAATCTTAATAAAGATATTTTATCACTTTTTATTCAAAATTTTGAAAATGTTGCCGTTTGTGCGATGAAACGATCGTCAATCTTAGTAAAGGTATTTTATCACTTTTTTGTAATTTTACAAAAAAAGTATTGTAAATGCATAAAAGTGTGTTTATTAGAACATAAAAAACCAAACTTGCTCATCTAAACTCTTACTTGGTGGGTGTCTTATACATCGCTGTTAGATGCAATAACATTTTGAAGAAAATGTTTTGTTCTTACTGCTGATCCCCAGTTTCTGTGCGTACTTTTAATATTTATATGTTCAGTAAGTTGAACTCAAAAAGTTGTGCACATGCTTATTCAGCCGTTAAAAGTTTTGCTAAATCTTTTTTTTTTTTTTTTTTTTTTTTTTTTTGCTTTTTGCAAAAAATACAACACACTTACCAAGATTTATACCAAACAAATCATAAAAAAATTTTAATAGTTGCAGCAGAATTTATTAATTATGGGGTTTTATTGCACGTTTCTTAAACTTTTGTTCTAAGAATTCTTAATTTTCTTATGTTATATTAGCCAGAAAACCTGGTCTACTCAAAAGTATTGTTAATGCTAATAAGGGGGTGTTTATTAGAACATAAATAAGCCGAAATTTGCTCATCTAAGCGCTTCCATATTGACAATTATTTTCCTCTTTTTTTTAAAATTTTAAATGAAAACACAATTTTTACACACCGTCCTAGGACGGGCATTTACACTAGTACTTGAATAATTTTGTACAGGCCTGTAGTTTACCTATTACCTTTATTATATGCCACTATTTAGCTAAAATTTAATTCAAACTAAAACACGCTTAAAACTATTGAAATTACATTTCCAGAAATTATCACACATAGACGGCCATGTATCCAACCCTTTGCGTGGCCCTGTATATCATTTTATCTATATTCTATAAATATTTCTTGGTACACTGAATTCAGATCAGCGTAAAAATGCATAGCTCCTTTAAAACCAACTTCAAGCAATTTATGCACATACTCAGTAACCTTTACGAATCCATTTCTGTAGCTCTGTATATGAACTATAGCATTTATACGCACTTTATAGTATGCATAAATATAGTGAACAAGTAGGTAAGTGTAATCCACAGATCGCACAGAGGGTTTCGTTTAATATTCCTTTCAAAACACTTTATCCTTTTGAAAAATCTCTTAGTTCCACATTTCGCAACCAGGGGCGCACTCTATTCTAAACAAACCTCTATTCGAACAAAACTCCGTTTTATAGACTATCCGTAGATATATTAGTCGAGGGGATTTGGCCGATAGCACCCGAGATATGTTGGCGCCCCTGGCGGTAAAAAGTGGAACTAAAATATGTAAGGCTATGGTGCATAATATGAAAGAATGGTCAAAGGGGTGTCGGCAAAGTTGGAAAAGTGTTCCCCTGGTGAAAAGGGCGGAGGTTAGAAAAATTTC
Organism: Maratus speciosus; assembly: GCA_963932465.1. Lineage (NCBI taxonomy): Eukaryota > Metazoa > Arthropoda > Arachnida > Araneae > Salticidae > Maratus > Maratus speciosus. The sequence goes on along the minus strand of OZ010790.1, from coordinate 415,684,891 downwards.
TTAAAATACACAAGTTAGAGCCCGGAGAAGTAAATAATATAAGACTTTTTGAAATTTTTACGATTTGCCGTGTGGTCTGATGTATTCCGATATACGTATGCAAAAATTTATGTCTCCAACTTAATTAGTGGCTCTCTTAGAAAGAATTGCTTAAAATACATATGTGGTAGCTCAAAGGATTAAACGTAAGACTTTTTCAAGATTTTATGATTTGTCGCCTGACCTCAAGTGTTCTGCTATAAGTATGCAAAATTTCAAATCTCCAATTTAATAAGGGGCTCAGTTAGAAAGAATTGCTTAAAATACGCATGTAGGAGCCCAAAGGGTTAAATGTACGATTTTTTCAAAATTTTATGATTTGTCGTATGATATGTGGTGTTCAGCTATAAGTATGCGAAATTTCATGCCTCCAACCTAAATAGGTGCTCACTTAGAAAGAATTGTTTTAAATACCCATGTGGGAGCTTAAAGTGTTAAATGTACGGCTTTTTCAAAATTTTATGGTTTGCCATTTGATGCAAGATGTTCAGCTATAAGTATGCAAAATTTCACGCCTCCAACCTAAATAGGGGATCACTTAGAAAGAATTGTTTAAAATACACACATGGGAGCCCAAAGGGTTAAATGTACGACTTTTTCAAAATTTTATGATTTGTCGTTTGATATGAGGTGTTCAGCTATAAGTATGCAAAATTTCACGCCTCCAACCTAATTAGGGCTCACATAGAAAGAATTGTTTCAAATACACATGTCGGAGCCAAAAGGGTTAAATGTACGACTTTTTCAAGATTTTATGATTTGTCGTATGATGTGTGGTGTTCAGCTATATGTATGCAAAATTTCAAGTCTCCAACATTTATAGTTTTTGAGAACGGGCTCTGTGACAGACGGACAGACAGACGGACAGAGGAGCGAGACGAATAGAGTTTCGTGAGATGAACGAAACCCTAAAAAAATGCAAATCATAATTAAAAATGCATTTCGAGTAATCATTACTAATATACAGCTATTCGGATACAATATAGTATCTGAAATCTTTTCAAATACACCGCAAACAATTTCCCCTATACCATTATGAATGAAATTCTTTTGTGTGGCCCTGTAAATGAACAATAACTATTATTTGCACCGCATATTCATCAGAATGCATATTTTAGTGGACTTCATAAATGAATATCAATTTTACTATGTTTGAAAGAGTGTAACACCATTAAAAACCATTTGAAACGATTTTTTCTATTGCCCGTAATGTAACGGAAAACTTTTGACTGTCCCTGTATATGAACTAAACATGCTACAAACTTCATTTGAAATAGGGAACGTGCTATGGTAGAGGTCACTAACATCCAAAAATTTCAGAACGATCAGAGCATATTTACGAGAGTTAGAGCGTGGACAGACGGCCAGACGGCCAGACAAACCGAAGTCATAAACACTTTTCAACTTTGTTGGAAAGTGTTAAAAAAGAAAAGACCTAATTCATATTTCTTCTGCTATCAATTATCAAACAAATCGCAATATGACATAATTCTAAAATGTACTGTAATTACTCACAGGATAAAGCGGGCGGAAAAATTGTAGCTCCATACTTGGCGACTTAACTCACTTTTGGCGTGAAATAAACAACTACAAATGTAATAATATAAAATTAAAAGTATAAAAAAGTATATAAAATATTATTTTAACAAAGAAATTTTATCGGTTCCCTAATTTTTCTGTATAGGGCTACAAAATGCACCAGGTCTCGATGCTAGGTGCGAGCAGCAGCAAAAGTGGTTCCCTTGTCAGTATCGCCCGCCGTCTGTTGAGAATTCTACGATCAAGTCATATTAACTGTAGTGTTGGAAAATTGGAGCAATTAATAAAATCGTGTTTTAAAGCTTACTGTGTAAGTAACGTTAACTTTTGGGTATGTTGTAAATCTGCCATACGGTGATACAAAGTTATATTAAATTTAGTAGAAAAGGACAGAAGATAATTTTGTTTCTGCAATGAACTGGAATTTTATTTTAACAGGAAATAAAAATAACAGATTATGATAGAATAAAATTCATGTTTTGCAAGGCATATCCTGAAAATAAATCTCATTTAGAAGTACAGCTATCCAATGTATTTTCACAATTCCCCTATGTCCCGAAAAAAATAAAAGAAATATGAATTTCAGTGCAGAAATTTTCTTTTGTACCAACTCACTTGACTCATTAATCACAAGAAAAAAAAAAAAAAGACACTAAAACATGAATTTATTCCTTTAAGATATTTCTTCTGTTCTTTCAAACTTTTGCGCACTTAGAAGACCTGTTGTATCACATAAAATCAATAAAGCAAAATGTCTCATTTAAGACAACTTGTAGGCTCGAATAGCACAAAGCATCCTATAATGTAAAAAAACAACAAACCAAGAAATGACGTAATTTCTCAGTCTTAATTAAGATTAACAGTCATTTAACAGGTAATAAAATGCGAAATACGTAGTCCTGTGTCAGACATAATGGCACAATTGTCATTAGTTGCGTAATGAATTTGTCTCTATTTATAGTTACAAAAAGAGGTACAGTATCTTTTAAGTAGATTACTTTCGAATTACTTTCCAAAAATAAACCATATCAATTTTGTAAAGTTAGATTTCTATTCCGTAACAAAGGTAACAGAAAATCATTCATGCCATTATAATTAAATGTTTCTTTGTTAGCATTGCGTGCAAATTTAGACAGATATGAAAATTATTTTCCTGTTCCTAGTGTGCATTAAATTTAAAATAAGAAATTGTAAAGGATGAAAAAAATTTGTAATAGTGATCGCAGAGAGCTCGCCCCCTTTTTTTTTTTTTTTTTTTTTTTTTTTTGGACCGTCACTTTTCAAAATAGTAATATTTTGCCCTTTGAAGATTTTTACAGCGTCTGCAATAGAAATCTACGAAGAAGATTGTTGTTCGGAAATAATGATAGCCGAAAAACTGACCTTTCTGTGATAGGGGACATTCTCACAATCTTTTGACTTTCGGGAATAAAAATCTAGTGAAATTAAACTTGCTAAAATAACATTTTAATCTCATAGACGAATGCCTTAATGATTCAAAATTAAGAAAAAATGGTCAGCAACAATTTTTTTTATTCAACTGGGGTTTAAGTTAAACTTGCGAGTTTAATTTTCTTTACAATTTTACCACTATAACTTTTTATTTTCTTCTAAATTTTTACTTATAATGAATTTGCATAGTACCCACAGGACATTCAAACAAGAAATAATAAAAATGTAGTACTTTTAATACAGAATTTTTGTATAACATTGTCTTAAAGGGGTGTTTAAGGAGGGACGGTAAGGTAAAAAAAAGGGGACGGTATAGGAAAAAAGAGACGAAATTGGAAACAAAGGGACGGTAAGGATGGAACGGTAATGAAAATTACCACCTGTTTTTAGGCAAATCATTTTAAGACTAAGTGATAGCCACAATGTTCATTGATTTTTAGAAACAGTTGTTAACATTGGATTAAATTAAATTTTTTTTTTAATTTACCCTCGAAAAGTGCAGGAATAAACCTCGGGGACGATAAGACTACCATTAAAGCCACGATCTTGAAATTGATATTTAAATGCTGATTTAAATTCTGCAGTAAATTTTCTGTCAAAGAATTTTAGACATTCTTTCTCTAGCATACTTCTGCATGAGAAAAAACTTGAAAAAAATTCTGTGGCTGCATCTGAAGTGATTTTCTGTATAAGTTTAGCAAGAGGGACGGTAAGGATGAAAAATTCAGGGACAGAGTTAAAAAAATAACATCAACCGTAAAAATGTATGCAGGTTAATTTTTTGCTACATATTTATATAAAACAATTGTTCCAGTTTCGGAAAAAAATTACATCGAATTACGTTTATGGAAACAATTTTATACAGACAGCTTTAAACTTAAAAATCAGCATCAGGGACACGGGACGGTATAGGAGTTTTCCTGGTATTTGTACCCCACAGCATCGTCCAAAACTTATTTATCTTGTTAATATTGTTACGCAATCATACAATGGGATGTTCTCCAGTACATGAAATAAAAAAAAAAAACACAAAAAAAATGTATTAAAATAAAAAATATTATTCAGGGACATAAAAGACAAAATATTATGAGAATGCCCCATATAAGAGAAGGAAAGACATGGAAATTAAGTATAAAAGAAAAATAGAAAATATAATTTTGTTTCTGAAAAGAACTGGAAATTTATTTTAAAATGAAATAAAAATAATATATTATAATAGAATAAAATTTGTGTACTGCAGCTGCAACTCATATCCTGAAAATAACGCTCATTCAGATGTAAAGTTATCTAATGCGTTTTTACAATTATCATACTTCCCGAAAAAATAAAAGAAATACGAATTTCTGAGTAGGAACTTTCTTTTGCCCCAACTCACTTGACTCATTAATCACCAAGAAATAAAAGGAAGACACTCAAACATGAATTTATTCCTTTAAGATATTTCTTCTGTACTTTCGAACCTCTGCGCACTTAGGAGACCTGTTGTATCCCATAAAACAAATAAAGCAAAATGTCTCTTTTGAGACACTTGTAGGCTCAAAAAATACAAAGCTTCTTATAATGTAAAAAACAAGAAATGACGTAATTTCTCAGTCTTAGTTAAGATTAACAGCCATTTAAAAGGTGATAAAATGGAAATACTGAGTTCCGTGACAGAAGCATATTGTAAATAAAGAAGAGTTATGGTCAAAGAAAATGTTCTCTTTGTATTCATTGGACTCTTTCCCACTAATCTAGATTAATAAGGGAAATACAGAAAATATTCCATTATATTAGAATTATATTAAAATGCTGTCTATTTCAAAAAAATCTTTTTTTTATCAATTTTGTAAAGTCAGATTTATATTCCGAAACAAAAGTAAAAGGAAATCATGCATGTCATTTAAATTAAGTATTACTTTGTTATTTATTAACATTGAGTGCAAATTTAGATAGACATGAAACATATTTTGCTGTTACTTTTGTGCATTAGATTTAAAATAAGTAGTAAAGGTTGAAAAGATAAAGAAAAATGTCATCTTGTAATAGCGATTGCAGAGAAAGCATCCATGTTTCTTTTGGATACCACTAGATTAAAATAGTAATCTTTGTGACAGATTTTTACAACGCGTGAAATAGAAATCTATCTCAAAGATTGTTGTTCGGAAATAGCGGTAGCCGAAAAACCGACTGGTAATCTCTCTGTCATAGATATGAGAGAAGAAAATGTATGGAAATTAACCCTTCGTGAATGAACAACTCCAATTTGAAAATTATTTACTCAGATACTAGAATACTTCCTTTTAAGCATGTAAAAATTATAAAAAAAAGTTTGAACATAAAACCAAAAAAATTATTGACTAGAAAGCACTTCTTTCAAACTACAATAAGAAAAAAATTACATACTTTTCACAATTATTGTTCATTTTCTAATACAAAATTGTAAAGTATACAAAATTGTCGAGTCATTTCAAATTTTATGAAAATCGAATGCATAATTTAATTACAGGGCCAGTCAAAGGTTTTCCGTTACATTACAACCAATGAGAAAAAAAAATTCAATTGCATTTTAATGATGTTACTGCCTTTCGAGCAGAATGAAATTGATATGCACTTATGAAGTGCACTAAAATATGCATTCAGTACAATATGCGGTGCAAAAAATATTTATAAAAGAAGTTATGGTACGAACGCACCTCATTTTCCACGTTTGACGCGCAATTTCCAACTTGTTTAATTTGCGAAAGTTTACTAAGTTAATTTTAGCAATATCGACGTGAAGCTACCCGAATGACAAAAAGATAATTTTAGCATAAAAAATTAGCTCAGCATTCGCTATCTGTTGATAATTCTATGATTAATTCATATTAAATGCAGTGTTGGAAATTAGGAGCAACTAATGAAATCGTGTTTTAAAGCTTTCTGTGTAAGTAACGTTTAATTTTGGGTATGTTGCAGATCTGCAACAAGGTGATACAAAGTGATATTAAGTATAGTGGAAAAGTAGAAAAGATAATTTTGTGTCTGAAAAGAACTAGAAATTTATGTTAACAAAAATAGCAATCATAGATTATAATAAAATACAATTCGTGTACTGCAACGCATATCCTGAAAATAAAGCTCATTTAGCAGTAGAGTTATCTAATGTATTTTTACAATTACCACAGTTCTCGAAAAAAGTAAAAGAAATTACGAATTTCATTGCAGAAAGTTTCTTTCGCCGCAACTCACTTGACTCATTAATCACAAGAAAATAAAACGAGGACACTCAAACATAAATTTATTCCTTTAAGATATTTTTTCTGTTCTTTCAAATTCGTGCGCACGTAGGAGACCTGTTGTACCCCATAAAGCAAATAAAGCAAAATGTCTCTTTTGAGACATCTTGTAGGCTCGAATAGTACAAAGCATTCTATAATGTAACCCCCCCCCCCCCCCACACCAAAAAAATGACGTAATTTCTCAACCTTAGTTAAGATTAACAACCATTTAAGAGGTGATAAAATGGGAAAGACTGAGTCCTGTGTCAGCAGCACATTCTAAATAAAGAAGAGGTATGGTTAAATCAAATGATGTTCTCTTCACATTCATTCGACTCTTTCCCTTAATCTAGAGTAATAAGTAGAAAATATTCACGTTTAATGAATATGTCATGGGATTGCATAATATTCCAGTTTTTTTTTAATTATGTGAAATAATTTTTTATTATTTGAATATTTCTAATTTTATTACTGTCTGATAATTGTAAAATTTAGAAATATGCTTGAAATCAATAACTGTTTTCGGAACCAGGAATCGAACCTGGGACCACAACGTACCTAGGCTGTTCTAACCACTCAGCCACTCCGGCCGATATCTGGTTCTGCAATTTTTTACTAATGATCATGTTGGGAAAGTCATCAGCCATCTATCAGACAGACTTGGATGACGGGACAACGATGAATAGATTTTACTATTCCATTAATCTACAATATATATTAAAACACACGATGGAATAATAAAATCTATTCATCGTTGTCCCGTCATCCAAGACTGTTTGATAGATGGCTGATGTTTTTCCCAATATGGTTTATTAGTGAAAAATTGCAGACACAGGAATCGGCCGGAGTGGCTCAGTGGTTAGAGCAACAGCCTAGTACGCTCTGGTTTTAGGTTCGATTCCTAGCTCTGGCTAATTTTTCACTCCAGTTGAGTTCATAGTATTTATTGTATGTATGTCAGTATAATATTTGTAATTATTCCTTTAATATTTAAAAAGGTCATATCGAAATATGAAATAAATCTCTTCTGTACGTGTAAATATACTTTCTATTTTAAACTGGTTGGCAATGTTATTATTTGGATATTTGAAAAAGGATGTCGTTTCCCCATACACATATTAAATAATTGACTATTTTATAGTTTTCTTTCATTTTTAATATGTTTGTGTAAAAAAAAATTTATGACTCAATTTTCAATATTTTCCTGATTTTAACACGTAATAATTTAATTATAATTTGAAAGGTTTTTTTTTTCTGTTTTTAATAGTCATGAGTGAATAAATTCTTAATTTAAAAGAAATATTGCGCTGTGCAACTCTTTGCGCTGTTTTAAAAATTGGCAACAATTTTAAAATAATAACCTTTTCTAAAATATGCAAAAAATATCTCTGGAAATGCTGAAAATTTTGAATTTTAAATTGAAATAAATCTTCACAAAATTAGTCAAATTAAAAAAATAAATGCAGTCTGCATACCGCGAGTTTCTTATGAATATCTTTAAGAAAAAATGACTAAATTCCTCTGTATAATTTTTGCTATAAAACTTTTTTAATGGAACGTTTTTGGCCAAATTTAGCATCATGTATCTCTTTAAATGATTCTTCGATTTAAAAACTATCTGTTTCAACGTGTTTATCAAACGCTTCTTTATAATATTCCCGTTTTTATATTTTTATATGCAGTAATTTTCTTAATATTAGCCAAGAAAGACCTCCGGTCATAAAATATTCATTAACAACAGCGGTGACAGCGTTTGTTACTTTTTTTTTTTAGAATAGAGAGAAGCTGTTTTTTAACGAAACTGGAACTATTGTTTTATATAAATTCTAGGGGTCTCAGCTCCCTGCGGGCTACGACCGCCAACCCCCGTTCAGGCGTCGCAGGCTCTAAGAACATAGTAATATGCCCTGTTTAAAAAATATTACCAGGTTATGCGAGATGGAATGTTATTATCAGCAAAGGTCGGCTATCTACTGTAATCGGGTTGCCATGCTTTTCCGTTTGAATGTGGCATTTTTCGGTTACCATGGCCTCATCCATTACTGTCGTAACAATTGGCGGCTTTTTTTCGGAATTGATAAGTAAAATCAATTACACATTTGAAAATCAGTTTGTATAAAATGGTTAAGTTAAAGATATCGGTATCGAGCGAAACAGCACCAAAACTGGCGATATGAAGCAATTAAAATAATAAAACTTTGTAAAAAATCACCATAAAATAATAATAATAATAATAATAATAATAATAATAATAATAATTTGGATTTTTTTTCTTGTTCTTTTATAGTTCTTTTTTTATTATTTTTATTTATATTTTTAATTTACTTCTTTTATTTTTATTTTTTCTTTTATTTCCATTTTTTCCATTTCATTTTCTCTTCTATCTTTTCTCAACACATTTCCCTTTTGCATATCCCTCTATCAGGTAGCGCCATCTGTCGCATTCTTCGCAACATTCTTTATCTTCAGTTCATTTTTGAACTTGTTCGTTTACGGACACGTGTATGCTGTAGCTGATGACGAGCTGTTATGTTTTTAGCTCGAAACGCGTCCTGTGTTTTGTTTTAATTTTATGGTGATTTTTTACAAAGTTTTATTATTTTAATATCGGTATCGTTTTGACTTTTATAACGACACTATGGACATTATTTTTCCTTTAGGTAGAGGTTAAAAAATTGCGTCGAATTTTCTAATATGCATTTATCAAATAGTAATTCGTGAAAAAAGGTATTTTGCGCATACATACGCCTGTATGTATGTATATACTGTAGCAAGTGATGTAATATATAACCAAGTTTGTTAGCCGCACTACCTTTATACCATGTGGCGTCACTTTAAAATTTCCCGGAATGAAAATCGTTTTAAATGAACCGTATTAATACATGACTTAATTTTCAGTATTAAATAGCATTGTGTGTCAACATTAAATGCAATGTCAATGCATTTCTTATGTAATAATTTATTTAAAGTATTTTCTCTTTTAAGATTTAAGGGTACATATATTATTTAATTTAAAACTGTTTGAGAATATTATTATTTGAGCTTTTTAAATATGACCTAATGTTCACCATTAAAAGTTTTTAGCGCGTAATAAATTAATTATTTCAGGCACTTTAAATATGGCGATATCTAATATTTGGGTGTTTTACTTATGAAGTAATTCTCACCTTTTAATGCCTTTCGTGTGAAATATTTTTATATTTTAAAGTTTTCGTACTTTTTTATATTTACGTGTAAATATTTTGACGTAATTTTTCCCATTTTCTGCTTTTAACAGCGATCATTAAATTCTTAATTTAAAATTTTCTTTCTGTTTTTAATAATTTCAGTTTTCAATTTCAATTTGAAAATGACGACAAAAAACAAATTTAATAATTCCTTTTGTTTTCTTTCTCTCCCCCTCCCCCACAAAAAATATATTTTTTAAAAGTCTACGTAATTTATGTCAAAGTTCAAGATAACAGACGTTTTTTGATTTCTAAAATAAACTGCTTCTTGACGATCAAAATATGAAAAATTTCAAATTTTCCTGAAAAAAATAATTTAATTACAATATTGTCTTCACTATCGATTGAAATTAAACACTAAAGTTTAACTTTGTTCTCTAGTTAAATAAAATATTATTAAAAACCATCGCTGCTGACGATATTATCTTTATTGAGAATCATTAAAGCATTCTTCTATAAGTTAAAAATGTTATTCTATTAAGCTTTAAATTCACAAGACTTTTATTCCTGAAAATCAAATTTATGGAAAAATTCGTCATATATGGAAGATTAAACAAGCGTGCCCGCTCTATTAAAAGAATGCTACCTGCGAAGTTCACATTAAATGCAAAGTAAAAGTAATTTTTATTTGTATCCGTTTGATTTTTTTTTTTTTGTTTCCATGTTCATATTCATGATTCTTTCAGAAAAAAAAAAGTGTAGGTCAGGCATATGCAATTCTTGAAAGTGTACGTGATACATAAAAGTTTGAAAACCACTGGTACGGAGATGGATAAGAAACAGTTCATTTCCGCTTAAGATATCTGAAAAAAGATATCGCATCTGCACACGTCTTCGTGAATAATGGCTTGCTAGTATAAATCAGATTTTGACCATTATGCACAGTAATTTTAAATAACTTTGTTCAGTCAATATTAAATATTTATTGTTAAGATATTCTTAAAAGAAGTTTGCCCATCTATTTTTTATCTTAAATAAATTAAAATGAAAGCAGAAATTTGAATGAAGGGATTACTAGAAATTAGTTAGCATCCGTAATCGCATACATTGTAAAAAAAAAAAAAAAAAAAAAATCCGTTAATATACACAAATTTTAGTAAAATTTTACGGAATAGTTTCATTTTTCATAGAAAACAGTAGTGTTTCCATAATTGACATTTTGAGATTACAAATCAGTATAAATTCAGTAAGTTTTCCATCAGTTTTGCGGAATATTTCTGTATTTCTTTCAAAGCAGTACAAGTTCCGTAAATGATGTTTAGAAATAGTTGTTCTGTTTGGAAAGCGAAGTAATTAATTATTGTATATCCCTCTCGTGAATAAATTATTTTTCATTATTTTTCATTATTCACAAAAAATCTTTTTTGTGATAAATGAGAAACCATTATAAAATAATTTTATTATTTTACTGCATGCTAGGTATTATCTGTGCACAAATCAAATCTCCATAAATGAATGCTCAAAATTTTTTTACTTAATAATGCAATAATTATACGACCTCACATGAGGTCCGTATGCACGAGAGGGATATACTTGACTCACAGTGATATTATTTTCAATGAAACTCCTATTAGCTAAATGTGGTTTTATGTTGAAAATATATCCAATCATCTCCGAATATACACTAAATAGTTTTGGTATTACATTGGTTTTTAAACCCATAAGAGTTAGCACCATCTGCAGTATGTATTTTTAACCAACTCGCTACAATATTTTTCTTTCTTTCTTTTTTTTAATAATAAAAAGCTAACATATTTTTACGACATTAAAAAAAAAAAAAATGTTATTAATTCTTTTTAAGTTTAAGACAGCTGAAATGGAAAGTTACAGCTTATTTTTCATTATAATTTTACAATAATGTTTGACTTATTTATAGCATATTTTAAAAAAAGCCTGTAGGACATTTTAAAATGTAAAAAAATGTATTTGTAATTGTAATATTTCTTTAATCTATTCATTTTAATAGATTCTCGGATGAAACTTGAAACAATCATATCGGAAATATAATAACGAAATTATAAAATTGACGTTATTTGAATTTAACGTCAGTTGTAATTATTTATCAGTTGTAATTATTTATCAGTTGTAATTATTTGACGTTATAATAAGCAATAAAGGAAATTTGTTCTAATACCCTGTAGTAATTATCGTTATTTAGTTTACAATAGATCGTCATACAAATAATTTCTTAAAGTACATGTTTGAAAAAAATATGTTAGTATCCTTTGAAAAATAAATAAATAAATATGAATAATATTACAATGAAATTTTTAAACTCTTGCAAAGAAGAAGGAAACGATACTCTTAATAGATTCTTTCATGCGTGTAATATTTTAAAAACTAAAATTTATCTTTTATAAAGCATGAAATTAAAAAACTAAATATTCGAAATTTTGGAAAGAAAATGTGTAAAACATTCAGAATTGTATACTCAATAGAAAAATATTATCTCTACAAAAATAAGTCCATGTTTAACATCTTGCCTTTGCTTAATAAAATGCATCTGAAATAAATAAAGATATTTGAAATGAAAATCAAATTTCAAAGTAATTGCTTAAGAGGCGCAAAGACCAACATAGTGAAAAAGATTCCATGCCGGGACTCGAACCCGGGCCATCAGTATAGAGCACTGACGTTCTACCTACTAAACCACATGGAACGATACCCACCCTGGAAAATTTCTCACTATTATATGTTGGCAAGGCTACAAACGCAGCACAAGATGGAATATTTATCGTGAGCCACCGACCTGGGGCGAACACGAAACTTAAATAAATCCAGCATCGATAGAAACTATATTAATACATGTAAATTATTCCAGAGAGAAAACATTCGCCTTGCATACAATATTTCAAATGAAAATCAAATTTCAAAGTAATTGCTTAAGAGGCGCAAAGGCCAACATAGTGAAAAAGATTCTATGCCGGGACTCGAACGGTGGCTCACGATAAATATTCCATCTTGTGCTGCGTTTGTAGCCTTGCCAACATATAAGCGCTATACTGATGGTCCGGATTCGAGTCCCGGCATGGAATCTTTTTCATTACGTTGGCCTTTGCGCCACTTAAGCAATTACTTTGAAATTTGATTTTCATTAAAAATATTGTATGCAAGGCGAATGTTTTCTCTCTGGAATAATTTCCATGTATTAATATAAATAAAAATATTTGAAAACATAGCTTGTGTAACATTGGTATAACGGTGAAACGCACTAAGCTGGAGGATGACAGTTCCCTAGTTCGAACCCCGTGTGGAGTAAGTTTTATTTCTTCACTGTTGTTTGAATTAAGGGTGTATTCCACTCCAAACTGCTTATTTTCTGATTTATTTTTAAATTCATTTTTGCGTTCAAACGCATCAAACCGGCAAACACTCTTATTTAGAAACTACATAATGTGCCGTGCTTGTCGAATTTTTGATACATCAGAAAATATTGCAAAAAATACTGTCAAAGTTGGCGTTTGAATCGAATTTTCCAAAGCGGGAGATCCGGGGATGAAAAAAATGGTCATACTGAGAAAATAATTGTTTAAAAATCAAATAATAAATAATTGAGCGAAAAAGGAAATCACACTGCCTCTTACACATCTTTTCAAAAATCATCTCAGCAGGTTTCATGTTTTTACTTTTAAAAATGAGTCTGGAAATGTCTCAGAAAATTTCTAGCTGTTGAGATTGGAAAAATATTTTTTCGAATACACCCTTAAATATAGGTGTTCTGACCTTGATGTTAACGTGTCCCTGAAAAGTGAAGAATGAAAAGCATAAAGATGTAAGTTTGTCCTTCAAAAATTATTTTTTGTCTTTCAAACGGAAAATTTTAAATACGAAAACATGTAAAAAACGGAAATATTTTGTGAAAAAACGGAAAATTTTCTGGAATTTACGGAATTTTTTTTTTTCGTTAAAAGACAGAATAGTACTGGTTTCTTGATTGCCAGTACAATTTTCATATTTTATCGAAGATATTTTTTTTACAGTGTACTTTTATTTAACTTAACTTGGTTCATATATGTAAAGGCAGAATTCTACAGTCGTTTTCACCCACTTACTGAGGCTCTAGGATTCTAAAAATCCTGGAGTGTTACAGTTCTATTTTGCGCATTTGTGCTAATTTCAGAACTTAATTATCAATGAAGAGATTAATTTTAACTAAATTTTGATTATACGTTAAGAAAATGATTTAAAAAATCCTGGTTTAATTTGAATAGACATTAAATGTTTCTTCTGTTATATGGTGTTATATTTAGAAGATTATAATTTTCATTATTTTTTTCATTGAGATTGAAATGTCTGTATTATAGTAAATGTTTATGTTCCAAATATAGTAAAATAAAGGTACTGCGTCATCTTAACACACTTATAGAAAAATATTTAAATTTTACATATGAAATTGCACAGTATCTGCTCAGAATGACGTACAGAATGAAATACAGAGAATGGGTTTCGATTTTTATTGGCTAATAAAAACGAAATACGTGTGTTTAAATTTTAATTCTCATGCATTTTCTCACGCAGGTATGGATTCATCTGGCAAATTTGTAATTAATGATTTTTCCTAGGTTTCTACATCTTATGCATATCAAGTTTCGTGTAAATCGGTCAGAAATTGTAGATTTGCATAAGGAATACATGTACACCATTTTGATTTATTTATATATAATATATTTAGCAATACAATTTTGCTTTCAATGAAATGTGACGGTATCACAAGAAATAGCAACCTTTCACCACTAAACATGACTGAGCTAAACGCTCTATATTTTAGAACAAAATTAACAGGACATACAATGTCACTGAGGAATTTACAGTCAGTTTCAACATTTTCTGTGTATAAACTTACACAAAAATTGTTCGTCTTGATATATATTATTGCCTTAGACAATTATATTAATACAGTAGAAGATCTTTATAACACAAGCATAAATACATGAGACTGGGCGTTATATAAAACACATTTCACACATTATTAAATACTTTTTGAGCATGTCTAAATATGTCTGAAACGCATGAAAATATAGTACAGAATCTTTATATTGCATTTTTTGTTACCAGCAGTTATGTAGATTAATGTTTGTATAATATAGATCACTCGACGCATTGTTAACTTTACTTTCTAAATATTTTCCAAATATGCCTGGATCAAATTCAAAAATTCGTATTATAATAATAGCAATTTTTGTTAGCAAAAATGCCGTTTTCTATTGCACAGTAGGTTTCGCGCGTTCACATTTAGATAAAAGAAGGCTGACTAATTTATTCTGGCCATTATCTTAAAATATCAAACGATAAATATTACAGGTAAGTTAAACTTCCTACCTGTTCATTTCCACCACAGCAGTTCCTATGCTGCATGGCTGGTTTATAATCAAGCTGGTTTCACGGTGTAATGCGTTTATTTTATTTGGGCACTAAATTGAGAGAAGAAAGATTTTGTTAAGGGGTCTTGTACCTTTTAAACGCGTCGAAAATTAACGAAAAACATCGAAGTTTGAATGAGTCTATCTTCAAAACCTTTTTATGTATAAACATGAAATTTTGGATATTGATTAAACAAATTGTGCTTTGTAATATACTACGAACAGAAATTTATTAACGCTTTACAGAATTTGTGTACTGTTGAAATCAAAATAGCTCTTTTTTTTACCCCATAAGTCATTGCGCGCATATCTTGAGAAAGTATGTAGGGATTGTCATGAAATTTGGTAAACATACTAAACAAATAGGTGTGTTTAAAATGATCTACTTTTAAGTATTTACAATGGTAATAATTTTAGTTATGACTATTTTTATTCATTAAAAATACAAAATTTTTATTTTTTTTACGAAAATATTTTTTTTATATAGTTAATGAAATAATTTTAGCCTAAGAGTAGGTCATTTTAAACATACATATATGTTTAGTATCTTTACCGAAGTTCATGCCAATCCATACATACTTTCTCAAGATATCATGCGCGCAATGACTTATGGGGTAAAAAAAAGAGCTATTTTGATTTCAACAATACACAAATTCTGTAAAGGGTTAATAAATTTCTAATGGTAGCATATTGCAAAGCACAATCTGTTTAATCAATATCCAAAATTTCATGCTTATACATGAAAAGGCTTTGAAGATAGGCTAATTCAAAATTTGAAGTTTTTCGTTAATTTTCGACGCGTTTAAAAGGTACGAAAAAATAGTTTCACACATTAATATTTCATTCGTGAGGCTTGTTTGTGGTTTTGAATTATATTGAAACTTATGAAATCATATGTATTAAATATTAACTTTTACATTGTTCAAGCTTATATATGATTACATGTTTCGCTGCACTTTTCGGCAGCGATTTATTTTTACATCTTACTAATTTAAGAGTCAGCAGGAATAATGATAAAGAGTTAGTGGTGTCTTTTTAATCCTGCACATTCAGTCACGTGTTATCGCTTGCACATCATCTGAGGAAAACAGTCACATACGATTTATTGTTAATTACCATTCATTTTTGTATAAAAACAATTTAGTCTTGATGATGCAACACTGGAAAA
The DNA here is from genome assembly GCA_963932465.1 of Maratus speciosus. Taxonomy (NCBI): domain Eukaryota; kingdom Metazoa; phylum Arthropoda; class Arachnida; order Araneae; family Salticidae; genus Maratus; species Maratus speciosus. The sequence goes on along the minus strand of OZ010790.1, from coordinate 415,668,867 downwards.
ATTATAAGTTCGAATTGATTTATAGTCTAATTTCATTTGGATGAGAGTTCTGAAATGTTATTGTACGGAATAATTAATGTCACATTTTACTGATCACATCATTGATGTTGGTTATATTGTCAATAATTATTTCATTAAAAAGCTCTGAATTAGGAGATAAAGTTGAACTAGTGTATCAAATTTAGTCCTCCAGAGAATAGGACATTTTACAACGTGGGAAAATTCCTTGTTTACATGTGAGAAGTTGTGCATTACATGGAGAATTACATTAAATAGAATTGCGTTATAAAGATCTTCTACAGTAATTTTGTGTTTCCTTGTATATGCATATTTGTTTCAATCAATTGAAAACACTTTATAGTTTATAAGTATTTAATAGTGTTTGTCAGCAAGAAAATCAGCATGTTTGAATATAAGCATATCATTTGACTTACAGAAAACTAATATTTTCGTTCCCAAATGAAAATTTCTGAAAGCGAAAAATCTTAAATATTTAAGACTGGAAAACATCTTATAAAATATTAAAAAAAAATCTATATAACTATTTTTACATTTATTAATTTTCTTTGAAAAAGTGAAAAATAAATCTATTTCTGAAACCTCCTTTGATTTTATGGTAATACCTTGAGTATTTTTATAACTAATTGGTAAATTAAAGCTCAAATAAAGAGACAAAAATATAATAAAAAACTTAAAAAAAAGATTGCAGATTTATTTTTTTAATTTAATTTTTAAATAATGAATGGATTCTGCAAAAAAGTCCCAATGCTATTTCTCTCCATTGCAATGAAAAAAAAAATAAAGTAGTAACTTTTTCAAATAAAGAAAAGCTTATGCAAAAAAAAAGGAAAAAAAAAAACTAAATTTAATTTGTGTACAGAAAAATTGTAAAACATTTCTCAGATGTACTTAAATAAATGCGCACGAGATGTAAAAATAACAAGAAAATGTTTTTACCAATTTTAATTTTGTTTAAAAGCGTCGGTATTTCTTTCTGAACAAAGTAATTTCCTAAATAAGTAAATATAGATATTTCGCAATTCATTACTTAGATGAATAAGGTATTTAAAAGCTTGGAGTCTTAAAGGCTAGAGTTTTATGTTTGTTTAATCTTTTTTAAAATGCCTGTGGATATTTCAAGGGATTTTGTGCGAATATATCACGTGGTTTATAATATAAACCGCCATAGAGCAGTATTTTATATGACCTGCATACCTAAAAACGAAATGTTCAAAATAATATATTTTCAGAATTTTGAATTAAAAAAATATATATTTATTTATTTATTCATGCATACAGTTAATACCAGGGTTGACAGTTTGGTCCCCATTTTTAATTAGAAATTTCGATTAATGAGAGACATTTAGTGATCATTTAAAGTAAAAGTTCTTTTTTCAAAATTTCCGGTATGAATTTGAAATTTCGGATTAATAATGGAGGCCAAACTGGCAGCCTTGGTTAATACGATTAATAAATGCGCGCATCTATCTATCGACGCTAGATATGTGGCCTCCCTGTTCTATGCTATTCATAATTTGGTAATTTAGCTGGCACTAGAAATTAACTCTTTCAAGATGTAATTTTTTTTTTAAATTTTGGGGAAAAATACTTTTAGATTAAAAAACAAATTAAAAGTAGAAATCTAAATCACAAACGTTATGGTTTGCCAAAATTTTATGAAAGTGTTATTTACTGAAATTTAAAGAATATATCTATTTTAGGTTTTATTAATATTAAATCAGCTTACTTTCCAAAAGTACGCTCCATAATTTAATAATGGACACATTACTTCAAAAGGACACGCCACTCTGAGAATTTAGTAGAAAAGAATATTTAATAAAACTTCTGTACTACATGATACATTTCTATTTACAGGATGTATGTATTTACAAAATTAGGAATGATAGAAAAAAATCTCGAGGGAAACATTGACACGCATACATCTTCACCACCACCTCCTTTCTGCGTCTCATGAACAACTCTGCGGGCGAAAAATAACCGTAGCAAATGACGGGAAATTGGGGACTGCCGACTAGTGTGGCCGCCTAGTGTAATAACCTTTAAATAAAAGATATTCGTTACATCCTCCCCTCTGCTTCCTTATACGTCTCGACATTTTACTGTTATTTTACTCGACGATTTATGAACATTTTTCTTTGGCCTACCACGTTTCCTGAGTGGAGCAGCTGGTTGGTCGGTAACATTGTTGCAACGTTTCGAGGCAAATGTATCGTAAGTTCCTATTGGAATTTCAGGATCTTGTAAACTAGCAACTTCATAGGAAGTAGGTCAGCGCTGTGCGAGCACTACATAGAGTCCTTCACGCCGAGGACTGAATCTGGTAGTTCATTTCAGACCAGCCTTGCTAACGTCATGAAGTTCTACCCATACATGGTCACCAGGAGAATATTGAGGTCCTTCTCTCCGGCTTCCTTCCGCATGCTGTTTTCTTTTGTCTTGGCGTTGTTTGACCGAGTCTTTCACTTGCTTAGAGAAGTTAGCAAATTTCTTTAGCTAAGGGGTTATCTCTGGCACAAAGTTATCATTGTTGATGACAGATCTGATGTCATGACGAATGTCATCAATGGTGCGAGGTTCGCGACCAAACTGTAGAAAAGCAGCCGTTTGCCCTGTCCTACCGCATTTGGCTGTGTTCATAACAAACCGGATTGTAGGCATTTTTTCTGCCCATGAAGAGTGTTCGTTTCCAACGAGAATAGCTAAACGAGGTTTTAGATCACGGTTTTTTCGTTCAACCGAATTTGCTTGTGGATGATACACCGGAGTTACAGGTTGTTTTACATCCAGAACATAACACAGTTGCTGCATTACTTCGCTGACAGACTGAGACTTCTTCAAAACTTCTTCTAGAAGAGTTATAGCGCATTCTTTGGTTATGGCAATATTCAGTGCGAAAAGTTCTACCTATTTTGTAGAGCAATCTTACACTATGAAAATCCATTTCTTATCGTCTTTTGTTTCAGGCAAAGGTAAAAACAAGGCAATCGCAAGAGTTTCGAACTGTTAACAGTAAATAGGTGTCTGTAAGAAAGTGCCCAACAGGATTTGTGTTACTATGTTTGTAACGAAGGCAATTTGCCTAATTCTTGACATAGTTGGTTATGAATGATCTCATACCGGTCCAATAGTATCTTTTGGATATGTCCCTCCAGCTACATAATAATATCCGACTGTTGGTATATCGTGATGACTTTTAAAATTTTCATTTCCTTTATGTACAGGAATGACTAGTTGTGCTTCTTCAGAATCGGAATCTGGAGCATAGCAATAGTTGGTTTAAAAAGTAGACTCGCACAGTACAGTTTGCATAGTCTGTGCCTTTTTCATAGGACTCGAAAGCTTCAATCATTTTTATTAAATCACCATATTTTAATTGTTCTTCTCGAATATTCATTGAAGATATTTTGGGTATCTCAATGGAGACTGTACAGAATTCACAGTAGGGTTCATCGTGACTGAAATTTGTGCGTGACAACGTGTCAGCAACAACATTCATTTTACTAGGAATGTATTCAACCTTCAGGTTGTAAGATTGAATTTGTAGAGCCCATCGAGCTAATCTGACGGATGGCGAATTCAAACTCACCAACCATTTTAATGGTTGATTATCCGATGCAATTGTTCCCTCTTGGCCTTCCATGTATCCACGAAATTTGATTAAGGCCCAAACAACTGCAAGTGCTTCACGTTCTGTTATGGAATAATTTTTTTCAGTAGCATTCAACAAATGACTTGCATATTCAGTTGGGTGCACTTCCTCTTTGTGTCCTTGAAGAAGTACCGCACCAAGAGAATAACCAGTGACATCTGTTCCTTAGATGTATGGCTTTGTGGCATCATTCTATTTCAATACAGGAGAACTTGTCAATAACTACTTCAATATTTTGAAATCAGTTTTTCTTCTGTTTCTTACTTCCGGAGGCATTTGTCTTGGTCAGGTTACTCAAAGGTCCAGCAATGTCCAAGAAATAAGGAATGAACCGTCGGTACCAGGAGCAAGATTGCAAAAATGATTGAACTTGCTTGACAGCTCGGGCAGGAAGCATCTTTTGGATTATTGCAGTTTTACCGGGATCGACTTCAATTCCGGACTTTGTAATCCAATGTCCTAAATATTTTATACGAGAACAAGCAAAATTACACTTTTCCCGATTTGCACGGAGTTTGAATTCCAAGAGTCTGTCAAAAACTGCCGTCAAATCTGCTAAATGTTTCGCAAAAATTTCTGATATAACAGTTACATTGTCTAGATAGGAAAGCATTAGAATGTCCTGTAGACCACTTCGAAAGCGATCGATTAACCTCCGAAAACTGGCTGGAGCATTGGTCAACCCTAATGACATTCCCAAGAAGCGAAAGGTGCCAAAAGAACAAATAAAAGCAATCTTGTTCCTGTCTGGTGCATAAACATTTACCTGGTGGTATCCAGACTTTAAATCAATTATTGACATGAAAGCGGTATACTTAGTTTCATGCAATAAGTCATCTATCGTACGCAGTGGATAAGAGTCCAACTGGGTGATGGAATTCAACTTCGGGTAGTCACTACAGAGATGTACCGTACCATCTGGTTTTGGGATCAAAACAACAGGAGCTGCTTAAGGTGATTCTCACTCTTCAATAGTTCCTTTCTGTAAAAGGTAATTTAATTCTGCCTTTAGAACTTTTTTGCTGGAGTCATGCGGTTAGGCAGAACCGGCGCAGGTGGGTGTTTCCGGTGTTTATGTGATGCTCAACAAACGTAGTGGCTTCTCCTCCTGTCTGAAAGATGGTTTCATACTTTTTCAGCAAGTAATTTAATTATGACTTCTGGGTGGGGGGTCAGCTCTTTTCCTTCATTTTCACGCAAGGTACATGCGTTTAAAACAATGTCATCAGCAGAATATTGAAGAGGCTTTGGAACTGGATCTACAAAGCCATATTTTATATGAGACATATTGCCGAAATACCAACGTTTGTTCTTAACGTCTGGTACAAACCCTGACTTATCAAGAAAGTCTCTTCCTAAAAGGGTTCTGTTTCCTTTAGCTTTAGGTAACCCAAAAAAATCTGTACGAAATTTTTTCCCTTCAATTTCTACAGTAACAGTCGTGGTCAATCTATTTTTTTTCGACCACTGACCGTTTGCTAAAGTAATGCTCAGAGAGATCTGCTGAAACTTTTCATCTTGTCCTTTTAACACAGAATACAATGATTCACAAGCTAGGCTGTGATTGGACCCGGTATCTAAGCAGGCTTTTCCACAGATTCCATTAATATACAGGTTTTCTGTGGTTAAAGATGTGTTAATGGTTGAGCATGTGTATATTTAGATTTGCTCAAAATGAGAGGATTAAATTTCTATCACAGGGTTGCAAGTATGGCACTTAGCACGTATAAATCCGGGAGCACCCTAGCCATAAGATTTCAAAGTTGAGCGATCTTTAATCTGTGGTTTGTCTGACGGGGTTGTCTTCTTTGAGTAGGAGGATTTATTCGGAAAATTTTTATTAGAAGAGCTCGTTGGTACGGTCTGTTTCGGTTTTAACTAGTTTTTATTTTTCTGGTGGATTTCTACTACTTTGGATTTTACGGGATTTACCCTTAGAACATTGTAAGCGTCTAGCATTTATACTAATGCATTTGGATCGTTTAAATAACTCCAAATATCCAAGAAATGTCCTCCATGCTGTGGGGAGCACCTTCTCTTTAAATTGTCAGCTAAAATAGGACTTTTCAAATCTTCGAACGAAGTAATGTTGAGCTCAGAGAGCCAACCTTCAAAGTATGGTCTAAGCTCGAAAAAAAAAATCTTTCCAGGTACTTTCTGGAATTTTCTTGTGCTGAAGGTACTGAATTCTAATTTTTCTGTGGTCAATTTGAATCATTTCAACAACATCGCTTTGATGTGTTTGTAGTCCTGGGCCTTTTCTTCCGGTTTTCTAGCAATGAGTCTTACAATATCACGAGGTAAAGTTAATATTTAATTTTTTTTTAAATTTTTGAAATATTTATTTTTTTTAAGTTATTAATATTTAATTTTTTTTTAATTTTTTATATATTTAATTTTTTTTTTAATTTTTTAATAAATTATTTAATTTTTTATAATTTTTAATATTTAAAATTTTTATTTTAAAAAATATTTTATATTTAAATTTTTAATTTTTTTTAAATTAAAATTTTTTTTTAAATTATTTTACACGATTTAAATATGTTCAATATTTACATATATAATTTTTTTAATGCATTTTAAATATATTGCAGTAATTTATTTTATAATTTTTTAAATATAATTATATGTTTTTAAATATTTAATATATAATTTTTTAAGTAATATTTTTACATATATGTTATTTTTAAAATAGTTCGCATATTTAAAATTTTTTGTTTATTTTTTTTTCATACTTTAGTAAATTTATATAATAGCCGGAGGCCTTGACTCTGGACGAAGTCTAGCTAATGTGAAAGGACCGCATCCACTACTATTATCCGACTTTGTCTAATGCGAGGATGGGCTCTGATAGCAAAATTGTGCTAAATGATCTATTTCGCGTCTAACCAGCGGTCGGCTCAAAATGTTAACTGAAAAACGAATGCAGTCAACGGAGCCGAGAGAAGCCCCATGTTGAGTCACCAGAACCGAACTAATTCAAAACTATGTCGTCGGATTAGAACAAAAACTGAACACCTTGTCAACTTGCTACACGAGAAAGTACAATGCTGTGCCCTTGGGACACCCTCGCAGACTCTTTGCCACTCTCTGTGACAGGAGGAGTTAATCGACCGTCCCCTCGATGGCGACCGATGGGGAAAATACCAGTTGAAGAGCGTGCGACCATCCTGTGAAATGTATTCGTGTTTGGTAACTCTAGAAGGTGAGCTTATCCTCTTCTTGAACAACTGACTAGGAAGGATGGCCAAGACCTCCACCATGCGATGTGGTAGCTTGAGGCAATGTGTGGGCTTCAGTTCGAGAACCAATCCTGCATGTCCTTGTGCAGTCGGAAATTCGCAACGACTTACTTTGATTCATTATTTACGTAGAAAAGCTGCGGATTAAGTCTGCGTTAACGGAATACAAAATCATAGACGGCAATTTTGTGGTATCCAAACTCCGCGTACATCTTCAACTTAAATAATCTTTTATTCATATATTTATTTGACGTTAAAAAGAATGATAAAAAAGACCTTGGAGAGAAATAGGATACTACATGGATTACATCGTCATTGAAGGGGGTGTTTTCTGTATATCTAAAATTAAGTACGATGAAAGGATGGCCATGTTTACGATGGCCGATTATCTACACAAGAAAAATAGGCCCGATTAAGGATCCCTCCATTGGTGGGTCTTTCGAAGTGAGCCTAACCAGTATTTATGCAAAGCTCTAAGAAATCCACAGAAAGCTCCAACAGATTAGGCCCACGGGCATGATTGGGTTCGAACATAGCACCTTCTGTCTGCCAGCTTCGAGGAAGAACCATTCAGTCACTGGATATGCCCAAAAAAGTGGCTTCGATAAAAGAAAGAAAAAAAATCCGCGAAACTAAACCTTTAAAACATTTTTAGGGTGGGAGGCGGGGGAAAATTATGTATATGAAAAAAGATTTTCGGAAAGTTTTTTTTCTAATTAAAGTCGAATTTCTTCTAAATTAATAATTTATCATTGCTCGATTTTTCTACGTCGATAGATTCGTCTCGCGATTGGAATTAGCAAGTTTCAAGCATCTCCAGGTACAGAAAGATTGTAAATTCGAATAGGTTACTTAAAATAATTTTTTAATGTTGCATGATGATAAACTTAATATTAATATATTTTATCCTTTTACCCTCAGAATATTCTTTTATTTCTAGCATTTGATTTCATCACCGGGAGTATTTTGAAAACATTTAAGAGTTCACTTCTATTAGCTATTTTTTGGACTATTTATCTTATTCATTATTTCATTATTTTAGTATTTAAATTTTTATTTTTTTTAATTTTAAAATTTTAATATAGTAATTTTTCATAGTTTTTAATATTTAAATTTATTTTTTTAGTTTTTAATGTTTAAATTTTAAAATTTAATTTTTTTTTATATTTAATATTTTTAAATTTATAATATATATATATATATTTTAAATTTATATTATTTAATTTAAAAAAAATTTAATATTTAATTTTTTAAATTTTAATTACATTTTAAAGATTTTTTAAAAATTTTTAATATTTATTTAAATTTTATTACATTTTAAAGATTTATTTAAAAAAAATTTAATATTTAATTTTTTTTTTAATCTTTAGTATTTAGATTTTTAATATTTTTTAAATATTAATATTTAAATTTTTATTTTTTGAAAGTAAATATTTAAATATATACTTTTTTTTAACTTTTTAATATTTAAATTTCTATTATTTTTGAATTTTAATACCTTTTGCAATTTTTAACATTTAATATTTAAACTTTTAATATTTAAATTTTTAAATTTTTAATTTAATATTTAAAATTTTTTAATTTTTTAATTTAATATTTAAACTTATAATTTCTTATATTTAAATTTATAATTTTTTATATTGTAATTTCTTATATTTTTTAATATTTAAATATTTAATATTTTTTGTTTTTAATATTTAAAATTAAAAAAATAAAATTTTTAATATTTAATTTTAATTCTTTTTAAATTGAAATTTTTATTTTTCATTTTTTTGACAAAATTTAAATAAGTTTAATATTTAAATCTTTTTAATAAATTTTAAATATATTGCAATACTTTATTTTATTATTTTTTAAATACATTTATATATTTTTTAAATATTTATATTTAATATATAATATAAATTTTTAAATAATATTTCTTTATATATTTAATTTTTAATATATTTCACATACGTAAAATTTTTTGAATGTTTATTTCATAATTTAGTATATTTATATATTACCCTGGGGCCTTGACTCGGGACAAAGAATAGCTAATGTGAAAGGTTGGTTGGTTGATTTTTGACGGCCGATTATCTACTCTCGGGATATAGGCCGTAGGGGTGAAAGTAGCGCATGCACGACTGTTATCCGTGTCTGTGTAAGGCGAGAATGTGCTCCGAAAGCAAAATTTGCTAAAATGACCAATATCGCCTCTAACCAGCACTCGTTGCAAAATGTTAACTGAAAAATTAATGCAGTCAACTGAGCCGAGGGACACCCCAGGTTGAGTCACTGGGACCGAACTAATTCAAATACTATGTAGTCGGATTAGAACGAAAAATTGAAGACCTTGTCAACCTGAACTGCTCTAGGCGAAAGTACAGTGCAGTGACCTTGGGACACCCTCCCAGACTCTTAGCGACTGTATGTGGCAGGAGGAGTTGATCGATCGTCTCCTCGACGGCAACCGATGTGGAAAGTACTAACCGAATGGCGTGCGACCATCATGTGAAATGTATTCCTGCTTGGTAACTCTAGAAGGTGACCTTATCCTCTTCCTGAGTAACTGACTAGGGAGGATGGCCAAGACCCCCACTATGGGAGGTGGTAGCATGAGGCAATGTCGGGGCTCTAGTTTGGGAACCAATCTTGCATGTCCTTGCGCAGGCGGAAATTCGCAACAAAGTATTTTGATTTATTACTTACCGAGTAAAAGCTGCTCATGAAATCTGCGTTAACGGAATAAGAAAATCACAGACGGAATATTGTGATATCCACACTCCGCGGTAATTCTACTACTTAAATAAACTTTTATTCGTATATTAATTTGACGATAAAAAGCAGGATATAAAAAAATCTTGGAGAGAAATCGGACACTCCACGGATTGCACAGACAATGTGAAGCGGGGGTTTTTCGGTTGTTGGTTGTGTTTATGACGGCCAGTTATCAGCACGAGGGAGTGCACCCTAAGGATGGGAGTGCCCTCCGTGGGGGTCTTTGTAAGGGAACCTAATCCGTATTTACGTTTGTAGAAGAAAACCATGAAAACTCCGAACGATTAGGCCGACGGCGCGATTGGGATCGAATGCAGCACCTCCGTCTATCAGCTTCGAGATCAGAACCTTTCGGACACTGGAGGGGCCTTGGTGTTTTTTGGTATACCTAAAATTGAGCTCGATGAAAGGGTGGTCATGTTAACAATGGACGATTGTTTGATGAATTTTCACAACAAATTTGAGAAAATAAAAATCCAGGCACAAATGGGTTAAAAATTATAAAATATATCTTCATTAATTATAATATCTAAAAATGAAGCATTATTTAATATTCATATAAAAATTGTTAGAAGCTGACTAATATTTGATACTTACCACAAGCAGTTGTTTCTCATTTTTGGTACAGAAAATCTTTTCTGTAAAGAAACTAAGAAAATTAGATTCAGCTTGCAATCGCAGCTACAATCAAATACCAGAAATAAGGGTTTATGCTCAGTTTTTATTTCAGCCATAGATTCATGGTATTGTAATTTAAAATTTTAATTTACGCACTACAATAAAAGAGATTTTAGTTAATCTTATAGGAAAAACTTTCGGTGAGCATGTTTAAATATATTTTATTACAAGCAGTTTTTTTTTAATTTATGTTATTTTTAACGCAAACTCCGGTTCCGAGGATTAACCCTTAACTGCTATTAGCGGTCTCACAAACTGCTGCGTTTTTCAATTTTCACAGCTTAACTTGTAATTTTCAGTTTAACTAGAAATACTGGTTTAATTTTGTGTCGTTTGAAGCCCTCTTACCAATACTAGAGACTTTTGAATAATTGAATATTAATTATATTAGTCCAGTACATAAATTTTAGTACAGAGATAGTATTTTGAGAGTTAATATAGTATTTTATTCATTTTTAGATAAAGCGGTCTGACATCCGTTCACAGTAGTTTTACGATAATGCCACAGCAGTTAAGAATTAACTACAAAACAAATTACTCGAGCGATTTCCTTAAAATCGTTACACCATCTTCTATATCGCTCTAAATCGTGTTCCTGATTAATGTCCAAGAGTATTGACAAGAATTCATATTACCAAAAATCGATTTTGAAAATTAGTTTTTTCGTTTTATAATTTTTTTTGTCTTTTTTTAATCATTTTTTAATATTTAACTTAAATATTAAAGAAAAAATAAAATAATCAAAAATGGGCTTCTTATTTAAGATTAGAAAAAAACATTCTTAATTTTTTAAAAATTTTTTTTGTCTTTTTTTAATTACTTTTTAATATTTAATTTAAATATTAATGAAATAATAAAATACTAAAAAATGGACTGCTTTTTTAAAACGAAAAAATATATACTTATATATATATATATATATATATATATATATATATATATATATATTGTAATTTTTTTTTTAAATTTTTTTAAATTTTTAAATTTTTTTTAAATTTTTTTAATTTAATTTTTTTTAAATTTTTATTTATTTATTTATTTTTTTTTAATTATTTTTTAATATTTAACTTAAATATTAGCGAAATAAAAAAATACTATAAAAATGGACTTTATATTTGATTTGGAACTCAAAAAAATTATTCTTTAATATTTTTTTCTCATCAATTAACTTTTATTTTTTTATACTTTGACTTTTTTTTAATATTTAACTTTAATATTAACGAAAAAAAAATGAAAACTCATTTTTGTCCTAATTTATCTGAAAAGCAGCATATTTTTAAATTTAAATTTTTTCCTTTCCCCCCTATTATCCCTTCTCTCTCTATTTCCCTCCTCTTATCTATTTAAATAGAAAGCAATACAAGGCGTGGATATTATTTTCCAGGACTAGTGAAATAACTTCTAACGTAACAATGTACAGTACATGTTTAGTATATTATGTCCTGTTTCACTGTTCAAGAATTCAATATGTACCAATCAGTCATATGGTACACACCCAAGATAAAGTCCAATTCTTCTTACACTTCGGTTAACAAATCCGAAATAATGGAAGCAATGGACTCTTCAATTCTATGTCTCACTTGGTCAAACCATTAGGTAGCAACGGACCGTAGACACTATCTTTTATGTAGTCCCAAACTAAAAAATCACATGATCCGTGAGTAAGTAAGAAAGCAAGACTCACGCATGCGCTTATCTAAAACAAAATGTTTCAATCGTTACTACAGTCCTGGAAATTGATACCCACACCTTGTCAAATATCAAGTTAAAATAAATAAATAAAATAAAATAGAACTGAAATGTAGGATATTTTGCATTTTTGTTAAATATGGCTGAGTTTTTATTTGTGTACAATTTAACACAGAAACAGTTTCCTATGGGTAAATAGAACCTTTTATTTATCTTTCGATCAAGCGGTCTCAGAGACCACTCACAGTAGTTATGTGACAAATTTTGCCACACCAGTTAAGGGTTAAAAATCGAGAGAAATAACATATGTGCCATTTTCAAATACTTTTTACATCTCTTTTTCTGCAGTTTCACCATTTCTATGCTTTTCTCCCCATTTCAAATCTCAGCAATAAAGTATCATCTGAGACGGCAGGACGGGCGCGGTGTGTTCAGACACCCCACGCCCAAAAATATTCAACTGCTGTCTTTCCCTATAAACCGAGGTGGTCGGGTCCATCAGTACCTGCTTCCAAGGTCACCTTCCGTGAGTAGCGTATGAAAATGGCGAATTCAGGCTCATTTTTAGTCTTATAGAATTATAGGAAGTCTTATAGAAATTGATGCAATACGTAAAAACTGCAAAAAAATTAAATTTTCTGATCCATGTACACCCTAATTATTATGAAAATTCATAAATCTCAGTATTTTTATCCACAATAATGTATAATTTTATTATAATAATAATTGTAAAGAAAAATTTTTTCGAATAAGGAAAATGTGGGTGCTTTTTGCTTATTTTTTATTAATTTTTTTTAATTAACGATAATTACACATTGCAGTTATCATTTTTCACGAAAAAGAATGTAATTATCCCGAATTTTATTGACAGATAGAATTCTAAAATTATTTTCGTATTTATGCCATTTAACATGTTTGGGGTGTATTGACACCCCACGCCCATTCTCGTGTTACGTTTCACGGCGCCCGTCCTGCCGGGTTAAATGTGGTTTTTAGAGATCCTGAAATATGAAATCATACCCTTCTATTATTCAAATCATGAGTACATTATATACTAGGCTAACAAAAAGGATCAAGAAAATAAAGAAAGAAAGATATAGGGTAGAGAGAGAGATATTTTAGAGAGATAGATTCATATATAGATAGATAGCCAGATAGAGAGAGGGAGATAGGACAGTTAGACAGAGAAAGAAAGAGATAGATTTTAGAGACAGATATAGATAGATAGAGAGAGATAAGATTGATAGAGATAGAGATAAATAGATATAGAGAGAGATATTTAGAGAAATAGAGAGATACATATAGATAGATAGCCAGATAAAGAGAGGGAGATAGGACAGTTAGACAGAGAAAGAAAGAGATAGATATTTAGAGACATATATAGATGGATAGAGAAAGATAAGAGAGATAGAGAAAGATATTTAGATAGAGAGAGACAAATAGATAGAGAGAGTTAGATAGGATTGATTGATAAGGAGAGAGAGAGAGAGAGAGATTTAGAGAGAGGAGAGAGAGACATAGGACAGATGGAGAAAGAGGAGAGAGAGAGAAAATACATAGCTAATATACAGAGGGAGGATAGAGATAGATATTTAGAGATAGATAAATAGATAGAGACAGATGGATATATAGATAGATAGAGACAGAGGATAGATAGATAGAGACAGAGGATAGATAGAGACAGAGGATAGATAGATATAGACATAGATAGGTAGAGACATAGGATAGATAGATAGATAGATAGAGAGAGAATAGATAGATAGAGACAGAGGATAGATAGATAGAGACAGAGGATAGATAGATAGATAGATAGAGACAGAATAGATAGATAGAGACAGAGGATAGATAGATAGAGACAGAGGATAGATAGATAGAGACAGAGGATAGATAGATAGAGACAGAGGATAGATAGAGACAGAGGATAGATAGAGACAGAGGATAGATAGAGAGATAGATATCTAGAGAGAAATATAGATAGATAGAAATTTAGAGAGAGAGAAGGGGAGGGAGAGAGAAAGAGGAAGAAAGAAAGACAGAGAGGGAGGGATAGAGAAAGAGAAAGAAAGAGAGAGTAAGAGAAAGAAAGAAAAAAAAAGAAAGAAAGAGAGAGAGAATGAATGAATGAATGAATGTATACCCATGACTTTAGATAAGTTTAGGAAGATGATTTCGATAGCATAGGATATTTTCGGACGACCACATTTAAATCATGTTTCCGAAATGATACTTTCTATGCTAAGGCTGTAGAAGGGAGCAAAAACACGGAAAATATTTAAGCAGAAGTATGACTGCTGAAATATTTTTGATAACTAAAGGTATCGATATTTGTGAAAGGAAAGAATGTACACTATACAAAATGCAGAGCACTATGTGATAAAATGCAAAATTTCCCAAGATTTCAGTTCTATATTTACCTCCTCCTCCCCTTCTTCTGTCGAAATACCCAGGCTCTCTCTGGGTCTCGGAATTAATTCATGTCGGAATAATCTTTCCGAACTCTTAGCTGTCGCACTAAAACAAAAAATAAGAACTACAATAAACAACAAAATGATAAAAGAAAATAAATTCAAAACAGACAAATGTAAATCTAAGGAATAGAGCCCTCTTGATGAGCCTAAACTAGTCATACGACGACATTCTAATAGAGCGGGAGCCGGCAGCACACACAATCCCCTCATCGAGTTCATGGCTGAAATTCCAGATTTAGTTAGATCTCGATACGCATATTAAAACGCCATCGGTCCGCCAAGTCATATCTTGGTGGAAAACACCCGAAATCCCGATTTTAGGGGCCGAGTCGTACGTTTACTATTGCGTTTTCCTGCTCCCAGTCCTCCATATTTTCATACTTTTGGGTGCAGGAAAACACAATGGTAAACCTACGAGTCGATCGCTAAAATCAAGTTTTCAGGTGTTTTAAACCAAGATAGGACTAGGCACATCGATTGAGTTTTAATATGCGTATTAAGTTTATCTAATTCTGGAATTTCAGCCGTGAACTTGATGAGGTGATTGTCTGTGCTGCCGGCTCCCGGTCTATAAAGTTAATAATTAACCCGACTATGGGTTGCTATGCAAATCTGAGTCCTTGTGATGTCCCTTACCTTCCCTTAAAGATTGTTGCATGATTTTAATCTCACCCTGTATATGAAGTTCATATGAACAAACTAATTGCTATTATAGCACCGCCTTCCGATCGAGCATCTCCAATTTCAACTGGGATCTGCTGGCAATAGCCACACACACATATATATATATATCCTTCTATACATAAAAAAAAAGTTTTGATTTGGAAATGGACCAATGAAAATCTGCGTAGATATTCCGGGTAGATCGGCATCCAATTTGAATGCTTAAGCATGGCCTTTCTTCGTTAATATTAAAAAAACTGTTGCATACAAAAATATGAAAATCGGTGGTATTATAGAGAAATGTTTGATAAACACGCTGATGCAGACAGTTTTCAAATCAAAGAAATATTTTAAAAGATATTTAATGGTAAAGTTGGACAAAATCGTTCCATTAAAAAAGTTTTATTGGAGCAAAAACTATACATGAGAATTTAACCATTTTTAGATCATTTTATACGTTATAAGTTCCTGGTGTGCAGATTGCATTTATTTTTTATTTGACTCATTTTTTGAGGTTTTTATACCTATTTTAAATTCAAATTTTCAGCATTTCGAGAGATATTTTTTATTTATTTTAGAAAATGTTATGTTATTAATTTAAAATGTTGCCATTTGTATAAACAGCGCAAACAATAATGTTTACTTCAAATTAAAAATTTATTTACACGTGACTATTATAAACAGAAAAAAAAACTTTAAAATTAGAATTAAATGAGTACATGTTAAAAGCAGGACAATTACGTCAAAAGAACCATATTTACACTTGAATTTTAAAGAGAAACAAAATGATAAAATAAAAAAATCATTATTATGCGTTAAAACTTGTAAATGGAGGAAATTACGTCATATTTAAAATGGCCAAAAAATATGGCAAAACAATTTTAATTAAAAAACATATTTGCGCGAGATATTTTGAGATAATCTTTTCAACTATTATCGTGAATTCGAAATCAGCGCAAATAATATTTCCTTGTAACAACAAATGTATTTTCACGTGAATATTAATAAGAGATATAAAACTTTGGTGTAAATTACGTCAGATTTAAAACGATACATTTAAAATGAATTATTTAAAAGAACTATCTTACAGCGCTGTTAAAAAATACCGGGAGACAATGACATTGTTTACTTAATTCATTTTCCATTAGCTTATTTTTAAATGTTTAACTAATTTTTTTAATTAAAACAGCCATTGTATCTCTTAACAGCAGCAAATTTGGTCTTAAAAATCCCAAATCCGAGGTTGGTTGGTTGATTTTTGACGGCCGATTATCTGCAAAAGGGATATAGGCCCGAGGGGGGAATGCCCTCCGTGGTGGTCTTTCTAAGGGAACCTAACCCGTATTTACGCATGGAAATCCATGGCTCGAAGAAAACTACGAAAACTCCGAACGATTAGGCTGACGGGCGCGATTGGGATTGAACCCAGAACCTCCCGTCTACCAGCTTCGAGAGCAGAACCTCTCAGCCACTGGTGGGGCTAACCCCCCCCCCCCCCCAAGCCCCCAAATCCAAGGAAAACGAATGGAAACCCGTTTACAGAGAGATCGCTACTGGTGTGTTTCTTTATTTTAATTCAATATTTTTAAAGCCGATCAAATTAGTGTGCATTTCGGATTTTGGTGTGCAAGAACGGGGGTTGGCGAGCGTAGCTCGTAGGTGGCAGAGCCCCTTAGTATATATATATATATATATGAAGTTTGATTCAGTTCTATGCATAATTTCATATATTTGATGATACAAAGAGGACGCACGGAGACGCGGACAGATAGACACATTATAAAAACGCCTTTTGGGAATCTCTGACCTCTAAAACGTGCAAATGCGTCAAAAACTGGAAGTAGAAAATTTTTTTGATTACAATACTTCTTTTGTTATTGATAGAAAAAAGTGAAAAATTAGAAATATATATTATATGACTTTGCCTTCTGCGATTCTATGCAAAAAAGAAATATTTAAAAATATTGAAATGTAAAACAAAAATTTTGCTAAGATTACGTCCATTAGTTTGATATGAGACTGCGGATTTTTATGCTGAGTAGCGTAGGCTCTATGCCCGGCCTAATAGGGTCCGGAATCATGAGATTAAAAAAAATGATAATAAAGTATTTTAGAGCAGAAAACTGATATTATACGTACGTCGCCCACCCCTCGTCCAGACAGGTTGTTGAGGCGGTGGTGCTGCGACAGCTGGAGGAGCCTGGGCTGCGGTAGGCGGAAGAGGAGCAGCAGGAGCAGCAGCTGGGGCAGCTGCTAGGGCAGCAGCTGGGGCAGCTGCTAGGGCAGCAGCTGGGGCAGCAGCAGGGGCAGCAGCAGGGGCAGCAGCGGCAGCACCTGGAGCAGCAGCAGGGGCAGCAACTGGAACAGCAGCTGGAGCAGCAGCAGGAATGACAACAGGAACGGCAGCAGGATCAATGGGAAGAAAAACCGAATCCGCCGAAGAAGAAGAGGGATCAGGAGATCTTGGTCTTGCTTCTGGGGAACCAGCTCTTACCACATCTATATCTGGACTTTGTCTTTCTGGTTCCTAAAAACATAAAACAAAACAACTTTAATTCCATAAATTATAATATAGAAAATTATAACTGTTGCGGATTAAAAAAAATAGAAAGATAAACAGTTAATTGAATGGATAATTACCACAGAGCTGGATGATTGCTCCCCTTCTTCTTCTGGCGGGGGAGAATCATGTTGCGGCCCGTCGTCTTTAAAGTCGAAAAACAAAAATTTTGAATATTTCAATAAGTAGGGATATATATTTTAAGTGATCTTAATCTATCTTTAAAACTCGTAACAGTCACTCTTTTATTAAAAAACATGACTTACCGTCCATCTGTTCTGGCTGGTCTTGAGGTGCAGGATCCACCACTGCAGCGGCTGGTCCCTGATCTCTGTAAATATGATAATCAAAACTTTAGAACTATTTGTATATTTAAAAATAAATAAATATAAGGTATTTTTATACATTTCGGCTTAAATTAGATTATTTAAAGGCAAATGTTTTGGCAAGAAGTAAAGCCTAACTTAAGGTCTAAACAAAAACTGGAAAAAAGTGAAAACTTGAAAACATTTTATTAATCTTTGCAATCATAGAATGAATAAACAATTCCAAAAATATTATGATACAATGTTACGGGACGTTAATCAAAGCATTTTTTATTGAAAAATTAAAAGAAGCTTTTTATATTAGTACTCATTAATCATACACCACCAGTTACCAATTGTTTTAAGTCTACCACTTTCTGCCTAGTTAATTTACATAATTGTAGGAAAGAAATGCTTAAAAAATATTTATGCTGGTAAAATATTTAATATAATGGTCTTAAAAGCCAGTAAACTGAGCTTGAGTTTTCAAGCAAATTTATTCGAAAGTACGTTATTTTTCCTATCCGATAATGTAAAAATTATAAGCGATATTTAGAAATGAATATATCAGCGATAAAAGGAAAAGTAAAAGCGTGAGTTGCCTCCAATGTTATGACATTGGCGTTCTTTATTACTTTTTAGAATACATTTTTGTCATTAAGAGGACCAAACACTTCTTATGATATCCATAAATTCACTGTGAATGAAAGAGTAACTTGTTTGTAATAAGCAAATTAGTAAAGTTTTATTTTAAAATTTAGACGCAAACAACAAGTTTAACTTTTTAATCATAAAATTTATAAGTATAAAATTTTATGTTTATAGTTACATTATTACATGCCTGAATGAAATCTAAATCTAGAATTATTTAACGAATGACAGAACGATAATATCTTTTAATAATTATGTGATATCTTATGTCACTTTGATAATATAAATCATTTTAAATACGATTATCTTTCTTTTGATGCTTGTTTGTTTTTCGATTACAATTTTTTTTAAAAATTTGTGCTGAAAATGAACCAAGGCACATAAAAGGAGCGATAACGGTTTCTTTTTATTTCTTTCTATTTTTATAAGTGTAATTCATTTACTAAGAAATTTTACGTTATCATGAGAAATTTGTTGTCAACTTTATATTAAAAATGCATTCCAAAGTATGGTACGTAAGTGTCTAAAAAGTAAAAGAAGATCCGCTCTATCGCTTTTTCTTTTATCGCTGACATGCAATTTTTAAATGTCGTATATGTTTTCTGCAGCATCGAACAGGGAAAAAATGCACTTTCAAAGGAAATTTTTTTTGTGCAACAGGGAGATAGCTAGACCGCCAACAGCAAAACTAAGCTCGTGATAACTACAATAATTGGGAAAATTATTGTAGCTATCGTGGGCTAGCTGGAACAACCACGGATATCTAAAGAAATTATAGGCACATATATTTTATAGATTTAAAACAGGAAATCTGGATCTCGCAAAATGTTCCAGGAATTAGTATTATGAGTTGAAATACATCTTTTAAGGGACAAGATTCGCCAGCTTACTCAAAAGGTCAAGCCCAGCTGAAAAGAGCTGATGTCAAGCGGGCGAAGGGAGGAAGGAAGGAAATAGAGAGAATGGGTAAATTGGAACAAAGTAGGATACCCAGATGCCACGTAAGCTTCAATTGTTGCAGTGAGTATCCATATACCGAACATTTTCATACCGTATCCATATGGCTACAAATTTGCTTCGTTTGTTGGCCTCAGATAGGACTTCAAGTTCCAATGAAAAAAATAATCCGACAACAAGGAATCTGAAAATTTGAGATTTAGCTAGACCATCAATAGAGACCTTAAGTGAAAAATTGGTACAATGGTCAGGGAATTCTGAAGGATTTTTTCTTCAAATGGACCTCAACCTTCAACCGGAAACCTAATTCCTAGATAGCTACTATGGATTGGACTGAAGATGCAGCAATAGAGAACATAAGACAGTGAAATATATAACAACTGAAAAAATCCGTGGATTAGCTAGGCAGCCAAAAGGATATATGAAGAGTAGGGGATTACATAACAGTTGATCCCAAGAAAGAAAGCACATCTATTTTATTCATCAAATTATCCCAGAAAAAAAAACAGAGAACCATTCATTTTTAAATTATGTAGTATTTCAATTTCTGTGAAAATATAATGTTAGGGGTTTTAGTCTAAAATTATACCACATTCTGAAAGTTTCAATTTGAACACCTAACTTTGACGTCACATTTGGATGTTTTGGTAAATTTTACTTCACTGAACTGGACATCATTCGCTCAAGTAGTTTAACAATTATGAAATTTTAAAATTTGGAATTCCTAATGCTAAATTCATTTACAATCGCTGCAAAACAGATTACAGTGCATGTAGTTATATCCGCATAACTCAAAACTATTCGACATAAGGAATTGCAAATTTGGATTAGCAAAATTTAAGCATCTAAAAACATATTTTTATGAATGGAATTATACTTTAAAAATTCACACTTTATTTAAAAATTAAAAAAATATATCATTTCGAAAAAATATGCTCTAGTTGATCCGGCGTTGATCTAGCGTAAATTGTTTAACAGAAATCGAAACGAGAAGTATGCGAATAAAATTTGCACAAAAATCGAAATAGAGTGTCAAAATTAGGTGTTCGTTTTGAAAGTTTTAGAGATTGGTAGAATTTTTATTAACTCCTTAAGCATATTTCTTAACATAAATTGAAAGAAACTTTTATTTCTCGTCGAATGGCTATTTTCTGTTGTTTGTGGTAATTTAGCTAAAATATTAGAGGAGCTGTGTCCTTTTTTCTCTTATTTGTACGACAGTATCTATTGATATTTTTGAGCATGCAAGTAACTGTTTCACTTAAAAACTGCTTTTATTTTATTTATTACCTTTAGTGTATAAGGACAAATCCCTTTTCTTCAGTCTTTTTTTCTCTTGACTTTATATTAATCCTCCATACCACCCAAATAAACCAAAGATGTTTTGTTTTCTAATATGTTACAAGACAAATTTCGATTGTTTAAATGGAAACACATTTGTTAAAAATATTTGAATGTGCCACTGGATTTCTTTGTCAGAATAATTTAAACCCAGTCTTTTTTCTTGTAACTAAGCCTATAACGGGGGATAGAAGGCAATATATTTTCTCACTAAATCATAGCTAGTCACTCCAGCTTTTTATTTTTCTGATCTTCTACAATAGAAACTCTGAGTTCTATAGATTTCTATTCGGTTATCGTAACCGAAATGCAAGCTGATTTAGAATAACAGACGTTGCAAAAGAGCCCGATTACCAACATAAAGAGACGACTCGTTGTAGATTCATTTTATATTTTAAAAATAAATTTGTTAAACTAAAATTTAGTTTTAGAAAAAATCTTATTCAGAATACTTTACAACTACAAAAAAGAAACTACTGGCTTGTTATAATACTGATTTCAAATGTTGTTGGCAATGTTGTTGGGATGGATAGATAATGTAGGTTCGGTTAAATTTGAATTTCATCACTATTGACTAAATTGAAAAAGAGTTAAACGACATTTTAAAATAATTTCCAAGCATGATATCTTTATATTACACTGTAAAAAAACGACATTTTTACAGTACAATGTACTGTTCATCTCGCGCACAAACTCGATCACAGTTGAATGTACTGTATCTTTCTTTGGTTTCCTGACTATTTAAACATGGAAAATACAGTAGTTGCGTAAAATTAACAGCACAGTGTATTGGCAATTTGGACGCCAGTAGTTTGTGCTGTTGTCCAAATGCGTCCAAAATTGCCAGCACATTGTACTGTTAATTTTACGCAACTACTGTATTTTTCATGTTTAAATAGTCAGGAAACCAAAGAAAAATACAGTACATTCAACTGTGATCGAGTTGTGCTGGCAAATTTACAGTGTTTTTTTTTACAGTGTACATCCATACATATCTCTCACAGTAATGAAAATTAAATAAGAAGAAAACGGAAGAGGTACTACAAATTGATTCGCAATACTGTTTTATTTTTCATCTGATTAGGTTCCATTTCATAGCACTGTCAGCATAACTACAATATATTTTCCCAAATTATGAATTCATGAAAATTTCATCTTCTAAAGCAGGGATTCCCAACGTGGGGCCTACGCCCCCCCGAGAGGCAGTTTGACTTTCTAGGGGGGCAATTCCAAGTTTGTTACTCACTCATTTTCTATCAGTTTCTTTTGTCATTTTATTTTTTGGAAAAGTAATGTTGTAGATTAAAAATAAATGGAATACATTGAATACAAGCAAAGTTTAAAAAATCTGTTTTTGTATATTGAAATTTGAAAACCTTCCCAATCTAAGTTTTAAATAGATTCAACGACAGAGTAATTACATAAGGAACCTTATATTTTTACATCTTTTTATATTACTGAAATTTTCTATATTTTTTTCTGGGATTATATTTTTACAAGTTTTTGTAACGATTTTTATTGTTTACTCTTATTTCCATTATTTACTATTTACTCTGCTATATGTCACATGAAGAATATTTTACACGTGAAACTACTTAAATGTTTTTTTGCATATTTCACTATCTTGAATGTATTTAAACTAAAAATATATGAAATATTTGAACTAGGTACTACCAGCTTTTATAAAGCTTATAAATCTTAAATATCATTAGAAAAGGAAATGTCCTGATAGTAAATATATATGGTTCTAGTGCAGGCATCCTACACAGTAAATAAATTTACCTGCTGATATACAGATGTTAAATTTAAAAATCATATAATGCATGGAAGACAGTTAAGGATATTGGGAAAGGAAAAACAGAGAAAATGTGTTCTGATGGGAATTAATGGCTACTTAAATTTGATAAAGATGAGAATCTTGAAATGCTTCTTGCATATTGTGTTATCCATCGAAATAAAAATTGGTGTCCAAAAAGCTTTTCCAGCAACTCTTAAAAAGTTACAAAAATAATTATAAATTGTGTGAATGTTATCAATTTTAATGTTAAAATGTGAATCTCTTTTCAAGATATTTTGTGATAAAAATAGACCGCAAAACATTGTTCTTTAACACTGAGGTAAGTTTAAAAAGTACAACAAAACTCCTTTTGGCACAAAGGCGAACATGTATAACTTTATTGCATTTTAAAAATTATGTAAAAAACACATTTGTGACAGAAGAATCACCCCTGTGATATAAGTTAAAAAAATGTAAATGAATAGTTGTTTTTAAGCCTATGTTACTCTTCCACTATGTTCACTTTTGAAATAATAAAAAGACAATCTACAGATTAGGGGGGTAGACATAGTGACTTTGCAGATGTTTTGGTGGGACATGGCCACTAAAAGATTGGAAATCACTGTTCTAAAGCATTTTTTGTGAATTTTTGAAACAACATTAGAAGATATATACAATCATTTAATAAAGTTTAGAAGGATTTTGCTAATTAAAATTATTTAAATTTATAGGGATTTTGTACGACACTTATAGCTCCACTCAAATCTTTTATTTTAAATATTTTTTTTTTAGTATTTTATAGAATTAAATATACAAGTTTAATGCTCTTACAATAGAAATTTAGATATATTTCCTAATAAACTTTTCTCCCACAATCTTTCAACGCTAAGAGAACTGAAAAGATGCGAGTGAAAAAGAAATCATGTTTTTAAAAATATTTTTCTCGTGTGCAATTATTAATGCTTTTGGAATAAGAAACTCTTCTCCCACAATCTTTCAACGCCAAGAGAACTGAAAAGATGCAAGTGAAAAATAAATCATGCTGTTAAAAATATTTTTATTATGTGCAATTAATAATGCTTTTGGAATAAGATTCAGTAAAATATCTATAACTCATTCTAAACTGTAATACTACTAATAGGTGTGTTAAATTAATTTTATAACAAGATATTTTGATGGTACTTTTAAGTACCACCAAAACAAAAATTTTAAGGGAACATAGGGCTATTCTTCCGAACAACAGATAATCATATTTTTATGGAATCTTATGGTTTAACAATTTCGGCAAATGGGCAATTCCATACAGAGAGTCATACACGTAACGGAGGCTTTAATTTTCAATTATTAAATTAGTTATTAAATTTTAATTTTAATTGTGACTTTAGGTAGTATGGTAAATAAGTTATTACCATATTTTTTAATTTAAGTGTGTGGAAATAAAACTCACAGAAACATATAATTTAATTTCATTACTCAAAATCTGCTTTTTTTCTAAGTCACACATATAATATTTTTAAAAATCTATTTAAAAAAAAAAAAAAACTATTACATCAAAATGATAGGTTTTTGCATACAAGAATACAGTAAAGTGTATATTTTTTAAAGAACTTTTGTTTGGATTTTTAAATAAGAAATATATTGAAAAATCCTTGATTAATTAGAAATTTCTTTTTTTCAAACTGTCACGCACATAATATGGAATGGCCTAAATGTGATTTAGCGTACGAGATATTTTTAAAATGTTTTTCAGATTATCTTTAATTAAAGGGTTTCGTAAATTTTAAGACCTTCGCATTTATTACATTTATTTCCATTTTTAAGAAGAAGTATATCTGAATAGAATTTTCCGCCGTATTGAATCGCTGAAAATCTGCGATTAGATAAGGCCAAAAAATTTTGTTACAATTTAATAGTGATTCAATTCAAGAATTTCGGGCACCATACGTGATACAGGTGGCAATAATCAAATCACATAAACAAAGGCGTTAAACATTAAAATAATTGACTTATTGTTTTTTATATTTTTAATAAATATACTATTCTGCAACTTAATCCTTAAATACTGGGTGTTGCTTTTCGGCAACATACCAAATTTAGGATTCTAAAATACTATTAGAATAATTTTGAAGCTAAAATGTCTAATGTTTCCAATAAAACACACTCTGAAAATATTATTAAATCGATTTTCAACATGTAGATGGCAACACATGTGCTGTTTAAGAATAGATTTATTTTTTAAATTGTTGATTTGTTTGAAAGCTTGCGAAATACCCTAACTTTGGTCAGCAGTGAGCAAGTAAAATTTATTTCTTATCATAGTTCCTAAAATACTTGTGTTTTAATATTATAGAGTTTTATGGAGGAAAATTATTTTTTCAATTAAAGACCAGTATTGCCAATTAGTAACAAACAATCTTTTAGCCGTAAACCATATTTAAAACAAAATATGTTTTTTTAAAGAATTTTCCACATGATTTATTTAAAAAATGAAAGCCGAAAAACATTAAAATGATTTTTGAAAAATCAGGCATTTAAGGGTTAAATTTTAATATCAACAATTTTAATAGACATACAGTGCATATATACAATTGAATTAAACAAAGTGGGTCAAAATATTCTAATTATAACCAGGTGGTAAATGTGTATCAAAGTTGAGAAGGACAATCTAATTGCAGGAACTAAATTTACGTCTTCTAATTGAGAAAGAGGTAAGTGCAGAGTACGGATGTGATCATTTTATGCATATCTATAAAAAAGACATGATTTGTTTTGCAGACGATCTTTTTTCATTCCTCGGAAATAGCAAAATCACAATTTTTAGAAAAGCACATGGAAAGTATATAAAAATCAGCGAGACACTATTTTAAAATACATATATAAAATATAAATAAACGCGTTTCTAATTTAAATAAACTTTTATGGTTTATATTGTTTTAGATTAAGAGCTGCATGAATTTGTTATAAATATAAGAAACAAAAGAAAAAAAAAACATTTTTTAAAGTTAAAAACTGATGAGTCATCATAAAGTGAATTTGAATATCAATTTTTTGCCAAATATGATTTTTGCTCAAATACATCATTTTTGCCTGATTTTTAAAGATAAATCATTTAGATATTGCACTGTGGCACTAATGTAGAATTTGTCGACGGAAAGATACATTTTAATTTTTTTGTATTCTAGAAATATTAAAGCGATGTCAGTTCTTTTTTAAACAGCTTTTGCAGTAGTTAAAGTTTTGTTCGAAAAATTGATAGTTCGGGAGGAAAATAAAAAGTCAATAGTCATGTCAATTTATATTTCAAAAAATTGTTTTCATTTGAGTAAGGAATTCCTTTACAATTTTATAACTGTTATTATCAATTATGTTTATTATCAATTTATTTCAGCTGCTGCCGTACCTATAAAAAACATGTTAAAATCGCTACAAAATTTTCAATAAACAAGTTCATCTATATCGGATGCTTCCGACCATTAAATCATTAATGGAATGGAATAAAATTTAAAATGATCATTTGACCCCTTTTGATAAGGTTAGTGTTAATACTTAAAAGGTAGTTCTCCATAAGCGCATACTCAGAAAAAATTGAAAACATTACAGAATGTTCTTCTCATAAGAATATATATATGTTTTTAAAATTTTTCTGGCGGTACCTCGTTAAAGTATCCTTAAAAAATAATGAAAACTTCGTTGTCATGGAGATTTACCGCTGGTTAACTGTAAAATGAAATAAAGTGAATACGCTTTTATAATAAATATACTCTTTAAGGAAAACATTTTTCTTATCCTCATATTGAACTAGTTTAAGTAAATTTTACTTAAATAAATGCATTTTTATAACTGCGTATTTGTTATATACATTTAAATGTATCGGTAATGCAATTTCACGATTGTTTAACAACATGTTTAGAATTTTTTTTTTTTTTTGATTAAAAATTCTTCAAACTCAAATGTAAGGTGTGATTCCGAGCACTGTCAATTTGACTTCGATATTACTGGTGTCGGAGACAACAAGTGAGTAGTATTGCCGTCATGGAAACAACGACATAGTCAATATCGAATTTTATAAATAGAGCTTTTTTAATTAGGCAGTTAATTTTTAAAATATTTAAAAACTATCCTGTCGGTGAAACAGTGTAAATTTAAAAACTTCACAAACACACAAATTGCGTATATTATATAAGCTAATAGAAAAATAATAAGCCGTTTCATCGTTTAAGTTCATTAAGTTTTGTGAATTTAAGCACACATTTAACTTGGCAATTTCCAAATGCTTTAAATGTGCTTGCATTTGGCGAGTAAAAGTATTGATCGCCAAGCCGCGTGGAGCGTTCGCTTTTTTCGCGCCAAATATTCGAAAGAATTCTATTTTTTTAACAGACTTTCTACTGGAATTCTGCTGCTAAATTTCACTAATCCTTTATTACATTAATAAGTAGTTTCATTAGCTCTTTTTTTTTCCAAAATATTCCGAGTATGCGCTTTAAGGAGACCTTCATTGTTAGGCAAATTAACTTACTGGACTTCTCCTATTTCAAGATCTTGATCAGGGACCGGGATAACACCCAGATTGGCTTCGTATCTCCTCAACTTGTGCTCCAGCTCTACCACTCGGTTCTGGATGTTATCCCTTTCAGCCGCAATTTCTTCTATCATCAGCTATTTCCAAGAAAAAACAACATTAAAGTAACATTTCTAATCACTTCTATATTCAGTCTATTTACATAGATTTTTGTAACAATTTTTATTTTCTATACGATATAAAATTTAAATGAAAAAGAACAAAATAAAACATATGTCTAAACTATAAAACCTATATCAATTTAGAATACATTAAAGAATTTTTTTTTGCTTTAATATGTTGCTTAAATACAAACATTGGATCTACGACTATGTATTTGCGCTTCACAAAGAGAAATACTCTTATTCGACCATTATAAAGGGTGTTAAAAGCATGGTTGTAATTTTTCTACTCCTAAAATAAGTGACGTAGTTAACAAAAGGAAAGAAACTTCAGTATTGATTTGACTAGGGAAAATATAAAAAATGCATACCCAACAAAGATACGTTCACAACTTATGATATCGCTCACCCTAAAGAAACCTGACACAACTCGCGAAAATTTCATTTTGCGTTTTATTTCATTAATAGGTATGTTATAGTTGCGTTTTGCAACAGGAAAACCTTCATAAATGCAGTTATTCGGAAAATTGCTTTATTAAGCTATAGGTCCATTCGTGACCAGAGAAGGGTATCAAACTGGGTGTAGGTGTAAAATTATTCAATCCTCCAAACCTCATCTACGTCTTCATTCTTGAGGGTTTTATATTTTTATGCACATTTTTACTGCTATATGCAATTGTAAGCGCTATAATTTCATGTTACAGTAAAAAAAAAAAAAATCCCTGCTGGCTCGGCCTACAAGCGCAGGTAGATTTCGAAATTAAATACTAATTTCACCAACAAAACTAATGAAGACTAGAGATAAACTCAGTTTAACAATTTTATTTGGCCGATTTTGATGAGATTTTAATTTCATTTTTAGGGTTCCGTACTTAAAAAGTAAAAACGGAACGATTATAAGATCACTCCTGTGTCTGTCTGTCACAGCCCTTTTACTCGTAAATTATTGAACGTGGAAAGTTCAAATTCAGGGAAGTAATAAAGACTATTGACCCACATATTTTTAGGTTATTAAACATTCATAAATATATTTAGTAAATATGTAGAAGTGCTAAATAAGCTACTTGCAAAAAAATATTTTTTCTTTGTATATCGTGTGGGGTATCGTATGAAAGCTTTCGTAACGCTGAATTCAAAAATACATTTCTTTTAATTTTAGGTATATTATTTTCAAACATATCATCGGAAATATAGCACAAAAATATATCCCCCCCCATCTAATTCCGAATATACTTAAACTAAAATTATGAAAAAATTAGAGGTAGTAGACGTTAATTTAAACCTTGAAGGAAAATTATAGCGATTACCCTCGGTCACATAGTTTTTGAGAAATTCGCATTTTTCCGTTACACACAAATTTCGATTTACGGGTATTCAGCAAAAGTGTTGAGCATAGCTGGAGATACCTATCGTAGCAAAAGTATAAAAAGCATTGTTGATAATGATTTTCGAAAAAAATCGTCAGTAATTAGCCCAGATATTGGCCCTTAAAGATACGGACACTTTGGACATACATACTGACAGGGGCAGCGTACTCTATGTGCCATCGGCTTTTAAAGCCTAGATAACTTTTATTGATATATATGTGTAATTTATATGTGTAATTTTAATCACAAAATAGATATTGCAACTAGAATAAAACTTTTGGTGTCTAGTTATGCCCAGTTTGTAATAATTACCCTGAATTAAATTTGTATTTAAAGCATTTTTATATTTTTAATGCAAAGTTGTATTTTGCTAATACAAAATTTTGAAAATTTCAACCGTATAATCACCTAAAAAAATAATTTTTGGAACAATAAAAAGGAAATTTTAGGTTCAGTTTATACAGACTAACAGGAAATATATACGCCCAAAAACGTCATTTGGAGAAAAATGACTTCAAAGTTTCGGAAACGCCGCTTCAGCTATTGAGCGGGTATAATTCAAAAAGCCATAATTTCTGTTCCAATAGGAATTTCAAGGAAACAAAATCAAATTATATCAAAATGTTCAGAAATGATAGGAGTTTAACATTTAAAAAAATTAAAATTTCTAAAATTTTGAAGCTTTAAGAGTCCTGAGACCTTTTAAAGAGAATAAATCGCATAAATACTATTGGATTCGCGACTAGTTTGCATTGAGTGGAGCTCTCAATACGACTCGAGTGACTTTAAATGTTAATTAAAGATATATCTGGAAAAACGCGGCACGGACCAAGGCGGTGATGCAACTTTGCGACCTCCTTTCGACGCGCGCTTAGCACAATGCTAAATTTAAACATTGAACAAAAGATTGTTTTTGCTACACTGTAGAAAGAAAGGTTATTACTATGCGGAATTTAGTTTTATGAAATGCCAAATGAAGTTTAAATATGCACTGCTTTTATTGTCAGTACCGAATTAATTTCATCATAAACACATTGAGATAATATTAAAAAAGGAGTTATACAGAATAGCTATATTTCATATTATTTAAGTTCCATATCTCTTTGAGCTTTCATGGCATATCTATTTACACTTTTGAGTATACAGTTATACCTAACCATACGTTGTATAGTTTTTTTTCAATGTCTTAGTATTCATACATGGAAATTATTCCAAAGAGAAACATTCGCCTTGCATACAATATTTCAAATGAAAATCAAATTTCTCTCTGGAATAATTTCATGTATTAATATACTTTCTATCGATGCTTGATTTAATTAAGTCTCGTGTTCGCCCTAGGTCGGTGGCTCACGATAAATATTCCATCTTGTGCTGCGTTTGTAGCCTTGCCAACGCATAATAATGAGAAGTTTTCCAGGCTGTGTATCGTTCCATGTGGTTCAGTCGGTAAAACGTCAGTGAGCTATACTGATGGCCCAAGTTCGAGTCCCGGCATGGAATCTTTTTCACTATGTTGGCCTTTGCGCCTATTAAGCAATTACTTTGAAATTTGATTTTCATTTGAAATAAATGTCTTAGTATTCTTTTAGCAACGGTCAATTATATATATATTTATATGAATGTCGGTTATTCCATGCATAAATTCTTAACATTACTATTCAGTGCAATTAATTTGACTAGGAATCAAATTTATGATTTAGTTGTCCTGTTTGCTTACAGATGGTAGCACTATGCATTTTGTGCTGTTTTGTAAAGTCATAATTTTGATATCATGATTAAGACCAATGTCAGACGGGCGTCTTTTTTGCTTGCGTATTATCCATTCACAATGCTCTAGCATTGTGAATGGATAATACCTAAGCAAAAAAGCAGCAAAAAAGACGCCCGTCTGACATTGGTCTTAGTTGGCTTTTTTTTTCTGAGAGTGATACTAGGAGCGTAATGCTCCTGTTTCATTATTGCTTTTGAATCTGTAATTTTATCTGTATAGGCAGGGGATATATATTATTCCGAATGTAATTTAAAGCTTTCCTGTAATGAAGGTATATTAATTAGAATGTTATTTTTAACTAGTTAATTTTGATACTTTTGCAACTGCATATTTCATTGTGTGTGAAGTGTTTGTAAATGTCAAGATCTGTGTTTTTGTGACTGTTCTAATAAATAAAAAAAAATCAAGAAGGATTTATTTATTTGAAAATTCTCTACAATCATATAATAAAGAAAATGGCAAACAAATGGCTATCACAGCACGCCGTTTCGGCCGAATGGCCTTAATTTCAAATTGGACCCAACGACCGTAGTCAAAAAATCTATATGAAGTTTTACTCAATTCTATGCAAAACCTCGTGCAATTTCCGACTACACGATAAGAAATACGGCACTAAATTTTTTTATCACAGTACAACCTTCCGGGAGTATATCTCCATTTTCAACTGGACCTGCTTGCCATAGTCAAAAATATATGCAGAAAGTGTTGTTTAATTCTATGCATAACAATTTTCGTTGATATAAAGCGGACACATACACAGACACGCAGACATACAGATTTCTTTTTAAAACATGTGGCTTCTCTGAGATCTATAACGTATAAATCCATAGAAAGACGGAAGTATAAAACAGTAAGATTACAATACTTTCTTCTATAATAGTTAGAAGAAAGCATCAAGCGACAAAGCTAATATTGTCCTCGAGACGGAGTAATATTCGTAATCGAGTTTCCATTCATTTCACTTAACGCATTAACGTACCAACTTCGATTACCTGGTGTATAGGTGAAAATCGCTTATTGAATTTTGCATTAGATTTTTACATTTCACATATTCTGTGTATCTGCATAGAAGATTATTTATCTCTAAAAGAATAATCCACGATTTTAATATTTACAGCACCCTTTATGGTTATTATCATTCAAGTATTTAAACTCAGACTCCTGTTTCATATCTGTTAAACGTATTTTTTATTTATTTTGTGAAATACTCATTTCTTTATAAAAATATATTTTTTTTTCGTAAACAAAAAAGTGATGAACTATTTAGCAAATGCCCCTGATATTTTTATTGGCATCTACCTTTGTTTGTAATATAGTTTCTAATAATGCTACTTTTTCTGTCCAAACGAGGTATGCAGTGATTTTGCATTCTCCGTATACCTAGCATATACAGGGTGTGTTCACAAAGCTTCAAGACTGGTCTGATAATACAAAATTTATTAAACATTTTTGTACACCGAACTAAAAATTTTCGAAATATGACCCTTGGGTATCAACACACCGCTGCCAGCGTTTTTTTCAATATTCATAGGCTCCCTGGAAGTCTTCGCCCGCTAACCTGTTGGAGGGACCTCGTCGAAGCTGCTTAGATCGCTTCAATCGTGACGAATGATTTCCCTTTCAAGTCTCTCTTGATCCGGGGAACAAAAAAGTCGCTGACAGCAACGTCTGAGATCTAGGGGAGCTTGCAGCAGTATTGCCACGTTAACCCTTTAGCTACTGACGGTACTTATAATTACCATTAAAATAACTTGTCATAAAATTCCTTTAATACATTAGTTGTAATACAGTTTAGAAAGATTTATAGATACATTACTTTACCTTGTTCCAAAAGCATTATTGATTACACAAAACAAAAATATTTTTAAAAGGATCATTTCTTTTGCCTTTGCATCTTTTTCAGCTTTCTTGGCGTTGGGGGGAGGGAGAAGGATTTTTCAATTCAGAAATATTTCTATATTTCTATTGTAAGAACACAATCTTTGTACACTTCCTAATACTACAAAATACTAAGAAAAATATTTAAAATAAAATATTTGAGTGGAGTTATAAATATTGCACAAAATCCCTATAAATTCTAATTTAATTAATCCTTCTAAAATTTATTAAATGATTATGGAAATCTTCTAATATAGTATAAATATTTCACGAAAAATGCTTTACAAGGTAAAATTTTCATGAATTCATGATTCAATACATAAAGGGTTAAACTTAGCCAAAACTTCGGCGGCGGCAAGCGGCGTTTGAGAGGACGCATTGTCGTGGTGAACAATCCAATCATTTCTGAAGTCTGGGTGGACGCGCCGGACTCGGTCCTTCAAATTGTGGTGCATTACAGCCTAAAACTGCTCTGACCCGGCGCGTCCACCCAGACATCAGAGACGATTGCATTATTCACTACGACAATGCGCCCTCTCACACGTCACTCGCAGCCGCTAAAGTTTTGGCTAAGTTTAACGTGGCAGTCGTTCCACAAGGCCTCCTACAGCACGACCTCTCTCCCAGCGACTTTTTTTTGTTCCTCTGGATCAAAAAAAGACCTGAAAGGGAAGCAATTCGACACATTTCCAGCGATCGACGATTTCAACTTCGACGAAGTCCCTTAACAGCCTTGCGGGCGAAGACTTTCAGGGAGCTTATGAATATTGGAAAAAACGCAGCGGTGTGTTCATGCTCAAGGGTCATATTTCGAAGAACTTCAGTTCGCTGTACAAAAATGTTCAATAAATTTTGTATCCTCAGACCAGTCTTGAAACTTCGTTAACACACCATGTATATACAGTTGAGTTTCTATATAACGAAATCCATTGTTCCAGTAAAAAATTCGTTATATAGGGAAATTCGTTATATAGATAATGAGTAAAAATTCCTATTTAATGTGTAAATTTTGAACGAAAATTACTTTTGTGGTGTTTAATTAAGTATTTGAAATGTTTAACTATAAATATTAAGCTAATATTGTATTTCTGAATTATTTAAACAGCTTCGAAAAAGAGAGCAGACATTTATTTGAAAGCATAATAAAAGTCACATAACGAAAACTTACATTAATTTTAGACGAAGAAATCTGTAATTTTTCGATGTTTTGATTTCAAAATTGTTACACTCTCGAAAAAATGTTCACATTTTAGCAAGGAATGAAAAATTGTATCGGGAACATTTTCCTCCATTTGAATTATCATTCACCTTAAAAACTTCAATTACCTCTCTGATCCCGCTCTTATATGTATAACAATCCAATTGACACTGTTTTAAGAAGTATGTTGGAAGGTGTGTGGGAGGGGGGGGGGGGGATTAATTCATTGGGCATAAAAAACAAGGAGATAAAGGTAGAAAAGTAAGATAAAAAACTGAGCATTGAACGATAAATCACTAATCAGTGATGGAAAATTGATTCCATGTGATTTGGAAGCTTTTTTAAAACAATAAATAAAGAACATTTTATGAAAAAATTCGTTACATGGAGATAGATATTTCGCTATATGGAGACTGTTTTTAATAAAATCACGGGAAAAAGGAATCGTTCCTACTAAAAATTCGTTATATAGAGAAATTCGATGTATGGAGTTTCGTTATAGAGATACTCGACTGTAACAAAAACTGTTTTACTAAAATTGGTTTAAAAAGTTACGCTGCTTCCCGTAATAACGAAAAACATAATACAAAAAGTAATTATTGTTTAAATTAAAATAAACTTACCTCAAGCTGTTGGATCCTGACACCTCTAATGACGTACGCGGCTTTCCATTAGCAGCCGCACCACTTGTCTGTCCAAATCATTCGCAGCGCCTAAAATAAACATAAAAGTTCAATTAAAAAAAATGTGTCAAGATATGAGGTAAAATCTTAATATCCATTTTGTCTTGCAGTAACACTCACTGACAAACCCTTTATGTACCAAATTATGAATTCATGAAAATTTCATCTTCTAAAGCATTTTTCGCCAATTTTTGCTACTACATTAGAAGATTTACACAATAATTTAACAAATTTTAGAAGGATTTTGACTATTAAAATTCATTAATTAAATTTATAGGGATTTTGTGCAAAATTTACAACTCCACTGAAATCTTTTATTTAAAATATTTTTTTCTACTATTTTGTAGATATGTACAAATATGTTCATACAATAAAAATATAGAAATATTTTCGAAATGAAATCTATCCCCCCCTAATCTTTCAACGTCAATAAAGCTGAAAAGATGCAAAGGCAAAGAAAATCATCCTTTAAAAAATATTTTTGTTTTGCGGAACCAATAATGCTTTTGCAACAAGATAAATTAAAGTATCTATAACTCATTCTAAACTGTATCATTACTAATCGATGTATTAAATTAATTTTAAAACAAGTTATTTTAATGATACTTTAAAGTAGAGTCCGGTCTTAAAGTGTTAAAGAAACAGTTCACTTTTAAATCGAGCAAAAATTCGAAAATTGTTTCAGTCACTTATATTAAAATGTAGTTAATGTATCAATCAAGTGTATTTATATGAGTTCGATTTATTATTATTTTCTTTTTTCATTTGTCGTATTATGCTAAACTATTTAGCTTAAATTATCTTTTAAAACTGAAAAATAGGAATCAATATAAATTAATGTGTTTGCAAAACGCCGAGTTTTTTTCAACTAAAATAACAGTACAAAAGAATTATCTTTTTCAGTTAGTGAGAGAAATAAACAATTTTGTATATCAATAATAACTTTTGTAGATTTAAACATTATGATGCATATACAGAGTGTCCATAATTAAACGACCCAACTTTAAAGTTGTCTACACGGAAAACTATTGTTCATAAAGTTGTGAAATTCTGTGAAACACATAATAAATGGATGGGAATTTGTTTATCCCCCCCCCCCAAAAAAAAAAAGTTTAAAATTTCACCACCAGAGACTGATTTTTAATAAATTACACATTTAGTATTACGATAGTTTAGAAATTTTATTTACATGGGGTCCATAATTAAACGACCCTATTTTAAATTTTTTTACAGACGAAACTATTGTTCAGAATGTTGTGAAATTTTGTGGAAGACATAATACAGGTAAGAGAATTTGTTTGAGCGAAAAAATAAATAGGAGGCCGTATTTTAACGAATTACATATTTAGCATACATTTACGATAGTTTAATTTTTTTTTAACCAAACATGTTACGTACACTGTAAAAAAAAACCGACTAAAAAACGGAAATACTACTGGCAATCTAGACGCCAGTACTATTTCCGTTTTTTTACGGGAATTTTTACCCATAAATTACAGAAATTTTTCCGTTTTTCTGATTAAAAACGGAAATTTTCCTGTAATTTATGGGTAAAAATTCCCGTAAAAAAAAAACGGAAATAGTACTGGCGTCCATATTGCCAGTAGTATTTCCGTTTTTTAGTCCTTTTTTTTTTTTTACAGTGTATGACAGTCATCTTCAGATACCATCTGGAATCGTGAAAGAGCATATTCTACAGTTGAGCGCAGCGTGTTCTGTGACACGCTAGGAATATGTCATGAAATGCTGTCTTTTAAATCAGGTTAAGTCAATAAATAAAAATTCTAAATTATTGTAATGCTAAATGTGTAAATTATAAAAATCGCTCTGTGTGTGTGTGGGAGGGGGAGCAATTTTTTTTTTGTGTTTAAACAAATTCCCATCCCTATACTATGTCTTTCACAAAATTTCACAACTTCATGGACAATATTTTTATTTGTAGACAACTTTAAAGTAGGGTCCTTTAATTATGGACATCATTCATATTAAGGAATAAAATATAGGCATATTTTACTCTAAATTTGTAAAATAACAATAATCATTGTAGTATCATAGTTTTTCTTTCATAAAGGGATAATAAAAATATGAAATTCATTCAAGGGATATAATTCGTAAAAAGTGAGTAAAAAATGTATACTACCCGCCTTTTATTGCTTATTGAATATCTATGATAAAGTAAAAGGGTGTGAACTCATAACTGATACATCCCCTTTCCGCGCTAACCGAATATATGTATATTCATATGTGTTCTAATGTTTAGTGCATTTAGTTGAATTAAAGTCAAAGTTTTTTTTTTTTTTTTTTTACTTGACTGCAAAGAAGGGTTATGTGTTTCACGCGTATCTGGTTATGTGGATTTCTTTATACCCTCGAAACATCTCAATGACTGGATGGATTTTATTGAATGAGATCTCTAGCGATTCGTCTTAACCGTCCGATGATCATAAGCTAGGTTTTGTTTTTATAAATTCAAAATGGTGACAGTAAAATACAAAATGGCGGTAGAGATGAGAGAAAAATTTTACGCACCATATTGAGTGTCATGTGACTGGATAGGTCTTTCAAAATGAAGACGATGTTTCATTCACTATTTTACAGTCAGAAACTCTGTTTAAATATTACACAACCTGGAAGTTGTGTAGATAGGATTTCTAGCTTTACTCCAACTCTAACCTTCCGGGGCATCTATAGGCCTGATCAAAACAGTGTTTATAGATAGGAACTAACAATTAAACACAACTTAAAAGTCATCAATACAATTAAATAAAAAAAAATAGGAAAGTAATATAAAAAATAGTTTCACATTGAAGAGAAATAATTAATTAGTTCGCTTTTTACGCAGCCGGGTTTTTTTATTTTTTAAATTTAATTTTTACTCGTTAATTTATATTATTAAAATATTTATGAATTTCTAACTTCTATGAAATATTTTAATTTAATTTTTTTAATGCAAGTTTTTGTTTCCCCTTTAGTTAATGTATAAATAGTTCATTTTTGTAAAGCATTAAAAGCCATTTTGCTTAAGTTTGTGAGCGTTATGAAGTGTTCAGCGGAAAAATATACGTCTACATAAGATTTGAACTTCATAAAAAATAGATGTATTTAATATCTTAGTAAGGCTGTTTATTCCTTTAAAGCACTGTGTGCAAGGGCAAAATAATTTTTAATATAAGTTTTTTTTAACCCTTTCGAGTTTGGTGTACTATTAATAGTACATCTCTTTTCATCGAGTATTACTTTGTCTTAAGAATAACTTTTGTTACTAAGCTAGTATATAGAAAAACTAGTATAAGGCTAAGATTTTCTTACTATGGCTTCATTTATGTTTTGACATTTAGTAATAATAATAATAAAAGTTTGCTTAATTCTCTTTGCACCGTTGGCGATTCCTTTATTTTATAAAGTTATTTCACTCCTTAAATTTAAAATATAGGTTACTTTTCCGAACAAATCATGTTTGATAAAATGTAAAAAACCCTGTTGTAATGCGACATTTTCCAAACGTCTCCAAAACTTTTCCTTAACCTATCATCATATAAATATGAATTGAATAGTACACAAAATAAGTATGTTCGTTAGGTTTCAGACAATGGAATAATCTTTAAACGCCAGTAAATCTATTTGAATAGCTACGATTAACATTATTAAAATAAAAATATTATTGTTCTCAAAAAAATCGGACCCGAAAGAATTATCTTTCTTAACATTTCACATGTTACAAACAAGTGAATAAAATAAAACCCATTTTTAAATACCTAATTTCGAAATACTCATATTGTAGAGTTTTCAATATAGAACTTCAAAGTAAAACCTACCTCTTGGTGCGACTGCAGGTTGCTGAACCTCTTCTAATGGATGTGGTTGCTGGTTGGGATCCACATCTTCAGCCGCGACCGCTTCTTCCTGTTGATTCACAGCATGGACGACTGAAACAATAAATGAATGAATTAAAAAATAAATCACGAACTAAAATTTCAAAACTGAAAACAGGAATACAGAAAGAAGAAATTTCATTAAAATAACTATTTTGCAATTACGTATATTCATTATAAATATATTCATTCGAATTTCAAGGTGTTCTTCAACTGCTTCTTAAATATTAATATATATTTCATACTCATAACATTAATATTTATCAAAATATATTTCATACACACATATAATTTAATTTGTTCTACCATAATATCAACAGAAAGTTTGATTGGTGGCTGTCCATCCTCGACATTATCTGTATTGCACATTTATTTTATATACTAGCAATGGAATAAACGTATCGATAGTGAATAAACATCAATGCTATTTTTTTTATGTATTCTCTTTCTTTATATACTCTTTGAAAAAATACATAGTGTAAATAACGCCATGTGGAATGTCACACAGGGGAAAATACTTAGACATGGCTCGGAAATCACAAACTTAGTAATAAAAATGTGGTTGCATAGTCTTCTATGTAACCACATTAATTTGAAGGACAAACATGTGCTGCCGCACTGTATGACATTCCTCACTGTGATATGCACTATACGGCCAAAGATGACTGGTCACGTGCGATTTTAGACGTTTTCTTAAATAGCTAGAATTTTACATGAGGAATTAGTGTCAAACTCCTGGAGTGTAAACAGAATACAGGTCATATTTCCGTGAAGATTTTTTCACGAAACCCCATAGGGAGACGCCAACAAATTTAAAAGAACGAATATCTTTTGGATAACCCTGTTAAAACTAATGTAGCAAAAGCGTTCAAAATGTAGATTATGATTAAGTGACT
Source organism: Maratus speciosus (assembly GCA_963932465.1). Classification (NCBI taxonomy): domain Eukaryota; kingdom Metazoa; phylum Arthropoda; class Arachnida; order Araneae; family Salticidae; genus Maratus; species Maratus speciosus. The sequence continues at coordinate 415,629,758 of OZ010790.1, read as the reverse complement.
TATTGAAATAATTTGTGTTCATTCTTATGAGAACAAACATGTATACGCGAAGAGAAATTTAGGTTTTCATAAGAACAGTCTCAAACTTTGCCAAGTGTTTTGCTAATAATTGGCAGAGTTCTTAATATAAAAAATGTTCTTTTCAGAAATTTTGACAAACAATATTGTACACAATACCCTGCAATCAGAATTAAAATATTGTAAAAATTATATGAAAAAAGAGCAGGTTTACTAAATAATGTTTCACTGCGCATACCCGAGCACAATCAAATTATAATGAGTATAATGTGTTAGCTAAATGTATAGAACAACGTTTGTATAAGTCTCAAAAACATAGCCTGAAAATTCTGAAAATTATCGTTGATAGAATAAGCTTAAAATCCGCTGTTACCAAAATGAAGCAAAAACATGAGGGCTGTATCCATAAATCCATTGATTTGTGACAATCTAGAATACACAATATTGAACGTACTACTGTATTTGGATACAATCCCTCATATTTTTGCTTCGTTTTGGGAATAACGGATTTTGAGCTTATTCTATAAACGATAATTTTTAGACTTTTTAAACTATGTTTTTGAGACTAACAGAAGCTAACACATTATGCAAATTATATTTTGATTACATTCGGGCATGCATAGTGAATTATTATTTAGTAAACCTGCTCATTTTTTATACAATTTTTATTATTTTTTAATTCTGATTGCAGGGTATTGAGTACAATGTTGTTTGTCATATTTTCTGAAAAGAACTATTTTTATTTAACACAATTTGCATAACTACAGACATACACACATTAAAATTTTATTAAAAACAATTAAAATATAGTTAAATATATATATAAACGTTTCGGCTATTTTCATAGCCCTCATCAGTAAACGAACAGAGTCACAAAACAGCAAGAGCCACAGTAAACGAAAACAGTTAAAATGACGGTCTAAGTAGGATAAAATAATCAGCAGGAACTTGGGTTGCTTCGTTGATTGGCGATTCAGCTAAAACAGTCCTCCAACCCTCAAGGAAGACACGGCTAAAATATACGTGGCAATTGGCGTCCACAATTCGTGCACTCTCAAAATCGGGGACATGATCGAATTCAAGTGCATGTGCAACCAATCTTGAATTCAAAGTACCTTTATTAAAAGAATTTTTATGCTCCCTGAGTCTAGCATTTAATGAGCGTCCAGTCTCACCAATGTACAAGGAATTTCATAAATGACACCATTCAGGTCAGACTTCGAATATTTATGTTTAAAACTACTGAAAAAATTACCAATGCGGTTCAAGGGAACATGAGCTGTCCTAACATTAACATCCTTGAGTACAGCTGAAATTTTCTCCGATATATTACTGTAATAAGGCAAAAATATGGTTCCTATCGGATTGACACGCTGGTAAGGAGTGGGATACTGGTCTGATTTGCTCGTAAGTTCCGAAATAACTCTAAGACACCAACGACGTGGATAGTCGTTGAGACGTAAATCATTCATTATCTTACCAATTTCATTATCAAAAATAACTCTGTTACTGCAAAATCTCAAGACTCTGTTGTACAAGGATCTGACGACTGCGATTTTATATGAAAGTAGGCTATTGGATTTAAAGTATAAATATTGCCTGGAGGAAGTACTTTTTCTGTAAACAGAAGTTTTCAAAATAGGAACATTATTAACAATTTCTCTCTGGAGCAAAACATCAAGGAAAGGGAGTGACCTGTTATTTTCAAACTCTATCGTGAATTGGATTGAAGAGGAAAAGGAATTCGCTTTGTTAAAAATTTCCACAAGTTTATCTTCTTCAGCAATTATAAAAACATCATCCACATACCGCCTCCAAAACTTAATTTTATTACCCAAACTGAAAATAATATCTTTCTCCAAATACTGCATAACAATCTCTGCGATGAGGAATTTTAAACAAAGCGAATTCCTTTTCCTCTTCAATCCAATTCACGATAGAGTTTGAAAATAACAGGTCACTCCCTTTCCTTGATGTTTTGCTCCAGAGAAATTATTAATAATGTTCCTATTTTGAAAACTTCTGTTTACAGAAAAAGTACTTCCTCAGGGCAATATTTAAACTTTAAATCCAATAGCCCACTTTCACATAAAATCACAGTCGTCAGATCCTTGTACAACAGAGCCTTGAGATTTTGCAGTGACAGAGTTAGATTTGATAATGAAATTGGCAAGTTAATGAATGATTTACGTCTCAACGACTATCCACGTCGTTGGTGTCTTAGAGTTATTTCGAAACTTACGAGCAAATCAGACCAGAATCAAACTCCTTACCAGCGTGTCAATCCCACAGGAACTATATCGTTGCCTTATTACAGTAATATATCGGAGAAAATTTCAGCCGTACTCAAGGATGTTAATGTTAGGACAGCTTATGTTCCCTTGAACCGCATTGGTAATTTTTTCAGTAGTTTTAAACATAAATATTCGAAGTTTGACCTGAATGGTGTCGTTTATGAAATTCCATGTAAAGGTTGCAGCTCGATTTACATTGGTGAGACTGGACGCTCATTAAATGGTAGACTCAAGGAGCATAAAAATTCTTTTAATAAAGGTACTTTTAATTCAAGATTGGTTGCACATGCACTTGAGTTCGATCATGTCCCCGATTTTGAGAGTGCACGAATTGTGGACGCCAATTGCCACGTATATTTTAGCCGTGTCTTCCTTGAGGGTTTGAGGACTGTTTTAGCTGAATCGCCAATCAACGAAGCAACCCAAGTTCCTGCTGATTATTTTATCCTACTTAGACCGTGATTTTAACTGTTTTCGTTTACTGTGGTTCTTGCTGTTTTGTGAATCTGTTCGTTTACTGATGAGAGCTATGAAAATACCGAAACGTTTATATATATTTTTAACTATATTTTAATTGTTTTTAATAAAATTTTAATGTGTGTATGTCTGTAGTTATGCAAATTGTGTTAATTATTAATTGATCCAGACGTAATTATGTATGTATTTTTAAAACTATTTTAATGTTAAGAACCTACAAATTATAAGCAAAAAAACTTGGGAAAATTTGAGACTTTTTTTTATAAAAACTTTAATTTATCTACCAGTATACATGCTATTATCATAAAAATGAACACAGTTTATTACAATAAGGCACTTAATCATAATCTACAGTTTGAACGCTTTTGCTACATTTAATTTTTAAAGGTTTATCCAAAAGATATTAGTTCCTTTTCAATTTGCTGACGGTCTCCTGTTGGGTTTCGGGAAAAAATCTTCACGGAAATAATATGACTTGTACTATTCTGTTTACACACCTGGAGTTTCAGGATAATTCCTTGTGTATTTTTCTAGATATTTAAGAAAACGTCTAAAATCGCAAGTGACCGGTCATCTTTGGCAATATAGTGCATACACAGTATAAGTTTTCTGAGACAATACAGGAAAGAGAATACGTAGAAATCTATTTATCAAGTTTGTATTATTTACAGCTGAAAACATATGTCAAAAAGGGGGTGTCACGGTTTATTCATTTAAGTATAAGAAATAGATAAACAATGAAAATTTTTTAAAATGTTTTTAGAAAGATTGGGAATCCAAAGAATATGGCTTCCATCTCCATTGGGAAAGGGGGGGGGGCAAACATACGAAATTCAAAATTTATTTATTATACAAACTCGTATATTAAAAATACCTAATTACAAAATATTACATTCCTCATTTATGAAACAATAAAAATCAACTTTCTTTAGGGGACCGGTTAAGGAATGAGATCATAATTTTTAATGAAACAGACTGTGTTCCGACTGTGTTTAATCAAACAGTGCATGCTAAATGCTAAAAGATTATCTAAATATTTGAAGAAGTTATATAATAAATCGCATTTTCGAGTGTGACGTAAAACTGGAAATAATACACATAAATAATAAATTCATAACAAATAAAAATTAAATTTAAAAAATAAAAAATAACCCGACTGCGTAAAAAGCGAACTAATTAATTATTTCTCATCAGTGTGAAACTATTTTTTATATTACTTGACTAATTTTTTTTTTATTTATTTGTATTGAGGACGTTTAAGTTGTGTTTAATTGTTAGTTTCTATATATATAAACACTGTTTTGATGAGGCCTATAGATGTCTATGAAGGTTAGATTTGCAGTAAAGCTAGAGATCCTACCTACACAATTTCCAAGTTGTGTAATATTTAAACGGAGCTTCTGACTGTAACATAAGCAATGAAACATCGTCTTCATTTTGAAAGACCTATCCAATGATATGCCACTCAATATGGAGCGTATTTTTTTTTCGTCTCTACCGCCATTTTGTATTTTAAGGCCGAAATTTTGAATTAATACAAAGAAAACCTGCCCTATAACCATCGGACGTTAAGACGAATCGATAGAGATAGAGACCTCATTCATTAAAATCCATCCAGTCGTTGTGATGTTTCGAGGGTATAAAGAAATCCACATACCCAGATACGCGTGAAACACATAACCCTTCTTGGCAGTTGGGTAAAAAGTTTGTTTATTCAAATAGAAGAAAGAAAAGTGAGAAATTACTTTATTGCTAAATTATGAAAGTACGGCCATTTCTTTGTCTACTTTGTTTGTCTGCAGTATTTTATTCTTTTACATTAACAAATCTTCAGTAACTTGTTTCTTAACTAAAATTAATGAATAAAAAAATGTTTATTAAAGCTTTAAATGGTAAGCTATTTAACTTTTGTGAAAAACTGAATTCAGTTTATTCGACGAAAAAGATATCATTTTCTTTATCCATTCAAATGACAGTTTAATGCGGTCAATAATCCTTTCAAGTTCCAATTAAATGAGTTGACTGTATAACAAAATTTATATTAACGGTTCGTTTTAATTTTACACGCAGATTTCATGTCCGGAAAATGAAGAATTTTTTAATTTAAAAAGTATTTAATGTTTTTACACACTGCCATTACCACTTTGATTATTATCTTATTTGCTCATTAAAAAAATACATTAAATATGTTTAAGACTTTATTTGCTAAACAAAAAATAATATTAAAAATTCATCACCTACTTTTTGGGCTGTCCCAAGATCAAGTTTACTTGAATTATATTGTTTATTTAATATTAAACAATTTTTTTTTTCATGTACACACAAGCATTTTTTTTTTTTTTTTATAATGAAACATTCTATAATAATCAAAATATCACATACATTAATTCTTCAAATCTATGTTTTGTTATATTTTTTTATTAAAAAGTGGGCGTCCGGTTTTGAAATATCTGTTGTGTAATCTCTATTATCACATATAATTTATTTCTATTCTCGTCAAAAAAGTGTACCACACAACATAAATAATGCTTATTAGTAAGCAAGGTATGATAATAATTATTTTGTATATTTGTTATGAATATCAGATATGGTGGACAAGCTTGTGTTTTTCTCCGGAAGGTGTTTTTTTTCTCTAAGTAACCTTAGTTACCAATTATTCACCACCTTTATGTTGTGATTTTAGAATGATTACAATTAAAATCAATTAAAATTTGGTATCACTTTCAAATAATTAGACTGATAGGTAAACCAAATAAAATGTGTTCTCAGAATGTTTTTTTTCCCCTTTCTGAATGTAACCTCTGTTACTTATAACCTTTGTTACTAGATATAAATGTTAATTTTCAAAATTAGTTATAAATTAATTTAATTAAGAAAACTTCTGGTGGACATCATTCCTAAGATATCAGGATAACAAAATCACTAAATTAAGTTGATTTTGTAATGTTAATTTGGTTTTGGTAACAGAGGTCACCTTATGTATCCTCTGTTACTAAACAACATGGATTACAGCTGTTATTCTTCAAAATTAGCTATTTATTTATTAATTTCAAAAAATATCAGTGCATTAAGTTATAAATATCATTCCTAACATATGAAGAGAACAAAATTGCTAAATTAAGTTGGTGTTGGTAACTTTTCTGCTATTTTTTGTAATTTCTGTTACCTCATGTAACCTCTGTTACAGGCAGTAATTAGTTTTTGAATTTTTTTATTATTTTGAAATCTATCAATAGAATATATAATGTGAACATTGAAAATGCCCATAATCTTACTTTAAAGGTGACAAATGTAATGAAAAAGATGTTACAAGTTTAAAATATTCATTTTATTTAAAACTTATTAGTACTTTCAAGCGTTCCAGGCTCATCATCAGAGAGTATCTCAATACCTAAATGTTGTTTATTTATACAAATACGTCCTTTGTTTTGAAAATGAGAGAGCCAATAATTACTAGAATTGAAAGTAGAAGTAGCAGTAACCTTTTTAATGAAAAATATGAATATCAAATTCACAATATATCTTTACTTAATAGGTGCTAAAAATACAAATGTTAAAAACATTTTAAAAACAATGCAGATGTTGAGAACATTGAGTCACATGATGTTTAAAATCCGAGCGCTTTCGACTGAACCATCAGTCGTCATCAGGGAAAAGAGCACTACCGAATGAAAGACAAACAGCTGGTTAAATATCAAAGGGCGAAACCAAACGAACCACAAAATAGGAGGGTGGGAAGGATGGAAAAAACAGAGGAGCAGCCAATCAGAAAAAGAGAGAGGGGGGGGGAGGGGTGGGACAGGGAGGAGGGAAAATGGTTAATCAAAACCAAATTCCCCTGTAACCCCTAGAATTTTAAACCAGATTCTTGGTATATTATAGGATAGAACATCATTACAGGTACTCTTGCCTTTTGCTAAAATTTCCAACGACTCTCTAATTATACAAATATTATAAAATGAAGCGTGTGCGATGATTTTAAGTTCTTTGAATAAGATATCAATGTCTTTAACTTGACTTAGCCGGGATAGAGCTGTGGATGGTCTACCCTTTTTTAAATCTGTCATATGCTCCTTAATCCGTTCCAATAATTGGTTTTGATTAACCATTTTCCCTCCTCCCTGTCCCCGCCCATCTCTCTCTTTTTCTGATTGGCTGCTCCTCTCTGTTTTTTCCATCCTTCCCACCCTCCTATTTTGTGGTTCGTTTGGTATTTCGTTTGGTTTTGTGGTTTTGTGGTTCGTTTGGCCCTTTGATATTTAACCAGCTGTTTGTCTTTCATTCGGTAGTGCTCTTTTCCCTGATGACGACTGATGGTTCAGTCGAAAGCGCTCGGATTTTAAACATCATGTGACTCAATGTTCTCAACATCTGCATTGTTTTTAAAATGTTTTTAACATTTGTATTTTTAGCACCTATTAAGTAAAGATATATTGTGAATTTGATATTCATATTTTTCATTTATATTTTAAGGTGAATCTGTCGTTCTTTGAAAATATAGTTTTTCTATATTTATTTAACCTTTTTAATGTCCACATTATATATTTTATGTTGAATCAAGGTGAAAAATTGCGTTTCGTCATTATATGGTAGTATATCTATCAATAGATTTATTTACACAATAAGTGGCCACACAATTACTAAATACCCATTTTGATCTACTGTAATTTTTCAAACTATTTGAAAAAGTTAACTTTAAAATTTGTAATTCGGTTACACGGCTTTTCTTTTATCCATTCTCTTTAAACAGATTTTACCCAATATGCAGCATTAACTTGGCTAAAGACATCTATTAAATAGAATGATAAGGAAAATCGTTTGACTGCTTGTTCAGTAAGTATGATAATTGCATCTTTGTGTCTGGTAACAGAGGCACACCTTGTACCCCTTGGCATTTTTCAAAAGGTCTGTTATCTTAAATAAATAACATTAAGCGCGCCCTTCAGTTATTTTCTACACTTTAAGCCTTATAAGGGGTCGATGCTGGTTTTTTTTCTTGGGTCCCATTTTGTGAAAAATAAAAGTTACTTTTGTGAATTTTATTATATTTTTGTGAAAATTAACAGTTCGTAATGAAAGTTGAAATCCAGCTACTCAAATTAGAACTAAGCATTTATTAACAAAAACTTTTTAAAACACTTTTGCTAAAGTTTTCGTTTCTGGTGAACTGGTTTTATTTACAAATCAGACATTTTAAAATTTAACAAAATAATAAATAGTAGTAAGGTTTTATGGGAATGAATTTTTTTGAAGGGGGCCTATTTTATTAAAATGAATTTTGTGAAATAGCCCATTTTGATAAATTCATTTTTGTGAATGGCCCTGTTTTATTAAATATATTTTTGTGAAGGGCCTCTAAACGGGCCTCAAATTTTTGTTGGATAGACAGCTGCTTATACAACTTACAGAAAACATTTATTGTGATCAAAATGTAATGAAAAAAAAAATTCTTCTGTAAAAGTGGAAATCTGCGTATAAAATTGAAATTACCTTAAAATCAAGATAAAATATTATGAATACATAAGAAAATAAAAATTCTCATTATATTAATATAAGTTAGAAAAACAAATGGGTAGTACACTAACCTCGGGCTAGAAGGAATTTTAGCTCAAGTTCTCTCGCATAAAAATTAGAAAAAATAATTCCAAAAAATTTCGAAAATTTCGTGTTAATTAAATTACAGGCGTTTTTTAAATTTATGTAAGATAATATATTTTGATCTATTTTTTGATCTATAAAAATGGATTGTATTTTACATCACCCATTTCGACGAGATGACATACATCAATACATGACAAACACCGATATAAAACATTAATAGCTCACTTAGATCCGATAACAAGAGAATAACTTTACAAATTTCGGAATTTTAATTATTATCCAATATATTGTTTTTGTGAATTTTAACTAACTTTTTGTACTGATGGGGATTACTTCATTGTTGTGAAAATAAAGAAAGAAAATGAAAATATTTAATTTTTTCAAAATTTTTAAAAATTCGTTTTGTTAAAATTTTGAACGATTTTTGCCGATCGAATACGGGATTTTCAGTTTACTTCCTATTTAAAAATGTACTGAAAAGAGAAATCAAGAGATTTACTTAATTATTACGAAAAAGTTGATAGAATAATATTATATTAAACTTTTTGAAATAGCATTTTACAAATTAAAAAAGTAAAACACAGATGTTTTTTGGATATATGGCAAATTATTTAGACTTTAATAGCGAATTCTATTGATACAAACATGTGAATCATAAATTGCAGGTTTTAAAAATATATATCATTTGGACACCATAATATATTATCGTTTTAACCGGGGTTTTGACATGTTATTTCGATACAATACGTATCAAGATAGCGGAGGGCAACATTGGTTACTTTCTTTCTATGACCTTCATATATTTTATACTATATTTCATTTATGCTTATGAAATGTATCAGTACTTTTTCTGAAAAGTTATTAACAACGTAACCTTTCAGTATTCTAATTATTTTTAGTTGTGTAAGTGTTCATTTATAACTTTTTGACGTGTCTCCGTACTCGAAATCGAATAAATATACTGGGATTTCCCTGAAATTTATATTGTTATTGAGGCTTACTATCACATGTTTGGTATTGAAAATGAAGTCTGTCGCATTTATAATTCGTTTACAGATTTGCTCAAAATAATTCCTTTATGTTACGGTTTGTGGGGAAAAATGAGTAAAAGGACAAGTTACTCACCCTCCGCCAACAGTCGTTGTATCTCAGGCGGTGGCTCTCGGGGAAGTGGTAGAGCCGGAAGATCGTATAGATCTTCGTTTCTCCCTGGATTTAAAGAAAAGTATTAAAACATTATCATTATTGTAAAAAGTGTCTCTTACTACTCTAACCATTTAAAGTCACACTAATAATAAAATTAATCAAATTTATTGATAAATGGAACTAATGAATCCTAAATGAAAATAGCAAAATAATGAATAATATGATTATTGTAAAATGAGTCTCTTACTAAGATAATCAGTTGAATAAAATTAATATTAGAACTGAACGGGTGAGTGGAAAACCGAATAACATTCCAGCTGATGTAAATGTTGAGGTCACATAAAAAAAAATTATGTAAAGAAAACTATCGATTTTAAAGAAATGTTCAGCATTATTCGATTGTAGGGCTAGAAGATGATAGTTCATTCCTATAAATAAAAAAAATAGTGGCAATTAGTTATTATTAATTAAACTACCTCAGTTCATTTTGCATATATTTGGAATGCTATCGTTTTACAACTTTCCCGTTAAATTAGTCTTATAAATATATTTTAAGTGCATCTTTTTTGCATTTTATATATGTGCGCACTTTAAATGTGATTTACTTAAATGACAGATGGCCATAACTACTGTCGTTTTACTTTTTTACGAAATTTATTTAAAGCAACCTTTAATCAGAATAATTTTTACGACTCCCCTCAATCTATTATTTAAGTTTAATATCCCCGTGTTGTCGTCAAATATTAACTTCAGTGACTGCTGGCTACGGCAAATGCATTTCGTTTCCCATGGAAATAGTTTTTTCCTCGCTCGCGCGCGTTATCACTTAAGATAATGTCAAATCACAATATGTGATACAGTACAGTGGAACAAACACCATAAAAACTTGGACATTGATTAACATGTGAATTTTCTTTTGTATTACCATTTAATGTTGTTCTTAAACACATAATGTACCAAAAAATATAAGATTATCAGAAAATTTCGCCTCCAATATTTAGCCTAATGGAATGAAGGTGGATTCTGGTTTTAATGTAAAATATGTTATATCATTAAAATCTACACTATATGGCCATTAATGACCGGCAACTTTCATTTTTAGACATTTTGTCGAATGTTTAGAAATATACTTGACAGATTCTTCAGGAATTTAAGGATTAAAAAGAACAGGTATGACCTCATATTTAGCAATGTCGATTTGTTAATGAGGGCAATTAGGGGACCAACAAAAAATCAAAGAAAAAAATAATACTTGGTATCACCCTGTAAAATAAAATGCATGAAATGATCTGTCGCTACAGACTATAAAAAAACGGGCATTGCGCAATATGTGTATTGTTTTGTGTAAGAATAGCATGTATATTAATAGAGATATAGCGATTTATTTAAAATAATTAAAAAATTCTTGCATGTTTTGTGCTTATAACATGCAGGGTTTTCAACCAAATTTAACGCCGGTTTCAGAAAAATTGACAAAATATAGTAGAAACATTATAGTGCAATTGGAATATAAATATATTAAATATTTTAGGAAATATGAGAAGTTGTATGAAATAATTTTTATATGCGCATGCGCGAACGATAACAAGGATCATTTTACATAATTTAATAATCAACTCTATGGAGCAACTTATTAAAAAAAATTTAGTCAAATATCGTAAAAATTCAGAAAGATATCGGCGTTAAATTGAGCAAAGCTTTAGTTGTTCTCTAAAAGCAGCTGAATGATAAGGGATTTTCCACAAATTGTCATTTTTTATTAACTGACTTTCAGAAAAAAGTATTTAGTGAGTATCAACGAGTAGATTTGGAAAAAATGCATCGATTTTGATACTTCTTTTGATCATGGTACAGGCTCATTCTGGTGTTTATTCAACAAGAACTAAAGCGACAATAAAAATTGAAAATTGAAAAAAAAATTAAAATTAAAAATGACAATTTGAGGAAAATCCCTTATCATTCAGCTGCTTTTAGAGAACAACTATAGATTTGCTCACTCTAACGCCGATATCTTTCTGAATTTTTAGGATATTTGACTAGATTTTTTTTAATAAGTTGTTCCATAGAGTTGACTATTAAGGGGACAATGGAGTTTAAAATCCTTATTATTATTATTATTTTTTTTTTGTAAATTTCACCTTAAATATTATTCAAGGGTACATTATATGCATTAAGGCATGCATTTATCACAAATATATATATATATATATATATATATATTTCTGAGAAAAAAATGGAATTTTACGCGTCATCTCAGAAATCTTCGAAATGCCCCCTGCGTCTCCCATATCAATGAAAATCCCCAATATTTTTTATAAAAGTTTGGTTTACATATAGAAATAAAATAGAGCATCGTATTTTATATATTTGCATTTAAAGGTTAAAAAAAATGAAAATTTTTTAAATTTTTTCGAAAAATTTTCAAATTTTCAAAAGTTTTCAAATATTTTTTTTATTTTTTGTAAATTTCATCTTAAATATTATTCAAGGGTACATTATATGCATTATGGCATGCATTTATCACAAAAAAATAAAATAAAAATAAAATTTATTTTTGAGAAAAAAAAATGGAATTTTACGCGTCGTCATAGAAATCTTCTAAGTGCCCCCTGCGCGTTCCATATCAATGAAAATTCCCAATATTTTTTTTTTTATAAAAGTTTGGTTTATATATAGAAATAAAATAGAGCATCGAATTTTATATATTTCAATTTAAAGGTTATTTTTTTTTTTTTAATTTTTAATTTTTTTTTTTACCTTTAAATTCAAATATATAAAATTCGATGCTCTATTTGTTTATATATATAAACCAAACTTTTATAAAAAATATTGGGGATTTTCATTGATATGGGAGACGCAGGGGGCATTTCGAAGATTTCTCAGACGACGCGTAAAATTCCATTTTTTTCTCAAAAATAAAATGTTTTTTTTTAATTTTTTTGTGATAAATGCATGCCATAATGCATATAATGTACCCTTGATTAATATTTAAGGTGAAATTTATAATAATAAAAAAAAGTATTTTTAAGGATTTTAAACTCCACTGTCCTCCTAAATTATGTAAGATGATCCTTGTTATCGTTCGCGCATGCGTAGATAAAAAATATTTCATACTTATACTGGTCCTATTTCTTACACATAGGTCATGGCTTAAGGAGTTAGGCAATTTTTTGGCACTGCACTGTTAAAAATTTTGCAGCATTCTGGCAGGTCATTCGACCGTTTTTTGAAAAAACGGTTCCCTAACCATAATTTAACTATATTCTGACCATAAAATGGCCAATAATATGGTCAGAATAGTGTTAAAATTACGGTTGTGTAACCGTTTTCGAAAAAAAAAAAAAAAAACGGTTAAATGACATGCCAGAATGCTGCAAATTTTTAACAGTGTTAAACCTAACAATAATGGGCTCAGCCCAGGGCAGTAACCAGATCAGTACAAGGTGAGCTCAGCCCTCCTAGCAAATTCTTGGGCTCCTTCTACACTTAATAATCTTTCCAGAATAATATGATCTATAATAGATTAAAAAAGATATTTAATTAAATTTTTATGACATAGTCGGGGGAGCTCTGCCGATAATTTATTTATCACTACAGTACAATGAAAAAAATATCTGAGAATTTGACAAACTAAAATATTTCAAATCCCCGTCTCACATTGTCTCCTGATAATGGATGCTAAAAAACAGCTAGAAACATACTAGACATCAGCAAACAAATTTTCTAATACATTTTCGATTCAAAGACATGAGACAGAAATGAGAATGTATAAAACTTACCCGGTTGATCCTGGGGCCGATCCTGAGGCCGATCCTGGGGGCGGTCCTGGGGGTGGTCCCAGGGGCGGTACTGGGGGTGCCTTCTTAGAGGCCGGCGGACAACTAGAAAATAAGAGCAACCCAATTAGAATCAATGTGTTTTAAATTTATAACGATACATAGATTTTCAACTAAATGCTTCAATTTTATTCATAAAAACTTTTATAAATATATACTCATCCTATAAAAAGTGATAGAAAATCTTTATTAAGATTGACGATCGTTTCGTTGCACAAACGGCAACATTTTCAAAATCATTCAACGATAGAAAATATTTTGAAATGATTGGTGATGATTGAAACGTTGAATGATTTTGAAAATGTTGCCGATCGTCAATCTTAATAAAGATTTTCTATCACTTTTTAGAGCATTTTTTAACTTTATCTGTTTATAAGTGATTATTATACATGTGTTTATATACTCATCCTTAAATTTAAATTGAGTTTAAAAAGAAATGAGATAAATGAGTGAAAATGTTAAGGAAAAATAAAAACTCCAAAATCTTCAAATTAAAAACTCCCAAATAGAATGCAGCTAACGGTTTTAGTTTTTTTTTTTTAGCCGGGGCGATCGCGATCAGAAAAACGTCGAGTAAATCTGTCCTTGAAAAACTACGTTTTTCGCGAACATAAGGTGAAATTTTCAGTAACCGGCAACTTAAAGATTCTTTCTTGTTCAAATTACTAATTACAAAATTTTAAATCCATTTTATAGTTATTTATTTCTATTTGAGAGGATAGCAGGATACACTAGAAAATTATCTATACTAATATTACAAAGAGGTAGAAATTGTTTACTTGTAGGAAGTAAGCTCTGGAACTACCGAACCGATTCCAAAAGTAATGGTATCAAAATGTTGGTGTTAATCTAACTTAGAACATAGGCTATACCTTATGTTCATGCCACTGGCCAAAAGCGGGTGCAGGAGTAAAAAACTTTCTAAAAATATGATTTTTGTGTTACTGAACGGCCTAGAAACATGAAATTTGGAATGGTAGTTACTTATAAGATACTAATGATCTCTAAGAACATTTCTTAAAAAATTCGAAATTTAAAAGGGGTGAAAATGCGCGAAAAGCGTTCTAAAAAACGTTCTAAATGGCGATTTTTACGCAATCTCAACAAGTAACAAACCTATTTAAAAAATAATGGTGTCAAAATTATGGTGACAACCCTTGCTCCAACATAAGCTACATTTTATGTCGGTACCACTACCCCTAGAGGGGATGCAGGAGCAAAAAAAAAAGTTTAAAATTTGATTTTTGGTGTTACTGAAGGGTACAGATACATGGCATTTGGCATGGTAGTTACTTATCTATCTATACTAATATTAGTAATAAAGAGGTAAAAATTGTTTATTTGTAGGAATTAAGCTCTGGAGCTACCGAACCGATTCCAAAAGTAATGGTATAAAAATGTTGGTGTTAATCTAACTTAGAACATAGGCTATATCTTATGTTCATGCCACTGGCCAAAAGGGGGTGCAGGAGCAAAAAACGTTCTAAAAATACGATTTTTGGTGTTACTGAAGGCCCCAGATACATGGCATTTACCATGGTAGTTACTTATTAGATATAAATGATCTCTAAGAACATTTCTTAAAAAATTCGAAATTTAAAAAGGGGTGAAAATTCACAAAAAGTGCTCTAAAAAACGTTCTAAATGGCGATTTTTACGCAATCTCAAGAAGTACCAAACCAATTTAAAAAATAATGGTGTCCAAATGATGGTGACAAACCTTGCTCCAACATAGTCTACATTTTATGTCGGTGCCACTACCCCTAAAGGAGGTGCAGGAGCAAAAATACGTTCGAAATTGCGATTTTTGTGTTACTGAAGGGCCCAGATACATGGAATTCGGCATGGTGGTTACTTATTAGATATAAATGATCTCTAAGAACATTTCTTAAAAAATTCGAAATTTAGAAACGGGTGAAAATGCACATAAAGCGTTCTAAAAAACGTTCTAAATGGCGATTTTTACGCAATCTCAAGGAGTACCAAACCGATCTAAAAAATAATGGTGTCAAAATGATGGTGACAACCATTGCTCCAACATAGCCTACATTTTATGTCAGTGCTATTAACCCCAACAGGGGTGCAGGCGCCAAAAAAAAAAAAAACGTTCGAAAATGCCATTTTGTGTTAATGAAGGGCCTAGAAACATGAAATTTGGAATGGTAGTTACTTGTAAGATATAAATTATCTCTAAGAACATTTCTTAAAAAATTCGAAATTTAGAAAGGGGTGAAAATGCGCGAAAAGAGTTCTAAAAAACGTTTTAAATGGCGATTTCTACGCAATCTCAGAAAGTACCCAACCGGTTTCAAAAGTAATGGTTAGAAATTGATGATGACTCCAATATAGGATCTACTTCATGTCGGCGTCACTACCACCTTGCGGTTGCATTTTAAAATACGTTCTAAATTGTGGATTTTGTGATCCTGGAGGGGCTAGCAACTTGAATTTTTGCATGGTAATTACTTATGTGATGTAAATGCTCTCTGAGAAAAGTTCTTTAAAAATTTGAAATTCAGATGGGGTGAAAATTAACGAAAACGTTCTAAAAACGTTCTAAATAACGACTTCTACGCAATCTCAGGAAATATAAAACGATTTCAGAAGTAATGGTTTCAAATTAATGGTGACAGTCTCCGCTCCAACATAGCCTATATTTTACGTTGTTGTCACTACCACCTGGGGGTTACAGGAGCAAAAAATGTTCTAAATTGTGTTTTTTGTGTTAAAGAGGGGGTCTAACATTTTAAATTTGGAATGGTAATTACTTCAAAGATGCAAATGCTTTCTAAGAATTGTCGAAAGAAAATTCCAAATTTAACAGGATGAAGTGAGTGAAAAGCGTTCTATAAGCGTTCTAAATTACGATTTTTATGCAATCGTAGGAAGTACGAAACCGATTTCAAACATAATGGTTACAAATTGATAGTGATAGAACCTGCTCTAACATAAGCTATATTTTATGTCGGTGCCACAACCCCTAGAAGGAGCAAAGAACTTTCTAAATTGCGATTTATCCAGTACTGAAGAGGCTAGAAACTTAAAATACAGCACGGTAGTTACTTATAAAATATAAATGTTCTCTAAGAACAGTCGAAAATAGATTCGAAATTAAAAAGGGGTGAAGTGAAGGGAAGGAGCGAAAAGCATTCTAAAAGAGTCCTAAATTTCGATTTCTATGGAATCTCAGGAAATAATAAACAGATTACTGCAGTTATTGGTTGCGGATCAAGAGTGATAGTTCCTGATCGTATACGGGCTATATTTTATGCCGGTGTCACAACCACCTGGTTGGCAGGAATAACAAGAAAGCCTTTAACCCCTTGAGGGGGGGTGGGATAAAATATATCCCACCTAATTTAAATAAGAATCTCACTAGAAAATTTCAACTAAATTTTATAATTTTAACTTTGGAGGGAAAGTATTGAAAAATTGCTTTTCCTTATTTAAAAATAAAATATTTCGATTATTCCGGTGAGAATTCGATATTTAGAGACATTTTTTCTTGCCCCTCAAGGGGTTAAAAACATCTAAATTCTGTTTTATATAGAATATTAGGAAATACCAACCGATTTCAAGGTTAATGTTGGCAAATTAATGGTGACAGTCTCTGTTTCAACATTTTTCGAGACATTCTATTTCAACTCTGTTTCGGCATTTTGTGTTGGTGCCACTAACACCAGAGAGATGGTAAATTTAGACAAGAAGCTTTCTTTCTTTCTAACCGATGAACAGGCCCCTACCTGCCGGGTTGGCCCAGCTTAACGGGTTTAGTACCTGGCATCGGGGCGAAAGACCGCCTAATCGACGCGAAGCGGCAATAAACCTGACATCATTGCCTCGATCGTCATCCTATCTGCAGTGCCTTCTGCTCGTTTGTGTATACTTTGTTTTGCCGGTTACTTAACTTTATATCCTGTTGTTTGGCACCTGCACATTGCTACTCATGTTGGTCTCGTAATTTAGAACCTTGATCGGATGACGAGACCTTCACCTGGCAAGGCACCTCCAGAGGTATAATTCACAGGTAACTTCGAGGACTTTGCACCCGCGACGGATTTTACATGCACCAGGCGCCATTAGCGTACATGGCGGATTATAGCCAGCAGTAGGCCTCGATCCCGCGGCCTTAGCTGCGGATTCGATGCTCTGCCAACTGGGCCACCGCTGCCCGATCTACTACTGAATGACCTGGGTTTAGAAGCCGAATTGTTGGTGCAGACTTGTCGTAAGAAAATGGATTTTGGAGGGGGATGAAGAAAAAAAAATTGGAGCGCCGCAGATAGACAAGTTGCACCGAAAGTTAATTTTGGGCCGAAATGCTAGGCAAACATAACGATGCAGGAGGATGAGACTCCACCTAACTACCGTACCTCACCGCGTGGAAACTGACTCCGTAGACTTCCCACTGGAGAGGATCCGGTAGCTTGTGCAGACTATAGCCTATGTGCAACTACGAGTAATAAAGAGGCGGTAGTCAAAAAAAAAAAAAAGAACCTGAAAGGGAAAGGGGTTAGTTTGTACATTTTATTACACATAAAACTTACTTATTGCTATTTACTTAACTATCATTTATTATATATATTGTGTTAATATTATCCTATAGCACTAGGTGACATTAAACTAACTAGAGTAATTTACTTTAGATTACTTAAATAATGCCTGGCTATTTAAAATGAATTTATATTTTAATCATTTCTAATATTAGAGTCAGGATTTTATTTATTAATTATTATTATTTTTTTATATTATCTTATGGCAAGTTAACTATGAATTGGCATACTATTACTTAGCTAGGAGGGAATTGATAGGAGACTAACGAGCTGACCTAGTGAGATTAATATACTAATTTCTAATTGAGCTAGCTGCTTGAGGTTGTAACTTAGACATAAGCTATGGGGGTTGGGTTTGACCTAAATTAACATTTAATTTAATAATTCATTATATTTGTCTAGTATAAGGAATTTGACATGATGGTTAATTTTATGATGTAAATGCATTAAGATGGTTTCTAAAAAATTCAAAACTTCAAATGAGCGTATGAAAGGAGCATAGAAGTCTCAAAATACTTTCTAAATTATTATTTATTTGGAATTAGTTTTAGTTCTTTTTAATTAAAATCTCATTTCTGTCTATTGCACTTTTATAATGATTAGTCAAACTGTGGCTTAATTTGTAATTTTTGAATTATTCCAAAAAGTATTCTAATAAATAATTGTCATGCTAATATTACTTGGCATATTTCAACTATTACGCGAGGAAAGTCGCGGGGTTTGCTAGTTGTTAATAAAATTCTCCAAAATTATACATTGTAGTATTAAAAATTAATTATTCACACAAATATGTTCAATAACATCAGTAATTGACATCAACCCTACTTTGAAAAACCAATAAGAAACATAACGTGGACCAATGTTGAGACGTTACTCAAGTAGACCGAAAAAAAATATTTTATAGTTCAAGAAATTTAAGCGTTAAAAATACTTTAATTTTTCTTATAAAAACAATATATTTAAACCTTATTTATATATGTAATATCATACTACAGATGCATGTGTACTTTTCTTCATGTTTTAAACTTCTAGTAATGCTGATACCCAATAACTGACATTTATGAACCAGTAACTGACAAATGGTGTCAGGCTCTGATAGAGCAATTTAAATTTTAGAGGTGTTGACAAGGGGATAAATTTAATTTTTATTATGTGTTTTTAAACAGTTAAAATAATTGATTTTCTTTTTCTTTAATGTGACCAATAATTTACATCTCTGTCGGAGACTGGTGAAATGAAATTACTGGAACCAGTAACTGACATCCCCAAATTAAATAACTATAAACTAGAAATCATGGACCTAATGTATGATAGGAATCTTTTAAATAATTTATACAAGTATACTATTACCAAACAGTTTGGGATGGTTGCATTACATATAGATTTAAAAAAAACCTACCAGAATTTTAGAAATAAGACTGAAGCCTCAAAATAATTAGCGTTCGTTAAGGGTTTCTAAATAATATCTTGGCTAAGTTATTAAAAAATGAAAAAAAAACAGTGTCAAGTGAACACTCTCAAAAATTTCTGTTCAATGTTGAACCATTATATGGTTCAAAGTCGGCAAAAGTACCAAAAGATGGTTCAATCTCTTTTAAAAACTCTACTTTTAGTGAATTCTGGAGTATGATTCAAGCTTTTACCATCCTATGGTAAAACATTTCAGCTAATCACAGATTGTTCGTCATTGAATCTGCCGTGTACCTGTAGAATACCAGCGATAACTAGACATTTTTATTTTGTTGCATTTAATCTTAACGATATATAAGGAATAATTTATAATTTTTAACTATAATTTGCTAATAAAGCATGCTTTCTTATTAATCCTTATTTATACCTCACGTTTGTGTAATGTTGATAAAATGTAATTTTACAATGTGTCTGTATGTATTAGGCATAGTTGACTGATATGTGGTTGGACTTATTTATTTCCGTTTCTTATATCTTGCGTGTTAAGTTTAGTATTTATGTTCTGTAGTAGGTACTGATATTGTGAATTATGCTTTGCTAAGTAGCTGAGCGTTAAGTTATTGTCAAGTTATGATTTGGATTCACCAAGAATTTGAATACTGTTTACATTTTAACGTGCGTTTGAAATGTATTATGTCTAGCATGTTGTTTGATCAGACGTGTGTTAGCTAGTCAGCATTGAAATTAGAGAAAAGTGTTATTCGCTCATCTCTAGCGTAAACTGAAATTATATATTACAAAACATGTTAATGAAAATGATTTTAAGCTTTTATCAAAGTTAATACAATAGGTTTTGGCGTTCAAATATTACGTAAGCATTCAAGTGAAGTTCGAAATTTTCTTATTTTTGCTGATAATAGAGTAGGTGGATCTGAGCGATACTTACGTCAGCACAGAAAGGTTGAAAAGGGAATGGATAAAATTGTGTAGTCTTTAAAAAAAATTACGTAGGGCTGGGGCAGATATATGCTTACGTATACTTGATTTACTTACTGCATTACAAATGCCAGAAATTTAATTCATAGCTCAAATACTGAATTTTTAGTATCTTGTTAAATAATAATTTCGGTTTATGAAATAAATTTGTTCGATCAAATACACTCGATTATAAAGCTTAGCAAATAAATATTCGTTATTAATATTCTTGAAAAAATTTCAAGAACCATAGTAATGAAAATGCACAATCATAAATCACTAAACAGTATAATATTACCATTTGATAAAGACACTACTCTTTAAATATAAGCAATGTTCATATTTTGAAGTTTAAACCAAATATATTTCTTATAAAATTTTAAACTGTGTAAAAATAGTTAAATTGCTGGCAGACAAAATTCTTAAACAGATTCTTTGAAACGGGATTTGTGTTTGCAGACATTTTAACTTCTTTACACATTGCTATGAATTTATCATTAAGTTAAAAATATATAAAATTTATTTGATTTCAGTTTCGAAACAAATACTTCAGATTGTCTCCATAAAAATGTATGAGCATTGTCATTAATAGAGTTTATTTCCAAAGTATGGTTCAACCAAATTCAGTTTATGGTCCCTCTCTATTGCCAAATCCCTCTCTATTGCCAAACCATGGTTCAACATTTTACCAAATCATGGTTCAACGTATAACCAAACTGTGGATCAAACAAAGCACCAAAGAATGGAAAAAAAGTTTTACCATCTTATGGTGGCAGCTACACTTCTATCTTTTAGTGAAATGTTGAACCTACATTTTTAACAGTGGAATTTGGATTGGTCTCCGTATAGGTGGGTTGTTATTTATGACGGACAATTACCTACATTGAGGGATATAGGCCCGAAGGGGAATGTCCTCCATGGGGGGGGGGCTTTCTAAGGGAACCTAACTCGTATTTACGCAAGGTTATCCAAGGTTCGAAGAAAACTACAGAAAACTTCAAATGATTAGGCCGACGCAGTGTTGATTTCTTGATTTCAGGGGGTGGCATTCCCCCGGAGCAATGAGATGTCCCTCCCCGGAAGATTTGAGATTTTGTGTTTTCAATGGTCAAAAAGTGCAATCCCCCCTGGAACTCTATAATGTCTCACCGGAGCCACAGAAATCCCTCTCGGAGAAAAGTGTCTGACTTCAACACTGGGCCGACGGCCGCGATTGTGTTCGAACCCAGCACCTCGCGTCGTCCAGTTTTGAGAGAACTTCTCGGCCACTGGTGGGCTGGTCTCCGTATAGACTTCTCTAAATTAAGCAAATCTATACGTCAATAGATTTTTCAAGGCATCTCACACGTACTGACACATTAACCTTTTTTAATAGATCAGATAATTAGAAGTAAAACTTACCATTGATCGGAAGGGCAATGTCCTCTTCCAGATCAAGGTTCAGACCTAAGAGCAAAAGTATAATCATCAATAACTAATTATTGATTTCTATTTCTGATAGCTTATATGAAGTCAAAAACAGATATAAATTTAAAACAAGGACATAAAATCGTGCGTTAAGCGTAGTTTATGAAGCAACATTTTATGAAACAACATTTCCAACACGTTTAGATTACTATAATAAAACTTCTCAGTTTAATAAAGTGAAAAATGTTGTCTAAATAAAGAATTTGTAAAACACATAACACATTTAAAAACTTTATTTCATCCATTTCCATCAAAAGATGAAAAAAAAATCTAAATTTTCTTTTGTGCCCTGCATAAGGGGCATTCTCACAATCTTTTGACTTTTATGTCCCTGAATAATATTTTTTATTTCAGTACATATTCTTGTGTTTTTTTATATACTTGGGAACATCCCATTGCAAGATTTCCTAGCTATATTAACAAGATAAATAAATTTGTGAAGATGTTGGGGGTCCAAATACCAGGAAAACTCCTATACTGTCTCGTGTCCTTCATGCTGATTTTTAAGTTTGGAACTGTCTATACAAACCTGCTTCAATAAAAGTAATTCGATGTATTTTTTCCCGAAACTGGGACAATTGTTTTATATAAATATGTATCAAAAAATTAACCTGCACACATTTTTACGGTTGATATTATTTTTTGAACTCTGTCCCTGGGTTTTAGATCCTTACCATCCCTCTTGCTAAACTATACAGGAAATCACTTCAGACGCAGCCACAGAATTTTTTCAAGTTTTTTGTCAAGCAGAAGTATGCTAGAGAAAGAATATCTAAAATTCTTTGACAGGAAATTGACTGCAGAATTTAAATCAGCATTTAAATGTCAATTTCAAGCATCATGGTTTTATTGGTACTCTTACCGTACTCAAGGTTTATTCCTGTATTTTTCGAGGTAAATTAATTTTTTTTTAAAATTCAATCCAATGTAAATAACTGTTTCTAAAACTCAATGAACAGTGTTGCTATCAGTTAGTCTTAACATGATTTGCCTAAAAATAGTGGTAATTTTCCTTACCGCATCACTCTTACCATCGCTTTTTTCCATTACCGTCCCTTTTCCCTATACCATCTCCTTTTATTCCCCTTCTGTCCCTTCTTTAACATCCCTTTAAGACAGAGGTTCCCGATGTGTGCTCCGCGGAGCCCTAGGGGCTCCGCGTGAACTTTCCAGGGGCTCCTCTGCGCTATTAAAATAAAGAAAATTTGAGCGAAAAAACACATTTAAGCAACTAAATTATTTAAAAACAACGTTTAAACACACAAAAACATCAGTTGATTTGATCAGACGTATACGTTTCGTGAGTACTAGGACTCACATCCTCAGTGTAAAAAACTTTAAAAACAATATCCCCCCAACTACATGAACAGTAAGAACCCAAATGTCAAAAAAGGACATTTGAGTTTTTACCTTTCATGTAGTTGGGGGGATATTGTTTTTAAAGTTTTTTACACTGAAGATGGGAGTCCTAGTACTCACGAAACGTATACGTCTGATCAAATCAACTGATTTTATTGTGTGTTTAAACGTTGTTTTTAAATAATTTATATTTCCACACAAGTTCTGTATTTACTACATTTAAGCAACGTTTTTTTTCCTCCTCCTTTTTTTCCAGAAATGTAAACAGATTTTTTTTTTTCTTTTACAAAAATATTTATTCACTGATCTTCAACTATCTTAACTCTTTTAACAAACTATATTTTATTTTTTTTTAAACTTCCGGTGCAAATATTAATTTCTACTAGCACTCTATTTTCAAGTTTTCCGATTAAAAAATGCGATAAATGGAAAAAAAAATGTAGATTTAGTATAAGAAATCAAGAAATTGTATTCTGTAGAAAATTTGGATATTTGAATTTCTCAACTCCTCCTCTCAGTGAGACTTGAGGTGTAGTGTTATCCAATAACTTCGATGACAAAGCACTATAGCACCACCTATTTCACTCTTGATAATATATACACGCTATCCCCGAGAAAATGTCTTCTGAAATTATGAAAAGGTTGAATGAAGCCATAAAAATAATAAACTATATAAAATCACGAACTCTTAAAAACAAACTCTTTTTAAACTTATACGTGAAGTTATTGGAATCCAGCAACCGCCCGTCCTACTGCATACTGAAGTAAGATGGTATTGTCGAAGAATAGAGTTTCCACGATTGCTGAAGCTGCAGAGGTGATATTAGAAGAACCATAACTCTAAACTGGCAAAACTTTTAATCAATGAGATTGTGAATGCAAATTGCATATTGGTCCGATATATTTAGAAAAATGAAATAAATGTATCTATCATTACAATGATAATCTATCACAATTTCCGATGCATTTACCGAACATGTCATCTTTTAAGATGAAATGTGTATTGGTCTGATTCTGAGCGATTACAGTGTCGATTACATGCCTCTTGTTAAAAAGGAAAGCAAACAACACCAGATCAAAATATATATATATACGAATAAATATTCAGGGACATCCTTCAGTTTTGAAAAGCAACTTTTTTCAACGCTGAATAGAAAAGGCTTTGGACGACTCTAAATGTGTACTGAATGTGTTCAGCGATGTAAAAAAACACCCAGCTTAATTTCAGTAAAACAGGAAGTTCTTGTTGATTTGATATCTCATAGGACGTTAACACCAAATATCCCTTTGAGGTCGGGAGGATGAATTTCTTCAAAATTCCCAAATGTCCCATTGGCACCAGTATTTTGAAAACAAAAACTTGGGTTTAAAATATGCACGAAAAAATGCATTAAACTCTTTTCAAATAAATTTCGTCGATTATTCCGGTCCCATTGTGGCATTTTGGATATAAAATTAAGTGGGAAGAAATTCAACCACCAGAGCTCGAAGGGTTTTAAACAACAACCGGTTATTCAGTGATACCAAGTGAAAATACTTCGATTCGAACCAGATTTTTTTTTATAAAATAACTAAAATATAAATCAAACAGAAGTAAGTTACATAGAAAAGTAAATAGTCTTAAATAAAAATTCTGGTCTAAAATATTTTTATTAAACTTCAGTAAAATTCTTGGTACATTTAGGCCAATGTCCGACGGGCGTCTTTTTGCCTGCTTTTTTACTTACGATTTATCCATTCACAATGCACATATAGCACTGTGAATGGATAATACGTAAGCAAAAATGCAGGCAAAAAGACGCCCGTCTGACATTGGCCTTAGTGTTAAAGATCTTACTTTAAAAACAAAAGGAAATACAGATGTCTTTTAAATGCAGAACCAAACATTCGCCTGACATTTCGATCAAATGACCCGAATTCAGACATTAATGCAAAATAATCCAATCACATTAAACGTTTATGCGTTATTGTTCGTCCCTCTAATAATATAAAATGTTACGATTTTCTAAGTTTTGGATGTTTTTTTAAGTATGCAAACTTCTGACAATTCCATCTGTATTGATGGTAATTGAAAATAAATTCAGTGTTCCGGTAAAATCTTGAAAATATAATTTTATTTCTGGGACAATGGACAATTGTTTAGATTACTATTCGTTCCCACTTCCTGTGCTCGGTAGCAATGTACTTAAAAAACCTTACCTTGTAACATAGGGCACCGCATGCTTCAGAGGCTCCGCCATAGAAATTCCTTGTAAAAAGGGCTCCGCGAGTCAAAAAGTTTGAAAACCACTGCTTTAAGATAATGTTATATCAAAATTTTGTACTAAAATGCTACATTGTTATTATTTCTCATTTGAATGTCCGGTGGGTACTATGCAAATTCATTATAAGTAAACATTTAGAAGATAATAGAAAGTTATAGTGGTAAAATGGTAAGAAAATTAAACTCGCAAGTTTAACTTAAACCTCAGTTAAATAAAAAGTTTTTCGCTGCTGACAATTTTTTCTTTATTTTGAATCATTAAGGTATTCGTCTATCTGATTAAAAGTTTATTTTAGCAAGTTTAATTTCAACAGATTTTTATTCCCGAATGTCAAAAGATTGTGAGAATGCCCCATATGTAGTACAGATTTATCACATAATACATAACAACATGTATAATAATAAATTAAACAGATTAAGCTCAATAATGCTATAAAAAGTGATAAAATATCTTTATTTAGATTGACGAACGTTTCATTGCACAAACGGCGACATTTTCAAAATCATTTATGATAGAAATACTTTCACAAAATTTAAAAACAATAAATTGGTAAACAGTGTCACGAGACATCGTGTATAGTGAAAAACAGTGCAAACATAAAATAAACTAAAATAAAATCGGATATTTCAGAGCGTGAATTAATTTTTACTATTGCTACTGAAATTGTATATCATCTCTTTCCAAATTTTAGGTAATTCAACGGACACTGAATAATTGCGAATATTCTCGCTGCATAAAAATATCTCTATTTAGGCAAATCAATGATAATGACTCCATCAAGATTTTATTTATCATCCATTATCCGGGAATTAACAGGTATATTTTCACGCTGCGAGAATATTTGCAATGATTCAGTGTTCGTTGATTTACCTAAAATTTGGAAAGAGATGATATGCAATGTTAGTAACAGTAGTAAAAATTAATCCACGCTTACAAATATCCGATTTTATTTTAGTTTATTTTATGTTTGCACTGTTTTTCACTATGCATGATGTCTCCTGACAATGTTTACCAAGTTATTGTTTTTAAATTTTGTGAAAGTATTTTTATCATGAATGATTTTGAAAATGTCGCCGTTTGTGCGATGAAACGTTCGTCAATCTAAATAAAGGTATTTTATCCGTTTTTCATAGCATTTTTTAGCTTAAGCACATAATACATTGTATGCGAAAATTTAGTTCAATTAGAAAAAGGATATCACAGTTTAAAATTTCCCTTCAGTAATTACCATCAAACTGCAATGTACTTCTTATGTTTTTTGCCGCCCTCGGTATATGATCTCTATAATTTATGCACACTAAGAAATATGCAAAAAGAAGTTTAATTTAAAATCACATATCTGAACAGGAAACTTACTACTTCCAGCAATTATTGTTCATAGAGTGCTGTAACCGAATTATTTTGTGTATGCCTGTTTATCAATGACGAATGCTATGCAGATCGTATTCTATGATAAATATCTTGCAATGCACTTCAGACATATATCTCAATTCCAATATGTAACGTGAAAAAAACACACTGAAAACCATTTTTCTCCGTAAACCGTAATGTAATACAATTCTTTTGAGTGTTCCTGTAAATGAACGATGAATGCTATACATACCATATTCTATAGTAATCACCTTGTGGTGTACTATCAGAGATATATATAAATTTCAGAAAGTTTGTAATTGTGAAACGTTAAAAACCACAGAAATTCAATTTTTCCCATAGGCCATAATCTAACGGAACATTTTGAATGCTCCTGTAAAGAACTATAACTGCTACATGATTCATTTTCAATACTGAACATGTCATAGGAAATAGCATAACATATATCAGTGTCATGCCGATTCGTCCGTATTTACGCAAATTAGAACACGGATCGACAGACTGCAGACAGGCAAACCGAAGTCAAACAGTTTTCAACTATGTTGGAATATGTTTAACACTAAAATTACCGAGGCGGGTCATCTGTGACGCACACAGATGACTCGTTTCGCCCAGTTTCGTTCGAATCACCATTGCACCTCTCAAAGTACACAACAAGGTGATTACTATAGAATATGGTATAGAAAGTCAAAAAGTTTCAAAGTGAAAATTTGAAACTTTTTGACTTTTTCTAAATTCTCAGTATAATGCCTTAATACGAATTCAGTTGAAATTCAAAGAAAACTTTTCTATCCACACTTCTGCATACCTAGAATTACCGCGCTGGGACATCGCCAACCAGAACAAAATAATGACGTTTTCTTTTATTTTAACAAAGCTCGTAAAAACTCTGTATTTACAACAACAGAAGAATAATATAAGGAGATATATTCCACCTGCTTTTTATCAGAGGGGAGAAATGGGTGGGTAGTTTCGTGATCACACATCTGCCATGCACTTGCAAAGTAAATGTGCGAGTTTTTATCTGATTTCTAGCTATTGTATCCAACTGTTGGAAGATTGCGGAATATTGCTATCCCTGGTACACTTTAGAAATTAAGTAAATAGAATGTTTTACACGGGCCAGGTCACTTTCATAGAACAAACTGCACTTAGTTTTACGCGAAAAGACATGTTTTCGCATTAGACAGGGAACATCATGTCAGTTCACTGGGAAAGGGGTGGGTGGATTTTCTTTAAAATATGAAATTCAACTTTAGATAACATACATTTCTAGCAATCGATTCAAGTTCTACAGTTCCGTATCTCAATACGAATAAACGGAAACATTATAATCTCGTTTTGGAAATTCAGGTTAAGGAATATCACGTAATAAACTACCATAAATTTATAAATTAATAAATTTCGGATTTTTACCTTTATATATGCTATGAGACCTTCCTTCATGCAAAATTTAAAATTTCTAGGTCAGACAAATGTAATCTATAGCATAGCTGCCAACTTTTACGTTTTTTTGTTAGCACTAAAATTTAATAGAAATTTTTACATTATTTAAATTATACAATTGGACGATTAATTAAGACAAAATTTTCTATTAAAGTTTAGTGGTCGGAAAAAAGCGTAAAAGTTGGCAGCTATGTTATAGGGCTTAAGATTAAAACCTTTAAGGTACTTCTGGTTGACCCAGAACCTTGAATTTTGGCACGAAGGAATAACATGTAAAGGAAAGAGTACTAAATTCATAAAATTTTAAACCTATGTCTATTTATTACATAGCAAACAATCGAATTCCCATAAGTAAGAATACTGATCATAAAGAAAACAAAAACATCTATCCTATATGTATAAAATCCCAATGAAACGAATTTATGAAACGACTGATTAAACGATTGATTATGTTACACGGCTTTTTCTCCGAAAATATTGAAGGTTTGGAGGAGAAATTAACACCAATTATCCGTATTAATTAACAGGTGTCAAAACTGGTATTAGAATTTAAAAAATTGAATTAGTTTACGAGTTATTTTTTTTTCTAATTTTAATGACATTTTTCTAATGATAGCAATCATTTTCGTGGAAAAATGGAAAGATCAGGGAAAAACTATAGAGCTTATTAGATTTCTTCTTTTTCGTCA
Source organism: Maratus speciosus (assembly GCA_963932465.1). Classification (NCBI taxonomy): domain Eukaryota; kingdom Metazoa; phylum Arthropoda; class Arachnida; order Araneae; family Salticidae; genus Maratus; species Maratus speciosus. The sequence continues at coordinate 415,600,852 of OZ010790.1, read as the reverse complement.
TTTTCAAACTGAAATTGAAATTATCTTTTATTTCAATTCATAGTGTAACAACTGTGATTTCAAATTACGTTCTTAAAAAAAAAAAATAAAAAAATAATAAAAAAAAAATAAATAAATAAAAAATTGAAAAAACTAACAGATTCGTTTTCTGTCGTCAATTTCATACTGATAATTTCATTGAAATTATTAAAAAGAGAAAAACTTTTTAAATAAGAATTAAATGATCACGTGTTAAAATCAGAAAATAGGGAAAATTACGTCAAAATATTTAAACGTAAATATTAAAAAAGTACGAAAATTATAAAATTATTATACGCGAAACACATTTAAAAGTGATTGCGTCATATGTAAAATCCTCAAATACTAAATATCGTCATATTTAAAATGCCTTAAATAATTAAAGTATCACGCGCAAGAAACTTTTAATGGCGATTATAGGACATATTTAAAAAGCTTAAATGATATTTCCAAACAGTTTTAAGTTAAATAATATAAACATCCATGAATCTTAAAAGAGAAAAAGTTTAAAATACATAATTATATGAGAAATACATTTAAAAGTGAAAATTACGTCATATATTAAAATGATACATTTAAAACGTTTTTCATTCCGGAGAATTTTAATGCGAAATGGTACAAAAGCAGTACGACTAGCAAATTTGTTTATATATTAAATCACTTGATGCGGCGTAAATAAAGGTAAATCTACGTGCAAAATACTTTCGTTTTATTTTGTACGAAATACTATTCGATAAATACATTTTAGAAAAATCGGATATCAATTAATATAAATAATATACATTGTGAAATATGGATAATGGTGAATTTAAATAAAGAAAATAATTCAAAAATAAGCTGTACCTATTCCTGAAAATATATAAAATATAACCTTAAAATTTCAAAATGCAATGCTTTTCACTACCGTGTTTCTGAAAGCAGTCGGACTTTTTTAACCACGAAACTAAAGGAAGGCTATTGTCCGGATGCCGTCGTTATAAGTCAGAAGAATAACAACATTTTTAACTTAACCATTTTATACAAGCTGATTTTAAAATGTGTAATTGATCTTACTTATCAAGCCCCAAAACAGCCTTTAGATGTTACGACAGCGACGGATGAGGCCATGGTAACTGAAAAATACCCCATTCAAACGGAAAATCATGGCAATCCGATTACAGAAGATAGCCGCCGTTATTGTGATAATATCATTCAATCTTTCGTAACCTGATAATATTTTTTAACAAGGAACGTTACTATGTTTTTAGAGGCTGTGAACCCTGAACTAGCGTTGGCGGGCGTAGCTTGCAGGGGGCAGAGCCCCTAGTAATATTATAAATTCATTATTTTAAGGTTCTTTCCTTTATATGTGCTGTAAGACCTTCCTTCGTGCCAGATTTAAAGATATCAATTAAAAACACCCTATAGGTTTTGAGAGTAAAACCTAATTAGTATTACCTTAAGGCGACTCCTTACCACCTGAACTCTTTTTTTTGTTATAAGAGCACTTTCTAACAATTTTTTTTATTATTTAACAATTTTTTGAAAGAAAAAATAAAATTCATATGGTTAAATTTGAAAAGTTAAATGTTTAACAAAATAAGAAAATTTTTAAACCCCACACCTACAATTTTGAGCTTTTGCATTAATTTTTGTTCATGCTGTTCTTTTAAGTATCCTCTTTAAATATAAGGAGCTCCCCCCCCCCCCCACCTTTTTAAAAAGTAAATTCAGCGCAAAAAAACAAAGGTTATGAAAAATTTAAAAAAAACGTAATAAAATGACTGCTTAAGTAACATAATTATTTTTAAAAAATAATCAACAGTATGAAAGCAACAGGAGGATAGTCCATTAAAAGTTTTTGAGAAAAATGAATTTAACGAATGTGGCTCTAAATTGGTTACAAGGAAATGAATGCAGTAAAATGTCTGTTTCGCCAATATTTAATTTTAGAATCTTTACGAATATTTGCCAGAATATGATACATATATCATGTTCATTCGAAGAAAAAAATTTAAAAAAAATGGTACACTTGTTATTTTTTGCAAAGGGAAGAGTACGGAGTTCTCTTTAAGTTTGAAATTACTGACATCAGTTTTTTTAACACATTCAAACTAACAAGAAAATCACTTTTGGTGCTGCTTCCATCTAGCATCGGGACCTGGTGCATTTTGTAGCCCTATATATCAAAGTTAGATAACCTATAAAATTTCCCTGTTAAAATCATATTTTATATATATATTGTTATACTTTGAATTTTTTTTATTATTGGATTTTTATTAGTTTATTTCATGCCAAAAGTGAGTCAAGTCGCCAAATATAGCGCTAAAATTTTTTTGCCATCTTTATCCCTGGAGTATATGGTATTAGAATTAAATCAGATTAAGAATTTTTTGATAATTGATAGCATAAGAAACAAGAATTAGGATTTTTTTTCGATGCAGACGATAAATGTATAAATAGTAACTATATTTCTGTTAAAATCCTTTAAGATCATTAAAAATTATTTTTTAGTGAAATGCAAACTTTTAATTTTCTTTTGAAGTCGGATGGAATAAAGTTTCGAATGTTTAAAATAAAATGTTGTTGTGTTAAATCGTGTGTTTTTTGGAAAAATTAATCATAAAGTACACAAAAGTTTTTATACAATTTAGAAAATTTACTGTGCTTAATTAGGTCGGATATTACAATTTCGAGTGAAGTCTAAATCGCCGCTCACACACGACAAGCAGAAATGACATTCCGCTAGGGTTGCTGTAGAGGTCTACTTTTGAAAGGAAAAAAACGCCAATTTTTCCCCCGTCAAAATTTAAATATAATGTTGCAATTTTTCAAAGTCAAATTCGTAGATTCTTGTTGGAAATTTTAAACTTTTATCAATATTTCATACATATTATTGGCTAATTTGTATTTTTAAATGCTTCTCTTAAAAAAAAAACTATGTTAAAACTTTCCAGCAGGCGCGCCCACCATATGACAAAATGAAAGGTCGCGAGTATTTTTTAGATATGCTATTGTAAAATGTATAAAGTAAAATATAACTGAAAGTAGGTCAAAGAGAGGAGAGGAATTGCCAAGGTCAGGTGAACAAATAGTCCTCAGGACTAAGTATATAAAACGAAATACATCTCTAGCGTACCCCTGGCGCGCCTGCTGGAAGGTTAATAGTCCGATAAGTGGTTCCGAAAATTGCATTTTCAGAAAGTTTTGTTGCTGTAAGAAAAAAAAAAAAATAGCAGAAATTTATTGATTCCCAAACTTCTTAATATAAGACTTTAAAATGCATCAGATCTCAATGATAAATGCCAGCTGCACCAAAAGTGGTTTCCTAGTAAGTTGAAAAGTATATGAATTGGGTTTCTCTGTCCGTCTGTCCGTGCTCTAACTCGCGTATATATAGTCGGATTGCCATGCAATTGATATACGATATTGTGAATCATCATGGCATGAAAGTGTGTACCATTCATGGTTCATTTATAGGGGCAATCAAATGTATTCTGTTACATTGTGGTCTATGGGGAAAAATTATTTTTGGTGTATTTTAATAGTGTTACTTTATTTTAAATATAATAAAATTTTTATACAATATACAATTGCACTAGAAGATGGTTACTTCAGAACATGTTATGTGTAGCACTTATAGTACGAACGCGTACAGGGGAACTCAAATGTATTCCATTATATCACGGTCGATGGAGTAAAATCTTTTGAGGCGTATTTAATCATGTTACTTCGATACAAATATAATGAAATTTATATGAATTTGAGAGGATACATGTTTTCTGTAGAATATTTGGTGCGAAGCATTTATCAATAAACTATAGGGTCACACACAAGAGTTCGGTTATATAATGGTCTATGGTGAAAAACTATTCGCAAGTATTTCAATTATGTTGCACATGGTGAAATACATTACTCAGATTTACTACAAGATGCTTGCATTAGAATACATTTGCATTGCATCTATCATTCATTTACAGAGTCACATGAAAGCTTTTGGATACAATACTGTATCCAACGTGTTGTCTATTACGGATGATTACTGAAATTGCGCTTTCAGTTGTAGAACGCGTTTTTAAGTTTAACTAAATTTTTGCATACTACGTGGTACGATTAAATTTTATAGACCATATACATGGCTCCACAAAAGAATTTGTAACCACTACTGAGAATGAGCATGAATTGTTCAAAGGGTTTTTTTTAATTTGAGTTATCTATTTTCAAGCTCAACTACATTAAGTATACTAAGACATGTTTGTAGCATATAAATAAAATCATATACAGGGCTATGCAAAGAATATAATGATGAATATATTCTTTCTGGTGAATGTATAATGATGTTTTTGCCTGAATTAAATTTCAGCTTAACCTGCGACGTGTATAAAAATCTGCATGTAACATGCAGGGCTGTGCAAAAGAATTCAAGTGTGCTTTCGTCTATTGGTAGAAATTGCTGCATTTTCTTACAAAAATTAATTTTAGCATAATATGTAGAATCTGTAAAAATTTATGTATCTTATACAGAATTATTCAACCTTTTTATCCTCATTCCGTTTGCTAAGTTCGTCATTTTTATCATCGATTATTACCTGGCGTACTACCCGCACATTATTTATTATCCCTATTTCCTTTTTTAGTTTATTGATTAGTCGATTAAATTTTCAATCCTACAAAGTAGAACCGTGATGAAAATTGAAAAAAATAATTAAACTTCTAATATTTTGTCTTGATTCGTTCAGTCGTGATTAATTTAATCATTAATCTCATTACTCACAATTTCTTTAATGGCAATCGAACCAAAGATAAAAAATATTTAGGGCATATTAAACTGGAGTTTCCTTTCGTTACTAACTCTAGTTATTAGCCAAGTGGTAGGGGAGCAAAAAAAGGCCGAATTCGGAATTAATTAGGGGAAAGCTGGAAATCCCTCCAGTTTAGGTCTAGAATGAATATGCTATGTTTTCCCCCTCGTATTAGGTGAGCGTTAGGAAATATGTATAGATTTATAGTAAAAAAACACGTTTTTTTGCATACCAAAACAATATCTCAAAACAGCTAACTCTGTCAAAAACATATTGTCAATACAAATGTTGTAGAGTTTAAAATTGTGAGTAAAATGAGTACCTACACTTAATATTTTTGTTGAACATTAAGGTCACAATTCCAGTTTAAAGTTTTAGACCCATGGTCAGGTGGTTGAACTCAGAATTAATTAGAAGTAAACTGGAAATTGTTTTAATCCCTTCAATTTATGTCTAAAATGAACGTACTATGTTTTCTTCCTCGTACTTGGATGAACGTTAGAAAAAATGTACATATTTATTTTCGAAATACACGTTTTTTTTTTTTTAATTATCTTAACAATATTTGAAAACAGCTAACTTTATAAAAAACATTGTCAATACAAATGTTGTAGAGCTTAAAATTCTGAATAAAAGGAGTACCATCATTAATATTTTTGTTCAACATTAAGGTCGCAATTCTATTTCAAAATTTTGCCTTAATCGCTAATCAAGAGCTTGAAGCCAGGAGAGACAAAGTCAACTTAACAATATCTCAAAATAAGTAACTCTATCAAAAACATTGTCAGTACAAAAGTTGTAGAGCTTAAAATTCTGAGTAAAATGAGTACCTACACTTAATATTTTTGTTTAATATTAAGACCGCAGTTTTGAGATATTGTTAAGTTAACTTGGTCTCTCCTGGCTTCAAACTCTTGATTTGAAAAATTTTGAAACAGAATTGCGACCTTAATGTTGAACAAAAACATTAATGATCGTACTCATTTTATTCAGAATTTTAAGTTCTACAACATGTGTGTTCACAATATTTTTTATAGTGTTAGCTGTTTTGAGATATTGTTAAGGTAATTAAAAAAACGTGTTTTTCGAAAATAAATATATACATATTTTCTAACATTCACTCAAGTACGAGGAAGAAAACATAGTATGTTCATTTTAGACCTAAACTGAAGGGATTAAAATAATTTCCAGTTTACTCCTAGTTAATTCTGAGTTCAACCCCCTGACCATGGGTCTAAAATTTTAAACTGGAATCCTGACCTTAATGTTCAACATTAATATTAAATGTAGGTGCTCATTTTATTCAGAATTTTAAGCTCTACAACATTTGTATTGACAATGTTTTTGACAGAGTTAGCTGTTTGGAGATACTGTTATGGTATGTAAAAAAACGTGCTTTTTGACTATAAATCTATACATATTTCCTAACGCTCACCTAGTACGAGGGGGAAAACATAGCATATTCATTAGGGTGGGCCGAAAAAAACTTTTTTTTGAATTTCGATGATGGGTAGTGCGGAAAAGTGGTCACTAGTGGCACCAAGTTCACACAAAAAATTTGAGATTTTTAGGACAATTCCTATATTTGCCGCTTTTGGCTTGAAGTTTTGCTAAAATGCTGATTTTTGAACTTTTTTAGCAAAAATTTTTAAAATGTTAAATTAAACTTATTTTAATCTTATTTACTTGAAAAGGCATATTTAATGTTCCAAATGCATAAATAAGCTCTGATAATGTATTATTTAATTGCTATGTGTATTTTAAATTAGACGATTTTTATAGCCTTTTCGCGTTTAAGTGAGCAAATTGCATGTATTGTTTGAATCTTTCAACGGCTTTTTTCTTTTGTCTTGTTTATGTTCCATGGTCTTCCTTATTTTTTTCGATGCTTTAAGGGTCATATATTTGGGTGACGGACAGCAGAATCCTTCAGAAACAGATCTGGAAGGAAAGAAGGGGGTGAGGCGAGAACTTAAGCGAATGCAGTGACTCATCGCGATGTTGGGGGAGTGAAGGAGGAAATACAAGAGGGGAGAAAGTGCGATAAGGTATGCTTATTATTTTCAGTGTTCAGTTTCTCTGAGACATGGCGGACGCTGTGTGAGACAGGAATATGCGTTTAGGAGTGTTTGGCTTTGAAGGTCCTGGTTCAAATTCAGATTCAATCGAACTGCTTGCTTGAAAGCTCCCACGACTTGAATCTTCCAACAATATAACTGTCTTCCATCTGGATCTAACCCCACTCGTTGAAGTTTTGTCGCAGAACCACTATTCCTCGTTGAAATTGTATCCCTTTTCATTTTCAGCGATATTTTCTTTGCAAGAGTTTTGCTTGTTTTTAAATCAATATTTCCGATAAACATTTTTCGAACAGTTCTTTGATCTTTCAAGAAGTTCACCTCCCGATGTGGAACTTTACGTCTGATGTCGCAGCTACAATTGTTCAAGCCTCTACACTTACAAGCCGCAATGTCAAAGAGAGAGGTTTCCGCATTTCGTACGAAATCTTCGCGGATCGCCTTGCCCTTAACGCTCGCATGATTAGAAGATTTCTGCAATGATCTACATTCATTGTAATAGTTTTTAATCTTTCCGTTAATTGTTCGTTGGGAAACCACAGGTATGGAAGATTTTATCCAGATTTCGGAAACTTTTTCTCCTACCATTTTAATAATATCATCCACTGGTTGAAGATAAATATCTCGATTTTCTTCTACATCGCTTCGCAACCAACAGTATGATGTCAGCATTAGTTGGCAATTGCAAGTCTTTCAATTTGCACGGTGCCCCAAAATGACTACTTTTCACTCTATCACATGGCTTTACATGATCATGAATTTTCGAACTACCCATTTCTAAACTCGTCGTAATAAAACGCACAAAACACAGTAAAGGCACGTTAAACGATCCAAAAAGCAATGTATTGCACAAGAAAAATGTTTTACTTTCACACAACAAATGTCACAGGGAAACCGAGCACTGAAAAATAATAAGCATCTCTTATCGCACTTTCTCCCCTCTTGTATTTCCTCCTTCACTCCCCCAACATCACGATGAGTCACTGCATTCGCTTAAGTTCTCGCCTCACCCCCTTCTCTCCATCCAGAACTGTTTCTGAGGGATTCTGCTGTCCGTCACCCAAATATATGACCCTTAAAGCATCGAAAAATAAGGAAGACCTAGGGACATAAACAAGACAAAAGAAAAAAACCGATGAAAGATTCAAACAATACATGCAACTTTTGCTCACTTAAACGCGAAAAGGCTATAAAAATCGTCTAATTTAAAATACACATAGCAATTAAATAATACATTATCAGAGCTTATTTATGCATTTGGAACATTAAATACGCCTTTTCAAGTAAATAAGATTAAAATAAGTTTAATTTAACATTTTTAAATTTTTTTCTAAAAAAGTTCAAAAACAGCATTTTAGCAAAACTTCAAGCCAAAAGCGGCAAATATAGGAATTGTCCTAAAAATCTCAAATTTTTTGTGTGAACTTGGTGCCACTAGTGGCCACTTTTCCGCACTACCCATCATCGAAAATAAAAAAAAAAGTTTTTTTCGGCCCACCCTAATATTCATTCTAGACCTAAACTGAAGGGATTAAAACAGTTTCCAGCTTTCCCCTAATTAATTCCGAATTCAACCCCCTAACCACTGGGTTACATCAGGAAATAGAGAAAATAAAATATTTGAAATTACTGTGTTATGCTTTCTGACTCGGGAATGGATTCCGGTATAAGGGGTGTTTTATATTCTTTCTTTTCTCTCTAACTTCTGGTTTTGTCGCCTTGTGCCGCTGCTAATTGTGGATTTATCCCTTAGTCGCATATGCATTTTATATCCATTCAGATATACAGTCTGCATGCGCATTTTGTATAAAGGGCCCGTTCCTTATTTCTTTCGATTTATAACATTTTCCAACAAAGTTGAAAAGTGTTTATGACTTCGTTTTGTCTGTCCATCTGTCCTCGCTCTAACTCCCGTAAATATACTCCGATTGCCTTGAAATTTGTGGATGTTATTGACGTTTACCATAGCACGTTCCCTATTTCAAATAAAGTCTGTAGCATGTTTAGTTCATTTAAAGGTATAGTAAAAATATTTCCGTTACATTAGGGCCTACGGGAAAAAGTCATTTAAAATGATTTTTAATGATGTTACACGCTTTCAAACATAAGAAAATTGATATGCACTAATGAAGTGCACTAAAATATGTATTTTGGAGAATATGCAGTGCAAAGGATAATTATTATTCGTATACAGGGTCATACAAAAGAATTTCGCTACATAATGATGTAGGGATTGAGAAAATTTTTGCGACGTATTTTAATTATTTTTAATTATTTCATGCATAATGAAATTTATATATATCACTGAGGTTTACTGTAACTTATTTCATGTATAATACGAAGAGCATATCATTTACAGGGACACACAAAAGATTTCAGATACTATATTGTATTAGAAGTACTGTACAGTATAGTACCGATGATTGCTGGAAATGCATTTTTAATTACGTTATGCGCTTTTATTTTTCACTATATTTATGCATAGTATTTGGTATGTAATATGCTTTTATTAATATACAGGGCTACACAAGAGAATTCGCAATGGTTACTTGGTATGAGTGCAAATTACTTAAAGGTGGTTTTTAAATGAGTTATGCATTTTTACGCAGAACTGCATTTAGTTTACTAAGACATGTTTGAATACAGATAAAATGATATACAGTATTACGCAAAGAATTGGATACATGGCCGCCTAAATGATAATTTCTGGAAATGTGATTTCAGTAGTTTTAAAAGTGTTTTAGTTTGAATTAAATTTTAACTAAATAGTAGCATGTAATAAAGGTACTAGGTTAACTACAGGGTTGTTCAAAAGTTTTCAAGTATGTTTTGATCTATTAGTATAAATTACTGATAGAGAAATTTCAACCTGTTATGCATTTTCATGCTAAACTAAATTTTCCCATTAAATAGTATGTATATAAACTTACAGTTCAAATAAAGGGCTGTTAAAAAGAATGGAATACATATTTGGCTACGGACGGTAACTGCTAAAATCAGTTTTCCAAATGTTTTATGCGTTTTCTTTTATGTTTACTTGATTATCTTATATACCTTATTTCCCTAAATAACGAAATTTTGTTAAAGAATTCAGGAAGGTGTTGCATAATCTATGCTTAACACATATTTTTTCTTTCTTGTTCCGATTGAATTTTACATTCAAAGACATAACAGAGGCATAAAAATGCAGAAAAAACTTACCGATGCTCGGTATTTGGCGTCTCCTTCGCCTGTGAGATACTGAAAAATAATACCAACACAATTAGAATTATTGATTATTTTTTAAAACACAAAACAGAGATTCATAAAAATTTTACAACATATTTCTATAAATATCTGTATGTACGCACATGCTTTTATTTTAAGAATCAATTGACTTAAAAAAGAGATAATTGGTAAAATTTGCAAAGGAATCATTATTAAAATTTTTATCTAAAAATAAAGACAATAGATTTTAGGACAATGAGAAAGAAAAGATTAATAATAAAAATAATTTCAAAATTCGACTTAGGTTTCAAAGTTTTTAAATAGATTTTTGAAAAATGTTTTTCCTCGCTTTTGTATATTTTAAAATCCTGTTATATTTTAAACGAGTTTCTTTTTATAAAATATATGCTTGCTAAAACTCTTAAACAAAAATCCCTCCTAGAAAATATTTACCTAACCTTAAAAATAATCAAACCTTAGTTTACCTTATATACACTTTTATAATTTTTGAGACTACTAATTTTAATAGAATTTTTGTGCCTTTTTAATCGAGAATTTCTGCGAGTAAATTGCACAAATTTAATTTATTAAAAATGGAAGAATATTTTACATGTAACCTTACATTAAAATCATAAATATACCCTTCTGACATTAAAGTGTTTTTTCTATAAGTAAAAATATTTTTTGTTTAAAAGATTGGAAATAGCTATCCAAAATTTAAAATTTATTGTTTATTTTAATCTAAAAAGTTTGTTAGTAGGCATCATATGTGCAATAAATAGAACAATAAACAATCTAAGAATAGACGTTTCGAAAATATAACATTACGGCAATCTGATAAATGTAGCTGAGAATTCTCCATTTTTTTAAACTAACTCTGTGCTTGAAGAAGTACGTTTTCTTCGGACATTCATGGAAGCAATCGTAATTCTGCCAAACTGGGGAAAATCTAAAGCTCATTCGTTAAATTTCGATGAGGATTTTTATTTAATAACTCGGCTGATTATCAAAAAATAAAAAATCAAAGTCTGAAGCGAATTCGAATCTGTCTCTGTGTCCTTATTCAAATTATTCAGTGCGATTGATTTCCCTAGACTTCTCGTGCAGACAAATAGACCCACTAACAGCTTTCTTTTATTAATATAACAGATAATTAGTTGCAAAACTTGCCTCCCACTGGGAGTACTAAATCATCATCATCCTCAACAGAAGATCTACTCCGAGATCTACTCCCTGAAATCAAATGTACAGAAATGAATAACTTGTAATCTATTTCTATTTATGATACTTAACATAAATGCGTAAATGGATATGTATTGTAAAAAAAAAAAAAAAAAAAAAAAAAAAAAAGAGATATCAATAAAATTTTTTTAAAAAAAGATATTATAATTTCATTTAAATTTTCGGGAAAGTTTACAAATAGAATAAATTTCCTTAATTACAGAAAAGTTTTGTTTTCGAACATGGGAATTTAAGTAACTAGAAACATTTTTAATCATATTTTAATAATTTGTTTTATTTCCATGATCATTAAAAACATTTTACTTTTATTTTCAACAAAATTTATTATTATATAAAGTAGCTATTTTTCTTTTTTTGGCAGGGATGAGAGTTCCGACTTTTTGCACACCAGTATAATCTGAGAGAAAACGTTATTTTGTTAAATCTCAAAAATGTTCCGATTAAATAAAATAACATTTTCTCTAAGATTATACTGCTGTGTAAAAAATCGGAACTCTCATCCTTGGTTTTGCCATATTTTTTAAAAGAAATGAAAAAGTCGGAAACATAACATTAATTTTATAATTTAATGTTTAGAGTAACGATGTAATGAGCAAAGAAGAAGGCAGGCCAGGTATTCAACTAACTTCGGTTGCTTTTCAGACTAATTTGATTAAATGACATTTCGACAATTGGTCGAAAGCATTCTATCTTGATTATCTGACAGCCAAAAGGATGCAAGCCTGTCTTTTTCGTTAGCTGCGAATAGTCATGATATCTGTCACTTTATGTTACAGTCGTGGAAAAAAAAGTAAACACCCCCTACTAACTCTGCAGCAAATTATCGTAGAATAAAGTTACCGGTATCAAACGATTGGAAATAAAGTTTACTTTAAAATAATATATATATAAAATTTGCTTAGAGGGCCATGTACATATCAAAACAAACCCAAACTTTGCTTTTTTCAAATAGCAAGACCCAGTTTTGATATCATAAATAAAATTCTACACTCTTCAATTAGACTAAATATAAATTTGCATGGAATTCGTAAGATGCTGAAAAGATGTTCGTAAGATGTTCGTTGTGATGACCAAATCAATGTCATTATTTAAGAGGATCGTCATATAACTGTTCGAGAGATTGCAGAGAGGTTATACGTATCGTACACAATCATTGAAAACCACTTAAAAGGTCTTGGACTCATTAAGAAGCTCGAGATTTGTGCTCCGCATGAATTAAAAGATATTCACTTAACACAATGAATCCATATTTGGGATATGCATCTAAAGCGCAATAAAAATGATCCTTTCTTGAAAAGAATCATCACTGGTGATGAAAAATGGGTCACCTACAGTAACATCATTCGAAAACGATCATGGCCATGCTTGATGAATCAGCACAAACCACACCGAAAGTTGAATTGCATCAAAAAAGGATCATGTTGTCAAATTGGTGCAATTACAAAGGTGTTGTGTATTTCAAGCAGCTTCCAAGGAACCAGACAATTAATTCAGATGCCTACTGTCAACAACTAATGAAACCGGACGAAACAATCAAATAAAAGCGGCCAACATTGGCAAATTGTAAAGGAATTATCTTCAACCACGATAATTCCCGGCCTCACACATCTTTGTTAACTCGTGGGAAATTATTAGAGCTTGGTTGCGAAGTGATGTCACATCCTCCCTACAGCTCTGAGCTGCCACCATCTGATTACCTTTTATATCGAAGTTTGCAGACGTCTTTGAAGGGTAAAAATTTCACAAATGATGATGAAATTAAATCGTTCTTGGTTCAGTTTTTGTCTGATAAGGACCAGAAGTTCAAAGAGCGCGGAATCATGCAGCTGGAAAAAAGATGGCAAAAAGTCCTTGAACAAAACGAAAAATATATAATTGATTAAAGTTTATTCCTTGCCTTAAAAAAATTAGTTATTTTCCATACTACAAAATCGAAATTACTTTCTTGCCAACTCAATATAATGCTTTTTCTCAGATTTTGCAATTATTTAACTTTGTTTTGTTTTAATTTATTGGACAAAATGTAAAGAATATCAGCCAATGCAAAATTTAGATTAAAAAAAAACTAAAAAATAGTATAAAGCAGTATAAGGAATCAGTGTAGAAAAAAACAGACAAATTGCTTTTTTGCCTGAAAATAAATTTCCAAAGCGATTAATAATACCATATTTTGGAAAAAATGTTTTTGAAAAGTGAAAGGGAGGTATTGATTCTTGTTGAATCTTTTCAGATGTGTTCGCATTGTTTACATTCTGATTTATTTGAAGAACTAAAATTAAATCTATTTAAAAAAGACATGAGAATAACTTTACATTCGTTATTCTCATGTAAAATAGGGTTAATATTTCTATGATTAAACCTATTCTGCTATTCCATTTGAAATTTTGCAATTAACTCAATAATGCTGGTTAGCACTCATATAACACTTGCCATTCAAAGTTTTTTTTTCTTCATATTCTTCTTATTTTAGGTATTTTTGCACACTATTTCCGACTGTCAAGAAAACTTGCCTACCTGAAAAGTCATATAAATAACTTTTAATTTTTTTTTAATTAGCATGTGCACTCGAATATATCTAAATTTCAAGCTATGGAAGGAAAGGTTTAATTATTTAAAACTCCTTATTAATCGGTTAAAAACACTTTACATCTGTACTTATTTGTAAACATTAAAATTTTTGATTGATATACACAAATTAGTAAGAGACTAAATTAGCAGTTTTAACTAACAATAAAATACTTTGGGAATATATTGCCTAACAGATATTCAGTTTAATACAGGGAACAATTTAACAAGATTTGAGTAAATTAAATTAATAAGTATAAATATCTCGATGGCCTCCAATCTCCACCCCCCTTCCCCAATAAGTCACATGTTTTGCTTAAATTTAAAAGAGATGATATATTAACATGATGTATAGAAACAATTTTTATCAAGAATTTCTTGTAATGTCCATGTCTTTGATTCAATGAGACTGTTAGCAATATCAGGAACTCTTTTGATAATTTACATAGTATATTTAACGCAGAAAGGATTCAGGTTAACATAAGATCGTAAGATACTAAGATAAATTTTACGCTTTGTTTACATCGTAAAACAGACTTACGCTCTAATTTGATTATAAGTAAGGCACCGTAATCCCACCCCAAATGCTTCAATAATATGAGTAATATATAAATATATATATATATATATATTTAATTATGCTTTTCTGCACATCATAGATGGCCCCTTAAACCAATATTTTGATGTTTTTTAAGAATAACTTGAAAACTACTTGGAAGAAAAAGTTGAAATCTTTGATTTCCATAAAGCAGGACATAAATATAAATCCATCAAACAAATTGTAAGTTGGAATTCATATATTTTTTAAATATTAATTTCATGATTAATAATTCATACTATAATTTTTTTAAATAAAAAATCAGTGTATTTATGTTTGGGTTTTTTATTATTATAACCACACAAAAAGATTTTCACATTATAATTTCAGGAGATATTAATAAAAAAAGGAAAATGTAAATTAACATTAGAAGCTCTGAATTTTGAATGCTTATAATTCAAAAACTAATTATACAAATGACATGACATTTCGTTCCTAGGCATAGTCTGAACAGAATGTTTTAAACTATCTTTTCAAAATTGGGTGTTGCCATTAAAAAAACAAAATTTGGGTCGATTTCGAATTGTAGGTTGCCCCTTAAGCAAATTTTATATGCATCATTTAAAAGTAAACTTAATTTCCAATCCTTTGATACTAGTAACTTTCTTCTACGATTATTTGTTGCACAGTTAGTCGGTGGGTGTACTGTTTTTCGCGACTATACATCGTATTATACTAGCAAATCTTATGTTCACATTTTGTATAAATATTTGTTTATAATATTTTATGTATAAATATAAATTTTATCTAAAAAACCCATCTAACAATTTTTACAAAAAATCGTATCCTACTGCTTTGCGGGGTTCAAGAAATCCATTGGACTAGGTCCCATGTCGATAATATTTCATTAGCGGGTCATTTTGGCGTAACTACGGATCATTGTATTTCAATGGGAATGAAGGTTGAAACAATTATTAAGTTGCTGAGCAGTTAAGAGCAAACTGAGTCGCAAAGTTGGCAACATTTTGTCAAGTTTGGCTATATTTGCAAAATATTGGTGACATTGTCAATATTTGGCGAAAAAATCGATTTTTAATATTACCAATGCCAAAATGAAAATGCTTGACGCCAAACGAATAAAGGGTTTCCGAATTTGAAGATACCTATAATTTTTGTAAATACATATAAATAATTACATTAATTATTTAAGTAAAATTACACTACTGAATTAAATTGCGACAATGTTGAATAAAAGAATGTTTTAACATATCGGGTAAGATCACTAATGACGGTCTATACACCAGCTTTGGCTTATTTAATATTCCGAAGACGCTACAAGCCATGCACTTAATATTCGAACTGATGTGCCAATCATATGTGATAAAATGACATTTTGACTGTCATATGATGCCTTAAAGTGCTATTACACGAGGGGTCAAAGTCGCTTCAAATTCCAAGTGCCTCCATGTTATCCTATGGCTTCAGGGTAGTCGCTTCGAAAGCAAGCAACTTTCTTCTGTCCGGGCGTCTTTTAAGCCTGAAATGAATTGAGTCGCCCGTAACAGCCAATCAAATGCTTGGAAATATGACGATAGAAATGCCTTTTCCTGAACAGCCAATGAATTGTTCTGAAAACGAAGAAAGTGGCTTTCAAAAGCGGGAAATCTAACGAGTCGCAGGCGATTTTTGTCGCTTGGTATTTTTACGTGTAATAACACTTTTACTTCCAACAAATTACCACAAGTCTCCTGAGGAAGAAAACGTTTTCGAGAAGGAAGAAAATATTTCAGAAACCTTATTGGATTCATAAAGATTGTTCAGTGCTAACGAGACAAACTTCAAACTTTCTCCAGATATATCCGGCACTTTGGCAGATAAGAGCACCTTGTATTAGCTTCTGGAGAAAAAAAATTGAACGTTCAAACCTGGCCTACGGAAAGAGCGATGGATTCAGTGGAATAAGATTACCCAGACTGAGTGGACATCATGACAGGCATACTAAATACGATGTCCAGTAGCAGCAGAAATTTCTAAAAATCTCCAGTGAATCTATGCTCTTCACCAGGAGCCGAAAACGCTCGACGAAGAATGCTTTTCAGAATTTGAAAATTCAGACACTTCCCGCTCTACAACTGAAGCCTCTCTCATCGGTGAAACGAAATTCTTGAATTGCCAAACAGTCCTGAAAGAAAGGAAATAGGCGGTCCGAGAGGATGCCTTTTCTCCTTACAGCGCAAAGATGGCACTATATGTAAAAATCCAAGATACAGAAGAAACAAAAAGCCAAACAAAAAGAAGTAAAAGAGTGAAATAATACTAAATTGGGCAACACAATAAGCTGAGCCGGTTAACAAAGAACAAAAGGCCAACTAAGAAGCCGAGAAAGCTAACAAAAGGTCGGGGACAAAAGCCGAGAAAGCTAACAAAAGGTCGGGGACAAAAGCCGAGAAAAAGTACTCACAAAAAGAAAGGAGACTTATGTGGATCATCACTGGTCGAGCAATGGGCTATTACATGTGCTATATTGGACACGGATGCTTCTGAACTTTTTTTCTAAAAGAGGTCGCACCAAGAGATCAATTTTCATTTTCTTGATTCTTAAGTACTCATTTATCCTTTCCTGCTATATTTTCATCATTACCATGACCAAAATGCACGCAGTGTACGATTTATTGGCTGAAAACAATCAATAACCTAACCGTGGCATTACTGGTGCTTTTACCATTATTTGATTGGCTTAAGCAGGGATAGAAAAATAAATAAGGTAAACGTGAGTAATAGGATGCTGGTGTGTATGTTATTCTTTATAGCTCTATCCAATTATTTTAGGACGGATACAAACTCCTACTAAAATTGCTAAATTTATTTTCTATCTCCCCTATTATTTTCATATTCTTATCTCAACCCCTAAAACGTAAAAACACCAATCAACAAACCATATTTTATAAATTAATTTTGGTATTATTACGAACACAAATTAGCACACACTGTCAGAGAGTTACACATGTATACCACGTAGTTATCCCCTTTGAATAATTGGGTGTTAAACGTGTTTTCTGTTTTTAGAAATTTTTAATAAGGGATATTTTTTATAATATGATGATAATTTAAATTTATAGTCAGAAAATAAATGAATAAAATATTTAAGCATTAGGGGAAACTAGGGATACTTCACTCAAATGTTAGTTTTGGATTGTTAATTGTTTTTTTACATTACTTATGGGTGTATAAATGCAGTCTATATATACTTAATGAAGTATTACACAATATATATTATTATTATTCCGAAGTATTAATTATAAAAAGGTAGTAAAATATGAATATTCAAAACATGCAATTTGGGTCAAGTATCCCAATGTATAGGTATACTTGACCCACCCATTAGGGCTACTTAACCTAAGTCTAGATTTGGTAGTATGATTTAAAATAATAAACAAAACACTTTTACATAAGGACAAAATCAACATTAGAGTTACTATTTTTTTATTTTTGTCAAAGAAAATTAATACTTTTAATTTTTATTACACAGGCCTAACATTAATGGGCGATTCTCAAAAGATGGGCACTGGACACACGTCATAACTTTAAGCCTTTCAAAAATAACTTTAATTATCATTGACTTTAATTTTTTTTACACTGAGTTTTTAATTCAATTCAGAGACAGAAAATGACAATTTCTTGTAAAAGCTTTGTATAAATATCTTAAAATTTTATTATTTTATGCTAAAGAGGCCAACTTTGGACATTCATAACGTTAACTGTTCCAATGAACCACCAAGAAAAAGAGTTTTAACTTGCTTCCAGGTGGTTCTAATTCTAAACAACGAATGCATAAAGGAAACGGATGATTTTTTGATAATTTCGTTAAGAGATGGCAGGCTGATTTATTGCTTTTTTGAAGATAGAAGGACTTTTCTATAAAGAATTTTTCTGTATTTTGTTACGTCCAAAAGTAATGTACGCCACAAAGTTATCATTTCCACGAAAATAAATCAAGTAAGTACTTTAAACTCTTTTATCTAACTTTAAAATCATTAAAAAAATTAAATTATTTGTATGTGTTTTTGTAAGATTTTTTTGCAATAAATGCACTTTTCTCCAATAAGAAAGTGGAATGTCCGAATCGGGTAACGATGGAAACGCCGATTTTATTTTCGGTAAACTTATTTTTAAAGATGAATTGGTGTCCTGAAACGTATAAAAAGATATTTATTATAATGTTTTATCGTAAATAATTACCGTGTTTTGTATAAATAAAGTGTATTTAGTACGTGTAATAATATAACTTGACTTGAAGCATGCTCAACTAATGTGTGTAACAATAGACACAATATGGCGACCACTGTGATCGTTACAAAATTTCGGACATGCTTATTTAGAAGTATGATTTAAAATTAATAGTAAACTTCTTTTTTTATTTAAAAAGTAATTCTTCAGTGATCTTACGTATTTTTATGTACACTGCTCAAAACAATTAAAGGATATTTGAAGTTTTATATAAAATAAAGATATAAACGAAATTTTTTTTGACGAAAATAGAAGAAGAGAATCACAAATGCAAATTTTTCTGGTTTTCAAACTGTGGAGTATGCAAATTTTGAGTTCGACGTCAAAAACGTCGCTTCAGCGGCAGCGAATGAAATTTGACTTTCAACTGGATAAAAGAGAATGAAGACAAGCATGATCGGCATTCAGTGATTGCTTTGTTTCGATGAGTATGATGTCTCAGCGAAGTCATTTGACAGATTCAGAAGCTTTGAGAATTGTTGGTAGGTTAGAAGGGGGCCAAACTCAAGCCGAAGTAGCGCAAGCCATTGGTGTGTCACAAAGTGTCATTTCCAGGATCTGGAACCGTGTTTTGGAGAGTGGATGTGCACGCCGAAGATTAGGGCAAGGTCGTAGACGGGCAACAACGCCCAATGAAGATCGGTATTTAGCGTTAACAGCTCGGAGACACCGAACCATGAACGCTACTCTTCTCTAACAACACCTTCGCTCGGCTACAGGCACCACGATTTCAACTCAGACTGTCCGAAACCGGCTCCATGCTGTAGGTCTGTATGCTCGCCGACCGATGGTATGTGTTAGATTAACATCAAGGCATCGTCGCGACCGCAGGGAGTGGGCAACCGGGCATGTCAACTGGAGGAGAAATGAATGGAGCAATATTCTGTTTTCTGACGAGTCCCGTTTTTCTGTGCATCCGGATAATAGGCGTATTTTCATCTGGAGGGACCGTGGCAGTAGGAACAATCCTGCGTTCGTGCACGAAAGTGTAAGATTTGGCGGTGGAGGAGTGTTGGTGTATGGTGGCATCTCCATTGACGGGCGCACTGACCTCTACATCATTCGAGATGGAGCTCTGACTGGTCGCCGATATAGGGATGAGATCCTCAGACCTATTGTAGTCCCTTACGCTGCAGCAATCGGAGATAACTTCATTTTAATGGACGATAACTGCAGGCCACATCGTGCAAACCTGGTGGAGGATTTCCTGTTTGAGGAAGGAATCGTTCGAATGGAATGGCCAGCGTGTTCTCCAGACATGAATCAAATCGAGCACGTTTGGGACGCTCTAGGAAGACGAGTTTCTGGCCGCCATCAACCCCCACAAACTCTCCAAGAACTGGAAAGAGCTCTTCTGGAAGAGTGGGGCAGAATACCCCAACTCGTCATTAATAGCCTCATTGAGTCCATGCCTCAAAGGTGTTCAACGTTGCTGGCCGCCCGTGGAAACCATACCCCCTACTGAAAATGATTTTCTTTGAAGAAAACACCTTTTCTTATTCTTTTTTTCTCATATGCACAAATTGTGTTTTTTTCCTTTAGTACACAAATGCGCAATAAAATGCATTTTTTTCTGCCAAACATGTGTAATTTATTCTCATATAACCTACTATGTCTGTCGACCATGTATCAATCAGCTAAACAGTTTACCAGATACAAAATCCACCTAAAACTCCAATATCCTTTAATTGTTTTGAGCAGTGTATTTTGCAAAGTTTTCTATGTAGCAAATGTACCCCAAAAGATTATTTAATAATAATGTCCAAATCATGGAACGATCTAAACATTAATACTTTTAATTTTCTAAATACATAAATAAATATATTATAACAGAGTCCATTGTTCTATCATACATCTTAAAAAATAAAATAAATATTTTTTTGTTAAATTATTGTACTTGAGTTCTTTTTTTTTAAATTCAAGGTTTAAGAATTCCATCTCCTTAAAATTCCATTCTTCCTTTTTGCTCCCACACCAAAATGCAAGGCAAATAAAAAGTTTAAGCCACTTCGTGCTGTAACTTTGGTTAACCCCCCTCCCCCCCCCCCCCCCCCTCGAAATTGACAGTATTCAAAGTATAGAAGACAGCCAGCGAAAACTGTTAAAGGTGCTCAAAAGATTCACTCCGTGCACACGACAAACAAAATCTTACTATTCAAATAAGAAATAGATCTGGTTTTTACAATCTCTGTAAAAAACAATCAAGAATGCATTACCAGTGAAGCTGGTGAAAAAAATGTTGTTTCTACAATTGACTCCTCGCAGTTGAAAATAAATTGACATTGGTGACTAGTACTTTGTATTAATTCATGATGAAAACTTATGGCCAGGTATTATTGAAAAGATCAGCATTGATAATGGTGAACAAATATTTTCTATAAATTATTTGACTCCTCAGGCAGACATTGATTTTAACAGGTTTCGTTATCCATCTAAAAAAGACAGCACAAATTTAAAATATGAAGATATTTTGTTGAAATTACCAAATTCACCTCACCCGGTGACAGCAAGAGGAGACTTCTTTTGATAAATAAATTATAGACATGTGCATTAAAAAATGGAAGTATAACTTTTTTGTGTTTTTTTTTTGAGAAAAAAAAGAATAAAATACATATTGGATACTTCTAATATTATGTAAGGGTATGTTTTTTACATAACGTGTAATTCCTATAAAATTAAGATGTTACTTCTAAAAAAGTAGTAAATATTTTAATATCAGAGATTAACATTTGCTTTTATTATTATTATTACTGGATAATAAAAAGTTAATTATACATATATATATGTATGTACATACAATTATAGGACAAATTTACTACATTCTTAGTCTTAAGAATTTTTTAAATACTAAGCGCAACGTCCAAAATCTGTCAGCAATGTCCAAAATAAGCAACGTACGTGCAAAAAAAGTCCGAAATTTATAACGTACATAACTGCTAATCAAATGCTTTAATAATTAATTTTCCAGAATAGTTACTGTCTTATAATGTTTGTGTATAATTTTGTAGACTTATATGCTATACTATTAAAAAAATTGGCCTTAAATTTGAAAAATTTAAAAATTACATATAGTTAACGTTTAATGATCCCACCTTTTGAGAATCTCCCTAATATACCAAATTTTAATTTTTATTGTAGAAAGTTCAAAATATAAGCAGTCTTAAAGTTCATTCTGTGCCTAAAGAAGTTACAGAATAATAATAAAAAAAATTATTCAACCCCAAATGTAAAGTCATATTTAAATACAAAAATTGTAATTCTTTCATTTGTATTGAAAACTCAGGGGGATGAAGAATATCTTCGATTTGGTCAGGATCAACGTATGATAAATCATTCATTTCAAGCTATTTAAATGGCGTACTTTCCCTTTTTCTTGCAAACTAAATAGTAAGTCCGTCAGAATTAATTTCAAGAATCTTTCCAACAAATCTTCTTGTATTCTGCTTCACAATATTTGACAAGAACCCAGTCATTTACTTATAATATTTATATGTCTATAATATTTAATATTATAATATTTTTAATTCATAAATAAAACATGCTAAATGCATTTGAATAATATTGGTACTAATCTTGGGTCAAGTATCCCTAGTTGCATATTTACTACATAACCCTAAAATGCAGCCATTTGCTAATAAGTAGATTAATATTATTATACATGTTACTGTAGCTAAAAACATGTACAAAACAAGTGACTAATTAAAAAAGTCTTACCTTTAAACAACAACAACAAAAAATATAACATCAAAGTTTACAGCACAAAAAAAAAATTACTTATGGGGCAAGAAAATACATTTTGTCTGACAATTTAAAAACTTATGCAATGATTCAATTGTTATTTTCGACATGTGGTCAGCTAACTGAAAGGAAAGAAATGATGCTACTTCCAACTTACAAAACTTTCCCAATTCCGAGAAAAAAGCCTTGGGTCAAGTATCCCTATGGGTCAAGTGTCCCAAGTTCCCCCCTAACAAGGGCGAAGTCAACAAATTCCCTTTTCTATATCAGCGCAGCAATTTTCTTCGCTTATCCTAGATGGGAAAACTAGGATCACTAATCTGATTAAAAAAAGTACTTTTAAATATAAATTTCATGGAAACATAAATGAGAAGAAACTTAAGGCGCAGCTAATACATAGGTTTTACAGTGACATGATGCCATATGTATTTATATTTAGAAAAAATAAATTTTAAATTTCTTTCCAGCTTACATAATTTAACATCAATAATCTAATTGTTGATGTTGAATGTAATTGTTGGAGCAGATATATTGAAATATTTTACGTATTATCATAAAATCATTTTTTTAAATCTCTTATGTTTGACATAAATTTAAACGTAACGCATAAATTTCTAATTAAAGAAGTGAAAAATTTCCAACTACTAGATAACAATAATACGTATGGCAAAACTTGAACTAGTGCTTTTGTTATCTACCGATAGAACGTATTAACATACCTTTAAATGCAGTTTTCTGTAATTCTGATTCTATTGAATCTGGAAAAAAAAAACACACACAGTAAAAGTTCTAAAATGCATAAGAACCACAGAATTCGTCCACTATTTGGCGGCGTCAGCTGTTTAGAAGAAAATCATTTAAAAATAAAAGTGCTTCGAATTGAGAAAGCTGTGGCGGAGTGCCTGGCTATTCATTTTCAAGGCTAATCTTGTGGGCGTGTGAAATTGACATTTTGCGCGCGGTCCT
The DNA here is from genome assembly GCA_963932465.1 of Maratus speciosus. Taxonomy (NCBI): domain Eukaryota; kingdom Metazoa; phylum Arthropoda; class Arachnida; order Araneae; family Salticidae; genus Maratus; species Maratus speciosus. Next base: position 415,577,432 of record OZ010790.1, on the reverse strand, counting down.
GGTGCCTTGAGTCTTAACATATTATGACCTGGATGAAACCTATTTTGTCACTTCAAGTTTGACAGTGTGCATATGAATGTCCGGTGATCCGATTGTCGCAGTTATTTTTACAATGACATGTTAATTAGGTAAGTGTGGTTGTGTAATTGCTATGTAAAGTATGCTAGTAGATGGAAACACTGGCCTCTCAGCATCGCGCTCTTGGGCGTTGTGGGTTCTCTCTGGAATCTTGAGCCACGTACTCACATCAAGTGAAGTTTCAAGTTTATGTATAGTTTTTCTCCGCCACTTAGATAAGAAGTTGAGTATTTAATAGAAATACAGTCATCAGAATCGAAGGGATTACATTTTATATTGGTATTATATTCTAAAGTCACTTTTTATGTCCCTTCAGAACAAACGGTGATGTCACTTAGAACCGAGTTGATCGAGTTGAATTTGACAAATTTTTGAAACGGATTTGCCCTTTTATAGTCTTTTATAAGGTTGAACTTATTTCGATTGTCTTCATTAAATGCTACCAGCTCCATTGGTAGTTTTCTGTTTAATGTTATATTTAAACTGTCGTGTTTTTAGTAAAGTACGTCGCTTCTTTGCAGTGAACAGCTCGAAAGGTGTCACAAAGTACGGTCAAAATAAAGGCTTGCGATAGTCAAGAGCATCATCTATGAAGGTTTTATTGCACATTATTTATGCAACGAGTAATATATAATTTTTTAACTCAATTCCTACTTAGGTTTTCAAAGAAAAAAATAATATAATCCCTTAAGCTAATATTATTTTTTATTGCGTTTAAATATCGCAATTTGTTGAGTTTCTATAAGCAAGTAAACCCTATTGGTTTACAATGGAAGTCTATGGGAATTCGGCGAAATATTAGAGATACCGCCAAGTTGGCGTCACTTTTGGCGATAAACTTGGTGGTATTTGGTGACATAACATGACCCATACCTATGGTAATCCCCCTTATAGGTATGGAGATGCATTAAATGCTGTTCAATAACCAGCGACTGCCATATTTTTTCTTCCATATAAAACTAAAATTAATTAAATTTAATTAATGAATTAATATTTGAAAAAACTGTATTAACATCAAGTGTCATTCACTACAAGTTTAAAAAAATGTATTTGAACTTGAGTGGATGAATAATACGTATTTTATTAACGATTGAAAGTTTGAAGAAGATATACATAGGGAGAGTGTGAACTAATAGTAGAAATTGAAAAAAAAAATAGTAAACATTTAATTTGTATTTGAAAGTAACTATGTTACCCATTATATCATTCAAGTGCGATTCAACGAAGACCAGTGGCATTATTTAAACAATAGTTCCCTCTTTCTCATTGGGCGTTTTCGTTATGGAAAAGGTCAACATTATTTACTAAAAAACACCGGTATTATCAGTTATCCAGGTCGCGTCAGATATGATAACTGATAATTTTAATCAATAAAATGTTCCTTCCCAAATTTAAAATATCTAAATTATCATTTTACATATCTCCGCTCGGTATTTTTTATTGGAGTCTATTTAAGATCTGATTAAGATATCTTAACAAAATTATAAACACATTTCTTACATTGAATTATAGTGCTGTATTTTTGGAAAAATCTAGGATCCTAGGACACATTACAACTAGTCGGATCTGTCATCCAAAATATCTTTTCACAGTGCAAAAATTAAATAACAATTTACGCCCATCATAGGATTTCTAAAGGTATAGGTTTGTTGAATTGTGTGTAGTTAAAAAAGTGATCACCTTTGAAAAAGAAATCATTGAATTTCGGAACCTACCCTCTTAGATGTCTGCAGCTAAAATTCTCAATCCAAAGAGCATAAAAGCAATACCTGTTGGGCAGTACGCACCCAAGATTATTAAGGATTTATTTAAGTGAAAGTAACATAATATGAAGTTTTATTACATTGCGCATTATTTTTGAGATATAGCAGTCGCGAAAATTGTGAAAAATACAGCATAGCAGCGCCACCTGTTATATTATTTACACAAAAACCTAATCAGCACCCACGTATGTGACGATTTAACAGAATATAAAGTTTAATGAAATTCCGTGCACTAGTTTTTGAGGTATGACTATCGCTAAAATACTCTAAATCCTGAAAAATGCAGCATACCAACGCCACGTTTTGACAATTTACACCAAAACCTAATCAGCAGCAACTTATGTCAACGTCTAATTGAATCTGAAGTTTGATGATAATCAGTGCAGTTGTTCTTGAGATGGAGTTATTCATTAAATCGTAACAAAATCAGCAAAATAGCGCCCTCTCTTAAGCCATTTCAAAAGAATACTAATCAGTGCCAATTTATATCAAGATCTAACTGAATCTAAAGTTCATAATATTTTATTTTAACATGTTCTTATGATGGTGGCCAAAGTTGTAATATTGGCATAAGTGTTATACTCTCATTAAATTTCACTTTACGAGAATTTTGCTGATTCATTGTTTCGCAGGTAAATTATTTGGTGGAAAAGACGTTTCAGTTTGACTGCTTATGTGCCTTACGGATTTGCATTGTTGTTGTGTGAACTAGAGTAAGAAAACCGAAGGATCGAGTTCTGGATTCGATTAGTTTGCACGTTTCAGTATAAGGAAGCTTTTGAGTTATTTTAACAGCAAGTACTTCATTTTTATAAAACGAGCTCACACAAGAGTGAGAGTATCCTGCAAGATCACCTTTACAGTTGACACAGCGTTCAGTTTTATGGCAAAGCTTACTGTCATAGCCGGATTCTGCACATTGTGTGTAGACAACTGAGCCATGACAGGTAGTAATACTCATAGATCAACATACAAGATCGGACATTTCCATAGAGCGTAATGATAATGCGATTGGGATCGCAGCGCCTTTAATGACAATGGGGAAGAAATTTCCCATCCTTGTAATATTTTTGTTATTGAGCGTCTACGTTAATGTGATCTTTCTTTTTTTTTAATCTTGCATGTTTACATTTTCAGCAGAATGTTACACCGATACGTAAACATAGAATAGATATTCTAATATCTATTCTATGTTCATGCACAGATACATATACTCTTTTCGTACATCATGGATGAATGATTTAAGTGCAAATTAAAAAAAAGCTAAAAATTTCGACTTTAATATTATACGTCAAGTAAATATGATACAATTGGATTTATAATTATATTTAATATAATATAAAGCGATGGTGCAATGTAAAAATATACGAAATATTGCACTCTACAAGTCTCAAAAACTTTAATAAATATTCCCATTTTGTAGAAAGTCTTTTACAGACGATGTTTTATTAATTTATGATGTTTAATGTATTAAACAATCCTGATTGATGTTTAATGTATTAAAAAAGTGTAACGACTGTTTAATGTATTAAAAAAGTGTAACGACTGTTTAATGTATTAAAAAAGTGTAACGAATGTTTAATGTATTAAACAATCGTTACAATTTTTTTTTTAATTTACCCGTTTTCCTTTCTCACAGATAAAATAAAATGATTGTTTTTAATGTAAATAACATACAATCAGTTCAATAATATTTATGATATTAGCATATAGGAAATAATAAAATTATAGATACCGAAAAATTCCTTTTTACAAATTTTTAGAATTATATAAATCTAAACGTTAAAATAAAGAAAAACAGAGATACTGATAAAATTGTATTCGATGTGAATAAACTAACGCAATACTCTGATTTAATTCCTTACAATTTTATCCGATTAACTTACATATTTACGTTTTCAACAGTATTTCCTGGGGTTTTTCTTGTATAATATTATCGTTTTGTAAGTTAAAGCTGAACGAACAAGCACAAAAAAAACCAGCTAAATAAATCAAACATAAATAAAATATCTTCTGTTCCTGCTTCGTTTAGGAAAGAATAGATATTCAAAACTTAGAGCGTAAACATATTTCATCACCATAGGTAAATTTCGGAGACTTCTTAATTATTGCCCCTTGTCGGTAGTGACCCTAGAAATGTTGTCATTACACATTTTGCATCAAATGTCCCATCTTGTATGTTAATCTATGGTAATACTATGGTCATATCGTTGATACTTAAAATAACGGAGTAGATTACGTTTATAAATCCGCACAGGACAGCTGAGGTAGGCAGGTTTAATTCCTGTTGTTAAATAGAACTAGTGAGAGTTAGAATAATGTGCTTCGTAGGACGCACTTTCCCATTTCAACGCATAGTGATTTGGTGTGCATCTATGAAATTTTGATGTTTTAAATTTTTTAGAAGTTTTTCACTTGTAGAGAATAAAATTCTGGTTCAGATATTAAACCACGCGTTGCATTAAAAGTTTGATGTACAGGCGTGGAAAAAAAAATGTAAATACCCCTTACTAACTCTGCAAAAATTATCGTAAAAAAGTGATTAATACCAGACGATTGGTAATAAAGTATTTTTAAATGTTGTATATAAAATTTCTTAGGGAGGAATCTACATATTAAAACGAACCATAGCTTTTTTTTTCAATATCAGTACACAATTCTCACAGCATAAATGAACTCGACACCCATCAATTAGCCTAAAAACAAATTTTTATATAATTTGTACCATAAGTTTCCGAGAAATTAATTATTTTATAACGAGTGTATTTTAAGGGCTGTATCCAAATTGAAGTTTGGTACTCGATTGTTGACCGGGAGAGCCATTTTCTTGATCAAGGCATCTTAAGCGCCACTGAAGCAGTCATTGAAAACTGCTAGATTACAGGAAAGCAGAAGAAATTTCAAAATATCTAGTCACTTCCCCTTAAACCATCATTTTGCCGTTTTTTAAGCATAATTTGAAAACTACTTGGAAGAAAAATGTGAAATTTTGGATTTCCATAAAATAGGAATTAATAAATCTAAATACAGCAAGAAAATTGTAGGTTGCTATTCAAAACGTTTTCCAATATTAATTTCGTAATTCATCTCTTAAAATTAAAAAAATTGCAAATTCAACGTATTTATGTTTGGGTATATTAGTATTATTGCTATACAAAAAATTTGCACATTAGGTATATAATTTCAGGTGATATAAATAAAAATATGAAAATGTAATTTAACATTAGAAGCGCTAAACTTTGAAGGTTTATAATTCAAAAACTTACCATTCAAATGACTTGAAATTTGGTGTCTCGACATAGTTTAAACCGAAGATTTGAAATGTCTTGTCAGAATTGGGTATTGCCATTGAAAAAATTAAGTTTGGGTTCGTCTTAATATGTAGATGCCCCCCTAATCAAATTTTATATACATAATTTAAAAGAGACTTTATTTCCAGTAACTTTTTTCTACGATAATATGTTGAGGAGTTAGTAGGGGTGTTTACTTTTATTTTCCACGACTGTCCTCGTTTAGAGACCGAAAAGGAGCCTATTGTTGTGCAATTTAAGAGAAATTGTGAGTGTTTTGCTGAAGAGACCTCCACCAGAAAATCTCCAGACTGCACTTTTTTCAACGAATAACCATCTGAAAAATCTGACTGGATTGTTTTGCCAATAAAAAATGCCGAATTTCTTTTAAATGAGCTATCTAAAAGACTGCCGTATGTTTAATTATAAAAAAATTAGTGAATGAATTGTTCTGTACAGTTTGTTTCTATTCACAAGGAAGAGAAATAGAAGGACGATTATAGAGAATATATAGAAAAAATACAATTTCCATCCATATTAGAAAAAATAACAATTCAGATACCGACCGTACCACCCACTACCGAACCCAACTAGTTGAATGTGCAATCCCAAAACTTTCTTCTATCTCATGCCAATATTTCATTTTAATTAGTTTATTAGTATTTTTATTAGAATTATGCATAACTTCATACACTTTTCAATGGAACAATATTGAAAATTGCACAAAATATCGCTATTACAGCGCCCCATTCCGGCGGAATTTTTCCAAATTCAGGGAGGGCCTTCTTGCCATGGCCAAAAACATACACAAAAAATTTGGTTCAATTCTATGCATAATTTCATACACTTTTCGATGGTATAATAATCAAAATGCACAAAAATCGCTATTACAGTGCCCCTTTGGCGGTTTTTTCCAAATTCAGAGAGGACCTTCTTGCCATTACCAAAAACTTTAAAAAAATTTAGTTCAATTCTATGCATAACTTCATACAATTTTTGATGGCACAGTATTCAAATGCACAAAAATCGCTATTACATCACCCCCTACCGGCGGAACTTTTACAGATTCAAAGAGGATCTTCTTGCCATAAGCTCAAACATACACAAAAAAATTGGTTCAATTCTATGCATAACTTCATACACTTTCGATGGTACAATATTCAAAAGGCACAAAAATCGCAAAAAAATCGTTATTACAGCACCCCCCACCGGCGGATTTTTTCCAAATTCAGGAAGGACCTGCTTTCCATACTTAAGATAGAAACTTAAAAAAAAAAATTTAGTTCAATTCTATGCATAACTTCATACAATTTTTGATGGCACAGTATTCAAATGCACAAAAATCGCTATTACATCACCCCCTACCGGCGGAACTTTTACAGATTCAAAGAGGATCTTCTTGCCATAAGCTCAAACATACACAAAAAAATTGGTTCAGTTCTATGCATAACTTCATACACTTTCGATGGTACAATATTCAAAAGGCACAAAAATCGCAAAAAATCGTTATTACAGCACCCCCCACCGGCGGATTTTTTCCAAATTCAGGGAGGACCTGCTTTCCATACTTAAGATAGAAACTTAAAAAAAAAAATTGGTTCAGTTCTATGCATAACTTCATACACTTTCGATGGTACAATATTCAAAAGGCACAAAAATCGCAAAAAAATCGTTATTACAGCACCCCCCACCGGCGGATTTTTTCCAAATTCAGGAAGGACCTGCTTTCCATACTTAAGATAGAAACTTAAAAAAAAAATTAGTTCAATTCTATGCATAACTTCATACAATTTTTGATGGCACAGTATTCAAATGCACAAAAATCGCTATTACATCACCCCCTACCGGCGGAACTTTTACAGATTCAAAGAGGATCTTCTTGCCATAAGCTCAAACATACACAAAAAAATTGGTTCAGTTCTATGCATAACTTCATACACTTTCGATGGTACAATATTCAAAAGGCACAAAAATCGCAAAAAATCGTTATTACAGCACCCCCCACCGGCGGATTTTTTCCAAATTCAGGGAGGACCTGCTTTCCATACTTAAGATAGAAACTTAAAAAAAAAAATTGGTTCAGTTCTATGCATAACTTCATACACTTTCGATGGTACAATATTCAAAAGGCACAAAAATCGCAAAAAAATCGTTATTACAGCACCCCCCACCGGCGGATTTTTTCCAAATTCAGGGAGGACCTGCTTTCCATACTTAAGATAGAAACTTAAAAAAAAAAATTGGTTCAATTCTATGCATAACTTGATACAATTTTTGATGGCACAGTATTCAAATGCACAAAAATCGCTACTACATCACCCCCTACCGGCGGAACTTTTACAGATTCAAAGAGGATCTTCTTGCCATAAGCTCAAACATACACAAAAAAATTGGTTCAATTCTATGCATAACTTCATACACTTTCGATGGTACAATATTCAAAAGGCATAAAAATCGCAAAAAAATCGTTATTACAGCACCCCCCACCGGCGGATTTTTTCCAAATTCAGGGAGGACCTGCTTTCCATACTTAAGATAGAAACTTAAAAAAAAAATTTAGTTCAATTCTATGCATAACTTCATACAATTTTTGATGGCACAGTATTCAAATGCACAAAAATCGCTATTACATCACCCCCTACCGGCGGAACTTTTACAGATTCAAAGAGGATCTTCTTGCCATAAGCTCAAACATACACAAAAAAATTGGTTCAATTCTATGCATAACTTCATACACTTTCGATGGTACAATATTCAAAAGGCACAAAAATAGCAAAAAAATCGTTATTACAGCACCCCCCACCGGCGGATGTTTTCCAAATTCAGGGAGGACCTGCTTTCCATACTTAAGATAGAAACTTAAAAAAAAAATTGGTTCAATTCTATGCATAACTTGATACAATTTTTGATGGTACAATGGCGACACACGGACATTTTATATAAACATGTTTTTTGTGATCTCTGACCCCTAAAACGTGTAAATCCATCGGAAACCGGAAGTCGAAAAAAATTTCGATTACAATACTTTCTTGTATTTAGGATAGAAGAAAGTTAGAAACGGGTGTATATTCGTGCAACAGTTCTAACCAGGACCCATACGTCCTCCAGGCAATCCTATGTCAATCTCCACCCGAAACAGGCAATTGTCCGCTCACTTGATCCCTAGCCAGTAACAAGTCAACTGACCAAAACGGGAGCAATATGCACCTCCCATCTACCTGAAGCAAAAGACAAAGCAGTGTGTTGATTTCCCTCAGCTGCCAAGATCCAACTTTCCAGATAAAAGATAATTAACTTTTCGACATTTTTATACTTGATGAAACTTAAACGTTCAAAGAACGATGTAAAAGATTATGTTAAACATCGACATTTAGATACATTTTGTGTTAAAAAAAAGAGTATCTCTGGATGGCGCGAAATGATTTTAGGTCGCAATTTTTTTTTTTGAAAGAATAAATATTTGTATTTTTCAAAACGAATTGCCCCACCTTAAAGAAGAAAGTATGAGAACTAAGTGAATATTTTTCGTTTCCACGTATCTTGAACATTCCGGCGGATGTGGATTTCAAATTAAAGAAGGGGAAGGGTGACCCCCAAGAAATCAAATGTCTTTCACATTTTTTATTTTAAGGTTAAAATTCACTTATATATATTTTGAACAGGTAACGGCGTTCGAAAGTAAAATGCACGAAATTTAAAAATGTTTCATTATTAAGAATGGCTGCGCCCGATGCGCATTTAGGAAAAAGCCTGAAAAAAATGGCGTCCGTCAGCAATGTTCTGATCTTCTTTGCTTCTGTGCTCCGGTACGGGGTTTTGCACGAACCGGTGCGATTTTTTTTTTATTTCGGTGTTTAAATAATATCTTGGCTAATTATCAAAAAATAAAAAATCTGAGACTCATGTGGAAAAGACCTACATTATATTATGAGCAACTAAATGTTCTTCTACTTCACGCGCTTTATATTTTTATAACCGTCACAGCACGCACATGGAGACAAAATCTCTTCTTTTATTAGTACTAGGGGATCGTACCCGGGCTTCCCGGGTTAAAGAATATAGGGGAAAACATTTCTTTAAATTGAAAACTAATAATTTTTTATGTGCAATAAATTTTTTAGATTGACAACTTACATTAAAAAAGCAATTTTCATATGGAAAATACGAATTATACAATCAAATAAATTTTTGAAATTTATCAAAAGCGATATTTTCTTATTAGCCGCATGCTAATAGTTATTTGCCAAGATTTTGCTACTTATGGCATCCTTTTATATTCTGATAATTTCAGAGCTTATACATGTCTGGTAAATTTGTGTTTTATTTATATTATTTTATTTATTTATTCATAGGGAAGTATTTTACAATGGGTATCAGCCGTAAGAAAATGAACTCTTTATTTTGTTCTAAGGGCAAACGGATTAATCTTTCGTAATCGAGCTTCGCGCGATATAGAGAAATTTAAGAAAATATTTCATGCTTTAAAATTGTTTTTAAAACCATAGCCAATCAGTAAACTGACATGAACTTTGCAATCAAATTCCATTTGAAAAGAAAATCTTATTTGGTGATCTAAAAATTTAAATTGTACGAATGTGTTAGATTTGTGTTTTTTCAATATTATTCTTTTATTTGTTTATAAAAGAAGTATTAATTTCGTTAATTTGTCTTTCACAATTTATATTAGATTGGTGGTTTTTTTAATATTATTCTTTTATTTGTTTTTAAAGGAAGTATTAATTTCGTTATGCAAAAATAGTCAGAAACAAAGGCTGCAAAATGTTTGTTGTTTTAAGTGCAGAATGTTTATTATTATTATGTATTAAAACCGGCACGTGATAAGATAAACTTGAAAAAAATTATGCTTAAAAATTATTTTAGAAAATATAATACATCAGTCAATGAATACAGTTTTTAAACAAATTGCATTTGAAAGTAATTTTTTTTTCCCTATGAGAAGAAAATTGGAAATGTACGATGGTCAGAAGATTAAAAAATTGCTGTTGCGAAAATTTAAAGACCGAAATTTGATCTTGAAATGTTGCCATTCGCAAAATGACGTCAGCGTTATGCACAGAAACGTTTGTTCTTTATAATATAGATACTTAATCAGTAAAATATAATAAAGATCAATTATTAGGATGCGGTTATCAATTGAGCCTTTTATGCTTGGATTTCCGGAAAGAAAACAGCAATTTTCACCTTCTCAAAATTTGCATACGCACTTCTGATATCCATATTCACCATTTAAAAAAAAAATTATTTTGTTTGATTATTTAAAAATTATTTTAACTCAAAACATGAAGTCACGATTGTCAGCAACATCTTTTATGTGAACAGACGCACTCTTTACTTGAGATTCTAATCTCAATTCCTGATAGTAAAAAATTTCATAATTTATGTTTTTTAGACGCATTTGTGTTAAAATGTTTAGTTTTATCTAAGAAAATGATCGTTTTCTTTTAAATATGACTTCATTTTCATTTAAATAAGCATTTTGCCTAGTGTCTGAAACTTAGTATCAGTTCACAAGCAGAAGGAAAAACAATATAAAAAATTTATGAGGAAAAATGAGTGTTTTCAAAAGCAGTATGTCATTTTCCGTTATTATGCCCTTAATATAATATTCTGCTCCTAATGGGATTTTGCGCCACTAAACCCTATACAACGATTTTGACTTTTTATCAGAAAATAGCATGAATAAAGTTAAAAATACTTCATTATTTCTCTCTTGTCTGCAATAATGAAAGCTATCTAATTTTCATAATTTTGGAAGAAATTTCATAAAATTCTTTTTAAATTAAAATATAAAAGTTGGGATATTTAAAAAACAAATAGTGCGATCACATCTACAAAGGAAGAGCTTTCAGTTAAAAAAAAAATAGTAAAATTGGTTCAGCAGAAAGATCACGACAGATGACTAAAAAACACACTTATGTTTTAAATATATAGATTATATAAAATTACAAAATATTAAATTAAGCAAATTATGTTATTTTGATAAAATTATAGTAAAATGTCCTAAAGAATAGCATTAAAATTTTATTATTCGAGAGAATTTTCGACAAAAACTTCAGGAACACGATATTATTTTAAACCACGAATTATTTGTTTACTTGTCTAACTCAGCGAAGCAAATCCATCCAGGCGAGAATCATCAATTTCTGTAATATAAATCGCGATTATTTGCATGTCACCTCTCTTTTATAAAGACATTCTAAAATTTTGTAAAACATTGCGTTTTATCAGTGCGCGATTTCGATGACATTATTTCCAAAAGTGAAGCATTTTCACCTGTGAAGAATTTCAAAGCAGCTGGGCTGTGAAAATGACGCACGTCTACAAAACATAATTCATGTTTGAGAATTAAAATACACGCTTTTTTATATAATGACGTCATTTGCATCCGGTAAAACACTTTTACAATCCAGTCTTAAATTTCGTCTATAGAAAAGTGTGCCTATGACGTCATTACCACGGAATAACAGACAGTATTCGTGACATAGCACATATTTTAATTTCAATTTTTTTTTCAGGTTTTATGAGAAAATGGCAACAAAAAGATACAGTATTTCCTATTTTCGACTATTTTCCGTTTACTTTCGATGACTTTCAATAGAAATGAGGTACTTTTGTTGCCACAATAAGAAAAATGGCCTTAAAAACTACAAAAAAAAAATTAATATGTCAAAAATAAATTGAGATACAGCTTTCAAACAAATTGCATTTAAAAGAGAATTTTTTTTTCCTTATACGACGGTGTAAAAATTTAAAATGTGCGATGTTTAGATGTTTAAAAATTTGCAGTAGAGAAAATAATTGCAAAACCCAAATTTTATTTCAAATTTCAAAGTGTTGCCATTCGCAAAATGACGTATGCATTACGCACATATATGTTTGCCCTTTATAATATAGATAGATAGATTGTATGTTTATTAGAATATGATTGTAAGAGGTAGGGATAATAATAACAAACACAAAACAAATCGCCTTTAATATATATTTAATAATATAAAAATATGTTAAAACCTTTTTTATTTATGTTATTTTACCTTTAAGTTATTGTTACCTATACAACAAAAAGGGATATCATTTATATACGAGGGTTACTCTGAAATTATTGAGATACGCGCAGACGAGAATTTACAAAATAAAAATAACGGTTTAATTTTAAAATACAAAGTATTTTAACACAGCAGACGAATTTTTACTGACTTACTTCAACTTGTTTAGCGTAGAATAAATTTTAAACAGAAGAGAAAATGGAGTTGACGCGAGAACATTTTTGCGCTATGATTTTCTACGATTTTCAAGCAGGATTAAATCAAGAAGAATGCGTTCAACGGTTGAAATTAGCATTTGGTGATGAATCTCCAGCTCGTGCTACTGTATTCAGATGGTTTAAAGAATTTAGCAGAGGTCGCAATTTTCTTCAGGATGAAGAACACCCAGGAAAGCCGCCGTCGGCAGTAATCCCGGATAATGTGTCTGCCATACCGAAAATGTTAATGGATGATAATAGCTGTACTTATCAAATGATACAGAAGGAACTTAACATTGGATCCGCAGCCATACACAAAATTATTCATGAAGAATTGCATATGAAAAAAGTAGTTTGCCGTTGGGTTCCCCATAATCTAACTGAGCACCAAAAAGAGGAGCGTGTCAGAATCAGTAAAGAAACTCTTAAATTGCTAAATGATGGTGACCACCGCATCATTTCGAAAATTGTAACGGGTGATGAAACGTACATACCGTTTTTTGACGTTCCAACACGTCAAGAAAGCAAAGTATGGGTCTTTGAAGATGATCTCACGCCGACAATGGTGAAAAGACAACGCGCACTGAAAAAAGTGATGTATGCCGTTTTCTTCAGAAGTACGGGATTGGTCAAAGCCATCAAGTTGGAAGGACAGAAGACAGTAACAGCAAACTGGTATACCACAAAATGTCTTCCAGAAATTCTACAAGAAGTGAATGTTAGGGGACTAATGCTTCACCATGACAATGCATCTTCACATACAGCTGGATTAATAGTTGAGTTTCTTAAACAAAAACGAATTAAAGTGATAAAACATCCGCCGTATTCACCTGATCTAGCTATGTGTGACATTTGGTTATTCTTTAATCTAAAAAAGAACTTACGTGGACGTCGTTTGCATTGAGAAGAAGAGATTGATGTGGCTATAAATGCATTTTTTCATCTATTCCAAGAAATGAATGGCTTGAGGCATTTAATCTGTGAAAAATTCGTCTACAAAAGTCCATTGATGCTGGAGGAGACTACTTTGAACACACCTAAAATTTTTTTAAGTATAACTTTAAAAACCTAGTTGTATCTCAAAAATTTCAGAGTGACCCTCGTATATCTTTGAAATAATTTCTTAACTTTATACTATTTATTATAAATTAAGACTTTTTAACAATAAAATTGTATACAACATATGTAAGTTTTCAATACTGAGATAAACAATAAATGCATCTATGGGACGTAGCATGTATTCCTTTTTTACACCACATAACTTATAAGTAAAGTATTTTCTTTATAGCTTGAATGATCGTAATTTCAAAGAAGCAAAATATTCCCACTGACGAAAACAAAATGTCACTTTAAAATGGAAACTTTTATTTCTAATCATTAACGTTTAAATTTACCCAGCCTGCAGCAAAAGGATGCCATTTATTTCCTTTTTACTTACCCATCATACGTAAGATAGGGTAAGTCTTGTAATCGTTTTAAAAATCGAAAACCTTTTTTGACGGATTTAAACATTTTAGACACTGGAGATTACGAAAAACATATTTTTAGAAAAAAAAATGACGTCCGTCTGTCTGTGTGTGCCTGTAAAAGCTCTATATCCCGAAAAAATAGAGATTGAGACTTGAAACTTGGTGTGAATGTAAGAATGAGAAGAAGCATATTGAATTTCATTAACTTCGATTATCCGGAACTATTTTTTTCTGACTCTCGAATTATTCGTTCTGATAAAAAAAAAATAAAAATTTTCGAAATCATTTATTTTAAGGAATAAAAATATAAGATAATAATAAAAACAAAACAAATTTTGCATAAAGAATGAAGTCGATCGGATAATTAGTTGTGGGGATATTTGTAAGAATATTTTCCACATTCTTCGATTTTTCATGATACTGTATTTCATTCAAATTTCAATTCAAATATACCTATATTTTAATTGGAAATGAGACGCTTAATCTGAGACGCAGTAAACTGTTAGTTGACATGATTATTATTTTTGGAATTATAAAAAAGTTTCTTTTACGCAATTCAGTAACAGAGCATTTAAAGTTTAAGACGTCATTCAAGCCACGATTTTAAACACACTATCGACTGAACAAATAGGGGTAGAGGCTTGAAATTTGGTATATACTTAGAATGTATTATTTAAAGACAAAGCCTATTAAATTTCAATAACCCTATTTATTCCTGGATATGCATTTTATAAATAGTTTACACATGTTTTATTTTCATATTTTATATTATGCATATCCATGATGGGTAAGTATTACGCTGGCTTTCAACGATTAGTTTTATTTGTTTCAGATCCTGTTTAAATCCTTATAAAATATATATTATTCTAAAAGTGACACTATAGTTAGAAAATCCGGTGTTTTTTTATTCCGTAAACCGAATAATGGCTGCTATAACTGCCTCTCGATGGCGTAATTTTCTAATTTGATAGTCTGAATAGGAGAGTTATATTTATACATGGAAGAATACTAATTCCGAATGTACTTAAATGAAGAAACTACATCATTTTCGCACCATCATATGTTTAATTATGCATGGAATTTGCACATTATATGCCATGTTCAATTCTATAAATTGAGGATGCAAAAAAACTAGAACCCCATATTTATGATTTAAAATGAATATTTAATTTCATTTTCTTTTAAGGATATAACAATAATAAAGGAACACAAATTCTGCTTCAGCAGTCAAACATCAAGCAAATTTTAGCCCAGGAAATTTGTTGTAGAACTTCACTTAATCCTACTCGTTTAAATTTAGTAAAAAATACTATATATGTTTCACATTGAACTAAAGTATTTGTATACAGGAGCTTATGCGTATTACCAGTACTCCCCAAACTTGGCATGTTTCTGCTTACCAACGAACATATAAAAGCGGTCAGACGATTTTTTAGTCCACGAAAGCCCGGGAATTTCATAAAATTAAAAGTACATCTGGGAGAGATTTGGTCATGGAAGAATGACATTTTAACTGTTTTACTTGTCACAGCGCGTTTGAAAATTTTCTAAATATCACTTGTATGATTTCTATACATTTTCGACCTACTGCTACACATCACCTACACACATATATGTGTGTGTGTATGTACCGGGTGTCCTAAAAAGGACTGACTGATTTTAAAATTAAATAACTTGCAAACGGGGACAAATATTTAAAAAATTCTTGCAGAAGTGTTATGCATAAGGTCAAAAGTTTTTTTACAGTGATTTTCGATTTTAGTTCGAATTACAAAAAATAGATGGCGCTGTAAGCAATAGGCGCTAAATACAGGCTCGATTTTTTGGCCTTTCTCTTCATCCAGGCAGAAAAAGGAGATAAAAATGTATTGAGTGGGTCCCAAAGTACCAAAAAAGGAGCCTGAATTTAGCGTCTATTGATCGCATCGCCATCTATTTTTTGTAATTCGAACTAGAACCGAAAATCACTGTAAAAAAACTTTAGACCTCATGCATAACCCTCCTGCAAGAATTTTCTTAAATATCTGTCCCCGTTTGCAAGTTATTGAATTTTAAAATCAGTCAGTCTTTTTTAGGACACCCGGTATATAGTGTGTTTTAAAAAATTGAAACGAGCTTCAATTGTTTACATGTGTTAGATATTCAGACAATCTAAAGCTTACGGAATAATCGTGCCATTAGTTTTCAAAAAATACACTTTATAATTTATATACGTTTTCCTGATTATAAATTACAGTTTTTGATTTTTACATGTTCCCTATATACTTAAAAAAACATTAATTTAGTAAAGAATATCAAATTAGTTTCTAATGCACCATAATTATATCTATCAAAAGTCTTGTTTGTTTTCTTGCATTTAAATTCTCTCCACCAAAGGCCTACGATTTTTCAGAAAACTTATGTCTGTATTGCGGAAATAAAGTTTTTTTGTATATCAATTCAGCGTTTTAAACTCGAATAAAAACAACTCAAACACACATGAACACGTTGAGGGTGCAACATCATACCAAAAAGTGCTGTTTCTAGGCTTAAATAATTTACAGAAATTGTAGTAAAATGCGACTTTCGAATGTCTGTTTCCGTTTTATCTTTTAAAAAACAGATTCAAAATGTTCTTTTAGTGAGAACCTTGGTCCTAAAAGAGATTATTATATGAAACATTAAGTTTTAGTTTCAATTTTTTAAAAATATTCATTTCGGAACGTTTTCATCTCATTTCAATTCTTTAAAATTTCTTTTTATGTGCACTCGAAATTATATAAATACGTATAGCTATACGTTAGCACCTATAGTCGTCTGGTCTATTTGCCTGTCTGCATATAAACGCAAAAACTACCCAACCGAATGGTTTGAAATTTAAAATGTATAATTTTTTGCGCAATATTGTCGAGTCATTTAAGATTTTATGAAAATCGGATCATTAGTTGAATTACAAGGACAGTCAAAAGTATTCCGTTACATTAAGGCCAATGGGAAAAATAGTTTCAAGTGCATTTTAATGATGTTACACTCTTTCGAATATAATGAAATTGATATGAATTTATGAAGTACACTAAAATATACATTCTATAGAATATGCGGAGCAAAAAATATTTATTATTAATTTATAGGGCCACACAACAGTATCCCGTAATGGTATATATTACGTAATGGTATAGGGGGAAACATTATTTTAGAAGTGTGTCAATTATGTTAAATTATTTCATATATAATGAAATTGATATATGTTGCTGATGATTAGTACAAGTTATTTCCTGTATATTAGAAAGCGCATAGCATTTACAGGGACACATAAAATATTTCGATTACTATACTGTATCCGAAGTACTGTATATTAGCGATGATTGATGGAAATTCATTTTTAGTTGTGATATGAGTTTTTAACTACATTTTTGCATATTACGTTGTGTGTATAAATGTTGTAGATCATATACAGGGTTATACAAAATAATTTGTAAGGATTACTGAGTATGGACGAAAAGAGCTTAAAGGTGGTTTTAAATAAGATGTGCATTTTTACGTTGAACTACGTTTAATATACTAAAATATCTTTGTAGAATATAGATAAAATGATATACACTGCCAAAAAAAAAAAAAGAATTGGATACATGACCATCTATAAATGATAATCTCTAGAAGTGTGATTTCAGTAATTTAAAACGTGTTTTAGTCTTAACGAATTTTGGCGAACTAGTGCGTATGTCTAAAGATAGTAGGTAAAATGCAGGGTTGTACAAAAGTATTCAAGTATGCTTCCTTCTGTTGGTATTAATTGCTGAAAGTGAAATTTAAAACTCATGCGTTTTTAAAACTTTCCAACATAGTTGAAAAGTGTGTGAATTTGGTTTGTCTGCCCTTCTGGATGTCTGAACTCGAACTTACGATAATACAATTGGATTTCTCTGTAAGTGATATATATTATTTAAATTTACTACGCCATGTTCAGTATTGAAAATAAAGCATGTAACGTTCATAGTTTATTTACAGTGACACTCAAAAGTATTCCATTACATTATGGTCTATGGGTAAATATCGTAATTATATAAACGTAGCACCTATAGTCGTCATCCGGTCTATCCGTCTGTCTGCCTGTTCACATATAACAGTGCAAAAACTACCAAGCCGAATGGTTTAAAATGTAATATATAGAATCGTTTCAGAATTTTGTCGAGTCATTTCAAATTTTATGAAATTCGAGTCAAAACTTAAAAAGATAAGGATAAAAGTTTATTCTTTTTATAAAATTCTGTCATATGTAATTAATTCAGTGATATCCTATGATAGGTAATTATTCTAGATTGCCATGGTGATTACAGAGACGGTCAATAAGACGGAGACATATTACTTCCGTATTACTGAATAAAATCTTAATAAATTTTGTATTCATGCATTTTTGCATAAGGGTGCAACAGCTATTGCACTAAGATCTGAATATTTATAAAACATCGTTATAGTACGAACGCGCCAAATTTCCCACATTTGACGTAAAATTTCCGACTTTTTTTTATTTTGGCCGTGCGTATCGTAAACTTATAGTAGTAATTCTCAGAAAAGTGGTAATGTCGTGTACCAGGAGTCTTGTAGAAGCATTTTGAAAATTAGAATATGACAAGTTTAGTTAATCTATCAATATTAGTGCCTTATAAACTGTGATTATTTATTGTTATGTTGTATATACTTATAATGTTTTGTTTTTTATCTTCATTAAATATATTTAAATTAATATTTTCTTCTTAAATATACACTCGCGTGCAAAACTTAAGCAACAATCATGAAATGCTAATTTTCAAGCACGCGAGAACGCAAATAAAAAATATATTTCAAATTCGTACTATCCTTACATTGCAGCTAGTCGATGTGACATCTCCATCAAGTCACATATGGTCATAAGTATCAAAGTCACTAAGGGGAAACAAAATATGGGATCTTTCATTCGTTTCATTACTAATCTCAGATGATCGGCATATGGTGACTCCATTGAAAAGCCACTGTGACTGTTGCTTTATGATGAGCCACGAGGTGACATTACAATGAAGTCACCCTGTCATTCTCATGTGATTGTTATTTGAAGACTCAATTCGGAAGTCATTGTGAGCACTGCATTATAACGAGTCACAAATAATGTTAGAATGAAGTCACATGGTGACTTTCAAAGGACCGAGACACTACTGTGAAGTTACTATTGCGTTCCTTTGTGAAAAGTCATCAGATGATTTCATTTTCTGCTACTTGTGAATTCGTCAAGAAACAGCTACCATGATGACTTTACAATGGAGTCTCCAAAAGTCGGTCACACGAGAGTCACAAGGTAACATTATTGTAATGTCACCTAGCGATTCGCCAAAAAGCAGCAGTTACAGTGTCATCTCAGTGCAGGGAACAGATCAGAGTAAGAATGGGACGAATGAAAGACATCACATTTCAGTTCATTTTAGTGACTATGACGCTTGTGACAATATGTGACTTCAAGGACAGTTCACAGCGACTGACCGTGCTCTTATGGTAGTACCTATTTACTATATCTTCTGTTCATAGAATTTTCTTTTGAGTATTCACGTATTCAGAAATTAGCATTCTGTGATTGTTTCTTAAGTTTTGCACACTAGTGTATTAGCATTTGATGCAATGAAAGAAATTAGGACACTTTTTATTGTTGTCCCTAGTAATTAACATATCATTCCCTCAGATTGATAGAGTTTGCTCTATTCACTCATTAAATGGACGCACGTGCATTATAAACTTATAGGATATTTTGTACAGAAATAAATAATAAAACCGTCTTGTTTTTTACTCAACAACGTTCTTGAATATCTAGCACATGTCTTTTCAAGTATTAGATCAAAGTAAATATTTTTATTTCCTGTCGTCCCTTCATCTGTTACAAATTTAATAAAAGAAAAAAATTATTTTTCTGTTAATATAATATTTGAAATGTGTTTCAAAGATATTTAGCAATTAAAAACATACCAAAGCCTAATCATTTCTGTAAAAAGTGATTTTCCGCATGTATTTCATCATTTCCTCATAGTTTTTATATAAGATACAATGATTTGAATCCACTTATATATGTAATACACAAAATAAGACTAATCTAATTGAATAAAATACATATTAATAATTCATAAAATTTTCAATTAAAGGAAGTAAGTTTAAAGCATTTTATTTGGGCTCAATTAAAAAAAAAAAAAATCCCTGCCTGCCCAACCTACAGACGGAGGTAGATTTCGAAATTAATTATACTAATTTCACAAACAAAAACTAAATCATTATTAGAGATTTATCCACTTTAACAATTTTATCTGGCTGCTTTTGACGAGTTTTTATTTCCTTTTTATACAACAGCTGGTTTTATCAGAATCATGTTAAGGAGGTATTAAAAAAAAATATTTTTTCATGCTCAACAACTCGAAATGTTCTGCCACATTTTCAGATTTATTTTTAACTAGCAGAACTACCCGGCTTCGCCCGTGTCAATTTTAAGGAGCCCTCCAGGTAAATAAATTAAAACGAAATAATACGGCATTCACAATAACTGGAATTTGTACATTCCCATTCACAAATAATTAAAAAGACAATCAGAAAACATGACGTTATTGTCTCGCAACCATAGTAAAATCCATGAGTTTTCATAACAGTATACGCGTTTTCTTTAGTGGGTGCAAGAGAAAAATATGATAAAAAAAATTCCACCAAATCGCGCAGCATATAGGGAAATTCTCGTTTGTATAGTATATATACACATTATAAAGTAAAAAAACTATGTCAGTGCCCATAAATTGTGTCCCATAAATTGTGCCTTTACTGACTTCTAAACACAACACAATTTTATTTTACTGTAAGTGTCGAATTGAAAAAAGTTCTTTCAAATAAAATTAGTTTGAAAATCGTATCTCAATTTTCTTATTTTAATGGATTTTAAAGCAATTTTCAAGCATGGATATTTTTAAAGGTGCGTGCAACCCGATTGCGAACCCATTTATTCTTAATGCAATAGTATAAAGAAAAGACGTGTCTATGAGTAAAGCTGGTATCATATTTTCGGTGGCAACAACCTAACACAACAATAAATTTCTTTTTTTACTGCAATTTAACCTCTAAACATCGCACATTCGATTGTTCCACCCTTCTTATAGAAAATAAAAGTACTTTCAGTAATATTTATCTAAATTTTTTATGGATTAACAGATTTTTTATGGATTTTAAAGTAATTTTCAAGCATGAATATTTTTTAAATATGCTTGAAACCCAATTACAAATTATTTACTCAATTATTCAAAAACATTGTAAATAATTCAGAATTTGTTTGTTTTCGTGTCATATTCAATAACCAAATTGGCAAACGAAAATAAAACACCAAATAAAAAATAATATAAAACACGAATTTAACAGATATCAAATCAAACTACTCAAAATAACCTAATATTTTTTTTTACTTTTAAAATTAAAATACATGTTTTCTTTGTCACGCGTAACAGAAATATACGATTTCTCACAATAGAGGGAAAAATACAATACATGCATCAATTATAAGCTTTCCTTAATGTATTAGATCAAGAGGGTTTCCACTCTAAATGAAACATCACTCTTAAACGTAAACTTAAATTTTTCATTAATAGAAATTAAATCTACAATGATTAGATTAAATGATGTCATTTTCCATAAATTTTAAATCGTGACATCAGCCAAGAATTTTTCTGAAAAGGGAACTAACTTTTATCTTATTAGGATAAATCACAGAAAAGGTAACTACTGAATCCAAATCAATACAACACTTAGCTATAACGTATAGCTATAAGATATGGCTGTAGTATACAGTCGAAGTAGTAAACAAAATGTAGGAGCCATTTATTTTTACAGTGATTTCGATTACACGTTGAAAAGATTTGATAGAATGTGACGTCATATCTAGCCTTTATTTTCTTTGTCCTTAATTGTTTTCATGACATTTTACTGTCTGTATTAAAAATAGATGTTTCAATCTAAAAAAAAACATTCAAATTAAGGTGCTACGTTATTTTACCGCTCTTATAGTTAAAGTTTTTATTTTATATATAAAATGAAATTGCATTTCCTGTTACGAACGACGTCAATTTCAAAAATGCAAAAATATAGCAAGAAAATCTGAATTTTTATTGGCAAAAAAAAAAAAAATTACACGCATTATCGTTAATTTTTTCACATTTTGTGTCATGGGTGTGGCAACAGGAAAGAAACGATTTAATTAGAAATTTTAAAAAGAGATATTTCTATAATGTTACATTATGTAAGTAGGTAGAAAAAAGGGATAAATAGTGGTCTGATGATTTTTTAAAGTTGACAGTGATCTTTTCCGCGTTCTAAAACGTATGCACATCAAGTTTCGTGCAAATCTGTCAAAAATTGAAGATTTGTATAAAGGACATACACACGGCTTATATATATATATATAGATTTGTATACCGGACATACACACAGAGAACGCCTTATATATATATAGATAAAAAAAAATTACACGCATTATAGTTAATTTTTTCACATTTTTGTGTCATCGGTGTGGCAACAGGAAAGAAACGATTTAATTAGAAATTTTAAAAAGAGATATTTCTATAATGTTAAATTACACTGCTGGCCATTAAAATTGCAACACCAGGAAGGAATTATCCGACGAACGTCAAAATCACATGAAAGGAACAAGAGTTTGGAATATGCAAATGATTAGTATTTCAGCGCATTTAGACGAGGCAGGCGGGAGAAACGACATCTTAAGCACTGCATAAAAGAAAAGTTGCGTAGTGGATTTCTCATTCGGAAAGCACTTTGTAAGGTCGGCGTTTGCACAGAATATCGTGTGATGGCTCCAATAATAAGAAGAAATGCTTACCACTAAGTGTCGGAATTCGATAGACGCAGGATCGTTGCCTATCAAGAGTGTGGATTATCGTTACGTGATATCGCCGGTCGCACTGGTCGAAATCCAACCACTGTCATGCAAATATGGAATCAATGTATTGCTGAGGGTTATACTGAACTGCATGCAAGATTTCGACGCCCTCCCATGACTAACGCCCGAGAGGACAGACATTTTGTGAGATTGGCCCTGCAAAACCGAATAACCACATTGCGGACTATTAGTCAGGAAATGGGCATGTTTGCAGCGCGCCCACTATCTGTTTGCAGCAGTGTGGACCGTCAGCACGGCCGCCAGTACTGCGGCTTATTTTGATAATGCATCATACAGAGAGTCGGCGACTCTGGTGCGCCGAACGACAAAGCTGGATACAGGAATGGCACAATGTCGTGTTTTCAGAGATCCGGTTCTGCATGCAGTATTCTGATGGCCGCATATGTGTCTGGAGGGTCGGAGGAGAACTCCTGTCGCCTGCTTACATTCGATTTCGGCATAGGGGACCTGCAACTGGTGTGATGGTTTGGGCAGCCATTGGGTACACGACATGCACATCTCTAGCTCGGATCGAGGGCAATTGGAACGCACATTGGTGCATATTTCAAATCTTACATCCAGTTGTTGTACCCTGTCTTCCAGGTCTGCCAACCACCATCTTCCAGCAAGATAACACAAGACCACACGTTGCATGTCGTGTTCTGACCTTCCTCAATACACAGGGTATTCGATTGCTGTCCTGTCCTGCACGGCCTCCAGATCTGTCACCCATTGAAAACATCTGGTCATGAATTGCTTAGAGACTGGCCCGCCACCCTTCTCCAGCTAATACGGTTGATGAAGTGTGGCATAGACTTGAAGCAGCATGGAATGAGTTGCCCGTTTCTGTCCTTCAAGCCCAGTTCTCCTCCATGCCTAACCGGGTAAAGGTCATTTTAGCTGCCAGGGGGAGCAGCTGTTTCTATTAATTTCGCCCCCCTGTAAACCCCCAAACTGTTTACAAATTTAATTATTTTGTTTTTATGCTATACTGTTTACGTACAATAAATATCTTTTTTGTATTTTCAATCCTTCATGGTGTTGCAATTTTAATGGCCAGCAGTGTATGTAAGTTGGTAGAAAAAAGGGATAAATAGTGTGATACATAAATTTTTGGCCCTATTTTTAGAAGTAATAAAAACTTTAAACTGATTTGATATATACAAAAATTAAGTTATGGTTTTTTTTAGATTTTCACAAAACCCATCCCTATTTCCATCTCCTTGGTCCGATTTTGCCCATTAACGACCTTGACCGAGATTTTATGCCCCTTGATTTTATGTATCGGTTTGGAAGAGATTTGTGCAAAATTGTGTAAGTTATCGTGTCCAGAAGAGAGTGATATATATATATAGATAGATAGATTTATCTATCTATCTATCTATATCTATATATATATATACACTGACGGAAAAAAAAATCCCAACACCAAGAAAGACTTGTGTTAGATAAACGAAATTTGGTAGGCGTGTTTATACATCTGAAAGATGACATCGATTGAAATTTCGCGCATCGCGTATAAGTGTGGCGCTAGTAGCCCCACTCAGAACTTGCAGATCAGGTTTACTTTAAATACGCGCTGTAAAGTTCGTGGGCGTTATTTAGCTTCGAAATGTGACGTATTGAGTTGATGTTAGCCAAGAATGTATTTAACAAGACAAAGAAGCCACTGTCAACAGCTCACCGAGTTGAAACGAGGTCGCATATTCGGGCTACGAGAAGGTGGATTTTCTTTCCGCGAAATTGTAGAAAGACTTGGATGGAATTTATCCACTGTGCATGATTGTTGGAAGCAGTGGTCAAGGGATGGTACTACCCCAAGAAGACCAGGTTCCAGGCGGCCACGTGGCACTCCTGAGAGGGAAGAACGCCGTATTCGGCGTACGACTGTGGCGCATCGTACTGCGTCTGCGGCAGAAATTCAAGCTGCAGTTGATACCACAGTGACACAACGAAATGTTAGAAATCGATTACTTCAAGGACAGCTCCGAGCCAGGCGCCCTGTAGCGTGCTTTCTACTGACTCCAAGCCATTGCCGTTTGCGACGCCATTCGTGTCAAGCCAGAGCTCATTGGTGGGCGGAGTGGAGATGTATTGTGTTTCTTCCTCATCAGAAAACACAACAGATCTCCACTCCGTCCTGCAATGAGCTCTGGCCTGACACCAATGGCATCGCAAACGGAAATGGGTTGAAGTCAGTAGAATGAACGCTAACGGGCGCCTGGCTCGGAACTGTCCTTGAAGTAACCGATTTCTAGCAGTTCGTTGTGTCACTGTGGTACCAACTGCAGATCGAATTTCTGCCGCAGACGGAGTACGATGCGCGACAGTCGTACGCCGAATACAGCAATCTTCCATCTCAGGAGTGCCAGGTGGCCGCCTGGAACCTGGTCTTCTTGAGGTAGTACCATCCCTTGACGACTGCTTCCAACAATCATGCACAGTGGATAAATTCCATCCAAGTCTTTCTAGAATATCGCGGAAAGAAAATTCACCTTCTCGTAGCCCGAATATGCGACCTCGTTCCAACTCGGTGAGCTGTTGACAGTGGCTTCTTTGTCTTGTTAAAGACATTCTTGGCTAACATCAACTCAATACGTCACATTTCGAAGCTAAATAACGCCCACGAACTTTACAGCGCGCATTTAAAGTAAACCTGATCTGCAAGTTCTGAGTGGCGCTACTAGCGCCACAATTATGCGCGAAGCGCGAAATTTCAATCGATGTCATCTTTCAGATGTATGAACACGCCTACCAAATTTCGTTTATCTAACACACGTCTTTCTTGGTGTTGGAATTTTTTTCTCCGTCAGTGTATATATAGATAGATAGATAGAGTTGTTTACTGAGGATGGTTTTGGGTTCTAGGGGTTGTGATCGGTGTAGATCTGCAAAAATTTTGCAGAAATTCCAACATAGGAGAGAATGTAATAGGTAGTATTTCATACGAAATCTACCTAACAGCCAGTTTTGAGAGAATCACTCATATATTAGAAGTAATAAATGTACCGACTTCTAGTTTGCATAGAATTGTTTTCGAAAACATTTGAAAAATATCGTTTTAATATTCTAATATTTTTTACATGTTTTTATTTAACTTAACCTGATTCTTGTATGTAAAGATTTCTAATTAATTTTTCAACAGCCACCTCATGTGTCAAAGGTCTAGAAACGGAGTACACTTGAATGTTCTCTATATATTCAAAATTTAATTAGCGATAGCGATTATTATGCATATTATTAATCAATAGACAAAAAATACCTTTTTAAAAATAAATTTAAATATTTTGTTGTTCTACCAAGTGTAAATGAAATCAGCGAAATTTTCATAATCTGGATCCAAGTCAAATTCACGTACTGTAACGAAGGCTATTGGAGCAATATGAATTGCAGTTCTGAAATGACGTGAATTTTAATGTAAAATTTTAATGCTTAGGACAGCGTGCTTTTGAAAAAGCTATTTTTACTTTTATATTTATTTTCATATTAAAATATTGATTCGGACAAGCAAACTCAATTAAAACATTTAAAGAGAGAAACATATGTTTATACATCTAGATTAGTATAATAATAATAATAATTAGTTCTCAAACTTACTACTTGGAGTATCAAAAAATAAACGTCTTCTGGGTATCCTGCAAAAAAACCCGTAAAAATTATAACCTATTACTATATTTCAATTTATGACAGATAAAATGAAAATACAAAAGAATGAAAATCATACATGAAGCATTTATTACGAATCATATTCTAACAGTATCCAAATACGGTTTTGAAACATCTCTTTTTTCATTCAATGTAAGATAAATAAAAAATATTAATAAACAAATTAAAGCACATTAACACGGCCGAAAACTTTAGAAAATATCCCCCGTAGACGGTAACATATTCAATGTGTTTTATGCAGTTCTGCAAATGATCGATCGATACATTTACACTGACGGAAAAAAAATCCCAACACCAAGAAAGACTTGTGTTAGATAAACGAAATTTGGTAGGCGTGTTTATACATCTGAAAGATAGCATTGATTCAAATTTCGTGTCCCAAGCATAAGTGTGGCGCTAGTAGCGCCACCCAGAACTTGCAAATCAGGTTTGCTTTAAATGCGTGCTGTAAAAATCGTGAGCGTTATTTATCTTCGAAATATGATGTATTGAGTTGATGTTAGTCTAGAATGCCTTTAAAAAGACGAAGAAGTCATTATCAACAGCTCAGCGAGTTGGCATAATAGGGCTACGAGAAGGTGGATTTTCTTTCCGCGATATTGCAGAAAGACTTGGCCGGAATGTATCCACTGTGCATGATTGTTGGGAGCAGTGGTCAGGGTATGGTACTGACTCAAGAATACCGGGTTCAGTGTGGCCCGGTGGCACTACTAAGGGGGAAGACCGACGTATTTGGCGTACGGCTGTGCAGTATCGTATTGCGTCTGAGCCAGAAATTCGAGCTGCAGTTGGTACTACCAGTGACACAACGAACTATTAGAAATCGGTTACTTCAAGGACAGCTCCGAGGTAGGTGCCCTGTAGCGTGCATTCCACTGAGACCAAGCCATTGCCGTTTGCGATGCGATTCGTGTCAAGCTAGAGTTCATTGGAGGACGGAGTGGAGATTTGTTGTGTTTATTTTTCATCAGAAAACACAACAGATCTCTACTCCGTCCTCCAATGAGCTCTGGCTTTACACCAATGGCGTCGCAAATGGCAATGGCTTGGAGTCAGTAGAATGAACGCTACAGGGCGCCTGTCTCGGAGCTGATCTTGAAGTAACCGATTTCTAACAGTTCGTTATGTCAGTGTGGTACCAACTGCAGCTCGAATTCCTGCCGCAGACGCAGTACAATGCGCCACAGCCATACGCAAAATACGGCGGTCTTCTCTCTCAGTAGTGCCACGTGGCCGCACGAAACCTGGTCTTCTTGAGGCAGTACTTTCAATTGACCACTGCACCCAACAATCATGCACAGTGGATACATTCTGGCCAAGTCTTTCTGCAATAACGCAGAAAGAAAATCCTCCTTCTCGTAGTCATATTATGCGACTTCGCTCCAACTCGGCGAGCTGTTGATAATGTCTTCTTCGTCTATTTAAAGGCAGTCTTGTCTAACATCAACTCAATACATCAGATTTCGAAGATAAATAACGCTCACGAACTTTACAGTACGCATTTAAAGCAAACCTGATTTGCAAGTTCTGAGTGGCGCTACCAGCGCCACACTTATGCGCGAAGTGCGAAATTTGAATCGATGTCATCTTTTAGATGTATAAACACGCCTCCCAAATTTCGTTTATCTAACGCAAGTCTTTCTTGGTACTGGGATTTTTTTTTCCGTTAGTGTATATACAAACCACGTAGTGTACTAAATTATACAGGGATGACCGCTCCGGGAACCCTGCTTACAACTGGAAAATACATAACTAAACCTAAAAAGGCGTTTTATGGCAGTCACCATTTAAAAACTGTAACTTATCTATATACTCTATACAGCAATGTATTATATGCTTTTTTTTATTATACTTTCATGGCGTATTATAATGAAATGTTCAACTGTAAATCGCATAACACATTTGAAAATTCAGTTTCAGCATATCCAGTTGGTAGAAGTAATTCAATACGATTCCTTTTGTCCCTATAAATATACAGGCTCGCTTAATTTTTTTTACATATTGGATATATATATTTTTTTATTGTGGTCTGTTATGTTTATTTAATGGTTATATATATATATATATATATATATATATATATATATGCAATGTAAATTACTAAAGTGTTCAAAATAAGGTATAAATTTAGTTTTTATTTTTTTCTGTGGGATCTTCCGTGATTGGGTCTGCTTCTGCTCTGGGAAATCTTGCTGGAATGATTGCTGCTGTTGCGCCCATTATGCTATGTAACGGCGTTTATCGTTAATATTATGTTGACGAAATAATCCTGCAACTATTAAAAAAAATTCCACTTTGTTAATTTTTTTTATATGGTCCATGAAACTATAATTTATAATTAGAATAAAATTCTTCCTCCTTTGATAAGTAAAACAGTAAACAGGTATATGTAAATATTATACAGACATACAAACAATAAATACAGTAAACCCAACTGGAGTGAAAAATTAGCCAGAGCCAGGAATCGAACCCGGGACCACAGTATACAAGACTGCTGCTGTATACTGTGGTCCCGGGTTCGATACCTGGCTCTGGCTAATTTTTCACTCCAGTTGGGTTTACTGTATTTATTGTTTGTATGTCTGTATAATATTTATATATACCTTTAACTGTTGAATGCAGGCGTTATTTATGTGTGTATGTGTGTTTTAATATATATTGTAGTATGAGTGTTTTATTATAAAACAGTAAACATTTCATTCTTGTACGATGAAAACTCAACGAGTAAAATATATGTTAAATTTTACGAAATTGCAGAGCTTTTCGACACTGAAAGAACATCTGTTTATTTTTAGGTCCGAAAAGCTCCGAAAGTTCATAAAAATACTCATATAAAAATTCCAAGAATATCGGCCGGAATTAGTGAAATTTTTACTCTTTTAAATGTAAGAATATGGATAGTATTTTTGTAAGTATAATTTATAAGATTCGAGAACATAAGAAAATTTATAAAGTAATTCTTTAAAATTAATCGCGGGATTATTTCCTAGAAATAATGTTAACTCGGCCTTTGTTTTGACATTTACGTTGCCTACGTATCTATATATACAATATATGTTATACATAATACATGTAATTTATATATATATATATATATATATATATATATTACATCATTTCAAAATGCTAAAACATAATATATATATATATATATATATATATAATAAAAATTTTCGCCCTTTTATCTTAGTAAAACTATTCCAAATTCATAATTTTTTTCCTTTTTTACTTGTCTTTAATATTTTAAGTCTTATTTCATGCATTTAACCCTGCGTATTCCTTATTAGTCTAAAAACCTTAATCCATTCGCCTCATCTCATGAAACCCATTAAATTACTTTTTTCATTTTATTCTAAAAATAAATTCTTTTTCTTTCGAATGTTTTTTAATAGAATTGTTCGATGATGTTCTTTTTTCCCACAATTCCTTGCAAATCCCGCCAGCCATTGTTTGCACAATAATTCTGACGCCCAAGCTAAAGATATCGCATCGTCGTCACGCGTGCCTTTCCCCCCTTCCTCCTGGAGCTACCTCGTATCATATTCTGCTCTTATCGCTTTACTTCCGGCTACTTGTACGGGATTTGTCATTTATCGTGTATTGTATTCTTACGCATACAGTTTTCGCAAGTATATAACTCGTTGCATGGTCTAGGAGAGGGGGAATTTTACGATTATTGAGTCAATTAAACTACGCCATCTGGAGTGTTTTTTTCCTGAATCTATGTCATGTGTTCTAATACGTAACATCTAGTGGTACATTTTACTACGTAGCAACTATCCGCACATGGATCGCCTATAACTAGTGGAATTTGGTGCATTATATGGTCGATTAATAAACATTTTGATGCATCTATAGGCTTGGATTATTATGCTTCGGAAAACATTCCAATGGACGACAGCCTGACCTTCCACTCTTCCAGCACGATTGTACGACTGCAAAAACCATGATTACTTCATTGAGTACATAATGTGGGTATGCTGGTGCTTAAGGTCTACATGTTTATATGATACGAGTGAAATCGTTTCATATGCCGGCAGGATTTTATGTTCGTGTGGAAATTTAATAATAAATGGAGCCGATGGCGTTCTCAGAACAAAACCAAAGAAATTCTGAATGAATGGAATTACGCAGTGATATGTTCGACGATAATGTATATCTATACTAATCTTCTATACGTAAGTGTCGCTTACTATAATGAGTCTAATAAAAAATATTGCCTCCCGGTGGCATATTAGAACACTTGATGAAGACAACTACTATGATTTACACATCTTATAAATGAGGAATGTGCAATTGAGTGCTAAAAAAAATTCTTTTTTATTAATAAAGATCTAGATCAACATTGCTGGGATTTTCATATCTGTAAGTTCAAGTTTGTTTTATTATTTTTGTTACAATGTCTAAATCAAATTTATATTCTGTTTTATTATTGTTGCAAGATTAAATCTATCATTTTGGAATATTGTTATTAGTATAAATTGATAGCAATGAATATTTTATAGCTTATTTTATATTATTTATATCATAGAAAGTATATTTGCATTTGTTTGAGTTATTTTAGTTGTGTTTATTATGTTAAAGTTTATTCTTTTAAACTCTCAAGTAAATGAGTTATCCCTTTTTTATATTGTAAAGAAATAGATCTATAAAACCGTCCTAGTGTAAAAATGAGTGAAAGTGAAGTAAATATAATCTCCTTTGACCCTGAGTCGGGGATGAATATACAATCCTGGATGAAGCATTTTGATCAAGCATGCATTTCTGGTAAAAGAAAAAAAATGAAAAATGGAAAATCTCTAAACTTTTAAAGGGAGAAGCTTTAAAGGTTTTCATTCATGAATGTCTAGAATGTACTACTTTTAGTAAGATTGTTGGAATCCTTTTTGAAAAATTTATTAAAGTAAATGTTCCCCGATTTTCTGATTTTGCTTCTATGAAGCTAAATGATCTTAATGAATTAGAGAGTTATTTCAGAAAAAAGATTGAGATTGGTAGACAACTACATTTGTGTGAAACCATCATAGTCCAATGTTTGACAGATGGTTTGAAGCCGGAATATAAGAATTATATGATTATTAACCTTACAGGAGGCATACAGGATGCTTTCCACTGGGAGAGGGCTTGTATTTTTAATGTTGAACCTATGCAATCTTATGTTCCTCCTCTTAGTCAACAACAACCTAGTCATGATAATTGACATTTAATTGTTAATGGATAAGCAAATAACAAGGATTTACCTTGTGTAATCGACTTTGGTTCTACAGTATCAATTTTACCTTTTAAGTTTGTTAAGTTATAAAATGCTAAATTTATAAATACTCCATCTATATTATTATTGGCCAAGCCAAAAGAACTTTTAAAATTAATCAATCTTATAACTTGTTGTTTAAAATAGGTAATGTGCAAAAATGTATTAAATTTCTGTTATATAAAACTGATTTAAATTATGCTATACTAGGATTGCCAGCTTGTTCTAAGTTTATCTTGATAATAGATTGTAACAAATGTGAAGTATTGCAGGGAAATCTTGTATTAAATCGATCTCAAATCATATCCAATGATAATTGATGGTTACTACATTTTAATGTCAATGAAAAAACCAGAATGTGAAACCCGATTATGAAAATGTCATAGCTCCTCAATCCTTTGATCAAATTCATCCTAATGATTCTAAATTACTTGGGGAGGTAAATGCTATAAAAAATGAAACATTAAGGTATAATATAAGGGATTATTTAGACATTTTTTCCAAAAATAAATATGATGTTGGAAAAATTAATATTGAGCCGCAGCGCGTTTTTCTTAATTCTGACTTACCCATATCTATGAGGCCTTATCGCACTTCTGCAGTGGATGAAAAAGAAGTTTCAGATCAAGTTCAATGTTTTTGGCTACCAATTTTGGACTTTTTGAGGGGAATGTTCTTCCATTCGGTGTCAAAGTTGGTCCCACAATTTTTAATAGAACTTTTAGAAGAATTCTCACTAAACATAAAATTAATTTTGCTTGTTATTATTTTGATGATATAATTGTTTTTTCGTCCTCCTTGAAGAACTCCTGCAACATCTAAACCGAATATTTGAATTATGTAGACTTGAAAATATTAAACGTAAATTATCTAAATGCAATTTTGTTCAAAATAAAATTATTTTCTTAGGATATGAAATCAAAAATGGTACCTTAACTCCAGCTAGTGTTAATATTGATGTCATAAAAAATTTAAAACCCCTTCTAATGTAAAAGAACTTCAAAGATTTTTGGGATCCATTAAAGTTTACCATAAATTTATTGATAATTATGCAAAAATCAGACATCCCCTAAATAAATTACTTAAGAAAAATACTATATGGGATTGGAATTCAAATTGCCAAGATTATTTTCAAAAATTAAAGGATGCCTTAATTATTAAACCAGTCTTAAGAATTTATGACCAAGCATTACCCCTACATATGTTTATTGATGCCTCACAGGTGGCAGCAGGTGCAGTGCTTAAACAACCAGATACTAATGGGTTTTTACATCCAATTGCTTACTACTCTAGAGGATTGAGAAGTTATGAACAGAATTATTTTATAACTGAGCTGGAGTGTCTTGCCATCATTCACACATTAGACAAATTTTATCACTACTTCCAAGGTGTAAAATTCACCATACACACTGATCATGCATCTCTTGTTTGGTTAAAAAATATCAAGCATTTGAGAGGTAGATTATAAAGGTGGTCGTTGAAGTTAAGCATGTTTGATTACAATATAGTGTACGAAAAGGGATCCACAAATTTCAAAGCTGACATGTTGTCAAGAAACCCTGTTTCGCACTTTTTCCAACCATTAACTTTTCTTCTCGATGTAAAGGAAATTAAAGAGATGCAGTTGAAAGATAATGTCTGTGATAAAAATTATCTAAATGAAAATGGAATTATAATTGTTAGAAAGAAAGGATTTAGGAAAATAGTAGTCCCCATGTCCTTAAGAAGGAAGTTGCTTGGTATTGTTCATGAGAAATTTGACCATCCTGGTATACAAAAAATGTTAAATTTAATCTTCCCTAATTATTGGCCTGATATGACCCAAGATATAACTAACTTTGTAAAGCACTGCGATATTTGTCAGAAAAACAAAAAGCCTAGACAGAAAAAAATTGGCTTATTACAAGCTATGCCTACCACAGATCAACCTTTTGAATGTCTTTCTGTTGACACTGTGGGAGGATTCAACTACTATAATTCAACTAAAAAATATCTTCATATAGTCATTGATCATGCAACCCGATATCTGTGGGCATTTCCCTCAAAGAGTGTCACTACTGAAACCTATACGAATTGTTTAAAAAAAATTTTAATATTCAAACCCCACAACAATTATTGCCGAAACGTCAGTGAAGGCTTACTGTGGAGACACGAAAAGTTTTGATTTCCGTTTGTCTGTCTGTCTGTCTGTTCCGCGATAACTGCCGCAAAAAGCACCCGATCAGCTTGAAATTAATTGGGCATATTCGTGAGATACCCGGACGTAGCTGTATAGATTTTGGTTAAATTTGGTTCATTCGTTCGGAAAATATGGAAAATTTTATTTTTCTTTATAATGCTTTTCTACGGCAAGTCAGACGATTTTCAAATTTCGATTAGTTGAAAGAAAATGGCAGGTTTGATTAATGGATTTAAATGTCAAATTATGGATACTAAAATTCCAAATAAGGGTTTTAAATTATTCCTATTATATTGAAGTTTTATCAATATATCTATCAGATTTTTTTATTTACGTGTATAATGTTTTGAGGACATTTATACATGTATTCCAATAATATAAAGAATTTTTAAATTAATTTTCTTATTTTACATGATACATATTTCTTTTTTTTTTCCTTTTCTTCGTTGCCTAGCGACTGTTATTCGTAGCCTATCATTGCGTCAAATATGAATGAAGTTAGTAAATTACGTTAATTTTGTTGCAGGTACTATTAAAAGGCTATCACAAAAAATATTTTATCGCGTCAAATCGATGCAATTTATGCAATTAACAGTGGACACGACAATGAATTATTTTCCAGTAGATTTATAGATCTCCAGATATGCATATTTTGGGGGGCTTTTAATATGTTATTGCTATCGCATGGATTAGGATGTTTAAACTAATGTTTAACCATGCTGAAAAAAAGTACAGTTAAAGGCATGTAAATAATTTTTAACACTTTCCAACATGGATGAAAAGTATTTATGATTTCAGTTTTTGTATCTGTCGCCTGCCGTGTTTCTCTACGTGCTCTAACTCGCGTAAATATAGTCGGGATTACATGTAATTGATATACGTTGTCGAGGTTTGCCAAAGTATGTTTGGTATTAAAAATGAAGAGTGTAGCATTCATAGCTTAATTACAGGGGCACTCAAAACTATTCCGTTACATTATAGTCTTTGGGAAAAATCGTCTGCAGTGTATTTTAATAATGTTACACAATTTTAAACGTAATGAAATTTATATACTTTATTAAGGTGCACTAGAACCTGGTTACTATAAAATATGTTATGTGTAGCACTTACAGCATGCGTACAGGGAACTCAAAAGTATTCATAATATTACAATCTTTGAAGAAAATCCTTTTGTGGCGTTTTTTAATGATGTTACTCTGTTACAAAATAATAAAATTGATATGTATTTTTGAAACATTTTTGTAGTATATGGGGTGCAAAGCATATGTTTTTTTCAGGGTCACACAAAAGTGGTCAATTAAAATGTGGTCTACGGGGGAAAAAAACTCTTCACAGCTTATTTTAACACATTAGCGACGGGAAACGAGAATTCTCGTTTTTATTCAGAATACATCATTGGCTAAGGGAGTGACTTCTACCTTACAGAAAAGACATTTATATTGTGTTGTCCATATTTTTTATAGATTGTAAGACATTATATATTACATCCGTACATTGAAAGATATTTACTGCTGCATAAACATGAAAATGATATCTCAAAAACCAATTTCCGAGACACTTTCAGAAGAGGGAGGAGCTTCTACTGTTTTTAAACCGAGATTTAATTAAATTGCCTGTCGTCAGTGTGTTAATTGTGTTGCACTAATTCAAATATTATGAAATTAAATTACATTACTGTGGTTGACTACAATAAGCTTGAATATGATTTGTAATCGTATTTATCGTTCATTTATAGGGTCACATAAAAAATTTCGGATACAGTTCTGGTCTATTAGGAATGATTGCTGAAGAGCATTTTCGATTATGGTGTTCGTTTTAACGTTAAGTAAATTTGTGCTTAATAAGTAGTGCTTAAATATTGTATAGACTATGTACAGGGATACACAAATGAATTCGTAACTATAAATGAAAATGAGCGCGAATTGCTTCAGTGTGATTTTTTTTTTTTTGAGTTATGTATTTCCCAGCCCAATTACATTTAGTATACTAACAAATGTTTGCAGAATTTAAATAGAACCATATACAGGACTCCGCAGAAACTGGATATATGGTGCACACTATGCATACTAATCCCCGGAAATGTGATATGAGCAGTTTTAAGAGGGTTTTTTGTCTGCATTAAATTTAAATGTTATAGACGACGCGTAAAAATCTTCACGTAATATACAGGGCTGTAGAAAAGAATTCATGTACGTTTCCGTCTATTGGTAGAATTTACTAAAGGACATTAACACAATTAATTGATAATTACAAATGTAAATTAAATTACACTACGAAGGGGTTCAGGGGGGCAGAGCCCCCCTGAAGAAATCTACTTTATTATCTAAAAATTACCAGAATAAGTAGCTCATGTGATTTTCAGAATACCATTACATAACAAGGGGTTTAATTTAACGTTTCTAATGTCAGAAACCTTCGAAATATTTTTTCGTTTTATAAATGTTTATGTAATTTCAAAACTTTAAATTTCGTTTTTTGTAGAAAGATTAATATTACTCAAAGGGTGCTAAACACAATGAATTGTAGAGCTGACGTTGAGGCTCCGGATCTGCAGATTTACTAGTTCTGTTTTAATCAAATTTCTAATGTTCGGACCCCTCAAAAAATTTTAAGCGATTAGGAATGCCACCTTTACTTCTTCCAGGTTCAAACATTTTTGAGGAACCATAATATTAAGCAGCGTTTAACTTAATCTCACCACCCACAATCGAATGGTAAATGTGAGAGAGAGCCAATCAAACGATAGTAACTAGACTAAAATATAAGGTTAACTCTTCTACCTCTAAAATTCCTTGGACGAAACTTCTTGCGGAAGTCGTAAATGAATACAATAATATCCCCCATTCAATAACTAAATTTCCTTCTGCTTATTTACTATTTGGCCAATTACCCTATGATTCCCCCCTTCAACAAACTTATTACCCCCCCCCCTGTTAAGGAAGCCCTTAAAATTGCAAAAGCGCGAACTGATGAATTCCATTTAAAAAATAACAAATACTATGATCAAAATTATGTTGAGTCAAAATTTGAAGTAGGTGATCTTGTTATTTATGAAGAGTTTCATTATCCAAATACTAGAAAGCTTTCCCAAGTAATTTCAGGACTTTACCAAATCCTTAAAAAATATCAGCTGTAAATTTTGAAATTGATAAGAAAACTCCATTTAAAGACACCGAAATTATTCATTTTTTAAAATTGTGCTTATACCTTCTCCTAATAATTTAAAATTGTCTCACGAGCAATTACCACAACAACAGCAGCAGACTCAAGTTAAAACACTAACTTAACTTCCTAACTAACTTAACTTTTAACTTCCTATAATTAAAATTTTTGTAATTAATTCTTCAATTAAAGCTTAAAGTAAAATTATGTATTTTCAGCATTACGGATGAGTTTTTGGGAGACGTCTCAAGAATTTATTTGATAGAAATGCTTGATGGATTAATTCGTTTATATGGGATAAATTAGTTATTTTTATTAAGAGTTTCTAAATAATATTGAATCTAAACTTAGTCCATAAATTAAAAAAAAAATGTTTAAAACTATAATTGTAGATAGAAAATCCTTTTAATACTATGAAGACTTAAAAAAGAAAAAAATAATTTAAAAAATAAATCAATCAATAAATATAAACACAATATTCATAAAAAGAGCTAGCTTAAATTATCTGAAATGTAATTATTTTCCTTTTTCATTCAGTAACTGTGTTTCTTGTTCGATCGAAAGCAAGAAATTGCGTAATACGTTGATGTCATGATAGATTTTTACAAACATTTTGTACTTTTTATTTATTTTATTATCTTCTTTCATATTTAACATTTCAGCATAAATTCATACCTCATTTGTCATATGGATGAGATGTTGAGTAGATGCTCGAAGAATTATGTTAAGATAATTTGTTTGGTATTTTTTAAATTTATAGATTGTTGATTTTGAATTTATTGTTGATAATTATTATTATTTATGTGATATTTAGTGGAAATTTAGAATAAAAAATATTATAGATTACTGCGAGAAATGCAATACCATCAAAAATTGACCTTGAACATTATTTGAGTTAACTCATTGCATAAAGTTATGATACAGCATAAAATTTTCTAGACCCACTTAAGGCGATATGAGTATGACTATGATTAGGTAATTGAAAGATAATTACTTTAGCTAGATGATCTGTAGCTAAATCCTACAAACATAACATGACAAAAGAAAAAAAAGAAAAAGAGAGAGAGAGAAGGAATGGAAATGTAGATTATAGAGATTAGTTTTAAGAATTTTATTAAATGATAACTAGTAACGACTAGTTTAAGAGTTACAATTTGGAATTTCAGAATTTTTCAGAGTTTCAGAAATCTTATGATGACCATATGGTATATAATACCATAACAACAGTACTGTTTGACATTAGATATATCATATAGTCACATTAGAGATATCATATCAAAGATTTTTCTGGCATTTCAGACAGAGATGTCATAGCGTTAAAGGTCATACAATAAAGTATGCTGTAAATAGGTTTGCTTAAATAATTGTTTTGTATTTTTATTGCTAAATTTGATATTATTAATATTTTTATTATTATTGTGATATATTTAATTTATTTATATAAACTGAAAGATAACTGAAAGGACTTAAAGGTTGAGTTGCTAGTAGGGATAAGTCTTTAGACGAACATTATACTTTTTAATCCCAATTTGAAATTTACTTTTGGGAACGTTTGTCAGAAGTAATTTCAATAGCCTACTCATATTGTGATAGCTCGATTCAACTCTTTCCTCATAGTGAGATAGGTAGTAAAACTTTATTACTGAACTATTATTAACGAACTACAGTTCGTGATCTATTGCTTGACCATGAATATGAGCCATGAATGTTCCATAAAGACATTCTTCTGCAATAACCTAAAGAATGATTACTCTTAAGTTTTATGTTTACTTTATTTTATATTCATATTACTAAGACTATCTTTGTAAATTGTAAACAAGATTAACCTCTTGTCCTTGTATTTTCAATACCAATTCCACTATTTTGCGTTATAACGTCAAAATTTAAATGTAATAGGCATTATTAATATTTTAAAAAGTTTATTTTAAGCCTACTCCAGGTGACAAAATTGTAATCCAAGTCCATGTAACATTTCCTTTCTATGAACTTTCAGGTTGAAAGACCTACCAGTTCATCCAGTCTTTTTGAGAGGGGGATATGTAATAATAAAAATTTTCGAGCTTTTATCTTAGTAAAACTATTCCAAATTTTTAACATTTTTCCTTTTTTACATATCTTTAATCATAACTTAATATTTTTTGTCTTTTATTTCATGCATTTAAAACTGCGCATTCTTTTATTTGTCTAAAAACCTTAATCCATTCGCCTCATCTCATAAAACCCATTAAATTATTTTTTTCAGTTTATTCTAAAAATAAATTCTTTTTCTTTCGAATGTTTTTTAATAGAATTGTTCGATGATGTTCTTTTTTCCCACAATTCCTTGCAAATCTCGCCAGCCATTGTTTGCGCAATAAGTCTGACGGCGAAGCTAAAGAGATCGAATCGTCGTCACGCGTGCCTTCCCCCTGGAGCTACTCCTATCGTATTCTGCTCTTATCGCGTCCTTCCGGCTACTTGTATGGGATTTGTCCTTTATCGTGTATTGTATTCATACACATGCAGTTTTCGCAAGTATATAACCCGTTGCATGGGCTAGGAGAGGGGGAATTTTACGATTATTGAGTTTCTTAATTAAACCACGCCACCTGGAGTATTTTTTTCTGAATCTTCGTAATCTGTTCTAATACGTAACATCTAGTGGTACATTTTACTACGTAGCAAGAGCCTACACATGGATCACCTATAACTAGTGGAATTTGGTGCATTATATGGTCGATTAAGATACGTTTTGATGCATCTATAGGCTTCGATTATTATGCTTCAGAAAACATTCCAATGGACGACTCGCCTGATCTTCCATTCTTCCATCACGATTGTATACGACTGCAAAAAACCATGATTTCTTCATTGAGTAGGAGAGGTAGGGGAGGTTTGATACATAGGGAGGGTTGATACATTGACAATTTTTCTCAACAAATGGCATTAACAGCTATCGTAACAGATGTAAAGTCTTCTTTTATTAGCAGAGGCCATCATTAGCTGGACTTAGCAGTGAAGAACTGTCACATTTTTTTAAATTTTAATTTTGAAGACTTTTGGAATGTCAATGTAATTTTTTTAAACACTGATTTTCTTTCATAACTCTTATTATTGTGAAGATAATATCTTGAAAATTTTTGTATTTGTAAAGCACATTGTTAGGGTGAGTTTTACTAGAAAGCAAATTGACATTTTGCAACTGCATTTATACAAAGTGATTAAAAATCCAATAAGGCATGATAGGGAAAAATGATACATTAGTGCTGGGGAGAAATGGTACACTTGTATAATTGAAATTTAATAGTTTTTTTAAGTTGTAAAGTAATATAGGACTGTAATATTCATTATTGTTTTACAGCAAGAGCTACTGAAATTGGTGAGGAGGAAGAAAAAAAAAACTATTCAAAGACATTATGTAGGTTACATAGAAAAGCAGTGCGATGATAGACGGTTAGTTCGCTTTGCTCGTCATGTAGACGGAAAAAAGTTTAAATGGCCTGAAAGGGAAGATGTTTCTATAATTGACGAAGGGCAAATTAAAAAAACATTAAATCCATCCAATTTTACTTACCAAAATGATAGAGTTATTAGTTTTTCTTTTAACAATTTCTGGGGTGGTGGTATGTTTTTGAAACCATTTAATTTCAATTCCCAAGCGCCACATTGGCACCAGCATTTTGGTAAAATATTTTCCAT
This sequence comes from Maratus speciosus, assembly GCA_963932465.1. Lineage (NCBI taxonomy): Eukaryota > Metazoa > Arthropoda > Arachnida > Araneae > Salticidae > Maratus > Maratus speciosus. Next base: position 415,536,715 of record OZ010790.1, on the reverse strand, counting down.
ATAATATGAAAGTGAAATATAGCCCTTTTCATATTTCCAATTGAATTTGTCGCCAAATTCCGGTGCCATTGATTTATTCAATACTTTAGCATTGCAAATGATTTATCCTGAAAGGGTTAAAGAAATCTTAAATGGGCTAAATTTATGTTAAATTGTTTGCAAATCAGAAATGTTCACTTCTTTTTTCCTTGCAGCAAGATCTCTAGGGTTTTTTTCCTACATTATTTATTTTCTGAAAAGTGTGTTAATAGAATTGTTTAAATATTAGCAATTGTTTAAATATTTTCGTAAAAAACGTTTCTGAAACAAAAATGTGAATGTCATTTCTTTTTAAATTTTACTTAAATATTTCAAGATTTATCTTAAAAAATATGACACATAAATTGAATTGTCTGCATTTTTTTTTTCAATTTACATAACAATGTATCAAACCACCCTTGCTAGTGTATCAATCCTCCCCAGCAATGGGGAGATTTGATACAGTAGTAACCATTCACAATAATTGGGATATATTTTTTGAATGATTATTTTTTAAATTCAGAATATTTTTAATAAATGAATAAAAGCTCCCTTTATAAGAAAACACGAAAAATTTGCTTAAAAATAGGTTTCTAAGGGTTGTAAAAAATTAGTAAAATAAAGTGTATCATACCTCCCCTACCTTCCCTACATAATGTGGGTATGCTGGTGCTTAAGATCTACATGTTTATATGATACGAGTGAAATCGTTTCATATATATTTGTTATATCTGTTATACATCTGTTACATGTCTGTACCATATATATCTATTATATATAACAGATAAAAAATTAAAGCACTTTTCAATCTTTATGAAACCACAAGAATTGGAACCACTATATAATACACTAAAATTTAGTCATCTTTAAAATACACAATACAATCACAAACACGCTTCGCTTGTGCATTGTTCTACTCGTTCTCATTATTAACGTTCATAGATAATAATGCATTTGAGCTCTTTTTTACGACCCTGTAACAGATTATAAGATGTTACACGCTCAATAACAAATTCTCAATAATTAAAGTGTTATTGCCTATTTTTGTTTTATAAAAAAATACTGTTACAACCTGGAAAGTACCCGAAATAAATGATTTTTTTCTATGAAAATTTGAAGTGAACATTTTCCCACCGTTCCATTTCTTTCTCATTGAAGTTTCACAGAAATATCGTTTGTCCCAGACAAAGGTGTGGCGCGCAATTTTCAGAGGTTAAGTATGTTTTTAATTAATGTATTTTAATTAATATATAATTGATTATTAAAAATGAAAAATCAGAGCGGTAGATACATTCCGATTGTCTTTTGTTCACCTTCATGTAACTTTTCAGATGCCTACGCGTGATAGATTTATTTAGCCATTGCCAACAGACAGACAAACATCTTTTTTTTAAATATATACATGTAGCTATCAAAATAATAGAAACACCTGTGAATAAAAGTGACATTTTTGAGAATGTGCTTCGTAAGCATTAAAATATAATATTAGCTACCAGTTTTTTTTAATATAAATAGTATATATCGTGGTAGTATGAGGTAGCTTTCGCGAAGTGGTATATGTCTTGGATTTTTGTCAAACGTGTAAAATGTAAGACGTCAGACTTTCAAAGAGGCCAAATGGTAAGAAACCGGCTAGCTGAAGCAACTGTTACTAAAACATCCCAGTTTTTAGGCATGTCTAGAGGAACGGTGTTTAAAGTGATGACAGCATACACACAGCATGGCAAGGTAAGCTAGGCAAAGCAAAATAGCTGACAGAAGGAGAAGCTGAGTGAAAAAGACCGACGGGTATTGAAGCGGATTGTAATGTCTGAAAAGAAAACAACTGCAGCCAAAGTGACCGCAGAGCTGAATCAGCATCTGGATTCTCCAGTGTCAGTAATTACAGTTAGGAGGCAGCCTCAAAAAACAAAACATTTTCGACAGAGCAGCAATTCCCAAGCCACTTGTCTCAGCTGTTAAGCCAAACATCGTCTGCAGTGGTGCCACAACCACAAAACCTGGTCGATTGATGGAAGTGGAAGACAGTTACATGGTGAGCCGAATCTTCTTTCACACTTTTCCCCACAACAGGATGGGTGCACGTTTGGAGGACACCTGCACAAACATATGATCATGATTGTCACCGTCCAGCTGACAAGCATGGAAGTGGATCTGTCATGGTATGGGCAGCCGTGTTGTGGTTTTATGCTGGCCCAATCGTAACCTTGACATGAAGGATCACTGGGTTGAAGTTTAGAGAAGTTTTAGCTGACCAGGTCCATCATATGATGCAAAACTTATTTCTTGCAGGGGGTGGAATTTTCCCGGCTGATAATGCTCCTACTTATGCACCATGACTTGGTCAATCATGGTTTGATGAACACGAGGATGAAGTGAAACTTCTACCTAGGCCCACACAGTCCTCCAACTTCAATGTAATTGAACCGTTATGAACTATTTTAAAGCGTTTCATCCGGGATTGATATCATCCGCTGACATCTCTCCCGGAACTTTCACAATATCTCCACGAAGAATGATACAATTTTCCTATAAACACTATTTAGCACTTGTAGGGGTAAGTTTTACAAAATAGGGCAGGCGGGTAAAACCTGGTTGCGCAGGTTCCTCCTTGACTTTCACTGGAATCTATCACCCAACACGATAAATTACTTGTCAATCTCCATTATGGTATTTGTAGCTGAACGAATGCTGTGTGCGGTTATTTTTGTCTGAAGGATTTCGTTTAAAACACTCTTAATTTTTTTTTTTGTTTGATTCTAGGATTTACGCATATAATCATTATATGTTAGCATATTGAATATTGGTAAGTACTGCATCTAATTCTTTGCTTTCGTGTTAATATTTGAACTTTTTTACTGACGTCCTGTTTTTGAATATGTGTCATGTTGGGGTAAAACCAGGTACTTAAGAGTATATCAAAACCGGGTACACCCAATTTTGTCCTACATTATTTTTTTTAGTATAGTTAATAAATTAGCATGGAGCTTTTAATTGCATTTTTAATATTGTTAAATTACCTTATAATTCTAAATTTATCTAAACTCTGAAAAATAATTTACTTAAAAATGAGAACTTCCATCTACTTTTATTTTTTAAGTACAATTGTTTCAAAAAGAAGTACATTGTTAAAAATATTCTGCTAAAAAATGAGCATTTCTGTGTACTCATATTTAAGTTCAATTGCTTCAAAAAGGAGCATTAATCTACTTAAAAATGAAAATTTCTTTGTACTCTATTTTTTTAAGTACAATTAATTCAGAAACGAGAACATGATATTTTGAAGTTGTGTATACGTATACTTGATTTATAAATGTATGCAGAAATGAATACATATATTTTGTTTTTTAAAGTCTTAATATTCATGTTTAAATCCTATGTGCTCAAAAATATGAGTTTTCTGATAAACCCTTTTCTTATACCGAATTGACAGTAGGGATTTCCAAGCTTTTATTTAAAGATATGTCTATCTTTGTTATAATTTTTAATTTATAATACACACTTTTCAAATTTATTTACATTTTCATTAAAATGTTAAGGAAGAAAATTTAGTTTAAAAATTGTTTTATTAGAAATTAGAATATTTAAGAAAGGGAAAATTCATATCTGCTGTTAGCGGTCTCCTGTCGCTGATTAATAAAAGGTGCCATTTGGAAGCAGCTGGTAACAGCTCTTATATCACACTCAGTACAATACTGATCTCCCACCTAGAAGATTCGGGTTCAAATCACGGGACGGCTCATGCACGAAATTCCAAGAATTAAAATTGTAAATTCGTTGTTCTTTACTCAAAAATTGTATTTCTTCGCAATTCAAAATTATCATAATTAAAAATGGTGATTTGTCGGTTCTCTGTAATTTCACATTTTTGTTTTCTTATAGTGTATGTGTGTTTCTATACATACTTATTTTCGAGTCCCTGTATGTACTAAAAAAAATGAGTACATGCGTTTTTCAAATTTAAGAGTTAAGTACTCGGAGCTATTTTAAGTTCGGGAAGTGCTCAATAATTAGTACAATTTACTTATTTTTAAGAATAGTGTTTTAACAGTGTAGTTATATGAAAAAGGTTATTTTGATTTTGTTTATAATAAAAAGTGGCACTAATTTGTAGCTTACATTTATGAAATTAAATAAACTGTTATTATTAATGAACAAATTATTGATGTAAAAGTCGCCTATACTCCGTGGTCCAAAGACTTTTTAGGAAACTCGGAATGGCAACAGCTAGGAGAGAGACGGTAATAATCTGGGATGTGTTCGAATAGGCACGGGTGAAATATGTAATCTTTAAGAGTATTATTAAGTTATATTAAGTGTGTGTGTGTTGTTAATACATTCATCCAATGTACATATTAAACTTAGTTAATCATATCGCTGCTTAGACCTCACTGCTTTAATAAGATCTTCTGTTCTTTCTTCATCAATATCATGGAACTCTAACCGGTCATGATAAATGGTACCAACTAAGGTATATTTAAATATCATGATTATTACACTTTAATAAATAACTTTCTAATCTGAGGTATACTAACTTGCGTTATAGACCTACTTAAATTCCCTTCGGAAACGATAAATGAATCTATGAAAGTCAGTAACAGCATACCTAGGTCTACGCAGCCACAGGTTGGCATAGCTGCAACAATAAATATTTCTGAAGCATCACAGGATAATGGATCTCAAACTTCCATATCTAAAAGGGTTGACATCATACAACCAGCCTTTTGAAAGTCGAGCTACTTCAAACTATTTCCACATGCAGCAGCTGACATCACACTCACAGGCGTCATCAATGATTCAAAATATTACCGCTTCATAATACATTAGTAAACTTATCCCATCGACATCTTCAAATTGTGTAGCTCAGCAATCTACATTTCCAATTTTGGCCGAAATATTATCACCCGCTCCCCAGACATGCTTTAGAATTGAGAAAAGAGTTTACAAAAGAAGGAGAAAAACTTATTTTTACTACTTCACACTATAAACTAGAGATCGAAACAGATATTAAAGAAAAAATAGTAAAACAAACTGCAAAACGAAAAAGGAAATTTCTTAAAAAGAAAAAAGAAATTAAGAATCAACAGAAAAAGAAATAAAAAAAGATTGAGGAGAGATTCTTAGAAGAGGATAATGAAGCCTTGCAAGTGATGGAAGTTTTGCAATGATTTTTACTAATGATACTAACTATTGCAATGCTTGTTCTAAATCCAAAAACAAGTTTGGATACATTGTTTGAAATGCCTTATATGGAAATACGAAGGATGTAGTAATTCAGAAGAATATGATGGCAAATTCATTTGAGATTTTTGTAGCTAAGAAACTCTAAAACTTTCAGTTTAAAAAGGTATTCTTTATACAGGGATGCAAGCGCTGCGCCACAAATGGCTGGTTTCTACCACTAAATTTTTATAGTATTGCTCACTGTATTTAATCTCCGAATTTCGTGACATCTTATAAGGCGAATAATACTATTAAATTTTAGTGGTGAAAATCAGCCATTTGTGGCGCAGCGCTTGCATCCCTGTTTATACAGCATATAAAATTTGCCGCAGATTTATTTTTAACATATGGAAGAGCCCGTGTGCAATTTCGTTTTGTTTAAAATAACAAAGATGTATTTTTTTACTATATTAAATAAGCATTTTTTGACCAAAATGAGTTTTTCAGGACTTTTAAATGGATACCCGGTTTTACCCAAGCACAGAAGTAAAGCCGGATTTTTGCTTATGTCTCAAAAAAGCTATTTTTTATATATATTTTTATATTTATTTTTTATATAATAAATTATATTTTTTATTGAAAAGATTACGTTTTATTATAGCCAAAGATTGATTTAATATTAAAAACTGTGTTCAGATTTTGTTTTCCCATTTCAATGCTTTTGAGAACAGCAAACGTTTATGGTACCCGATTTTGCTCCATTTTCCCTATGCATCGATTCCCAAGTGATTCCAAATTTGTATTATATGCCAAAGTCGGTTCTATGCCATTATAGTAAATGATTCCTGATAAATGTAGGGTGTTTCCATTATTTTGATAACCACTTGTATAAGATTGATATAGATAATATTAATACAGATATAGATGGATATCGGTTTCGAAAATTAAGAAAAATATTTTCTTTGTTGAATTTTTCAACAGAAACAGATTTCTAAAAACTTCAAATATGCGAATCCGAAATTGCAACCCATTTTGTACTTGACTCGAGTTGTACTTGAGTTATGCTTAAAAAACTTTTATACCTTTTGTAACGATAACAAACGAATTTAATATTAGTAGTTCCAAGCTTTACACTTTCATAATTTTTAAACTACTGGACGGAATTATTTTCCGTTTAGACAAAAATGTTGTCAAAACTAGGTGTTCGTATTAAAGATTTCAGTGTTTGGTACGATTTCACGATAAAGACTACACTGTAAAAGAAAACTGACTAAAATACGGAAATACTACTGGCAATCTATACGCCAGTACTATTTCCGTATTTTATCGGAATTTATTCCCGGTAATTTGCAGAAAATTTTCCGTTTTTTTGGAATTTAAATGAAATTTTTCTGTAATTTACCGGGAAAAAATTCCGTTAAAATACGGAAATAGTACTGGCATCTAGATAGCCAGTAGCATTTCCGTATTTTAATTCGTTTATTTTACACTGAACCTAAGTTTTATTTTTAATATAAATTGAAAGAACATATAATTTCCAGTCGAATGTTGATATCCATTTTGTTTGGGACAATTTGGTGTTTAAAATGTATGGGGTATTTTCGTTTTTCTTGGTTAACTGTGTATTACCATTCTCTAAATTTTGGTTAAGAAATTCCGCAAGTTATGGAAGTGAATTCATTCCCTACGCTTTACCTTTCGTCCAGGTCCTGGTTTGGCTTTCCTTCTTTCATTACCTTTCGTTTGAGTAAATCTCTTCTGCCCGAAATTACTTTATAGAAAAGGACAAAGATAAAGCATTTAAGAGCAGATTTACTTTTACGACGTTTGTTCATTATACTTTTGATATTAATAATTGTTCTACTCAATACATTTTTTACAGCTTAATGTGCAATATCTGTCATGTGGTCAGCTATAAATTACAAAAAATAAGTGAATATTATAATGCTTGTTATTCGAAGCATTGTTAATCTCATTTGACAATTAAAAAAAAATGGTTTCACAACTTCACAACTTGAGAAAATTTAAACTTTACATGTACGGTGTGATATAAGTACATTCCCATTGAAAAAGTAAATTTCTGCATCGGAGTGTAATTTGAAACATAAGATTACTCAACGTTCTCGTATTTTATTTTTTTTTCTTAAATGAAATGATCAAAACAATGGCTAAAATATCTTTCAACTATTTTTTGCCATAGTAATTCAGATATTTTTTACAAATCGTAAGGAGCAAACCGCATTCCAATTCGACAATCTGTTAAATTGTTATTAAATTTTGAGATGTGAATAGACTTTTTATACAATTACTACAGAAAAGCAGAATTTCAACAAATCTCTTGCAAATCGCACTCCGGCAAGCCATTTTGTTTACTTTTTATGCAAATTTGAATACTGAACTTCTTTTTTTTCAGTCTCTTTTCAATCACTGAACTTCTTTTTTCATAAAATCACTGGTATTTCAGCTGAAAATGTGGGACCCCTGTTGCCCACTAAAGTCCCTTGCCAACCTCTTACTTCAGAACAGCTACGTCTATACTCAGGAAAATGGTGTCTAGGTTTAGTCAAGTAGCCATGCTCTACTTAATGTAACTGCCTACAGCGCCACCTGGTGGAGTACTGCGGAGTTAGCATTCCTATCGCGAAAACGCAAAGAGATAGGGAAACAAAGTGATTTACAAAGTTGTTGAATATCATCGATTTAGTACGAAAAAAGACCTTGTGGATATTAACGAGAAAAATTGAACGGTTAAAACACGCATTTGTTTTTCGTGATTTCTTACAATGTAACGTCACGAAACTTAGACGGAAGGAGTAATCTTTCGGACAAATGTGCATCCAAATATGCATTGCAGCTGACGGTGAGAAGTTTGAACATTTCAAATAAAGGTATATTGTTATAACTGGTTGATTTTTTTTTCTAAGATCGTTTTGTCACGAGGTCATCAGGAGGCTTTTTCTGCTGTTTGTGCTAGCCCCCTTTGAGACGCGATGGGTTCATTAAATATAGTCTGGAATCTCGGAAAAAAAATGTCAGTTGTTGAAACCAAAAAAAAACAGTATGGACTACTATAAAATGGTATTTTCATTGCTTGTACATTGTAATAGTAAATTATTTTTACTTTGTTACTATAGTTATTTAAGAATAATTTGAAATTATATTTTCTTACATAGGTTAAGTGAATAATGGTAAAAGAATTACAATTACCCAAATTTCATATACCGTATTTACTCGTGTATACCGCGCACCCCGAACTTTAGAAGAAAAAATGCGATTTTTTTAAATCTCGTATATAACGCGCACCATAAATTTGGCATGCAAGTGAATGAATGACCACAAGAATTTTAGTAAAGAAAGTGGAAAAAAATGTTACGTCAGGCCAGGAAAGAAGGCGAAAATCTACTTTTAGACTTCGGATATGGAGTGAGTGTAGGGGGGGGGGGGGGGAGTAGTGAGTGACGTATCATGCTGTGGTGACGTCACTCGCTTAACGAAATACTTGAGAGTGTATTTTGACAAAGTGCGAGTAAGATGGAGAATCGATGTAGTTATACTACGACATTTAAGTTGAAAGTAGTTCAGTATTCAAAAGAAAATGGTCACCGTCTTTCAAGTCGGAAAAGTCAAGTGTGCGAGAACAGCGGGATATGGAAGAAAAACAGAAAAAAGCACCTTCAAAAAGCGTGCTATTCAGGGAAAAATCGTGTAAATATCCGCAAGTTGAGCAGCAGCTTTTAACTCACGTGACGGATTTGCGGCGTTCGGGATACTCAGTCTCGTCGGAAATGTTACTATTCGAGGCCAGTAAAATAGCTAAGAAAATGAATTTCAAAAGAAGATTGCAAAAGGAGTCATAGGAAGCTATTGCTAATTGCTAGGTGCGATGTTTTATGATCCGTAACAGTGTCTTTACCAGGAGAACAACAACGCTATCGCTGAAGCTGGCGGAAGAATACAAAAAACAGGGTACCAAGTTCTTCCAGTACGTTATAAGGCTACGAAAACAAAAAGGGTATCAGATGTCGCAAATCGGGAATGCCGATTAAACTCCATTGTGGTTTGATATGCTGGAAGCCACAAACGTTCATCACGTTGGAGAAAGAAGTGCTCAAGTGCGTACAACAGGAGCAGACAATGAACGATGCCCGTTATGCTGGCCATTACAACTGACGGTCGCAATTTGACACCATATGTGATTTTTAACGTAAAATTATCCAAAAGAGTCTTTTCAAATCGGCATAATTGTAAGAGTATAGAAAAAAGGGTGGATGACGGATAATTTGATGTAAGATTGGATTAACATTTTGTGAGAATATCGGCTAGGTTGATTGGTTGGTTGGTTGATTTTTGACGGCCAATTATCTGCTCGAGGGATATAGGCCCAAGGGGGGAGTGCCCTTCGTGGGGGTCTTTCTAAGGGAACCTAACCCGTATTAACGCTTGGAAATCCAAGTTTCGAAGAAAACCACGAAAACTCCGAACGATTAGACCGACAGGCGCGATTGGGATCGAACCCAGCACCTCCCGTCTACCAGCTTCGAGAGAAGAACCTCTCGGCCACTGGTGAGGCGAATATCGGCTAGGTGTTTTATGTCCGCCATCGATGTTGGTCCTGGAAAGCTTCCGTGAATACGTGACACCTGGAGTAAAAACGAAAATTCGTCACTCCAGAGATTTAGTTGTGATACCAGGTGGGATGACGAAAGCGCTGCAACCCTTAGATGTCGTCATCAACTGAGCATTTAAGGTTGCATTTCAGCGTACCTACAATCGGTGAATGACAACAAAAGATCGCAACTTCACTCCAAGTGACAGAATGAAGCATGCGTGACACTAAATTGTATGTGAAACTTGGAAATCCATCTCAACCGAGATGATAATAAAGAGCTTTAAAGTGAAAGGAATTTCCAATCAGATGGATGGAACTGAAGACGATGTAATTTACGAGGATACTGATTGTGCCAGTGGTGACGGGGATAACAGCAGTAGCTGTAATGTGAATTGCTAATTAGTGTTTAAATAATGTTACTAGCACTGTTGTAAAAAAAGTTCAAGGAGTGAAATATAGATGCAGCAATACGTCGATTAAGTAAGGTTTTTCCCGTTTTAATTTCTTCTTTGTTTACTTTTTTGATTCATATGTATATTGTGTAATTACATCCAGCAGTAAAAAATTATTCCGTGTATAACGCGCACCCGCGATTTTTGCCCTAAATTTTTGAGAAAAAAGTGCGCGTTATACACGAGTAAATACGGTATTTAAAAAGAGTATAGTCTGCGAGTTAGTGTAATAAAAGCGAACTTGATATAAATATTACATAATTTTACTATAAATATATAGTAATGCTAATAATTCGATGACCATCCTTTTAAATTAAATTAATATGAATAGTTTGTATATTTGAGGAAAAGTGGAAAAATGCACAACTTTTACGTTTTTTCTCAATATTCAGTGACCTTGGGGCAGCATTTAATAATAATATTTTTTAAAGATATTTCAGAATGAGGTCAACTTTCCCTCCCCTCTCCATTTTGATTTGCAGAAAAAAAAATCCCTAGGCGAGCGCTTTTGCGTTTTTTCTCAATATTCAATGACCTTGGGGCAGTATTTAATATTAGTATTTTTCAAAGATATTTTATATTCACAATGAGGATATGACAGAGCAACTTTCCCACCCCGTCCAATTTTGATTTGAAGAAAAAAAAAAACTTTCGCTTCACCCAACAATTCATGGTAATAGCAGAAATTGTGTTTTCGAATGCGTTATGCATTTTCCAAATTCTTTATTTAGGCATCATCTTTCACCTTAGTAAACTGTTAAATTTTTTTATAGTATTCTGATGTGCTGGAAAGTGTTTCATAATCTATGCTGTACGCACTATTTTTCGTTCTTATTTCATTTGAAGACAGATAAACAAAATGAAAGAAAACCGCGTGTCACAGATTTAGTTCATAGCTAGTAAAATGTTGAGTAAATGATGTTGCCGCTAGAATTACAGAAGTTTGCGAAATTCAGATTGAGAAGTGTACCCCGTGATCAAGTGTGCCCCGCTCTCAACTACATAATGAGATGTGTTTAAATGTTAAAGATCAAATAATAATCAAAAGTTAGCAAAAGTTAATAAATAATAAGGGAAGATAATCAAATGTTTAGCTTTTATTCGAGAAAGTACATTGTGAACATTTTGTATAACCAATTTTGTGAGTATTATTGGGTGTGATTTTAGTAAGATACAAATAAATTCATATACGTAGTTGTACAAAATAATATGGATATATAGTTATCTCTGTATTGTAATTCCAATGAAAATGTTTTCAAGGTGAATGGAATTTTATTTTCGCTATGTGGTATAGATAAAATCCATATATCATAGACAAGGCAGCACAAAAGAATTCGCATGCAATAACATCTAGAGTGTGGTTACTGAAAATGCATAAATATGTTCTCTAAATTGTTTATTCAGATATCTCATTTCAGTGTATGAATAAAATAATTTCACGTTAGACTGAAAAGGCGTTGGCGTAAAAATATCGCCATTAATATAGCGCATATATAAGTAAACTTCGTTTAAAAAAAAAAAAAAAATGCGCATAATACTTTAATTACGAAATTATCGCAATGGGATGCAAAAAGTAACATTCGACTGGAAATTCTCCCTTCTATGATTCTGCATGAAAAAAGAAAGCTTAGGTGATCGATTTCATGTGTACATACAAACGAACTTTCCAATTTTGAATGCCAAATTATGCCATCATATTTGGATTCTTTGATGAATTTTACCTACTAATACGAACAGGGAAATCATTAGGTGAAAAACTATAAAAGTTATCCATATGTAAAATTTTTATCTCTAAATGTTAAATTCAATTTTAATGGTTTCAATAGACAATTTTAATCATAAGTCGAAAAGTACTTTGCAGAAGTACAATAGAACCTCTTTTATCCGAAACTCTCGGTAACCAAAATCCATTTTAAAGCTTTTTTTTTTTTTTGGCAAGCGGTCCTTTTCGAACTAGAAGTACATATAAATATTTTCGATCCGCTTTCTTAGAGTTCCTCTGAATTTAACTTCATCTCTGGTAAGCTGCGGAGTGGAACGAAGAAAACGAACAAATTAGCAATTCTGATGCTTTTGAATGTTTTGCAAAAGGTTCAGCATGGCTGGAGCAGCAGAAAGACTGTGATACTAGCGAAGTAATAACATTAATAAACTCCGTGATAGAGCTTCAAAGCAAAGGCAATCAAAACTGCGAAAAACAAAACATATTTTCAAACACTTGTGCTCTATTGTAAAAGGTACTTAATTTCAAAATTAAAGTTCAGATAATTTATTCTTGTTTCTATTTTGCTATAGCTTTATTTTTAATAAGAAATATTGTATATATTTATCCTTAATCGTAAAACTGAAGCATTCTTGATTATCCGAAATTTTCGATATTCCGAAGATGGTCGGTCCCAATTACTTCGGATAATCGAGGTCCTACTGTACTTAGTTGAGATTTCTGAGTTGAATTTCTTTTACATTTTTTTATGCATATGAGATCAATAAATTATTGCGTTCTATGGTAATGAATATACAGGGGGTCCGGTCTCAACGGTGTCGAATGGCTGATTCCTAAACCGTTAGTCATAGACATATAGTTCCAATTAGAAAAATGCTTTAAATCAGATAAAGAAATATTTTAAAAGCGATTTGGGTCAATAAAAACATTTCTTAAAAAATTACGAAATTTAAATTTTTATACGGTCCCCCGGTCCTATAAGTTATATTTAGTAAAATTTCCCTATTACACTGACAAGTAAGACAAAAAAGTCCCATTCATATGACACTAAAATTGTGCGAGTTGTGAAACTTTAAAAATGCATGACTTATGCCACTTTTCTTCTCTGAAAACAAATGAGTTCGGCTTGGCTTTGAGGGGTCATATTCGAAGTGCTTAAAGTATTCGAAGATCTCATTTCATGTGTATTTGCGCTTTGAAAAAAATCATACAAGTATTACGATTAAGTTAACATTTATTAAGTTTCAGATTGGCTGAAATAACATGTTTTATTTTGTCAGGATTTGAGACTTTCTTTTATGATTTCTTTTAATAAAATTATGTTATTTTTATAAGATTTTATGTTACTTCAACGATCTTATGTATGTTTTTCCAGTTCAAAATTTGTATTCGAACTTTAACCCACTTTCAAATATCCGAACGAGATTACATTTTACATACTGGCGAAATCCGATAACAATCTAATATTATTATAATTTTCGGTAGTTACAATTTGTACTTATTTTATAGGATAACACAAAAAATTTCGGATATATTACCGCCAAGAAGCTTATGAAAAAGTTTTAGATTAGATAATACAAGACGGGGATTGTTGGGTTTTTTAACTTTTATGTATTTTTTAGCACTGAATCCGAAAATTGCCTTAATTTTTAACCATCATGTCAGAATATTTCGCAAATCATAAATTGTCGAATTTAAAGAATAACAAAAATCGGATAGTATAAAGTAGAGGAGATGGTTGAATTTTTTAACTTTTGATAATTGATTTTTACGTACTATTTAGCACTAAATCTGAAAATTACTTTCATTTTTAACCATCACGTTAGAATTTTTTTGCAAATGTGTAAGTTAAAATATAGAGAAAATCTCATACTATAAAACATATCTAAAACTTTTTTTATTTTATTTGATTCGATAATTTATTGGATATTTTTGCTTATCTTGGGATTCTTACAGCTGGGTGGTGTGATGAGATTGGGGAGGAGATTAAATTTTAACTTTGAACTTTATAACTTTGAAAATTACAATTTGCGGAAAATCTTGATGTGATGACTGTAAATGAAAGTTAATTCTGGACGCAGCGGTACAGAATACATAAGAATCAATTATCAACAGCTAAAAAACATTAAATAACCCAACTTTTGCAGGCTAGTGTAATCTAATAATATTTTAAAATGCGTATTATTTTGTAAAGAATTGAGGCTGTTAATTTAGCATCCTGTTATTTAACAAAAATTCTGTTTTTTTTCTTTCTTCTTAAGTGTGCATTACAAATCGTATATTTTGCATTAATATGTCAGGATGACTAAAGATTTCAAATTTATATTGCAATGTTAATTTTACTCTCAACCATTTTTAATATATCTGACGAAATTATATTTCGACTAAATTTGTGAATGACCCCCAATTTGCAGCAAAAAATATGCGCCAACTTTAAACAGCTATTACTCGGTCAATTTTAATCGTAGATCAACGGGACTTATTTTGTATTACTTGTCAGTGTAAAGGGAAAATTTTACTAAATATAACTTATAGGACCGGGGTACCGTATAAAAATTTAAATTTCGTAATTTTTTAAGGAATGTTTTTATTGCCCAAAATCGCTTTTAAAATATTTCTTTACCCGATTTAAAACATTTTTGTAATTGGAACTATATGTCTATGACTAACGGTTTAGGAATTAGCCATTGGACACCGTTGAGACCAGACACCCTGTATAGAAAATAATAGCAACAAAATTTTTAATAAAACGCGCTCTCCTTTCAGTGTGTATAGTGTGTAAACTTACTTTGACCGTGCATGATCCACAGTGTGCAATGCGAAGTCTTACAGTATTGTAGATATTGGGTTCAGGGGGACACTTTTTAAGCTTTAACCCTTTATGTCCCAAATTACGAATTCATGAAAATTTCATCTCCTAAAGCATTTTTCGTGAATTTTTGAAACCACATTAGAAGAGTTACACAATCATTTAATAAATTTTAGAAATATTTTACCAATTATAATTCATTAACTAAATTTGAATTTATAGAGATTTTGTTCAATATTTATAACTCCAATCAAATCTTCTATTTAAAATATTTTTTAGTATTCTATAGAATTAAGAAATGCACAGTCGTGGAAAAAAATGTAAACACCCCTACAAACTCCTAAACAAATTATCAAGAAAGTTACTGGTACCGAGCGATTGGAAATAAAGTCTACTTTTAAATGATGTATATAAAATTAGCTTAGGGGGCCTGATACATATTAGAACGAACCATAACTTTGTTTTTTTCAATAGCAGTACACAATTCTGACAGCATAAATGAACCCTACACCCTTCAATTAGCCTAAAAACAAATTTTTATGCAATCCGAACGATAAGTTTCAGAGAAATTAATTATTTTAAAACGAGCGTATTTTAGGGACTGTATCCAAATTGAAGTTCGGTACTCGATTGTTGACCGAGAGCGCCTCCTTCTTGATCAAGCCATCTCAAGAGCTATTCAAGCAGTCATTGGAGACTACTAGATTACAGGATAGCAGAAGAAATTTCACAATATCTAGTCACTTCTATCATAGTTGGCCCCTTAAACGATCATTTTGCCGTTTTTGAAACATAATTTGAAAACTACTTGGAAGAAAAATGTGAAAATTTGGATTTCCATAAAGCAGGATTTATAAATCTAAATCAAAAAAAAAATATATATATATATAGGCTGCAATTCATAATTTTTTCGAATATTAATTTCATAATTCATAAATCATATCATAAAATTTAAAAAATTGCAAATTCAACGGGTTTATGTTTGGGTATACAGTCGGACCTTTATTTAACGAACCTCTACTTTGCGAATTTCTCTATTTTGCGAACTTTCCCTTGGAACCAAGAACATTTTCCGAATTTCTTCGTAAAATAACCTCCAAATAGCGAAGTGCATTCTCTATTTAACGAACTTTTTCGTGGGATCTAATTTTTTTTTCTCCCTATTTCTCAAAATATTACTAGGCATTTCAAACTTATTCTTTCTTTTAACACATTTTATGATGATCAATGACCAGGAGCAGGTCTTACCAGGCACCTAACTCCCCGAGAACACTAAAGTCGCTGTGATTCTTTGCTTTTTATCCAAGAAGTGCAATTTTTTAATACCCCCCTTTAATCCTCAATGGAGCTGCACCGTGTCCCAAAACTAGGGTCTCCCGTTTTCTAGATTGTTGATCAGTTGTGCTGGTAATTAATTTCGGTTCTTGTAGCTCGAAAATGTCAGAGCGAAAGTGCCAGATGAAACAAACAAAAAAATTCTTGATGAGTCGGATAAAGGCGTGAAGAAAAAGAATATTGCTTTAAAATTTGGTGTTCTCTAAACAGCTTATCAAACATAATAAAAAACCGTGATTTTAATGTAAAATTATTTTTTTAACTGAAAATACAACTTATTTCCAGACAATGTTTTGTTTCATTCTTATTTCCCATCCAGATTTATTTTTGATGGATAAAAAAAAAAATAAAACAAATAGATATATATTATAAAAAAAGTGTGATCAATTACTTTTTTAAATTATATTTAGTGTTTATGGACTTAAAATATGTTTTATGTAGTTTAACGTATTTTGAAAGGTGACCCTCTATTTAACGAATTTTCCATATAGCGAACTTTTTTTCGGGATTTAGCGACTTCGTTAAATAGTGGTTCGACTGTATTAGTATTATTGCTACACAAAAATTAGCACATCAGGAGTATAATTTCAGGAGATATAAATAAAAATATGAAAATGTAATTTACTATTAGAAACACTAAATTTTGAATGTCTATAGTTCAAAAACCTATCATTCAAATGACTTGAAATTTGGCGTCTAGACATAGTTTGAACCGAAGATTTGAAATATCTCGTTAAAATTGGGTTTTGCCATTGAAAAAAAATGTTTGGATTCACTTTAATATGTAGATCCCCCCCCCCCCCTAAAAAATTTTTATATACATCATTTAAAAGTAGTTTTTTTTTTTCAATCGTTCGGTACTAGTAACTTTCTTCAACGATAATTTGTTGAGGAGTTAGTAGGGGGTGTTTACTTTTTTTTTCACGACTGTACAAATATAATGCTCTTACAATAGAAATATAGAAGTATTTTCGAACTAAAACTTCCCCTCCTCTCCTCACAATCTTTCAAAGTCATAAAAGCTGAAAAGAAGCAAAGGAAAAAGAAATCATCCTTTTAAAAATATTTTTGTTTTGTTCAACCAATTGGAGTAGGATAATTTATCTATAACTCATTATAAACGGTATTACTACTAATCGATAAATTAAATGAATTTTATAACAAATTATTTTAATGTTAACGCATAAAATGTTAACGTGTTTTTCACTGATAAAATTCTTAAGAAGAGAAAATGAATAAATGAATCTAATTTCTTTGTAGGAAAATTTTCTTTCAAATTTGTCTCTAAATTTAAGTCGAAAAAAATAAATAAAAACTTCGAAAAACGGTAAACTGTGTCCCACTCTTTCATAACACATAAATCACTTTTATGGCAGCCTATTGTTTACCCTTTGTGCTAAAGCAGTTTTCCACAATACGTAGATTTGGGACTGACGCTCGCTCTTGAATAACTTTAATCGATTAAAAACATGAATTTCTCAAAGGATAAAATCCTAGTTAAAATTTAATTAAGTCAATCAAATACTATAATCTGTTAATTTAGCTATAAGTATTATTATAATAATTAGAAACATAACCTACATCTATTTTCAGTCCCAGATTTTTGCCGATTGGAAAATAGAACAGTCGGTTAAAAATTCGATCGATTAAAAATGTTGAAGAACAGCAATAAAGTTAAAATGAAAACTTAATATGAAACTTGTTTATTTTTCTTGAAATATAAAATAAAATAAAATAAGTTTGATTTATATTGGTACAAATTTTGTTTTTGTTTAAATATGACATAACGGTAAAATATTTCTTAGCTGTGATATTTTTCTGAACAAAATACGACACATAAAACGAGCTTCGATATGCATGTTTGTACTTTTAACACAAGAAAATAATCAAAGAAATTTGCTTTATAATGGTTCAATGCTTAATTCGATATAAAAAGGGAATAAAGTTCAAAATTTTCTAAGGTGGGATAGCTTTAAAGACAAGACCATAATACACATTTTATTCGCAAATGTGGAACTACTTACACAACAAGTAAAAATTAAATTTAAAGAATCAAAAAACCCGACTGCGTAAAAAGCGAACTAATTAAATTTTTCTCATCAATGTGAAACTATTTTTTGTATTACTTACCTATTTTTTTATTTACTTGTATTGATGGCTTCTAAGTTGAGTTTAATTGTTAGTACCTATCTATAATCACTGTTTTGATGAGGCCTATAAATGTCTATGAAGGTTAAAGTTGCAGTAAAGCTAGAGATCCTACCTACTCACTTCCTGGTTGTGTAATATTTAAACGGAGCATCTGACTGTAAAATATGTGACTGTAATATATGTAAAATGTGATACCTTTCGAAGTAATTGCCAATATGTAATCTTGGCTTTTTTAGACATGTATCACAGAACTACTTGCATTGTCTCCGTAGCGGAGCCCTCAAGTTTGAAGATAAATTTTAAATGGCTCCGCTCCGGAGCCCTCGAGTGCAAACGGTTAATTATATTGGAAACACAGACGTTAAGTTTCCAACTGCTTTCTCTATCTCAGTCGATGCTGTCTACCGGTTCTTCCTCGGATAACTCGAGAAGTTTGATTGCCTCAGGAATGGAAAGAAGCTGGCACTTATGCTTTTTTCCAGGGAACGTAAAATGGCAAGTAGGGGAGACCGGGGGAATGACACCACTCGGGCGTTATGCCGCCACCCCGCCTACTTTAAAAACCAACGGCAGTTTGAGATAGTGAATGCGCATGCACTATAGCGGCGAACAATAGAAACAGAGCCATAATTAAAAAAGTTCTAACTTTTTACGGCTACTCTTTCATCTTCACCTAACGCTTCATTTATAATGGCTGTTTCATAATAATAGAAGCCACCAGTGCATCAGAAGAAAATAACTTGGATAAGCTGGACTATACTGCAGTACAAAACATATTTCAATTTTAAGACTTAAAGCACACGTTTTATTTTATATAGGCTTAAGAATTCCACATTTACGATCTACTCTTAAACATCTACAGTAAAGCATGCATAGCACATCACTTACGAAATAATGCACAAATGCAGCAAAATGATGCCATCATTCAAGAAAATCGACAAAGAAAAGGGCTATCTAATGATTCATAGATACTTAAAATTAAATATAGTTTATAATAGCTCTATTGTTTTAACGGAAATCATTCGTTTATATGTTTTTCAAAATAGCACGTATTTTAATTGCATTTTATTTCGGTTGTTATGAGAAAATGGTAACAAAAATGTATAATTACTATTTTAGAACTATTTTTCCTTTACTTTCTACAGAAATGGAGTACTTCCGTTACCAATATTAAGTTAATGGCTCTAAAAACTAAAAAAAAAAAAAAATAATAATAAATAATATTTCAAAAATAAATGGCGATACAGTTTTCAAACAAAAATGCTTTTAAAAGAACCTTTTTTTTTCAATTATCAGGGTATAAAAATTGAAAATGAGCGATGATTAGAAATTAAAAAAAATTGCTATAGAGTATTTAATCGTACTGCTTTGTTTTACGGCTGGCTTCTGTAAGGTAACGTTATTTTTTGGAATACACGAAATAAGTTGGGAGAAAGAAATAGCACATCATACCGGGGGCTAAAAAGGTTAAAGTGATTCCGAAAAAATAGTGAGGATGCATCTAAGAAGAGGAAGCCTTCAGAGAATTTCGTCGTCAAGCTGCTAACGGCGATCAAAATATTTCTAATGACAACGAAGATGATGATAAGGCAGACTGGGGGAATGGCGACACCTTAAAGGAATTTAAATTTTTTCACCTAAAAAAAATGCTTATTTTTAATAGTAAAAATCCCAAAGCTGAATCATGATCTTTAGTATCTGTATAAATTCAACCGTAAACATAACTGTAAAGTAAGCACACATAAAAAATATTTTTTAAACATCTGTACAGTGGCGGGATTACCCAGTATACTGGTGTAATTGCGCCACCGAATCGGGGTAATGTCGCCACTTTTTAATGACCTAGTAAGTACATAAAATGGACACTAGAAAACACATAACCTACTAAAAATATTTAGAAAGCAATAATTTTTTCAAAGTAATGAATAATTGCAATGTTCCTAAAGCTATATTTATTAATGTGCAAAGCTTACAATTTAACTCGAATTGGAAAAGTCACCCCTTGCCATGGTGGCGGCATTACCTCGAGAGGACAATATATCGGAAATCCCCCAGCAAAGCCGAAAGAAAAAACGAACTTGTTCAACAAATTGCATCAAAATGTTGGCTAATGCATGTAGATTACGGCTAATATTATCTTAAGTACCTAATGTTACAATAAAAGATGTTTACTTCTACTCATTTGAAGCTCCAAAATAAGAAGCAACTACATGAAAAGTAAATTTTTCACTAGAACAAGCGAACGAGGTACAACAAAATCGTTCTCACTCTAGGCACTGTTTCTATTGTTTACCGCTATAGTAAAGACGCATTCACTATTTCAAACTGCCGTTAGTTTATAACTAGGCGGGGTGGCGCCATTCCCCCGGTCTCCCCTACGTTTGTCATTCGTTTAAAAGACGTTGAGTGGTGTATTATATGTGGGGAATATGGTTTAAGTGAACTTTGGTTTAGATGCAAATCGTGTGAGAAATGGGATCATTTGAATGAAGTGGAGCTAATTCAGCAGAGAATTATATTTGTGACTTTTGCAATTTGAGTTAAATTTTAAGTTTAAACATATTAATAAATCTAGCGTAAGGGACATTTTAATTATTCATTATTTCGCTATATTATATTCCTTTCAAAATATTTTTAGTAGGTTACATGTTTCCTAATATCCATTTGATGTATGTTCCAGGTCATTAAAGAGTGGCTTCTGCCTCCATTTAGCAGCGAAATTACCAGAGTATCCTGGGTAATCCCGCCACTGTACAGAGGTTGAAAGGATTTTTTTTTATGCGTGCTATGTTACAGTTATAATTACGGATAAATTTATACAGCTACTAAAGATTATGATTCAACTTTAGTATTTTCACTGTTTAAAATGAAATATATTTTTAGAGGTGTAAAAATTTAAATTCCCTTAAATTGGCGGCTTTCACCCGGCTTACCCTATTGCATAAAAAAGGTTGCACACACACACACAAAAAAATTCCCAACGCACTAAAAATTATACTAACGATGACTCTTGTAGAATGTTTTGAAACTACAACTGAAAAAAAAAAAGTACAGGAGCTGAAATGCGCTGATAAGTTAATGAAAACCAACTAGACAGGATGAAAAAAATGAAAAAAAAATGTAGAGAATGAGATAGCATGATAAATTTTCCTGGAAGAGAAGATATGAGGTATTCTCAAAATCTTTTAAATTTCAGGAATAAAAGTCTGGTGAAATTAAACTTACTAAAATAACATTTTAAACTTATAGACGAATGCCTTAATGATTCAAAATAAAGTAAAAAAGGTTAGCAGCGTATTTTTTTTTTATTTAACTGAGGTTTAAGTTAAACTTGCGAGTTTAATTTTCCTAACAATTTTACGAATATATCTTTTTACTTTCTTCTAAATTTTTACTTATTGGGTCATTCCATGCAAAATGAGCAAATCAGCTGTGGCAGACATGTCACAGATTTAAATGAAAATCAGTCCATAAGTAGATCATATCTGTTCAGGAGTAAATGTAAAATAATAGATTTCAGGATTGTTTATTTAAGTATTAAAATATACATTAAAAGTGGATGCAAAATCGAGGTATTGTCGAAATTAAAATTTCATTTCTGATTATTAGCCTTAGGAATGGAAAGACTATATTAAAAATTATTTATAATTAGGAATGAATAATAAGTAACAGATTGGCGTAAGTTAGTAATTGTATTTTTATTCTGTATTGAGGAAAGAAAATATTTTTCAGAAATTTTGAGGTAAAAATGCAATATTTCTATTGCTAATTTGAGCGAGAAGGACAGCTTTGACAATTTAACTTTTTTTTTTGCGTTATAGCTAAAATTATATATTTTAAATATCGAAAGTTTCATTCTTGCATTTTTATTCCTTAATGAGAAAAAAAATAAATACTAAAAAATGTTGAGGGTAAAATGCAATATTTCTACCACTTCCTTTTAAGTAAAGGGAAGCTTTATTAAACATTTAAATTATTTCATATTCTGGATAAAAGTGTATATTTTAAATATAGAAACTTTTATTCTTGCTTTCAGTTTATTTTTGGCTATTAATATATTTCAAACTACAGTAAATATATATATATATATATATATATTACGTTGCGAAAAAAATATATTTATCCTCTAAATCCATAGATGGCAGCACTGCATCTTTTTTCCATTTGAAATCGTGCAATAGTGTGAAAAAACGCGCTCGGATTCAAAGAGTAAAGCTCTTGGAATGCAACAAATATTACTTTTTAAACCAAATTTTGTGACGTTAGGAATCAAAAGGCAATCTTGATTTTTTTTTAGCTTATCATGGATTTATTTATGTTTATGTCTGTGCAATAACTGCAATGTCTGATATATCCTTCATTAATTCTTTTGCCTGCCAATAAGAGAAAAAAATACGATTTTGTCAATTTAAGTTTCAATTTTTAAGTTTCTAAATTTTTTTAAAGATGAAGGAAATACATGGCAACTTAAAAACTTATGCAATTCGATCTTAATATGTAACACTACATCAGGCATCAATTTCACAGATGTTTTTGAATTCCTTTAATTTTTATTACGTTTTTAATTTTCTCAAAATTGACAAATTTTCAATTTTTACAACAAATATAAGATTAATCATGACGTTACAAAATTATTATTACTAAATAAATATGAAGATAATTTTCCAGAGATTACAATATTATAAAAAGATTTAATTTATGTTAAATAGTTTTCAAGATACGGAACATCAAACTTGCAACTTTGAACGATTGTACACATACCATTCTATGTCAAGTTTTTTAAATGTCCAGAACTTTCAAAATTTTTTATTTTTTTGAAATATTTTGCAATGCTCTATTTAAATATGAATTGAATATGTGTATAAAATTTTATTAAAATCGATTACTATGCAGCCACGAATTTTTTAAAATTTTTGCTCATTTTGTGTGGAATGACCGTATTATGAATTTGCATAGTACACACCAGGACATTCAGATAAGAAATAATAACAATGTAATATTTTTAGTACAAAATTTTGGTATAACATTGTTTTAAAGGGTGTTAAAGAAGGGACGTTAAGAGAAAAAAGGGATGGTGTGAGAAAAAAGGGATGGTAAAGATGGGACGGTAAAGAAAATTATATCCTATTTTTAGGCGAATCATGTTAAGACTCAGTGATAGCCACAATATTCATTTATTTTTAGAAAGAGTTATTTACATTGGATTAAATTTAAAAAAAATTATTTACCTTGAAATGTGCAGGAATAAACCTTAAGGACGGCAAGACTACCAATAATTCCACGATGCATGAAATGGATATTTAAATACTGATTTAAATTCCGCAATAAATTTTCTGTCAAAGAATTTTAGCCATTCTTTCTGTAGCATACTTCTGCATGAGAAAAAAGTTGAAAAACAAATTCTGTGGCTGCATCTGAAGTTATTTTCTTTATAATTTTAGCGAGAGGGATGGTAAGGAATCTAAAACCCAGGGAGAGAGTTAATAACTAACAACAATCACGACAATGTGTGCAGGTTAATTTTTTTCTACATATTTATATACAACAATAGTCCCAGTTTCGGAAAAAAATTACATCGAATTACTTTTATTGAAACAATTGTATATAGACAGTACGAAAATTATAAATCGGCATCAGGGACACGGGATAGTATAGGAATTTCGTGATATATTTGAACTCCCAACATCGTCCAAAACTTATTTATCTCATTAACATTGTTATGCAGTCATGCAATGGGAAGTTTTCTATCATAAGAAATAAAAAACCCCCAAGAACATGTTCTAAAATAAAAATTATTATTCAGGGACATAAAAGTCAAAAGACTGTGAGAATGCCTCATATCTCGCATCTAGTCCACAGCGAATATTTCATGAAGACGAAATATCTCTTCGTTATCGATGAATGTGTTTTAAAATTGTGTAAGATTTTACACCAAAACTACCAGTAACCATGGAAAAAACTGTGTGTATAGTTTTTGACCTGGAATTACTAAATATAATCTTCGCGTTATGCGATTGCAAGAATGTGCGATTAACTCTAGAATACTACACACTCGTAATTATGACGACTAGTTAACGTTAAATTACCATAGTCGCGTATTCTAGGGTTAAATATCTTTGATTTAAATTAGTAAAAATTTCTAAACTAAAATAGAGTTTATGACAAAGTTGCTAGTACAATAGTTACAGAATAATTGTTTAGATTTGTCATCGCAGAATAGTCGTTAAACCCTTTACTTACTGATGGTACTTATAAGTACCATTAACCTTTAACTGATGTCACAGAAAATGTCACATAACTAGTGTGAACCGCTCCATCGAAACATAAATAAAAGCCGCGATTAACATAGGATTTTTTTTTTTTTTTTTTTTTTGTACTAAACTTTTTAGAAAGGAGTGTTATAATTGAAATTCACCTATTCAAAAGTTTCTGGTGATAGTACTAAAGTTCCAAACGAAACAAAATTTCAGTAGTGTTTGTAGATAAACTGAAATTTGCAAGTTAAACTATGAACTGAAAAAAGCACCGGTGTGTGCGACCGGTAACATCAGTTAAAGGTTAAAATAACTTGTTATAAAATTCATTTAATACATCGTTTATTATTAATACTGTTTAGAATGAGTTACAGATGTATTACTTTATCTTGTTTCAAAGCATTATAGTTTACACAAAACAAAAATATTTTTGAAATTATGATTTTTTTTTACTTTGCATCTTTTCAGCCTTTTTGGCGTTGGGGGGGGGGGGGATTTTTCAATTCGGAAATATTTTTATATTTCTATTGTAACAACATTATATTTGTATATTTCCTAATTCTACAAAGTGATAAGAAAAATATTTAAAATAAAAGTTGAGTTGGGTTTTAAATATTGCACAAAATGATGAAATAGTGTTCAAAAATAATTACTTATACGGTGTATTTCATAAATTAATGAAAAATCGCAAAGACTAAAATTTCATAACTTAAAAAAAATAATTAGTTTCAAGTAAATGCTAAATTTGATAAAGAACAACATTTTGAAATTTATTTAAGCCTCTCTAAACCTATTGTTTAACAATATATCCTTGCCCAATGATAAGAACAAAACCCTATTTGTGCATATATATGTATATCAGTGGCGTGGCGTCTGGTCATCGCTGGATGCGGCTATGACCAAGCAATATTTTAAAACTCTTAATAAGCTTTTAAAACTCTACGATCCAGTTTTAGCAGAACATTTGGAGTTCATGTATAAGTGAAGGTAAGATTTAAAGTTTCTTTTTTGAATATTCAACCATTGAATTTTAGAGTTAATAATTTTTCACCACAAACTTAAATAATTGCGATGACCGCCGAAAATTTTCACGCCACGCCACGGATGTATATATAAATGTATATAAAAATTTAAAAAAGTAAATCAAAATTTTTGTGACAATTATGCGCACAAACTGTTATTTACGCTTGTAACAAACCTCTCTTTTTATGTATTTAGAAGAAAACAAAAATGAAACTAGAAAACGGGAATTCTGCTTTTTCAGAATTTAGTGTTGCCCCCGATGAAAAAAATGTGTATATATAAATAGTACAAATATATTTCAATTTTAAGACTTAAAGTACACACATTTATTTTATGTAAAATGACGTCATTCGCATCCGCTTAAAAATTCCACATTTACGATTTAATCTTAAACATCTACAGTAAAGCATGCATAGGATGTCACTATCGCAAAATATACAAATGCAGCAAAAAGATGCCGTCAGTAAAGAAACTCGACAAAAGGCTATATAATGATTCATAGGTCTTCATTTGTTTGTAACATTAATATAGACGATTTCAATCGTGACGTCAGTCATGATGTTTTGGTTGGAAACTTTCTCTAAACAAACGATTGCTATGTAATATTTTCTATTTTGTTTGTGTGTTGCAGGTATATCTTATATCTATATCTCACATCTAAGTGTTTTAATACTTGATATGTAGTGGTAAGATTTTCCACGATTTATATTTAAAAACAAATGACGCATAGCAACCGTTTGTTTGAAGTCAGTTTCCAACCAAAATGTCATGACTGATGTCACACTGAAAGCGTCCATAGATACTTAAAATTAAATATAGTTTATAATAGCTCCATGTTTTAAAAGAAATTATTCGTTTATATTTTTTTCAAAATAGCACGTATTTTAATTACATTTTCCTTCAGTTGTTATGAGAAAATGGCAAAAAAGATATAATTGCTATTTTTCAACAATTTTTCAACAATTACTTGAGTTGCCAAAATTAAACAAATGGTGCTAAAAACTACAAAAAAAAATTAATATTTTAAAAATCAATGGAGAAACAGTTTAAAAAAATTGCATTTAAAAGTACTTTTTTTTTCCAATACGACGGTATAAAAATTGAAAATGTGCGATGCTTAGAAGTTTAAAAAAATTGCTATCTATATATTTAAAACGCTAAGCGTTTTCTTTCGACAGTACGTGAGAAGAAACTACTGCATCAAATTACACCATTTTTTTTTTTTAATGAAAGATATTTGGCCACAGATTTGTTATCGTTCATTTGTTTGTTCAAATGTTTAATTAATTACACGTAATTTTAAATTAAAATTCTACAGTTGCGCATGCGCAGTATATAAGTACAAGTCTGCCTTTGGAGTGACGCGCTGCACATGCCTAAAGGTGCTCCCTTAGTTGAACTATCACATCACAGGTCGAAGTTGTTTTAACTTCGCCTGCTATTCGGATGTTACTGCAAACAAGTTTTTCATTGTTTCACAAAGGTAATGTTATTTGGTTCTTTCAGCATTATTAACAATTAAAAAATGTATTGTGTCTATATTAAGAGCTAGATACAGTTTATTTCGGGGGTGTCATATTGTTTTGTTCATATTTCACACAGAAGATAAACACAGTGATTTGAGACTAAAAGCTATGGGCTGTGATCCGTCTTATGAATTGTCAATAGTTAGACACAAGGATTGGGAAACTAGCATATTAAGTTGTACCTACTTCTTTGAAAAAATAAGGTATAAATATTAAGATGCAAAACTATTTCTGTGAGATCAGAATTCAAATTCGAGACATTCGTATGCGTTAACTGTTTTTCGAACCTCTTCAATTTAAAAGGCAGTGAAATGAGTTCCCTTTAGCGTACTGGGTTAACGCAGCGCTTTATTAGCTCTGAATTTTAGTACATGCCGCAGGTTCGAACCCAAGCATGGCAAACTGTGTAATATTTTTGTCGGTAATTCATTTCAATAATGACATTTTATTAGGAAGAGAAGTTATGGGATTTTTATTTTATTATTATTATTATTTGAATGTTTTATAATTAAATAAAATTTAACACTCAATAATATTTTGAAAAAATAATGATTTTATATTTAAAATATTTAAGCTAAAATATTTTGCATGTAATTATCAATTAAATAAATTGAGCTGATCTAAAATTTTCGTTATATTTTCTGACCATTATCAAGAATATATATGTGTGTGTGTGTCAGAAAGAAAAGTTTGACATTCATTTGCGTAAAAAAATAAAATGAAAAGAAAAAATAATATTTGTATAAGAGCTATAAAATAAATTACCTTGATATCCAGGTTTAATATTTAAAAATTGTATAAAAATGTAAAATAAAATTCAAGTAATAAAAAAATATATATTATAAATCGTTAGCTGCATCAAGTTTCAAATTTAGGTTTTTAGAGAATGAGACAGATAAAAATAAAATTCATGGCAGTTCATAATGCCCATGTAGCTTTAATAGGTATGATCCATGTCAATTCAGGCAGCCAAAGTAAAAATCTTACCTTCATAGTCTCAGAAGTTTTTTGAATTGAACATATGTTAAAATTCAATAAAAAATAAGATACTTGTATATTTTAGTTTTGCCCAAAAAAATTCCTGGCCCGAGATACAGGCCGCCAAAGATGGCATCCCGGGCACCATTTCCAATTCGCCATTTTCGATAAAAATTTTAAAGTGCTCTATCTCTAGAATGGTGCAAGATATTTTGTTGCGGTTTTTTTATTTTAAAGATAATATTCTTCTGTTTAAAATGATATACCCAATTTTGAAAAATGTATTCAACTTTCCTTGTGGCAACCTTTTGAAAAAAATTTTTTTTTTCAAAAAAAAATTTTTTTTTGAAAATGCCAATCCTAAAAATTTTCATTTTTTTGCTGTTGATCAATACCATTGGGAACTATCTTCACTGTAAATGAGAACTTCCACTTTTGAGTTTAACAAATTTTAGAAACATTTAAAAAATTCAGAGAATTTTACAGGAACTGTATATATAAAGTTCCAGTAAAAGTCACTGAATTTTTGCTTATTTGTATCATATTTGTAAGGATAAGCCTACTATATATCCTAAACAAGTTAGAAATTGCAATATCAAATGTGGCAAATGAGGTGCGTGCATAGTATTAACTAGTTTTATAAATATTCAGATCTTGGTGCAATAAGTGTTACATTCTTGGGCAAAAAGGCATGAATACAAAATTTACTGTAAATCCATATATTAAATTCAGTAATACGGAAGTAATATGAATCCATCTTAAAAGGACTTAATCGCCATGGCAGCCTAGAATCATTGCCTATCATGGTATATTATTGAATCAATTATGTATTATAGGATTTTTAAATAGAATGAAGAAAACTTTTATTAATGTCTTTTATGTTTTAATTTGATTTTCATAGCATTTGAAGTGATACATACTTTATTGCAGGGGTTTACAAAAAATTACTTCCTGTGTCATAGAAAGTGCATAGTGTTTACAGGGATACACAAAATATTTCGGATACTTTACATTAGCAATGATTGCTAGGGGTGCATTTTTAGTTGCGATATGAGTTTTTAAGTTTAATTAAATATTTCCATATTACGTTGTGTGTATAAAGGCTGTAGATCATATACAGGGCTACACAAAAGAAATCGTAAGGGTATTGCTGGAAGTGCATTTTTAGTTGTGTTTGAGTTTTTAAGTTTAACTAAATTTTTCCATATTATTGTTGTGTGCATAAATGCTGTAGATCATATACAGGGTTACACAAAAAAATCTTAAGGGTTTACTGAGTATGAATGAAAGTAGCTTAAAGGTGATTTTTAAATGATTTATGCATTTTTACACTGAACTACATTTAGTATACTAAGATATGTTTGGAGAATATAGATAAAATGATATACAGGTCCATGCAAAGAATTAGATACATGGCCGTCTATGGATGATAATCTCTGGAAGTGTGATTTCACTGGTTTTAAGGATGTTTTAATCTTAATTAAATATTAGCTAAATAGTGGCATGTATATAAAGATAGTAGGTAAAATACACGGTTGTATGAAAGTATTCAAGTATGCTTCCGTCTATTGACATAAATTTCTAAAAGTCAAATTCCGACCTATTTATGTGCTTTTAACAATTTCCAACATAGTTGAAAGTCTTTATGGATTCTATTTGTCTGTCCATCTGTCTGAACTCTAACTTGTATTAATATAATTTGTATTGCTGTGTAATTGATATATGTTATTGAGATTGTTTTACTATGTTCGGTATTGAAAATAAAGTATGTATCACTTCAAATGCTATGAAAATCAAATTAAAACATAAAAGACATTAATAAAAGTTTTCTTCATTCTATTTAAAAATCCTATAATACATAATAGATTCAATGATATACCATGATAGGCAATGATTCTAGGTTGCCATGGCGATTAAGTCCTTTTAAGATGAATTCATATTACTTCCGTATTACTGAATTTAATATGTAGAATCATAATAAATTTTGTATACATGCCCTTTTTGCCCAAGAGTGTAACTTATTGCACCAAGATCTGAATATTTATAAAACTAGTTATAGTACGCACGCACCTCATTTGCCACATTTGATATTGCAATTTCTAACTTGTTTAGGATATATAGTAGGCTTATCCTTACAAATATGATACAAATAAGCAAAAATTCAGTGACTTTTACTGGAACTGTATATATACAGTTCCTGTAAACTTCTCTGAATTTTTTAAACGTTTCTAAAATTTGTTAAACTCAAAAGTGGAAGTTCTCCTTTACAGTGAAGGTAGTTCCCAATGGTATTGATCAACAGCAAAAAAAAAAATCAAAATTTTTGGGATTGGCATTTCCAAAAAATTTTTTTTTGAAAAAAATTTTTTTTTTCGAAAGTCTGCCACAAGAAAAGTTGAATACATTTTTCAAAATTGGGTATATCATTTTAAACAGAAGAATATTATCTTTAAAATAAAATAAACCGCAACAAAATATCTTGCACCATTCTAGAGATAGAGCACTTTAAAATTTTTATCGAAAATCGCGAATGAGAAAGAATGCCGGGGATGTCATCTTTGGCGGCCGGTATCTCGGGCCAGGAATTTTTTGGGGCAAAATGAAAATATACAAGTATCTTACTTTTTCTGAAATTTTAACATATGTTCAATTCAAAAACTTCTGAGACTATGAAGGTAACCCCCCTGCCTGAGTTGGTATGGATTCAGCCAATAAATAAATAAATAAATGAAAATAGATATTGTTATTAAAAAAATGAGGTCCTAATAAGTAAAAATAAATTCTTTACCTGGTGTTTTTAGGTAAATTTCTGATAAAAAGCAAGCATAATTAGTTGTAAATTATAAACTTAAAATTCTTTCACTTCAATGAATAGGTTAGACTGGTAGCACTATCTAACCTTAAAGAAATAAGAATCACCTATGCAATATAGAAATTTGTCACGAAATTCGTCATTCAATAATTAATTTAAAAGCAAATAATTACAAATTAAAGAATTTTTCTAATGAAACATTTAAGTTATTTACCGTCAAACCTTGACGAGCACTAACTAGTAGAGTATTTAATCGAACTGCTATTTTTTACGGCTGGCTTCTGTAAGGTAACGTTATTTGTTGAAGTCGACATAAAATAAGCAGGGAGAAAGAAATAGCATACCGTACTGGGGGCTAATAACATTACTTTCTAAATTTTTATTTATTTTCACAGCTGAGGATAGAAAGTAAAACAAAGTTAGAAAAAAATAATTTTAATTATTAATTTTTCACTGATATATATTATAAGATATAGAAGTTAGGAAAATTTAAGAATTTCAAAAATCTGAGATGAGTAAATGTAGAATAATTATTAATGAGCGTTTCTTTATGATGAAGCATGTGTTGAGAGTCCAAAGCCGTAACTACGATTTTGTTTCATTCGGGTGAGCATGTACCCTCCCCCCTCCTCCTCCTTTACAAAATAAATTCATAAAGAGGAATTTTCAACCAATTGCCTTAAATTTTATGTTAAATAAGAAATAACTGTTAAAAAATACACTAATCTAAATACTTTAGGTTTTTTTTAAAAAGAAAATTGACCTGCTGAAACCACTTGGTTTATGTACTTATATATCTACAGGGTGGCTACTAAATACTGTTACAAGTATTCAGTCATTTTATTTTACAGATATAAAATAGAAAATGATAACTACACTAATATGATGAACAACAGAGATGAAAGTTTACCAGGAAAAAATTTTACTCGAAATGACCGCCACCTGTATCGATTACCAAAGATAATCTCTTATGCCATTGTCCGACTGCGGCACAAATCATTTTAAGAGGTAATCGGTACCATTCACGCAATATGGAAACTTTGTGAGAGTCCAAACTTCTGTGTTTGTTGCTATTTACTTTAGCCTCTAAAATCCTCCAGACGCAATAGTCTAAAAGATTTAGATCCGGTGAAGAAGGTGGTCAATCTTCTTGCATGATAAAATTTGGACAATTGACAGGGAGCCAAGCCCGTGTTGATTTAGCTTGGTGCGAATTTTGCAGGTGTAGAATTTTGCTGAAATGTCCAATTCCTTTTGGGATACAACCTTTCAGCTTGAGGCAATAAATGTGTAGCCAATATGTCCTCTTTGTAATATTCGCATTGATTTTTATCCCTTTATCGGTGAACTTCAAAGGCAATTTTCCACTGTTTGACACTGCAGCCCAAACCATAACAGAATTCCTGTTCTGAAAGCGTTTAACAGTTTGAAAGGTTTCGGGTATATCCTCGAGGGTTGCTGAATATACGACATCCTTTTTAGCATTATAACACTATTCAGTGCAAAATAGCTTCCCATCAGAAAATATTATTCTGTCAACACTTTTCCTACCATGCCGCTTCATCAATTTCTTCCTTTTTTGTAATCTTTTTATTCTTTGTGCAGCAGTCAAACCTTGAATTTTTATTTTGCAATAAGGGACATAAACCAGATCTTCATTTATAATAACTTGCACAGTTTTGCGAATCGCGTTCTCTTCTGCAGTCATTTTATTTGCAGAACGTTGTGAATTTCTTCACACCTTTTCACGAATTCTTTTGATGCGCTCTGTTGTGCGAACTGATCGTAGACTTCCAGGCCTAGATCGATATTTACATAGCTATTAGTATCCAATAATCTATTTATAGTTCTATATATAAATGTTCCATTAAAATGAAGGCATTTTAATTGCTTAAAGATTTCACCAGCGGAAAATCTGCGATCAAAGAGCTGTTTAATCATCATTCTTTTGGCTTCCCTCTTTAAAATAATTTTAAATATTTGCTTTATAGCAAAATTCTTCTGCTCTAATAGAGGATTGCCAAACGTTAAAATAGAGAAATAAATTGTTTTACCAAACGATTAAAATTAATTTGTATTTTTTGGAGTGTAACAGTATTTAGTAGCCACCCTGTATATGTAATGCAAATATCGTTATCACGATGATGTCCAAAATACTGATACAATTCGAACCTAATTAGTATGCACGCATCTTGGATAAGATCGTTAACTAAGTATGTAGTTCGTATATTTTAGTACTTGCTAAGGACACGGAAAGCAAATTTACTTTTCATTGTTGAAATAATCTTTTTCTTTATACAATCACAAGCTTATGCAGATCAGCTAATTTTTTAACCTGAAGAGTGGGGGTAACCATTGCTTAATCTAATGTGTGATTGATGAAATGTTTAGTATGATATATAAAAGAGAAAAACCTACTTTCTCATTCCTACCACTGTTATATTCCGCTCCACTCTCCCTTATCCATTAGAAAAAGTTTTTTCAATTTAATATGAATTTGTAGTCACAATCCTCAAGATATTAAAATTTTCAAAACATAAAAAGAATTAATTTTTTTTAGTCCTCGATATGCTATTTCTTTCGGGCAACAATTAAAGCGCCGCCCCTAAAAATTAACCCTACGTTACATAAGCCAGCCGTAAAACGAAGCAGATGTATCATTGTACGGTTAAATACTCATAATCTCTTCTGCAATTTTTTAAAGTTTTAAGCATCGTCAATTTTCAAGTTTTACACCTTCGTATAGGGAAGAAAAGTATTTTTAAGTGCAATTTATTTGAAAACTGCATCTCAATTTATTTTTCAGATATTAATATTTTTGTAGTTTTTAATGCCATTTCTGTAATGGTGGGAACTAAAGTACTCCATTTCTATAGAAAGTAAAGGGAAAATTGTTTGAAAATAGTACATTGCTATATCTTTTTGTTGCCGTTTTCTCATAACCACTGAAAAAAATGCAATTAAAATATGTGGTATTCTAGAAAAAATATAAATGCATGATTTCTGATAAAACATGGAGCTATTATAAATTATATTAAATTTTATCTATCCATATTAATGTTACAAACAAATGAAGGCATGTGAATCATTAGTTAGCCGATTTTTTGCCGCTGTCGAGTTTACG
This sequence comes from Maratus speciosus, assembly GCA_963932465.1. NCBI lineage: Eukaryota > Metazoa > Arthropoda > Arachnida > Araneae > Salticidae > Maratus > Maratus speciosus. Next base: position 415,502,738 of record OZ010790.1, on the reverse strand, counting down.
ACATCTCTTTTTGCTGAATTTTTGGTATTTAGCGATAGTGACGTCCTATGCATATTTTTCTACAGATGTTGTTTAAGACTGGATCGTAAACGTAGAATTCTTCAGCGGATGCAAATGATGTCATTTTATATAAAATGTGAAAAGGAGTGTATTTTAAGTCTTAAAACTGAAATAAATTTTGTAGAAATGCATCATTTTCAATCCAATGGCTTTGAAATTCTTCACAGGTGGAAATGCTTTATTTTTTAAAATAACGCTATTGAAATCACACACTGATAAAACTCAAGTTTTACAAAAATTTAGAGCATCTTTATAGAAGAGCAGTGACCGTTAGCTTAAAACAATATGTGTTTGACAGTAAGACTAACCAATATAAGACGATTTTTTATGGTAACTAGTTTGGTAGGTTGATTATAAATTAATGAAGCAGTTCCCTCTTAAACCTTTTCTTTCTTCGAAATTCGACGAGTTCCACCGCGTAATAATATATTTTTCTCTCACATCGAAGGCGATATACTAAATTCTGAAAAAGCAGAATTCCGTTTTTTTTTTTTTTTTAATTGAATGAGAAAAGAATAATAATAAAAAAAAAGAATTGAAATTTTAGCTGTAATTTTTACTTTAAATGAAAGGGAGTATAATTTTTGTATCTGTCTTATTCAAAATTTCACAATTAAATGAACATAAATGAGTAGTTAACTGAACCATTTTTGGAGAGGGGAGATACCGCTCTACCCCATCGAATAAGAAAATGTTTTAAAGTATTTTATTTGGTATAAAAAACGCAAATTCTACATCTATTTCCCAATAAATAAGTGCCTTATCATTAAATTTCAAAATTTTCTCTAATTTTTTTAATCCTTATTATTGAAAGAAGAAAAAATTTAATTTTGATAGTTAAAAAAAATTCCCTGCCGGCTCGGGCCTACAGGCGGAGGTAGATTTCGAAGTTAAGTACTAAATTCATAAACAAAACTTAAATCAAGATTAAAGATAAACCCAGTTCCTTCGCTAAGAATGAGCTCTAGGGAGCTAAACATTTTGTGAAAATTCTAATATACACAAATACACACACGCATGTATATGGAATAGGTTTAAAAATGGTTAAATCAAATTCAGAGAACCTCAAAGTGTTAAAATATGTTAATATTTCCATACTCGGGTTTTTATCATGTTTTAATACGTTTCTTCAAACTCACATGACGTTACATATTCACCTGTTGTGGTCCACTATATTTTCAATATGACGCAATATTTTGTTGTAGTTTTTTAATTCGTCAAACTATTTATTTCATTTTTAATTTTCATGCAGAAATCTTGCTCTAGAAAACTTATAACGTAATATTCAATTTGTTTTCAATTCGTCAAACTATTTATTTCATTTTGAATTTTCATGCAGAAATCTTGCTCTAGTAAACGTATGACGCAATATTCAATTTGTTTTCAATTCGTCAAACTGTTTATCTAATTTAATTTTTCACGTGAAAACATTGCATTAGAAAAGCAATTGTTGTGGTGAGAATTTTATTGCTTTTTCTTTTAATTGTTGGCAACAGATATAACGAAAAATATTTATTTTTTCCTGCCATTGTTGTGTAAAAGCTGGTTTTATCAGAATCATGTTAAGACGGTATTCAAAATTTTTAACCTTCCCCATTCCCATTCCCTTGGACCGATTTTGCTCATTTTCAATCCCCGCCGAGAAATTAGCCATCTTAAAGTTGTTGGCGAGTTTGAAGACGTTCCGTGCATAATTGCGACTTTTATCGTGCGGACAAAATTTAGTACATACATACATACACACACATATATATATATATATATATATATATAAACTTTTTAGGTTGGGGTGGTTTTGGGTTCCTGGTATCCCATAATGAAAAGTTATGAAGGAATTTTTCAAAAGTCGCACCATGGTAACGACTGCAATAGGTAGTATTTCTTACGAAATCTACCTAATAATCCTATATAACAAATATCCACTGAAATGATAAAAGTCTATCTTGACCTTAAGATTTAATTCGGAAATATTGCTTACTATAATGTCATTTATAATTACTAATATAACTTATTAGGGGAGAGTGGGGAGGAATGTGACACTTTTTACAAAAATAAGAAAATCAACTTTGTTTGACACAAAAACAAAACTTTCGATATATAGAATACAAAATGAAACACTTTCTAATGTCCTTGAACAATATAGAAACATAATTTGCAGAAACAATTTCATAAATAAATTGTAAAGTTCAAAATGTGTCCCATACCTCCCCACTAACAGGGAGGTATGGGACAACTATAAAACAATGTATGATAAGGCACATATAGTCTAGTTCTGGCTATATATACAGTTTAACAAAGATTGTAGGTTGATAATGTCTGTTCTACAATATCAAATTCCATTACGTTCATCACTGGAAGGAAAATTCAGGATTGTCAGTCAGAGATGACATTAAAAAGTCATCAGTTTAATTTATTTAGATTTTGAAATAAATGAATATATTTATAATGTTATAATTAATATACTACCCTCGAAAAATATTTGCATATTAGCAATTTACATTCATCTCATTAAAAAGAAGGAATTAGACATGCCACATTCCTCCCTTTGCCGGCGTGTCCCATTCCTCCCTCTACCTTTTTTTATGTTAAACTTCGTGTATAAACAAAAATGCTACTTTTAAGCATAGTTTAAATTAGGGATAATCTACAATATAATGTTCGGTAAGTGGGGAAACAATTATATCTACGCATAAACAAGTGATTAATATATAAAAAAAAAAAAAAACATAAAAAATATATGAAGCAAATTTACTTTTGATTCTTGAAATAATATTTTTCTTTATACAATCGAAAGATTATGCAGATCAGCTACTTTTTTCAGCTGAAGCTTGGGATACCATTGTTTTATCTAATATGTGATTGATGAAATGATTAGAATGATACATAAAGAGAAAAACTACTGTCCCATTCCTCCCACTGCCCCATTCCACCCCACTCTCTCATATGTATTACTAATGTCATAAAAAAAAAAAGAATTAAAGATGGATTTTATTGGGCTTAATCTTCCTTTCGCTGTTTTGTTCGGTTCCGGCATAAAATATTTATCGTTTATTTCCAGAAAAAAAAATCCATTGAAATTTCAAAATCCTGGGACATCCCCCCTTCTTACGCGTATACCCTGTCTAATTTCAAAATATACTCCAAATAATCCCTTACTCCCATCGTCACCTTTTAAAATTTCTTATTCAACCTTTAGACTGTGAAAGAAGGGGACCGATTTTTTTTTTAATCCGAATGTTATACTTTAGAAATTTTTAGCATTCAAAGTTATATTTTTTGAAAATAAACCAATCAAATAATTCTAAAATAAAAGAACTAAAATGATATTCTGTTTAACTGCAATATGTAAAAGTTTTAATGCGTATAAAAGCACAAATTTTGAAAAGTACTACCGATTCCTAACTTTTCTAACGCTAACTGATAATTTTTTTAAATTCAACTTTATACTTTATTTATATTCCGATACATGTAATATTAATATTAAAAAAAAAAGACCAAAAATATGCAGCCAGTGTTGAATTGAAACATTTGTTCTGGGAGAAATTTGCTCAATTCTCAGGTGGGGAAGAGGGAATAACGCTTTTTGTCCATTAATGAATTGAATATTTCAAAACGTCTGTTTGAAAATATTTTTAAGCTCCATGGGAATGTTCCCGCTTAATCCTTTGAGAAACAAGTAATTGTGTTTCCTTAATGTTGAATTCAAACCTGAGTTTTGGAAAAAACTTATTTTAAAATAAGGAAAAGCGATTTTGCAACTTTTTTCACCAAAATTATAAAATTAAAATTTAATCAAAATTGTATGGTCCAAATCTTTATTAAAATTAGGTGGGATCTAATATATCCCTCCGCGTTTCAAGAGGTTAATCCATTATTGGACATAGATATCAAATATTTATGTTCACATAACTGGAAGTCTAAGAGAGGGATAGTCGAATTTAAAATACAAACTCTATGATAACATTAAAAATATATAAATCTGATTTTATTTTATTTTAGTTTTGTTTTTATTTAAGATAGTTGCTACTGGAACTCAGGAAACAACTCGGAAATAAAAAAACAAACATGATTCTCGACCTAAAGGAAAAAACAAAACGGGGGGGGGGGGGGGTTCAAAATTTTAAAAGGAGTATGCTATTACCGTGCATGATTTCGTAAATTAATGATCCAAATTTACTCTTTTAATTACATACTTTTTATCCAAATTTTTATAATGTATGATAATTCATGTTATAGTTCAGATAGGAAAGAAATAAAAATACCTTATGATTTTTTTTAATCATGCCTCGAGATAACTCATTTTAAAAAAAATTATATTGACTCCTTATGAATTCTAGATTTACCGACATACATTAACATTTTTTTTTTTTCGAAAAGACATTCAAAAATGTTTTTAACAGTTTAAATTTCTGATTTCGATAATTTTGATCTTAAATATTATTATGATAATTTAGCAGTCCTGTTTGGAAGAAACAATCTCCATGCAATTGAGCTTAATTAAATATTTTCTTCCATTTTACACATTTACAATATATTCAAAGTAGGGAATAAGTGTATACAAAAAAAGGGGGGTGGGAGTTACGTTTCATGCTATATCCCCGTAGATCTAATCTTTATAAATTACCACCATAAGCAAATTGTAGAAATATAAAAAATACTTACTAAATAATATGAAAAAAAGATGTAATCCAACCACTTGTGGGTAAAAAGAATGAATATAAAGAAAAATATAAGTTTGAATAATTAAGAGCTTGAACATCTATAGTAGCAATGATCAAAAAGTGATTAATGCTGTTTACAACAAGCTCACGTAAACTTGGCGATAAATTATTTCGCCAGTAGCCAAATTAGAGTTTAAAAGCAAATTTTGATTGTTTACGTCGATCAAAGTCCAGAAAAAATTTGGTATAAGCAAAAATTGAGATTTCTATGGTTGTCGTAGTATCCTTCTTACTCTGTTTTAGTTTAAATGATTTTTTTTTTCGGGCGTTGATTTTGGATGGTGTTGAGATAGAGATCTTTACGGGCCGGCCCGTAGACCATTTTTTTCCATTCACGCAGCCGATCAGGGCAGCCGATTTTCATTTACGGCACTCGGGGCGGGCCGGTCCTAAATTATTTTTTCTGTTCAGAACCGGGACTGGTTTCATTCCTAATCGTCACTTCCCAAAATTTTCAGTTCTAGTTTTGACGTAGCCCGTATGAAAATCATTGTCTCAGCGTGTCCTTGTCCATTCAAAAGTCAGTAAAATTAGGCATGGCACAAAAATTTTTGCAAAAAAATGTATACATTTTTAAAATCATCATTATTCTACACTTGAAGACTAAAATTTATTCTTTCTAAAGAATAGTAGATTTCTACGCTTATTAAAATATAGCTAAATTAAAATATAGTAAAACGTGTGAAATAGAACCCTATAACAAAATCTGTTTTAAACTGAAAAACGTGTTGATCCATACAAAATAAATATACTAATACGTAAGAAAAGAATATACAGTGTGTCCACGTATAACCTGACCGACCTTTATTTTCGCAACCGTTGGTCCTAGATGCATACTTCCGATTACAAAAATGTTTTAAATAAGGTGCAGGGTTAAGATAAAAAAAAAAAAAGTTTGAAACGAAAAAACAATTTTGTGAAAAATTAAAGAATCTAAATTTTTATACGGTCCCCCGGTCCTATAAGTTATATTTAGTAAAATTTCCCTGTTACACTGGCAAGTAAGGCAAAAAAAGTCCCGTTATTCTACGATTAAAATTGACCGAGTAATAGCTGTTTAAAGTTGGAGTATACTTTTTGCTGCATATTAGAGGTCATTCACAAATTTAGTAGAAATATAATTTCGTCAGATATACGTATTAAACAAACTGTTGAGAGTAAAATTAGCATTGCAATATAAATTTGAAATCTTTAATCATTCTGACATATTACTGCAAAATGCACAATTTGTACTGAACATCAAAAGAGGATAAAAATAACAGATTTTTTGTTAAATAAAAAGGTTGAAAAACAGCTGCCTCAATTCTTTACAAAATGATACATATTTTAAAATGCTGTTAGATTACACTGTCTTTCAAATTTTGGGTTGTGGCACGTTTTTTAGTTTTTCAAAATTGATTCTTGTGTAATTTTTAGCACTGAATCCGAAAATGACCTTCATTTTAAACCATCACGTAAAGAATTTTCTCAAATCGCAAATTTCAAAGTTTAAAAGCTAAAAGTTAAAATGATCCCCCCCTCTCCTCCCAACCTCATCGGACCCCCAAGTTGTTTAGCTGTAAGAAACCCAGTATAAGCCAAAAAATCTAATAAATTATCGAATTAAATAAAATTATACCGAATAATAAAGTCTTACATCTATTTTATAGTGTCAGATTTTTTGCTATTTTTTAATATTGAAATTTACAATTTGCGAAATATCCTGACATGATGGTTAAAAGTGAAGGTAATTTTTTTATTCAGCGTTAAAAAATACATAAAATGTGATTATAAAATTTAACAACCATTGCTGGTTTATGTTATCTAATGTAAAACTCATTCTTAAACTTCTTGACGTTATTTCTATCCGAATTTTTAGGTAGATTTCGTATGAAATACTACCTATTGGGATCGTTCCTATGTTGGAATTTCTGAAAATTTTTTGCAGATCTACACCGATCATGACCCCTAGAACCCAAAACCACCCTCAGTAAAAAACTTTATCTATCTATCTATCTATATATATATATACATCACTTTCTTCTGGACACGATAACTTTCGTAATTCTACACCAATCTCTTCCAAACTGATACATAAAATCAAAGGGCATAAAATCTCAGTCAAGTTCGTTAATGGGCAAAATCGGACCAAGGGGATGGAAATAGGGGGGGGGGGGGGGTGAAAACCGAAAACCCCCCATAACTTCTTAATTTTTGTACATATCAAATCAGTTTAAAGTTTTTATTACTTCTAAAAATAGGGCCAAAATTTTATGTATCACAGATTTTTGATAAAGTTAAAAATGGGCTCAAGAGGCGCAAAAAATAGGGTTTTGGGGAGAAAAAAAATTCATAACTTCGTCAATTCTCAAGATATCAATTCCAATTAATTTTATTATAAATCTCGTTAATATTATCTACAACTTTTATATTCACAAGTTTTTGATAGGACCAATTCGTACCGCAAAAAAAAAAAAATAAAGAAATAAAAACGAAAACAAAAAGGGGGTTTGAAGAAGTAAAAAATCCATAACTCCGTCAATTCAAAAGATATAAAATCCCCATGAATTTATCATATATCTTCTTAATATTGTCTACAATATCTATATAGGCAAGTTTTGGATAGGACCAATTCTTACAGCAAAAACAAATTAAAAATACATAGCGGTTGAAGAAAAAAATCATCTAAGTAAGGGCGTATTCTAATCCAAACTGCGTATTTTCTGACTCATTTTACAATTCATTTTTGCTCTCAAAGGCTTCCAATTGGTACGTTTTCTTACTCAGAAACTATATAAAGTACCGTAATGGTCGATTTTTTGTTAGAGGCAGAATATATTTTTTAAAAAATTCTGTTAAAGTGGTCATTTTGAACCGAATTTCCCGAAACGGATTGTGTTGGAAAAACATTGTATTAAGGATGCACTCAAATCCAAACTGCTTATTTTCTGACTCATTTTTAAATTCATTTTTGCTCTCAAACGCATTTAATTGGTAGATTCGCTTATTCAGAAACTATATAATGTATCGCAATGATCGATTTTTTGATAGAGGCAGAATATATTTCAAAAAAGGATGTCAAATTGGGCATTTTGAACGGAATTTCCCGAAGCAATTGTGTTATCACTTTCTTCTGGACACTATAACTTCCGCAATTTTGCGCAAATCTCTTCCAAACTGATACATAAAATCAAGGGACATAAAATCTCGGTCAAGTTCGTTAATGGGCAAAAGTGGACAAAGGGGATGGAAATAGGGAGGGGTTTTGGGAAAACCGAAAAAAACCCTTAACTTCTTAATTTTTGTACATATCAAATCAGTTTAAAGTTTTTTTTTACTTTAAAAATAGCGCCAAAAATACATGCATCACAGATTTTTGATAAAAAATCTATAACTCCGTCAATTCACAAGATATAAAATCTCCATGAATTTATCATATATCTTCTTAATATTGTCTTCAACATTTATATAGACAAGTGTTTGATAGGGCCAATTCTTACAGCAAAAATAAATTAAAAATACATAGCGGTTGAAGAAAAAAATCTTATTAAGGGTGCATTCAAATCCAAACTGTCTATTTTCTTACTCATTTTTAAATTCATTTTTGCTCTCAAACGCATCCAATTGCTAGATTCGCTTATTCAGAAACTATATAATGTACAGTAATGATCGATTTTTTGATAGAGGCAGAATATATTTCAAAAAATTATGTCAAAGTGGGCATTTTGAACAGAATTTCCCGATGCGATTGTGTTAGAAACGAAAAATATTGCCCTACTGAGAAAATAATTGTTTATTAATCAAGTTTTAATTAATTGAAAGAAAAATAAAAACACAGGTCGCTTATAAATCTTTTCAAGAATCACGTCAGCATGTTTTATATTTTTTTTTATTAAAAATGAATCTGAAAATGTGCCAGAAAATTTCGAGTTGTTGAGTATGGAGAAATATTTTTTTTAATATCGCCTTAACATGATTCTGATAAAACGAGCTATTTTATAAAAAAGAAATAAAAACACGTCAAAAGCAGACAGATAAAACTGTTAAAGTGGATTTATATCTAATAATGATTTAGTTTTTGTTGGTGAAATTAGTATACTTAACTTCGAAATCTACCTCTGCCTGTAGCCGGCCCGGAAGGGATTTTTTTTTGTGTTATCCTCTAATATAAGTATGTATAAGATGGTAAGAGTCGAAAATCATAATAATATTGCATTGTCATCGGATTTAAGTCAGTATGTAAAATTTAACTTCGATCGGACATTTGAAAGTAAGTTAAAGTTCTAGTACAAATTTTAAACTGGAAAGACGATCATTGCAGTTAAATAAAACCTTATGAAAATAACACAATTTTAGTTAAAAGAAATCATAGCCTCAAATCCTTACAAAATAAAACATATGTTAAAATACAATTATTTTAACTAATCTGAAACTTAACTAATAAAACTTAATCGTAATATTTGTACGATTTCTTTCAAAGCGCATATATCTTGAAATAAGTTTAAGCACTTTAAATACGATCCCTGAAAGCATGGCAAAATCATCTGTTTTGAGATGCATAAAAGTGGTTTAAGTCGTGCATTTCGAAGTTTCATAACTCGGTCAATTTTAATGTTAGATGAATGGGACTTTTTTTGTCTTGCTTGTTGGTGTCACAGTAAAGTTTTACTAAATATTACTTATAGGATCGGGGGACCGTATAAAAATTTAAATTTCGTAATTTTTTAATAAATTTTTTTCTTGACCCAAATCGCTTTAAAAATATTTCTTTATCTTATTTAAACCATTTTTGTAATTGGAAGTATGCATCTAGGATCAACGGTTGCGAAAATAAAGGTCGGTCAGGTTATACGTGGACACACTGTACAATTTTTAACATTTACACTTGCTAAGAAGGGAACTTGTCTATAACGCGTTTTTTTTTTCTTTTCTATGCATTTCCGTCTTAAAAGATTTTACTGTATAGCATTTTTCAGATTTTGAATACTTCAACACATGGACATTTTAACACTGAAAATTCGTGACTTACACCATTTAAGCATACCATCTGAGTGACGTGATATCGATGCATTTGGAATGAAAAATAGGGATCATCCACAAAATATATGTTGAATGAAATATGTTGTATGAAAAATGCTATACTGTAAAATCTTCTAATGCAGAATCACATAGGAAAGAAAAAAAAAATATTGTTGCGTTATGGTCAAATGCGTAATAGACTAGGAGCCGGAAACACAGACAATCTCCTCCTCCAGTTCACGGATAAAATTCTAGGATTAGTTAAATCTTGATTCGCACTTAAAACGCATTCGGTCTGCCAAGTCATATCTTGGTGGAAAACACCTGAAAACCCATGTTTAGCGGCTGACTCGTAGGTTCTCTATTGTGTTTCCCTGCACCAAAAGTTATGAAAACATGGAAGACTGGAAGCAGGAAGACACAATAGTAAACCTACGAGTCAGCCACTAAAATTCGGGTTTTAAGGTGTTTTCCACCAAAATATGATTTGGCAGAGCGATTGCGTTTTAATATGCGAATTAAGATTTAACTAATCCTAGAATTTCATCCGTGAAATCCATGAGGTGATTGTCTGTTCTGCCGGCTCCCAGTCTATTAGAGACAAGTTCCCTTCTTAGCAGGTATTTTAGCAGGGAAAATGTATTCTACTCTTTTCCCAAAAATCATTAAATTCATTTTGCATTGATCAACAATTCTTCTGATCATGACAGAATTCCGTCATAGGTGGGTTCTTCTTCACAGGTTTTACTGTATTTTAATTTTATTGCCTAGAAATCTACTGTTCTTTAAAAAGAAAAAAATTTAAATTTTAATTGTAGAATAACGGCGATTTAAAAATATATGCATTTTTTACAAAAATTTCTGCTTTGCTTCCAGGCCCGATCATTCAAGTTTTTTGGAAGGCTCAGCTTGTCCCCAGCATTCAGAAAAAGAGCCTTCTTTTCTTTTCGGGTCTCTGCCCGAAAAGAGTGAAGGCCAGGTCCGGACAGAGTATCGTGAATCTGTCTTCGAAAGAAATTTCCGGCCTGAGACCCCGACCAGCTGGCTGGGTCAGAAAAATTAAATCAAACTCTCAAAATGGCCGGGTCGGCAGAATAAGGACTTTTTAATGGGCCGGCCCGATAAAAAATATAAGGTTGTGAGGGCTAAAATTATAAAAAATCTTGAAATCAGCATTTTAGAAAAAGCCTTGTATAAATCAACTGAGACATTAAAACAGTACAGAAAGAAAGTGGAAATGGAAAAGTTAAACTTAATCAGAAGTTTAAGAGACTACAGAAAGGAGATTTTTTAGTTAACCTGCAAGATTTTAAAAGGCGTTTAATCATTCCACCAGGAGACAATCTTTCTTTTGGCTTTATATTGTTATAAGTCAAGAATTATTAAAGATAAAAGGCTCAAACTTTGAATGCGTCTTTTTGGATAATTTTACATCAATTTTGTTTTAGCAAAGTTGAGAAAATTATTTACTTCTGAAAGCATAATTTTTTAAATATAAGTTACATCATCAAAAAATACAGGGTGTTCAAAAATTCGACCGGAAAGTTTAGATGGTTAATAGTAGGCATCAAAACGATGAAAAATTACCATATAGTATGGGGTAGCAAACAACGTATTTGATCAAAATTGCTTTACCCTAACTCAATCTCGGTTGATAGTAATAACTTTCAGAAAACTGAAGTATCTTACATTAAAACTTTTAACAGACATTCTTACCTTTGTTGTAAATCTGATAATATAAAAAAAGTGGTAGATGTTTCCATTATACGAGCCAGCAGTATGCAATTGACGCTTCACATTTTTGGCCTGAGATGACTAGTTCATAAGGTATCATCGATTGTTTGAGCACCTTGTTTTACCAGATATGCTTCGTGATATTATAACATTTCACACAAAATAAGGTCGTATTTTCATAGCAATGTTCATATTTCTCTCAAAATTATTGCCGTCAACGCAAGTTCACTTAGAATGAAACATACTGTGTCGGTGAATAAATAAGTGGTTTGCGACTCCGTGTTCTATGGCAATTTTTCTTCTTCTTGATGTCTCCTATCACCTCTCTAACTTTTTCAGTCGAATTTGGAATAACCTGTATAACAAGATCTATATATATTTAATTCATATTTTAAAAAAAGGCTATGTTAATCATTTTTATTAAATTTTTATTTTAAATGTATTTTTTAATTAATATTTTTTAAAAATGCTGATACAACATGGAAATTTACATTTTTTTCTTTAATTAAACGAAAAAAAAAATTGAAATACGACAAATAATATTTCGAGTTATAACGATTAAAAATTCACACTAAAAACAAATTTAAAAAAATTAAAAATTAAAAAACTTTTTGACAAATTTTACAATGTGATTTTGTTTACAAATTATATAGTCAACTATAAAAAAAAAAAAAAATAAAACTTCTAACTCAATAAATAAAAAATATATATATTTCCCGGACCCCTTAAATTAATATTGTTTCTTCAATTATATGTATTTTAATTTATGTCTACTCATTTAAAACCTGACGAATTATTTAAACGGGCATATCTCTGTGAGTTCTGCAGATATCAAGATGGAATTTCCTAATTTGAAATATTTCCCTACAGAGGCCGTATAAAAATTTAGTTTTGTATTTTCTTAAATAGACTCCCATGGTGTTGCGACTTATGTCATCAAATTTTTCACCTATTTTTGTAAAACATTTCAGTTAAAAGTACAGTAGAACCTCTTTTATCCGAAACTCTTTCTACCAAAAACCATTTTTAAAGCCTTTTTTTTTTAACTATCACATTCCTTGTGTGCAAAATTCATTCATGTGCAGTGGTCCTTTCCGAACTTCGCGTATATATAAATACTTTCGTTCCTCTTTCTTACAATTTCCTTTGAATTTAACTTGAGCTCCCGTAATATGCGGAGTGAAACGAACGAAAACAACCGAACAAATTAGCGATTCTGAAGCTTTTGAATGTTTTGTAAACGGTTTAGCTTGGCTGGAGCAGCAGAAAGACTGTGATACTGGCGAACTAATAATATTTAAAAACTTTGTTATAGAGCTTCAAAGCAAAGGCAATCAACAAACAAAACATTGTTTCAAATCGTTGTGAAATATGTAAAAGATACTTAATTTCAAAATTAAAGCACAGGTAATTTATTCTTGTTTCTATTTTGCTATTGCTTTATTTTTATTAAGCACTTGTAACCATAATAAGAAGTAGCGCATATATTTCTCCTTAATCTTAAAATTGAAGCATTTTCGATTATCCGAAAATTTCGATTTTACGAAAGATGGTCGGTCCCAATTACTTCGGATGATCGAGATTCTCCTGTATATGTCTAGGGACTATATTTAAGGAAGTAGGCTATTATTTCGATCTTTATGAATCACACTGTGTTTAATCCTCAATACATCGATTAATTCCTTGCAAGTTTACATACTTCGTGATACATGCATTAACTATACTGTGTGCATCAGATCAGTAAAATGTGAGAATATGTGTCAAGATAAGAGATATTTGCTAGTGTGGGTAGGTATGTCACAACCCCATATTTAATCAAAATTACAGGGTGCATCACATGGAGCCGAACACGAATTTTCGTTTCTAACTATAAGAACAAAGAAGATAATATAGCTATAGAGTTTTTAATGGAAATTCGGTTTTGGCTAGGTGTGAGACTCCATGTACGAGGGTGGTTCAATAATTATTGTTCCTAGTGTATATAAAATACTTGTACTGCGATGGTTGTTGTGGAATATCGAAACCTAATGTATTAGATGCCTGTATACTCAATTTCAGAACCGTAGCTTCTATATTCACATAGTTTTGGAGGGAGGAGTGAAAAGGTGGGAGTGGGGGTGAAAGGCTGATTTTTAGCTTATGGGGCTAGATTTGTGACAGTGGATGAGACGTAACTACTGTCGTATTGGACTCGGGATAATAGTGATGTAGCCACAACTCATCCACTGTCACAAATGTAGCCTTATAAGCTCCAAACCAGCATTTAACCCTCACCCCCTCCTTAAAAACTCCCCTCAAAATAGGTCTTTTAAACTTCATCCCTCCCTCCAAATATATGTCAATATAGCAGCTACGGTTCTGAAATTGAACATATAGGCATTTAGCAGATTAGGCTTCGATATTCCACTTCAACCATCGCAGTACAAATATTTTATATACATTAGGGACAATAATTATTGTACCTCCCACGTATTTTCCTTGGAATAAATGGAAGGTGACCGCGCTTACCTTTTCTTTATATGTTTAATCTTCTTTAACATTGTATAGTATCATTTAGACAATTTTTGTAATTTTCTGCCCCGATCTGATGGAGAGTTATGATGGAGAGCAACAAGTAAAAATGTGTGAATGAACTATTTAAGTACGTAATGTTTTTCAACGTCATACTTTATTGCCTTATACACTGAGGTGACAAAAGTCATGGGATAGCAATATGCAAATATATAGATGACAGAGTGTCACTTAAAAATTGTATAAATGGCCAGTGCCTGGGCAGGACTTTCATTTTTGTTCAAATGCTTCCTGTGAGAAGGTTGATTATGTGATTATGGCCACACGACGAGAATTAACGGATTTCGAACGCGGTATGCTAGTTGGGGCTAGACGCATCGGACATGCCATTTCGGAAATCTTTACAGAATTCAACATTCCGAGATCCACAGTGTCAAGAGTGTGTCGAGAATACCTAAATTCAGGTATAATCACCCATCATGGACAACGCAGTAGTCGACCGCCGGCACTTAATGACCGCGACCAGCGACGTCTGCGTAGACTTGTCAGTGTGAACAGACAAGCAACACTGCGTGAAACAACCACAGGAATGAATGTGGGACATCCAACGGGCGTGTCCGTTATGACAGTCCGGAGAAATTTGGCTTTAATGGGCTATGGCAGCAGAAGACCGACTCGGGTGCCATTACTAACAGCACAACATTGCCAACAGCGGCGCTCCTGGGCACGTGATCATATCAGTTGGACCGTAGACGACTGGAAAGAAGTGGCTTGGTCAGATGAGTCACAATTTCAATTGGTAAGAACTGATGGAAGGGTACGAGTGTGGCGCAGACCCCATGAAGCCATGGGCTCAAGTTGTCAACAAGGCACCGTGTAAGCTGGTGGTGGCTCCATAATGGTGTTGGCTGTGTGTACATGGAATAGACTGGATCCGCTGGTCAAACTGAACCGATTGTTAACTGGAAGTGGTTACGTTCAGCTACTGGGAGACCACTTACAACCATTGATGGACTTCAAGTATCCAAACAACGATGCCATTTTCCAGGATGACAATGCGCCATGTTACCGGGCCATAACTGTCCGCGATTGCTTTGAAGAACATTCTGGACAATTCCAGTGGATGATTTTCCCACCGCGATCGCCCAACATGTTTCCCATCGAATATTTATGGGACATCATCGAGAGGTCAGTTCGTGGACAAAATCCTCCACCGGCAACACTTTCGGAATTATGGACGTCTATAGAGGCTGCATGACTCAATATTTCTCCAGGATTACCAACGACTCGTGGAGTGCATGCCACGTCATGTTGCTGCACTTCGCCTAGCAAACGGAGGACCGATACGCCATTAGCAGGCTATCCCATGACTTTTGTCACCTCAGTTAAAATTAAGTATATCACTTAAAAAAAATGGTTTCACAACATTATGAGTAATATTGGTAAAACAATACATCATTGTAGTGCTTTTTTCTTGTGACATTTGAAAATTTTATTTTTTATTATATTTTTTGGGAGGAGCATTGTTATTTATAAAAAAGCCAAAAATATCTTATTTATCTGTGTCAGGTCGATTGTAAAAATTTGACAATTTGAAAACTATTATACTGCTTTGCAACGCCACATTTTGAATTATAAGGAATGTATGAATTTGTATGAGTTAAACAATTTCACAGAACTATAAGTTCAGTTATTCTACTTGAGAACAAGATTTCCGCATTGTTGGATTAATTTTGTAACTCTTGGAAAAATGGAGTTTTTATGGAAGAACTTATTTAAACAAAGCGAAAAATTTGTTACTTACTTGTCTGAGCTTGATTACAAATGTGTAATCATCTGAGAACAATAACTGCTTTATATCATTATACTTGAAAAAAAAAAGGCTTTAAATCAGCCTTGCGTAAAAATAAGTTAATGCATTTTCTATTATATCTAAATATTTGAGAGATTTATGCGATAAAAAAAGAGTCTGTATCGCTGTGTGAATTTACTTATAATAGTTTGATAAATTATTATTCTGTGAGTTTTTGTATCTCATCTAATAAAAGAAATTTTAAAGGTTTTCCCAAAATTGAATAAAAAGAAATTGAGGAACATTTTAGTGAAATGAAAATCGGTTACGCCAATTATTAATGTAATTTTAAATTCAAAATCATTCAACTATGTAGAAAAGAAGAAAAATCTCAAAGTATTCCAACAGTTTTTTTATGAGGGAAAATAGAGAGATTTACTACACTGAGCCTAAGGACCGAAAGGGTTAAGAATGTTAAACTGAAAATAAAAAGAAAATTTTGCGCTTCTAGAAAAACATATTAAGATTTAAAACAGCATCAAATCTTTTTTTATATATATACAGGGTGTCCATATATAACTTGACCGACCTTTATTTTCGCAACCGTTGGTCCTAGATGCATACTTCCAATTAAAAAATGTTTTAAATAAGGTAAAGACTTATTTTTAAAGCGATTTGGGTAAAGAAAAACATTTATTAAAAAATTACGAAATTTAAATTTTTATACGGTCCCCGGACCTATAAGTGATATTTAGTAAAAATTTACTGTGACACTAACAAGTAAGACAAAGAAAATCCCATTCATCTAATATTAAAATTGACCGAGTAATAGCTGTTTAAAGTTGGAGTACATTTTTTGCTGCGAAATAGGGGTTATTCACAAATGTAGTAGAAATATAAATAATTGTCAGATATAACCAAAAAATAGTTGAGAGCAAAGTTAACATTGCAATCTACTTATAATAAAATCTGAGTGCATTAAAATGTCGGAACCATGCCGGTGCGAACCACTCTGATCTGCGAATCGACCGTAGCTAAACGCCATGTTAGGCTTAATGAAAAACGTATCCTAGCATATGACGGCTAAATGGTAATTTTTCTACTTGATATCATGTCTGTTCAGCATATTTTCACATATAACATGTGTATCATATCCATTTATAATGTATTAAGTTCCAAATTAAAAATAAGCTATTATAAACATCATATTACTAGATATAAACAAAAGAACACACTTGCCATTCACAATTTCCGAATATTGAAACAAATCAATGACTCTTTGAACGCTTCATTAAAAAAATACAGGTTAATTATCTGATTTTGTTCTTGAAATATTTGTAGAAGCATATTAAAGTCTTTAAATATTTTAATTTTGTTTAAAATCTTCAAAAACTATTTTTGCAGCCATCTATCGTCAATTAATATAAATAATCGAAGTTTGCTAAAAATACTTATAAATTATTACTTATACTTATAAATACTTATGAATTAATAAAAGTTAATATTTGCATATAATTAGCATATTAAAATTTAATGTGAAATTTTTAGAAATTACATTTCGCTTTGCTAATCATTATTATTATTGTTGAAAAAAAAATGTGGTGTGTTATTCACGTTTGAGAATCATTCATCAAAATTATCTGAATGCTGTTTTGAACACGCGGTGGATTTGAATTTATTCAATCAAATCCGTTTTTATTGTTATTTTTTATAATTTTAGGATCTTTTTAGCGATGCCTGATGAAAATGATGAAACACCGATTGAACGTAGACGGCGAATAGTTAGAGAATGTCGAGGTGGCTTGCTTGACAATCACAATCAACATTGGACCGCGGGAAGAACATCGCCAACGTCTTCAAAGTCAACGAGCTGAGATCAGAGCCAGTTAACAAATCGAATTGGACCGTATATGGGAAGAAAATCGCCAACGTCTTCAAAGTTAACGAGCTGAGATCAGAGCCAGTTAACAAATCGAAAATGAAGCAACTCAAATAGCCAACGGACCAGACCAGAGAGCACTAACTGTTTCTGAAACTGAAGGTGATATTGAAAATCACAGTTGTGGTTCTTTAGAATCTATCTGCCAATACTGTCAGGCACTTCATTTGATTCAGGCACATTCATTTTTCTTCTGAAAGATTAAGTCGTGGAAATTTTAATAGCTGTTGCCATAAAGGAAAAGTTAAACTTCCTGCACGTCAAAATTTTGCACTTTTTTTGAAAGATATTATGAGCAACCCAAATTCACCAGACTACAGAAATTTTCATGAAAATATACGCTGTTATAAAAGCGCTTTTTGTTTTGCTTCAATGGGTGCAAAATTAGCAGCAAATGTTCCAGGTCGTGGATCTTACTCTTTTCGGGTGCAAGGACAAATCTATCATGTCACTTCACATTTACACCCTCAAGAAGGTAAACAAAGGAAATTTGCTCAATCATATGTTCTTAATACAAGTCAGGCTGTTCAAAAATGCTTAAACATTCCTCAAAATGAAAAGTGTTTACGTCATGTTTTGAGGCAGTTAGATTTCGTGATGCAGGAAATAAACCCATTTACTCAAGCTTACAAAATGTTATATGAAATGGAAAAACAGAGTCATATGAACAAGCAGCGAGAGATAATCTACCAGTACTAAATGTTCATATGTTCTTGCGTAGAGATAGGCACTCAGATCAAAGAAGGTACAATTTGCCAACAACAAATGAAGTTGCCATGGTATACCAAAATGAAGATGGAGAACCACCATTTGAAAGAGATATCAGAATTCATCCTCGCACTCCTGAGTACAGCACTAATAATTTTGTTCCTTTAAATATTTTGAGTCCAAACTTGGATCCTATGACATATGCAATTTTTTATCCACATGGTGAAGCTGGCTGGCAACCAAATTTGGTGCTTGATCGCTATCCTGGATCTGCTGAAGGTTTACGAAAAAACGTATGAATGCTTCAGGATAAGGTGGCACAAACTGCTATTAGACGTGGTGAATTCAACACTATTTTGTATGGAGGGCCACTTACTCAAAAGGAAGTTATTGATTCATACTTTCAAGTTGAAGCAAACAATCTATATTTTGTCAAGCAGCAACAATCAAAATTGCGAAGTGAAGAGTATCCTGGACTTGTGGATTATATTTGTCAATCATCAGCAAATTTACCAGCTGGACGAGCTATTATACTGCCATCTTCTTTTCAAGGCACCCCTCGAAACGTGCTTGAAAGGTATCATGATGCCATGACAATTGTCACAAAATTTGGCAAACCGGACATTTTTTGTAATTTTACATGTAATCCCATGTGGCCTGAAATTTTGAAAAACTTGCCTGATGGACAGAAATCATCTGTCAGATCAGATTTAGTAACTCGCGTGTTTCATATCAAATTACATGCACTGTTAAACGATATCATAAAAGGGGAAGTCTTTGGAAAATGTCTTGCGTACGTATATACAATTGAGTTTCAAAAACATGGACTACCCCATGCTCATATTCTTTTGATCCTTGCACAGGAATTCAAATTCCATAATACTTCACAGCAGGGGCGGATCCAGAGACTCGTTTTGGGGGGGGGGGGGCGATACCGGATGATATATAATCAACACAGTCATAGTTTCTATTCGTTAAATCATTCCTTGCAGTTAATTATTATATGAATATGAAATAATTAATGCTATTTAATTACTATAGACTCGATTATCCGACGTTCAATTAACCGACACACTCGGTTAACCAACCATCTTGGGTGGACCGAAAAAAACTTTTTTTCGATTTTCGATAATGGGTATTGCTGAAAAGTTGCCACTGGTGGTACTAAGTTTACACAAAAAATTTGGGATTTTTCGGACAATTCTTTCATTTGCCGCAATTGGCTTGAAGTTTAGCTCAAATTTTTGGACTTTTTTAGCAAAAATTTTTTAAATGGTAAATTAAATTTGTTTTCGCTGAATTTACTTGAAATGTCATGTTAGTGAACGAAATGATTAAATAAGCTCTGACGATCTATTATTTATTAGTTATGTGTATTTTGAATTAGGCTATTTTTATAGCCTTTTCGCGTATAACTGAGCAAAAATTGTAAGCATTGTTTGGTTCGTTTGTCGGTTTCTCTCTTTTGTCTTTATTATGTTCCTCGCTCTTCCTTCGGTTTTTTGATGCGTTCAGAGTCACATATTTGAATGCCAGACCACAGCATGTCTTGACAGCAATTCTGGAATGAGAGGAGATATGGAGTAGAAACCAATGGAAACTCAATCAGTCATCACGAGGATGAGGGGGGAAACTGGAGATGGGAGTAGCTGCGAGATGGAATTTTAATTATTTTTCTCCCCTAAAATACAGCTATTTGTCAGAAGATTAAATAAGTGGGAACTTTGAAGCAGGCAGTTCGTTTGAATCAGAAATTGCACCAGGGCCTTCAAAAGCAGACACTTCCAAACGCATACCCATATCTCACACAACGTTCATCAGATTTAGAACTGGTATATCATATAAGGAAACTGCGTTAAGAACTTCATCTGTGCTTCAGGATGCAGGAATTGTGACAACTAGGAATAAATATCTCGTCGTCGATAAAGACTTGGTCAGGAGACAGAAAAAGAAACTTGAAAAGAAGATAAAGGAGGAGGAATATCTTGAAGGATGAAAAATTACAATATTTTTTATAGTAGAAATAATAACACGATCTTTATAGAAAAAAGAGAACAAGCGGCACCGTCGAGAGAAATATGAAGCACATAATTCCTAATGGCTGCGAAAATGTACGAGTACTTGTTCATTTCTACGAGCCTATCTGTTCCTGTTTCATGGACATCAAAAATGCAAAAGGCTGAAGATTTGAGTACACTATTAATCTAGCTCCGTTTCAGTTGATAAAGGTCTTAGGCCAAGTGGTTCTACCATCTAGTTTAGACAGTTCATGTCGCTGCCAGAGTGGGAGCTCGTTCGTATGAAGAATACATATCAAATGTTGCAGTTCTCTTCTTGATTTGTTTCAAAGCAGGCTTTATTCTGGCTTAGAAAATTATATAAAGATTTTGCTATTTCTCCACATTGATCATAAGGAGGTGACAAGTGATCCAAATATTCCAAACCACGTTCAGACAACATGGTGATATTTGTTTTGTCTTTCTATCGACGGCGCTGCTTGCTAGTCCCCTTTTTTATGAAGATAGTTTTATTTTTTCTACTATCAAAAAATTGCTTGCAATTTTTCTTCCTCTAACATCTTCCTCCTCCTGTATCTTCTTCCCAAGTTTCTTTTCTGCCTCCTAACCAAGTCTTTACTGATGACGAGTTCCTTATTCCCTGTTGTCACAATTCCTGCGATTTTTGCTCACATATACGCGAAAAAGCTATAAAAGTCACCTAATTCAAAATGCACATAACTATTAAATAATACATAATTAGAGCTTATTTAAACATTTCTAACTCTAAACATGACATTTCAAGTAAATTCAGCTAAAAAAACTTAAATTTAACATTTTTTAAACTTTTGCTAAAAAAGTTCAAAAATCAGCATTTGAGCCAAACTTCAAGCCATTTGTGGCAAATGAAGGAATTATCCGAAAAAATTCGAATTTTTTGTGTGAACTTAGTGCCACCAGTGGCAACATTTCCGCACTACCCATCATCGAAAATCGAAAAAAGTTTTTTCGACCCACCCTGTTATATAAACCTCCTCTCCTCAAAATATGACTTATTGTTACTAATTGTGCCGAAAAATTAAAAATGTTACCATAGAATTTATTTATTAAATGTCTTATTTTTATTCTTTTCATTTTTCCTCTGGTAATTATTTATCTTATCGGTTTATTCAAAAAAGGATCTGAATAAAAATCTCAAGTGGTCTTAACATCCTTGAATAGTCAAAATGTGTCTTCTAAGTGGTGCGTATACTTCTTCATAATCTACTCATTATTAATCCATCAAGGTTAACATTTGTTACTGAGACCTAGGTCTGTTTCCATAGCTTCTTTACAAGAGGTAGAAAGACAGAGAAAAATGGTAAACCAAACAATGAAAGGTCGATGACAGTAGAGCGGCATTTTCTATTCAACTCACCTAGAAGGCCTTTCATTAAGTAAATACATAAAGGAACAACTGTTTTACCAAGTTGGCTTTAAAAAAATTAACACACCATATGCAGTTTAGCTTTGAACTGACTAAGACAATCCTTTCTTGTTCATTCATCAAACCCCTTGAAATTCACCAATGTGGGTGGCAATAGCAGTACATTTTTTAAAACATTAGTGGCTTTTTTCAGAAAATATTAAGATGCTTGAAGTTTTAAAATAATCTTTCTTTTTCTTGTTTCTTTCTTCCTTTGAAAATTGCTAGGAATCCCATTTTTTTCTCAAATAAAAGAGCTCTGTGCGAAAATATTATACAGAAATTAGAAGTGCAGCTTCTTTGAAAAATGAAAAAGTTTCTACACTTTAAAGGGATCCACATAACGGTGTCAATTTTTTGTTGTAGAAATTCAACAGAAGGTACACGAAGTGGCATCGTCCCACACCTCAACCCATAGTGCCAAAAATTATGGCGCCATATGCCTTTTGACAGAACATAATCCTTTTTTGTTCATTAATTGGCGAAATGTCAGTGAGGTTTACCAGTGACACCCGAAAATTATTTGGTTTCGTTTGCTTGTCTGCCTCTACCGCTAAAACTGCCGTTAATAGCATTGGATTTATATCTTGGGGGCGACCGCCCCGATCGCCCCCCCCCCCCTGGATCCGTGCCTCAGGGAATCTCCTCCTAATCTAAATATGCATTCTTTTCGCGGTCCTTTGACAAAATTCGCGATTTTTTCAGCGATTATTTGGCAAAATTCGCGTATTTTTTTCGCGATCTTTTCACGAAATCCACATTTCTTTCGAGATCTCTTGACAAAATTTGCGTTTTTTCTGCGATTCTTTGGCGAAATTGATCGGGCACGAAAGAATCGCGAATTTTGTCGACCAGGCACGAAAAAATCGTAAATTTCGTCAATAGGGCGCGAAAAAATAGCGAATTTCATCTATCAGGTGCGTAAGAATAGCAAATTCCGTTGATCGGCTTCGGAAAAATTGTGATTTTTGTCGATCATTCTTTGAAAAATCTCAAATTTCGTTCATTGGCTCCCCCCCCCCCCACTTCGTTCATAAAGTTCACATTTTTTTCAGCACTAGCCGCTTCCATGCCTATGTTTGTTTTTTAGCACTTTTAATAAAATAAAATTTACTCCCTCGAATAAAGTCCTTGCTATATCTCTGTTACATACACAAATGTAAACTGTTGAGTGTTGATATATACTTTGCAACTGAATTGGATATGTTGGCTGGGTAGGGGAACCTAGACGGGTAACCCTCCTCCTACCCTTGAAACCATATTTTTTATCCGATTATAGGCCACAAATCACCTCCCGAAATAGAATTCTTTCTGTGTTACTGATGCGATCCTCGACAACACAGACATTTTTGTAAGGGGACCTTCTCTTAAAACGGTTGTGCACTAGGGTAAAAAAAACTTTTTTGTTTTAATGCGTAACAGTGAAAACTTTTTTCCTTTTTGGATGTCTAAACGTTTGGCTGAAAAGGTTTTTAAAAATTAATTTGTTTTCCGGTTCCTGAAGGACGTCAAAGTTTTAAAATTTCAGTATAAAGTAACTTAAAGTACTAAACAACGTAGCTGTTAGCTCATATATACTTATATTAAGCAAATACTACCCAGAAGTCATCACGTGTTGTGGCTAAATATCGACTTCCACACTCCTTACCTCCCTTTGTTATGGATTAATTCAATTGGATATTCAACCCATTGGCTTATAATTCTTCTTAGGCAAACTTTGTCATTACATTGCGGGAATTCAATTTTTCAAAAATAAAGCTTGGGAAAAGACCCCTTGCTTAATATCTAAAAATGGTTTACGCAGCTCGTGAGACAATTTTGACACTGTTTTGAGTATGACAAGGAAAATCTAAAATTCAGGTGTTTCACCTGTTTGTACTTTTTTTAAAAGTTTTTCATCCGATCAGTCCGTCAAGACAGGATCCATTTTTTTTATAGTCTATAGTTTCAATCTGCTGGCATTTTTTCAAGTTGCTTTTCTATTGGTACAGAAAATCCTTTAGTAACCATAGTTTTTTCAGTAAGATGTTGAAATAAGTATCTAAAAAAAAGTTCATTTGAATGTAATAAGAAAATTATCCATTGTAAAGATTTCATAGTCTTGCTTCCAATATTTTGACAACTCTAGATTTGCATCCTACATTGACGGCGTTTCTATTTCACCCAATCAATTTCAAACTTGAAATGTCCGTATTATTATTTTGAAAATACACCAAAATTGCAGTGGCTATATTAATATAAGAAGAAGATGTCAATGAAATATGACCAAAATATTTTGATCCTGGTTTTTAAACTAAGACCATGTGATCTTCGTTAACGATTTTTCGTTATACTTTTTCCTTTGCTTCAGTTATCACAGTGTTATCCTTTCTGCCATCAAAATATAAACCTTCTAAAATGAACTCATCTCGTTTTTCTTGTGCTTTCAAATTCTTCCTTTTCTTTTCTCTTTTTCTTCTTAAAGTCCTTCTTTCAATTACCTTTTCTTTAATATCATCAGCTATACCCATATCTTCTGTGCTATTTGCAATAATATTTGCAGTTCTGTCTAATACTCCAGTTCTTTCACCTTGTTGATTGTCGAATTCAGGTTTAGATGAACTATCGATTTAACTATTTCCTTCTGAATTATTTTCTTTATTTGGCAAGTCATTCAATCAAAACATCATTTTTTTGTAATAAAATAACTTTCTTTCCTTGATATGTCCTTTTCCAGTCTTGCTGCACTTTTTTTTGTAGTTTTCATATCTATTGACCCTATTCCCATCACCCCAATCTCTCTTCGGTCTTTGAGAAAGTGACGTTCTTGCTCTAATTCATGATAATATTTAGTGCATTTACACAAAGAAAGGTTTTGCACGATTACCTAACATTTAGCAGTTTTATATTGGATGTGGGATTATTCTTTCTAATCTTAATATTTTTCTTCAAATTTTGACATTTCTCATGATAGTCTAATAATGTTTTATGATTTGTGTATCAGAAACCGTTGAAATTGAAGGTCCCAGCAATACACTTTTAATTGTGTTAGCAATAGCTTTAGATACTTCAGAAACAGTGTGTTCCAGATTCCAGCTGGCAGATTTTAAGTTAAATTGAGCCCATAAATAATATTTCATAACATCTTCATATGTTCGCCAAAGATGAGAGTTAATTAACAGATGATGTTAATTAATTTTCACGAAATACAAGAAACTTCAATAATTTTCTAGATTTAGGCACGTTAGCAGACATTTTCACAATTGACACCGACTGTTTATTGAAAAATAATCGAAGAAACTGTTAACACACGCTAAATTGGACTAACTTGTTATGAGTCGCATCCAAATACTATATCAGAGACCATGTAAGCCGACGCTCACTATGCTGTCATCTACAAAAGTCAAATAAAGTGGGGCCATCCTTTCGATAGCACTCAACTAAATTATTCTCTTTATTACAGGATATTAACACTTCATTAATTTAATTTTGCAAAATATAAATTTAACAATAAGCTTAAAACACTTTCCATGCAATTATTGGCTTTTATTCATTTTTTTAGGAAAATCAGACGCTTTGAGGAACAGGAAAATATCATTTTGAAATTAAATGAAAAATATTTTCTGTTTATGGAGTTAAAAAGGAAAAAAATAATCATTATTAGAATATAAAATTCGAAACTTCGTTTTTTAGTTCCACCCAAAAGTGCACCCCTACTATATAGTATTATGTAAAATGTGTATATTTTTTTAAACCTTTCTTTATTATTAGAAAAATGTCTTTTTTCTGTCATTTTTGATGAACTGCTTTCTTCCTGTGAATTGAGTAGCTAATATTCATAAACATGCAATTTTCTGTCACTTTTTATGTATCTTTCTGCTTTATATTTGCCTTTTATTACTGGAAAATATTGTTCTTCAAGAAATGCTAAAATATATATCATACTAGGGGTGCACAACCTTTTTATGAGAAGGTCCACGTACGAAAATGTCTGAGTTGTCGAAGGCCACAGAGAAAATTCTCTTTTTTTTGGGGGGGGAGGGGGGAGGAATATGTGGCCTATAATCAAATGAAAAACATGATTTCAAAGGGAAGGCACCCGATCGACAACATTCGAGATTTTTCAGCACAGAATCAACAAATCTTACGAATTTCATGTGCCTGATTAACGAAATTTGTGTTTTCGCAAGCGCACGATTGGCAAAATTTACGGTTTTTCCGCGCGCGATTGAACGAAATTCGTGTTTTCTCCGGTCTTGATCGATGAAACTCGCGATTTCTTCTAGCCTGATTGACAATATTTGCAATATTTTTTAAACTGTGACTGACAAAATTCTCAGCTTGGGAATTTCTATGTGGATATCTATGGTATTGGCTGGTCGATTCACGGAATTCGTGATTTTTAACTGGTTCTGACGAAACTTGCAATTTTTTCACGAGACAAGATGTCGAAATTCATGATTTTTTTCTGCCATCCATGACAAAAATTGGAATTTTTTCCAGTTATAAATTTAAGAAATTCACGGGCTACAACGTAACCTGTCGTGGACCACAAGTTGTGCATCTCTACTTCATACTATTAACCTAGGCAATTATTTAAAACTAACAAAATTGTAATGTTTTGTGCAATCGTTAAACCATTTCCGAATCCCAATTTAATTTTGCTTATGTAACATAATGAGTAGCAATGTGATGTGTCAAGTTATTTAGAAACTCATTGATAACACTTTTTTACAGAAAATTTCACACATGGATTATTTTGTTTAATATTTAATTTGAATGCTTTGTCGTTAAACTATTTGAAAAAATGAGTATTTAGTCAATTCCCTGTCAGTTTTGACGGGGTATATACAAGTCTAATATAAATGTGAAATCTAGAATCATTCTGACATATTACTGTACAATGTACAGTTTGTACTAAACATATAAGAGGATAAAAAAAAAACAGAATATTTGTTAAAAAGATGAAAAACAGCCTCAATTCTTTACAAAATGATACATATTTTAAAATGCTGTTAGATTACACTGTCTTTCAAATTTTGGGTTGTGGCATGTTTTTTAGCTTTTGAAAACTGATTTTTATGTATTTTTTAGCGCTGAATCCGAAAATTATCTTCATTTTAAACCATCACGTCAGGATTTTTCTCAAATCGCAAATTTCAAAGTTGAAAAGATCAAAGACAGATTAACCCCCACTTCCCTCCAAACCTCATCGGATCCCTGAGTTGTTTAGTTCTAAGAAACCCAGTTTGTGCCAAAACAATTGAATAAATTATGGAACTAAATAAAATTAAACTGAATAAAAAAGTCATATCTATTTTATAGTATCACATTTTTCGTTATTTTTTAACCTTGAAATTTACGATTTGCGAAAAATACGACATGATGGTTAAAAGTGAAGGTTATTTTTTTTATTCAGCGTTAAAAAATACATAAAACGTAATTATAAAAGTTAAAAAACACAACCATCGCAGATTTATGTTATCTAATCTAAAACTCTTTCTTAAACTTGTTGACGGTAATCTATCCGAAGTTTTTTGTGTTATCCTCTAATATAAGTAGGTATAAGATGGTAAGCGTCGAAAATGATAATAATATTACATTGTCTTTGGATTTAAGTCAGTATGTAAAATTTATCTTCCATCGGACATTTGAATGTGAGTTAAAGTTCGAGTACAAATTTTAAACTGGAAAGACGATCGTTGAAAGCTAAATAAAACCTTATGAAAATAACATAATTTTTGTTAAAAGAAATAGCCTCAAATCCTTACAAAATAAAACATATGTTAAAATACAATTTAAATAATCTGAAACTTAACTACTAAAAGTTTTCTCAATCGTAATAGTTGTACGATTTCTTTCAAAATGTAGATAGCTTGAAATACGTTTAAGTACTTCATATACGACTTCATATACGAAACTTGAGTAGGTTGCAATACACAAAGTTTTTTAATACTATTTTCATATTTTGTTTATGGGAAAACAGTACATGGAAAACGGACAAAATATTGTGTACGTGACGCTTACATAAATACCTATATCTATTAACTTATACGTTTTTAGACTATAAACTATACATTAAAAATAACAAAAATCTCTAGATTTTCATATTAGCATAGTTTTTTTAATTTGAGGATATAATAATATTGCTAAAGCAGCAGTAATATGTAGAAAAGCTGTACGCACGTGACATGGAATGGACTATATTAATTGTTACTAAATATTGAATATATATTTATGGACATAATGTTATTGTCCACGAAAATTCTTTAGTGTTTTTTTTTATTTATGTGAAGTCAACGGATTGTTGCGTTCTGTGATTATGAATAAATTGAAAAAAAAAAATAGCAACAGGAATTCTAAAATAACACTTTTTCCTGTCAATGTAAATAATGATTGTAAATAATCGTTTACTGTATATGGTCCACAGTGCCAATGTGGCACGGATTGGCGTGTCATTGTACTGAAGACTTGGTTTTCACGTTTTTAAATATACAGTATTTTTTCTCGAAGAACTATTATGACTAATTCTTTGAGAATAGAATAAATTAAGCTAAGTTATATTCAGAGAAAAAAAAACTTAAAACGTTCCTCTCTGCTCCATCTTTCTTAAACTATGCAAGGTTTTTATTTCACGACTGTTGTCTATTATTTGAGCTGAAGCAGATTTCCTCAGTTCGTTGTTCAGGACAGATGCCAAATCGTGAATAATTTTAATACAGTTAAACCGGAAAGGGTAAATCTTTAATTTAAATTTAACTAGTCTTACTTAAAATGCCAATTTTAAAAAATAAATTTTTAAAATAATTAATAACTAAAAATACTATCTACATTTCTATGTTAGTCATAAATGTTAGTCAGTTGGTAAAAGAAATCTTATTTCTCCCAGTTCTAGCTGAAAAATACTGAACACTGCTCTTAAGTTAAAACAAAATCTTCGAATAAAACTTGTTTGGTTTTTTTTCCGCAAAACAAAACAAACAAAAAATTAATAAGGAGTGAATTATAAAGATTCAAATTCTAATCGGGTATAAATATGAAATAAAGATAGAATTTTTCTAAGCTATGATTTTTTTAATAAACAAGGCACATGTAAACTTTGATGTGATGTTTTGAACTTTTATCTTAAAAAATAATCAAATAAGTATGATTTACAATGCCATAAAGCTTATTTGGGTGTAAAAAGGGTACAAAGTTAGAATTTTCTTATGCTGATACATTTTTCAAGAAAAGGTATAACTCATAGGGTAGGCTTTGAAGTGCATATGCACTTTTTAAATAAAAAATAATCAAATAACTATCCTTTATAATGTTTGAAATTTTATTTGGATATAAATAGGCATACAGTTGTAATTTTCCTAATATGTAAACATTTTCAAAACTAGGCAGAATACTTTCTTAACTAAAATAAGGGCGACATTCACTTGTAGAATATGACAATACATTAGTGGGTAAAATAACACACCCCTCACCTTGACGGGTTTAGTGTTAATTTTGTTACTTGAAAGTAAATATCACTTCAGATCATTTACACAATCTTTCCCAGTCCATACAAGCTTGAACTATTGTAAAACTGCTTACTCGAGCAAGCTCATTTTTAAAACCCTAACTTCAAATTTAGTATTCTTAGTACTCAAATTTAGATACGTATGTTCCCAGGGTTCCAAATAGATACTAAATAAATTTACTTTAGATTATGTTTTCATTTCTAGATGAATAAAAATATTTAACAATTTATACGTACTAAAAATTCAAGGGTAATTTTTGTCGTTTATTGTATCACCCTCCTGGGTTTATAGTCCAGGCAATAGGGAATTTTACCTAGCAAAATTAATGGTAGTTCTGGAAATCGGCTTACTTTATGTTTTTTGGGTCGCTGAATCCGAATTTGTAACTTCCCACCAAAATTTCCCCCGGCAACTGCCCCCCCCCCCAAATTTTGGCAAAAAGCCCCCCAAAAGGTTTTTATTAAAAAATCAATTTTTTTATTGTTTTAGGGGAAAAGTATCTAGAAATCCAGAAAGTAGACAAAATTTGCAACAAATTAGATATATGCCATTATGACTTAGGATGAAGGGGAAGGGGGTATCTGCCTCGGAACATGCGCGCCGTGCTGCATGGACTAAGTTGCGCAATTCCACTTAACCACTCACACGTTTACATTCGCCCTCCCATCTCCTCTCTGAACTTTCCTTATAAGGTTTACTTTAAGTTTTTTTGGGTCGCTGAATCTGAATTTTTAACTTACCCCAAAATCCCCCCCCGAAACCCCTCAAAATAGTTGTTATTAACTTAAATTTCTTAGTGTTTTAGGGGAAAAGCATTACAAAATTCAGAAGCTACACAAAATTTGAAACAAAAAGGATATATGACATTATAACGTAAGATAAACGGGGAGAGAGGGGGCTGCCTTGGAACATTCCCCGCGCGCTTTTCTCAAAAACCAATTTTTTTCTAAAAATTCATTTTTTGGGGGGTTGCCGGGTGAAATTTTGGTGGGAAGTTACAAATTCGGATTCAGCGACCCCAAAAACATAAAGTGAGTCGAAATCCAGAACTAGTATTAATTTTGCCAGGTAAAATCCCCTATTGCCTAGACTTCATAACTTAGTGCACGTAGCGCCGCAGTGCATGTTCAGAGGCTGCCCTCCCCCTCCCCGTTCATCTACGTAATAATGTCATGTATCCTATTTGTTGCAAATTTTGTCTAGTTTCTGATTTTGTAATGCTTTTCCCCTAAAACAATAAGAAATTTAAGATAAAAACAACTATTTGGGGGGGGGGGATTTTGGGGGGAAGTTAAAAATTCGGATTCAGCGATCCAAAAAACTTAAATCAAACCTTATAGAGAAAGTTCGGAGGGGAGATGGGAGGGCAAATGTAAACGTGTGAGTGGTTAAGTGGAACTGGGCAACTTAGTTCACGCAGCACCGCGCGCATGTTCCGAGGCAGATCCCCCCTTCCCCTTCATCCTAAGTCATAATGTCATATATTTAATTTGTTGCAAATTTTGTCTACTTTCTGAATTTCTAGATACTTTTTCCCTAGAACAATAAAAAAATTGATTTTTTTAATAAAAACCTTTTTTTTGGGGGGGGGGGTATTTTACCAAAACTTGGGGGGGGGGGTTGCCGGGGGAAATTTTGGTGGGAAGTTAAAAATTCGGATTCAGCGACCCCAAAAACATATAGTAAGCCTTTTTCCAGAACTACCATGAATTTTGCTAGGTAGAGCCCCTATACAGTCTCTATTGCCTGGACTATTAAGCCAATTTGTAAAAATATAAAGAAACATGGAAGGTATTAAAAGATATAATAAATAAATAATCTCGAAAATGAACGAGGGAAGTAATGGTAACAATACAACCAAATCCCCCTATTGAATTTATGTATGTGGGCAAATATTGCAAAATTGGAGATTTTTTTCTTACGGAGATTGTTTCTTTAATACAGGATCACGAAATGTTCAATATATTATTTTTGATTAAAACCTTTAAAATAAAAATATTAAATTCTTAACTAGAGTTTTAAAATTTAGTTAAATAGTTAGACGGTAGAAATAGAGGATATGGAAATAAAAAACAAGGCATTTTTCTAAAGATACGATTTCCGGATAGGGGAAGTGGGGAGAAAAGGGACACTTTTTACAAAAATAAGAAAATCAACTTAGTTTCACACAAAAACAAAAATTTTATGTATATATATAGATAGAATACAAAATGGAACATTTTCTAATGTCCTTGAACAAAATAGAAACATAATTTGCAGAAAAAATTTCATAAATAAAGAAATTCTAAATTTCAAAATATGTCCCATACCTCCCCACTAACAGGGAGGTATGGGACAGCTATAAAACAATGTATGAAATGGCACAAAATATCTACTGTTGGTTATATATACAGTCTAACAAAGATTGTAGGTTCATAAAGTCTGTTCTACAATATCAAATTCCATTACCTCCATCACTGGAAGGAAAATTCAGGATTGTCATTCAGAGATGACATTAAAAAGTCATCCGTTTAATTTATTTACATTTTGAAGTAAATGAATATATTTATAATGTTGTAATTAATATACTACTCTCGAAAAATATTTTTATATTATCAATTTACATTCATCTAATTAAAAAGAAGGAATTAGACATGTCCCATTCCTCCCTTTGCTGGCATGTCCCATTATTCTCTCTACCTCCTTTTATGTTAAACTTCTTATATAAACAAAAATGTTGCTTTTAAGCATAGTTTAAATTAGGGATAGTATACAGTATAATGTTCTTTAAATGAAGAAATTACTACATCTACGCATAAACAAGTCATTAATATACAAAAAAGCATAGAATGTATATAAAGCAAATTTTCTTTTGATTCTTGAAATAATCTGTTTCTTTATACAATCGAAAGCTTATGCAGATCAGTTACTTTTTTTAGCTGAAGCTTGGGGTACCATTGCTTCATCTAATGTGTGTCTGATGAAATGATTAGAATGATACATAAAGAGAAAACCTACTGTCCCATTCCTCCCACAGTCCCATTCCACCCCACTCTCCCCTATATATTAATAAGATAAGATAAAAAAATTTCTGGAATATTCTTTCCACACCTATCGCACGAACTATAATAATATCAAATGTACTTTTTAATTTATTAAAAACTAATAAGTGCTTTCAATTCTAAGCACAATTATAATAAAATATGTTTCGAAATTTGACTTCCTTATCCTCTTCCCTGACTGAAAAGATACTGTGGAATATGGGATTCAGTGGACTGCTTTTAAAGTTTTTCATTTTCTTCAACAACATAAGGGAGACCAGGGGAATGGCGCCACTCGGGGTTATGCCGCCACCCCGCCTAGTTTAAAAACTAACGGCAGTTTGAGACAGTGAATGCGGCTGCACTATAGCAGCCAACAATAGTAACAGTGCCTAGAGTGAGAGTGATTTTGTTGTACGTCGTTCGTTTGTTCTAGTGAAAAATTTAGTTTTCATCTAGTTGCTTCTTATTTTGGAGCTTCAAATGAGCAGAGGTAAACACTTTTTATTATAAAATTAGGTACTTAAGATAACATTACCCGTAATCTACATGCATTCGCCGACATTTTGATGCAATTTCTTGAAAAAATTCGGTTCTTCTTTCGGCTTTGCTGGGAGATTTCCGCTATGGTGTCCTCTCGGGGTAATGCCGCCACCATGGCAAAGGGTGACTTTTGCAATTTGAGTTAAATTATAAGCTTTGCAAATTAATAAATCTAGCTTAAGGAATATTGTAATTATTTATTATTCTGCTAAATTACATTGTTTTCTAAATAGTTTCAATAGGTTATGTGTTTCCTAGTATCCATTTTATGTATTTAATAGGTCATTAAAGAGTGGCGCCATTACCCCAGTATCCTGAGTTGTCCCGCCACTGTAGAGAGGTTCAAAGAAATTTTTTTATGTGTGCTTACTTTACAGTTATGATTACGGTTAAATTTATACAGATACTAAAGGTCATGATTCCGCTTTAGAATTTTTACTATTAAAAAATAAACATTTTTTTGTAGTGAAAAAATTTAAATTCCCTTAAGGTGTCGCCATTCCCCCGATCTCCCCTACATTAAAAACTTCTGAACGTATCTCAGTTCAATATCTTCATTTATTAATTTTTTTAGAGCAGAATACTTGATAGATTTTTAAATAAAAGTATATTTGAAACATAACGATTCATCATATACCATATCGGTGCATAGTGTACCATGAATCATTAAATGTAAATTTCAATTTAAATATTTATTTAAAGAAAAAAGTACATTTTATTTTACAAATCTTTGGATGTATTTTTCAGTACATAAAATAGCAAAGGACAGAACGGGTTGACTTTCAAAGCATAAAAACATTTAAAAGAAATTTTGGGTACAACGACTTTATATGAAATATATTTGAAAAATTTTACTTAGATATTTAATTTTTAATTCGTTTTTAAGTTTTTAAAGGCAAAACAGCTATTTTTTCATTTTCTTTTAGTGTATAGACAAAATAGTTAAAAATATACACTTAAAAATATTTTTAGCTGAAGTTTTAATTTTAAATGAAGGGAAGAATCATTG
Source organism: Maratus speciosus (assembly GCA_963932465.1). NCBI lineage: Eukaryota > Metazoa > Arthropoda > Arachnida > Araneae > Salticidae > Maratus > Maratus speciosus. Next base: position 415,468,754 of record OZ010790.1, on the reverse strand, counting down.
TTGTATCTTTTTAAATGTTTTATTTTAAATTTTACTATTAAATCAGCATAAATGTGTGATCCCTGAACCTCTTATTGGGGTGTCACTCTGTAACGTATTGAATACAAAAATTTTCTAAAATACCTTATTTGGTAGAAAAAGGCAAATTTTGTATTTATTTACCAATAAATAAGTGCTTTATCTTTCAACTTTTGTTGTATTTTTCCTCAAAATTTTTAAAACCTCTATCAGCAAAATTCTAAAATTTTAAAGAAGGAAAATTTTATTTTTGTAGTTATATATATCCCATAAATAAACTTTCGCTGGACTGACAAAAGTCGAGTTTGACAAAGTGATTTAAAGCTGAAATGATTCCACACTATATACTGCCTATAAGTTTGAAAAAATATTTCCGATTCCGTAACTATTCTAACTCTATTTTTGAGACGATTTTAATTTTCAAGAATACCATCTTATAATGTGTTTATGCTCTCAAATGCTTAATAATGCAAAGTTTATTATTTTTTATATTACAGACAGCGTTGAATAGTTACATTTTTCTCCGGGAGGAATTTCTGCAACTCTCTGCTATGAAGGGAGGGAGAAAGTAACACTTTCAGCCCCTTAATAAACAGAAAATCTTTAAATGTGCATTTGGTAATAGTTTGAAGGCCCGAGAGAATGTCCTCCTGCCAGGAAAGCCCTGAAAACATTATTAACATGGAGATTAACTGTTTTTGAATGTCCACCTCTTAACTAGGAATATCTAGAGGGGGCAAACGAATTTTAAAAACAAACTCCATATTTACAATCCGAAATCTAATGATCAGATTTTTATTTATTTATTTATTTTTTGCTGCTTTTATCTAGTATAGAAAAGAAGTTCAGTCGAGATTTCGAAAAAATAACGATCTTGAAAAAAAGTGTAGGCAGTCAAACTTTGAAAATCATTATGCTATTACCGTGTTTGACTTTGAAAAATAATGGTAGGAGATTATTGGTTGATCTAAATTGTTTATAAGATTCATCACGTTACAGTTCAGTTCGGAGGAGAGCGGAATAAAAAATATCGCACATTTTTCTAATTTATCTTTTGAATGAGCCTGGTGATCCCTCATTAAAAAAAAAAAATGACTTTAATCTTCATAGATCCTAGATCCACGACATATGTATATAACATTTTTCAAAAAAAAAAAAAAAAATACAATTATGTTTTTAACAATTTGAAATGTCAATTTCAACGCTTTTGACAACATTGCATTATGGGCATGTTGCAATTCTTTTTGGAAGAAACGACCCCCGTACAATCGAGCATTATAAACAACACTCTTCTCATTTTACACATTTTAAATAAATTCAGAACAATAAATTCAAACAGGAATTGATCCAAAAAAAAGGGGGGGGGAGGGGTGTGTGAAAATTATGTTTTCCGCTGCTTCGCGGTAGATCTGATCTTATAAATAAACATCATAAAAAATATTAGAAATAAAGATAGAACTCACCCAAAATATAATAAATAAACCTATAGAACGCTTCAACTTGAAGATAATTTGAAAAATAAAACAAAATTTGATATTTATAGAGAAAGTAAGAAAAAATTTTAATAATTTAACTTTTTTATGATCATTAAATTTACAGCACTGATCAGAATGTAATTAATTTTGTTGACATCCAACTCAAGTAAACTATGTTGGCGAAAAATTATTTCGCCAGTAGCCAAATTAGTGCTTAAGGAAGATTTTGATGGTTGTATGTCGATCACAGCTTAGAAGGAGATTGGCTTGGGAAAAAATCGTGACGTCTATTGTTGGCGTCGTATCACCTTTTAACTCTGATTTAGTTTGAATGATTATTTTTTTATGCATGGTATTTTAAAAGGGTTCAGAGACCTAAAATTAAAAAAAAAAAATGCTTGTAAATTGTTCGCTTTTCGGCCTGACTATCCAAATAAACTTATGTAACCATTTGCAATATAATTATTTAAATTCGTGATATCTGTAAACAGTTGATTCCCGTTATAAGGAATTCCGTTACAACGTAAAATCTCCTTACTACGAAATGTAATTTGAAAAATTACTTGACAAAATTGCGTTAACAACATAATTAAAATTTCGATTTAACAAAAGCGATTTTTTTAGAAATTCCGTTACAACGAAAAATCGTCATCGTGCTCAATCCCCCCCCCCCTACTTTTCCTATGTGAATTTAACTAGTCACTCATTAATATCCTCTATAAAGTGACTCATTCTTACATAGTAAATTTACGTGCATACGTAATGCATCAGATAAATATTGAATAATTCCGACACAACGAAATATTTTAGCGTTCCGGTGGAGTTCATTGTAACTCGAATCTACTATACAAGGTGATTTATAAAGAACAAAGCTTAAGCTGCGTACACACTATCCTTCTAACTGTAATCAGTGTCGGCTTCGTTTGTTCTTGCCACGCGGTGTCTTTGATTTTTAACGACTTTAGCAGGAAAGGGACTGATGTCCAGCAAAAGAGGAACCTTTCCTTCAAGTAGAGTCGAGCTCCTTATCTCCTGACCCATTGTTGATTCCCCTCATTCTTTTGTCAATAAACCGCAGATGGGTTCAGAATAAAAGCTTTTCCAAGAATACTGGACAAGCAGGCAAAATACGCGTGAGTACGCAGCCTTAGACTATTACATGATAGAACATAATACAACAAACAATTTTTGTATACGAAAAAACGGCGGAATCCATTATTTTTGTCACTCCAATCTCAACCAAGATTTGCCTATAAATTTAACAATAATTAAGACTATTTTTATGACAGTTTCACCTTCTCTTGTGTAAAATTAGAAGTATCATGAGAAAAAGTGAAGGGGTTCACCACCTACATCCAAACAGTGCTGAACTAATCATTCCCATTTCGTAACGCAGTCCACATTGTTATCATTAGCCAAATGACAGTTCAAGCGATAAATCATTTAAACCGAATAAATCTGTAGAAAATTTCGATAATATATCTTCCTAATTGTTCCAGTTATTAATAAATATCTATGTTCTGATTAGAGTGAGATACCCTGTGTTTTTCCCAAAACAAATAGATTTGGCACCCCACACCTTTTTTCATACAAAATTCTTTTGTTATAGTGCTCACCCCTTAAAATGTGGGCAGTCGTTATTGAAACACCCTGCATGCATATAATCCCAGTTAGATTGATTAAATTATGTATTTATACGATGGGATAATGCATTTAGTATATACGAGGGTGGTTCAATAATTATTGTCCCTAGTATATATAAAATATTTGTACTGCGATGGTTGTTGTGGAGTAACGAAGCCTAATGTCTTAGATGTCTATATGCTTAATTTCAGAACCGTAGCTGCTATATTCACTTAGTTTTGGAGGGAGGAGTAAAAAGGGGGGAGTGGGGGTGAAAGGCTGATTTTTAGCTTATGGGGTTAGATTTGTGACAGTGGATGAGACGTAACTACTGTCGTTTGAACTCGGGATCATAGTGACGTAGCCACAACTCATCCATTGTCCAAATGTAGTCTCATAGGCTCCAAACCAGCATTTTACCCTCACCCTCTTTCTTAAAAACTCTCGCAAAAGTAGATCTTAAAAACTTCACCCCTCCTTTCAAAACTATGTTAATGTACCAGCTACGGTTCTGAAATTGAGCATATAGGCATTTAAGAGATTAGCTTTCGATATTCCACATCAATCATCGCAGTACGAATATTTTATATACATTAGAGACACTAATTATTGAACCACCCACGTACTGCGTGTATCTGAACTGATGGCCAGAAATGTGAAGGGTGGCAATACGCCTTTTAAGTAAAATATTTTTTAGGGAAGGGGATTCACAATCCACTTATTCAGTCAAAAATACTGGGTGCCTCATATGAATCTGAAGACGAATTTCCATTCATAACTGTAAAAGTAATGAAAATATTATAGCGTATTCTTCAACAGATTTACTTTTCTTTCTGTGAAATGCGACGCAATTACAAAGTTCCAGATATGGCGGCCATTCACATAAAAGCAATACCGAAATAGACGCTTGAAAACTCGACCGTCACATGTGTCATTGACCGAATGACAATTTTCTTTCTTTCATTTATTGCATGAATTTTAATAGAATGAAAAGTGATTTTGTTAAAGATGTCTCTAAAATATCTTCAGTATAGTAGCACGCATAGAAAAACAACATCTGCTCTGAAAAATGAATTTTTAACAGGCTCAAGACTGATTTCTTTTTACTTTTTTTTTTAAAACTTAATAATTAAAGGCAGCTATCCAAAATGGAAAAATATAATTTTATAGACATTTTATTGGTTATTTAAATGTACCGAGTATACTGGGATAGACCATTAACATTGAAACGATTTAAATATGTTTCAAAAACACTTCTGAAAATTTATTTTTCTGCATCGTGTGACGCTCCTTTATCGTCAGACGATGAGTTAGACAGAAAAAAAATATTCTAATTACAATTTATTTAATTATAAAGATAAATTTATAAGTAGAAGAGAAATGATAGCACGGGGTCAGCACACGGGAACCTTTTTTGATGTGCCTCACGTTCGCCCCACTTTTATTATTATTATTTTTTTTGTTATGTTTCTCATATTTTCCAGATGCTGAAGTAGGATGTGTAGGGAGTAATTTTTCGAATTTGGAATTATGTTCGAGCTCTAAATTTTCTTGTTCGATTTTACGCTGTTCTTGTTCAGTTTTTCTATTCTCGACTATAGTTGTAAGTTTTTAGTATGTTCCTCCTCGTAATCAGTGTGCGTAATTAAATTTCGTAAATCGGCCATTTTCATTTCTTTAGTGGCAGGTAAGCCTAACTCATCGCAAAGGACTAATAGATCCTCTTTTTTTCCCTTTCAAAAAAAAAAAACCAAACACCAATTTGTTTAAATTTAATAAAACTAACAACCAAAATAAAATTTTGATTTAATAAATTTCACTTCAAGAATAAAAATTTGAATTTAAAATTTTAAAAACAAGAATTTCAGTTTAAAAATTTCGATTAAAAATTTTCAATTGCAAGAACAAGAATTTCTATTTAAAAATTTCGATTAAAAATTTTCAATTTCAAGAAAAAGAATTTCAATTAAAAATTTCGATTAAAAATTTTCATTTTCAAGAATAAGAATTTAGATTTTTTAGGTAAACCTATCCTTACATCCATGAATTTCTTCTTTACAGAAATCATAACACAAATATATATTCAAAATATGATATAAATAAAATTCAATTTACAGTAATATCACTAAAATATAATTTTTTTATTTCTCACATAATTTCTAAATAAACCTTTCTTTAGGGAGGTAAACCAAAATTGAAGTAGTTTCGATTTACCGTTACGTCACACGATACCGATATCACTATACTTATGAGAAAATACAAAAAAAAATTATAAAACTTCAATATTAACTCTCAAAATGAAACAAAACTATAACTAAACATTTCTTAACTTTCTATTTCTTTTTTTTTTTTAAATATTACGTCAAGCAAGAATATTTAATTTTTTTTGTTCTCAAAGAACACATTCTATTTTTGTTCTAAGAACACAATTATTTAAAATTAATAAAAATTACATTGTCACAAAAATAATTCAAAATTGTTCTCAAAAGAACACAATCTACCTTTGTTTCGGGAAACAAAATTCTTTTATCTTTTGAAACAAATTCACATTAATACATGGAAATTATTCCAGAGGAAAACATTCGCCTTGGATACAATATTTCAAATGAAAATCAAATTTTCAAAGTAATTGCTTAAGAGGCGCAAAGGCCAACATAGTGAAAAAGATTCCAAGCCGGGACTCGAACCCGGGCCATCAGTATAGCGCACTGACGTTCTACCGACTAAATCACTTGGAACGATACACAGCTCGGAAAATTTCTCACTATTATATGTTGGCAAGGCTACAAACGCAGCACAAGATGGAATATTTACCGTGAGCCACCAACCTGGGGCAAACAAGGAATATAATTAAATCCAGCATCGATAGAAACTATATTAATACATGGAAATTATTCCAGGGGGAAACATTCACCTTGGATACAATATTTCAAATGAAAATCAAATTTTCAAAGTAATCGCTTAAGAGGCGCAAAGGCCAACATAGTGAAAAAGATTCCAAGCCGGGACTCGAACCCGGGCCATCAGTATAGCGCACTGACGTTCTACCGACTAAACCACTTGGAACGATACACAGCTCGGAAAATTTCTCATTATTATATGTTGGCAAGGCTACAAACGCAGCACAAGATGGGATATTTACCGTGAGCCACCAACCTGGGGCAAACACGGAATATAATTAAATCCAGCATCTATAGAAACTATATTAATACATGGAAATTTTTCCAGAGGGAAACATTCGCCTTGGATACAATATTTCAAATGAAAATCAAATTTTCAAAGTAATTGCTTAAGAGGCGCAAAGGCCAACATAGTGAAAAAGATTCCAAGCCGGGACTTGAACCCGGGCCACCAGTATGGCCCGGAAATCTTTTAACCATGTATTGGAGGATATTTAACCATGTATTGGGGGTATTGTATGATATTGTGTCGTTACATATTTGATTGCCTTTACACAGAATTTCTATTGATTCTCTGATAATGGATGTGTAATAATTAGATGTTGGGTATATCATTCTTTGATTGATAAAAATCTGTTGTGATATTCTTATTAAAATTTAATCTTGACGATACTGTGGATTGGCGACAAAATTTAATATCTGATTTATGCTCTTCGATTCTTTCTTTTAGTTTTATTTTTGTCCTTTCTATGTATTCCATCATTGGCGCACCCACGGGGGGAGCTAAGGGGTCTGAAGCCCCTCCTAGAAACCGAGACTAGAGTAGTTATACTTAAAGTTTTAAAACATTATCAAAAGAATGTTATTATTATAAATCCATAAAAAATCGGAATTTTTTAAAAAATATTGATTTTGTCCCATAATGTTTTCTCTTTGATAAATTTTATTATGAAATTCAAAATATTAGCATGTTTAATATTTACTTATTAAAAAACTTAAGCCCCGACCCTGCAAAGAGTTTTAAAACTTTGAGGACTAAGCCCGAATGTCACTCGGTTGCCGTTTTCGGTGAAGCGAACTAAGCCCGAGGGTATTTCGGGGTCAATTTTAACTCTCTGAGCTATAAAAGTAACTACTATGTACAATCGCGGTCTTTTAGATATTATCTGCGCACCTTTTATTTTGCCAATAAATATAGGTGGCAGCACTAAACACAAGTGAGTATATGAAAATATCTAGAATCAAAGCTTAACCCGCCCCACCAGTGGCTGAGAGGTTCTGCTCTCGAAACTGGTAGACGGGAAGTGCTGGGTTCGATCCCAATCGCGCCCGTCGGCCTAATCGTTCGGAGTTTTCGTGGTTTTCTTCGAACCATGGATTTCCATGCGTTAATACGGGTTAGGTTCCCTTAGAAAGACCCCCACGAAGGGCACTCCCCCTCGGGCCTATATCCCTAGTGTAGATAATCGGCCGTCACAAAATCAACCAACCAACCAACCAAAGCTTAACCCATTTATGCCCGAATTTTTGTTTTTTCAAATTTGCTGGTAAAATGACTTTAAAATGTTGTAAAATAAACTGGAAAAATACTAAAAAAAAAAAAAAAAAAATACGCTAACATATTTTTGTATTTATTTGATAAAATGTAAATCTAACTAAATCTACTAAATATGGGAATACCCATATGTGGAAAAAAGTTTAATTATATGTTTTGTCAAAATTTATATAAATTTTTTAAATTGTATATACCATATACTATAATTAGTATTTTTATGAGCTATTAAAAATGTATTTATTTCTTTACTGAGACTAGTAACATTTTAAATATCATTAATATTAAATTAAGAATAAACGTATTTGAGGCTAAAAAACAATTTATTTCAAAATCATCTTGAAAAGGACTTTACATGAATAACTGCCCCCTAAATGTCTAATAGAAATATTTGCGCCTTGCGCACAAAATTTTGTACATTAAAAACATGCATAAAAAATAGGCTTGAACATAAAATTTCGCAATTTAAAAAAATACGTACATAAAAAAATATGAAGTCTTCAAGCTAAGATTATGAATTTTTATTTGGATCCTTGATACAAAAAATACAAATAAACTTACTTTTTACATTTCGCTATCTTGAAAAATGAAAAATCTATAAACAGCGAAAATGGTCTTCATTTAAGCAAATAAATATCAATCTTATGCTGTCATCTCTCGGTAACAGATAAAGACATTTATAGATAATTATTTCATGCAATTTTCATGTTGTAAAGAAGAAGAAGAAAAAAAGATATTAAAGTTCGAAACGTCCCAAAAATGGGACGCTAGGCATAAATGTGTTAGTGCAAATTACTATGAACCTTGTGATGTTGCTCTTTGTGCTTTGAAATGTACCACAGAAAAACAAATTTTACTAAATAATGTTTATATACAAATAAAACATATTTTCAGATATTTGTACAACATTTGGGTAAGTTTTTATTCAAGTTTATGTAAAATTTTATTTAAAAAATGTTTTCCTATGCGGAACTTAAAAAAATATATATAAAGCATGCTTTTTTCAATAATTTCTCATTAAATATTAATCCTTGGTACATTTAAATAGTTCCTTGATTATGAATAAGAACAGTTTGAAGTTTATAATTAAAAATTATTAAAATACATATCTTCCACGTATTTTTTTTTTTTTAATCATGAAAAGTACCAATACCCTCAATCAGGGAGATATGCAGTTGGTATAGCTCAGACCTAAAAGTGTTAATGAACTATTATTTTAATACAATCAAACTGACTGGTAAAGTTATCATACGAATTGAATATTTCCAACTGAGCGAAAAAATGCCCAGGCTGGGAATCGAACCCAGATCCTTGGCTTACAAGGCCAATGCTTTTCCATTTAAGCTAACTGGGCCGACAACCAGCCAGCATATTTCGCTCAGAAAACCTTATTGGTGGGAACATCTGGTCTGTCATGTAGACAGCTCAACAGAATAAACCGCAGGTAAAGGACCTCCATATAAACGATGGATACGTAGATGAACTATTATTTTAACACAATCAAACTGACTGGTAAAGTTATCATACGAATTGAATTCGTCTAAAAGTGTTAATCAAACATTCTATTATGTTTTATTAGTAAATGCTAAAAATTAGCAAAGCATGTGTAGACATATATTGTCATTATTACATGAAGATGAGAACAAAAATTATTGTTAAGAGTAAATAAAATCAATTTAAATCGACCAGTCTTTTTAAGTCCGTTTGTCCGTGAAAAAGTAGCACATTTTTCTCTATAGTGACGAGTATACTCGTCATTAATTTAGCGCGTTGCTTCATTTAAAACCAGAAGGGATGGGTTTGGGGATTTTTGAATTCGGAAGTATTTCTATTGTAGGAACATTATATTTGTACCTTTCCTAATTCTACAAAATATACTAAGAAAAATATTTAAAATAAAATATTTGAGTGGTGTTATAAATACCGCACAAAATCCCTATAAATTCATATTTAATGAATCCTCCAAAAATCCTTCTAAAATTTATTAAATAATTATGTAAATCTTCTAATGTAGTTTGAAAAAATTCACGAAAAATGCTTTAGAAGATAAAATTTTAATGAATTTATAATTCAGTACATAAAGGGTTAATAGGTTTTTTCTATTGTCAGACCAAATGTTTCAATAAAATGAGAAATAAAATAGTACATATATATATTTATATATATATATATATATTAAATTATGCTTTTCTGAACTTCAGCTTAAGCCATCATTTTGACGTTTTTTAATCATATTGAGAAAACTACTTGAAAGAAGAATTTAAAATTGAGAATTCGCATAAAGTAGAACATAATAAACATAAATCAATTAAAAAATTGTAAGTTGCAATTCATATTTTTTTTCGAATGTTAATTTCTTAATTCCTAATTCATATTATAAAATTTCTAAAATTACAAATTCAATGTATTTATGTTTGGGCTTTTTGGTATTAAAACCACACAAAAAAATTATAAGACCTTGGATTATAATTTCAGGAGAATTTAATAACAAGTAAAAATTAAATTTAAAAAATCAAAAAATCCGACTGCGTAAAAAGCGAACTAATTAATTATTTCTCATCAATGTGAAACTATTTTTTATATTACTTACCTATTTTTTTATTTACTTGTATTGATGATTTTTAAGTTGTGTTTAATTGTTAATTCCTATCTATAAACACTGTTTTGATGAGGCCTATAGATGTCTATGAAGGTTAGAGTTGCAGTAAAGCTAGATATCCTACCTACACCTTCTAGGTTGTGTAATATTTAAACGGAGCTTCTGAGTGTAAAAAAGTCAATGAAACATCGTCTTCATTTTGAAAGACCTATCCAATGATATGCCACTCAATAGGGAGCGTAATTTTTTTGTTTTCATCTCTACCGCCATTTTGTATTTTACGGTCGCCATTTTGAATTTATAAAAACGAAAACTAACCTATAACCATCGGACGGTTAAGACGAATTGATAGAGACCTCATTCATTAAAATCCATCTAGCCGTTGGGATATTTCGAGGGTATAAAGAAATCCACGTACCCAGATACGCGTCAAACACATAACCCTTCTTGGCAGTCAGGTAAAAATATGAAAATGTAATTTCACATTAGCAGCTCTAAATTTTGAATGTTTATAATTGAACAACTTATGATTCAGATGGCTTGAAAATTCGTTTCTAGACATAGTTTGAGCCGAAGATTTAAAATATATTGTCAAAATTGGGTATGCTATTGTAAAAAACAAAGTTTGGTGTATTTTTGATTTGTAGATGGCTGCCTAAGCAAATTTCATATACACCATTTAAAAGTAGACTTTATTTTCAATCGTTTAGTTCCAGTAACTTTCTTCTATCATAATTAGTTGCAGAGTTAGTAGGGGGTGTTTCCTTATTTTTTCGCACGAATGTACAAAGTTGTCGCTGCATGCAGAAAACTGCCTCCAAATACAAATAAAAGAGCGTTACAAAATTAACTAATTGTAGAAGGATCTATTTAATTTTTTTTTCATGTAGTGTTATATATCTATTTCAAGATTATTAGTTATTGAAGAAATTTATTCCCAATTTTTATTGTTAAATGAAATCGCATATTCGAAAAGTGCTGCAAATGAAGTCATATAAGAATTGGGAAATTTGAAAAATTCTGCAATCTTTTAAACAGTCTGTAAAACGTCTATGTATTTTTTTTACTTAATGTAAATATACGGTATAGTAATGTGATTTAAAAATTGCAGTCAACTGATCTTTGCTGAAACATTTTTTAGTTTTCACTTCGAAATAAGTATGGAGAGTTCTTAGAAAATGTCTGAGAATTCCACTAGAAATTCCATAACACAGCTTTATAATACAGTTAAAGGAATTAAGAGCTTTGGAAGGGTTGTTTATGCATAAATTTTAACTTTTTGTAACGCAATAAAACGGTAAAAATCGTATGGAAAACTCGATGTTCCTTTAAAATCTGAGCTAAATTTTATGCTATCTCAAAGACATTGAACATTTATTCTGTAGAAAATCATGTAAATCCCTGATTTTTTTTAGCAATAAAACCTTCAAGTGAATCAGAAGAAAGTTTTGAAATCAAAGATTGCTCGAGTATTTCAAACTTTTTATTTAGATATGTGGGTACAATAGACGAGCAAACAATTCTTGTAAATCAGAGAAAGAAGAAATCTCGCCTGATTTTTTTTTAACCCTTTATGTCCCTAATTATGAATTCATGAAAATTTCATCTTCTTAAACATTTTTTGTGTATTTTTGAAACTACATTAGAAGATTAACATAATTATTTAATACATTTTAGGATTTTCTAATTAAAATGAATTAATTAAATTTGTAGGGATTTCATGCAATATTTATAACTTCACACAAATATTTTATTTAAAAATATTTTTTAGTATTTTATAGAATTAGGAAATGTACAAATATGATGCTCTTATAATAGAAATACAGCAATAATTCCGAGCTGAAACTCTTCATCCACAAACTTTCAACGTCAAGAAAGCTGAAGAGATTTAAATGTAAAGAAATCATCCTTTTAAAAATATTTTTGTTTTCTTCAATGAATAATGCTTTCAAAACAAGATAAAGTAATATAGAAGAATCTCTTTGCTGATACAATAAAATGCTACTTTGATACCAGAAATAAGAGACACTTTCTCTTTAAAACAATTATATTGAAGAATACTTATTTACACGATATATACAAGAAAATACTATTTACATAATTATTAATACATCTTAATTTTGTCTTCGTGCACACATCTATTTCACATCTTATACGTCTCTTTCGAACATTCTTCAGCATACCTCCTCATTCACCGCCAAAACATGTTTTAATCTTCTTTTCTTCCCCAACTCACTTCAGTTCCCGCTGCAATGGGCGTCTGTCGTACCAAAGTTTAGCTCTAGCGCGCATGCGTTGTCACCAATCGCTAGAGTATCTTTAAGGCGGAGTTACGATTCAAGAATGAAATAGACAGGACTTAGTGGTGTAAATTACTTCCTACAACTAATGTACCTATAAATCATTCTAAAATGTATTACAACTAGTCGATGTATTGAATGAATTTTCTAACAAGTTACTTTAATGGTACTAGTTGAAAGAAAAAAAACCTTTCTGGTAAAAATCCAAGAAAAAATTGTATCCTATACACGTAGAATTTACTTATTCCTGTTTGCCCATTGTATGCATATGCTTACAAGGAAGGTTTTTCAATGCAAACTCTGATAAATTTTTGGAAAAGTTAGAGTAAGCTATATTCATATTAATTAGCACACGTGCAAAAAATTAGCTGCCAAATGTGACTACAAAAGCAGCAAAAACTAGTCGCATGTGCCAATCCCAAAATTTTCTTCTATCTCATACATGCTAATAATACTTCAAAAATCGCTATCACAGTGCCAAAATTAAATGAACATCTATGCCCATCATGAGGATTCTAAAGATATGAAATTCTGTGAATTAGTTCTTGAGATATGGCTATTGCTAAAATCGTGTACATTCTTCAAAAGTCAGCATAGCAGCGCCACCTTTTCGTTGATTTACACCAAAACCTAATCGCAACAACTTATGTCAACGTCTAACTGAATCTGAAGTTTGATGAAAATCTATGCATTAGCTTTTGAGATTGAGCTATTGCGAAAATCGTGAACCAGCCAGCATAGCAGCGCCCCCTATTATGTTATTAACACTAAAACCTAATCAATAGCCTCTTGTGTCAACTTCTAACTGAATCTGAAGTTAGAAGAATATTCGCGCATTAGTTCTTGAGATAGAGCTTTTGCTAACTTCGTGAAAAATGCAGTATAGCAGCGCCACTTGTTGGGCGATTTACACCAAAAACTAATCATCACCAATTTATATCAAGGTCTAACTGAATATAAATTATATTAAATTTCGTGCAATAGTTCTTGAGATAAAGTGCCCACAAAATTTGTGTCACATACAAACAGACAGATTCACAGAGTCCCAGACAAACATTTTATAAAAACATGTTTTTTGAGATCTCTGACCCCTAAAACATGCAAATCCGTCGAAAACCGAAAGTCTAAAATTTTCACGAGTCCAATACGTTCTAGTCCGAGTGCTACACGACCAAAATAATGTGAAAACTGCAAATCGTGATAAGAATATACCGATTGGTCAGTATCTACTTTATAATAATACAATCCATATAAGAGGGGGAGGCATCGCGTAAAGTCGTGGGAATTTAAGATGGCTGCTGTTATTCAAAATGGCGTCATTTTCTGAATTTTCTAACTATCCATAATATAAATGGGTGTTTCAGGTCGATTTCGATGTTTTTAATGTCAAAAATTTCGTTTTTAATATTTTCCGTCATAGTTGAATGAGTTTATGAATTCAGTTTGTCTGTTTGTTTGTCTGTCTGCCTGCTTGCCATTCCATGCTCTAAATCCCTTAAATATCGCTGCTCGCTTAAATTCTCTCAGATTATTATGTAATTTATATATGTTATTGAAGTTTACAATAACATGTTCCGAATAAAAATCCAGTGTATAGCTTTTATAGTCTGTTTAAAGGTCCCTCAAAAGAATTCCATTACGTTATTGTCTATTAGTGCGGGTGCTACAGTTGAGAAAACTGCAAATCGTGAGAAGCATATACCGATTGGTGAGGATCTACTTTATATTAATACAATTCATATAAGAGGGGGAGGCATCACGTAAAGTCGTAGAAATTCAAGATGGCGGCTGTTATTCAAAATGGCGTCATTTTTGGAATTTTCTTACGATCCATCATATAAATGTGTGTTCCAGGTCGATTTCGATGTTTTTAACAGCAAAAATTTCGTTTTTAATACTTTTCGCCATAGTTGAATGAGGTTATAAATTCAGTTTGTCTGTTTGTTTGTCTGTCTGTCTGCTTGCCATTCCATTCTCTTACTCGCTTAAATATCGCTACTCGCTTAAATTCACTCAGATTGTAATGTAATTTATATATGTTATTGAAGTTTACGATAATATGTTCTGAATAAAAATTCAAGTGTATAGCTTTTATAGTCCGTTTACAGGTTCCTCAAAAGAATTCCATTACGTTATTCTCTATTAGTGCGGGTGCTACAATTGAAAAAACTGCAAATCGTGAGAAGAATATACCGATTGGTGAGTATCTACTTTATATTAATACAATAGATATAAGAGAGGGAGACATCGCGTCAAGTCGTAGGAATTCAAGATGGCGGCTGCTATTCAAGATGGCATCATTTTCTGGAATTCTTGCAATCTTCTGAAAACATGTTTGATGTAAAATGTATGTGCAAAATCTGTAAAAATAAGTGTGGCTGTAGAAAGGTTGGACTTTCTTGCACATTATTGCGCAACTGCAAAAACGAACGTGAGAAATATGATTCAAAGTGAAGTTTTTATATTCTCTAACTTTAAATGTAACATGCATTTATTTTTAATATCTTGTATAATTAAGGTATCAATAAAAATGCATTTTTGTTATTTATTTATTCCTTCAATTTTCCTCACTATAAAATACAAAAATGATAATTTTCCTATTTTCATTTGATAATTTTCCTATTTTAATTTTAAGCGTATTTCTGATATTTAAAATAGAATTTTTCAGCTTAAAATTTCGAAATAGACGTCATAGACACTTTTTTTTTTATGATGTATAGGTATAAAAATGCAAACAATTTTGAATGACAGCCACCATCCTGAATTCCTATGAATTTGCACGATGCCTCAACTTCTTATATGCATTGTATTAATATGAAGTAGATACTGACCATTCGGGATATCTTTATCACAAAATGCAGTTTTTTCATACCTAACAGCTCCACTAATAACAGTTGATTTAATTAATGATCTTTATAGAATTTATACACGAGTTACAAACGCGAGTATTCTTTTTTTTTGGTGTGTCACTGTAAATAAACGATAAATACTATGTACACCTTATTCTATAGTAAGTATCTTGTAGTGCATCTGACTCATGTATGTCAATCTGAATGTATTTCAGAGAGTTTAACATGATTAAAACACATTGCAAACGATTTCCCCCCCCCCCATAGAAATAACGTGATGGGATTTTTTTTGAGGGCCCTGTAAACGGACTATAAAACCTATACACTTGAAATTTTATTCGGAACATGTTATTTTAAACTTCAATAACATATATAAACTACATGCCAATCTGAGTGAATTTAAGCGAGTAGCGATATTTAAGTGACTTAGTGCATGGAATGGGAAGCAGACCAACAGACAAACAAACAAACAGACAAACAAACAAACAAACAGACAGACAAACAAACAGACAAACAAACAGACAAACTAGATTTATAAACTCATTCAACTATGGCAGAAAGTATTAAAAACGAAATTTTTGACGTTAAAAACATCGAAATCGACCTGAAACACACATTTATATGATGGATAGTAAGAAATTCTGAAAATGACACCATTTTGAATAAGAGCCGCCATCTTGAATTCCTACGAATTTACACGATACCTCGCCATCTTATATGAATTGTATTAATATTAAGTAGATACTCACCAATCGGTATATTCTTCTCATGATTTGCAGTTTTCTCAACCGTAGCACCTGGATTAATAGACAATAATGTAATGGAATTCTTTTGAGGGCCCTGTAAACGGACTATAAAACCTATACACTTCATTTTTATTTGGAACATGTTATTGTAAACTTCAATAACGTATATAAATTACATGGCAATCTGAGTGAATTTAAGCGAGTAGCGATATTTATGTGAGTTAGATCATGGAATGGCAAGAAGGCAGACAGACAAATAAACAGACAAATTGAATTTATTAACTCATTCAGCTATGACGGAAAGTATTAAAAACGAAATTTTTGACGTTAAAAACTTCGAAATCCACCTGAAACACCCATTTATATGATGGATAGTAAGAAAATTCAGAAAATGACGCCATTTTGAATAACAGCGGCTATCTTGAATTCCCACGACTTTACGCAATGCCTCCCCCTCTGAAATACATTGTATTAATATAAAAAAGATACTCACCAATCGGTATATTCTTATCACGATTTGCAGTTTTCTCAACCGTAGCACCCGGGCTATTCTTCTTGTAGAGATAGTGGAATGTAAAATAGAATAGGATTTTCATTGCTAAATGTAATATTGGCGAATAAATGCACGAATGCCGCCAACAATGTCGAGTGCGACTTCAGTGAAAATTCAAAATAAAAGACATGCATTAACAGTCAGTCATATTCGTTTAGAATAAATGGGTTGATTCAAATCTCTTTATCTCCTTTAAAAAATAGTTGATTTGTACATTTGTGGCTAATGTAATTTGAGATAGATAATATATAAAACTCTTTTTTACTTTCAATTTATTAACTATTTGTATGACAATAATTCTTGCGTTCTGTAAGATTCAAACAACTTGTTTGAATAATTTTTACTTTTATATATAAGAAAGTCTTAAATCAATCTGTGTTTGATTTTTTATAGGTAAAAAAATGTTAAGAATTAATCCATGTAACATAGTTTGGATGATTTATCAAAAATCTGTTCTGGTAATTTAAAATAACTGAACGAATCACAATTGACTTTTAAAACAGAGACAACAATTTTAAACTATAACACAACAAACTTAGTCAATTTTCCAGGTCATGTTATATTAACATTTGGAAATATTTTTTGTTAGCATATTGATATATAAATACACGTATATTTTGTAAATCTTAACAATTTTGTACTTAAGACAAATAACATACTACACTGCTCTTTATAGAACTGCAAAAGAGTAGAATTTGGAAGATATAGCAAGTGAAAATGTTGCATCTGTTTCAACTTTTGTTTAGAGACACTCTTATATTTTACAGGTTTATTCCATAATTCACATGCTTTCCATTTTCGAGTGCCATTTTTTCATTTACTTACATATATTACTGTGAAAGATGGAAATTGGAAGATGTCGACCGGTGAATGTCAACACATACCAAATACGTTGGTGAAAGACCGAATACTTGATTATATTCTTGTACATTCGGACCATCATCGGTATATGTCGACAAGCACAGATATGCTTTGGTGTATGTCGAAAACAGAAGCCGAGGTCAACAGAGAGGCGACAGTCTTTCGCTAAATCCTTTGCTTGGCTGCAAGTTAGTCAGCTTTCTCAGTTTTATGAAATGTTTGATTGTAACGTTTTCTTAAACTTATATTTTTTTCGATACCCTAATTTATATTCACTAGATAGTGCAGAGAATCGTGATTTTTTTAAAGAATAGCTAGATGCATTAATTACGAGTAAAGCGAGAAGACAATTGTTTTTATTTTTCTGAACAAAAATACTCTAAAATGCTTTCTGAAGTGATTTCTGCTTGCCTTTGAATTACAGACGATTAAAACGTTTTGACGTTTTAAAAATTAATGATGAAGGGAAGTTAATTGTACCATTAAAACCAGGAAAACGAATATACAGTATTATGTTACCAATGATGAATTATTTAGTATACTAGTTGAAACTCACACAAAAATAGACGACGGAGGAAGTACACGTATGCTTAAAGTTTTGGAAGTTAAATACAAAAATATTACATATGAAGTTGTAATGTAGTATATTTAAATTTAGGCAAAAAATATTAAATGAACATTGTGCTTCTAAGAAAGGTATTGTTGTGGAACCACTGGTCACTTCTGAGTTCTATTCAAGATGTCAAGTTGATCTTACTGACCTGTAGGGGGTCACACAGGGATGGCGAATATACCTTCAAAATGCTATGTCAAGAACATTTAACTAAGTTTGTCATCTATGACCTTTGAAAATTAAGACAGCTGAAGATGTAACGTATCACGTTCTTCCAATATTTTTAACGTTTGGTGCTGCAGTTATATTGCAATCAGATAATGGTAGGGAATTCAGTAATCAAGTTATATCTAAGTTATATCAAGTTATATCTCTACGTGGAAAGATGTTAAGGTAGTTCATGGAAAACCTCATCATAGTCAAACACAAGGCTCAAATGAAAGTGCCAATCAGGGTATACAGAATGTGTTAACTGCATGGATGCAAATAACGGTGCAAATAAATGGTCAGATGGTTTGCTCTTTGTGCAATTTGGAAAGAACACTACATACCACTAAAGAATACGCCAAATTCCTTCTGAAGCTATGTTTGGTGTTAAACCAAAAAGAGGCATCACATCGTCAATATTGCCTAGCGAACAAATCGCAAATATTGAAACCGAAGAACAAATTGAAGAAATTGCTAATGTATTTTTGAAACTGAAGAAACTCTTAATACTTTTGAAGAAATTTTGAGCAGTGGCCACACCGAAAACCATATTCCAGAGAAAAATATTAAAGAGGACCTGCAACCTGCCAAGTCTTCATGTAAAACCCTGAATGAATAACACGAGTTTATTTCTATAAAATGAGTGGCCGCGAATTAAAAATCTTCTACTGCAAGCAACAAAAATATTACAAACCTTAAAAAACAAACAAAGAAAAAATCCGCCTTCTCAAATTGGTGATACCATACGAATACAAGTCGCTGATGTCGACCGTGGTCGTACAAACGGCCGAAATGTATTGACAGTTGTTGTTGGAATAGAAGACTGCTACTTTTATAAACTAGCAAATAAAAATTTTACCCTCAAGCAAGCTTTATATCCGTATTCAGTTCGTAATTTGTAACGTACAGTTATTTTCCATAGATGAGATTAATTTCTTCTCAAGAAATGTCGCTGAGAGACGTTACTGCAGCTAATTCGAGAAATGGAAGGCAAGTGTATACACGCTGCCATTGCAAAAGGAAGTGTTCCACAAATAAATGCAGTTATAAAAGCAAGGGACTCTTATGCAATTCAAAATGTCATAAAATTTACAATATTTGCAATAAATAAGATTTTAATCAAATAATTAAGAAATTTTTTGTGTAGTATTTTTTTTTCTCATTTAGAATGTACTGTTTGTTTTAAATTCAACAGTTTATTTTGATGTGCTGTTACTTTAGCTTTTTCCTCTTTTGGCATATATTGTAATGAGTTTTAATAATAAAGTACGATTTATAGAAGAAAAGTCCTGTATGGTATAAATGCCCAAGTTTTTTATTGCCTAAACTTAAAACTCAAATCTGACTGCTTAACATTTATCCAAGTACAACTGCTATCATTATTAAGAATGCACTTAATATCGAGCATCCCTTATTCTTCTCACTCTCGAATCTAACGGTACATGTCCAAAAAAAAAACCAATCACGGACTGTCCTTTAAATCTATCACAGCATTTAAATTCTCCGGTTTTAGTCCCGCGGTGAAAACTTCTCTACAGAGTGACGATCCCCTCTCCTCATCGTACCTGGTCACTAATTTCAGTAAGAGAAGCGAAAAAGTTATGTCACCCTTATGACGTTTTATCTCGCCTGACATACGGACAAAAAAAAGCAAATCTCCGACATATTCAACATTCACCATTAGCGCATGGTGAATGTTGACATTTGCTGGTATAGGGGAGAAATAAGGATATTTAGCAGATATTTCGGGCATCAACCAAGCGACTATGTGAATGTTGACATTCACCGGTGAAAGTCGACATTCTCCAGATTTCGGCCTTTTACATTAACACATACACAGTGGAATATTTTATTTCGCCACATCATCTATTTGACTTGTGATTTACAAACATAACAATGATGTGTCCTCCAGCCCCCCCCCCCCCACAAAAAAAACAAACAAACAAAAAAACAAGTATGTTGTGGCTATCACAAAACTTTCTTCTACATAAATCACGTCAATTAAATCATTTAAATAACTAGTTGAGTAGCAACCCGTTGTGTTGCTTTTAAACTGCATGAAATCATTCGAACCTTTTGCGAAAAATGAAATCTATCTTTATTGTAAATTTAGAAAGCAATTAAAGTATTAATTTTTATTAAATACAATATTTCAAATAATCTATACTCCTATTATAAAGGAGCCCCACCAGTGGCTGAGAGGTTCTGCTCTCGAAGCTGGTAGACGGGAGGTGCTGGGTTCGAACCAAATCGCGCCCGTCGGCCTAACCGTTTCGGAGTTTTCGTGGTTTTCTTCGAAACCGTGGATTCCCATGCGTAAATACGGGTTAGGTTAACTTAGAAAGACCCCCACGAAGGGCACTCCCCCCCAGGGCCTATATCCCACGTGTTGATAATCGGCCGTCATAAACACAAACCAAACCAAACCAAACCTATTATAAAGAGGAAAAAATTGTTTATTTGTCGGAGGTAAGCTCTGGAACTACCGAACCGATTCCAAAAGTAATGGTATCAAAATGATGGTGTGAGTCCAACTTAGAACATAGGCTATATCTTATGTCGGTGCCACTACCCCAAAGGGTGTAAAGGAGCAAAAAACGTTCTAAAAATGCGATTTTAGCGCTACTGAAGGGCCTAGAAATATGCAATTTTGAGTATTAGTTACTTATAAGATATAAATGTTGTCTAAGAACAGTTCTTAAACAATTCGAAATTTAAAAGGGGTGAAAATGCACAAAAAGCGTTCTAAAAAACGTTCTAAATGGTTGTTTCCACACAATCTCAGGAAATATCAAACCGATTTAAAAAATATTGGTCTCAAAATGATGGTGACAACGCTTGCTCCAAGATAGGCTATGTTTTATGTCGGTGTCACTACCCCAAAGGGGGTGCAGGAGCAAAAAACGTTCTAAAAATGCGATTTATGTGTTACTGAAGGGCCTAGAAAGATGAAATTTGAAATATTAACTACTTATTAGATATAAAGGATTTCTAAGAACAGTTCGTAAACAATTCGAAATTTAAAAGGGGTGAAAATGCACAAAAAGCGTTCTAAAAAACGTTCTAAATGGTAGTTTCCACACAATCTCAGGAAATACCAAACCGATTTAAAAAATATTGGTGTCAAAATGATGGTGACAACGCTTGCTCCAAGATAGGCTATGTTTTATGTCGGTGTCACTACCCCAAAGGGGGTGCCGGAGCAAAAAACGTTCTAAAAATGCGATTTATGTGTTACTGAAGGGCCTAGAAATATGAAATTTGAAATATTAGCTACTTATTAGATATAAAGGATTTCTAAGAACAGTTCTTAAACAATTCGAAATTTAAAAGGGGTGAAAATGCACAAAAAGCGTTCTAAAAAACGTTCTAAATGGTAGTTTCCACACAATCTCAGGAAATACCAAACCGATTTAAAAAATATTGGTGTCAAAATGATGGTGACAACGCTTGCTCCAAGATAGGCTATGTTTTATGTCGGTGTCACTACCCCGAAGGGGGTGCAGGAGCAAAAAACTTTCTAAAAATGCGATTTATGTGTTACTGAAGGGCCTAGAAATATGAAATTTGAAATATTAGCTACTTATTAGATATAAAGGATTTCTAAGAACAGTTCTTAAACAATTCGAAATTTGAAAGGGGTGAAAATGCGCGAAAATCGTTCTAAAAAACGTTCTAAATGGTGGTTTCTACACAATCTCATGAAATACCAAACCGATTTAAAAAATAATGGTGTCAAAATAAGGGTGTCAAAATGACGGTGACAACCCTTGCTCCAACATAGGCTATGTTTTATGTCGGTGCCACTACCCGAAAGGGGGTGCAGGAGCAAAAAACGTTCTAAAAATGCGATTTTTGCGTTACCGAAGGGCCTAGAAAGATGAAATTTGAAATATTAGCTACTTATTAGATATAAAGGATTTCTAAGAACAGTTCGTAAACAATTCGAAATTTAAAAGGGGTAAAAATGCGCGAAAAGCGTTCTAAAAAACGTTCTAATGGTGGTTTCTACACAATCTCAGGAAATACCAAACCGATCTAAAAAATAATGGCGAAATGGCGAAAATGATGGTGACAACCTTTGCTCCAACATAGGCGATGTTTTATGTCGGTGCCACTACTCCAAAGGGGGTGCAGGAGAAAAACGTTCTAAATTGCGGCTTTTGCGTTACGGAAGGGCCTAGAATCGTGAAATTGGGAATGGTAGTTAGTTATAAGATGTCAATCATCTCTAAGGACATTTCCTAAAAAAATCGAAATTTAAAAGGGGGTCAAAATGCGCAAAAAGCGTTGTAAAAAACTTTCTAAATTGCGATTTCTATGCAATCTCAGGAAGTACTGAACCGATTTCAAATATAATGGTGTAAAAATGATAGTGACAGATCTTGATCCAAGATAGGCTATATTTTATTTCTGTTTCCGGATACCCCAGAGGAGATGCAGGAGTAAAATGAGCGAAAAGCGTTCTAAAAACGTTCTAAATGCCGATTTGTCGGCAATATCTCAGGAAGAATTATTTTTTCTGATTTCAAACGTAATAGTAGGAAATTGATGCTGACAGCCTCTGCTCTAACATAGACACTATTTTATGTCGTTATCACTATCACCAAGACGTTGCAGGAGCAAAAAAGCGTTCTAAATTTTTATTTTTGTGATCGGTAGGGCTAGCAACTTAAAATTAGGCAAGGTACATATTTATTAGAAATAAATGATCTTTAAGAACAGTTTCGAAAAAATTTTAAATTTAAAAAGGGGTAAAAATGCGCGAAAAGCGTTCTAAAAACGTTCTAAATTGGGATTTCTACTCAATCTAAGGAATTATCAAAGCTATTTCAATAGTAATGGTTGCAAATAAATGGTAACAGTCCCTGCTATAACATAGGTTATATTTTATGTTGATGTCACTACCATCTGAGGCTGAGGGTTGGAAAAGCAAAACATGTTCTAATTTGCGTTTTTTGCACAACTGAGGGGTCTAACACTTTGAAGTACGGCATGGTATTTACTTACAAGATGCAACTGCTTTCTAAGAACAGTCGAAAGAAAATTCCAAATTAAAAAAAAAATAAGTGAGTGAAAAGCGTTATAAATTATAATTTTTAAGCAAACTTATAAATTTACGAAACCGATTAAAAAAAATAATGATGACAAATTTTGGTGATAGAATCTGCTCAAACATAAGCTATAATTTATGTCTGTTCCACTACCACCAGAGGGTTGCAGGAGCTAAAAACTTTCTAAATTGCGATTTCTGTGATACTGAAAAAGCTAGAAACTTTAAATATGACATGGTAGTTACTTATAAAATATAAATGCCCTCGAAGAACGTCGAAAATAAATTCGAATTAAGAAGGGGTGAAGCGAAGGGGAGGTGCGAAAAGCATTCTAAAAAAGTTCTAAATTACGATTCTATGCAATTTCAGGGAATATAAACCAATTATAAAAGTAATAGTTGCGAATCAATGCTAACAGTCTCTGATCCTACACAGGCTATATTTTATGCCTGTGATTCTACCACCTGGGGTTCACAGGAACAACAAACGTTCTAAAAAAGGGCTTTAAAAGCTTTTTAAATTATGTTTCTGTGGAATATTAGGAAATAACAAACCGATTTCAAAATTAATGTTGGCAAATTAATGGTGACAGTTCCTGTTTCAACATAGCCCTTTATGTTGAGAGAGGTGGTAGGACTTGGATTTTGACATGATGGTTAATTTTAAAATGTAAGAAGATGGTTTCTAAAAAATTCAAAACTTCAAATGAATACTGAAATGAGCGTATTAATTGAGCATAAAAGTTTCGAAATAATTTTTAAATTATCATTTATTTAGTTTTACTTCATTTTATTAATTTAAGTCTCATTTGTGCCTAATGCAGTGTAATAAGGATGTTTAATCAAACTGTGTTTTAAATAGTATATTTTGAATTATTCCTAAAAATAATAAGTACCTTTTAATAAAAAAAAATTTTTAATAAAATAAAATATTACCTTTTAATAAAATAAAAATTTAGTTAGTACCTTTTAATAAAAATTAGACATATAAATATCACTCGGCATATTTCAAATATTACGCGAGCAAAGCCGCAGGGTTTGCTAGTAAGTTATATTTACAATTTAAGTCAAAAATTTTCCGAATAAAAATGCACATACCATAACTTTCTTTGCCTAAAGATTTTCGCTCTTTCAAGATTTTGCTTCGAATTTCAGAGTTGGTAGAAATGTTGTCATTTGGGTCAACTTATACAAAAATGAATTTGTTTAAACGAATTTATTCAGAAGCATTTTATATTTATGAATTAAAATAAATATTTAGAGAAAAAAAAATTCTCGTTAAATCATCTCGTTTTTAATGTCCGCTTCTAAAAGATTTTAATAGCCATCTTAAGGCAATAGCTGAAAATCTACCTTTCAACTTAAAATTAAATCAAAATAATGATGTTTGATTGCGATGTTTTTTCCTTTTGACGTCAACAGAATTTATTTCAATGCTCCAGTCGATAGTCGAATTTTTGTTTCTAACCTAAACGGAGTCCTGAAGCTTGAATATGTGAACATAAAATAAAACACACACACACACACTACAATCTATAATAATAAAGAAAGAAGTTTGTGTGTGAGTGAGTGAGTGAGTGAGTGTGTCGACGGTGTTCTGAAGAGACCGCTGCACGTAGAGCTACAAAATTTGGGGAAAAGGTACGTCTATATATGAAGTTTTGCACCTCGTACCCCGATTTTCGATTTTTTGATTAGATTTTTTAATTTAATTTTTTATGCGATTTTTAGCACTTTTTTAAGTTTCGAGGCGATTTTTTCCATATAAATGAGAAGAATATGGTTTCTTTCTTTTAACCCAATATAGTAAATTTTGTTCCCTATTTAAAAGTGTATTCGGAATTCATGCAGCGATTTTTGAATTTTTAGCGAACTTTTTATGCAATTATTGAACAGCATTTAATGCATTTCCATACCTATATGGAGGTTACTGTACAGGGACACAGCTCTGTCGCCAAATGCCGCCAAGTTTGTCGCCAACTTGGCGGTAGATCGCCAAATTTGGCGACCGAAGTGAGTCGCCAAAAGTGACGCTAACTTGGCGATATCTCTAATATTTCACCAAATTCCCATAGACTTTCATTGTAAACCAATATGGATTACTTGCTTACAGAAAATCAACAAATTGAGATATTTTAATGCAACAAAAACTAATATTTATAATAAAACACTCATACTACAATATATATTAAAACACACATACACACATAAATAACGCCTGCATTCAACAGTTAAAGGTATATATAAATATTATACAGACATACAAACAATAAATACAATAAACCCAACTGGAGTGAAAAATTAGCCAGAGCCAGGAATCGAACCCGGGACCAAAAAATAATATTGACTTAAGGGATTATTAATTCGATTTTTCCACATTAGAAAAAGAATGCGGTTTCTTTCTTTTAACCCAATATAGTAAATTTTGTTCTCTTTTCATAAAAGTTTATTCGGAATTCGTGCAGCGATTTTGGAATTTTTAGCGAATTTTTTATGCGATTATTGAACAGCATGTAATGCATGTCCATACATATAAGGGGGTTACCGTAGGGGGGGGGGTGTCCAGTTTTGTCACCAAATAACGCCAAGTTTGTCGCCAACTTGGCGATATATCGCCAAATTTGGCGACCAAAATGGAAATCCTATTTATATATATTACTTTATATATATATATATATATATATATATATATTACTTTAATTTATATATATTACTGCCAAAATGAGTCGCCAAAAGTGAGGCCAACTTGGCGATATCTCTAATATTTCGCCAAATTCCGATAGACTTCCACTGTAAAACAATAGGGTTTACTTGCTTACAGAAAATCAACAAATTGAGATATTTTAATGCAACAAAAGCTAATATTAACTTAAGGGATTATGTTAATTATATTTAAGGGAGTCCAAGTAAATTAATTATGAATAAAAGTAACATGATCTAATGCTTTGCATTATTTCCAAAACAGAAATTTTAAGAGAGCCCATAGGTCAAAGGAATTATATTTGAAACTTTTATCCAATTATAGTAAATTTTGACTTTCGTGATTCTTGAACTTTTTGTAATTTTTAATGCAATTTTTTGACATTCCATTTCTGACCTAAAGTACATTCTGCCCTTATTTCAATAAATTTTATTCGGATTTCGTATAGCAAT
The DNA here is from genome assembly GCA_963932465.1 of Maratus speciosus. Classification (NCBI taxonomy): domain Eukaryota; kingdom Metazoa; phylum Arthropoda; class Arachnida; order Araneae; family Salticidae; genus Maratus; species Maratus speciosus. Next base: position 415,442,252 of record OZ010790.1, on the reverse strand, counting down.
TTTCGAATTTTTCGGGAATTTTGTATGTGATTTTTAGTGTATTTTAGCGATTTGCTATTATTTTTAAACATTAGTGAAAGGAATCAACTTGCAATCTTCCAACATAATATATATATATATTTTTCTCTTTTCAGAATTTGAGAAGCGATTAAAATTTTTTTCGCGATATCTTATTGTGATTTTCAGAGTTTTTTCGTAATTCCTGCTGTTTTTTGACGTACCCAGGCAACGCCTGGCAAGTTCGCTAGTATATAATAAAGCACAGATAAATAACGCCTGCATTCAACTGTTAACGGTATATATGAATATTAAACAGAAGTACAACAATAAATAGAATAAACCCAACTGGAGTGAAAAATTAGCCAGAGCAAGGAGTCGAACCCGGGACCACAGCATTCCAAGCTGTCGCTCTAACCACTGAGCTACTCCGGCCGATACCTGAGTCGTTGTCCGGTCGTATAGGGTCGCATGTCCGGTTATCGTTGTTCAGTTATCCAAGGCTGTCGTATAGATGGCTGGTGACTTCCCAACATGGCTTATTAGTGAAAAATTGCAAACTCAGGTATCGGCCGGAGAAGTTCAGTGGTTAGAGCAGCAATCTTGTATACGGGTTCTCCCGGGTTCGATTCCTGGCTCTGGTTATTTTTTCACTCCAGTTGGTTTTATTGTATTTATTGTATGTATGTCTGTTTAATATTTATATATGTGAACATAAGTTTGTATTTCGTGAAGTTTTCTTGAAAAATACTATTCAATCACATTATTATTTTCCCTATTTATTCAAATAAACGTTAATTTCAATTTAAAAATAATGTTAAACAATGATATCTAATAACCCTAGTCATTTTCTGTTTTCTCTATTTTTATTTTAATTAATTTAAAAGGAGGAATTTAATTTCCATCATTACATATATGTCATTAATATAAATACATATACATATATATATATATGTATATATATATATATCGAAAACTAATCAAATTTTAAAATTATACGACCAATTTTGACATCCTTGGACCCATGTGGATAACTGGCGTCAATTTGATCACCTAACATTCCATATTCTGGGAGAGACAGCTGTGAAATACAAACGGACATTCACTTTTTAATATAATAGATTGATGAAGTTTTAATTTCACTATGTAATATTAGTCAGGAACAAATGCTGGACTATTTATATTGTTTTACGTGCAAATGTTTTATTTCGCAATGGAGATAAATTAAAAAACGTTATGCTTGAAAATTATTTAAAAAGCCATGATAAATAAATCAGTTGAAATAAAGTTTTCATGCAAATTGCATTTGAAAGTAGATTTTTTCCCCATATAACGGTGTAAAAATTAAAAATGTGTGATGTTTAGAAGTTAAAAAAATTGCAGTAGAAAAAATTGCAAAACCGAAATTTAAATGTCAAGCATCGCAAACTGATGTCTTTTAGATGTATTCGTAGTAAAATATATAGTTTATCTAAGAAAAGGATTGTTTCCTTTTAAATATGGCGCTTACTGAAGCATTACGCCTAGTGTCGCAAATTCGATATCAGCCGAAAGAAGGTACCGGGTGTCTTAAAAAGGACTGACTGATTTTAAAATTCAATAACTTGCAAACGGTGACAGATATTTAAAAAAATGTTGCAGGAGGGTCAAGCATGAGGTCAAAAGTTTTTTTTTACAGTGATTTTCGATTTTAATTCGAATTACAAAAAATAGATGGCGCTGTAAGCAGTAGGTGCTAAATACAGGCTCGATTTTTTGGTCTTTCTGTTCTTCCATGGGAAAAAAGGAGACGAAAATGTATTGAGCGGGTCCCAAAGTGCCAAAAATCGAGCCTGAATTTAGCGTCTGTTGATGGCAGCGCCATCTATTTTTTGTAATTCGAACTAAAATCGAAAATCACCGTAAAAAAAACTCTTGACTTTATGCATAACCCTCCTGCAAGAATTTTTTTAATATCTGTCACCGTTTGCAAGTTATTGAATTTTAAAATCAGTCAGTCCTTTTTAGGACACCCGGTATATTGAAATGTAACATAGCTTTATGTGAGAAAATGCATGTTTTTTACAGCGTGACGTCATTTTCTGTTGAGACTTAAAGTTATTTTTAATTGTAATGATGAAATGGCATCAATAAGGATAAATAAACCCCAATATTTCTTTTTTTCTGCAACAGTGGAAATAATACGATTGCTACTATTTTGATGAAATTTCAAAAAACTTTTCAAATTAAATTTAAAATATAAAAGAGGGAATATTTAGAAAAATAGCTAGTGCGAGTTCATCTACAAATGAACAGCTTTCATTTTAAAAAGAATAATTACCAAAATTGGTTCAGTAGAAAGTTCAGGGAAGATGTCTAAAAAGCTGTCATTTGTTTTCAATATATAGATTATTTTTTCCGTTTTATTTTAACAGTTGCCTAGCAACTCTATTTCAAAACTTATCTATTTCATGCAAATTAAATTTAAAAGCTCATATTTTTCCCAATTCGGCTCTAAAAATTTAAATTGTTCGATTGCATGGATGTTAATTTCGTGCTTTTTTTTTTATAAATTATTCTTTTGCTTATTGTTGGACGAAGCTTTAATTTCATTGCAGAAAATTAGCCGTAGATGAATTCTGAACTCTTTTTTATGTGCAAATTGTTTATTAATATTTCGTAATGGAGACCGCTGGTGCGCGATCGAGATAAATTTAAAAAATCACGCTTGAAAATTATTTTATAAACCATAATAAATCAGTCCATTAAGATACCGTTTTGATACAAATTGCATTTAAAAGTACATTTTTTTTCCCTATACGACAGTGTAAAAAATTATAATGTGCGATGTTCAGAAGATTAAAAAATTGCAGAAGGGAAAATTGGAAAACCGAAATTTCATCGTGAAGCGTTGCTATTTGCAAAATGATATCAGCGTTACGCACAGATTATTGTCCTTTGTAATATAAATGGAGTACTTCTGTTGCCACAATTACAAAATTGGTACAAAAAACTATAAAAAAAATAATATCTTAAAAATAAATTGAGATACAGATTTCAAAGAAATTGCATGTAAAAGTACATTTTTTTCCTCATACGATGGTATAAAAACTGAAAATCTGCGATGTGTAGAAGTTTAAAAATTTTCAGTAGCGAAAATAGCAAAACGAAAACTCATTTCAAATTTGAAAGTGTTGCCATTCGCAGAATGACGTATGCGTTACGCACATATATGTTTGTCCTTTATAATATAGATAGAAGAAATTGCGTCAATTTAGCACCAATACATACCAAATTATATCTGAATTTGAAGTTTGATGAAAATTCGTGCATTAGTTCTTGAAATAGAGCTATTGCGGAAATCTTGAAAAATGCTGTATAGCAGCGCCACCTGTTCAGCGATTTACACCAAAAACTAATCAGCACCAATTTATATCAGGGACTAATTGGATATTAATTTTTTATTAAATTCCTTTCATTAGTTCTTGAGATAGAGCGCCCACAAAATGTGAGTCACACACAGACAGACAAAAATTTTGTAAAAACATGTTTTTCGGGTTATCTGACCCCTAAAACGTGTAAATCCGTCGAAAACCGGAATTCGAAAATTTTCATGAATGCAATACTTTCTTCTTGTAAAGATAAAAGAAAGTAAAAACAGAGAAAAGAAATATGTATGTATAATTAGGACAGACAAGTTATTAAAGTGTCATAAAACAAAAATATCTTCTGATTTCATTTAAACTTAAAATTTTTCTTGCAAAGACATTAAGAACATAAAGGAAAAAGATTCCTCTCTTGATCCACGACATTACTCTTTAGATACACCACCTTTTTTAGGTGCGTTTGTAGTTATATAAATACGTAGCACCTATATTCGTCGTCTGCCCCGTCCGTCCGTCTCCATATAACAGCGTAAAAACTATCTAACCGAATAGTTTGAAATTAAATATATATAATCGTTGCAGAATGTTGTTTACTCATTTAAAATTTTATGAAAATCTAATCAAAACTGAAAAAGATATACGGATAGTCACAACTCTGACAACACCATCAGCACCAGGATGGATGTTTTCGACCATGGCTAACTTCCAATGAGTTGGATGAATTGAAGATTCTTTTACCAAACATAGTTGACCAATCTTGATAATATGATTGCCCTTTTTCCATTTATGCCTTAAGGACAATGTTTGGAGTTAATCTTTAGTCCAGCGTTGCCAGAAATTATCTCGAATCTTGATACACAGTTTCCACCTGGAAGAGAGACTAATGCATGGATTATTATGACATGACATGTCAGGTAAAGGAAGTAATGGATCATCAATGAGGAAATGTCCTGGAGTTAAAACGGATAAGTCATTAGGGTCTTTTGATAAAGGAATAAGTGGACGAGAATTTATACATGCTTCAATAAGGCATAGGGTTGTGGATAGTTCCTCAAAAGTCATAAGAGTACCTTGGCATGATTTGGTTAGATGCCTTTTGGCTAGCTTTATGGAAGCCTTCCATAGTCCTCCAAAGTTTGGACCGTAAGGAGGTATGAAATGCCAAATAATTTGGCGTTGTGCGCAAAAGTCTTGGACTTTAGATTCTTTGAGAATTAGGAACAGTTTTTTAAGATATGAGGCTGCACCAACGAATGTTTTACCGTTATCTGAATAAATGTCTGTTGGATGTCCTCGGCGTGATATGAAACGCTGTAAAGTGCATATAAAGGCTTCGGTGGTAAGTTCTGAAACTAATTCAATGTGAACTACTTTGATACACATGCATATAAAGACAGATATAGGATTTAAAAGTAGTAGACTTCCGTTTATGTTGGCATTTTGTATTGATTGGGCCTTCAAAATCAATCCCTGTGCGCTGGAACGCTCTACAAGGATTAATTCGTGACGAGGGCAAGTCACCCATGATTTGAGTAAGCGGTTGGGCAGATATTCGAATGCAACGGATACACTTTCTTAATTCTTTCTTAACTATTGATCTGCCATCTGGAATCCAAAATTTTTGACGAATTAAGGAAAGAACTTGATCAGGACCCGCATGCAGACTATAGAGATGGAAGTACCTGATAATAGCTTCTGTGAAGGGATGATTTTTAGGAATAAGCATTGGATGTTTGGAATCGAATGACATGGTTTTGTGTTTGCTGAGACGGCCACCAACTCGCAAAATATTATCTGCATCTAGAAAGATGTTTAAAGAAAGCAATTTACTGGATGTTAGTAGTGGTTTGCGTTGTTTAAGTAGATTAATTTCATCAGAAAAGGCCGACTGTTGTAAACATTTGACGACAGTTTTACAAGCGTTGTTAAGTTCAACTGCATTTAATGGACCTTTTTATTTTTAAATGGAATTTTGTGTTATAGGCGAATCTTTGAATCCAAGCAACTACTCGGATTACTTTTGTATATGAAGAAAATCTGGTGAGAATGCCTACATCGGTTTCTAGTTGATTTATTAAACAAGAACTTTCGGTGGGTAAAGACTCAACTGCAAAGTTTGAAGTTGGAGATGGATCATCAACGAAAGGATTAGAAGACTTGTAGAGCCAAGTAGGCCCAGACCAACAACATTCGCAATCTTTTAACTGATAGGGATATAGACCCCGTGTTGCACAATCGGCTGGATTATGTTTACCAGGAATATGATGCCAATGTTCAATTGAGGTCAAATCTCTGATTTTATTGGCACGGTTAATCACGAATTGGTTGCCTTTTGTTGGAGGTTTCAAAATCCAGCTTAATGTAATGGTCGAATCGGTCCACAAGAATGTTTCGTGGATAGAGTTAGGCAATGCATCTTGCACAACTTGAATAAGGTTTGCTAGCAAAAGAGCTGAAGATAGCTCTAACCTTGGCAATGTTATTGCACTGGCGGGCGCTATTCTAGTTTAGCAGCGACTAGCATTACCGTGACAGGATTAAAAGTTTTGATATATACAACCGCAGCGTATGCACGTATAGAGGCATCACAGAACCCATGGAGTTCGAAAGGTGATGACTTGCTGAAATTCATAAATTGTGGAATGTGCATAGAATTAAAAGCATTTATTTCAGAATAGAATCTATTCCACGTTTCTAGAATATCTGAGGGAAGAGGATCATCCCACTTCATGTCTGCCTTCCACACTTCTTTCAATAAAATTTTCAAAATAACAGTGGAAGGTGACAAAAGACCCAAAGGATCATAAATGCCAGCGATTACGGATAATAATTGACTTTTAGTCTTTACTGTAGGTTTTTCTACAACTTGTACACGCAGGGAATCTGTTTCCCGGTTCCACTCTAACCCTAGAAAACTTTGAGATGAATTCGGATTGAAAGAATGGGTTAAGATACTTGCCTTTAAAGAATCTGGCAAATGTTCAATAGCAAGGGGTTCGTTGGAGGTCCATTTTCTCAGTTGCAAACCACCGCTTTGAAATAAACTTTGGAGATCACCAATGAGAGATTGAGCTGATTCAACAGACTCTGTACCACCTAAAAAGTCATCAACATACATATGGGTTTGTGCTATACTGGACGCAATAGGAAAATTAATTTTCTCATCTTTGCATAATTGCTGAATAGTTCGTAGAGCTAAGAATGGGGCACAAGAAGTTCCATAAGTAACAGTTTTTAGTAGGTACACCAGCAACGGATCAGAGGGATCTTCTCGCCAGAAATTTCGTTGTAAATGGGTGTCTTCTTCGGAGACTAGGATTTGACAGTACATCTTTTCGATGTCGGCTGATATAGCAAATTTATGCAGTCTAAACTTGATTAAGTTACCAAAAATACTGGTTTGTAATTTTGGCCCTTTAAGGAGGACCGAATTAAGGGATTGGCCATTAGACGTCTTGGCCGACGCATTGAAAACAACTCTTAATTTTGTTGTGGAACTGTTCTGATTTATAACAGCATGATGAGGTAAAAAATAGTTAGGTTTAATATTTAAGTCCTCAGCTTTTAACAATTCCATGTGGCCGAGTTCGCGATATTTATCCATAAAAGCAATGTACTGCTTTTTTAAAGTAGGATTTTTTGAAAGTCTATTTTCCAATGCGTAAAATGTTTTCAAAGCTTGTGCAGTATTATCTCCCAATTCAAAATTATTCATGAGAGGCAATTTAACAATATACCTACCTTCAGAATTACGGTGAGTAGAAGCGTGATAGATTATTTCAGCAGCATCTGGCTTAGTAAACTCCTTAGATTGAGGAACAGACTCCGAGTTGAAAAAATCAGTCAAGCCTACTGAATGGCAGACCACGGTCGCGGCCGGTTCAGACAAATATGGTACTGGGCCACTTAGAATATATCCCAGTTGAGTTGGGATTGCAACGGGTTCACCAGATTGCCCAAAAATGGGTGACCCTATTAACAGATGTGCAAAAACATCTGCTCCTAGCAGAATGTCGATTGACTTGGAGATATAAAACTCAGGATCAGCCAGCTGTAAGTCTGCCATGTGCGGCCATGAATGCCTTTCAAGCCTGAAGTTAGGGAGTGGGGTAGTAACCTGATTAACTACAAGGGCTTTTAAAGAATTGTAATTATTTTCAAAATATGGCGAGAAATTAAATTCAGTGAAATTTAGGCAGGTTTCAGCCGAAATGCCATTTATACCTACAAGCCTATGGTTCGTTCTGCCAACAGGCAAATTCAATCTTTCTACACAATTTTTTGAAATTAAAGAATTTTGAGAAGCATTGTCAATAAGTGCTCTGCACTGAATAACATTACCTGTGCTAGATTATACATTAATAAGAGCGGTAGATAATAGAACATTATAATTCTGCAAAGATGAATGACACTGCGCACTATTAGAAACAGAAATTTTTGGTGCATTATCATTAACAAACTCTCTATTAGTTTGACTAGTCGTATACACATGTAATAATGTATGATGCATTTTGGAGCAATTTTTGCATTTAATATTAATTCTACACTGCCTACTTGATGGTTCTGTCTAAGACAATTTTCACATAATTTGTTTAATTGAACGATATTCCACCTCTCCTTCACTGGTTTTGAATTAAATACAGGACATTTCAATAACGCATGGATTTCATTACATAATATGCAGTTATTACCATTCCTGACAAACGCGCTGTTCCTTACGTTGGTTTTGTCTCGACTAGCATCTAGAGGTTTTTTTGCGAAATTGAATTTAGACTCTGCTTTAGTGCATTTTGACTCCTCTACACTTCTAGCTTCCCGCTCAATAAATTTTTGAAATAAATCCATATCCGGTATATTATCATTGTCTAACAACAATTCCCATCTTTGTTTGAGAGGTTGATCTAACTTATTCAACATGAAATTTATTAACATTAAATCCCTCTAAGCATTAGATTATAATCCCAAAATTTTCAAATTCCGAATTGCTGCATTACTTGTATCTTGCAATTCTAACAAGGATTTTGAATTACTAGCTTTAATAATCTTTATCGAAAATATTTTATTTATTTGACTTAATGCCAATTGTCTTTTATTTTCAAATCTTTGGCTTAACAAATCCCAACACTGAACTAAATTTTCTGCTTTTAAAGAAAATCCTCGAATTAATTTTGCGGCATATCCGCGAACAGAAGAATGTAAATATTGTAATTTGTCAATATCAGATAAATTTTCATTGCCCAAAATCGTGGACTGAAATAATTCTTTAAACGAAATCCATTGTTCCGAATCGCCGTAAAAATGGGGAAGATCGAATTTGGGCAATTTAACTTGCGAATAATTCTGTTTACTTTGAGTTTCTACACGAATTTCCGTCGGGGAATCAACTTTGGTTTTCTCCTCTAAATCGACTAACAAATCACAAATAATTCCCCGATACTTCAAAAAAGTATCCAAATTCTCATTATTTTCTTTCTGCGAAAGTTTATCAAATGCTTGCGCAAGAGTATTTTCATAAGAAGATATTTTCGATTTCAAAACTTTAATTTTTGCCTGCTCATCTGAATTCGCATTTTGAACTTTATCTTTAATTACATCTATTTCCTTACAAATTCGCCCAAAATACAGCTCCTGTTTAGTTTGTTTAGACATTAGAAATGAATAACATAAAAATACGAAAATTACACAATCTCATACAAAATGCACCATAATATTCAAAATATAAAAAACAAACAAGAATTGAATAAATAAGCACAACCGTTTTTACTTTTTTTTACTACTTTATATCTAGCACAGATAAATTAATTGACAGCTACGACTTAAGAACAGATTCCATCGTAGCTCCTGGCTCGATACGGACCAAAAATTTATGGATAGAATAGTTTACGGATTAATTTTGAATAGCTCGAATTTGAATTAGCGAAAATAAATTTGAATAATATGACAAAAGAATGGGACGAAACAGATTTCAATTCACGATTCGATTTTAAAACAAAACCTGCGAGTTGTCATTATTAGAATTTAGAATGAAGGTTAAATTTGCGTTACTTACCCCATTTTCCCAGGAATTCAGGCAGACGCTGATAAAACAGAGAAGCTGCATAAAAAGGCACAATTTTTATTATACAGATCACACTAAACCTCGACGAATATTTCAATTTGATTGAGAATTTCAATACAACATACTATACTGGTCTGAAAGATGAGAATTATAGTTATGAAGAATAAAATGGCCATAACATCGACCAACGTGGGTGAGTTGAATTAAACACCTTTGAATGTTGACTTATTCTTGACTAGACTTGCGGTAAAGGAATACAGGTAAATATCTAACATCACGCCGAATAATTAATTCATCGAATCAAACGAGTAAAAGAATGCACGTACCTTCAGTATCAACATTCGAATCCAGACGTTTTTGGTTATTTAACAACGATTAATTATACATAGTAAACGAATACAGATGAATAACTTTCTTACTTCACATCGAATAATAAAAATATTAGACTCAAAGAATAAACGCCTTAGCGTACTTCATTCCACCGTTCGAATTCCGAATGTTTTGGTTTTTAAGATTGTACCTGTAAAAGCTGACGTCACGCTCTTACGTCAGTTGCTCGGTTGCCAAGGTAACGAGTTTTTTCACTGGACGATCGTACTGATCGTCCATCCAGGTATACCTGAATTTGAAGTTTGTTGAAAACCCAAGCATTAGTTCTTGAGATAGAGCTTTTGCGGAAATCACAAAAAAATGCATCATAGCAGCACCACCTGTTTAGCGATTTACAACAAAAGGTACAAAACGTCAACTCATGTCAAGGACTAACTGAATTTGAATTTTGATGAAAATCCGTGTATTATTTCTTGAGATAGAGCTATTACGAAAATCGTGTAAATGCTGCAAAATGCAGCATAGCAGTGCCATCTGTTGGGTGATTTACACCAAAACGTTACCAGCACCAAATCATATCAAGAAATAACTGAATCTGAAGTTTGATGAAAATCCGTGCATTAGTTCTTGAGATATAGCTATTGTAGAAATCATGAATAATGCAGCATAGCAGCGATACCTGTTGGGTGATTTACACGAAAAACTAATCAGCACCAATTTATATTAGAGACCACTTGAATATAAATTTTTATTAAGTTCCGTGCATTAGTTCTTGAGACAGAGCACCCACGAAATTTGTATCACATACAGACAGACAGACAGACTCACAGACTCACAAACAGACATTTTGTAAAAAAATGTTTTTCGGAATCTCTGACCTCTAAAACGTGTAAATCCGTCGAAATCCGTAAATCCAAAATTTTTACGAATCTAATACTTTCTTCTTGTAAAGACAGAAGAAAGTACAAACATGGGAATACAAATTTCCCTCAATTCTTAATCATAAATTACTTTCTTTATTGTATTATTTAACATCAAAATATTTTTTTATTTTCGATGCTGAAAACTATTTCTTTATACTTTGGGATTTTCTGCAAGAATTATTCTAGTATTTATGACTATGTATTAATTTGCGCAACAAAGAAAAGAAAGTTACAACAAAGAAAACGTCCAGTAAGAAAAGTACTTTAGTAATATGTTTTTTTAACTCATTTTTCCAAGAAGATGGTTAAATTAAACTGGTTAATTAAATGTTGAGTTGTCTGTTTGCAGTAATTGTCTTCAATCTGTAATAACTTCAAAGCATAATCATAACATTTGTAACCGGCTATCTTTATTGTAAAGGAAACTAAAAAAAAATCTGTAGAAAATCGGTAGGTAATTGGCCCATTTCTGCAGATATTTTTAAGAATATCTTAAGAAATTCTGCAGACATTTTGAAGGTAAAACTAAATCTGCAAAATTTCTTCAGATTTCTGTAGAGTTACTGGAAAAATTAGAGATTTCTTCAGATAATCTTAAGATTATCGACAAACGTGTTTGTGCGCAATGCTTACGTCATTTTGTGAATAGGAACAGCTTACGATTTAATTTAATTTTTATTGTCTATTGCTACAATTTTTGAAATTTCTAATTATCGCACTTTTTCAATTTTTACATCGTTTGATAGAGTAAAAAATGTACTTTGAAATGCAATTTATTTGAAAACTACATAGCAATTTGTTTAAAAACTGTATAGCAATTTACTGAATTTTTATTGTTTTAAAAATAAAATAACAAGCATGATTTTTAAAAATATATATCTCTGTCCTATTGCAGACAGACGATTACTAAAGATAAATCTGTTTGCACTAAAATTAATATAAATAAAGTAGTTCAGCATTTGTTTCCGGTTTATACTCCATAACGAAATCAAATCTTTATCAATCCACTAACAAAATATAAATAAACACAAATTTAAGACATGTAATCAAACCACGCTTAAACCACTGAAATTATCAACATAGATAAAGCTAGCGATCTTTTGCGATTTCTTCGACTATTGAATCCTGCACGAGGCCAATATGAACGTATCGCTTTTAAAAAAATTAAAAAATCAATTTTAATACATAATTGCTAATTTTTCATATAAAAATGATTGTTGGTATTGCTAATGAAAACTCTAAAAAAACTAATATATAAAAATGAAAATTTGTCTGTCTGTAATTTTATACAAATCCACAGATTGGAAGCCAGAATTGGGAAATGTTACGTACATGTGTATTAAAACACGGCCCAGGCAACTAAAGTAATCGAAATAACTTATAGCTAATTTTTAATTAACAAAAAATCACAAATTTAACAGCAATTTCCAATCAGATTGAAACACTTTTGCAAACAATAACTGTTGCCAGCAATTAAAAATCCACAATGAAATTCTTACCACAACAATTACACTGGGCAACAATTTTTAACAAAGTTCATGTATCAAAATTGAAAACACCCAATTCTTAATGAATTCAATGTGCTGAACATGAATATCACCATGAAAACTGTGTTTTGGCTCTTGTTTCTGAGATTAAGCGGTGCAAAGATATAGTGCACCTAAAGTTTAAATGTCACTTTTGTTAAAACATTTTAAAGAATAAACTGATTTACTGCGCATTATAATAAGAAATATTTCATTTTTAGATGTTCCCGTGCATATATTAATTAATAAAATGTGTAATAACATAAACATTTCGAAAAAAAAATTATAAAAAGAATTTTAAAAAATACAATAATCATATATCATAGGTAAAATGCAAAAATTTGTTCTTTATATTTTATTGGTCTATTTGCCATTGTGATACCACACATAAAGTATTGCACAACTCTTTGCAATCCGTTAAATTAGCATCTGATGTATTACATGACAGCCTGTGTCTTTTCTGGTAAAAAGAGTGCAGGTATTCGCTCGCTCGTCAGTTCGATATTTGACTTCGTTGAAGACTGAGCTTGTAGTCATTTTATAATTTCATTTGCAGCAATGTCACGAAAATGCATTAATGATGCCAATAACTTTTGTTACATTTGCGGTAACGTAACATTTAAATCGCAGAAGAAGCGCATTACTAAAGCAATCAGAAAGGCACGTTTCCTCTATTTCGGTTGTCAAATAGGAGACCAAGATAAAAAATGGGCGCCCTAAAAAATGGCCGCTGTATCACCTATGCAACAGTACTTTCTCTGTGGGTGACTGGTAAAAGAAAAAGTATGACATTTGCTGTTCCCATGATTTGGAGAGAACAGAGCAATCACGTAAACGATTGTTAGTTTTGTATGGTTGAACCAATTTATGGAAGTCTTACGAAGAAAAAGAAAAAGGCTGTTCATTATCCACAAATATGTTCTGCCTTGTGACCAGTTCCGCATTGTGAGGAACTTCCAATTACTAAGCCGCCGACTGGTTTTGTAATTAATTCTGACGACGACGAGGAATCTATTGAACCTGTAGATGTAGTACCTAGCAGGTCACAATTTTATGGACATAGTGGAAAAATATATAAATCCCTCCGATTCTACAGCACATAAAATCACATCGAAAGATCTCAACGATCTCATTCGTGATTTAAATCTGTCGAAAGCCAAAGAAGAACTACGACAGTGGAATCTTTTCGAAGAACATGTCAGTGTGTCTTCATTTCGTAAACGTAATATACAATTTCTACATTATTTTCAGAGAAATGATAGTATTGTGTTCTGCTGAGATATTAAAGGCTGGGTGAATGAATTCGGACTAACACTTGATGTAAACGAGTGGCGTCCATTTATAGATGTGTCCAAAATAAGCTTAAAGATGATTTTGCTTCATAATAGTAATGAACTGCCGTCCATTCCTATTGCATATTCTGCATATTCTATTCAAAGGGACTTATGAACATCTGCTACAGCTCTTAGCTCTTACACCTAATTAAATACACTGAAAATGAATGGTGTGTCTGTGCTGACTTGAAAGTAGTTGCGCTTTTGCTGGAACTTCAACTGGGATTTATATATTTTTTTGCTTCCTATGTATTATGTACACTTTTATTATGTACTGTATGTATTTGTAAGACTGTGCTTTATGCTGTCACCTTTATTTATTTATAAATTAAATTGGAAACAAGACATACAATGCATTATTATAATGTGTTCTTTTACCCCTATAATACAAAGTGAAATCTCAACATAACAAAATAACTAGAGCCAAATTCCATTTTTTATTGTCATATTCATGATTAGCAAGTTAAATTAATAAATATTTCGACACTTTTGTTCAAGATACATTTTCATTGTTATCCAGTGTTATTTTTCTATTACAAGAATTCCACGTGAAAAAATGAAATACAGTGAAACCTGTCTAAGTGTTATTACACGTAAAAATTTCAAGCGACAAAAATCGCTTGGCACTCATCCTATTTCCCGCTTTTGAAAGCCATTTTTTTCGTTTACAAAACATTTCATTGGCTATTCGAGGAAAAGCTTTTCCATCGTCAGATTTCCAAGCATTGGATTGGCTGTTACTGGCGACTCGCTTCGTTTCAGGCGTCAAAGACGCGCTGACAGAAGAAAGTTTCTTGCTTTCGAAGCGACTCCCCTGGAGCCATAGGATAACAGGGAGACTCTTGGAATTTGAAGCGACTTTGACCCCTCGTGTGATAGCACTTTAAGGCACCCCACTCACGCCCTTTTATAGCACTTTATAGCACCCATTAGACCATAAAAAATTGGTTTCTCAGAGAAGTGGTCTCTGAATAGAGGTGATGGGTAAAGTAAAGTTTCGTGAAATACATACTACAGAATATATATATATATATGTATATATATATTATTGAATTAGTTTATTACATTTCATGCCTATACAGCTTTAAAGAAGGAATCAATTGTAGTTTGATTTGATTTTAACAATTTCTCATCAACAATTTTCTTTCTGTACATGCTTTGATCTCTTTAAGCAAATTATTTATTTTAGTATCTCTAACAAGTATCGAACTCTCTATCAATCTATTGATTTCAACAAGTGTTTCTTGACATGAAATAGAAGCATTAATTGGCAGAAGCTTGTTGTCTGAATCCGAATTTAAAGTCTTACCTTTTTCGTGATTTTCTTATAATACGATTCTCTCAGATAAATCATCGTAACACTCAAGAGCTTCCTCATATTCATGTGATTTGGGGTCATAATCAACTTTAGCTACGTTTGAAACTGAATCACTTCTTCTTCTAAGGCACTGATGTCATCAATGGATTTTTCTATGGATACGTAGCTTAGCCCATAAGTACTGAAGCAATTGACAATTGTTTGTGTTTTTACGTTATCCCATGTACATTTTATTCACCGAATAGCATCAAGTACATCGATTGATTTCATAATGTCAGACGCATCGTTGGTTTAATCTATTAGCGAAATCAGCTTTCGCAAAAGAAAACACCTGTATTCCAGCTTGAAACAATGAATAATTCTCTGATCTAACGGTTGAATTTTGGATGCGGTTTATACCGCATCCCGTAGGTAGAAATCGAAGTGTCACACTTTTCATCTGTGCATCATACAAGTGACATGGAGCATTATCCCAAGTAAGGATAAAGGTTCTACCCTGTTTGATCATCTTTTTCTCAATGTCATGTAGCCAATTTTCAAAAATGGTGGATGTAAACCAAGCTTTATTTAGATTTCCAGATCATTCCTATTTTTGACACATTAACATTTTTAAAGCAATGAGGCTTTTGAGCCTTCCATATAGGGATACGTTTTTCTTTTTCTCCATTCTCTCCAGCGGAATTCCCACAAAGGACCACAGTAAAGTCGCTATTTGGACTGTGTCCCTCATTTTGCTTCATCTGTTTTCTACATAAGAGTTTTAGTGGGCAAGGAACGGAAGAATAATACTGTCTCATCCAATTATAAATGTTACGAATGACTATCCTTCGAGAATCTATGGAAGACGAGATTTGCAGTCCACTAACACCTCTTAATCTACATCGGCCGGTTCCCCACAAATAGATTTGAAGACAGTGTTGGGTCATTCCACTTGAAATCAACCAATTTAAAGAAAAAGTGTTGCACCATAGTCACAGATTTTTTTCAAATTTTTATCATAGAATGACACAGTAATGAAACCCTCAAACCTGAAATTTAAAAATAATTTTCGCAATATTGGCTAAGATATAGCCATTTAAAAATTGGTCATTTTTACCAAATGGCGGCCATCTTGGAATCTTATCAATGTCTGTAAATAGCCATAACTTGACAACTAATGGCTCAAATTCTATGTTTCTAATACCAATTTAAAGCTATTTGTACAAATAATGCATATTTCACATCAAAATAATAGTAAATTTTCATTTCTTTACTTTTTATTATGTGCAGACTGAAAATATCACCCAAAAAAGGTCTGACTGTAATGGTCCATAAAAAAAATGAATCATCATGAATTTTTCTGAAACTTGGTAGAAACATTACTCCATCTGTGTGCTTTAAATAAAAAAAAATGGGGAGGTAAAATTTGTTGTTTTAAAATAAATGGTTTTTTACACATAGGGTGTCTTAACCAAATAGTGATCATTTTAGAATATGTAAGTATTCCTAATTTCAGAAATAATGATTAAAATAAAATTTTCTAACATCTGAATTAATGTACTGTGTGTATCTCTATATAATAAAAGCCAGTGTAACGCTGGGCGGGGCGAATCCATCAATCTTACCAGTTTCCCAGGAAGAGACTTAAGGGGAAAAGGATCCATTCTCCCATTGGTTGACAAGAAACAAGAATACCGCTATTACTTCTCAAGGTTACAAGTCCTGATAATTGAGTAGTAGTAGACACTCCTTAACAAATCAGTGCAAGGCACATCGCATTACACCACCAAAATAAATCGCCAAGTGTCACTTGAGATTATTTCAAGTATTAAGTTGCAATTATATTAAATTTTCTTTGCGACATGTAAGGAATTTTAATTTATTTCTCATATAAAGTGATTCACGGAAAACAATGATATGGTATTTTTAAAAATATCCTTTTTTTTCCTGCAAAAAATTGATAAAACTGACTTTCTTTTAAAAAAGTAATCAATTTAAATATTTTAGGCTTCTTATTTTGTAACTTATTTTTAAATTACATATTAATATATTTTCCTTTTCTATATACAGGTGTATTTAAATTTAAACTAAAAAAAAAAAAATCAAACATATTCCATATTTTAAAAGTAAAAAATTAATATTTATACGAAAAGTAAAATTAATAATTTTTGATTTATAGCTTTGCATCAGGAGGATAGAAGCTTGATTAGACCCCCCCCCCCAGCCTGAAATAATATCCTGGCATTTTGTAACTTATTTTTAAATTACACATTACTTATATTTTCTTTTTCTATATAGAGGTGTATGTAAATTTAAACTTAAAAAAAAAAAAAAAAAAAAAAAAAAAAAAAAAACCATATCCCATATTTTAAAAGTAAAAAATTAATATTTATACGAAAAGTAAAATTAATAATTTTTGATTTATAGCTTTGCATCAGGAGGACAGAAGCTTAGGGGATTAGACGGCTGGGATTCAACCCGAGATACTTATTTATTAATCAATATACATATTTAAAAAAAATTGGAGGGGGGAGGAGGGGGGGGGGGAAACGATAAAATACAATTTAAAAGTGTTATTAAAAAATAGTATTATTTCAATAGTTGCAGCAGACTGTTTTAATTACGCACTTTTATTGCATATTTATTAAATTTTTGTTTTATTAAGAAATCTTAATTTTGTTATAGTAGTATTTTAGCCCGAAAACCTGGTTTACCCAGAAATATTGTAAATGCTAATTGTGTGTTTATTAGAACATAAACTAGCCGAACTTTGCTCATCTAAACTCTTCCATATTGTCAATGATTTTTTTTATCAGTTTTTCAAGTTTTAAGTGAAAAACACAATTTTTACCCACCGTCCTAGGACGGGCATTTACACTAGTATTATATAATTAATTAAAGAATTATCAATTTGCAGCTATTTATACTGAATACAGTCGAGTCTCTATATAACGAAATCCATTGTACCAGTAAAAATTCGTTATATAGTGAAATTCGTTACATAGGGAATGTGTAAAAATTCCTATTTAATGTGTAAATTTTGTACAAAGATTACTTTTGAGGTGTTTAATTTAGAATTTGAAATGTGTAACTATAAATATTAACCTAATATTGTATTTCTGAATTATTTAAACAGTTTCAAAAAAGAGAACAGACGTTTATTTGAAAGTACAATAAAAATCACATAAGGAAAACTTACATTAATTTTAGGCGAAGAAATCTGTAATTTTTCGCTGTTTTGATTTCAAAATTGTTACACTCTCGAAAAAATGTTCGCACTTTAGCAAGGAATGAAAAATTTGTATCGGGAACATTTTCCTCCATTTGAATTCTCATTCACCTTAAACTTCAATTACCTCTCTGATCCCGCTCTTATATGTGTAACAATCCAATTGACACTATTTTAAGAAGTATGTTGGAAGGTGTGTGGGAGGGGGGGGGGGGGAGATGAGTTCGTTGGGCATAAAAAACAATGAAATTCAAGGTAGAAAAGTAAGATAAAAACACTCAGCACTGAACGATAAATCACTAATCAGTGACGGAAAATTGATTCCATGTGATTTGGAAGCTTTTTTAAAACAATAAATAAAGAACATTTTATGAAGAAATTCGTTATATGGAGATAGATATTTCGCTATATGGAGACTGTTTTTAATGAGATCATGGGAAAAAGGGACCGTTCCTACTAAAAATTCGTTATATAGAGAAATTAGATGTATGGAGTTTCTTTATAGAGAGACTCGACTTTATTCATATATTGTATTAAAATACTAGTAAATTTTCATTTCTACAGTACTTTTTATTTCATTAAAAATATGAGAATAAAATTCTCAAAAAAATATTTACACAAATATTAAATCCCTTAATATAATGGACTACATAAAGACAAAAAAAAAAAAAAAAAAAAAAAAAAGCCACATAATATTTTCCCTTGAAATGTTGGAGAAATACTAGCTGTAAATTACAGTTCAATTTATTCAATTGTGTAATTTAAATAAAATAAAATAAAAAATATATAAATGAGTTAATTGAGTTCACATTTGATGTTTTTAGTTCACACTGAGTTCAAATTTATACGAACAAAAATCTAGATACAGTAAAAAAAAAATTAATATAATAGAAATCCAGGGCAAAACATTGAATGTGATGAGAAATAAGCCTAAGTTTAAACTTACACATGGAACAAATCTAGACAAAATAAGAACAAAATGTTTACTTACATGCATATAACGTTATAATATAATACCTAGTTTTTTTCTCCACATTTAAACTACCAAGGATTTTAATCAGTTTTATAAGTAAGTTCAGTTATACTAAATATACTGAAATAAAAATTACATAAACTGACATATTTACATCTGAACATTTAATGCAATCTGAGTGGTTTAAATAAATATATATATATACATATGCAGTAGAAGTTTTCTACTGTAAAGGATCGCACACTAATGTTAAACTTTAAAGTAGAAAATCTGTAAAGTGAGGAGTAAAAATTTGCTCATATAAATCTAATTTTTTAAGTGGGAAAAGGTCTTAAATAGGTTCTATGCATAGGGGAGAGTGGGGAGGAATGGGACACTTTTTACAAAAGTGAGAAAATTATTTTTGTTCGACACAAAAATAAAAATTTCGATTTTTAGAATACAAAATGGAACACTTTCTAATGTCCTTGAACAATATAGAAACATAATTTTCAGAAACAATTTTATAATTAAAGAAATTGTAAATTTCAAAATGTGTCCCATATCCCCCCCCCCCCCACTAACAGGGAGGTATGGGACAACTATAAAACAATGTATTATAAGAAGGAAATAGTCTAGTGTCAGCTATATTTAGAATATAACAAAGATTGTAGGTTCATAATGTCTGTGCTACAAAATGATATTAAGAAATCATCTGTTCAATTTATTTATATTTTGAAGTAAATGAATATATTTTCAATGTTATAATTAATATGCTATCCTTTAAAAATATTTGCATATTAGCAATTTATGCTCATCTTATTAAAAAGTAAGAATTAGACTTAGTCCCATTCACCCCTTTGCTGGTATGTCCCATTTTCCCCTCTACCTTCTTTTATATTAAACTTTTTGTATAAACAGAAATACTGCTTTTAGGCATAGTTTAAATTATGGATAATATACAGTATAACGCTCCATAAATAGGGAAACTCTTAAATTAGGAATACTTACAGATTCTAAAATGATCATTATTTGGTTAATGACAACCTATGCGTAAAAAAGCATTAATTTTAAAACAATAAATTTTACCTCTCCAACTTTTTTTTAAATTTCAAGCAAACAGATGGAGTAATGTTTCTACTAAGTTTTAGAAAGATTCATAATGATTCATTTTTTTATGGGCCATTATAGTCAGCCCTTTTTGGGGTGATATTTTCAGTTTGCACATAATAAAAAGTAAAGAAATGAAAATTTACTATTGTTTTGATGTAAAATATACATTCTTTGTACAAATAGCTTCAAATTGGTACCAGAAATGTAGAATTTGAGGTATTAATTGTCAAGTTATGGCCATTTATAGACATTGATAAGATTCCAAGATGGCCGCCATGTGGTAAAAATGACCAATTTTCAAATGGTATATCTGAGCCAATATTTATATCTCAGCCAAAAATTAATTTTAAATTTCAGATTTGTGGGTTTCACTACTATGTCTGTCTATGATAAAAATAAAAAAAAAATCTGTGACTATAGTGCAACACCCATTGGTTGAATTCATGTGGAATGACCCTGTTGCTTTTGTGATAAAACTTCTCCAAACACCCATTGCTTGTACAAAGAAAAAAAAATCCTGTAACTTCTGCAATTTGAAAGGTCTTCTTTTTCAACAAATTGAGCATGCAGCTAAAAATTATAGACCATATGTAAACAGTCTTCATGAGAGGTGATCTCCTTATAGAGGTGGTCTTTCAGGGAGGTTTCACTGTAAATGGCTTGACCAATTTTAGAAAAAAGAATATTACATTATAATTTTTCCACTGCAAAATTTCCACGTGAAGAATATAAATAAAATAAATACTTTGACTAATTAAAAACAAAAGTGAATGTTACTTCATAATTTATGTTTTATGATTTCCATGTGAAAAATGATAATTATTTAATTAATTTGACGAATAAAAATAATGGAATATTACGTCATATTGGAAATATCGAGGCTAACGAAAAAGACAGGCTACCGCAATGGGTCCGATTCTTCTTTTTTTATAGACCGCTGGAGTCACGTGATGCTCGAATGCAGCAATGAAGGTGTGCGAAAAGAGCATCCAGCGGTCTGTAAAAAAAATAGAATCGGACCCACCGCGGTAGCCCGTCTTTTTTTTTAGCCTCAGGAAATATAAAGGACGTGGTGAATATATAACGTCATATAAAAGTGAAAAAAATGTATTGAAGGATGATAAAATCTTTATTATGGAAATATTGGTGTATTTTAACATTATTGCTCCATTGATGAATGGAAATAAGTTCATTTATAGCTGCATTATTTTGGGTCTGTTATATAAATTTATGCAATTTTATATCGGGTTTTCATTTGATTCATGTGTATAACACTTCTATTTTTTGTTTTTTGTTTTTTTATGTTTTATGTTAGATTTTGAAACTGGTTTTTCAAAACAAACATTCTTAAAATTCAGGGCAACGCCCTGTATTTTAGCTAGTAAACAATAAATGTAAAATATCTATTACAGTTTTCAACTAAACAACATATTTCAACATATGAAAGATTCACCTATATTCTGTAATCCAGAAAGCCCGCGTTGGAACTTCTTGTTACTTTAAAAGGCACATTAATTTCAAAGTACATATTATTTGATATTACTATTCGAAAAAACTATCAATTGCAAGCTATAATTTTTTTAAACAGAAATTGATTTCTAGTAGGTTTAAGTATGAAAATCCTTAACTAGAGCTAATTCCGCTAACTGTTGTTATTTTTTTTTTTTTACGTTACGTTTAAAAAACTACCCGCGATACAATCTGTTTTGTAACGATTAAAATTAATTTGACATAGTAGTTCCAAACTTTAAACCCATAATTCCTAAACTACTTGACCGAATGTCTTGCCGCTTGGTGTCCGAAGGTAACATTTACGAGAACATCCAAATATGATGTCAAAATTAGGCGTTGGTATTGAAAAGTTTCGAGTTGGGTGAAACCTTTTTATGTAGATGATCACCTAAGCAAATTGTAAGTATAGCTCTAACTGGCAGACGGTATTACAAATCGATTGGTAGCAGTCAAATTTTCATACGTTGATTTGCCCCAAAATAAGTATAGGGGACAGGGTGTATACTGTTCTACCACTGTACTACACAAAATTACTGCCTCATAGATCATAAAATATTTATATGTTTTTTGTGCGTCGCGTCGTTCTAATCCAGGGTCGGCGAACCTATGGCACGCGTGCCATTTTTGGCACGCGAAAGAATAATTTTGGCAAGGCGTGGAATTAATTATGTCTCTAAATCAGGATACAGTGATTTAACACAAAATACACGAATTTAGACGACCTGATTTAATTCTAAATTCAATTAATTGGAAATTGAAGAATTTTAATCTTATTCGATATAGTTCGAAAATTTATCAAACAAAGAAAATATTTGAAAACTACCAAAAAAGGAAAGATATGTATTAATAAAAATACCGATGGTAAATTATGGCAACTTGAAAATTAATTTGAAAACTATTTAAATATGAACTGCCTTTTTTTCATTTTAATAATTTGTCCTGCTATTTATATCTGTGAGTCATTATTTTCTCAAATGAATAATATAAAAAATCAAATAGTCAGATCATTTGCCAGATAAAGCCATTTTAGTTTGCATTCTGTTAAAATTAACTGAGTATTAAAATGATATTAATTATTTTTCATCCAAGATACAACACAATTAATCACATTTTTATTATTTTTTAATTTTTAAAATATGTTTCTATAATTATTTCAGTGTAATACTTACATATATGTTACCCATATTTAAAAAAATCTTAATGAGTTATTTTCAAGTAGTTTTGATTCATTATTTTTCAATCCACGAAATTTGTTTTATAGTTGGCACGCCAAGGTCATGTAAAATATTTTTTGAAAAAAATATTGTCACGCGACTATAAAAAGGTTCGCACACTTTGTTCTGAACTAACACTAAATTATACATTCACCTTTCTGAGTATTGAACATATCTTAGTTAAAAACAATAACACGAATTAAACCTTAAATGCGTAGTGTAACTCAGGAGTTACAGAATCTTTTTTTCTGCCATTTGTCGTTTTCTATTGGTCTTTTGATGAAATATTATGCGATACTTACGCGTGATAATAAGCATTTAAGGTCGAAATCTGTTCTTGTTCTGATTTGTTATCACGATGACTCTTTTGTTGATACTGCTTGCAATATACTCAACTGGCGTTCTTTCTCTTTCATTATGAGGTAGTAATTAGTAATTCTGAAAACTATTACAAGCATTACAACAATACTATGTCAATGACTATTCCTATTTAGCAGTGTAAATATTTTAAATTAAGTATAAAATTCAATATTATCATTTTTTGAGCATTTTTTGTTATGTAACTCAGGCGTGATATTCTGTGCAACAGAAACATAAATAATATTTCTCCCTATTTTTCTAGCAGAAAATTAACAAAAATAGCCTAAAATACAATGTTGTCAGAACAAATAAAAATCATGCATTAAAAACATTTTACCAAATTCCCTTTGAGACGACGTCTTTTACAGACGCTTTAATCTTTTATCATCGGTATTTCAGAACAGAAATTTTTGCCGATTAGATTCGAGATGATGATGTGAAGACCTTTTGCCGAGGAGCCCGGGACCTATGTCCCACAACCCCGGATGACAAGGTTCGTTTCCTTGGTCAGCAGTGAAAAATAAAAGGAGGGGGGGGGGGGGCTAAGACTTAGGTTCTTGAGTTCAACAAACAAAAAACAAGAGGAAAAAAATCAAATAAAAAATAAGCTTTATGACTGACAGATTTGACAAAGGACGTGGGGGGGGGGGGATTTTTGTAAGATTTACTTAAAAATAAACTAGACTGCCTTTGTCTAGTACCCCTGAACAGCTGAAGCTTCCCTGGGTGCGTGCAATAATATAGCCTTTAAAAAGACTCTTTGTACAAACCAGGGTCACAACAACTGAGAAAGAGTATTTCGGCGGTGACTTAAAAAATAAAAAGTTTAAATAAAAAATATTAAAATTTAAATACTAAAATAAATAAGATCCGATAATGAGGAAAAGTCTCTGCTGCACAGGCTCCACAACCTCCTATCATATGACCTGATGTACAACCCGGAAAAGAGCTTCGCGTCACTACCAGTTCCGGTCGCAGAGACCTGTGCAGTGCACGCTTCGACAACAGGACTCTGGGGTTCGATTTTGTGCTTATTTAAAAGTTGTGGCCAGAAGAGGCGGAGCCAAGGGAGGTGTCACTCAGAGCTTTCTGAAAAGTAGCAGGTGCTGTTAGATTGAGATTGCAAGTTAGAAAATTAAATAAAGCTAAATAAGGATACATGAATTACAAAAAGAATCGAGGAAATGCAATGATTACATAAGACAAAATTTACAGTAAAAATAACTGGTTAGAATAATGAACGATTATGAAGCACTTTATGTGTCATGTTTACTGGTTGCTGGTACCGAAGGGGTTAACCCATTATCTACAGCAATTTTTTTTTCATGTAATATTTTTTTTCAGTTACTACAATGAAAATCAAAGGATAAACACAAAAAAATACTCACCCGTGAGAAATTTAATTACTTAGAGGTAATTAATTAAAGTGGTACTTTAAAGTACCGTCAGTACACTATGACTAAAGTATCAGAGTAAAGTAACATAAACTATGACTAAAGTAACAGACTAAAGTAACAGAAAACCCACAAGGTATTTCA
Source organism: Maratus speciosus (assembly GCA_963932465.1). Taxonomy (NCBI): domain Eukaryota; kingdom Metazoa; phylum Arthropoda; class Arachnida; order Araneae; family Salticidae; genus Maratus; species Maratus speciosus. The sequence continues at coordinate 415,417,504 of OZ010790.1, read as the reverse complement.
AGTGGTACCAGAAAATATTTTCGATTTAATAAGGATATAACAAAGCGATATAAGTAAGCGCCCTATCTTAAATGGGAGAGGTAGCCTTAAGATTAAAAGCGAAGTCAGATCAATCAAGGTCGCACGCCACGTAGCGGACGGGGTGAACTACAGAAAGATGCCTAACTGTTTTATTCTTTATGGATAATCTATTAATTGCACATCTATGAAATAACTGCGCAAGCGCAAACGTCGTGTTTTGATTTGTTTGTAGCATTTATATTCTGACAGTAATAGAATATTCTATTAATTTTTATTCGTGTTTTTTGACTTATTTATTATAGTTAATTATTTAAATAAAAACAGTTCTTTTTAGAACTAATATTATTTCTTTAAATGACAAATAGTTGGCTATCGAATAACTGTAGTTTTCGAAATTGTAAGAAAATTCTTTTTCTTATAGAATTCATATCTGTCCCTTTTCAAAGTCTAAAACAAGTTAATTACGTATTTTAACTTTAATTTATTAAAAAAGATAAAATATTATTTAATATATATTATCAAATGTTGTTGTTTTAAATACGCTAATAATTATTTTCTTTTAATGAAATGAGAAATGACGCATAAAAATTATTAAGTAGTTAATGTGTAAAGATTGAATTTTGAAGTCTTATTTTTTACTCAATTCTTGATGTGCTAAAGTTATAAAAAATGATTTACACGGTTGTATTACCGATGAGAATACAACGTCTATGAATGTTTAGAATATGTATAGAATTTAATTATAAATAAAATATTCAATTTTAAGTTCTTTTTTTCCCTTATCGAACGCAAACGATAAATTTCCAATATTCTCTTAATCGCATGGCAATCAACTTATTTAACTAACAAATATTTCATTCATTTAATTTAAAACCCATTTCATTTTATATTCGGAATAAGTTTAATTTAAAATGCTTGCATTAAATGTTGTACTATTAAACAAGCAAGTGGTGTTCATTTATTTGTTTGAATATTTTGCGATCTAGGCAATAACTTCAATAATTTTCCTAAAATCGCCAGATTAGACTTTTTTTTCTTTTTTGAAACAGACAAAGCCGTTTAGAGAATTACCGTTAAAAACGAATTACGAATTTCAGATTGTTACTTACTCACAGAAGATGAATCTTGTTTGCCAGATTTATTGCAAAATATTTTTGTTAAATCTTGTTTTGATAAAAATAGGTGTATTTAAAAAAAAAAAGTCGCACTGTCATTTTAGTTTAAGGGCAAAATGCAGTAATGCTTTCGTAGCATTAGTGCTTTCCTCCCGAAACTAAAATGATATTGCGTCTATTTTTTTTTTATTGTACATAATTTTATCAAAACAAACTGTAATAAAAATATTTTGGCAATAAATCTGGTAAACAAGATTCATCTTCCTTAAGTGAGTAAAGATTCAGAAAATATGCGCAAGAGATGCGCATATAGTAGATATTCTGTCATATATGACGTCATACTGAAAACCCGCGTATTTGCATTATTCACCCCGTCCACCAGATGGCGCAGCTGTGTCAATATACTCCAGATTCCAGTATTTACATTGTATGCTTAATATACATGCAGTTTTGAGTACATAAAATATAGGCTTTTTCTTATTTACAAATAAATCATTTGGCAAATTCCGGTGCCAGTCATTTATTTCAATACTTTAGAACTGAAAATGCTTTGCCCTGAAAGGGTTAAAAAAACCCTTTTTATTTAGGTTTCGATTTTGTTAGCAGTCCTTTAGTTATGCGACGTCTATATTCCAGGGACAACATATTCTCTCGCATCTCCACATATGCAATATGTGAATTTACATATCCCATTTTTAGCATATCAAAAACGAGCCGGTGCCACAACTTCTTCGATTTCCTATAAAAAATAACAATGAAACAGAAAGAAATACCAGAGAAATCATTACTACACTACACTTTAGTAATTACATTTTAAAGCAGATGAAAATGATGGATAACTACACAGACAAAAAGTAAACAAGAATTTTTTCTCCAACAACCAGTGTACTGACGGTACTTATAGCAACCACCGAGTAATTCAGATGTTAAATCAAATACATAAGCCGTTCACCTAAAATAGCTAGACAAACTGTATTATAAGATCATAATGAACACATAAAAAAACATTCAACACTTATCTTATATCCTTTACTGTTTTTGTAGCAATAAAAAGACGAACATACGTGACAATCGTGACACGTACGTGTACAAAATTTCGGCACGAAACACATCGTCTGTGTCAAAGATAGCCTCCTTCCTCGCTAAAATATCAAACCTAGAACTACTGCTGCCATGTATCCGGATAAAGTGGAGTTGAAAGAGTGTTTTTGCAAAGTACCATTAGAATATTAGTAATATTCATTCACTATGGGATGAAAGTTTAAAGTGAGTGGTACATATAGGTACCGTCAGTAGATAAAGGGTTAAAGTGTTAAGTAGAAATGAACGCTAAAATAAGTGAAATGTTTAGTGGTTAAAAAAAAAGCATTCTCTGTCCTAAAATCGGTTATATGAATATCGTTAGCTAATTTCCTGCGACCATGAAAATTTTAATTTAATATAGATTTTCTTGTACATATTTTTAAAATCATGTAAAGCAAAAAAGGCAAGATGTTATCTTGTTATATGACAATCTGTTATATTTTTAATTTTTTTTAAGTATATTTTATTAAATAAATGCGTTATATGATATAATAAAAAGAATTACATATTTTTTTCTCTTTGCAACTCTTTTATAAAATTCTCCGGTTGCATTTGGTTCTTTCTTTCAGAGATTTTCAGTTGTTTTTCAGCATTTTATCAAATTCCATTTATCTTTTCGCTGAATTTAAGCTACCTTTAGCCTGCAGGAAAAAATAGAAATACCTGTAAAAGAGTAAATCTGTTCCGCAGATTTTCTCAAAAGTTAAACGAAAGATTTTATTTCTCTTTTGGTATCGTGTTATCCGTTGATTTATTTTCCACATAAAGTTAAGATTTATTTTTAGGAAGTATTAACTTAATTGACTGCGGTGTCTTATTAAATCACTCCAATCAGAAACTATATACGAGGATGTATCAATAAGTTATTGCCCTCACTTAGAAATAATTGAATGAAATTGCTACATTGTATTAATCTTTTTCTATATAGTCATCGTGCAGAGTCAGTAACAAATTTGTTCTTCAAACGGTATTTCAAAGAGAGGGGGGGGGGGTGTATACCAGGAGGCGCGATAGTAGACACAAAGGGGGGCATTTTTCTAACTTTTGACAATCCCCACATGTGACATATTGTTGGAAAGGCCTGCGACTACTTATTCATGTTATGCACTCCCGAGTCCCTCGCCCCAAATTTGACCTCCGGAAGCATGAATGATGTCCGCAAAATTTAGAAAAGTGTCCCCCGGAAGGTAAATTTGAGGGGAGGGGCTCGGGAGTGCATGGCATGAATAAGTGGCCACAGGCCTTTGAAGCAATATTAAGTACTTATATACTTTAATATAGGTAACAAGTATAAAAGTCACATGGGTATTTTAAGGAAAAAATAGCAAGGTAAATCTATGAACAAACGGCTACGTAAGTACTTAAGTACTTTATTTGTATCCAGGGGTCGCATTATATAGGGAAATTTTTATTGTTCCTATCATAACATTTAATGAGTTACCTTCATGATCCTTTTATTTAACATATTCTAAAGAAATGTGCGATGAAGATATTACTTTCAAAATAGTGGTAGGTATTATAAAAGTTCCCTTATAGAATGCGACCCCTGTGTATCGTACAATTTCAAGGTTTGGCTATCTCGCTTTCAGGGGCAAGATACTTCCATTCGTAAATTGTTGAAATAATTTAACGACACCAGTATTTACAAGAGAATCTATTTGTAAACAAGAAAAAGTATATTTTCGCGTATTAAATAAAGGTGAAATTTACATTATAAAATTCCGGTGTCAATGTGGCAATTGTGATGCCATAACGGCATCACCGCCTCTCAAGGTGTCAAGAAATTTGGTTTTATACCACCCAATATGCTTTTTAAAAAACATTTTACGTAATTTTAATAAGATATTCTATAATTTTTTTTTTATTGTGAGTAAAAAATAATGGAGAAATTTATTTCTTGTAGTAAGAGAAACTCAAAAATATTATTTATAACTATTGGGGAAACTGGATCCAGCATGCTCCAGTTACCCCGGATACATGTCCCAGTTACCTCATTCTTGAAAAATGTATGGGGTAACTGGGACACCGGGCATACATTTGAAACATGAAGTAAATATGTATAGATACCTAATAATATTAATGTAGTTATATGTCTAATCTTTAAAAAAAAGATTGTTTAATAAAAGTACTTACAGTATTTTAATAAAAAGTCGAGGAAGTTCAACCATACTGACGTTGTTTTTAAAAAAAGAAACGTGAATTTTTGACAACCTATCACAACAAAGTGAGAGTTATGATTGAGTTGACACACGTTGTTTTAAGAAGTAGAGATTAAGGTGCATTGTTCACAAAAACTAAAACTTAAAAAACATCAACAGTCTTTTATAGGATAACCTATGGTTCATTACCTCGTGGGCCCAGTTAACCCAACTAACCTTAACCCTTGTTGGCAGTCGGGTAAACATATACAAATTTAAACGAGAAATTTGTAAACAACCTGCCCATACATTTAACATTACGGAGTGGGCGTTTTCAATTGAGTGAAGCGTCCCTTTAACCTTCAATACACGCGTGCCGTACTGCGTACGCCAGAGAAAATTGCACTTTGCCACCGATAAAATCAAATAAAAATCGCCATATTATTTAATTGCAGACATTTGTTATAAATTCTACGATTATACAATTTGAAGGTTACTTTTCAAAAAATAGTGGTGACAAATGTAGATACCCAAGTACTCTGGATATGTCCTTGCGCATGTATTCTATGGTTAAGTGTAATTAGCTGTCTTAGAGACCGCTGTTTTTTCACTATTTACAGTGAAAACTGTATTTACTTGAAATTTTCAGTTTAACAATATACAGTGGCGGTCAAAAGTTTTCGGGCGATTAGTTTCTTTGATTATTTTACCAGAACGTTTCAGTGAAGAAGAAGCCCAACTGCTCCAAAAGTTAGGAAGCAAATTCTCTCTGACCACGTGATCATTTTGATTGGATACTGAAGATGCAAAGGGGAGGAATTCGAAATTCGCGTGTGCAAAAGTTTCTGCCATTCGTCATTTGTTAGCTTTTGCTATCGGTAAAGTGTCTTTTCGGCCGTGTTTGTTAATTAATTAACATGAATAACGTAGTTGAAATTCCAGAAATGACAAGATCAACAATTATTGTTCGTAAACGTGTGATTTGTTTATCGTTAAAGGGCCAATCATCCCGTGAGATTGCGGCAAAGTTATCGATCGAAAAATTTACTGTGAACGATATTTAAAAAAAACATAAAGATGGACATGACCTTCGGGACTTGCTACGGTTCGGGGAATCGCGGAAAATGACTATTCTTGTGGGCAGAATTATCCGGAGAAAATCAGTTGATTACCCGCATAAAAATGCCACTGTAATTCCCCGCGATTTAGGGTGTTAAAAATTTGCTGAAATAAGTCGGTCTACCGTGTCAAGACACTTACGTGACGTAGGACATTGTGGAAGAGTCGGCGTTTAAAAACATTTCATAAGCAAAAAAAAAAAAAAATGAGAGGGTCCGACTGGCGTTTGCCAAGGAATACAAAGACTGGTCAAGTGAAAACTGTGAAAAAGTACTATTTCCCGATGAATCGACGTTCAATCTTTTTCGGAGTGATGACAGATACTATATCGGACGACCTAAAAACAAAAGATAAGATTCGAGATACATTATTCCTAAAATGAAGCATGGTGGAGGACACGTTATGCTGTGGGGAGCATTTTCTGGAAAATGTGTCGGTCCGTTAGTTGAAATCCGCAGCTAGATGAATAGTGCAATGCATAAGGATATCTTACAAGATCATTTTCTACCTTATTGGAGGAACAATTGTGGTCGCAACTATTTGTTTCAGCATGATAGCGACCCAAAACATATTTGCAAGCTCGTCAAGCAGTGGCTTTCGCACAAAAAATTCCGCTTTTGAAATGGACAGCCCAATCACTCGATCTAAATCCAATAGAAAATCTTTGGAACGAACTTGAAAACGTGTGTGGAATTATAAATACTTCAATTCTGCAGCATTTTCTCATAAAATGCAAGAACCGTGGAAAGAACTTACCATAGACGATCTTCAACCGTTCATTGAATCGATGCCACGTTGCTGTGACGCAGTACTTATTGCTAAATGTATGAATACAAAATACTAATTGTAAATGTTGTTGATCACTGTTATTTTCTATTATAACACCATTTTTTTTTCCAAACTTGCTAAGGTGGCCGGAAACTTTTGAGAACATGCGTTTTCTTTTGAAATTAATTTTGTTAATTAAATCAATTTATATTTGTTTTTTATTCCATAAATAAGTTCCTAACTGTTATGTCAATAAAGTGTATAAGTGTCACTTTGAGATTACTCTTCATGTAGGTATACTTACAAATTAACCAAAAATTTTATCTTGGCCGGAAACTTTTGAAAGCGACTGTACAATAAAGAAATTTTATTTAAGTTGAAGTCCCAGTAACATCTCCAGTGTCTTCTGAATAGGTAAATTTTAATTATAATAGTTTGATAGTATTTATAAGACGAAACATTATTTTAGAATACGTATTTTTGCATTTTTTCAGATTTCAATTTTTTTTTCCAATTTGAATCTTTATATATAGTCCCAATTTTGGGACGCTAGGCTCGAAAGGGTAGGGTTTTTCTCCAATACTGTCTATGTATTAAATGTATGTTTTATGCCATTTATTTTGTTACAAAATGGTTACATGTCATTTCGGATTATTATTTTACTATAAAATTGTTATTCCGATTATTATTTGGCTATTCTTTGTTATTTCTGTAGGGGGGGGGGGGGTAGGGACTGGGGTCAGTTCAGGAACAAGACACCCACCTTAGCTATTGGCTTAGTAAAAATTTATATCATACCGTTATGTTTTGTACTAGTTTGGTTTTTGACATCCTGAGGTTACTAATATATATATATACAGTAGAACCTCGATTATCCGGCGTAATTCGGACCTAACCGACATCGGAAAATTGAAATTTCTGATAATCGAGAATTTATCAATAATCATCCAGTTTAATATGTAACATCGTCATCAAACTGCTATTACGACTATTTAAACTGCTTAATAAATATCTAAATTCAAATTATACATAAAAATAATTTTATTTGCTTAGAACAGGGACGTGTACACAGGAGAGGGGGGAGGTGCAAGAGAACAATTACACCGGGATCGGATCTTGTGGGAGCTCAAGCTAATTTCAATGGAACTCGAAGAAAGGGGAACCAAAATACTTATCTCTACTCGTGATTTGGAGAGGAACGCTTGAATACACAAGGAATGTTTAAAAAAAAGAAAAAAGTTATAAAAAAATTCAGGATATCGACATTGGTTTACGGAGAGTTCCAGTTAAACGATGGTCGGATAATCAAAATTCTTCTGTACCATATATACTCGTGTGTAAAACGAAGAATTTCTGACAATTTTCTGCAGGTAAATTGGGGGGTAGACTTATACGCGAGTCAATTACAAAATTCCACCCGCCACCCCCCCAAAAAAACAAACAAACAAACAAAAAAAAACATTCGAATACTGCAAAAGTACTGCAATTTTTTATGTGTATAAATAATAAAATAATATATAAAATATACAAATAATAATAATTTATTATTAAAAAATTGTCAATGATTTCTTTTTGTTTACTTACTAATTTTTCTCATTAGTAAGTGGTAAGTCTCATTAGTACTTTGATTTGTGTTTTATGCAAAAGTCAAGTAAAAATTTAGGGGGTCGACTTATACACGAGTTTTTGATTTTTTGCAGAATTTACATTCAAAAGTTAGGGGGCTGGCGTATATGCGAGTATATACGGTATATATACTTTATTAGTAATTATTGATTATTATAAATTTTTACTATATAAATTTTACTATGTCAATTGCTAAGGGTGGGGAGGAAGAGGAGCCTTGTTCATGAGCCGAGCACAGCCACCCCCCTCCCTTATAATAATAATAAAGGAATTTTTATAGTCAAATAATAACCCGAATGAAATATAACCTTTTTGAAACAAAAAAAATGGCATAAAACCTAGATCTAATGCTTAGAGAGTAACGGAGAAAACACCTACCCTTTCGTGCCTAGTGTCCCAAAATTAGGACGTTTAGATTTTTATATGTTAAATAAATATTTTTTCAAAGAGATTTTTTTTTATTATTTTTTACGTTCAATTTACACCAATTTTACACCATTAAGCACAATATTGAGTTGAAAAAAAATTCAGGCACTAATGGGTTAAATGAGATCAACAACAATTTAAAATTAGCTTATATAAAATGGCTAAATAAACAATTTTATAAAGACGCTATAAGAAATTAATTTTAAGTTAGACATTTTAAACATATCTTTTAAATATCACGTAATTTTCACCAAAGTTTTGTTTCTCATTTTAATATTTACATAAAAATAATTTTAAAGGCCTATGAAAGCCAAACTAAATTGGTATGACAATAGCAACTGCGAATTTCTAGTGTTTCAAGCCTTTCTAAAAAGGAATTAGATAAGAAGTCGAAGGCTAGAAAGAGAGAATCTTTAACAGACAATGATATGGATGATGATTAAATTCCCTACCAAGATTCAGAAGATGGGGAATTTTTTAAAGTGAATGAGAAAAAGCTGGACTCTACATTACTTTATCACAGTGGCTTTACCAAATTTAAACTTGTTATAATGTTTAAAAATAGGCATACTTAAGATCTATAAATCTTTTGAATGTTAAGTAGAACATAACCTTTTTCTCAAATATTAGTTTATTCTTTTATTAAATTGCCAACGCTTGTTACATTCATATTTTTATAATTTTTTAATATTAAGTAAGTTAACGACTTTAGTATGTCTAAAATATTAAAGTATGTTTATTCGTCTCATTATGTTTTACACTGCTTGACAAAAATTATTGTTTACATTGAAACTCTAGAAGGCATCTTATCCCTCGATAGTTGGCCAAAATTACCAATAACTTGGGGTGAGATGCCAAAATGCAAGTGTTTACAAGAAAAAAAAATGCAATTTAACAAATTACAACGACCATTTGGAAAATGATTTTTTCAAAGACTAAAATTTAAGACATAAAAAATCGCACGGAGTTGATCATACATTACGTGCGCCATGGATTACATTTTTAGGCACTGTAAATTTTTAAACTTCTACGGAGCTGGTACGTACGCCATGTACGTACATATATTACGTACGCCATGGATTAAACATTAATATTCCTGGACCAATTTTAAATGAAATTTCATTCTTAAACTTCTAAACATCCCACAATATTACTTTTTACACCGCCGTATAGAGGAAAAATTGTACTTTTAAATGCAATTTGTTTGAAAGCTGTATCTCAATTTGTTTTTGAGTTTTTTTTTTTGTAGTTTTTATTACTTTTTTGTCATAGTGGCAATAGAAGTATCCATCTCTGTTGAAAGTAGAGGGAAAATACAGATTAATGTATAGACCAATCAGAAAACGAATAAAATGCGGATTCAACTAATAAAAAGCTTCAGATATGTTTTTGATTTCCTACCCTGACGAGGACAATAACCATTTTTCCAAATGGTTAAAAAAAAAAAAGAAAGATGCTTTCTATAATATCTGTAAAATGAAATCCGCTTTTAAATCATACATAAGAGTCCAAACTTTAACAAGAAATCAATTGCTTAACAAATAAAAACAACAGGTGATTTTTAAAACAATTAAACCAAAAACTGCGGCATCGTCACCCAATCCACCCTATTGAAAATGGGAAATGAAATGTTGCATTTTCGTCATGTTATGTTGTAGGTTTTAAAAAGGAGTGAGTGTTGGTCGTGCCACAAAAAATATGAAAACGTTTATTTGGTTAGTGCTTCCGCTTTTAGGATAGTTAAAACTGGTTTTGTCGATTTTGAAATGATGATTTTAATCTAAACGATAAAATTGGCTCTGGGCGACCATGTGGCATTGGTAATGATTTAATCCGTGATTTAGTGAATAATATTCCACAGATTACTACTGAAGAGTCTGTTGACATTTCGACTGTATATTGCCATTTAAAACAACTTGGGTACACTTCGAAACTCGATACATCGTAAATCGGCAGTGCTGCAGCATCTGGCTGATTTTTTTTAGGCATTCCAAATTATCGCCAGTAACATTTAATAGTTATTTTTGCTTTATAATATGATAGTTATTCTATAAATATAATACAATATAATTTCATTTCAAAATTTTCTGTTGTGAATTCAATATTTCTAAATAAATAATCCGTCAGATGCGGTAACACTGGCCAATTGGGCACGAACATTTGGAATATACTGTAAAAAATAGGTGTTAGTATTGTAAATTTAAAATTTTTTGTGAAAATTCTATATGTTGACGACTTCCTAAAAAAAGTTTTAGTATAGCATTAATTAGTAATGAATTCATTCGGAAATTCTGTTGAGTTTTCAGCACATTAGGAAGACAATAACTTTAACCCTGATCAGGTTAAAATTAAAATTTAAGTGGCGTGCATAAATTAATTTTAAGAAACCACATTCATTTAAATTTTGTATTAAATATTGAATTTCCAATTCCCACAACAAATTTTAAGAAAATATATTTAATAGAAATTTTAATTCGCTCTAAAACATATAATTGCATTTTTTTTTAAAGAGAACATTGCAGATATAAATATTCAAAAAGTTTGAGCTCCTAATTTTAGGTCATTCTTAGATAATTTCATTTATATCTACTTAAAGCTGAAACAGAAATGCTTTTGGTTTGTAGTTCTTGCTATTTCACAATTTGTAAAATGAATTATGAAATTAATATCCAAGAGTTTATTAATGATAATAAGCAATACAATTCATTTGTGTATTCGCTTTATAAATATTTGGTGCATTCAATTCACATATGCTATCTATATAAGCATATATAAATTTTGGGTATTTTTTTAAATTATTTATTTAGCTGCGTCTAAAAAATCATACCACATGCTCAAAAAATGATCAAATTGAAAAAAGCATATTTCATTTAATATCAATTTTTGAAATCAATTCAACAAACATTTTCAAATATAAATGAAATAATTAGAACTTTTTATAATCTCATATACATTAAAAAGAAACATCACCAACCACCACCACAACCGCCAGCAACAAAAAACAAAAAACAAAGAACGAAACAAAAAACATACTTTCATCACTAAATAATATATTTTTCCAATCTTCTTCGCTTCATAAACGTCTTGGTTTACACCAATTCAATCTTATACGCTTTTTTTGCAGTCATGAGAGGTTTTGTTTTCGGTACAGGAGATTCAATACTTGAATTTACGAAGACTCTTAATGTTGTCGATGTAGAAACTTCAACTCCTTCTTCTTTCCATTTTCGGTGCAAGTATCACACACTTTTAAAACGGTTTTTCTTAACTAAATGCTTCAGTTTCCTGTCATGTTTAGCAGATGTTTTTGGTTTTCGGCCACCATTTCGGCGGCTATTTTGAATTTTCCCCTTTTTTGAATAGTTTTACTATTTTACTAACGCTTGATTGAGAACAATGTAAATAATTCGCTATATAACATTGATTTTTGCCGTGCCGATACAAATCAACCATACGAAGTTTAATATATTCAGGAATATCACTCACACGCACCATTTTAAGATGAAAAAGCAAACAAACTACAAAAAGAATACTGATTTTAAATAAAATCATCTGCGTTTAATCAATGATGCCACCAGTTATGAATTGGTGATAATTAAGGGAGAATTAATGTGAAATATTCTAATATTTTGAACCACTTGAATAAATATTCTTATATTTTGACTTTTCAAAATATTTTTTTTTTCAATTAATCTTTTCAAAAATGATATTAATTTTGAGATAATAAATAAGTTTAGTTAACAATAAGCTCTTAATAAAAATATCGTTTGCATATTTGCATTAAAAAGCATTAAATTACCAAACGATATTTTCAATTTGTAAAAAAAAAGTAATTATTTTAATATTTTGAATATAAGCTGTATTTTTAATTGTTTAATCCTAATTATGGGTTTAAAGCCCATATGCAATATTTTACAATTTGTACGTTTTACTGATCACTTTTTATTTAAAAACTTTTAGTTATACTCTGGTAGATACTTGTGATCACTTAATAGAGTTTGAAATTACGGATTTTAATTTTAGATAGCTTCTGAAATTTGCCCATTTTAAAATAATCGATAACTCTGAAACTATTCGAAGAAGCAACTTGAAAACTTGAATTTGGATAATTTAGAGGTTTAAAATGTTTTATAACGTCGAATTTGTGAGTTTTTGAGATTCGGAAAATTTCAAGTTTCAGTTAACTATAATAATCTAGTTTTTAAAATATGAGTTAAAAGCAGACGCTATGCCCAATCGAGTGGTACCGTTATCTATGATATGCTATTATTTGTAGTGTAATTAGTAGGTCTTCATTTTTTATTAAATTTATTTTTTAGCTGTGTAAAGAAAATTGTTACCATTAAACATTCAAGCACTGAAATATTTTAATCTTATTCATTATATTTGGATAATATATGTTATTTTTGCGTTATTTAGATATAACTAATTCAAAACTTATTAAAAGAATAATTAATAAGTAATCGAAATACAAAGTAAAACATGATTGAATAGAAGTTTAATTTACAGTTTAAGGTATAAATATAAGTAATTTTAAATTGGGAAATGAAATCCTATTCCTATCTTATACATTTGAACTACATTGGAGAGAAAGTTTAACCCTTCAGTACTCACGTAGTATATACCAGAGAAATTTAATTTTTTTTTCAATTACTTTTAGTTATTTAGACTCTAAATAAAATAAATGCATACAATTTCAGATTTTTTGTTTTTACTTTGTTAGAATAGTACTGAACACTATAGTGTTCATTGGGTAATGGATAAACAATGTAATCCCGAGCCTAATTTTTAATCCCAAGATTTCGGGATTGCTTGGACTCGATCTTAGCGTTGATCCCTTGACTAATCCAGAGATCGAGAGCACGAAGATTTCTCTAAAATAACTATTTATTTTCAACACCTGAATGGTATAACGTTATAAAAACTACAAGTAACATTGTAATATAGTTAAATTTTGAATCAAAGTATTTTTACTTTTAAAATGATATGTAAAAGAAAACTATAAACTTTAATTGACTTGCGAATAGTTCATGATAAGTTATAACTTTTGAAAATTAAACAATTATGTTGTTGATTTTAAAAAATATCTAATAATAACATAACTTTCCATGGTTCACCTCTTAAACAAATAAATATTTGAAAAAAGTAAAAATTGGTAAAAACATGTATAATAATCTCTTATAAACAGATTAAGTAAAATAATGCTATTAAAAGTGATAAAATATCTTTATTAAGATTGACGATTGTTTCGTCGAACAAACGGCGACATTTTCAAAATCATTCCAAAATTATTTTCAAAATCATAAAATGATTTTCAAAATGTCGCCGTTTGTGCGACGAAACGATCGTCAATCTTAATAAAGATATTTTATCTCTTTTTATAGCATTATTTTACTTAGGTAAAAACTGATTTAATAGAAATTAAAATTACTGTTTAATCCATTAACCGCCAAAACTATATTGTTGAAATTTCCATCTTTTCAGATGAACGTTGTTTGCCACCTCAAATTCTGAAACATAATTTTCGCTCTATATGACATTAAAGTTTTATGTCTTTAAGTAATGCCAAATTTTTTATTCAAAAATAGTGGTGGGTATGCAAATAACTTAAATATGTGCATTTATTTTGACCGTTGCGTGAACGCAACATCAGCGGGTAATGAGTTAAGGGAAAAATAAACTTAACTTGGAAGATGAGATCCTATTCCTACCTTATAAATATTAACTATATTGGAGCAAAATTTTAGCCCCTCCAGTACTTACGTAGTATATAACAGAGGAATTTAATTTTTTTTTTCAATTACTTTTTGTTATTTAACCTCTGAATAAAATAAATACCTACAATTTCAATTTTTTTGTTTTTATTTGATTGGAATAGTACCGATCACTATAGAGTTCATTCGGTAATGGATAAATAATACAATCCCGAGGCTAAATTTTTTATCTCAGGATTTTGGGATTGCACATTAGCATTTCATCATTTTAGCCCGGTTAATAAACTTTATCTTTGAATCAATTCTCTTTGATTGGTTGTTTCTTGAAATTTTATTGGCTAATAAACTTTATCATTGAATCCGCTTCTCCTACACATATTTCAGCAATTTTCTTTTCTGAGCAAACATATTTCGCACTGATGACCGTGCGCTATGGCTACTGAAATTAGTTTCAAAGAAGAAAGAAAGTGTTTTGGTGCTTTGAACATTGTTTTTTATTTATACTGTGTTAAGATACTGTAATACGATAATTCCGAATGACTATAGTTTTTAAGAAATTCAATAAATGATTCATTTGTGCAGTAATTATAATACAGTGATAAGATCCTTCATAAGAGCAAGCATTTTGACAGCTTGTTTTCATGGAAATAAAATTTGTAAGTAAAATGTACATTTAGTGTATGCATATGAATTTTAAATTGATGCAGTTTAATTTTAAATAGATGCACTAATTATGATAGCATTTTTATTATTTCTTCTTTATTTTAAAAATTTAGTTCCTGTTTTAAATCTTTAAGACTTAAAAATTGTAAACCTTTTTACTACACTGTTAAAAATCTGTAGTTTTAGTTGCATAGTCACTCCACTGCTTTCATAGTATCTCTATTCTGACCAATGAGAATGCTCTATAGAATAGTCAAGAAATTGTTTTCCATAAAAGCGGTGGAGTGACAATGCAGCAAAGGCTACAGATTTTTAACAGTGTAGTCTGTTGGCCTGTTTTTTAAAAATAACTTTCATAATAATATTCTGATTGCAAAGAAATTTAAATATGGCAACTTTGAAAACAGTCATAGTTTTTTCTACACAATTTCTTATTAAGGACATTTAAAAAAGGCAATAACTCCACCTAGATTTCTAATAAAAATGCTCAAGCAGCTACAAAATTTCACTACACGAAATTTTCTCTTTTGAAAATGTTACGAGCTATGTTACAATTTATAAAAATATTACAATTTATATCGGGTGTCTTAAAATGAACTGACTGATTTTAAAATTCAGTTACTTGAAAATGGTGACAGCTATTGAAAGAAATCTTGCAGGAGGGCTATGTAAGATGTCGGGAGATTTTTTTACTGCGATTATAGATTTTAGTTTAAAATAGAAGCGATAGATGGCGCTACAAACAATAAGCGCTAGATCGGGGCCTGATTTTTTGCCTCTCTCTTCTCTCAGTATTGATGAGACAGAAGGGGGTTAAATATATGGAGTGGTTCTCAGTCGCCAATGCATATTTGTTCTTAGGGACCCACTCCATATATTTAACATCTTTCATTGGCTTCAATACTGAGAGAAGAAAGAGGCCAAAAATTGGGGCCGATTTAGCAACTTTTGCTTGCAGCGTAATCTATCGTTGCTATTTTAAACTAAAATCTAGAATCGTAGAAAAAAAAAATTTTGACATCGTACATAACCCTCCTGCCAGAATCTTTTTAATAGTTATCACCATTTGCAAGTTATTGAATTTTAAAACCGGTCAGTCCATCTTAGGACATCCGGTATATATATATACATATATATATATAGAGAGAGAGAGAGAGAGAGAGAGTGAGAGAGAGATGGCTACATAAACTTAACTTACACTTTTGGCTAAAGCCATAAATTTTATGTGTAATACTTGGTATTGAACAGTTTTTTCACAATGGACATTGAGGGTTCTCGCTACCGCTAGCCATTGTGCCAAAAAGTGACATAATGCTTCATTTGGCGAATAAAGGAACAATCAGACTCGCCAAATTGCGAGTGCTCAATTTCTGCTCTCTCTCTCTCTTTCTCTCTGTGTATGTGTGTGTGTGTCAATACAGTAGAGATTCGTACCCGCGTTCTTGAACAATCGATGTCACTTCACATGTTCAAACGCACCGTGCAATTTACATTGATCTATTTATAGTGATACTGAGCCAATACCAATTAAGCCTAAGCACGCAGCCGAAATCAAGCAACAATCGAAGACACGAAAAAGTTTATGCGATACGTATATCCCTATTGTCAGTTAATCACTATCTTTGCGCCGGCGGCACGCTGGTAAAAACACAATCAAAATTACTCATATCTAGGGCCAAATAGAGAAAAGTTTTACTGGAATGTGGTGTTGAAATTGGCCATTTACCGTACTATTTATTTGCTGTATGTAAAGTATCATTGGGCGGTCAATATTTTCTATCGGTTAGAGTTGAAACCTTATAACAATTTTTAGTGTATATTTTCAAAACGAGAAATCAAAGATAGTGTTTTGAATTTTTACTTAGTGTGCTAAAAATGTCTGAAACATGTAAAATGGTGTAAATGTCTGAAACATTTACACCTTTAGAATGTACTTATTTTTAATAGTTTCTGTAGCGGATAGTCGAATTCCTATTTTATAAGTAATTTCAAAATCTTAGATTATTTTAGAACATATTCAAAAAAGGTGTTAAAGATTGATTCTTTTTCAATGATTCATGCCGCATCTATTTTGTTAAAATTTCTTTTCATTTGGTTACTGTTTTTTATTTCTTATTCGCTAAAAAGTTAATGTTGGTCAAAAGTCAGCAACAGCTCTGGAAATAATGGTTAAAGACTTTTATGACATGTGACAGATTAATCAGAAATATAGTTGATTCGGTTATATGGCTTGGTTCGAACACCAGGTTAAGTGTGGAGTAAAAAAAGGGCTAGTTGATGTTATTTATTCCATGCTTTAAAAATAATTACGTGTAATACTGATTATTCATTATTTCCCAGTCAAATAAATATGAACTTCCAATCCGGTAATTTTTCCAGGCATCCAAATACCTGGAAATATATATATTTTTAATTTTGTAAGATTCTACCGCACTGCCCAAATTTAAAAAAAACCTAAACTATCCGAGACAGCCTTTCTCTTAATAGTACGCAAGAGATTTTGAATTAAATATGTAGACATGATTTGCTGATTATCTGCATAAATTTGTAAATTATCAATCCCAGGAACCTGTGGATTTTCATTGAAAATGCCGTGATTTTCGGGAAAAGTAATCCATTGGAAATAAAAATCCCGGAATTAAAAAACTTAGCACTAATAATGGCTATAACAGCAATAATGGCTTGACAATTTTACTACACTAGACTTCTAAAACTATTATAATAACAATAAATCATGAAATGTTGTGCAATTCTTGCTTTTTACAATTCATGGTAAATACAAAACTGCTGCTGTACTGTCACAAAAAATGCACGAGGCAGTTTTGAAAGTTAAAACAAGCATTTGGTTATAACATCAAGTTTTTATAAGATATCAGCACCTTCATTACCTAGAAGCCAACAGAACTTGCCTGTGGCAATTTAAAGTGTCTAAAAAGAGGCACATCCTGGGGGGTACATTGGGAACTAGGAGGTTAACTTTATAAAACAATATCAAATTTAAAAGTCACGATTAAGATCACTATAAATTATTTCTTCATTGCATTGATATAATTTAGAACTAATAATGCGAAACTTAAATTTTTTACAATAATATTAAACAATTTATTGTTTATTTATATTTTATATTTTTAGTGTTAAAAAAAGATGTTCCACTTTCACAGACATTTGGCATATTTTAGCGAAAGTGGTTTGGCGCATAATTAACACCATTGTTTTTGTAACTCATATAGGGCTGAATGAAACCTTAAAGAATATTTGGCGATTTATCACTTGCGTCCAACTAACGGAAAAAGCATTCAAATTAATTTATTAATCGATAATTAAGTTCTAAAATAGTTAAATGATGTATTATCATGGGAATTATACATGTGAACATAATTTTTACAATTTTTACAATCATATCAGGAAATGAGGGACAAATCGATTAGAAAATTTCAACTTTACATACTAAAACAAAGTTTAGTTAAAAGAGTGTAATAAAAAGATTTAAGAAAAATTAAAATATTTAATGAATATGCAAAATTAAAATCCGAGTTTTTTAATATAAATACGTTATATTTCCTTCATTAAACGCACACGAATATATTTTTAAGAAACACTATTATTTTATTCCTTTGTTACACAGAAAAACATTGGAAGAAATAAATTTAAATTATATGATTTAAAATGTATATAACGTAAATGAAATATACACAACAGGTACCTATTCCACTATATGAAAATGAGAATTTCATTCCGAACGCTTTTAACTCATGCTTTGCTAAATGAATTTTTGTTTTACTTACGTTGCGAGCTAGGTAATATTTGGGGGAAGGTTTTAGTCATATCATATAGTTAATAGTACGTTGCTTAATTATGGAGCTAGAGGATAAATTTCTATAATTCGGTATATTGATTAGGAATGGGTATTTTATTTCAATCATTTATAACTCACGTTCTGCAAAATAAATTTTTATGGAACTTGCATTGTGAGTTAGGTAATATTTTGGGGAAGGTTTTAGTATATATCATATAGTTGTACTTTGCTTAAATATAGAGCTAGGTGTTAAAATTCTATAATTCGGTATACTGATTAGGAATGGGAATTTCATTTCGATCTTTTATAACTCACGTTCTGCAAAATAAATTTTTATGAAACTTTGAGTGTCAGTTAGGTAATATTTGGGAGGGGGGAGTTTTTACTCTATATCATATAGAGTAGGTGGGGGTAAGGATACGCTCGGGGCAAAGATAGGCACTGGCTGATTTAATATGAAGAAACTTTTCTAAAATCATGACCGCTATATGGTAGTTTGGTCTCAAGTGTAGTAGTTGTGTGTTCAAACCCTGTGAAAAAAGTAGCACTCTGTGCCAAGAAAATGAGGTAAGTTTACATTTTCGACTTTTGATCTAATATTTTCCAAATTTCACATTATTGTTTACCTGTCAATACTTCGAATTTTTACAAATCCAAAAATTCAGTGGAGAACGAAAACCCTTTAGCTTCTAAATTCCGTGTTGTTTACATCGATCGCATTTGTTTAAACTTGTAGGTAGCCTGTTAATCAAAACATTGCAGAATGGGGTGAAAGTACGCATCCACCATGGGGCAAAGATACGCACAAGTTTAAGATGCGGGAAATTGCCCATCGGTTTAGTTAGATGCAAAGACTTCTACAACTATGTTGTGGAAAGCTTTATATTTTCCTTAAGTTAGCATTGTTTAACCCGGACAACTCGCTAGTGAGAATGCCCAATTGCTTTTCTTTTACTTTACATTCAGATAATATCAACTTTTTTTGGTTAGCGTAGTACTTTTATTCACAAAATAGGTAAAATAATTGAAAAACATTTTGAAATTTTAATTAAAATGAAAAATGATTTAAATAAGAGTCTTAAAAATGTACGACTGTGAGAGAAAATCTCATGCAGCGAGTTCTCCCGGGAATATAATAGCTACTTAACTAATATAAGCTTGTTAACTACCTTTACCTTTTTCTAGTTAAGTTCTTTTCAATATAGAACGTAGGTATCAACCTACCTACTTTAAAAAAATCAATATTCTTTTTTCATAAAACGATTTTGTTTTAAGTCTTAGCCTTAACTTCTGTTAACACTCTCACAGACCGCTGCTATATTCAGTTTTCATAGCTTAACTTGTAATTTTCAATTTAATTATTCATGTTAGTTTAATTTTGATTCATTTGGAAACTTAGTAGTATCGCTAAAGACATCTAAATGAGGAGAATTTTCATTATAATAGGCCTTTACATAAAGTTTGGCGCAAAAACAGTATTTTATGAGTCAGTCAATCCTTTTATTCATTCTACGATCAAGGGGTCTTTGGGACCACCCACAGTATTTATGCAACAATTTTTGTCACAATAGTTAGAGGTTAACTGCTATTTGCGATATCACAGACTGCTGTTTTTTTCTTTTTTTTCATGGTTTAACTTACAATTTTCAGTTTAACTCTAAATACTATTGACATTTTCTAAAGCTTTTGCATAATTCCTTCGTTTTTTTTAAATGGAGCAAAACCCCACACTAATGGGGCAAAAATACGCAGAGCAATGTTTTTTAAAAATTGCAATTTCTCACATAATTATAATTTGACAGAATGTCGGTTGATGGTGGCGCTTGCCTAAAGTTCTAATCTACCATTTTAAACACTCATTACATAAGTTTAAACCAATATGTGCATTGAAAATCAAAATGTATGGAAAGTGCATATCTTTACCCCCACTTACTCTAGTTAGTTGTACATTGTTTAAATATAGAGCTAGAGGTTACAGTTCTATAATTCGGTATACTGATTAAGAGTGGGAATTTTATTTCGATCGTTTACAACTCACGTTCTGCAAAATAAATTTTTATGGAACTTTCATTGTCAGTTAGGTAATATTTGGAGGAAGGTTTTAGTCTATATCATATAGTTAGTTATACGTTGCTTAAATATAGAGCTAGATGTTAAAGTTCTATAATTCGGTATACTGATTAGGAATGGGAATTTCATTTCGATTGTTTATAACTCACGTTCTGCAAAATAAATTTTTATGGAACTTTCATTGTCAATTAGGTAATATTTGTGGGGAAGGTTTTAGTCTATATCATATAGTTAGTTGTACGTTGCTTAAATATAGAGCTAGAGGTTAAAGTTCTATAATTCGGTATAGACTGATTATCAATGGGAATTTCATTTCGATCGTTTTTAACTCACGTCCTCCAAAATAATTATAATTTAATTTGAAAAATAAAAACTGACTGCGTAAAAAGCTAACTAATTAATTATTTCTCATCAATGCGAAACTATTTTTTATATTACTTACCTATTTTTTTATTTACTTGTATTGATGACTTTTAAGTTGTGTTTAATTGTTAGTTCCTATCTATAAACACTGTTTTTATGAAGCCTGTAGTTGTCTACGAAGGTTAGAGTTACAGTAAATCTAGAGATCCTACCTACACAACTTCCAGGTTGTGTAATATTTAAACGGAGCTTCTGACTGTAAAATAGTCAATGAAACATTGTCTTCATTTTGAAAGACCTATCCAACAATATGCCACTGAATAGGATGTGTAAAAATTTTCTTTCGTCTCTACAGCCATTTTTTATTTTACGTCCGCTGTTTTGAATTTATAAAAACAAAACCTAGCCTATAACCATCGTACGGTTAAGACGAATCGATAGAGACTTCATCCATTAAAATTCATCCAGCCGTTGGGATGTTTTGGGGGTATAAAGAAATCCACATACCCAGATACGCGTGAAACACATAACCCTTCTTAGCAGTCGGGTAATATTTTTTTTAGAACTTTTATTGTCAGTTAGGTAATATTTGGGGAAGGTTTTAGTCTATATCATATAGTTAGTAGTGTGTTGCTTAAACATAGAGCTAGAGGTTAAAGTTCTATAATTCGGTATACTGATTAGGAGTGGGAATTTCATTTCGATCGTTTATAACTCACGTTCTGCAAAATAAACATTTATGGGACTTTCATTGTCAGTTAGGTAATATTTGGGGAAGGTTTTAATCTATATCACATAGTTAGTAGTGTGTTGCTTAAACATACAGCTTGAGGTTAAAGTTCTATAATTCGGTATACTGATTAGGAGTGGGAATTTCATTTCGATCGTTTATAACTCACGTTCTGCAAAATAAACATTTATGGGACTTTCATTGTCAGTTAGGTAATATTTGGGGAAGGTTTTAGTCTATATCATATAGTTAGTAGTGTGTTGCTTAAACATAGAGCTAGAGGTTAAAGTTCTATAATTCGGTATACTGATTAGGAGTGGGAATTTCATTTCGATCGTTTATAACTCACGTTCTGCAAAATAAACCTTTATGAAACTTTCATTGTCAGTAAGGTAATATTTGGAGAAGGTTTTAGTCTATATCATATAGCTAGTAGTGTGTTGCTTAAACATAGAGCTAGAGGTTAAAGTTCTATAATTCGATATACTGATTAGGATTGGGAATTTCATTTCGATCGTTTATAGCTCAATTTCTGCAAAATAAATTTTTATGGGACTTTCATTGTCAGTTAGGTAAATCTTTGGGGAAGGTTTTAGTGTATAACACATCGTTGCTTAGTTATTCAGATGTAGGAGAAAGTTCTATAAATAAGTGAACCCGATTATGAAAGATTAATTTTTTTTAAACTTTTATCTGTTATATCTATATAAACAAAAATGTAAATGTTCGTTTGTTCAAAATCGCTAATCTCCAAAAGTTCTTCACCGATTGCTTTGAAATTCACGGGTTGAGTTGCAATCGAATACGGAAGTGTTGTTATATACTTATTATGAACCTCGCTCACCCATCCTCCACTTGCCACCGCCCTAACCAGAGGGCGCTTTTTTCATTTTTTCCAAAAGCCATCATGTGATATATCATTAGAAAGCCCTTGGACTACTGTTTCATATTATGGACCTCGCATCTCTCTCCCTTCACGTTCCCCAAGTGGGGGCATATTTCTATATAAATTAAAATATAAATGTTCGTTTGTACAAAATCTTAAACCTCCGAAAATTCTTCCCCGATTGCTTTGAAATTCACAGATTGCATTGCATTCGAATATGCGCTTGTTTTTATGTACCTATCAAGAATCTTGCTCTTCCCCCCTCTAATTTCCTCGCCAGCACCAGGTTTTTAAATTTTTTCAGACACACGTCATGTGACATATCATTAGAAAGCCCTTTGACTACTCTTTCATATTATGCACTTACTATCTCTCCTCATCCCACTTTCCCCACGTGGGGGCCCATTTCTATATAAAAAATGTAAATGTTCCTTTCTACGAAATCTTAAACCTTCGAAATTTCATCATCGATTTCTTTGAAATTCACCGATTGCGTTGCATTTGAGTGTGCGCGTGTTTTTATATTACTATTATGAACATCGCATCCTCCTCCCCCAATACCATCCCCGGGGCACTTTTTAAATATTTTTTGACACTCATTATGTGGTATATCATTAGAAAGCCCTTTGACCACTCTTTCATATTACGCATCTTCTCTCACTATGCCCTCCGGAGGGACATATTACTGAAATATTTCGTCAGTATTTTTTATGATATTTGTTTTTTATTTGTGTCTTTTTAGTTCGTGCTTTTTTTTCTTTTAGCTCACAGGCTATTAAAGCCTGAAAGCTAATGTGCCTGCAGGTTCTTTATGTACGTATGTATGTTACGCGATAACTCTTGATAGAAATATCAGATTTGCTTCAAATTTTGTAAATAGTTTAATTCTGATAAGGCGCTTCCCTGATTAGCTTTGGGAGTTCATTGGTTAAGTATAAAAGGGGAACGTGGGGCTAATCCTCCCTTAATTTAGATAAATGAGCTTTTCATGCAGAATTTTCCGATTTGCTTCAAATTTTGTAAATACGTCCATTCTGATAAAGCGCTTCCCTCATTAGTTTTGGGAGCTCATTGATTAAGCATGAAAGGGCGCAACGGGGGGCTAATCTCCCTTTAATTTAGGTAATTCTGTTTTTCATGCAGAATTATCTGATTTGCTTCAAATTTTGTAAATAGGTTCATTGTGATAAAGTGCTTCCATGATTAGTTTTGGTGTTTTATTGGTTGTGCAAAGGAGAACGGGGAGCTAATTCCCCTCTCTTAATTTAGATAACTTGTTTTTTCATATAGAATTATTCGATTTGCTTCAAATTTTGTGACAAATTTTTGCTTCAAAATTAGGTTCTGTCTGATAAGGCGCCTCTCTGATTCGTTTTGGGGATTCATTGATTAAGTATAAAGGGGCTAACGGGAGCTAATCCCCCATTAATTTGGATAAATGGGTTTTTCATGCAGAATTATCAGATTTGCTTCAAATTTGGTATACTGGTTTATTCTGATAAGGCGTTTCCCTGATTAGATTTGGAGGTTCATTGGCCAAGTATAAAGAGGGGAAATGGAGGGTAATCCCCCATAATTTATTTTTCAATGGGTATTATTCTTTGAAATAAGAGTATAATATATAAGAGTATAATAAGAGTATAATATACAAGTAGTATAAGAGTATATAATAGTAATATATATAATAGTGTATAATAGTAAATAAGAGTATAATATACAATTAGTGTGAATAGCCTGTGAGCTCAATGCCATAAGTTTAACTCAGCACATATCTTTTTAATTCACTCGATCTGCAAGGGATGCCACCGCACGTAGTGCAATTGACAATCGGCCGGCAAATTATGATGTTTCGAAATATTCACAAGCCAAATCTTTGCAACGACACGCGGCTTGCAGTAAAAAAAAAATAGTGAGCAACTTCGTAAAAGCAACAATTTTGACAGGACCTTTCAAAGGTGAAGATGTCCTCATTCCTCGCATTCCTTTGATTCCAATGGATGCGCAATTTCAATTTAAGAGATTGCAATTACCTATTTGATTGGCGTTTGTAATCTCCATCAACAAAGCTTAGGGCCAAGCTTTAAAATTCTGCGGTTTAGATCTAGAGAGCAATTGCTTCTCACACGCGTCATTCTATGTTTCGTGTTCTAGAATAAGTAAATCAGACAATCTCTATATCTGCACAGACAATGTAACAATAAAAAAATATTGTATACCCATAAGTATTGTGAAATTAAACATACGTGCACTTTCTCTTTTCTTTCTTTTCCATTTAGCCGGAGTGAGCGACAGCATCGCGTGGCCGGGTACAGCTAGTAGTATATAAAATGCAAATTCGAATTTTTTAAAATTCTTCCACATTTTAAACTCGTAGTTCAAGAAGTAACAAATGAGATTAAATCACCAGAAAATTATTCAGGGATGATGGGTGATTTCTGCACCGACCAGTGTAGCGGGCGAAGCTTGATAGTTACAATAACCAAGCCATAAATCGAAACCAGTACCTTTGGCTTAAATTGGAAATTCGACAATTTGTCTAGTCGAGGACTTCTGGACTAAATTGCGAATTTCCCAAGTTAAGTAGATGTAGTTAAAATGATAATGAATTAAAAACTATTTGTATAACAACGCGGATAGTTCAATGTTATTTATTGCTGACACGAAATAAATACGCGAATGTCATTATTTATATTTCATCCCTTAATTAGAAAATAAATTGAAAGTTATGTTTTATTTCTCATAAGAGAACATTATTTATTTAGCGATAAAGAATTTATAAAACAGATGCATATTTTTACATTAATTTAAATACATCTAATAAAATTTATCATTTATTGTATTAAAAAATATAAATTACAATAACTGAAAGCACATTATGATAATAAAAACACGTTTGAAGATACACAAATCAAATTAATTTAAGCTTTAATAAAGAGAGCAACGATACAAAGGGATAAGATTTAAAGATACTTTATTTCTTTGTATCTTATCAAGATGAAATATGAAGGTGGAAATTAATTGTGATTATTAGAAGTTCAAATTTGATTATTTCTTCATTTTAGTATCGGAAAAGTAAACAAATCGTTTATTACTTTAAAGAACATTTAATGAACAAATTGCAATTACAAATTATGAAATTTAAAACATATTTCTTGTTACTTTTGACACTATTATAAACATCTCTTTTGTTTAATATGAAACGTATTTCAGTATAAATTAAAAATATGGGATAAACTAAATCTTACAGAAATGAAATTGGTTAAAGTATCGATTTAGCCAGCAGAAAAATCTTAAATGTGGCAATAAGTTTATTAAAATACTGATTAAAAACTCTGCAATTCCATCCTTAGAAAAAAAAAATATCTAGAAAACATTTTAGAATTTAACAAGTTTTCGTAACTAGGAATTATTTTATTTTAAAATCTTTTTATCCGAACACAATTGATAATGTTTTCTGTTATATATTGCATAGAAGGATTTACATATATAACAGCGGTAAGTGTATACTACTTCCGGAGTGAACTCATCCGGAGTCCGATAATTTTTCCGTTAAAATCAGCCATTTTATTTGAATTTTCAGAGATTTAATTTTTTTAATAAAGTTGCATAAGATTAACCTTTTGAGAAATATTGTGAAAAAGAAAAACAACTTGACTGAAGACATTGAGAAAGACATTGAAATATACATGTCTTTCAATATATTTTGCTTTGAAAATCGTATCACCCCGCAATCAGCGATAGTAAACAATATTCGATTCATTCCTTTGAAATTCAGTAAAATATAGACCGTGGATGCAATAATTTCGCTCAGGAGCAGTATAAAACATACAAAACTGAAAACATTTTACTGCTTTTTGCAATTATTTCACGATTTAAAAAACAATGTTTAATTATGAATGTTTCCGATTCATTCCTTTGAGATTCATTAAAATATAGACCATGGAGCTCATTGTCAATACAGCGATCTGAACTAACTCCATGCATTTCTTAAAGAATGCCAGTTTAAGGCCAGCGAAGGTGTATGTTAAATGAAATATTGTTAGAATTTTTATTTTCGAACTTTCTTTTTTTTTTTTTTTTTTGTTCACAGCCGTAAATGACTCATGAGAATGACTCCATTGTTATTCCTAAAAAATGTATTATTTCAAGTGGCATCACAAGTGAATGTTTACTTTTTAGATTTGATATTTCAATCTTATAACGTGTGTTCTTTTTTACTATTGGCTGACAAATTTATTAGTAATCGAAGAATTACAGGTTTTTTTTTAATTTATAAGAAATTGAAAGTTATAGAACAGTCAGATAAGACAAAATTTATTCCTTCTTAATTATTTTTATAGTGCAATGCTATATCTACCCTATATATGTAAACTATATACTATATAAAAAATATCTATAAATCTTAATGAAACAAATTTATGAAACGACTGATCAAACGGCTGACTGAGTTCCACGGATAGTTCTCCTAAAATATGAATGTTTTGGCGAGGAAATTAACGCCAATTACCCGTATTTATCCACAGTTGCCAAAACTGGTCATAAAATTTTAAAATTTGAATTCGTTTTCAAAATATTAATTTTTTTCTAATTTGAATTACATTTCTGTAGTGACAATCTGTAATGGCAACAAAATTACCCCCCCCCCTTTTTTTTTCTTTTAAATTTGAGAACAGGGAAAAACTATAAGGTTTATTAAATTTCTCTTTTCCGTCATTTTCAAATTAGTAATTGAAATTATGTCCTTTGTTTCAATTGATAGTGAAACAATATTGAGATTAAGTTATGTTTTTAAGAAAAAATATTTTATTATTATTATTATTTAATTTTTTTTTTTTTTTTTTTACATTTCGATCATACGGAATCCATTGATAATAGAAAACAAAAATCGTCTGTCAAATTCAAATTCCATAGACAGAGAAAAGGTTTTCTTTTAAATTTTAAAGAGAAAACTACCTCAATAATCATAAAAAACACCTCAATAATCATAAAAACAGGAAGGAAATTTTAAAATAAGAATTTAATCATCACATGTTAAAAGCAGAAAATAAAAAAAGTTACGTCAAAATTACACATAAACATTAAAAAAGTACGAAAGCTTTAAACTAATAAAATTATCACACACGAAACGCGTTTAAAGGTGATAATTGAGCCATTTGTATAAAAGGCCAACCATTAAATATCGTAAGATTAAAGTGCCTCAATATAAAGTGCCTAAAATAATTAAATTGTTACACGTGAAAAACTTTTAATGTTGAATATTAGGACATATTTAAAAAGCTGAAATAATATTTCCAAATGCTTTTAAGTTAAATAATATATGTACCCGTGAATTTTAGAACAGAATTTTTTTTTAATAAATAAATTATTCCATGAGACATGTATTTATTAGGGAAATTTACGTCATATATTAAAACGATATATTTAAAACGATTTTTACTCCGGAGACTTTTAATCGGGCGTCACATGGTATAAAAGTAGTTAGATATCGACCTCAGAT
Organism: Maratus speciosus; assembly: GCA_963932465.1. Taxonomy (NCBI): domain Eukaryota; kingdom Metazoa; phylum Arthropoda; class Arachnida; order Araneae; family Salticidae; genus Maratus; species Maratus speciosus. The sequence goes on along the minus strand of OZ010790.1, from coordinate 415,389,489 downwards.
ATCGAATGCAAAAAAAAAAAAAAAATCCCAAAAATATTGAAAGGCAGCCGAGAAATACTCAGAGAATATTCATTTAACCGTAGCTTACTTATTTCGTATGCTGTCAAATGTAGTCTTTAATATGGATTTTGAATTTATGGTGTGCATGAAAATTATAGAATATAGCACAATATTGTGCAATGTTATGTGGAAATAGCACTTCTTTTTAAAATGAGTAACAATGTTAATTTTTGAAAAGAAAGCATCGATAAAAACATTTACAAAATAAGGAAAAAATCACTGATTTCAAAAGCGCTGTTAAAATTTTTATTTCAAAGTTGAATCATGCAGTAATGTAAAACAATCTACAAATGTGAATTTTCTGGTTTTAAAAAGCCACCAAAAAATTGAACTATTTCAATATGGAAAGAAAAAACAGTTCTTTATACTTTCAAAAAGTTACTCTCAGGTTCAATAGTTAATGCGTCGAAATATTATAAGCATCATCTTAACAACCAGAATATAATGAACTTTATATGTTTGTAGCTTTTAGACAAGCGCAATTGATTTGTTAAAAAGATATCCTAGTTTCCTAATTTGGGCATAATCATTTCGATTACACCTGAACATCACAGCATCAAAAAATGGTAGAGGAATTTTAAACGAATTATTTTCCTGGTTAATATTTTAAAAGTGGTATATACTTAAATACAACACTTTTCAACTCTTGCGTGATTTTGTAAAGACTCAGAATCTGATTCCCTAGAGTTGATTTATTCGACAATAATTTTGCTTAACCCATTTATGCCTAGCGTCCCATTTTGGGGACGTTTCAAATTTTAATGCATTTGCATAATTTTCTTCTTCTTTATAACATGAAAATTGCATGAAATCATTATTTATAAATGTCTTTATCTATAACCGAGAGATGACAGAACAAGGTGGATATTTATTTGCTTAAATTAAGGCTTTTTTCGGTATTTATAGATTTTAAATTTTTCAAGAGGGCGAAATGTAAAAAGTAAGTTTTTTTTTTCTATCATGGACCCAAAATCGCAAGTTATAATTTTAGCTTGTGGACTTTTTTGAAATACGTATTTTTTTAAATTGCGAAATTAAATGTTCAAGCCTATTTTTTATGCATTTTTGTAATGTACAAAATAAGGTAATAGGGTTCTAGGCACAAATGGGCACATATTTTTGTTACAAACTTAAGAGAGAGTTATTTATGCAATCTCCTTTCAAAGATATTTATGAAATAAATTGTTATTAAGTTTGCAATACGATAATTCTTATTTTATTATTAATAACAGTTATAACGTTATTAGTCTCTGTAAAAAAATAAATATATATTTTTTTAGTTCATTAAAATACTAATTATAGTACATAATATACAATTTAAAAACATTTTAAATATAAATATAGGCAAAAAATATAATTATGCATATTATTCTACTATATATACTCATAGTTAGTTCTTTTACATTTTATCAAATAAATACAAAAAAAAAATTAAGCTTAATTTTTTTTTAGTATTTTTCCAGTTCATTTTGCAACATTTTAAAGTGATTTTACCAAAAAATTTGAGAAAACAAAAATTCAGGCACAAACGGGTTAATTATTTTTAGTATTTTTCCAGTTCATTTTGCAACATTTTAAAGTGATTTTACCAAAAAATTTGAGAAAACAAAAATTCAGGCACAAACGGGTTAATTATTTTTAGTATTTTTCCAGTTCATTTTGCAACATTTTAAAGTGATTTTACCAAAAAATTTGAGAAAACAAAAATTCAGGCACAAACGGGTTAATTATTTTCTCTATTGTTATTATCATGTAAACGGCAAACTATGAAGTAAAACACAGCACGGTAGAAGATTTACCTATTCTAGCAAGCCAAAATTATTTTTGGCGCCAATATACTCGCATCGCCATGAAATTGAAAATGTTATTGATATTCACTATGGAACGTTCCGTATTGAAAATGAAGCACTTACAATTTTGTTACAGGGACATTCAAAAGACTTCCATTAAATTACGGCCTATGGGGAGAAACCGTTTCCGGTGGTTTTTAATGATGTTTCATAATTTTAAACACATTGGAATTTATATACATATCTATGAAATGCACTACCAGATGCTTGCTATATAATATGGCATGGAGATCATTCATCGATCATTTACAGGGAAAATAAAAAGAATTACGTTACATTACGGTCGATGAAGAAAATCGTTTGTGGTGTATTTTGTTCATATTATACTATTTCAAACAGATACATATTTAAACAGATAGGGAAATCCGGGGTACAACGGGTTACCGGGGAGGAATGAAGTTTGACGTTTTTCGGTGTCAAAGAGGCCAGCGAAGCCTGCCAGCGAACGGCAATAAGAAGACGTAAGAAAACCTGTTTCCATTCAACTTCATCAGCCGTGTTAGTCTAGTTTTCTCGAGCGTTGATCCGTGAATTTTTCGTTGTGTGATCTTTTGCCCCTGCATTCTAATTTCTGATGATTTTTTAACCAAGGTAAGGCATACATATTTGTTTACATTACAACTATATTTAGCTCATGCTTGAAGTACGCTTAATTGTCTTTCGTGTTGCATAATTAAACGTTTGTTTAAGTATCTTTCTCGAGTAACCTTACCTCCCTAACCTAAATCGTGCCCCTGTGGCGGAATGGGAAAGCCCCCATTCTGCCCCGAAATGCTTTTAACTAACTTGTTCTGACTGTGAATGTTTACATTGCGGTGAATCTTACTCAAAGTCAGTTGAAGGTTGGGTCGCTTTTTCTATGTGCAAAACATGGGCACACAATTCCTTTGCGGCAATAGATAGCAAAGATGATGAGATTGTCCTCGTGTATGAATTCTGTCAATAGACTTAAGAAAAGGACTCAATGAATGAAAATTGTAGTTAAACCTTTATAGTCCCTTAAAGCTAAATAAATATAGAGCAAACATTTTTTTTGCATCACTAGATTTATATGTTTTTATAATTACTTGTCCTTACCATCCCGTTCCGCTGCATACACGGGGCAGAACGGGGCAAATGACATAATATTCAGTTTCTGAAAAAACAGATATTGTTTTTTGTTTTCTTACAATATTATTAAATCTTTGTGATTATTTCATTATAATGCGTTCATAGAAAATTTTGCAGCTCTCTTAATTAACCCTTTTGTATTTTTAAAGAATATTTTCAACTTGGTACGCCGTTCTGCACCGGGATCCCCTATATATCTTCGAGGTGATATATATTCTCGATCTACAAGATACTTACCATAGAATGTGGCGTGCATAGCATTCATCTTTCATATATAGGGCACACAAAATAATTCAGTTATATTTCTCTCTATAAACAATAATTACTGGAAGTGCCTTTTCAGTTGTGGAACTCTTTAAAAAAATCGCATACTATTTAGTGTGTATAAATTCTATAAATCATATACAGGCCAGCACAAAACATCTGAAGTACATTTCCGTTTATTGTCGGAAATTGCTGAAGGGTAATTTTCAGCTCTGCTATGCGTTTCCTAATTGTTCTAAATTTTAGTATATAATGCATTATGTGATAAATATATAATTAATATTCAGGGATGCACAAAAATTTCAGTTGTTTTTTCGGATTTGGTTGAAATTTTGTTTTCAAACGCGTTATGTGTTTTACAAATTTTTACTTTGACATCGTTTTTTATGTTATTAAACTATGAAGTTTTATTATAGTTGTCTGAATGCGTTGAAAAATGTTTCATAATCTGTGCTTGATGCATGATTTTACGTTCTGATGGTAATTTTAATGATACTTTTCTAACGGTATGGAAGTTAAAATTATAAAACTGTTTTCCTATTATTTTAATAACAAATCATAAAAAAAAATATTTTTTTTTCTAAAATTCTATTAAAATTTAAGATAAGAGACAAACATTCGACAGCTTTAGTGAAAATTGCTGCGTTGTATATTCTATTGTATATATTTATCTCTACACAGCGGAACGTTATCTAAAGAACGGGTATCATAAGCCATCATGGGAAAAGGTCTACATTATGTTTTGCATTGTATGAAATCTGAATTTGGAAAATTTGTCTGGATCAATTTTGTAACCTTTCGAAATTTGCAGACAAGTAATATATTTTACATCAATTTGTCATGAAATGTCTACATGCAGCTGGCAACTTTTGTTCAAATTGTGTCGTAAATTTATACTTTTTGCACTTTGCAAAACTTCATGTGCTCTTCATTGTAATTTTCCTCTATAAATAAAACATTTTCCACAAAATTCACATTTTCGTTAAATTTTAAATCTTGCTGTCGCTGCACAATGGTATGCAGAAATCTACTTATATGACTAACTTAAATTCTGCTGATTTTGATCAAAATAAAATTGTACTTGAACTAAAATTTAAAGAAAATAATTTAAATTTAATAAGATAAAAACAATTGTAACAAGTTGGAAATTGCTCGTCAAACGTGGCAAATGAGCTGCGTTCGTACTATAACTAGTTTTATAAAAATGTTTTGCACCGCATATTGTACTGAATGTATATTTTAGTGCACTTACCCATTTCATTCTTTTCGAAAAGCTGTAACATCATTAAAATGCATTTGAAATAGTTTTTTTCCGATTGGTCGTCATGAAACGGAAACCTTTTGACTGTCCTGTAATTAAACTATGCATCCGATTTTCGTAAAATTTGAAATTACTCGACAAAATTTTGAATCAATTATTTTAAAGGTTGGTTGGTTGATTTTTGACGGCCGATTATCTACACTAGGGATATGGGCTCGGGCGGAGTGCCCTTCGTGGGGCGTCTTTCTAAGGGACCTAACCCGTATTTACGCATGGAAATCCATGGCTCGAAGAAAACCACGAAAACTCCGAATGATTAAGCCGACGGGCGCGATTGGGATCGAACCCAGCACCTCCCGTCTACCAGCTTAGAGAACAGAACCTCTCAGCCACTGGTGGGACCCAATTATTTTAAAATTTCAGACCATTCGGAAGGCTGTAACATCATTAAAATGCACTTGCAATAATTTATTCCCATTGACCGTAATGTAACGGAAAATTTTGACTGTCCCTGTAATTAAACTATACATCCGATTTTCATAAAATTTGAAATGACTCTACAAAATTTTGTAACAATTATATATTTAAAATTTCAGACCATTCGGTTGGGTAGTTTTTGCTCTGTTATATGCGGACAGACGGACTGAACGACGACTATAGGTGCTAGGCATTTATATAATTACGAACGCACCTAAAACCTGGGGATGCAGATAGATGCAGACAAATTAAACAGGAACGAAAATGTAATAAACTAAACTATTTAAAGATATCAAAAATTGAGCCTTAATCTTGCTTTATCATTTAATCCTTTCCGGCGCGGGGTAAGTCTGTTTGTAAAAAGATGAAATGATGGACTGACACCAGAATTTCCAAACGAAATAATTAGAAAATAAAAATATGCTTATTTTCCCGTAATTTATAAAAAGAAAATTTTAATTAAATATTCTTGGTGGAGTTTGTCCGTTTTGGAATTAAAATTATGTGTCCTTTTTGTGGAAACAGGACTACAAGGTACAGAACTAAAGGGTTAATTTTCTATATTAAAAATGAAAAAATTAAAAAAAAATTGCAACATTAAATATTATATAACATTTGATATGTGCAAAATTTATGCATATAAATCCGATAAAAAAGTCCATATTTTGTTGAGAATCGTCCATAATCGAGCAATATATTTTATTCCTCTTCGAATAACAGATTAAAAAACTATACTCAAATTGATTGATTCTTTCTCAACTAAGAAACACCAATTTTGCACTTGGACGACCATACAATTATATTTATATCGAAACCAATATCAGGGTACATCGCCCTGAATATTAAGCTATAACAGGCAGAAAATAAATTAAACTAGCATAAACTTTGTAAAAACCGACTTTTGACCAGCTAGAATCGGTAAATCTGCTACACTGCACCGGTTTCCATTCGCACATAAAAAATAATGGACATTGAGCATGTCCAGTACTTGGAACGGAGACCTCCTGAGAACACATATAATGCTGATGTCATGGACAAGGTATCTAAAATGGAATTCGATAAAAAGTAAACCTTAACATATATTGAAGTTAATCTTACAGGACATTAATGTGTCAAGTCGGGAGTTTCTTTATTTCATTTTTTAATTCCAAACGTTCCCTACAGAGGGCGCTACACGTCGCAAACTGTAATATTGTTCAAAGTAACTCTGCAATTTCAAAACGCAAACTTTTTTTGTCGTTTCAATAACTAAACAGAATGACAGTTAAAATCTGACTGAATTTTGATCCACTTTTATAAGTTAGTTTTACTATTCTAACATTTTGAGACCCTATACCTTCTTACGGGATATTTGGAATAAAGAAAAGAAATCTTATTAAAGAAATTTTCAACTTTACACGTTATTTCCTTGCAACACTAACTTCGATAGCTGTCACCGTTTACTTTATATTGAAATTTGAAAACCGCCAATCTATTTTAGGACACCCTGTACCTACTCGTCAATATACACTAAATTATTCCTCATTTTTTACAAATAATTTCCGTACACGTAGAAAACATTTTTTATCCGTGTATTCTCCCCGAACGTCTAAAACAGAGGGAGAAATTCCATTCATTCCTACCACGTATACGTATTAGATCTGTTAATAATAAAACCGAATTTAATTTAAGAATGAAAAACCAAAATTTCTATAAATTAAGATTTCTAATTTAATTAAAAAAGACGAAAAAATTTTCGAATTTCAAAATAAATAAAATTACATTTTTCATTCATTCAAAAGTATTCACAATTTATTTTTTAAAGTTGAATATATAAAGTTGTTTATAAATAAATATTCGCATTTAAAATATACTTTAAATGAAAACATTTAAAAGATATTTTAATTAAGAAAATTAAATGTAAAAAAAACTGATATTACTCAAAAAAAAAAAAAAAAAAATGTTATCGAATAAAAATATAATAATCGTATTTTACCTCTAGAAATCTACCTAAAGCTATTTAAAATTGATATTTTTATACTATATTAATAATAAAGTGTAAAAACCCCAGCCACAATCACATTGAAGACGAAATCTTCCCGAAATGAAGTTCAAAATTAAAGTCTTTAAAGAAATTGATCAAGTCCTGCCCATCTGAAGCAAACATATTTACTTTAAAGCGTCTCGCTGCTGTATATTATAGTTCAGTGCTAGCGCGTTCGTCTCGCAATGCTGAGATGGCTGGTTCGAATACAACGTCGTCCGCTTTTGTTTTTTCCAACTTTCTTCCATTCCACGAATATTTTACCTCCTGTAACGGAGGGGAAAAACTGACATTCATAAATTCACGGAAATATGCCGGCAGCACTGCTGCCAGTAGAATATCCGTGAAATGAAGAAAGTTTTTTTGAGAGTGTACATGCAAAATCCTTTTCATGGAAAATCTTTTCGTTGGCAGGTCATAGTGCAGAGGAAGATGTCGAGGCGAGAGTTAATCTCTTCTAATAAAATTTTGCGTGAATCTTTAAGTTCAAGTCAATCTCAGCCCCTGTGGAATTGCACCCCTTGTTTTATACCTACACGGCCTGCCATTTTGACCAGCCCGGGAGAATTAGAAACAACGGCAACAGTGTTTAAAGGCTGTTCTCATATCCAAACTGGCTACATTCTGACATATTTTTTACTTCGTTTTTTTTTTTTTTTTTTTTTTTTTTTTTTTTTTTTTTTTTTTTTTCCTCGCAACGTATCCAATGCGCAGGCTCTCTTATTAAGAAACTATGTAATCGAACTGCTTTTACTGGTTTTGATAAAGCAAAAGATATTTCAGGAAATACTGTCGACGTTTGCACTTTGAACCGAATATCAACACGTGAAAGCGTAGGAAAACAAAAAATTGCCGTCCCGGGACAATAGTCGGTTTTAACTCAAGATACAATTCATTTATCGTGAAAAAATTGTTCGATTACAAATTATACTAATATCATGCTTGCAAGTAAAATAGTTTAATGTTTAAAAAAGAGGCTGAAAGTTTCGCATTGCTGAGCGGTGAAATACATTTATTTTGAGAACCGTCTGAAATATTCTGATATCGTGTAATTATAATTATAAACCAATGTTCTTCTAAATAAGATACATGTTAAAAATTAGAGAAAATTTATTCATCTAATAAAATATCGCATTTTGAAATTTATCGCAGCATGTTAAATTCAAATTTCATTAGCCCCAAAAAAATGTCTTTAATGACTGACTCTCTTATAAATTTTCTTACAAGTGCATTTAAATTTGTCCTTCTTTCTGCACCAGAACTATGTTTAGAGAATTCTTCTCAGCACGTAAAAAGTTTTGTCCAGATAGAAAGTTTTAAAGTTCTTTTTCTTGAATAAAAACTGTAATTTTATTTTCGGAAAAGAACTGAATGCATGGATAAAAGAAAATGAATAACACTTCATGAAACATGAATAGAATATTGAATTTTGATATTAGATATTCTGTTCTGTTTTAAAGCTTTAACTGTCAGCGGGCGCTGTACTTTTTCACGCGAGCGAGCGAGGGACAGAGCGTTGTAATGTTTAGAGCAAAAGTGATTAGTTACGCTGTTACAAATGCAAGATATTTCTTTATAGTGATAAAAAATGTAAGTTAGAAAATCATTTATAAATATCAATAGAGAAATTAAATTTTTATAATATGCAAAAAGAAAAATATCCAGAAGTATAAGTTTAAAGAAGTTAAGTACACCAATTATTAATGATTAAACAATCAGATTTTCCACAAAAAAATATGAAGCATATGAGGCCATATTTGGTGGTGGTGGTGCTGTGGGGTACGGTTGTTTGCCAGAGAAGCCGTGTTGGTATAAAATTTGTACGTTTCAACATTGCGCTTTTGAGGTTATTCAGAAATACCTCACAATACATTTCCTGGACATAGACAGGCATATAGGCAGATATAAAAAATATCCAAAGACAGTGAAAATAATCCAAAGGAGCTATATTATTCTTGACAACATTGGAGAAGATCGGAATATATAAAATAAATCGAAGCATAGCGATCCCACATTTTACTTCTTGGTACCTCCTCGGTAGGACGGTTTCGATCCAAGTCTAATGAGTAACACTTTCATTTTAATGCCAAGGTTTTACCTAATAAAGCCATTGTGAGTTGAAAAGCCGCCAAAAACAAAACATGTTGTATTACAATCAATGGGGTAGTTTGGATATGCAAGTTTTCCATTGGACCTTTAAATCGCTATGGTAAACCTATCAACATTTACATTAAGTAAACGACGTCAAATGGGAAATGATTAATACAATTATTTATACACTGAGTGGCCAAAAAATTAGAGATACCTTCTAATGACAAGTTGGCTTATCTGTAGCTCTGATCACAGCCCACATTCTTCTTGGAATGGACTCAATAAGTTGCTGATACCATTGCTGTGGAATGTCTGCCCTTGTTGACATAATATCAGCTATAAGTTGGGTCAGATTGGATAGTGGTGTTTCTGTCGTAGGCTAATTAAGAAATCCGGCTCTTTGCAAACAGCCTAGGCTCTTTGAAAAGAGCCGGTCTAATTGGAGAATCCATCTCCCTTTTTCCAATTAGCCTGATATTTTTCAGGCTTATTGCAAAGAGCCTAGAAAGCGTTAGGCTAATTGAAAAATGACCACTTATTATCCGATCAGGATGATATTTTTAGCTCACAGGCTATCAAAGCCTGAGAGCTTATGTGCCCGCCGATTCGTTATGTACGTGTGTACGTACGTACGTACGTATGTACGTAACGTGATAACCCTTGATAGATATATCAGATTTGCTTCAAAAAAATTTTTCTAGGTTCATTCTGATAAGGTGCTTCCCTGATTATTTTTTGGGGTTCATTGGTTAAGGATAAAGGGGGAAAAGGGGGGCTAGTCCCCCCTTTAATTTATATAAATGGGTTTTTCATGCAGAAATATTCAATTTGCTCCAAATTTGGTATACCGGTTTATTGTGTTAAGTAGCTTCCTTGATTAGATTTGGCAGCTCATTATTTAAGTGTAAAGGGAGGAAAAGGGGGGCTACCCCCTTAATTTAGATAAATCGGTTTATCATGATGAATTATTCGATTTGCTCCAAATTTGATATACCGGTTTATTAAGTTAGTGAGCTGCCATGATTAGATTTGGAGGTTCATTAGTTACATATAAAGGGAGGAAAGGGGGGGCTATCCCCCCCGTAATTTAGATAAATGGGTTTTTCATGCAGAAATATGCGATTTGCTATAAATTTGGTATACCGGTTAATTATGTTAAGCAGCTTCCCTCATTACATTTAGAAGATCATTATTATGTATAAAGGGGGGGGGGAAGGGGGGCAATTACCTCTCCCCTTAATTTAGATAAATGCGTTTTTCATGTAGAATTATTCGATTAGCTCAAATTTGGTATACTGGTTTATTATGTTAAGGAGATGGCTTGATTAGATTTGGAGGTTCATTAGTTAAGTATAAAGGGAGGAAAGGGGGAGACTACCCCCCCCCCTCCTTAATTTAGGTAAATGGGTTTTTAATGCAAAATTATTCGATTTGCTCCAAATTTGGTATACCGGTTTATTATGTTAAGGAGCTTCCCTGATTAGATTTGGAGGTTCATTAGTTAAGTATAAAGGAAGGAAAGGGGGCTAGACCCCCCCTCCTTAATTTAGATAAATGGGTTTTTCATGCAGAGTTATTCGATTTGCTCCAAATTTCGTATACCGGTTTATTATGTTAAGGAGCTGCCTTGATTAGATTTGGAGATTTATTGGTTAAGTATAAAGGAGGGACAAGGGCTAGTGTCCCCTTAATTGAGATAAATGGGTTTTCATACAGAATTATTCAATTTGCTTCAAATTTGATATACCAGTTTATTACGATATGGCTTCCTTCATTTGATTTGGAGGTTCATTGGTTAAGTATAAAAGGGGTGAAAAGGGGGCAACATCCCCTCGCCTAAATTTAGATAAGTGTGTTTTCATGCAGAATTATCTAATTTAGTTTATTTTTTTTTCTAGGTTCATCCTAATAAGGAGCTTTTCCGATTAGATTTGAAAGTTCATTGGTTCAGCATAAAGGGAGAAATGGGGGAGCTAATACCCCCCCCCCCTTTTAATTTAGTGAAATTGTTTTTTCATGCAGAATTATCTGACTTGCTTCAAATTTGGTATACCAGTTTATTATGTTAAGTAGCTTCCCTGATTAGATTTGGAGGTCCTTTGGTTAACTAGAAAGGGGGCAACGGGGACTAATACCTTCATTTATTTTTCGAGGGGCATTATTCTTTGAAATAAGAGTATAATATACAATTAGTGTGAATAGCCTGTGAGCTCAATGCCATCCGATTAACTGGGCAATTTTCTTTTAATTAGGTTTATTAACGCATAACCCTACCCAAACCCAAAAATTAATTCAACAGACCGTACCCCGATCCGAGCAATACAAAATAATTTCAGTCTACATGCAACCCGACCCGAACCTGAGACTTCCATTTGAAAAAACCGGAAATCCCGAACCAAATCTGATAACCGACAAAAATATTCCAAAGATCTATAACCGGATCCGAACAAGACAAATTAGTTTCCGTGGACACGCACCTCTACCAGAACCTAAAAATTCCATTCGAAGTCAACCTGAAACACGTCCCGAACCAAATCTTAACCGACAAAAATATTCCAAAGAACTATAACCCGATGCAAGCCAGACAAAATAATTTCCGTCCAACGGTAACCCGATCCGAACCTGAAAGTTCTAATTGAACTCAATCCGAACCTGGTTGTGGTCGGTTTTCGGGTTGACTTCAAATGGAATCTTCAAGTTCAGATCCGGTTGAAAAAAAATTAAACTAAATCAGATAATTCTGCATGAAAACCCATTTATCTAAATTAAGGGGAGGGGCAATTGTCCCTCTTTCCCCCTTTTTATACTTAACCAGTGAACCTCCAAATCAAATGAAGGAAGCCATATCGTAATAAACTGGTATATCAAATTTGAAGCAAATCGAATAATTCTGTATGAAAAACACATTTATCTAAATTAAGGGGATACTAGCCCCTGTCCCTCCTTTATACTTAACCAATAAATCTTCAAATCTAATCAAGGCAGCTCCTTAACATAATAAAACGGTATACGAAATTTGGAGCAAATCGAATAACTTTGCATGAAAAACCATTTTATCTAAATTAAGGGGGAGGTCTAGACCCCCCTTTCCTCCCTTTCCTCCCCTTTCCTCCCTTTAACTACTGAACCTTCCAAATCTAATCAGGGAAGCTCCTTAACATAATAAACCGGTATACGAAATTTGGAGCAGATCGAATAATTTTGCATTAAAAACCCATTTACCTAAATTAAGGCGGTGGGGGGTAGCCTCCCTTTCCTCCCTTTATATTTAACTAATTAACCTCCAAATGTAATCAAGCCATCTCCTTAACATAATAAACCAGTATACCAAATTTCAGCTAATCGAATAATTCTACATGAAAAACGCATTTATCTAAATTAAAGGGAGAGGCAATTGCCCCCCTTTCCCCCCTTTATACATAATAATTATCTTCCAAATGAAATCAGGGAAGCTGCTTAACATAATTAACCGGTATACCAAATTTATTGCAAATCGCATATTTCTGCATGAAAAAACCATTTATCTAAATTACGGGGGGGGATAGCCCCCCCTTTCCTCCCTTTATATGTAACTAATGAACCTCCAAATCTAATCAAGGCAGCTCCTTAATTTAATAAACTGGTATACCAAATTTGGTGCAAATCGAATAATTCATCATGAAAAACCGATTTATCTAAATCAAAGGGGGTAGCCCCCTTTCCCCCCTTTATACTTAAATAATGAGCTTCCAAATCTAATCAGGGAAGCTCCTTAACACAATAAACCGGTATACCAAATTTATTGCAAATCGCATATTTCTGCATGAAAAACCCATTTATCTAAATTACGGAAGGGATAGCCCCCCTTTCCTCCCTTTATATGTAACTAATGAACCTCCAAATCTAATCAAGGCAGCTCCTTAATTTAATAAACTGGTATACCAAATTTGGTGAAATCGAATAATTCATCATGAAAAACCGATTTATCTAAATCAAAGGGGGTAGCCCCCTTTCCCCCCTTTATACTTAAATAATGAGCTTCTAAATCTAATCAGGGAAGCTCCTTAACACAATAAACCGGTATACCAAATTTGGTGCAAATCGAATATTTCTGCATGAAAAACCCATTTATATAAATTAGGGGGGGATTAGCCCCCCTTTTCCCCCTTTATCCTTAACCAATGAACCCCGAAAACTAAACAGGGAAGCACCTTATCAGAATGAACCTAGAAAAAAAAATTTTGAAGCAAATCGGATATTTCTATCAAGAGTTATCGTGTGACGTACATACATACGTACGTACGTACACACGTACATACAGAATCGGCGGGCACATAAGCTCTCAGGCTTTGATAGTTTGTGAGCTGAAAATATACCCTGATCGGATAATAAGTGGTCATTTTTCAATTAGCCTAACGCTTCCTAGGCTCTTTGCAATAAGCCTGAAAAATATCAGGCTAATTGGAAAAAGGGAGATGGATTCTCCAATTAGCCCGGCTCTTTGCAAAGAGCCTAGGCTGTTTGCTGAGAGCCGGATTTCTCAATTAGCCTACGACATTTCCAAGCTTTGATGTGCTCTTTCAACTTCGTCTCATATATACTCAGTAGGATTGGGTTCATGGGACTGAGCTGGCCATGGAAGAAGGTTAAACCCTAACTGATGTTCCTTAAACCAGTTTAAGATCGATCGAGCTGCATGGTAGCAAGGTGCATTGTCCTGCTGAAAGTGACCATCTCCATAAGAGATCATTAGCCATAAACGAGTGCACATGATCAACAATGATGTTGAGATAATCTGTGGGGTTCAAAGTTATGTCCACAGAGATCAAGGGACTCAGTGTACTCCAGGGAAACTTTCAACCCACACCATAATTCCACTGTCACAAGTCTGAAGATTTGTCATTTGGTAAGAGACGTGTATACCAGCAAAGAAAGAAACAGTGGGCCATCAGATCGAAAAATGACGGCAGCCAGCACTGCCACCAGCGGTAAAGTGCAATGGTGCTATTACTTAAACCAGTACAAAAGTATCCGTGCGGAATGCAGCTGGCCCATCTACCACGTACGGTGCTGTTTGGCTTCCGTGATCGGACATGAACAAGTACTTTCATGATTCTACGACCGCTCGTAGTTTTCAAGCTCTCAATACACTTTTTCAAGTTTGTTTCTTTTGAGATTTGAATTCGCAATCATTAAACCTGTATAGAAATTATTGTATTGCATAGAAATCCATATATTTTTTACGCTTATTGATTCACAATTGTGTAAATTATGAAAACCGAAATCCTTTGTAACTTAATAAAACCAGATTTAAGAAGAAAAAAAGTGCGGCGAAATGAAGAATTTATTTATTTATTCATTTACTTATTTATTTTGTTGGTGGCAGTTGTGCTATATTATTTACAGTTAAAAAAATTAGCTTAACAGCTTAAATTGTGTTAAGATATTCATTTTAGATTTGTGTTCAAACTCATTAATCTGCCGCGGTGTGATAAAAGTAACTCTCATTTTAATATAGACTTGATAAAATATTTAAAAGTCTAATAAATTATTATTTGTTAAACTCTAAACGTAATTGTTTAAATATTTTTACATTTCAGATTAAAATATTTGAATAAAAATTACAATTAGTGATTTATTTTAATTAGATGAATTAAGCCTCCTAGCGTAAGGTTTCCCAGCAATAATGCTTCAAGAGTTCGCGCACTTCCATGGTATGGTGGGCCAGCACGGGAGATAAAAGGGGATCAGATTAGAATTTTATCTGCTGATTTCCAACAGCAAAGTTTACTGAAGCTGTCCAGCAGTGGTCATGCAGTGGTAGACCATTAGCCAGCACCTATCTTACTGCTGGCCAACAATTTCCTCTTTGCTAGGATGAACCTCTTGCGCCATATTCTGATCCTGCCGTCTGCATGATGAAGCAGAAAACGAGATTCATCGGACCACGCTACTTTTTTCCCGTCCTCAAGTGACCAATTTCGCCGTTCCTCCGCCCACAACAAGTTCTTTTTCTTATTTTTCTGTGATACCAAAGGCACCCTTGATGGTCTCTTGCTACTAAAGCCTGTCCTTTGCAAACTGCGTCTTGTTGTACGTTGGGATATGCTTTCTGATGCATCTGCTTTGATTTCAGCTGTAATTTGACGTGTTGTTGACCTTCTATTGCTGCGGACTATGCATGCTGCTCTGCTCTCACCTCTCTCGTTCACCAACTTTATTCGACCAGAATAGCCCTTATCATTTGAAGATTTATTTCTCTACTACCACTCTCTAAACACCCAGGATACTTTTGGGCGAGAAAATCATAAAGGAATTGTCGTTTCAGAGATGCTATGCTGGCACAAGCTCTTCTTGAATCGACGTTCATCCCTTGTTCAAAGTCACTTAAATCTTTTATCTTGCGCATTTTCACTGTAACATCTGTACAAACTATGTCTTACGAAGCTGAGAATTGCTTATATAACCAACTCTGTATTGTTAAGTCATTATACGTCACTATCGGACTAGTTTACTCTGAAATAAGTGGGTGTCTCTAATTTTTTGGCTATTCAGTGTATCTAATGGCCCAAAATTATTTCATCTGAGGAAATTAAAACTTTTTATATTATACCCAAATCTATGAGAGCGTGTAATATGTATTTAGCGAAAGTTAATGATTGCGTAATCTGTGCAAGAGAAAAATAATACTGTTATCTATTAGATAGGTTGGTTGTGTTTATTACGGCCAATTATCAACAAATATATTAGATAGGAATTGAAATGAATTTTTGTCATTTAGGTTGAGCTATAGAGACATGAACGCTTATTTAAAAAGAAAGTATATTACTATAATAACAGAGATACCGTTAGCGATTATAAATTAAATAATTTCCTTTATTTATCATTATTGCTATTGTTATGAAATAATTTGATGAGAAAATCGATAGTAATTTATAATGTTATTGTAATTTAGACAAGAAGTAATTTATAGCCTTTTAGTAATTAAACATGATCGTTAATTTGGAATAAAAGAGTAAATAATTTAGAATGAATTCAATTTACAATTATTTCATCGTTAAACAGGATTTAATGCAAGAAGACAAAGATAAAAAAAAAATGTTTTTTTTTTTCTTTTGAAAAAAGCTATTCAAAATGTGATCCAATTTCATCTTCAATATTTTTCTCAAAATTGTTTGTGCCAAGAAAAACTTTCACAATGTTCTTTTCCGTTTTTTAGTTTTATATTTTCTTATTTTACGCCATTTTGTACTTTTATTTCGATCAATATAATTTTTTTAAACCTTCAAATGTTTCTTCTGGGTCGTCGTTAAAAATACATTCAATATCTTCTCACTTTTTTTGAGTTTTGAAGCCGTAATGGACAACATTTTACTATATATTTTTCGTTAAACTGAGTTAGACAAAATAACGACTTAACGCAACACATATCAATTACATTATTGCCGAAATGAATCCTTAAAATGTGAAATAATTATGTACTATATTTATATGCATTAGTAAACAAACGTTACGAATTTTACGAATGTCGCTCTATACGACGTGAAACAAACGCAAGAACTAAAATAGGACAGAACCTGATAGCATAATGTCAATGCCACTTAATTACCTTTCATGTCCTTTATGAGAACTGTAAAAGAAATACCAACTTTATCGCAAAATTTCCTCAAGCGAGCCGCTGGAAGGTTAAAGCTTTTTAAAGAGGAATGTTATTCGAAATAATATAAAATAATTCCAATGATAAGGATGGTTATTTAGGAATTTTGTTAGCTTTTGGAAGTTATTCACTTACATAGATAAATAAATTTTAAACTAGAAAAAGAAATAATTTTAATGCTGGTTAGTATATCTAAATAAAAATGATTTTTATTATCACATTTTTTAATAGTATTAGATGTAAAAATTGAATATTGAGCTATTTTGAAAAACAAAAGTCCTTCCTGCTTAGTCGTAAAATTAGGCTGACTTCTTCGTTTTTTAAACTTTTATTTTAAGGTAAATACGTCATATTTCATGTAAATTAAACAAACCTCAAGTAAATTAAACAAAACAACTCGCACTCCTGTTTGCTATTTTGATGAGAAACGTAATTTAAAGGAAATTTTAAATTTTTTAACTTAATATATAAACATTGTTTAACGTCTGATATACGATTTAAAATTAAAGTGTTATTGCACTGATGAGAGGCTAAAACTTACCATGAAATTTTTGCATTTTTTAATTATATTATATGCATTCATGTAATTTTTAGTTGTATGTCTCTTAAATTGTAATATATTTTTTAACGTTTTATTTATTATTCATCCTGTCACACATTTAAATAGATAGAAAAGCATTTTTTCAAAAAGGTTAAAAATCTTTTCGAATTATGTTCGAATTGGTCCAATATTTCCCACGTTATCGGGATGGCATCATTTGCATTATATATATGTTGACATGTGTACTTTAAACGAATTGATTTTGATACTTCGATTTCTAAAGAAAACCTAAAGTAAAATAAAATAAAATAAAATATATAGATAAATAAAAACTCAACTTTTTAGGTGCATTCGTAATTATATAAATACGTAGCACCTATAGTCGTCGTCTGGTCAGTCCGTCTGTCTGTCCGAATATAA
Source organism: Maratus speciosus (assembly GCA_963932465.1). NCBI lineage: Eukaryota > Metazoa > Arthropoda > Arachnida > Araneae > Salticidae > Maratus > Maratus speciosus. The sequence goes on along the minus strand of OZ010790.1, from coordinate 415,371,756 downwards.
TAGCGCAAAAAATACCCAACCGAATGGTTTGAAATTTAATATATATGATCACTGTACAATTTTGTCGAGTCATTTCAAATTTATAAAAATCGAATCAAAACTTAAAAAGATATTAATAAATGTTTTCTTCATTCTATTAAATCCTGTCATACATTATTAATTCAATGATATCCCATGATACGAAATGATTCTACGTTGCCATGATGATTACGTCATATTATTTCCGTATAACTGAATTTAATGTATATAATCGTAATAAATTTTGTATTCATGCATATTTGCATAAGAGTGCAATAGCTATAGCACCAAGTTTTGATGTTTATAAAACTAGTTATTATACGAATGCACTGCATTTGCCACATCTGACGTACAATTTTCGACTTGTTTTATGTTAATAACGTATAATTTTATTTCATATCAGTGCACATTATATGAATTTGGGAAAGTTAAAGTGTATTGTACAAAGACAAACAACAAGTCTTATATCTCTGAGGAAAAAATAAAAACTCAGATGATTTTGATACATGAACAGCAAAAATTATTTAGTAAGTAAATGTACTTTGATATTTAACAATCACTCTCTCACAGTGTTAATTGTAACCTAAACGTAATTACTACATAGAAAACATTGCATATTGTTTCATTAATTTAGGAAATGCATTGTGTTCAAATTATTAGCAATTACGGATATTCCCTAAGTGCATTATTGTTTTGAGAATGGAGACAAAATGGTTTATTTAATTTACTTTAAATTCTCCAGACGCGCTGTCATGTGATACTTCTAATTATTTAACTTCCACAAAGTTGCTTAGAGCTATTAGTTAAATAAAAGTGTAGTATTTTTTGGGATGCTCTGCTTACATTTGTTAGTAGCATTGTATTAGTTACTTTATTTCGATACTGTATTTATTTTTTCATTAGGAAAACACTTACATTAATGCGAAACGTACTATATGAGAAATGTTTAAAAGTTATATACACATGCACTTCACATACATGCATAAATCACGGATGTTTAAAGTCCAATTTCCAGTTAAACAATAATTTTAAAGAGAGAAATGCGAAAAACTAAACGACAGGAATTCTATAATAAGAAAGAAAAATCATGCATCAAGCATAAATTATGAAAAATTTTTTAACGCATTTAAAATAATGTAACAAAATTTCACCGCTTGATATTGTGAAAGATGATGTCTAATTAAACAGGTTAGAAAATGCATAAAACACTTGAAAACTTCCATTTAAAAATTTTACAATTTAAAAAACTCACATCAATAGTCGAAAAATTATCCGAAATATTTTTTTGCAACCCTGTATATGATTCATAAAAACACTGGGAAAGGTTGACCATAGGGGAGGCTTAAACCACCCTTCAGGTTTCATATTTAAAAGAATTTCAGAGTTTTAGGGAGAGATGGCAACCAAATCTACTGAAATGCTCAAACAATAGTTTTTGTTTCATGCAGATAATTGAAGCTCATGTGGAAAAATCAATTGTCAAGTGTTTTCAACATAAAAAGTGTATTTTCAGATACAATTTGTAAGATTATATTAGATAAAATAGTGGGTCATGCCTCCCATATGTGGAAAGGCTTGGCCCATTATTTTCTCATAATTAAAATCAATCATTTTTCAAGTTTCTTAAATATTACACCTATGTCGCAAATTTATTTTGATAACTGATTGTATAGCGAATAAAATGGTATACGAAATTTTATTCTAGGTACAATAGTTAAAAAATAAAAAATCATTTTGTAAAAAAAGGGTCAACCCTTCTCAGTTTCCCCTATACCAATGAGTCGAATATACATATGAGTCGCCAACTTGGCGCTATTTCCGGTATTTCGCCAAATTTCCATAGACTTCCATTGAAATCCAATAGGGTTTACTTGCTTGCAGAAAATCAACAAATTAAGATATTTAAATGCAACAAAAACTAATATTAGCTTATGAATAGAGCTTAATTGAACTACTTGCATTATTTTTAAGCAAAAACACTAACTATTTAAAATATTCGTAACACTATATATATATAATTTTACACATTTATGTTGGCGGAGAAAAGGCGGCGAAGTGAAATTTCAGAGGAGTGGAGATTTATGTGATTATTTATTTAGATAAAGAATGGAAACACGAAAATATTACGTCTGAGGTTGGCTGGAAAATAGGGATTGCTTCGCGATAGGCGATACCGAATGGAATCGCGAAACGATTACACGGGGGGTTGTGAGTGTAGTGAGCAGGGGGGGAGCCCCCCCCTAGTAGGGCAAAAAATTATTTGAATGGAAAATAGTTCCTGAAAAGAATAGATTTAACACGTTGGAATGAAATCCTGAAATCTAGGTACGTTTAGGTAGAATTTCGTTTAAAAATATAAAAAATCTCTGCCGGCTCGGTCAACAGGCGGGGGTAGATTTTGAAGTTTAGTACTAATTTCACCAACAAAAACTAAATCAAAATTAGAGATAAACCCAATTTAACAATATTATCTGGCCGCTTTTGACGAATTTTTAATTTCATTTATCTGTAAGAACTCGTTTTATGAGAATCATATTAAGGCAGTATTTAAAAAAAATTTTTCCACGCTCAACAACTCTATATTTTCTTACACATTTTCAGACTCATTTTTAAATGTAAAAACATGAAATCTGCTGACGTGATTTTTTGAAGAAATTTATAATCGACCTGTGTTTTTATTTTTCGTTCAATTAATTAGAAATTGATTTACAAGTATTTTCTCAGTATGACCATTTTCTTTCCGTTTCTAGCACTATCGCTTCGGGAAATTCTGTTCAAAATGTCCACTTTGACAGAATTTTCGAAATGTATTCTGCCTTTATCGAAAAATCAACCAATAGAGCACATTATAGAGTTCCTGAATAAGAGAACATGTCAATTGGATGCGTTTCAGAGCGAAAATGAATTTAAAAATGAGTCAGAAAATAAGCCGTTTTGATTTGAGTACACCCTTAATACTATAATTTTTTCGTGAATCCCTATTTTTTTTTTCTGTAAGAGTTGAGCCTATCAAAAACTTGTCAGTATGAAAGTTGCAGATAATATTGAGAAGATGTGTAATAAATCTAAGCGGATTGGATATCTTGTGAATTGACGAAGTTATGAATTTTTTTCTTCTTCAACCTCCCACTTTTTTTCGTTTTAATTTAATTTATTTATTTATTTTTTATTGCAATAAGTGTTGGTCCTATCAAAAACTTGTCAATATAAAAGTTGTAGATAATATTAAGAAGATTTATAATAAGTTTAAGTGAATTTGATATCTTAAAAACTGACGAAGTTATGAATTTTTTGCTCAATAAAAACGTATTTTTTGCTCCCCTTGAGCCCGTTTTTAATTTTATCAAAATTCTGTGATACATAAATTTTCCCTTTTCCTAGAAGTAATAATAACTTTAAACTGTTTTTATATGCAGAAAAATTAAGAAGTTATAGGTTTTTTTTTTTTTTTTTTTTTTTTTTTTTTTTTTTTTTTTACAAAACCTCTCCCTATTTCCACCCCCTTGGTCCGATTTTGCCCATTAACGAAATTGACCGAGATTTTCTACCCCTTGAATTTATGTATCAGTTTGGAAGAGATTTCTGCAAAATTATGGAAGTTATAGTGTACATAAAAAAGTGATATATATATGTATGTATGTAGATAGATAGATAGATAAAGATTTTTACTGATGGTTATTTTGAGCTCTAGGGATCATGGTCAGTGTAGATCTGCAAATTATTTTCAGAAACTCTAACATAGGAGAAATCGCAATAAGTAATATTTCATACGAAATCTACCTAAAATCATACAAATTCTAGGAGGTACGCTGCCGCAACATTAGGTTCATTTGGAAATTTTTTCGATTGAGAATAAACAATTACTCATAGTGCTTACCAAGCCCCCCCTCCTCTCACTTATGGGTGTGTGTGTTTGTTTGTTTGTTCGCTGGTGAATGCCAGGGCAGTCTATTGCACGTAGAGGACTGGAAATTTGGTTCAGGAAGACAGGTACGAATCTACCCGAGGATCAGAATTTTAATTCTTTCAATAGATTGTTTGTTATTTTATATTGAACCGAACAATTCACTATTTCCCGGATTTTCTGGCTGTTTTTGTCCACTTATAACTAGTATGTTGTGGCCATCACAAAACTTTCTTCTGTATCAATCACGTCAATTAAATCATTTAAATAGTACAGGAAATTACATCAGTTTAGCATCAATCCATATCAAAGTATATCTGAATTTGAAGTTTTATGAAAATTCGTCCATTAGTTCTTGAGATAGAGCTATAGCGGAAATGCTGAAAAATAGCATAGCAGCGCCACATGTTGAGCGATTTGCACCAAAATATGAACAGCCCTAATTTATATCAAGATACACCTGAATCTAAAGTTTGTTGAAAATCCAAGCATTAGTTCTTGAGATAGAGCTATCGTGGAAATCGCAAAAATGCAGCATAACAGCGCCACCTGTTGAGCGATTTATACCAAAATGTATAAAAAGTCAATTCGTGTCAAGAACTAACTGAATCCGAAGTTTAATGAAAATCCGTGTTAGTTATGGAGATTGAGCTATTGTAGAAATCGTGAAAAATGTTGCATAGCAGCGCCACCTGTTGAGCGATTTACACCAAAACATAAACAGCACTAATTAATATACAGCTGTACCTAAATCTGAAGTTTGATGAAAACCCAAACATTAGTTATCGAGATAGAGCTATTGCGGAAATCACAAAAAAAGCAGCATAGCAGCGTTACCTGTTGTACGATTTACACCATAATGTATAAAACTTCAACTCATGTCAAGTCCTAACTGAATCTGAAATTTGATGAAAATCCGTGCATTATTTCTTGAGATAGAGCTATTGCGAAAATCGTGTAAATCCTGCAAAATGCAGCCTAGCAGAGCCATCTGTTGACGCACCAAAACGTTTATATCAAGAAATAACGGAATGTGAAGTTTGATGAAAATCCGTGCATTATTTCTTGAGATGGAGCTATTGCAGAAATCGCGAAAAGTGCAGCATAACCATCTGTAGGGCGATTTACACCAAAAATTAATCGGCACCAATTTATATTAGGAACTACTTGAATATAAATTTTTATTAAATTCCGTGCGTTAGTTCTTGAGATAGAGCGCCCACAAAATTTGTGTCACATACGGACAGACAGACAGACAGGCGGACAGACAGACAGGCGGACAGACAGACAGACAGACTCACAGACAGACATAAAAAAATATGTTTTTCGGAATCTTTGACCCCAAAAAATGTAAATCCGTCGAAAACAGGAAGTCGAAATTTTTTCGAATCCAATACTTTCTTCCTGTAAAGATAGAAGAAAGTAAAAACCATCAAAATTCAAACTTTAGTCCATATCGTAAATTTTTCCCTTCCAATAAATTTTATTCGGAATTCATACGAGATTTTTTAATTTTTCGCGATAAAAAAAAAAAAAAAGAATAATTTTTCGGAAAATGAGAAGTTACTATGAAAACGAATGTGATGTCGCGCTCAGGAGCTGTTTTTTTTTCGTCGTGTGGAAAGAAGTTAGTTTGGAAAAACTGACCAGTCTAGCGAGATAAACTTTAAGTTATTCCCGGCAATGTTAATGTAATTTTAGGTATATTTAAGATTTTTATCCAGCGCCTCTAACACTATTTTATCCATTTATATTTTAATATTGTACATTTTAATGTTACCTTGACATAAATATTTTAACTTTTAATATTTTAAATTTTACTAAAATTAAAAATTTATTATATTTTTCATTTAATTATCATTTACTTTTTGAGCAGTTCAAAAGTACATTTATTCTACCCCCAACGGCTCACAATATAACAAGACGATCAACCCATAGACCGCGTGTTAAGTTGCTATCAACTAGGAAGCCCTTCAGGGCTGCTCCATTGTTCAGCAGTGTTCAGCCCGAGCTCAGCTAGTTATAGAATTAAAGTCATTTTAATCTGTTCAAAGTAAACATTTTCCTTATAAATAATTGTATAGAATTCTTTACGTTTAGGCAGAAACAAAGTGCCATCTTCACGAAACATGATGCAATTTCCGAGAAAGTTTTCTAAGTATTCATGTATGCATAGTGCTTTACACGGAAAATTTGTTATGAGCAATCAAATATCATTTAAAAAGTATTTTTGCCGTATATTTCATGTATGACATCATGTAGACATACATAATCATGTAGACATATGTAGAAAGGTATTTTACGTGGAAAATTAAAATTTTGCATAGCTATAGGAAGTGCATAGTAAAATATTTAATGTAATCAGTTTTATTAGTCATGCTCTATGAGATGAAGACGCTGCAAAACGCTACTGATAGCGTACATCAGTTCTTTAATCTCATAAAGCTTAGAAGCTTGCTTGAATTTCACAAACGGCTGAATGCGATTTTCTAGAAATCGCACGCAAAATGTATTTTTTCTCATTTTAGAATAGCATATAACATTTATAAGATTATTTACCTTAAATAATACAGCTATTTTGTAAGTGTATAACTCTGGATAAGCGTGAAAATTATGAACTGAAAAACTGTAAATGATTAGAAGCTAATTTTTATATATTTCTTCAATAATTATTGAAAACTACAGCGTTTCCCAAAAATATCGACAAAAGCATAAAATATAATTCAGAGTAAAAATAAGAATGGAATGAAATTTTTTTATATGTGTCTAACTGCAAATACTACATGAAGCACAAGTTATGATTAATTTGTATTAGAAAACAACAAATACTGAATTTATTTAGAGAATCAAAAAATAAGGTGCCCCATAATTATAGACAATATTTGTTTTATGCATTATTTAAGGTTGAGGTTGTTAACACAATTACAAATGCTGTATTTAATCGTGTTTCCATTAATTTTAATCACCAAAAATATACGGTTTTCCATTGAAAGTACTAAGTTTTGTATTAAATCTGGAAAAAGTTCATACCATGCTTGCTCTATCGCTGTTGTAAGGTCGTTGGTCGAAAAATATTGGCGTTCATTTCATGTACTTTTCGTGCTAGATGTTCAAACACGTTCTCCAAGGGATTTCATTCTGGACTAAGTGATGGCCAGTCCATGACATTGATATTATTCATATTAAACCACATCGTTGTCGAGGTCGACACGTTATTAGGCGCTCTGTTTTGTTGAAATATACAGCTTGATCCTCCCACCAAATCCTGTAGTGTAGGGATGCACAACCTGTGGCCGCGGGCCAAAAGTGGCCCGCGATGGGTTAACTTGTAACCCGCGAAGTTCGTTAATTTATAATTGGCAAATTTTACAATTTTTGATCATTGGTTGCAGAAAAAATCGTGAATTTTGTCAATTTGCCACGGAAAAAATTGCAAATTTCGTCAATCAGTTAAAAATCTCGAATTTCATTAATCGTCCGGCCGATACCATTTGTATCAATATAGGAAATTCTCGAGTTGCTAATTACGTCAGTCACTAATAAAAAAAATCTCTAATTTCATCGATCAGGCGCCGAAAAATCGCGTGTTTCGTCGATAGCACACGAAAAAGTCGCGAATTTTGCTGATCGAGCACGGAAAAATAGTTTCGTCAGTTTATCGCGAGAAAAAATCGCGAAATTGTCCAATTTTCAGCGGGCAAATTGTAAATTTCATCAGTCAGTTAAGAATTGCAAATTTCGTTGACTCGGTGCAAAAAAACCTCGAGTTTCATCGATCGGGCTCAGAAGAATGGCGTGTTTCCTCGATCGCGAGCGGAATAGAGGCGTATTTTGTTGATCTGCTGATTCACGAATTTCGCCAAATTGCCGAGGGAAAATTTCAAATTGCGTCAGTAATTTAAGATGTACAGATTTTGGTGACTGGGCGTGAAAAAGAGTTTCATCGATCGGAAGCGGAAAAATCGCGAATTTCGTTGTTCGGTGTGGAAAAGTCGCGAGTTCCGCAGATCTGGAACAGAAAAATCGCGAATTTTGTGGATCGGGCGTGGAAAAATCGCTAATTTCGTTAGTCGGGAACGGGAAAATCGTGAATTTCGACTGCGGGAAAATCACTAGTTTCGATAGTTTATCTCGAGAAAAAGTTGCAGATTTCAGCAATTTGCCGAGGGAAAAAATTAAATTTCGCCAGTAAGTTAAGAATCGCGCATTTCGTCGATCAAGCACGAAAATATCGCGAGTTCTGTCGATTGGCCGCGGAAAAATCGCGAAATTCGTTGATCGACTGCGAAAAAAGCGCGTGTTTCGTCAATTATCGCGAGAAAAAGTCACGAATTTCGCCAATTTGCCAAGGGAAAAAATTTAAAATTTCGTCAGTCGAATTTCGAGAGTCATTTCGAATTTCGTTTACTGGGCGCGGAAAAATTGCGAATTTTGTCGATCGGTCACCAAACAATCGGGAGTTCTGTTGATCGGGCGCGGAAAAATCGCAAATTTCCTTGATCGGGCAGAGAAAAAAAGCGAATTTTGTCGATGAAGGGCAAAAAAAGTGCAAATTTCGTTTATCGGCTACGATAAATCGCGAGTTTTGGCAGTTTATCGCCTGTAAAAGTCGTGCATTTCGACAATTCTCCGCGGGAAAAAATTTTAAATTTCATCGGTCAGTTAAAAATCACGAACTTCGTTGACTGAGCGCGAAAAAATCTCGAATCCCGTTGACTGGGCGTGGAAAACCCCCCAAATTTCGTTGATAAGGTGTGAAAAAATCGCAAATTTTTTCGATCAGGCGCGGAAAAATCTCAAATTTCGTTGATCGGCTGCAGAAAAATTGCGAGATTTTTCAATTTAACTTAATTTATAAAGTTCACATTTCTTTCGGCACTAGCCTATGTCTGTTTTTTAGCACTTTAATAAAGCAAAATTTACTCCCCCGAATAAAGTCAAGGAATATTTTCACTCCTTGAAAATAATCCTTGCTATTGTTATATATACAAACATAAACTGTTGAAGACCAATTGAATTGGGTATGTTGACTGGGTAAGGGAACCTAAAGGGGTAAAACTGCCACCCCTCTGAAACCATGTTTTCTATAGGCCACCCCCCCTCCCCGAAATAGAATTCTCTCCGTGTTACCGATGTGGCCCGCGACAACTCAGACATTTTTCTAAGTGGCCCTTTTCTTAAAAAGGTTGTGCACCGCTACTGTAGTGGAATAAAATATCCATGCAAGATTTGCTGATAGCCCTGGGAGTTCAATGTCTTGCTATAAAATGCCAAAAATATTTGTCCATTCAATCTAAAACCAACCCAAGTCATTACTGATCCTCCACCTTGCTATCTACTAAAAAAACATTCTTGTTTCGCTTCTTAAATCAGACCAGTAAAATTTATATCCATCTGGTCTATGTAAGTCCCACTTTTTCTCGCCGCTAAATATTGTTATCACCATAAGATACCATTTTCTTAGTCCAGTTTAAACGTACAATTTTGTGGTGTTTTCTTAAGCATGGTTTCTTCAACATTTTATAGAAAGTTGTTCGTTTAGATTTCAGTATTCTTCTGTGAATGGTATTTTTTGACACCCCAAATTTGGATGCAATTTTGTTCGCAATGAAATGTTTTTCCTAGCTGTCACGCTTAAAATAATTCTGTCAACACGCATGGTTGTAATTCTTTATCGACCAGGTCTTTTCTTACTACACCACTTGTCGTCATTATCCAAAATTCTGTAAACACTTTTTTAAGGTCTCTTTAAAATCTTGGATATCTCTTTCGGATTTTTCCCTTTAATTCTTAAATCCAAACCTTTGATGATTCCTGCTTTGAAATCTCTTTACCTCAAAGCATTTTGTCGAATTAATAAAAAGATCGATTAGTCAATTGAAAACAAGCCAAAAAATGATTGCAAACCAATAAAACTCTGAACAGCAGACGATACATACATTTAAGAAATGTGAATAAATAATCGTCTCATGAAAAAAATATTTCACTAATAATATTTCTAAGTAAAGTCACACAATGTCTATATTTATCGGACAGGCGATATTACATTATTTTAAAATTTTTCCATAGTTTGTACGTATTTTATAATTATTTTTACAGTAAATCCGAATAAATCAATTAAAAAAATGTATCTGAATTATTTCTGAAAATACAGGAAACGTATTTTAACTTGAGATGACATTAATGATTTTTGTCTATATTTTTGGGACACTCTGTGCTTTTTGGCTGGGCTACGTCAACGTTCATAACCTTACAGGTAATAAATAAAGCATTGTCTTAAAAAAATAATTTTTTTTGAGCAAATTATGACTTAACTGTAAAAAAAATTTAAAAAAAATTTAAAGAATAAAATAAAATTAGATTAAAAAAAACCCCAATAATTTGCGATTCAACCGCTATTATATACTAGATCTAACTCACAAGAATCTTCTTTCATATACTAGATCTAACGCACAAGAACCTGTTATTTTCTTCAGATATCAGGTAGGTCATTTTAATGACTGAGATATACTTTTAATTATTGACTTATGTTTAAAATTTAACCCTTTATGTACTGAATTGTGAATTCATGAAAATTTCATCATCTACAGCATTCTTCGTGAATTATTTAAACTATATTAGAAGATTTATAGAATCATGTAATAGATTTTAGAAGGATTGAAGGATTTAGAAGGATTAATTAAATTTGAATTTATAGGGATTTTGTGCAATATTTATAACCCCCACTCAAATCTTTTATTTTAGATATTTTTCTTAATATTTTGTAGAATTGGGAAATGTGCAAATATAATGTTCTTACAAAAGAAATATTGAAATATTTCCGAATTGAAAATTATTCCCCTCCCCCTCCCCCTCCCCAATCCTTCAACGTCAAGAAAGCTGAAAATATGCAAAGGCAAAAGAAATCATCCGTTTAAAAATATTTTTGTTTTGTGTAACAAATAATACTTTTGGAACAAGATAATGTACTATATCTATAACTCATTCTAAACTGTATTACAACTATTCGATGTATTAAATGAATTTTATAACAAGTTATTTTAATCGTAGTTATATGTACCGTCATTAGATAAAGGGTTAATTCAGGTGTTAGAAAGTTTCTTGTTTGACACATTAAAGTCCGGTTTATTTATTTTGACAAGAAAAAATCTTGGTACTGCCAGTTATGTTCCTGCTCAAACATTCTGCGAGAAATGTCGAAATTCATTCGAATGAAAATAGTTTGTTGAAAAAGAATAAACTTAATAAGATGGAGTGAGAAGGTGATTAAGAATGTTACAAATTTATCTCTTTAACATTAATTTTGTTAGATAGAGTAAGAGTTTAATTTCATAAATTTAATAAATTTTATTTGACACAAAAAAACCCCAATGGATCCGCGTGAGGTTTGCGAACTGCAAGCTAATATATTATAGTAATATTTTATATTTTTTAGACACAAGTTAAAAATTTTAAGTACTGTTCGCTTTCGAAAGCCGCGCCAAGCACTCTGGGACGATTCTACTATCCAAAGGGGTGTTATGTCGAGATGAGCATTTTTCGAAGTTCTCGCCTGCGTTGTCAATAAGATTGGCACTTACTTGTTTGCTATTTTTTAATTTCTATCAAAGTTTAAAATTATATTCATATCTCGTTTTGATTCAAATTAAAATTTCTATATTTAGTGTTGAAATGGCTAGTTCGAGTGGAAATAAATATTTCACGAGTGATAATGAGAAAATTATACCTAATTTCATTCAAATTCGTGATCAAGAAGCAGAAAAAGGAGAATTAATTGTTCCGATAGCCTGTTCTACAAAACCAGCCAGTCAAATTGCCGGGGTTTCTAGTAGTACCATTAAAAAAATTCGCCGAGATGCAGGAGATGAGGATAACCCTGTTTTTTGTTCACATAAAAAAAAGAGTTAAAAAGAAGTCTTTGAAAATACAGGTGTGGATGAATTTCAGCAGATGAGGAGGATAATATTTAAAGGTATATTTTAACAAGTAATCTTTTTTAATTTAATTTAAAAAAAAATAATTTTGTTTCGCGAAAAGCAAAAATGTTACATAACTTTTTAAAATTTATAAGCGTTTTCGTTTTTAATATATATTAACTACAAAACCGTTTTTACATAAATCGATATTTCCCGAAAAGAGCATTCTTAAAAAATACAGCTAAACAAACTCCGCTCACCCCTTTTTTGATAAAATCAAAGCAGACCTGACACATGCGCAATAGCGCGGAGGATTTTGCTATCTGAAAACAAACAGCAAACATTACCGATAAAAACAAATATCCTAAAACATTAGTCTAAAATATCGTCTCATTTATTCCATCAAAGTTACAGTTAAAACTCATCGAAGATAGCAAAAAGCCTACGCAAAAGAGAAACAATAATAATATTTTAACTGCATTACATGATGGCGTTATCCACTTCAGGAAAAATACGGGACAAAGTAAAATAAATATTAAATTACAATTTAACCTAATATAACAATGCATACTTTTAAGGTTACACGTGTAAACCACTGTTTCTATCGATCGATTGTATGTTTTTTTCTAAACGGTTCAATGTAAATTTATATTTTTATTAAAAAATACAAAATAAACCCATGCTGAGCCGTCACACTGTATATCTTTTGTACTCTTTATTAATTTTATAATCATTGTTGAACATTATATAATACGATATTTAGTTTTGTGGTAACATTGATGTGAGAAAAACCTTTAACTTGTGTAAACACATCTGATGCATATTTTTATTAATTTCTAATTAACTTTAATTTTTAATGAATCAACATGTTTTAACAAAATATTAGTGCGCTATGTCGGAAGAGGGTTCGAAAACCATTCGAACGATACCTCATTAATCTTTTTGCGTTTTGTTTATGCATTGAAAAAGGCACTTTGACAACACAAATAATATATGTAAAATGTACCAAGTAAACATTTTCTTTATAAATATTTGCATGGAAATTCTTATGCTTAGGCAGAAACAAAGTTCCTTCACGAAACATGATGCAATTTCAGAGAAAGCTTTCTACTTATTCATGCATGCGTAGTGGCTTACAGAGACAGTTTGTTGTGAGGAATCAAATGTCGTTTAAAAAGTATTTGTTATATATTTCATATCTAGAAAAGCATTTTTTGTGGAAACGAAAATTTTGAATATCTACAAGAAGTGCATGATAAAATATTGAATGTGATCAGTTTTTTTTTAGTCATTCTTTATGAAATGAAGATAATACTCGAAAACACTGCCGATATTACAAACCAGATTTTAAATTCAAAAAGCGTAAGAGCGTATTTGAATTTTGTATATGGCTAAACGTGATTTTATATGAGACTCGTTTGGAAAAAATTATATTTTTGGGCATTTTATAATAGGACACAATGGATTAATTTCCATAAGAAAAAGTAGTACACTCAAAATGGATAAATTTCGATGCATGTAAAAATTACGAATTAAAAAAACTTTGGAGTTATGATATTTTAGAAATAGTTTCAATAAAAGCTAAATAAGGGATGCCATATATCAGCGGAGTTTTAAGTAATTAACTATTTTTTTTTAAATGATTTAATTTTACCTCATACTATTTTTTAGAAAACTACAACTTTGATCCAACTATATTACAAAGAACCTTTACAGATTGAATTTAAAAATAGTAGAGTATTTAATCCATCAAGATTTTATTTGCCATACATTATCCGAGAATCAATATAGATCATTTTACGCAGTGAGTATATATGCACTGATTCAGCCTCCATGGAGTTACCCGAAACTTGGAAAGAGAGGCTCTACAGAATAAGAAACAATAGTATAAAATGATTCACGTTCACAAATATTCATTTCTATTACTGCTCTTGACCAATGACCAATGCAGAAAACTTAAATACCTACGCAGGCCATAATGCCTCCGTTAACCCCTTCTGGACCGGCGGCTTTTACACAAATTTTATTCGTTTGATACCTTTTTACAAAAGTTACCTTTATTCAAACAGTAACGAAAATGCTCTGATTAAAGAAACTAAATATTACATTTCTTTTTTACTGGTGACTAAAACAAATTTTGCATGCTCTTTTTCAGGATGTATATATGCACCCATGGTCCCGAACCGGTTAACTTCACTTCGATGTTGTTGAGTCGATGGATGAGTGCATAATAGATGGATTCAGCAGATGGTGAACTTTGAAGCACCGTTCGTGCAGTGGCAATGGTTTTGTCAAGCAAACACTTGGGGAAGGGGGAAAAGCCGACAGGGTCATAATATATTTATTTTGGTAAATAAATTAATGCAATAGTAAAAATTTAATCATATAAATAAGCTATAAATTATAAAATGATATGAAAATATAAGCGTTAAGAAGGTGACTTATAACAGGTACCAAATGTAAGGGCTGGGTGACATCAATCAGAATTAAAAAAAAAATTAAATTAAAAATAGAGTGCCAGAAATAAAAAAGAAAAGAACAATTTTGAATTTAGAATGCCCTCAACGATGTGTCTTAAGAGATATGTCTTTCTTGGCATACGTATACCAGGATAATGACAATTTCATTCGAAAACATTTTTCTCATTCTTGTTTTTTTTTACTTTTAGATCTAACACTTTAATTTTGTTTAAAGAAACATGCTACTTCTATAGTACCTCAAATTCAGTCTAATGTTCAGTTTTATTTGTAATTTATAGAAGCCAGGAGAATGACATAATAAAAGTCTACTGAATTTTTACAAAGCCATTAAACACATTATTTTCAAAAAATATCTAAAAGATATTGCTGGTAGCAATGATTTTACTACTTCTGTCTTGAACTATGTCAAGAACAAGAAGAGTTACTCTGCAGCGCCATCTTTATACCTCATAAAGAACTAAAATGAGCAGTCCAGAACAATGACATTCATTTTCAGTGACAATCACATTTTAATTATGGAAAATTATTTGTAAAATACAGAACTTGTTACCTTCGACATACATATGTTATATGAGGTATAATTAATAATTAGAAATAAAAAACAAATACTAGAAAAAGATATCTGTACATGATAGTGGAAAGCCTTTTACCTTTCACACATTACAGTTTGACATGCCCGGAAAATGACAATCTGAAATTTTAAGTGCTTTAATTGCTTTATTTTTGTGTTATTATGAATATAATATCTCTTGAAAATATTTCTAAGAATATTTTTTATTAGTATGTAAAAAAGAAAATTGCATTATATAACATTAGAAATTTTATTGTGCGGACTGCAATTTTCGTATTTTGTGATATTGACCCTTATTTGCCTTGTGTATTTTTATCACTTTTAGCAAGTTTGAACATAGTTTGATAATTTATATATTTTTTAAAACTTGTATTAAAAATGAATTAGAAATGATTTTTTTCTCTCGAAAACTTTTACTATAAATAAATAAATATACCAAGCTAAATGTTTGTCTTTATTTTGTTTCAGTATAATTATAAATCTTTATATTTGTAGATTTCGATATTAATCTAAAATTCCAGATGTCACTTAAAAAGTATTTTAGGTACATACGGTGTGCCCAAACGAAATGAAAACACCGTAATTGTGTGCCGTAACTGGACACGAAACAGACAAATAAGAACGAAACAAATATATTAAGAATGTCTATATACAAACACATATTTACAAGGAGTAACTCGCTCCCTACCCCACCTGGGTAGTAGAAAAAGATGGGAAAAAGTGCCCGCCGAAATAAAGCCACTGCCAATATTAGTATTTATTGGTAACTACCGACATTCTAGCTGCCGCAGTTCAATATGTTTATGACGTCAGGAAGTTGTCAAATACTCGTTCTGTGCCAGTAGAACTTTGTGCAGACTTTAGAAAGTTGTATTTTCTATTTCTCCTGGAGTATTGCAATAGGAAAGAAAACCCAGCTATCAAAGTTCGAAAAAGGACAGATAACAGCTTTTAAGGAACAAGGTCTTTCACATAGACCAGTATCTAAGCAAATCAAACTATCTAAAACCGTAATAGACAATTTTGTAAATCAGAGAATACGTGCGGGTATAAAAAAACTATATGTATATGCAGAAAAATGAGTTCCAGGCAGGAAAGAGAAGTTTTGCGTCGTCTTTCACGAGGTGGTATTTCCCTAAATCCGTTGGCCAAAGAGGATAACATCCCTGTGATAAAATCAAACCTGTCACGAATTGAAAAACGTACAAGCAACTTGCGATATAAGAAAAGAAAACAGCAGCCCATGTTGAAAGCTATCCACATACAAAGGAGAGTCGATTGGTCCAAATATCATCAAGCCTGGAAGGACCAGTGGCATTATCTTATAGTCTCAGATGAGAAAAAAAATAATTTAGATGGTCCAAACTGCCTTGATTTCTATTGGTATGACATGAGTAAAAAAGAGGAAAATTTTCCCAAAAGACAGCAAAGTGGAGGCTCATTAATGGTGTGGGGGAGTCTTCAGCTACGGAGTTAAACATAACCTGGCTTTTCTCTCAGGACGCATGAAGGCTAACGATTACCAAGAAATTCTAGAAAACCATTTATTGCAATTTAAAAAGAAAATTGGTGGACTAAGTTGGATTTTGCAGCAGGGCAAGACCTCCATTCACGTTGCAAAATCTTCTGGAAATAGTTTTTGGATAATCCGGTGCATGTCATAGAATGGCCTTCCCTTTTCCCCGGCAGAATTTTGATGCTATTACCCTCCACGGATTGGTAAATGGTATGCCACATCGTATATTCCAAGTCATATATATCATGGAGCATATATTATCTATTAACAATAGTGACTTTATTTCGGAGGGACACATCCCCCCCCCTTTTTTTTACAAATTCATTTTCTTTCCTGCCCAGGTAAGGCAGAGAATGAGTTTGAGTTACTCCTTGTAAATATGTATTTGTATATAGACTTCCTTAATATATTTGTTTCGTTCATATTGGTTTGCTTCGCGTCCAATTACAGCACACAATCTCGGTGTCTTTATTTCGGGGGGACGCGCCGTAGTTCACATAATAAATATATCCTTTATCGCGGAAAACAAAAATTTTGCTTAGCTAGGAGACGTACATTATTCAGTAATGAATGTGATCCGTTTTTTAGTCATGTTCAACGACATGGAGATACTAGAAAACACTGCCAACAGGTTACTTCACATTAATAATATACGTTTTCTATGAGTGTATAACTTGGGATATATATATATATATATATATATATATATATATATATATATAAAATTGCGGATTATTTTTTGGCTCGACTACGTCGACGATTCACATTGTGACAATTACTTTCCATTGATAGGAAAAGTCAGCACATTTATAAATAAGTCATTGCTCTTATAATAGTTAAATGATAATTTTTGCGAAATTGTTTGTAAATTGAAATGTATTGCAAATAATAATAATAATAAAAATAAAATAAAATAATTAAAATCAATCTTTGTGTTTTATTGCGGTTACTATTTTTCTTTCTGATAGAGATCTGATTTTCTGAACGCTCGGCACTTTCGAGCACCAAAGACGGAAAAACGTCAAAAATTCATAAAATTCAAATGATCATAATTTGGTAAATTTTGGTCTTAGAGAAATGGAATTTTTACAGTTTTACATGTGCACAGAGAAAGGTCTTCTAAAAATAACTTATAGGAACAAGTAACCGTATAAAAATTTAAATTTCGTACCTTTCTAAAATATAAATATTTTCATGTAAATAGATTTTGATGAAGAACATCCCTTAAAACATTTTAAAATTGCAACTGTACCTCTAAAATTAATGATTAAGGAGTTTTCCGTTAGTGATCGACAAGAAGGACACTTTGTATATTTGAGTATATATATATACATATATATATTTAATCTTCTTGCACCCATGATTAAATTTACATTCATTGATGGAACATAAGATAATTTTATTTTTTAAATTGCATAATAGATGGAAGCACCAAATAATTCTGTAATACAGTATTGAATTTAACATTGCCACATACTTTAAATAAATTTGTCTTTCTTTATCACTAGATACTAGTAATAACAAAAATTTTAGCTATGATAATGTAAATTAAGTGATTTAGAATATTATTAGTTTAGTTATATTAACTTTAAAAGTATTAAATTGTGATATAAATTTTATTATTGTAATGAATTTCTCTTTTTATTAATTAAATTTAACAATCAAGGTCCTTTATCTAGTTTAACTGCAACCGATGGCTATAATATTGGTTTTAACATAATTGCAAAAATTAACCCTACTTAAATAGTGGCAATGTTACAAAATGTACATTAGGAAATATGATTAAAATCTTGTACAATAATATAGGGTAAGCTGAATACCATTGCATTTTATCATTTATACATAATAATAAAAATTATTTAAATAATTATTTTTTATATAATCCATTTTAAGGCCTTTCATAATATTCAGAGTCCATTTTTTTCTATTATTCTAGTTATGTAGTTGTTAGGGTATAGAGAGAATAAGTTATTCAGCTTTAAATAATGTTAAATAATTTTTTAATGTTATTCGCTACAGAAAACGACTGTTTTGCTTATATATGTGAATTATGTGCCCTTGATAACGTAATTTACTATATAAGTATTTCATTTCATTTTTTTGTATCCATAATCGTGATTGTATTTTTTTTTTATTTTTTCTTGCTTTTTAATTCTCATAAGGTACAGGGTTCGTACGGGTACCGTTATTTTCAAGGCCAAATATCAGTATTTTTTTAAAAAGAAAAATAAATCTAGTTTAAATGGACGAAATTTCGCCTTACTTAAGGAGAGATTTTCCATAAGGACATACTGGTACCGACGAATTTCTTAATCTGGAAATTCAAGGACCTGTAGGAACCCTGAGGTAATATATTGGACAATACATTTTAAATAATATTTGGTTTATATGGTGTTTGTGATTTCATAATTATTGGTCATTTTCAGTACTTTTCAATGGTATTATTCTGGATATGGATATATTCTGGATATATTCTTATTATAATGGAAAGTTTATATAATTGTGATTTCATCGTTATATATTTATAGACAGATTTCAATGCTTCACCATAACTGGAAAACCACCTAATTTATTTTCAAAAATAAAGGACATCCTGTGCATAATATGAGGCAATATTTATTTATTCATTTAAAAATGAGAGTAAAATTCGATAAAAACGAAATAACGAAAAGTGCGGTCAAATTTTAATAAGTCCTCAATTCAGTGCTGTTCTTTTAGAATTTTTTTTTAATTACTTCGTCTCTTTAACCATTTCGGGACGGGTGATACACACATGCATCGTGAGAAGGTGCATGTGCAATTTGTTTTCGGCACCATTAGTACATAAATGTAATATTTTGCTTTTTTAATTAGAGCATTTTTTGGTATTCCACTAGTATAGGGAACTGTTTAAAAAAGCGGTGCTAACCAAATTAAATTTGTGTAAGGGATGCCACCTCGAAAGGGTTAACAACGTAAACAAAAAAGTTTGTGGAGTGTTACGGTACGGCTAATAGTAATGAAAAAGAATATTTTCTAAACTTGGTGAAGAATTCGTGTGTGATATCTATACTAAAAAGTGTTGGTATAGATAGGATTTTTTCGATGTTTCATATTAGTTCATGGTTTTAAGTATGTCGTAAAAGTAATCCGAATTCAATCTTTTAACCCAATAAACTTAAGTTTGTTGTTTCACATTAGTTAAAATGGAAATTTTGGTCTTTTCTTGAATTAATTAGAATTGGAAGTCATCGTTGCCATTTTCTCCCCCGTATTGTACTTGATTTATGAAAATTGGTTAATGTTAAGTGATTTATTGTTGATTTATTAAATATAAAAAGAATCTAATCTGTTTTTAGTTGGCTGAAATGTCAGTTTTGCCATTAATATTCGACGATGATGTAAAATAACATTAAAACGTAAAAAAAGACAAATGATTCTGCATAAATACTAAAATTATACGAAAAAATGAGTGATATTCTTTTTAATTAATAATAAAAACATATTAGCAGTTTCTAATAAACGTAACCAATAAATCGATTCAGTTTCCTGTGTCTTTTTCGCAAAATATCTCTAACCATAATAATCAGAAATTTTAAAAAGCAAATATTTTATAATATCTGACTTAGGTGATTTTTGTTCTTCTAAAATGACTTTTACCGATATCTAGGGGAAGGTGGGGCAAAATCGGGGTGTTTTTTGTTCTCAAATGCAATCAAATGGGAAAACAAACTCTGGGCTACGTTTTTAATATCAAATTAATCTTTGGTTATAAGGAAACATATTTTTTTTGATGAAAGGTATAATTGATTAAATTAAAAAAAAGCTTTTTTGAGACATATGGAAAAATCCTGTTTTACCCCACTGGTTGGGTAAAACCGGGTATCCATTTAAAACTCCTGGAAAATACATTTTTTTCAAAAAAATTCTTGATTAATGTAATAAAGAAATACATTTTAGTTATTTTAACAAAACGAAATTCCATGTGTTCTTACATGTGTAAAAATAAATCTGCGGCAAATTTTCTATATTGTATATGCCTACCTATTTGACACTGGGAGTCTTAGAGTTATTTTAGCTGCTAAAATCCCAAGTGAATTTGTTATCATATTCATCTTCATACAAATACGCGAACTACCGTACAGCCCGATTACCGAAGATTAACCCGTCAGCCCTTAAAAAGATAAAAATAATTCTGCCTTTTTTATTCATGTAATATTTCGTAGCAAAATTTCATCAAAAGAAATAAAAAACGAAACATAAGGTTAATAGACTTCTAATAAAACTACGCACTTAAGACGGCATTAATAAGAAGCTACAAAATCCCAATATTTCTTCTTCTGGAGCTGTCTGTCCAGAATTGATATTTTCAGGAGCAGATATAAAATAATTTTAATATATATCTGAAAAATATACCCTAATAAAATCTAAATCTGTGTAATCGTTCACAAATGTCAGTTTACTACCAAAGTGAACAAAATGATTAAAGTTTAGTACCAAAGTGATGGCACATGTTCGGACCACTTATAGTTAATCTGATCTTATGATTAATCTTCCGTAATTATACTTACAGCCGAATGTCGTTATTTGAACAAATGCTATTTAACGCAAAAGTGTTTTTTGTGATTTTCAGTGGTATTCACATCCATTTGAAATGACAAAATAGCCGTAATGGTAACAGTTGCAAGTGGACCTATTTACAGAAGATTAATGTTAAAAAAATAAATCGTTTTTGGATGTGCTTTGGGCTGTGTATTGCCAATTGTGGTAACCCATCACAATTGTGATAACCCAACTTTCCTAGATACTTTTCAATAGTTTAGAAAACAAATTTTCATTCTTGAGACAGATTAGAAGAAAAAGTATGCGTGAAAAATTATTATAAGCCATAAAATATCATTAAATCCAGCATCAGTTTTTATACAAACGTCATTCAAAAAACATTTTTGTTACTATACGATGATGTAAAAATGGAAATAATGCGATTAGAAATGATGTAAGAACAAAACAAATATTGCGAAAGTCATAGCGCCGGCCGTTGCCACAATCCTTATACATTTCCCAAAACAGCTATTGGTTTGGCAATATTATAAAAGCGAACTATGATTTTTTGGAGGCGAAATAAATAGGTCATTAAAAGGGTTGCTATGAATAATCAAATCTTTGGCGATTTCTTTGACTATTAAGCACTGGCATGTACTAGCTAATTACGGATACTCATTTTTTAATAAGCTTCTAAACTCGTTATGCGTAGTTGTTCATTTTTATATACAAATGTTTTTTTTTGGCACTTTTCATGAAAATAAAAAATATATTAAACATACAAAAATTATTAGAGTTTTCGATAAAAAAATATACTAATACAATATTCTAACACTGGGCAGTGTGTTCTATAACCCAGGAAGACTGGGTTGAATCCCCTGGTATGTATAATGTAATGTTAAAATGAAAGGAAAATAGTTTTCATTCTCCATTCTTTCTTTACGTTATTGCACCTCCGGTTTAGTAAACATTGAGGAACGCTTCAGTAAAACTCGAAATCTCAGATTAAACTATGGGAAATGAACAGTCATTAAAAAAAAATTATCTCTAAATTATCGCAAGAAACCCTAGCAGCACCGAGTAGTACTGCTAGTAGAATATAATATCTAAGTAAATTTATGTGGAATTGACAGAGACACTTAAAGCGGAACTCAATTAAATTTCACTTTGCGTAAATAATTACACTATATACTCTTACAATGACAATAATGAGTTCTGAAATTAGCAGTTTAAATCCCCTCCAATGCAAACGTTTGTAACATGTTAATGCTACAGTATACCATGAGGACTATTAACCCTTTATCTAGTGACGGTACTTATGTGTATAATTAAAATAACTTGTTATAAAATTCATTTAATACACCGATTAGTTGTAATATAGTTTAGAATCAGTTGTAGATATATTTATTTATCTTGTTCCAAAAGCATTATTGGTTATACAAAACAAAAATATTCTTAAAAGGATGATTTCTTTTGCCTTTGCATTTTTTCAGCTTTCTTAGCGTTGGAGGTGGAGGAGGGATTTTTAATTAAGAAATATTTCTATAATTCTATTGTAAGATCATTATACTTGTACATTTCCTAATTTTACAAAATAATAAGAAAAATATTTAAAATAAAAGATTTGAGGGAGGTTATAAATATTGCACAAAATCCCTATAAATTCAAATTTAATTAATCCTTCTAAATCCTTCAATCCTTCTAAAATCCTTCTAAAATTTATTAAATGATTATGTAAATCTTCTAATGTAGTTTAAACAATTCACGAAAAATGCTTTAAAAAATACAATTTTCATGAATTCATAATTCCGTACATAAAGGTTAAAGAATTTTGAACAATAATTCGTAAACATTGTTTTCAAAATTAATTATATTGGAACTAAATATTGTAAAGGGTGATGATACATGACAAGACAAAGATTTTTTGTATACGAAACAGGGATCATTTATTCAATTAGGGATTCAGGGATTCAGGGATTTATCAGGGATTATTCAGGGATTACTTATCTACTTATTCAATCAAAAATACATCATGTCTCAGACCAAGCCAAACTCCGATTTTCATGTATATTACTGTGTCAATAATGAAAATATGTTTGCGATATTTTTGACAGGATATCTTTGATTTCTGTAAAATGTAATAATATCAAAGAAAATACATTCGAATTGCACTGTAATATCGCCAGTGACACCATATGTACCGTGAACTATACTACGAATTTTGAGGTGTCTAATTTAGTGTTTTTGAAGAAAGATGATGGACCCTAGAACTTCGTTTGATTTGATCACATTCTACAAAAATCAAACATAGGAAATTTGTGTGAAATGCCATTAAAATATTGCTTTATTGTTTCAGTAGGCATAAACAAGGATCACAGTCCACTTATTCAATCAAAAATACATCATGTCTCACACCTTTACAAACTGGGATTTTCGCATATATTACTGTGACAATAATGAAGATATTTACGCGATATTTTTGACAGGATATCTTAGATTTCTGTAAAATGTAATAATAGCAAAGAAAATATACATGAATTGCATTGTAATATCGCCAGTGACACCATATGTACCGTGAACTATATTACGAATTTTGAAGTGTCTAATTTAGTGTTTTTTGGAGAAAGACAATGGACACTAGAACTTCGTTTGATTTTATCACATTCTACAAAAATCAGACATAGGAAATTTGTGTGAAATGCCATTAAAATATTGCTTTATTGTTTCAGTAGACATAAACAAGAATCACAATCCACTTATTCAAACATCGTATCTTACACCAAGTCAAACCGGGATTTTTGCGTATATTTCTTTGAAAATAATGAAGATATTTTCGGGATATTTTTGACAGGATATTTTTGTTTTCTGTAAAATGTCACGACATTAAAGAAAATATTGGAATTGCATAGATAAGCATCATGAACTATATTCCGAATTTTGAAGTACACTAGAACCCCGCTAATCCGAAATTCCGCTTAATCCGAACTGAGTTTATTTTCGAAAATCACACTTAAGGGATTAACTGAAAATATTGAATTTTTGTACCAAAAACAAAAAAGTACTTTTTGCACTTTTCACTACGAAATTTTCCGGATAATAGGATGAATAGTGGGATAAACATGTAAAAGTTAGAATTAAACAAAAAATTGCAGTAAAGCATGCTTTTTATTCTTTAAACAGCTTGAATAGAAAAAAAAATTCAATATGTAAAAGTACAACATATGTACACGAATATAAAATGAAAGCATGCACTGTAGTCGTAGAAGCCACCTTAAAAAAATCTCGAATATTCGTTTGTTTGCCAGTCGCTATAAAATTATTTTTTCAAATGCAAAAAGTACTTAATTCCGATGATAAATATTTATTTTTCTTTTCAGCAGCTTGATTTCGCAAATTATCTACATAAATATTTTTCTCCCCCCCCCCCACCTCGTTGACGTAGTGACTGAGCTATTTACAGATTTGAGATTTTGTACCATTTGTAATGGGTTATTACAAATGGTATATTACGTAATTTCTTATTCTGAAGTTCCATTAGATTATTATAAACATAAAGAGTGATTAAACAAGCAATACTTTTTTTCTGAAAGTCGTGCCGGATTTTCCAGTTGGCCGGACCTTAGGATGCTGGTTTAGAGGATGTTTACTGTACTACTGAGTACTTATGACATAAAATTTTATTTAGCAAAAACCTTTTTCTTTTCTATTTTTATCAGAATTTCGGGTAATCCGAAATTTTTGTTATCCGAACAGGCACCGGTCCCAATTAATTCATATTAGCGGGGTTCTACTGTAACTAATTTAGTGGTTTTTGGAGGTAGATGATGGGCAATAAAAGGTAGAGTTTTAAAAATTGGAGGAGTTACCATCCTCTAGAGTTAGCGGAGCTTAACTCTAAAGTAACTCTTTACCACACTAATACGTGTATGGACTTGTAAAAAAGATAGATTAGCAGTTCTATTTTGCTTTAATAACTCCCTTTTAAAGTAATTTAACATTATAGTAAAATAAAATGTTTTAAGACAATGTAAAAGTTCGAATGTACAGACATGTTTATAAAATTATATATGCTCTGTTATTTGCGAATCCTTTATAATAAAATCATAACGAAAGTGAAATTGGAATAACGTCCCTTTTTTCAAAATATGGATTTTTTCTCCATTTTTGATTTTTAATTTCTACTATCTTCAATAGAAGAAAGTATTGTAATCGAGTTTTTTTTTCAACTTACGGTTTTCGGCAGATTTATACGTTTTAGGGTTCAGAGGTCCCCCCAAAAACATGTTTATAGAAAATGTCTGTCTGTCCGTGTGTCCGTGTGTTGCCATAGTACCAACAAAAAGTGTATGAAGTTATGCATAGAATTGAACCAAATTTTTGGCTATGGCAAGCAGGTCCTCCCTTAATTTGGAAAATATCCGCCGGTAGAAGGCGCTGTAATAGAGATTTTTGTGCATTTTGAATATCGTACCATCAAAAAGTGTATAATGTTATGCATAGAATTGAGCCAAATTTTTTATCTATATTTTTGGCCATGGCAAGAAGGTCCTCCCTGAATTTGGAAAAAATCCACCGAAAGGGGGAGCTGTAATAGCGATATTTGTGCGTTTTTTGAGCATTTTGAATATTGTACCAACAAAAAGTGTATGAAGTTATGCATAGAATTGAACCAAATTTTTTGTGTATGTTTTTGACCATGGCAAAAAGGTCCTCCCTGAATTTGGGAAAAATCCACCGGTAGGGGGCGCTGTAATAGCGATTTTTGTGCATTTTGAATATTTTACTATCAAAAAGTGTAGGAAGTTATGCATAGAATTGAACCAAATTTTTTATGTTCGTTTTTGGCCATGGCAAGAAGGTCCTCCCTGAATTTAATTTTCTTGATTTTTGGTAGTTCTATTGTACACCGGTGACTCTTTCTTTCTTTCTAACCGATGAAAAGGACCTTACCTGCCGGGTTGCCCCAGCTTAACGGGTTTAGTATCTGGCATCGGGGCGAAAGATCGCCTAATCGCCGCGAAGCGGCAATAAACCTGACATCATTGCTTCGATCGTCATCCTATCTGCAGTGCCTACTGCTCGTTTGTGTATACTTTGTTTTACCGGTTACTTAACATTATATCCTGTTGTTTGGCACCTGCACATTGCTACTCATGCTGGTCTCGTAATTTAGAACCTTGATCAGATGACGAGACCTTTACCTGGCAAGGGGAGGACATTGCACCCACGACGTATTTTACATGCACCAGGCGCCATTAGCGTACATGGCGGATTATAGCCAGCAGTAGGCCCCGATCCCGCGGCCTTAGCTGCGGATTCGATGCTCTGCCAACTGGGCCACCGCTGCCCGAACTACTTCTGAGTGACCTGGGGTTTAGAAGACGAATTGTTGGTGCAGACTTGTCGGAGGAAAATGGATTTTGGAGGGGGGTGAAAAAGCAAAAAAAAAAAAAAAAAAAAAATATTAGAGCGCCGCAGATAGACAAGTTGCACCGAAAGTTAATTTTGGGCCAAAATGCTAGGCAAACATAACGATGCAGGGGCATGAGACTCCGCCTATCTACTGTACCCCACCGCGTAGAAACTGACTCCGTAGACTTACCACTCGAGAGGGTCTGGTAGCTTGTGCAGGCTATAGCCTATGTGCAACTACGAATAATAAAGAGGCGGTAGTCAAAAAAAAAAAAAACCTGAAAGGGAAAGGGGTTAGCTTGTACATGTTATTACACTTAAAACTTACTTATAGCTATTTACTTATCTATCATTTATTATATAGATTGTTTTAATATTATCCTAGCACTAGGTGACATTAAACGAACTAGAGTAATTTACTTTAGATTACTTAAATATTGCCTGGCTATTTAAAATGAATTTATATTTTAATCATTTCTAATATTAGAATTAGGATTTTATTTATTAATTATTATTATTATTTTTATATTATCTTATGGCAAGTTAACTATGAATTGGCATACTATTACTTAGCTAGGATGGAATTGATAGGAGACTAATGAGCTGGCCTATTGAGATTAATATACTAATTTCTAATTGAGCTAGCTGCTTGAAGTTGTAACTTAGACATAAGCTATGGGGGTTGAGTTTGACCTAAATTAACATTTAATTTAATAATTCATTATATTTGTCTAGTATAATATACTTATCTCACCCAATGGACTTGTTCTTCTGAGGAGGTTTCCTTGTCTTGGTATTTGGTCACTGTCGTGGTGGTTGTCTTTTTAATATTTTGACATATTCTTGTGGGTCTTTTCTTTTTCCTTGATTAGATATATGCTTCTCACATACCGTGAGATGCTTGTCTCTATCGTAGGTTGTTTTTCTTTATAACTCTATTAATGGTGGATGTCTAAATTTGAGGTTTTGTTACTTTGCGAACTTGCCGCTGATGGGTTGACGACTTGTGGTCTTTAATTTGTGACCCTTTGAGTTGGCTTTGATCACTAACCAGGTTCATTTTCCTTTGTTTGTATGTTACCTAGATACGTGAATGCGCACATGGTGATCAGTCCATTGGAACCTAATGGCTGTTATCACGATTTATGCAACATTGTTGCGAGCTATTTGAAAAGGCTTGTACACTACTGGAGTGGGGCTTGTTCCATGGTCGTTAGTCCGTCAATTTTTTTATGATGATTGTTTTCACGAGATGTATCGTTATAATTTCTCCTTTGTTGTAGTTGGCTTGATTAAGTATGTAGTTGGCTTCTCTGTTTCACTTAAAGCACATCTTTTCCTTATCCACTTAACTATCTTCCGATGATTCGTTGGGTTTGTGTGAGTGAGCCGTAGCTATCAGTTCATCATAAATGACTCCCACCTCTCACAAGAGCGATAAATCGATTTTTTTTTTGCAAGTAAAAGGATCCTTCAACTGCGTCCGCGGTTAACTTAACAGTTAAACTCGGACCTCTCTCTCTTTTTTTAATATATATACATTAAACCTGAAAATAAGGCAGTTAGTTAGTTTGGGGTGGCGATGTCCGCTGGGATGGTATGTGTTTAGCTTTGTTATTTTATGTTTTATTGAGAGATTGAGTCTATGTTTTCTATTAACCATCTGATAACTGCTTTGCCCTTGTTTTGTACATGTTTATTGTTTGCTAGCTGATTATGCCAAAGTTGCTCGTTGTTTGCTGTGATTTGAATCAGATGGTGTGGTTGTGTTAGTGGGCAGGCTGTTAGAAAGTATTTTGGGGTTCCCAATTGCCCGCATGCACAGTTTGGCTCATCTTTCCGCTTGAATCTGTGTAAGTATTCTGGGAATGTTCCATGTCCCGTGTATATCTGGCTGAGTAATTTACAACTCCGTAGTCTGTTTGTACTTACTTTTGGAAAGTATTGATATGTTGTCCTTCCCTTGTCCCCGTAATCCCACTCGACTGCCACTGTTTAATAATTAGTTCTTTAATTGTTTTTTAAGGTTTGTTATTGGTCTTTCTAAGTTATATGGAATTTCTTTTATTTTATTTTCTGATGCTTGTTTGGCTAATTCGTCGGCATCCTCGTTTCCTTGGATGCCCACATGTGCTTTAACACAGCTAATTTTGAACCTATTATTTG
This sequence comes from Maratus speciosus, assembly GCA_963932465.1. Lineage (NCBI taxonomy): Eukaryota > Metazoa > Arthropoda > Arachnida > Araneae > Salticidae > Maratus > Maratus speciosus. Next base: position 415,343,252 of record OZ010790.1, on the reverse strand, counting down.
AGAGTTTAATTGCTTCTTGTATATCATTTACTAGTTGTGTGGTGTTAAATGGTTTGCTTAATGTTTGGATGGCTGACATGCAGGATGCTGTATTCCATCCCTGTGCTGTTGCCCCAATATGCTGCTTGTAGTATGGCCAGTAGTTCGGCTTGAATGACACTATTAAACTTCCTTAAAGGTGCTGACCACGTTTTCATTTTTTGTTCATTTTTGAAGGCTACGAATGCCGAACCTGTAGCTCCTGATTCCAATTTTGAGCCATCTGTGAATATACTTATGTCTTTGATGTTGTGTCCTATTCTTGGTTCGATTGTTTCTGTGTGTGTTCTATATGTTTATTTTTTTGTATAGTCCGTGTGATTTATTGTTGTTCCATGGAGGTTTACATTTTCTCCCAGTCTTGATATTGTACCGTATGTTGCTTCATATTTTACTTGTAGGTTTATTGAAATCAGGCCTGCAAGTACCTGAAGGGCCGCGGTAGGGGCTGTTTTATATGCCTTAACAATGGACAGCAGGAAGTGTCTCTGGCAAGAGGATAATACCTCCTTGCTCCTTGTATTCAGGTTGTGGCCCCAAATAGGGGCGGCATAAATTAGTGTCGTTTCAACTACTGTCCTATACCAAGTTTTAATAATTTCTGGTTTTAAGCCCCAATTCCTGGATGCCATTGCTCCCAACATGTTGAATGTGTTTCTTATTTTTGCTGCTTGTGTTTGGCAATGCGCTAGCCAGTTGAGGTTTTTGTGTATTATGACTCCTAAGTATTTTATTTGTTCTTTTCCTTCGAGTTCTTTGTCATTGAATTTTATGCCTTCTATTTTATATGTGTCCTCTGTTGGAAGATTCCTTGTGTGTGTTCTGTTTAGATACAGCAGTTCTGTTTTATCGCAGTTTAGCGTTAGTTTATTTCCTATAATCCATTCATTGAATTCTTTGATTATTTTGTTAGCTAGTTTAACTAATTTGATTTTTGTTTTTGCTCTAAGTATTATTATAAAATCATCCGCGAATGCTTGTATTCTTACGTTAATTCCCCAATTTTTCTTGAGCGCCGTATTTGCTATGAGCAGCCACAGCAAAGGCCCGAGACAGCTGCCTTGTGGGCAGCCCCCGAATGTCTGCTTTGTTAAAATAATGCCGTTTTCTTCTATTGTGACGTACCTGTCTTTTAGTAAGCTCAATATCCAGTTTGTTAAATAAGTTGGTTTGGGGGATTGCTTAAGGTTTTCAGATATAATAGGCCATCTGATATTATCAAATGCTCCCTTTATATCCATTGCTAATCGACGGAACTTTCCATTCTGATAAGCCGACTATTCGCGAATAGCTGATATACAAGAGAATAACGAAAAACTATGTATTTTAATAAATCTCATGATTGAGATTGACACGTTTTTCTCCTATTAATTGACTGACGCAGAAGTTTAAGATGAAAGTAAAAGTTGATATGGTACTGAACTAATAAAAATGAAATATTGACATTTGTAACAACATTTTGAAATATTAAAATATATGAGATAGAAGAATGTATTGGGATTGGCACATCCAACTAGTTTATGTCATAAGTTTAAACGTTTAGCATATTATTGTAATTACAGAAATAGAATATAAAAGGAAAAAGTTTTCCTAATGTTGTTTACCAATAAAACGTAAGTAAAAAAAAAAAAACAAAGATTGGCAAAATTCAAGTAAAATATTTATGTGGTGAAAGATGGCACATTAAAATCCATAAAATATCAGAAAGTATAAAACAACTAAGGACTTTTGTATATTAGAGGGAAAAGAAAAAGTCCACCATCGAAAATATTTGCGGGGATCGAGCTCCATGAGCCTATACAATGTACAGAGGAACGTATAATAGACTATATTGTCTGACTATATCACAGACATCTACTTCTATGATGGACGCTAGCGTTTGATTTGATCGCATTTTACAAAAAACAAACATAGGAAGTTTGTGTGAAATGTATTTAAATATTACCTTATTGTTTCAGTTATTTATTAATGTCTGTTTCCAGCTTTGAGTGAAATACTCTGTATTTCTACTTGAACAAGTGGATTTTGATCCTGGTTTCTCATACTTTTTTTTTTAACTTGATCTATGTTATCCCCATCTAACAGTCTTAAAATATTGTATCTAGACACCCTTTGTATGGATACATTACTGTATATACAACTTACTTAATAATTAGCTGTAAATAATTTTGAATTTTTATTATTCTATTTTTACTGATATATCTAACAATAGCTTAACAAACATTGCATATAATACTTTCTATACGTTCTTTAAAAAATATCTTCTTATCATTATGATTTTTTTTTTGTTTTTTGCCAAAAATATGACTAGTTAACGCAAAAAAATGAAATATCTTATATTGGGAATAATAACAGTGTCAGGTTTAATTAGTTATAATATGATTATAAAAATAAGTAAGTCTCCAAAAATCTCATGTAACATAAAAAAAAAACTCTTGAAAAAAATCTCAAACATGATAAATGAAAACATATTTTAGCAGCAGCTTAATTAGTGTTTAGTTCCAATATTTAAAAGTAAATATATTTGTTTCAAAAGTTGTAATAACACGAAACGAAGTAAATACGTTTTTCTTTCTAAATTATAACTAAATGAACGTGATGTGGTATATTTTTTAATTATTTATCTTCTTAAAGATAAGCACTGTTTTAAAAAAGATGTATTATAATTCCCATCTCAATTTATTTTGGTTATATTTCTTTTAACATAATTTTTCTGAGATCTATGAATCTGCATCAGGATGTATTTTGAGTTCCTTGAAATTTTTTCATTTAATATAAGCGCATATATATGAGAAAGAAAATTTAAATTAACATTAATTTTACGAGCATTTTTATAAAAATGCAGGAAAACCCGAAGACGCCCAGAGAATTAATGGAGGTAATGTCGCAATTTCAACGAAATACATATACAAAAAGAGTAATAAAACTCAAATAGATTTGTTTGAAAATTAACATTAGTTAAGCAACAGCGAAATCTCACATTTTAAGATTTTTTTTTCTTTTTTTCTTTTCGTTTTTTTTAATACGTAAAACATATAAGGCTGGAATTCACCATAAGCTTTTATTTTGCTTTATATATAACTAGCAGATCTACCCGGCTTCGCTCGTATCAATAATAAGGGTCATTCAGGGTAAAATACATTAAAAAGAAATAATACGGCAATGACAATAACTGAGATTGGTGCATTCCCGTTCAGGGATTGGTAAAAAGATCAATCAGAAATGTAAATATAAGTAAAATAGTCTTAATTACATCAACTGTTAACTATAGCATAATAATATACATTCCAAACAAATGTCAAAGCATATATTAAAATACAATTATTGCTTAAAAGACATCATTTTAATAAAGAACACATTAAAAATACTAAAAATGTAAAGATTTCGACACTTTCTTTGAGTCATCTTTAGAATATACAAAAAACAACAAATACAATGCCAATTGTGAGTTTATACTGATGATGGCAACTACCTAACCCATAAATTGTGCCTTTACTGAAATTTTTCTTAACCTATAAAAATAATACAATTTCGTTTTTCACACTGTCGGATAGAAAAAGAGTTCTTTCAGATGAAATTTATTTGAAAATTGTGTCTCAATTTTCTCATTTGAATGGATTTTAAAGTAATTTTCAATCATGGATATTTATAAATTTGCATGCAGCCCAATTACGAAAGATATACCTGTTTGCTCTTAATGCAATATTATAAAGAAAAGACATTGCTATGAGTAACTCTAGCATCATATTGTTGGTGGCAACAACCTAACCCAACCATACATTTAATTTTACTGCAATTTGACCTTTAAACATCGCACATTTGACTGTCCCAACGTCTAATAGAATACAAAATGTACTTTCAGTAATATTAGTTTGAAAAGCTTATCTCAATTTACAGGTTTTTTATGTTTTTTAAAGTAATTTTCAAGCTTGAATTTTTTAAAATATGGCTGCAACCCAGTTAGAAAAGATTAACTTAATTGCTCGAAAAAATGGTAAATTATTCAGTATTTGTTTGTTTTCGTGTTCTTTTACATAACTAAATTGGCAAGTTTCAGTATTTCTTTTCGTCAGGGAATCTCATTCCGGCTGCTTATAACTTGGTTCTTCTAAAAAAAATTTAATTCAACTTGCACTATTAGTTTTTCAGTTAAGCTTTTGGTGTGTAACATTGTTATTTGCTGATTAGTCATAGAATTATAGGGGGAAATTCCATAATCATCTGGAACCCGATTATGAAAGATTAGTATTTTTAAAATTTTTGAATGAAATTCATTGGAACTTGCATTGTTTGTTAGATAATTTTACACGGGTGGTTTTAAAATATTGCATATAGTTTTATGTCGCTTTGTTATAAAATTATGGAAGAAAGTTCAATAGTCAGGTGATCCCGATCCTAAAAGATTAGCATTTTTTAAAAGTTCTACTGGACAGATTTTGATGATATTTGCACTGTTACTTTGCAACCAAATTTTTGGAATAGTTCTAGTATATAACATTTTGTTTTACATGCTTTGTTTTAGAATAGTTGAATTGTTCTATAATCAGGCGAAACCAATTCTGAATGATAGCCTTTTAAAAAAGTTAGACAATTTTTGAGAAATAGTGTAGTATATTGCATATCCGCCTATCATTCTTAGACCAAATCCTACTGTTAATGATCAACTAAAAAATTTTGTCCTACACATTATAAAATATAATAGCGCAGTGATGATCGTATCGAATCCATCAATATGGATACATTTGAGATAAAGATACATATTGCTTTAAAATGGCAGATCAAATTCATCGATATATTTCCTTTAATTCAAGATTTGTTCGTGGAAACTGATTAACGCAGCGGGCGAAATGTGTTACTCAGATAAATGGGTGATCGGTAAAACAAAACTGATCACTAAAACGAAAATACAAAAAATACTTTTCCCTGTATTTGTTGAGAAACCTAACAAATATACTAAAGGTTAAAAATATATTCTTGTTTCAAATTAAAAACGATTTTTATTTATGTTCTATTAACGGACAGTATATCAATCATCTTTAAGACATGTATACAAACATTCATTGCCGATCATTTTTAAATGGAAACTCATATTTCCATTCATAAAATCAAAATCCACAGCCGTAAAAATGAAAATGACATAAATTTCCATGTCATGAAATTTTATTTAAAAAGAAAAAAAAAAACTACTCTAAAAAATAGTAGTTATGTTATAATTTCTATTTAATATAAATCGTAGAAAAATCGTGTTTTATATAACCGTATTCGATATAAATCGTAGAGTATTATCACTGCACTTCAGGTATTAAAATAGTTATCTAAATGATATAATTAAAGATTCAGCATTACAAAGAAATAGGAAATAAATTGTAGCCGCCGATTTTTTGAACCAGTTTCAAATTATATTGACGAAATTGACGTCATATGTAGCAAACGATTTTTTTTATTATTATCTTTTTTCTTAATTGATTTCTTGATATTGGAACGACTTCATTAAAATAGATTTTTTAATTTCAGGAACATTCAACTAAGGTACTACGTCATTTTAAAACATGCTTAGTTAAAATTTTTACATAAATATATCAAAAAGGTGCATTTTCTTCTTTGAACGACGTCAATTTCAAAAACAGCAAAAATATAGTGAGACAATCCAAATTTTTATTAGCTTATAAAACAAAGTACTCATATTATCAATTTCTTTTAGTTATTGAGCAGTTTTTTAGATGTGTGGCAACAGGAAAGAAACTATTGAATTTCAAAATTTAAAAAGAGATATTTCTATAATGTTAAATTAGGAAAAGTGGTATAAAAATGTATAAATATTGGTCTGATGAATTTTCAAAGTAGACAGTGATCTTTTCCACGTTCTGAAACGTATGTACAGCAAGTTTCGTGCAAATCGGTCTAAAATTGAAGATTTGTATAAAGGACATATATACAGAGAACGGCTTATATATATATATATATATATATATATATATATATATATATATATATTTAATTCAAACAAAAGCTTATCTTAAAAATCGGGAAAATAAATTTTGAGCGATCTTTAAAATTTTGATCAATGAAACCTAAAATCATAGTTTCGATGTTGCTGTATAATTTTAACTTTTTTTTAGTATTCTTTACATTTATTAATATAATTATGCCTGACATATGTTTGATAACATACATTTTTAATGATACGGACTTTATTTAAGGACGACAATGGACTTTGGAATGAACCAACCAACCAAAGATTAAAGAAATTGTCGAAATACAAATCAAAATATTGTCATAAATCTGGCGAAAAGTGTATTTTCCTACTTTTTAAAATCTATATATTTAAAACACTAAGCGTTTTCTTTCGACAGTCCGTGAGCAGAAACTACTGAATCAAATTACACCAATCTTTTTTTAAATGAAAGATATTTGGCCATAGATTTGTTATCGTCCATTCGTTTGTTCAAATATTTTATTAATTAGTCTTAATTTTAAATTAAAATTCTACAGTTGCGCATGCGCAGCATATAAGCTCAAGTCTGCCTTTGGAGTGACCCGATGGACATCAGCAAAAATGCTCGCTCAGTTGAACTATCACCTCACAGGTCGAAGTTCTTTTAAGTTCGTTTGCTATTCGATCTTACTGTAAACAAGCTTTTCTTTCTTTCAGAAAGTTAATATTATTTGGCTCTTTCAGCATTATTAACAATTTAAAAAATATATTGTGTCTATATTAAGATATACAGCTTAATTCGGGGGTGTCATATTGTTTTGGTTATATTACACACAGAAGATAAACACGGTGATTTGAGGCTAAAGTTACGGATTGTGTTCCGTCTTATGAAATGTCAATAGTTAAACACGAAGGAAACTAGCATATTAAATCGTAGCTCCTTCTTTGAAAAACTAGTATGTTGTAGCCATCACAAAACTTTTTTCTATATAAATCACGTCAATTAAATCATTTAAATAGTAAAAGAAATTACATGAATTTAGCACCAATTTATATCAAAGTATATCTGAATTTGAAGATGCGGAAAAAGGAGATTAAAAAGATATTGAGACGGTCCCGAAGTGCCAAAAATCGAGCCTGAATTTAGCGTCTATTGATCGCAGAGTCATCTATTGTTTGTAATTCGAACTAAAATCGAAAATCACTGTAAAAAACTTTTGACCTCATGCATTACCCACCTGCAAGATTTTTTTAAATATCTGTCACCGTTTGCAAATTATTGAATTTTAAAATCAGTCAGTCCTTTTTAGGACACCCGGTATGTGTGTGTGTCGAAAAGAAAAGTTTGTCATTCATTTGCATAAAAAAATAAAACGGAAAGAAAAAAGTATTCGTATGAGAGCTACAAAAGAAATTACCTTGATATCCAGGTTTATTATTTAAAAAATGTATAAAAATGTAAAATAAAATTCAAGTAATAAAAAATATATATTATAAATCGTTAGCTGCATCAAGTTTCAAATTTAGGTTTTTAGGGGGTAGGATACCTTTGAACAAGTCGAAAAAGTAAAAAATATCACTATGTTCCAAGCTTCAGAACTTGTGTAATAATTCAAAAATAAAAATCAAACTTCATTTAAATATAAAGTTCATATTTAAATTTATATTTAAAAATATATATATACTTGAAATATCATAAATTAATATTGAAATGATAAGTTTAAATGTATATGATAATAAGAGAAATAAATCTTGCGCACATGATAAAATCTGAAAATATGTATATAAAAAGGAAATTTTGGTGAAAATAAATACATAATAGAGTTACTTTTATGCTAAAATCAGAATATTTGTAAAAAAATATTGACTAAATTAAACTAGTATGTTGTGGCCATCACAAAACTTTCTTCTACATAAATCACATCAATTAAATCATTTAAATAGTAAAAGAAATTACATCAATTTATTCCTATAAAAGTATACCAGAATTTGAAGTTTGATGAAAATTCGTGCATTAGTTATTGAGATAGAGCTGTAGGGGAAATTCTAAAAAATGCAGCATAGCAGCGCCACCTGTTGAGCGATTTGCACCAAAACACAAACAGCGCTAATTCATATTAAGGTGTACCTGAATCTGAAGTCTGATGAAAATCCGTGTTTTAGTTCTGGAGCTAGAGCTACTGTGAAAATCACAAAAAATGCAGCACAGCAGCGCCACCTGTGGAGCGATTTACACCAAAAGGTACAAAACATCATTTCATGTCAAGGATTAACTGAATCTGAAGTTTGATAAAAATCCGTGCATTAGTTCTGAACATTGAGCTATTGTTGAAATCGAGGAAAATGCTGCATAGCAGCGCCACCTGTTGAGCGATTTACAGCAAAACATAAACAGCACTAATTCATATACTGGTATACCTGAATCAGAAGTTTGTTAAAAACCCAAGCATTAGTTCTTGAGATAGATCTATTGCGGAAATCACACAAAATGCAGCATAGCAGCGCCACCTGTTGAGCGATTTACACCACAAGGTTCAAAACGTCAACACATGTCAAGCACTAACAGAATCTCAAGTTTGATGAAAATCCGTGCATTATTTCTTGAGATAGAGCTATTACGAAAATCGTGTAAATGCTGCAAAATGCAGCATAGCAGCGCCATCTGTTGGGCGATTTGCACCAAAACGTTACCAGCACCAATTCATATCAAGGATTAACTGAAACTGAAGTTTGATGAAAATCCGTGCATTAGTTCTTGAGATAGAGTTAGTGCAGAAATCGCAAAAAAGGCAGCATAGCAGCTCCACCTTTTGGGCGATTTACACCAAAATCTAATCAGCACCAATTTATATTAGGGACTACTTGAATATAATTTTTTTATAAAATTCCGAGAATTAGTTCTTGAGATAGAGCGCCCACAAAATTTGTGTCACATACACACAGACAGACAGACAGTCAGAGAGACTCACAGAGTCACATACAGACATTTTGTAAAAACACGTTTTTGGAATCTCTGACCTCTAAAACGTGTAAATTCGTTGAAAACCGGAAGTCGAAAATTTTTACGAATCCAATACTTTCTTCTTGTAAAGATAGGAGAAAGTAAAAATTAACAAAAAAGTAAAAAATTTCACTTTTTGAAAAATATTTTCATAGTACAAAAACAGAAAAAACTAGTCGGATGTACCAATCCCAAAACTTTCTTCTATCTCATACATGTTAATACTACAAAATCCGCTATCACACTGCCAAAATTAAATGGCAATCTATGCATCTCACGAGGATTCTAACGATATGAAATTCCGTGCGTTAGTTCTTGAGATATGACTATCGCTGAAATCGTTTAAATTCAGAAAAATGCTGCCTAGCAGCGCCACCTATTGGGTGATTTATACCAAATCCTAATCACCAACAATTTATGTCAACGTCTGACTGAATCTGAAGTTTGGAGAAAATCCGTACATTAGTTTTTGAGATAGGGCAATAACGAAAATCGTGAAAATTCCTGCATAGCAGCGCCACCTATTGAGTGATTAACACCAAAACCTAATAAACAACAATTTGTGTCAACATACGACTAAATCTGAAGTTAGATGAAAATTCGTCCATTAGTTCTATTGATAGAGCTATTGAGGCAATCGTGAAAAAGGCAGCATAGAAGCGCCACCTGTTGGGCGATTTACACCAACACATAATCAGTAGCAAGTCATATCAAGGACTAACTGAATCTGAAGTTTGATGAAAATCCGTGCGTTAGTTCTTAAGATAGAGCTATTGGGGAAATCGTGTAAATCCTGCAAAATTCATCATAACAGCGCCACCTGTTAGGCGATTTACACCAAAACGTAATCATCATCCATTCATATCAAGGACTAACTAAATCTGAAGTTTTATCGAAATCCGTGCATTAGTTCTTGAGATAGAGCTATTGCGAAAATCGTGAAAAATGCAGCATAGCAGCGCCACCTGTCGAGCGATTTACACCAAAAACTAATCAGCATCAATTTGTATTAGGGACTAACTGAATATCAATTTTTATTAAATTCCGTGCATTAGTTCTTGAGATAGAGCGCCCACAAAATTTGTGTCACATACACACAGACAGACTCACAGAGTCACAGACAGACATTTTGTAAAAACATGTTTTTTGGAATCTCTGACCCGTAAAACGTGTAAATCCGTCGAAAACCGGAATTCGAAAATTTTCATGAATCCAATACTTTCTTCTTGTAAAGATAGAAGAAAGTAAAAATAAAATTGTACATTTTTCTGATTTTTTTAAGTAGTAGATAATACAGAAATGAATATGTGGTAGAAATTTCTTTAGTAACACTGCGCGCAGTATTCATAATTATCTGCGCGCAGTAAAAGTTCAACGTTTTGAATAAACGCAACGCAAAGTTTAATTATCCTATGTAGTCTTAATATGTAGTCATAATAAAACTACCATAATTAGTAAACTAATGGGAATTTTTTAATGCGGTTTTTTCCATATTGTTCACAAATAATTACGGAATCAGAATATGCATTAAACTTTTTTCGAAAATTTTGATGGTTGAAAGGTATCCTACCTCCTTTAGAGAATGAGACAGATAAAAATAAAATTCATGGCAGCTTTTAATGCCTGTGTAGTTTTAATAAATAAATAAATAAATGAAAATAGATATTGTTATTAAAAAATGAGGTCGTAATGAGTAAAAATTAATTCTCTACCCGGTGTTTTTAGGTAAATATCTGATAAAAAGCAAGCATAACTTGTTGTAAATTATAAACTTAAAATTCTTTCACTTCATTGAATAGGTTAACCTGGCAGCACCATTTATCGCCTTAAAGAAATAAGAATCACTTATGCAATATAAAAATTCGTCACGTAATTCTTCATTCAATAATTAATTTAAAAGCAAATAATTAAAAAGTCCAGAATTATTCTAATGAAACATTCAAGTTATTTACAGTCAAATCTTGACGGACACTAACTAGTAAATAATAAAGATAACATAACAAGGTCATTTTGCCTAAATGCGATGCTATTTCTTATAATTTTGTCGCACTTAGGGAAATTTTAGCATTTTATCTATACTAATCTATACTAATATTATAAAGAGGTAAAAATTGTTTATTTGTAGGAGGTAAGCTCTGAAATTACCGAATCGATTCCAAAAGTAATGGTATCAAAATGATGGTTTTAGTCCAACTTAGAACATAGGATATATCTTATGTGCATGCCACTAGCAAAAAAAGGGTGCAGGAGCAAAAAAAAAAAAAAAAAAAAAAAAAAAAAAGCGTTCTAAAAATGCGATTTTTGTGTCACCGAAGGGCCTAGAAACATGGAATTTGGAATAGTAGTTACTTATAAGATACTAATGATCTCTAAGGACATTTCATAAAAAAAGTGAAATAAAAAGGGCTGAAAATGCGCGAAAAGAGTTCTTAGAAAACGTTATAAATGCCAATTTTTACGCAATCTTCAAACCGATTTAAAAAATAATGGTGTCAAAATGATGGTGACAACCCTTGCTCCGACGTAGGCTACATTTTATGTCGGTGCCACTAACCCCAAAGGCGGTGCAGGAGCAAAAGGAAAACGTTCGAAATTGCGATTTTTGTGTTACTGAAGGGCTCAGATACATGGTATTTGGCATGGTAGTTACTTAATAGATATAAATGATCTCTAAGAACATTTCTTAAAAGATTCAAAATTTAAAAAGGGTGCAAATGCGCGAAAACAGTTCTAAAAAAAAGTTCTAAATGGCCATTTCTACGCAATCTCAGAAAGTACCTATTTCAAAAGTAATGGTTGGAAATTGATGATGACAGCCCTTACTCCAGCGTAGGCTCTATTTCATGTCGATGTCACTACCACCTAGGGGTTGCAAAAGCAAAAAATGTTTTAAATTGCGATTTTTGTGTTACTGAAGTGCATAGAATGCTGAAATTAGACAGGACAGTTATTTATAAGATACAAATGATCTCTAAGAACATTTCCTAAAAAATCGAAATTTAAAAGGGGAGAAAATGAGCGAAAAGCGTTCTAAAAAACTTTCTAAATTGTGATTCCTAAGCAATCTCAGGAAGTTACGATCCGATTTAAAAAATAATGGTGTGAAAACGATGGTGACAACCCTTGCTCCCACATAGGCTGTATTTCATGCCGGCGCCACTACCCCAAAGGGGGTGAAGGAGCAAAAAACGATCTAAATTGTGTTTTTTGTAATACTGCAGGAGCTAGCAACTTAAACTAGGCATGGTAGTTACTTATAAGTTATAAATGATCTCTAAGAACATTTCCTAAATAATTCGAAATTTAAAACCGGTGAAAATGGACGAAAAACGTTCTAAAAAACGTTCTAATTTACGATTTCTACGCAATCTCAGAAAGTACCAACCGACTTCAAAAGTAATGGTTGGGAATTGATGATGACAGCCCTTGCTCCAGTGTTGGATCTATTTAATGTCGGCGTCACGACCATCTTGCGGTTGCATTTTTAAAAAGTTCTAAATTGTGATTTTTGTTATATTGAAGGGGCTAGCAACTTGAAACTCTGTATGGTAAATACTTATGTGATGTAAATGCTCCCTGAGAAGAATTCCTTAAAAATTTGAAATTTAAAAGGGGTGGAAATGTGCGAAAAGCGTTCTAAAAACGTTCTAAATAGCGATTTCTACGCAATCTCAGGAAATGTTAACTGATTTCAGAAGTAATGGTTTCAAATTGATGGTGACAGTCGCCGCTCCAACATAGCCTATATTTTACGTTGTTGTCACTAACACCTGGGGGGATACAACAATATTATAAAGAAATATTTTGAGTTCTAAATATTATAAAAAAGTAAAATTTGTTTATTTGTAGGAAGTAAGCTCTGGAACTACGAAAACGATTTCAAAAATAATGGTGTCAAAATGATGGTGCCAACCCTTGCTCTAACACAGGCTACATTTTATGTCGGTGCCACTACACCCAAAGGGGGTGCAGGAGCAAACAAACGTTCGAAATTGCGATTTTTGTGTTACTGAAGGGCTCAGATACATGGAATTTAGCATGGGAGTTACTTATTAGATATAAATGATCTCAAAGAACATTTCTTAAAAGATTCGAAATTTAAAAGGGGTGAAAATGCGCAAAAAGCATTCTAAAAAACGTTTTAAATGGCGATTTTTACGCAAACACAAGAAGTACCAAACCGATTTAAAAAATAATGGTGTCAAAATGATTGTGACAACCCTTGTTTCAACATAGGCTGCATTTTATGTCGGTGCCATTACCCCTAAAGGGGGTGTAGGAGCAAAGAAACATTCGAAATTGCGATTTTTGCGCTACTCAAGGGCCTATATACATTTAATCTATCATGGTAGTTAGTTATTAGATATGAATGATCTGGAAGAACATTTCTTAAAAAATCGAAAATTAAAAGAGGTGAAAATGAGCGAAAAGCGTTCTCAAAAACTTTCTAAATTGTGATTTCTACGCAATCTCATGAAGTTATGATCCGATTTAAAAAATAATGGTGGGAAAATGATGGTGACAGACCTCGCTCCAACTTAGGCTGTATTTCATGTCGATGTCACTACCACCTAGGGGTTGCAAAAACAAAAAATGTTTTAAATTGCGATTTTTGTGTTACTGAAGTGCATAGAATGCTGAAATTAGACAGGACAGTTATTTATAAGATACAAATGATCTCTAAGAACATTTCCTAAAAAATCGAAATTTAAAAGGGGAGAAAATGAGCGAAAAGCGTTCTAAAAAACTTTTTAAATTGTGATTCCTAAGCAATCTCAGGAAGTTACGATCCGATTTAAAAAATAATGGTGTGAAAACGATGGTGACAACCCTTGCTCCCACATAGGCTGTATTTCATGCCGGCGCCACTACCCCAAAGGGGGTGAAGGAGCAAAAAACGATCTAAATTGTTTTTTTTTTGTAATACTGCAGGAGCTAGCGACTTAAACTAGGCATGGTAGTTACTTATAAGTTATAAATGATCTCTAAGAACATTTCCTAAATAATTCGAAATTTAAAACCGGTGAAAATGGACGAAAAACGTTCTAAAAAACGTTCTAATTTACGATTTCTACGCAATCTCAGAAAGTACCAACCGACTTCAAAAGTAATGGTTGGGAATTGCTGATGACAGCCCTTGCTCCAATGTTGGATCTATTTAATGTCGGCGTCACGACCATCTTGCGGTTGCATTTTTAAAAAGTTCTAAATTGTGATTTTTGTTATATTGAAGGGGCTAGCAACTTGAAACTCTGTATGGTAAATACTTATGTGGTGTAAATGCTCCCTGAGAAGAATTCCTTAAAAATTTGAAATTTAAAAGGGGTGGAAATGTGCGAAAAGCGTTCTAAAAACGTTCTAAATAGCGATTTCTACGCAATCTCAGGAAATGTTAACTGATTTCAGAAGTAATGGTTTCAAATTGATGGTGACAGTCTCCGCTCCAACATAGCCTATATTTTACGTTGTTGTCACTAACACCGGGGGGTATACAACAATATTATAAAGAAATATTTTGAGTTCTAAATATTATAAAAAAGTAAAATTTGTTTATTTGTAGGAAGTAAGCTCTGGAACTACGAAAACGATTTCAAAAATAATGGTGTAAAAATGATGGTGACAACCCTTGCTCTAACACAGGCTACATTTTATGTCGGTGCCACTACACCCAAAGGGGGTGCAGGAGCAAACAAACGTTCGAAATTGCGATTTTTGTGTTACTGAAGGGCTCAGATGCATGGAATTTAGCATGGGAATTACTTATCATATATATTATAAAGCAGTAAGCTCTGAAAGTTCCGCTCGAGTGTTTTCAAAAACTACCCGGTGGATTTTTTTCCAAATTGTATCATTTGATAGTAAATATTTCCGGGGGGTTTATGAGAAAATATACAGGGATAGCTATGATTTTTTATAATAAATGTCGTATTTTACTGTTATTTTTAACGAAAAAGTTACCAGTGATTATCTTTTGGCGAAAATTATCTTTGATAAATAAATTGAAATGGCTATACCCGTTAGAAAACAATACAAACGTCTTGCAAAGAAAAGAAGAAAATAATTATAGTCCAGGCAATAGAGACCGTATAGGGACTCTACCTAGCAAAATTAATGGTAGTACTGGAAATCGGCTTTCTAGATTTTTTTGGGGTCGCTGAATGCGAATTTGTAATTTCCCACCAAATTTTCCCCCGGCAACCTCCCCAAATTTTGGTAAAAAGTCCCCCAAAAAAAGTTTTTATTAAAAAATTATGTATGACTTAGGATGACTTAGATTATAATGACTTAGGATGAAGGGGAAGGGAGGATCTGCCTCGGAACATGCGCCGCAGTGTTGCGTGGACTAAGTTGCGCAATTCCACTTAACCACTCACACGTTTACATTAGCCCTGCCATCTTCCCTCCGAACTTTCTCTATAACGTTTACTTTAAGTTTTTGGGGTCGCTGAATCCGAATTTTTAACTTACCCCCAAAAATTTCCCCCCCGAACCCCCCCCCCCAAATAGTTGTTTTTAACTTAAATTTCTTATTGTTTTAGGGGAAAAGCATTACGAAATTCAGAAACTAGACAAAATTTTCAACAAATAGGATACATGGCATTATGACGTAGGATAAACGGAGAGAGAGGGGGCTGCCTCGGAACATTCCCCGCGCGCTTTTCTCGAAAACCAAATTTTTTCAAAAATTCAATTTTTGGGGGGTTTGCCGGGTAAAATTTTGGTGGGAAGTTACAAATTCGGATTCAGCGACCCAAAAAACATAAAGTGAGTCGAAATCCAGAACTAGTATTATTTTTGCCAGATAAAATCCCCTATTGCCTGGACTTCATAATTTAGTGCACGTAGCGCCGCAGTGCATGTTCAGAGGCAGCCCTCACTCTCCCCGTTCATCCTAATTCATAATGTCATATATCCTATTTGTTGCAAATTTTGTCTAGTTTCTGAATTTCATAATGCTTTTCCCTAAAACAATAAGAAATTTAGGTTAAAAACAACTATTTGGGGGGTTTCGGGGGGGAAATTTTTGGGGGAAAGTTAAAAATTCGGATTCAGCGACCCAAAAATCTTAAAGTAAACGTTATAGAGAAAGTTCGGAGGGGAGATGGGAGGGCGAATGTAAACGTGTGAGTGGTTAAGTGGTTAACTTAGTTTACGCAGCACCGCGCGCATGTTCCGAGGCAGATCCCCCCCCCTTCCCCTTCATCCTAAGTCATAATGTCATATATCTAATTTGTTGGAAATTTATTCTACTTTCTGAATTTCTAGATACTTTTTCTCTAAAACAATAAAAAAATTGATTTTTTAATAAAAACCTTTTTTGGGGGGCTTTTTACCAAAATTTGGGGAGGTTGCCGGGGTAAATTTTGGTGGGAAGTTACAAATTCGGATTCAGCGACCCAAAAAACATATAAAAAGCCGATTTTTAGTACTACCATTAATTTTGCTAGGTAAAATTCCCTATTGCCTGGACTATTACTAATATTTAATTTTTAAACAGTGAAAGAAAAAACCGCTTTAATGAGGGAAAATATTATAAACGAAAATATTTAATTTAAACATGAAAGGAATATTCGTAATGCTTAAAAATGAATACAATATGAAATATTTCAATTCATGCAATATTTGGCGCGTTATCGCTTACGCCAGGTTAAGAAAAATGATTACTACTTCATTATCCCTCTGACCAATTTCGCAAAATTATACAAATTGCCAAATTATTCGCCAAATTAAACACATGGAAGAATGTTGCCACTCTAAACTTTCAAGAAAGAAAAATTATTTAATTTAATTTTAAAAAGTCACTAAAGAACAGTGTTAATTTAATGATGACGTTCACTTATGGGGTAAAGCGATATACCAATTATAAAATTTGATTTATTTAGGTAATGTTGCACAAAATAATACTAATAGTTTACGTATTTACCATGCAGAATTATTAAATTAAACCAGAAAGAAAGGTATAATTTTAAGATATAGTATTTGTGAATAAGAAGTAAGTATTTTAAATGTAATAATCGCATTTATTAAAGAACACGCAATAAATATCAATGATAACGGAAAATTGCAAGGAACATGATGCTCTTTATTTAGCCAAAAAACGTAGACGGATATAATTAAAAAATTATGTAAACATTAGATATCTGCTTAACACTAGAACTACCGATGTTAAATATATACCTAGTTTTACCGCACCCGTCAAATTGACGGATTTTTGATCATGGATTTTCATTGTAACTTTTGACTTAGTTAATATAAATAAAAGAATATGATTTAATAAAAACAACATATAATACATTAATTCATTAATTATTAATAAAAAAACAAATAAAAACAGTTTCTATTTGCATTTATAGTGTAGTACATTTGATATGTATGAAATAACTATGATGCACATATTTTACAGGTACATGTTATCTGAGATGAACACTAGCCACTTAATTAATGTAAATAAAATAACATAATTTACCAAAAACAACATTTAATATAATAATTCATTAAATAAAAAACAAATAAAAAAGTTTCTATTTGCATTTATAGTATGCACATTTGATATGTATGAAATAACTATGAGGCACATATTTTACAAGTACATGTTATCTTAGATGATCACTTCCCACTTAGTTAATGTAAATAAAATAATATAATTTATCAAAAACAACATTTAATATATAGTAATCAATTAATTATTAATTTAAAAAAAACAGTTCTATTTCCATTTATAGTATAGCACATTTATATGTATGAAATAACTATGAGGCACATATTTTACAAGTACATGTTATTTCAGATGAATACTTGCCACAAACATGTTTGTTGCATACATTGCAGGTATAAATCGCTCTGTTTTTGTTGCACAATTGAATTTGGCAAGATTTCTGTTCATAAGGACATTTTTTTAGTTTTCTGAAGTACAATCCATTGCATTCTGTTCTTGTTTTTGGGAGGAGGGTTCTATTCTGCAGCACCTATATTCACTGGAGAGTTCTTCGGATAATTGAAATAAAAATTGTTTTCTAGTTATATTTTCATCACAAGTCTTTTTATATAAAATCCACGCATTGATTGCTACCAAGTCTAAAATATTGTAAAGTATGCACAGGCCATCTACGTGACCCTGCTTTTACGCTATATTTGCGGGCCATTTGGTCAACTAAATCTACACCAAACTTAGTCTCATTGTAAAACGACACAGTTGCAGGAACTTTTTTTTCGATAGGAAGCAATTTTTACGGATTTATGTTTTGAGCTAAGAAGCAGTACTTTTTTACGAGGCTCACTTTTGTAAATTGTTGGAACAATATCATTTGATTTGTAGAGTTTTGAGGAGAAAAGAGCCATGTTATCTTTTCTAACTGTAGCTATTTTCGACAATTCTCTTTTATTAGTTCACATAGTCTCAATAAGACTTGTTTTGTGGCCAGTAGCTTCTTTGCGAGTTGTATACTTGTAAAATAATTATCCGTTGTTATATTTCTCTCACAATTTACATAGTTTTTTACAAGATTCAAAGCTACAAATTCATTCAAAGGTGCTCCTGGTGGTCCAAGTTCATCTTTGCCTAAATAGGGAAAACCATTTATAAGATATTTACTTCGCACATCTACAGCTAACCAAAACTTAATTCCGAATTCGTCCGGTTTGTTGGGCATATATTGCAGAAATATGCATCTTACCTTTGTGGGAAACAGTTGTTCAGCTACGCTTATATTCTGATCAGGTTTGTAACAAGATTGGCTGTTCTCAATAAAGGACTTCCACATTTCGGAAGCTAATCCAAATTTGTCAATTCTTAAGTGAACTCTCCTCTCGCTTTTTTTGCCGAAACGAATGAATCTCATAATTTCTGAAAATCTGTTTCTACTCATAGTTTCGTGAAGGAAAGAATGTCCCCATTTTTCTGACCACAAATACGATAATTTCAAATTTCTCACTTCGTAGGCTGCTCGAGCATACAAAATTGATACAAACGCATATAATTCTTCAATAGTAATTTTCCAATCGTCCTTCTGTAAAACATTTCTAGCCTCGAGCTCAGTGCAATTTTTTATTTGATTCATCATTCGATTATCAATTATAAGTCTAAATGCACTGCTAACATTACCAAGCATAATGTTTCGCTTCACATAACCAGTTGGGCTTGAACTATCCTTGAATATAGTATTTGATGGGAGTCTACCAACACAACCATTCCCTAATTATTCCTATTTAGTACCGTTGAGAGCAATGTCTTTCTTCTGTCTTTTTTCGGTTTCTGTTTGGCTATCTGATTGAGTATCTGAACATATTCGCAATCGCTTTAAACGTCTGTGGCTCTTTTGGGGAATTTCATCTTCACTTTCATATTCACCTTCTTCATTTTCTTCAATATCTCGTACTTCGATTTCATCTTCAGCTTCTTCAGAGTCTGAAAATTCAGTTTTATTTTCCACGCAAGATATGTCCAAATTATTATTACTTGAATTACTGTCCGAACAGTCTCATTTATACTAGTGAGTTCTTTGAATTCTTCGAATATTTTTTTGCTTCCTGGAAATCCTTTAATTGTTGCATAGAATTTGCAAAAAATAAATTTGAAATCTCATATATTTTGCTATGTCCTAAGACGACATTCTTCGAACACACACAATCCATCACATCTCATACTCGAGAGCAAACAACGCAAACAACATGTACCTAATCGTTTCTCACTTCATTTCTGTTTTTACTTCCTTTCTCTCTCTTGCTTTTAGGCCACGCCTTTTGGTATTCCGACGGTTTGTAGGGTCCCTCTATTAGTGACTAACATCAGCTGTTGGAAATCAAGCTGTGCATGAAAGCAATTAGCCTTCCTACAATACTATTTTCTGAGATTGGAATTTTTACACTTTGCACAGATTACAAATTACACTTTGCACAGATTGCACTTTTCATCAAGAACTTTATCACGTTAGAAATGCAACTGTAAATGATTGCTTCCTACATTTACCAGTCAGACCGTTCAGTTCTAAACTAAATTGTAATCGGGGCAAATTGGATCCCGTTATAACGACAGCCGAGCACTTTAGATCATTCAACTTCGAAATTGCCAAAGCCGTCATTTTGACGGGTCTTGGTATAAATAGGTATAGGTCATACTGATTATGGAAAAAAAAGTGGGTGAGTGGAAACTGAATAGGAATATTTAACTATTCTTATATTTCATTAAAAGTCGTATCATAAAATTCTAGAACAATTCATAAATTATATCAAATTTTTAAGCATGAAATTTGAAAACCGTCAAAATGACGGTCTTGGTAGTTCTAGTGTTAAAGAATAAAAATTTCAAATTTTGCAGTAATGTTAAATAACGAAAGAACACGTAAATTAATAAAACAGTAATCAATTTACAAATAAAACGTCGAATTAAAAAGACTTGCTGACGTAACAAACACGTTTAACATATTTAATGTCAAGTGAATGTGACATTTACGATCATCCAATATTGGCATTTAACATTACAGTTTGGCGACAGTTTTTTTGTCGACGGGATAATCAAGGACACAGATGTCATATACGCACCACGTTGGCGCAATTTTTTTCTGACGCCAATCTCATTTACGCATCGGAGTACGTAACTGGCGCCAAAGTGTCGTTATTTTGATTGCTATGGTAACCCGGATATAAAATCTCAGTACTATTTTTTAAAATTATTTTGATTTTTATCTCACTCCCATTATGTGTCTTACCGGAGAAACTCGCAGAAATAGCTCTAAAAATAGCTCTACTTATGAGTTGTAGAAAATGGTCTATTTAAAATTATATTTGTTTATTTAAAATGTTGTTTGGCACAGATGTCATATTCGCCCCATATTGGCGCGATTTTTTTCGATGCCGATTTGGCGAAAACATCAACAGCATAAAGAACAACACCCGGGTTACCATATCAAGCAAAATGGCGACACTTTGGCGCCGGTTAAGTATACACTGCGTATATGGCATTGGCGTCAGAAAAAATCGCGCCAATAAGGGGCGAATATGACATTTGTGCCTGTTGTTTTACATTTGTCGCCAAACAATGCGATTTTAAGCCAAAAAGCATAAGCGTGACTTCAGACGGGGCGATAATGTTTTTTATTTATTTTTTTTAAGTGTATGAAAGAGGATAAATTTTTATTTTCCAATGTAAATTGTATAAATAGCAGTTAATATTATAAAAATGAATTCAAATATTTAAATTTCAACGTAAATGATTGTTACACATACACATATTGTAAAAAATATTTAATTTCACACATTAAAAAAAACAAAAAAAAAAAAACAAAAAAAAAACACATTGGCGCGATTTGTTTCTGCCGCCAATGTCATATACGCAACGGTACTTAACAGGAGCCAAAGTGTCGTTATTTTGTGTGATATGGTAACCCGGATGTTGTTGTTTATGCTGTTGATGTTTTCGCCGAATTGGCGTCGGAAAAATATCGCGCCAATATGGGTATGTATATGACATCTGTGCAGAAAATTCATGGCTTCAAAAGTTAGGAAATCGAGTTATTCTTAAGGAGATTTTTGTAATTATGCGTTATTAGTATAAAATAAACTCGACATTAAAAAAAAAAAAAGGCTGAAATAAATTTTCAATGTTCTTTTTCATTCGCCATTTCTTTTTAATTTTTTCTGCATATTTTCTATTCTTTTAGGAAGGTATTTAAAAGATATTGGGCTTATTTTCCGTAATCTGGTCACCCGCCAATTGGAGCATTTTTCTATATTTTTGGAAGATTGATTTATGATTGAAGACTACACTGTAAAAAAAAATCTGTAAATCTACATAACTAATTTTTGTAAAACTACAGAAATCTGCATGTTTACTAGAATTTTATCCGTAATCGGGGAAAATATTTACCACTCGCATAGTACAAATACATGAAATATCTTAGTTTGACCTGTCAGCCAATGAGAAAGGACTTCAATGGTGACGTAATGACTATTCACGCAGCCACAGA
The DNA here is from genome assembly GCA_963932465.1 of Maratus speciosus. Taxonomy (NCBI): domain Eukaryota; kingdom Metazoa; phylum Arthropoda; class Arachnida; order Araneae; family Salticidae; genus Maratus; species Maratus speciosus. Next base: position 415,321,315 of record OZ010790.1, on the reverse strand, counting down.
GGCGTTCAAGGCATCCATCTTGATTATGATTTCAAATTAGTAGGTAAGTAAATATTTCTTCTTTATGAGTTAATTTTTTTTATATTTCCATTCTACTTGATTCCTAATAAGTACAAATCAACTACACAGTAAGACTGTTTGATTTCGAATTATAATATAACATGATTTTAGCAGGTATTAATGCGTAATCTTCCTATTATTTTTTGTTAAATATTTATTATTCAGTCAAATGACTATTCTTTACACCAGTGTTTATTAGATGCGTGCAATTTCTAATGTTTTATCTTTTAAATCAAATTTTATTGCAATATGGTTAGCAGATTAAATATTTTATTTTTAATTATTGATGCAATGAATAGTACTCCCCCCCTTTGACTGATAATGAAGGCCAAATATTCCACTATTCTTCCGCAGAATACTTAAAATGTATACCAAAATTATCTGTCTTAATATTAGTCGTGCCGAGTAATCGGTATTTATTGTACTGGATTCCAGCATCGCGTCGGGTGTACTTTACTATTTTGTTTCGGATCGGGTCGGTTTGGGTTTCTTCGAATCTTGCGTGTCGGTTTCGGGTTGATTGATTTTTCAAAAGAATGTCCAAAATATTTTTTTCATGCTAAACATCTAGGTGTAGGGCAGATGTGCCAGTAATGGACAAACTTCTACATATTTTGTTTATAAAAAAAATTAAACAATAAAAATTTTACTTTAAAAATTTTTCATAACTCCACCCCCCCCCCCCCTTACATGTTTTATAATCTGTATTATTGTTGATACTCTTAATCAAACCAATTAGGAAGCAAAAAGTGATCCTTCGAAGTTCCACTGTTTTTCATTTATGTTGGCGAACATGCAACGGTTTAACTTAATAAATTTATATATTATTTTACTGTCCGGCAAAATTTATTAATGACTATTAATGTTAATAATGACTATTAATATTAATGACTTGTTTATGCATAGATGTAATAGTTTCCCTATTTATGGAACATTATACTGTATATTATCCATCATATAAACTAAGCCTTAAAGAATGGTTCTAAGCATGGATTAAACTAAGCATGGGACAAATTTTGAAACTTGCAATTTCTTTAATTATAAAATTGTTTCTGAAAACTATGTTTCTATATTGTTCAAGGACATTAGAAATTTTTTCATTTTGTATTCTATAAACTGAAATATTGTTTTTGTGTCAAACAAAGTTCATTTTCTTATTTTTGTAAAAGGTGTCCCATTCCTCCACACTCTCTCCTATGATTCTAACTCTGAATATTGGGCACTTCTCTATCTATACGCACGTATCATGGGTATATGTGTTAAAACTATCAGAAATATTATATATATGAATGCGTGTATATGAAAAATGAAATGTTGTAATATTTTTACCTATTCCTAGAGAAGAATAAATGGTTCTTAACTGTGCCGTAAATAAAAAGGATTTATCACATTTCTTATATACTTTTGATTTCTTAACCTTTAATTGATGTTACCGGTCTCTCAGACCGCGGCTTTTTTTAATTTTTATAGTTTAACTTGCAATTTTCAATTTAACTACAAACACTATCGAAATTTTGTTCCGTTTGGAACTTTAGTTCTATCACCAGAGACTTTTGAATAGGTGAATTTTAATTATAACAGTGCTGTACAAAAAGTTTAGTACAAAAACACCATCCTATGAGTTAATCGTGCCTTTTATTCAGCTTTCGATGAAACGGTCTCACAGACCACTTCACACTAGTTACGTGAAAATTTCTGTGACATCAGTTAAAAGTTAAGCAGTATATTGAAATATGTATTTATTTTATCTGAAAATTGTTCTGCTCAAACTTTTTGTAAAAATCTTAACAAGTCTTGGAAAAAACCTAAATATAAACATCTGCATTTTAATTTTACGTGAAGTTCTGAGCAGTAAAATGCTGAGTTTTTACTTTCTCATGCAAAGAGAGATATAGGGTAGGTAGGGGTAAAGATACGAACGGGGCAAAAATACGCACCGGCTGATTTCATATGAAGCAACATTTCGGCTATCATGACCAATAGGTGGCAGTTTGGTTTCAAGTGTACTAGTCATTTATTTAAACCTTTTGATAAAAGTAGCAATTTGTGGTAAGAAAATGAGGTAAGTTTAAATTTTCGAATTTTGATATAATATTTTGTGTATTTCACTTTTTTCTTTACTTGACAATACCTGGAATTTTTACAAATCCAAAAATTCAGTGGAGATCGAAAGCTTTTTAGCTTCTAAATGCCGTAGTTTACCTCGATCACATTTGTTTATACTTATAGGTAGCCGGTTAAGCAAAATATTGCAGAATGGGGTAAAAGTACGCATACACCTTGGGACAAAGATACGCACATGTTTATGATACGAGACTTTGCCCTATCGTTTTAGCTAGATGCAAAGCTTTCCACTTTTCTAAATTTGTATTATATAAAATATAATAGATACATAACTAATATAAGTTAGTAAACTACATTTTCCTTTTTCTAGTTAAGTTTTTTAAATATAGAACATATGTTCTACCTACCTACTTTTAAAAATCAATATTCTTGTTTCATGAATCGCTTTTGTTTTAAACCTTAATCTTTAACTCCTGTTAACGGTCTCACCGACAGCTGCAATATTCAGTTTTCCCAATTTAACTTTTAATTTTCAATTTAAGTATTAATTTTTGTTTAATTTTGATTCGTTCGGTAAATTAGAAGTATAGCTGAAGACTTCTGAATGCGGGAAAGTTTACTATAATAGTCCTTTACATAAATTTTAGCGCAGAAACCGCCTCTTATGAGTCAGTAAACCATTTTATTCAATCTACGATTAAGCGGTCTCGGAGACCGCTTACTGTATTTATGAAACAATATTTGTCACAATAGTTAGAGGTTAACTGCTATTCGCTATCTTGCAGACCGCTGTTTTTTCATGGTCTAGTTTACAATTTTCAGTTTAAATACTATAAAAATTTACTAATGCTTTTACATTACTCATTCATTTTAGTGGAAATGGGACAAAAACCGGCCGTAATGGGCAAAAATACGCACTGCGTATCTTTGCCTCATCACTGCGTACTTTTACTCCAACCAATAGGGCAAGGAGGAGGATGGCCACCCAGGGAAACCCAGCAAATGCTTTTGAGTTTTAGTGCAGTCCCTGGGGGAAGAAACCAATGGGGGAAAGATATGCAGAGCAAAAATTACAATTTCTTACGGAAATGTAATTTGACAGAATGTCGTATGATAGTGGAACGTGCCTAAGGTTTTAATACAACATTTTAATAAGTCGTCGCATATCAATGTTTTCGTTAAGAATCAAAATTAATGATAAGTGCGTAATTTTACCCCCCACCTACCCTATATCACTTAGGTGTGTCATGTGATTGTGAGCCATGTTGAGGACAACTTGTCACCAAGCGCCATTGAGATCAACCATGATGGCGCTTTTTAACAAGCTGTCCTCACTTTAAATACTTGTGGGCATGATACCTACATATGTTTGAATATTAAAGTATATACATTTGTCCATTTTCCTACATAAAACATAAATTGTTATTAGAGATGTAATTGTAGATTACATTTCATAATATCAATAAAACATGATTTACTTTCCTTTTATTTCGGGTTCAGGTTGAGATAAGTCTGGGTTGAGTTGCAGGTTGCCGAAAATTATTTTAGCTGATTCTGGTCAGTTTGAGGATAGAGGAAATATTTTTGGCGTGTTCGGGTCGAGTTGCGGGTTGACTTAAGTATTATATTCTGTTTTGTGTCGGATGCAACTTGACCCATGCATGACTACTCTGTAGTCGGCTAATTTTCAATATATCAGGATTCGTACGGTCCTTAAAAGTACTTACATGTTTCAAAAGGATTTTTTTGTGCTTGAAAGTGCTTATTTTCATACAAATTTTTTTAAAGTCCTTAAAAGTGCTTTACTATCATTCTATTTCTTAATCGGGGGTGGAACTCTTCTGCATTTCTTTTCATTTCTGATTTAAAAAAAAAAAAAAAAAAAAAAAAAAAAAACGCCATTGCTAACCTTTCTTCTGAAATTTGACCTCCCCTTTTTGCTGCCGTCTGCACAATACCAAAGTTTAAACTGTTTAAAACTTTTTTTAACCTTTAACTGATGTTACCGGTCTCTCACAGACCGGTGCTTTTTTCAATTTTCATAGTTTAACTTGCAAATTTCAGTTTATCTACAAACACTACTGAAATTTTGTTTCATTTGAAACTTTAGTACTAACACCAGAGACTTTGAATAGGTGAATTTTAATTATAACACTCCTGTGCAAAAAGTTTAGTACAAAAACATCCTATGAGTTTATCGCGGCTTTTATTCATCTTTTAGTAGGAGAGCTGTTGAACATTTTTGAGTAGGTATTTGAGGCACACTGAAAATTTGTGCAACACTTCTTTTGTAATGCCTGAATACAAAATCGAATGTCTGGCTGAAGGATCGTGGCCCAAAAACTGTGGCAGACACGTGTCAAGTGCCATTTGGCACTTGACACGTGTCTGGCACAGTTTTTGTGCCGACTAAAGTGTCTGTCATTTTCAAAATACTTTTTTCTAAGCATAAATATTATTCTGCCTCAATCTCAGCGTGCCTCAAATACCTTTTTTGGGTAATCAAAAAATGGCACTTGACACGTGTCTGGCACAGTTTTTGGGCCGACTAAAGTGTCTGTCGTTTTCAATATATTTTTTTCTAAGTATAAATATTATTCTGTCTCAATCTCAGCGTGCCTCAAATACCTTTTTTTTGGGGTAGTCAAAAAATGGCACTTGACACGTGTCTGGCACAGTTTTTGGGCCACGATCCTTCAGCCAGACATTCGATTTTGTATTCAGCCATTACAAAAGAAGTGTTGCACAAATTTTCAGGGTGCCTCAAATACCTTCCCTAAAATGTTTAACAGCTCTTGGACTATTTCGATGGAGCGGTCTCGCAGACCGCTTCAGACTAGTTATGTGACATCAGTTAAAGGTTAAAAAAAATGGCTCTACTCTATTTGTTACTTTATAGTGAATAAATAATCAGTCCTAAATTTCATTAACTATTCATTCCATCATATTCATTTCATTAAAATTTTAGTCTAGAATGAATGTACTAAGTTTTCCCCCTCTTACTAGGTGAGCGGTTGAAGATATGTACAGATTTATAGTCAAAAAACACATTTTTATTAATTATCATAACAATAACTAAAAAAAACTAATTCTATCAAAAACATTGTCAATACAGATGTTAGAGAGGTTAAAATTCTGATTGAAATGTGCACTTACACTTAACATTTTTGTTGAATTTTTACAATTATAATTTAAAGTTTTGCCTAATTCGTTAAGTTCTTGAAGCCAGAACAGACGAGGTTATCAATTTACCCTGTTTCTAATTTATATATATATTTTTAATTTATTGAGGTATTATTTGAGGATTTTGTAATTATTTTAGGCTTTATTTTGGATATTTTCAGAATTATGGCTTAACCTCTTGATTACGGATTATAGCCCAGTGGTAGGAAATGAAAAAAAAAAGGCCGAATTCGGAATTAAATACTGGAAAGCTGGAAATTGTTTTAATCCCTTCGACATAGGCCAGAAATAAACGTACTAAGTTTCCCCGTCCTACTAGCTGCAGTTTTGCCGCTACGAACAAATAGATAAAGTGTATTATTTCATGATTTTTAGCATATTTCAAAAATGATTTGTAAATGATGGGAAATATTGTTTACGATCTCTGATATTGTATTTGAATTATGCGTCGTATTTAATTTGACATATATAGTGAATAACAGTGCGTATGCCTCACATTTAAGGAGGTCGAAAATAGTGGAGAGGAGCGAGGGAACAAATGAGCCTTGTCGCTACAGGAATTATAGGTCAACCAATAGCACGATTTTAAACTTCGATATTTTACTAAAAGAACTAAGATGGTTTTAATAAAAAATATTTTCGACTAGTATACGAGCATCTTAACACGGGAGAACTCGCTGCATGAGATTTTCTCTCACAGTCGTAGTTTTTTAAGACTCGTATTTAAACCATTTTTCATTTTAATTAAAATTTCAAAATGTTATTTCAATTATTTTACCTCTTTTGTGAATAAAATTACTAAGCCAACCAAAAAAAGTTGATATTATATGAATGTAAAGTAAAAGAAAAGGAATTGGGCATTCTCACTAGCGAGTTCTCCCAGGTTAAGTTAAATTCATAGAATTTTAAAACCTTTGGAATATTAAAAAAAAGTATTATAATATTTACGTATTTTTTTTTAAACTAAGGTTTAAGTTTGACGATATCAGTTGGGAAATGGTATGTAAAACGGCTGTCAATTATGTACCTCTTTCTCGATAACTACTAAATTATAATCCTCAAAATATACAAAATAAAGCATTAACATAATTACAGAAACATCGGGAGGTCCTCAATAACTTAAAGAAAATACATGTATGTAATAAACGGAGGCAGGGCGGATTAATAACTCTGTCTTTCTCTTGATTAGCGATTAACCCGGGAGAACTCGCTGCATGAGATTTTCTCTCACAGTCGTACTTTTTTAAGACTCTTATTTAAATCATTTTTCATTTTAATTAAAATTTCAAAATGTTTTTCAATTATTTTACCTATTTTGTGAATAAAAGTATTAAGCCAACCAAAAAAAGTTGATATTATATGAATGTAAAGTAAAAGAAAAGCAATTGGGCATTCTCACTAACGAGTTCTCCCAGGTTAAGACAAAATTTTGAAATAGAATTGCGACCTTAATGTTCAGCAAAAATATTAATATGGGTACTCATTTTATTCAGAATTTCAAATTCTACGACATTTTTATTGACAGTGTTTTTGAAAGAATTAATTGTTCTGAGATATTAAGATAATTTAAAGGATTTTTCGACTATAAATATGTACATATTTTCTAATGTTCACCTAGTACGAGGGATAAAACTTAGTACTTGCGATTTAGTACGGAAGGGATTGAAACAATTTCCAGTTTCCCACCCACATAATTGTGAGTTACATCCGCCGATCACGGGTCTTTGAAATAGAATTGTGACAATGTTCAACAAAAACATTAAATGTAGTTCTCATTTTACTCTGAATTTTAAGCTGATGACGAGCTGAACACGAAAATTGCAAAACCTGAATTTCATTTTAGATTTCAAAGTTCTGCCATTTGCAAAATGACGTCAGCGTTACGCACAGATATGTTTGTCCTTTATAATATAGATAAATATAGATTTTATTTTCATATCAAAATCTTAGTGTTTTTTTTTTCTTTTCAAACTTTTTTCACTCTTAAATCCATTTATATCTGAACCAAATCAATACTCGATCATTTCAAAGCTACCGTATAAAATCAAGTGTGTATTTTTAAATAATATATACGTAATGTGGGTCATACAGTAAAATGCGCAGAAAAAATGAAAAGTGACTTCGGACAATGAATTTTTTTTAAAGATTAATTTTTGTATTTTTTGTTTAATGTTTTGCAGTATTTCAAAGAGAATTGAAAGTATATGCTTTTTGGTATTGTTATTATTATTTGGTATTAATATTCTGCATAATTTGATTTTTGGAGTCTTATATGTAATTTTGAAATATGCCTGGAAAGGGATGGGGAGGACACGGTTCTTCCAGAATTTTAAATTCTAAAAAGTTTGTCGTTATCATCCAGACTCTTTGAAATTTTTAGACGTTAAAAACATAATGTTTTCGTAGCCCGAGTGAAAAAATATTAATATTTCGTGGAAAAAGGCTGGTAAGATTTTTACCACGATGTAACACTCAGGTTTTTACTAATTTTGTCGAAGTTTTTGCACATTTTATTTAGTAAAAAATATTTCTATTTGTCCGAATGTTTCGAAATTTTCGTTGGTAAATGTAAATCTGGCCTGTTGTGTAAACAGATTGTGTTAAAATACGGACGTTTAGTTAGTTTTAGGGTAGAAAAAATATAGCCTTTGTGAGGCGCGAAATGACCTATTAGTCCCCGAGCCAGGTACAAATTTCGTCAGTTATTTCCTCTCGGCCGATAATTTGTAAAATGTTTCAGAGAGTTGTATCATGAAGCTCCGTGAACGTTAGTTGCAGTTCCGTGGGTGGGTTGAGCAGCGGTAGCCTCCCACGCACGTAAAAAAAAAAAAAAAAAAAAAAAAAAAAAAAGGTCACTTTCTCCCGATTGAAAAATTTTCAAATTATAGATAACCTAATATACTGAAGAAAAAAAAAAGTCAGCTAATTATAAAGTGGTGGTTAATACGTCAGCTGGTCACACGAACATGAAAAAAATATACAAGGTGCAAAGGAAAGTCTCTTTAACCTGAAAATACTTGCAAAAGGAGAGAGATACATCTATGTATTGAAGTAACGGTATAGTAAAGCGAATACGCCCGACCTGATGCAAATGACAGAAGCGTCCCTAGTGGCGAAATTTGGAAGTTACCTATTGAAAACCGTAAGCGAAAAGAGATAGAGCAAAATTTCCAGTTTGAAAGATTTGGAGCATCAATTAATTAGTACGAAACGACATTTGGTTCACACGGATAAGATAAATCGTTGCCTGTATACACAAAAATGTCCGAAATCAATGAGCGACGATTCTACTTTGCATATTCACATTCTGTAAATGTAGCAGTGCAAAATTTTAGATTGTGACGTTGTACTGTGCTGTAATGGCTGTAAAAATTTAATTTCCAATGCATTTAAAATTTTAGATTAACCCTTTCAGGGGCAGAAGAATTCTGTTAGTAAACTTATGAAACAATTGACTGACACCAGAATATTCAAACGAATTTCACAAAAAATAAAAGCTCGTTAATTTTCACTTTCATTAGGAAAGCAAAATTTTGTTAAATTATTATTGCTGCCATTTGTCCATTTTGGAATTAAAATTAGGTGGCTAGACCATCTAGCTACCGCCCTTGAAAGGTTGAAATCTATGTCGTCGTATTCAAGAGTCTTGCAATAGACGTTCTATGCTGAGAAATGTGCATGTAGAATTACGCCACGAACACAATTGTGTATCGTTAGCAATGGCGAACTTTTCGAACAAACTGAATATTAACATTTTATCACTGTGAGACTGTTTGTCTTTTTTGTTTTTTTATGGGATGTTACCAAAACACATTCAGATAAGCACATATTTATACCAGAAATTGTACGTATTTCTTCATACTTCTGGCTATTCCATCCAAACGTTTACACAAAATAGAGTGCTTCAATTTTGGACCTTTTTGGGTATACAGGCAAAGATTTATCTTATTCATGTAAACCAAATGCCGTTTCGTACTAATTAATTGATGCTCTCAAACATTCTGATTGGAAAATTTGCTCTATCTCTTTTCGTATTCGATTTCCAATGGCTATATTCCAAATTTCGCCACTAGGGAGCACTGCTGTCGCTTGCATTAAATCGGGCGTAGTCACTTTACTATGCCGTTACCTCACTTCCATAGCTTTAGTTCTCTCCGTTCGCAAGTATTTTCGGGTTAAAGGGCCTTTCCTTTGCACCCTGTATATATAATTTTCATGTTCGTGTGACCAGCTGACGTATTTACCACCACTTTATAATCAGCTGAATTTTTTTCCCTTCAAGATATTGGGTTAGCTATAATTTGACAAATTTTCAATCGGGAGGAAATGACTAATTTTTTTACGCGCGTGGGAGGTTACCGTTGCTACACTCACCCACGGAACCGTAGCTGATGTTCACAGAGCTTCATAATACAACCTTTTGAAGCATTTTACAAATTATCGGCCGAGAGGAACATGGTCATCAAAATCTGTTGCTGGCTCGCGGACTATATGTTCACCAATGTATTTGAAAGAGTTAAAATTCATGTTTTTAAAAATCAATTGCATTATCAGTTAGAAGATTTTAACTTTTAGAGCATATATATATATATATATATATATATATAACCATTAATTAAACATAACCTACTACCGTCAATTTTTATGAATGAAAGCTGTAAGTATTAAAATATATATATATATATATATATATTATTATTATTATTATTATTAATTTTTTTTTTTTTTTTTGTGCCGATACTTCTAAAATGTTATCCTGGAATAAATTGCTACAAGTTTTCGAAAAATCTTTTCTATTTATTTATTTTTTTCAAAAGTTTAACTGCTGGGTGGGGAAAATATAGTAAATTTAATATCGGAATATATCAACGCGTTAATATTGGTGATATATCGCGATAACTACCGTAAAGTTTATGCGAATAGAAAAATTGCTTACTTTAAAAGATAAATAGCATGTGACCTAAAATTTTAGTATAAACAGATGTAGAAAGGAGTTAATAAATGTTTCATGCTATTTTCTCCTACAGCATCCTTTAAATATATATATATATATATATATATATAATATAGGGGAGGTGACGCAAAATCGGGTACCATAACAGTTTGTTAGTCTCAAATGCTGTGAAATGGGAAAACAAATTTTGAACACTGTTTTTAATGTAAAATGAATCCTTGGCTATAATAAAACATTCTTTTCAAAAAAATATATATATAATTGTTTATATAAAAAAGTAGCTTTTTTCACACGTATGCAAAAATCCGGTTTTACTTCTCTGGTTGGGTTAAACCTGGTATCCATTTAAAACTATTGGAAAACTCATTTTGGTCAAAAATGTCTTTCTTTAATATAGTAAAAAATACATTTTTAATATTTTTAACAAAAAGAAATTGCACATGTGTTCGTCCATGTGTAAAAAAAATAAATCGGTGGCAAATTTTCTACGTTGTATAGGCCTGCTTACTTTACTCTGTACGTTTTAAAGTTCTTTTAGCTTCAAAAATCACAGATGAATTTGTCATCATATTCTTCTGCATTATATGTTTCCTGGGCCTATCCGTGGCATTTCAAACATCGTATTTGGATTTAGAGTTTGAGTAAAGTTCATAGCAAAACATACAGGTTTAATTATCCTCTTCTTCTGATGATGTGTTCGCAATCTTTTTTTGCTTTCTTTTTTTCTTTTTAAAGAATCTTCTTCTTTCTTCGTCTTGCAGTTTGTTTGGCTTATTTCTGCTTAATATCTGTTTCGATCTGTAATTTATAGGGAGAAGAAATCAAAAGTTTTTCCCTTTCTTTTTCTCAATTCTGAAGCCTTCCTTAGAAGGGGATAATAACATTTTAGGCAAAATTGGAAATTCAGATTGCTGGACTACGTAGTCTGAAGATGTCAAATAGATAATTTTACTAATATATTCTGTAGACGTAACATTTTGAATCAGTGATGACGTCTGTGATTGTGATGTTAACTGCTGCATCTGGAAGCAGCTCGACGTGAAAGACGCTGGATAGTGTCAACTTGTTGATGTTCGGAAGGTTGAGCTCCAATATCCTGAGATGTATCAGAAATTTTTATTTCTGCCGCTATGCCAACCTGTGGCTGGATAGACCTAGGTGTGTTATCATGACTTTCATGGGTTTCTCTGTCCCTTCCGAAGGAGCAAAAAGATGGTCTGAAAAAATATCATTGTTGTAGGGGAAAATCCCTGTTTTCTCGAACCTTCTGATTGCAATATTTACAATTGCTGCTCTCGAAAATGTAGCTTTAAATAATTTTCCAATTTGCTAAGTTGTTACAGATCACGCAGTGTTGGAAAATAATCACTTCCTCACCTCTTGACCTTAGTATGAGCTTAGAAGTGCATGAATGATGCATCAAGGGGCTGAAATCGATGCGTTGCGTAAAAAAAAGAAGTTTAAATAAATACATTGCTTTCTCTTACTAGATTAACTGGATTCTTTTAGTGTGAGTTGAATACCTATTAAGGATTTAAAGAACAGGCTTTTCAGGACAAGGATTGGAAAAAATCTATACATTTTTTAACCAAATAAAATAAAGACCTCTTTCGTAATCCACACTGTAAAAAGAAATACTGCCAGTTTTCGGGTAGGAATCGGAAAAATAGTTGCCCTTATCGTATCGGAATAATTTCCGACCCATCTCGGAATAAAATCCGTAAAAATAAGGAAATAGTCAGTAAAAGAGTATTTTACGGATTTTATTCCGATTTTACGGATTTTATTCCGAGCTGGGTTGGAAACTATTCCGGTACGATGAGGGCAACTATTTTTCCAATTCCTACTGGAAAACTGGCATTATTATTATTTTTTTTTACAGTGCATCCACTCCTATTATATACAGCAAAAGAGTCTGGGAAAGCATCATCCACCAAGAGAAGGTTTTTTTCCTGCCGGTTTAATATTTGAGAAAAAAATCTTGTTATATATTAGGTAGTCTAGTTATATAGGATTGAGATTTTAATGATTATTTGTCAATTTGGGCAGATTATTTTATTTAGAGAAACAAGTCACGAAATATATTTGCATTTTAAGTAGACCTATAACGCAAGTTATTACACCCCAGATTAGAAAGTTATTTATTAAAATGCAATAAGCATAATATAAAATTATGCCTTAATCAGTGCCATTATTTTGTTCAATAATAATTGCAAGTTATTTAATTTCATAAATGTAAGTTAAAAATTAGACCCACTTTTTAATATAAAACAAAATCAAAATTAAAGTTTTCATTATAACTAGAAAGATTTAGAATTATAACTTAACAGCATTAAGAATACAATTTAAAGTTCCATGCTAATTTATTAACTATACTAAAAAAACCATTCTATGAGTGCCGGACAAAACCCCGGGTATACTCAGTTTTGACCCAATCTTAAGTACCTGGTTTTAACCCAACATGACACAGTTTAAAACATGGCGTCACTACTCTTAATCCTATAGCAAAAGATCAGTAAAAATGTTTAAATATTATCAGGAAAGGAAAGAATTAGATATGTTCAGTAATATTTAATATGCTGAAAAAAGTGGTTATACGCGTAAAATCTAGAATCAAATAAAACAATTTTTTAAGAGTAATTGAAACTAAATCGTTCACACGAACGAGAACCGCACACAGTAACGTTCCAATCGGCTATACATGCCATAATGGTTACCGACAAGTAATTTCTCGTGTTGGCTGATAGACAGAAGTACAAATGAAGGAGGGGTCTGCGCTACCCGGTTTTACTCGCCTACCCTGTTTTGTACAACTCATCCACACACACACACACACACCAACACACACACACACACACACACACACACACATATATATATATATATATATATATATATACATACACAAAATAAAAATATTTTTAAACAAGAAAGTAAAATAATCAAACTTCAACGATAGATTATAATTTTCCAACAGATTCAGAATTATGTAAAAAAAAAATCAATGTTTAATAAGGTTAAATATGATGGCTAAGTAAGCAAATTACAAAACACGTAACACATTTCAAAATTAAAGTTCAGCAATTATTATCAGTCATCTGAAAAATATCAGAATTCCTTTTTTGCAACGCTATACATGATCTATAGATTTGAATATATACTGAATAGTATGCTAAACATTTGTTCAGTTAAGAAACGCATTTGCACAGTTTAAAATTCCCCTTCAACATATTTCGTCAATAAACGGAAATGAATACATCTTTTTTGCAGCCCTGTATATGATTTACAGATTTTATACATACGAAGTAACTAAATTAGTTAAAAAAACTCGTACCACAACAGATAACGAACTACCAGCAATTGTTTATTTATACAGATAAGCGAATCCTTTTGTGTCCCCCCATAAATAAACGATGGATGCTATGCTCATCATGTTCTATAGTAAGCATTTTTTGTACACCTCAGTGATGTGTATCAATTTCTATATGTTTGAAATAGTGTAATATCATTCCAATATACTACAAATGATTTTTCCCTATAGACCATTGAAATAGACCATAGAAAATTTGTGATTTTAATCAATGATTTTTTTTTTAAAATCAGTTGATTAAAATCATGATTTTAATCGTTGATAATAATTGTTAACACCCGTTTACAGTCAAATGGCAAGCATGAGTTTTTGTTAATCTCGATTGATTGATAATTTTTTTCCTTCAACCAACTGACGCTTTTTGCAATATTTTTCCACATTTGATTTAAGAATTTCACAATATTTTGATTCTACCCAACAATTGGAGAATTTTGCAGCTTTTTCTTACAAACTTCCTTGGTAGTTATCCAAAGTTTTCAGCATAATAAAATATAAAATTATAACTAAAAATTAATTAACAGCACATAAAGAAAAACTATGAAATTATTAATTTAGATATTTTATTTCCAATATTTCGATTGACTGAGGTTTAATGCAGTTTATTTTTTTTTTTTTTTAAATAAATAAAATTGTGTGATTTGTGTTTGGTTGCGGTTTTCTCTGGGACGGGAAATTTTAAGTTTACCTGTGACCCCGTGAAAGAGGGTGGAAAAGTTACTGTTCCTGCTGACCACTAAAGTTTTCAAATTAGTGGTCCAAATGAATTTTTGATGTTCTCGGACCAGCGGACCACCAATGATTTCGAACACTGATTGATTTTTCAAATGCTGAAGATTTCCTTGTAAAAGATATTTAAATTGATATACTGTTTAATTTTTTTATTATTTTCCTTGTGTGAAATTTGATTATTGTTATGTCTGCACAAGAAACAATTTTATGTCTTAAAATATTTACTCTTCTATTTAAAACAGGTGGAGAAATTAACCTGATGCGTGGACCTATTCCATTTTACCTGACTTGAAATTCTGATTCAGAACATACTAAGCTTCAAGAATTCTTTATATTTGATGACCTGAATGGTCAGAGAGGGTGCAGCACCCTCCTAAAACTGTGAGAGAAACTTTATGTAAAATGATATTATATTACAGTAAATATTAGTCTGACATACTATACATATAATTTAATGATTATATAATTTGTATTTTCAATAAATGGAGCGGCATACCGCAAACCAGCTTTAAATGTGTTGCTATTTAATTGTGTCTGTAATCATTTCTTTTTTCAGCTATTGCAAGGCTGCTGTTGGTGAATACTTTTCTTTTCTACGAGCATTGCTATAAAATAAATAAATCTTCGTCATAGATTACCATTTTGGAATACTGAAAAAATACATATATAAGTAACAATAATTAGTCGCTTGGTGGCAACACTGCTGTTATTAAATTAACCCTTCAAAGTAAGTATTTAATATACTATAGAAATACATTGTGTATTTAAAAAAAGCTTTAAAGTTTAAAGTAATACTTTTGTATTAGCTGATATTAGAGGTTAAATGGATTCTGCTACTTATAGCTGCCTTTTTGATGCTGATTATTTCATTGTTGACGCATATACTTTGATTATGTATCAGTTATGTTTGTGCTTTATTTATTCAAAAGTGTTATATTCATTATTGAATGTTAAACAGAAACAAATGCTGAACTTTTTTTGTTGTTGTTTTATATTCAAATGAATTAATTTTGCATAATTGAGCTGTGTTGCAATATAAATTTTAATTTTTTTTTGTGTGTGTGAAAAGGTAAAAATTTGAAAACTGTACAATATAAAAATTTCAGCATCTATAGATTCACAACAATTAAAGAAAAAAAAAGATCATGGAAGTACGGTGCATAGGCACTAAGTGCATAATGGAAAAAAACCTTTTCAAACTCGTGCAAAAATTAATATTGGTTGAAGATATTCATTCTGCCATTGTTTAAAATAAAATAATAATAAAAACAGGTATGTATTTAAATGTAAGAAAATTATTTTTTTTTAATATTTTCTTTGTGAATAAGCAAACACTAAATGGACTATAAGTGTAACCGAGTGCGGAGAAATATTCCAAAATGTACAAGGACAGAATGGTAATATTTGTGGGGGAAAAAAAGCAATTATTTTGTGAAATAGATCAAACTGGTTTACATTTATTTTTTAAATATATTTCAAAGACAATAGAATCAATAATTAAAACTTTAATAATTTTCAGTTTAATGAAAAAAAAAGTTTTCTACTGCAAGATAATCTCGCAAAATCTGAAATTTTGTTTTTTATTACACCATAATGATAAATCGAAAACCAAAGTGAGGGGGGAAAAGAAAGCTACAATCCAGTGTAACCTTTCCCCATAAAGATGAGAGAAAATCCTGAATCGTGGTTCAAACTTTTAGCAAAAAATTGGAATGGAGAAAACCTTGAATTTTGATTTAACCTTTCACCAGAAAATTTTATTTAAAAAAACTCTGAATCATGGTTAAACCTTTTACCAGAAAACTGGATTTAAAAATAATCCTAATTAGTGGTTCAACTTTTTCCCAGAAAATTGTATTAAAAAAAAAAAAACTAAATTATGGTTCAAACTTACACCAGAAAATTGGATTAAAAAAAAGAACCTGATTTATGGTTCAACTTTTCACCAGAAAATTGGATTAAAAAAAATCCTGAATCATGGTTTAATATTTCACTAATATAATGGTATTTGTGAAAGCACCAATAAACTGGTGAAACTTATCACCAATATCTTGGTTGCAGCTAAATTTCAGCGACTTTTCACCATTTTCTTGGTGAAACATCACACTTTATTTTTTAGTGTATCGGTAATATATATTTTTTAGGTAGCTTTCTTTACAAAAAAGCTACCTATTGCAGCCGTTCGGAGGAAAGCGATTTCAAAAAATTTTGGTATATTTTCATCGATCATGACCCCCAGACCCCGAAACCACCCTCCGTTCAAAATTGATATATATATATATATATATATATATATATATATCTGACCTATGTCACACTGTAACTACCGTAATTATGAACCGATTTCGATGTAATTAGGTGCGTACATAGTACATACCAATGTCTCGACCGAGTTCGTTGGCCAGCTTCATCCGCCGTTTTGTTTCAAAATGGCGGCCATTTAAAATTTTAAAAAAAATTTAAAACTTGAAATGTGGTACTAAAAAATGAAAAATGGAAAAATATTTTTTTCTTATGTATTTGACCTTTATACAAAGATTCCGGAGCAGTTTTTGTTTCGTCTATATCTGAAAAAATGGCTGAGTTATAGCATTTTGAATTTCTAGCGTGGCTGACATTTTGAAACGTCCGGAAATTTGTCACGCGATAAAAGGCATATTTAGGAACCGATTTGGATGTAATTCGGTGTGTACATAGTACATACCAATCTCTCGACCGAGTTCGTTGGCCAGCTTCATCCGCCATTTTGTTTCAAAATGGCGGCCATTTAAAATTTTTTTTTAATTTAAAATTTGAAATGTGGTATCAAAAAATTGAAAATGGAAAAATATTTTTTTCTTATGTATTTGACCTTTATACAAAGATTTCGGAGCAGTTTTTGTTTCGTCTATATCTTAAAAAATGGCTGAGTTATAGCATTTTGAATTTCTAGCGTGGCTGACATTTTGAAACGTCCTGAATTTTGTCACGCAATAAAAGGCGTATTTATGAACCGATTTGGATGTAACTTCGTTTATACATAGTACATATCAATGTCTCGACCGGGTTCGTTGGCCAGCTTCACCCGCCATCTTGTTTAAAAATGGCGGCCATTTAAATTTTTAAGAAAAATTTAAATTTGAAATGTGGTACCAAAAATTGAAAATTGAAAAAATATTTTCTTCTTATGTGTTTGACCTTGATAAAAAGATTCGGGAGCAATTTTTCTTTCGTCTATATCTTAAGAAATGGCTGAGTTATAGCATTTTGAATTTCTAGCGTGGCTGACATTTTGAAACGTCCTGATTTTTCTCACGTAATAACAGGCGTATTTATGAACCGACTTTGATGTACCTTGGTGTGTACATAGTACATACAAATATCTCGACCGAGTTCATTGCCCAGCTTCATCCGCCATCTTGTTTCAAAATGGCGGCCATTTAAAAAAATTAAAAAATTAAAAAATTTACATGAGATACCAAAAAATTGGAAAATGAAAAAGATTTTTTCTGTATGTGTTTGACCTTAATACAAAGATTCCGGAACAGTTTTTCTTTCGTCTATATCTAAAAAAAAATGGCTGAGTAATAGCATTTTGAATTTCTCTTGTGGCTGACATTTTAAAACGACCTGATTTTTGTCACGCGATAACAGGCGTATTTATGAACCTATTTGGATGTAACTTGGTCTGTACATAGTACATACCAATGTCTCGACCGAGTTCGTTGGCCAGCTTCATTCGCCATCTTGTTTCAAAAGGGTTGCCATTTAAAAAAAATTAAATTTAAAATTCAAAATGAGGTATTAAAAAATTGGAAAATGAAAAAGATTTTTTTTATGTGTTTGGCCTTGATACAAAGATTCCGGAGCAGTTTTTGTTTCTGAAAATTTGTTCTTTTGTTGATATCTTAAAAAATGGTTGATTTGAACCCACTTTGAATTTCTAGCATGGCTAACATTTTGAAACGATCTTGTATTTGTCGCGCGATAACACACGTATGCGCCTATTTCGATGTAAGAAGGCATGTGGATAGTATACATCAACACCTCGACCAAGTTCGCTGGCCAGATTCATCAGCCATCTTGTTTCAAAATGGCGGCCATTAAATTAAAAAAAATATATATATTTAAAGTGAGGTGCAAAAAAATTAGAAATTGAAAAAGGTTTCTTTCTTAAGTATTTGATCTTGATATAAGGATTCAGGAGCATTTTTTGTTTGTCTTTACCTTAAAAAATGGCTCAGATATAGCAGTTTCAATTTCTATTGTGGGTGACATTTTGAAAAATCTGATTTTTTGCATACGTCAGCACTCCTATATATTAACCGATTCCGATGTGAGTGAGCATGTGCACAGCAATTACTAATGTCTCGACCAAGTTCACTGCTTAGCCTCATCTACCATGTTGTCTTAAAATGACAGGCACTTTAAGAAATTGCCGAATTTGGCAGCCAAATATAAGTTACTTTAAAGAAAAGCAGCTTGGATAAAGCTGACTAATTTCGCGAAATTCTTATTCATTATATTGATAAAAATTAGTATTGAATCTCCTATATTCGGTTTCCACTAAATTGAGCTTCGTGTGTTTGCATGATATAAGTGGGCTTTTTTAAAATAAGGATTATGAAAGCTACCTCTTCCTCCCGGCACTGGCCATAAGGACTTTTTTAAATTTAGGCATACTTTATAAACTCAGTAATGATACTTTACTTTCATTATTGTTTCTATTCGCTTTTTTAATTTAACAAAAAACCGTAAGATCTGCTTCTACTTATCTGCTCATTTACTGCTGTTCTTATAATGTTCATTTAATATCGATATGATTTTGTACCTATTTGAACATCTGCAGTAAAGCTTCATTCAGTTTTCTAATGCCATAACATATAAATATTTCTGTCAATTGCTGTGGTATTGCTCAAAAACACGTCAGGCGATATTACTTATTTTGCATCGAAGTATTTTGATTGAGGAAAATTCCACTCTAAATATCTAAAACTGTAAAAATTCAACTCCATATTGAAAGAATACCATAACAATAACTCTAAATAATATAAGTATTAGCATACAAAAACAATTACGTAAAATATTTTCGTAATACTGCTGAAAAACCGTTAGTGATCTACTGCAAAATTTTTTTACAGTTACAAATACCTTTTGATGAGTGTAATTTTAGACAGAACAGAAAGAAATCATTAGCAACTGTACTGCAATATCTCTTGCACGGTTACAAAAAACTTTATGGCGAGAATACAAAAACTCTTTTAGATACAATACTAAAAAATCATTGGTAATTTTCCTGAAGGTACTTTAATAAAGTTACCGAAAATTTTTTGCAAAAGTATATGCAAAGTTTTGGGTGGAATACTAAAAAAATTCATAGTAAATGTACTATGAAATCCTTCGCAAATTTAGAAAAAAATTCTTAGTCAATGTACTAAAAATTCCTTTGTAAGTGTACTAAAAAATCATTAGAAAATTCACAAAGTATTGTTTAGGAAACTACCTAAAAAATCGTTAGTACCTTTACTAAATAATCCTAAGTAAATTTACGAAAAATTCTTTAGTAAACTCGCTAAAAAATCGTTAGTAAGTTTACTGAACAATATTTAGTAAACTTACAAGGAATTCTTTGGAAAACTCTCTAAAAAATCCTTAGTACGTTTACTAAACTATCCTTGGAAAATTTACCACAAATTCTTTAGTAAACTCCCTAAAAAATCGCTAGTAAGTTTACTAAGAAATATTTAGTAATTCACAAAAACTAATTAGATAAAATCCCTTGAAAAACCGTTAGTAAATTTACAGAACAATATTTAGTAAATTTACAAAAAAGTTTTTGGAAAACTCCCTAAAAAATTGGTAGTACGTTTACAACATATTCGTTGGTAAATTTACTAAAACTTATTTAGTAAACTCCCTAAATAAGCATTAGTAATTTCACTAAACAATATTTAGTAAATTTACAGACGTTTTATTGGGAAACTCCCTAAAAAATCACTAGTACGTTTACTAAACAATATTTAGTAACAGTTACTGAAGAAACTTTTGTAATTTTACATGATTATCTTTTGTTGTGGTTACATAAAATGTTCTAGGAATCCCAGTTTCCAACAAAATTCTTAGTAACCTTACACTTTTTTTTTTACAGTGTATGGATGGTGAACCTGATTACAAAATATTAGAGGGATTTTGTAATTAGCTATTGTTATATTTATAATTTTTTATTACGGAGCATACGAACAAAATTCAATATTATATATTTTTCATCTTCTGTTATTGTAATGTCACGAAAAAATTAATAATTGCAAGCTACTGAAAAACTTTTTATTACCAATGCATGGAAAAATATTTGTTAATTTATCAGTTAGCCTATATAAGAAAAAAATGCAATTCTGATTAAACAGAATTTAGATCATTATAAAGCAATTTCGTCTGACAGACTGTCCTATAAATGAATTTTAGTGACAAATAAACTATTATTTTCAATATCGGGATTCTTAGGCAACATATCGAAGAATAATTTAATCTTAAATATAAAGGAAACAGTAAGTCTCTGTGTTTTTATGCTCATTAGAAAAATGCAAAGAAAATCTTCGGTTCAAGTATTCACGAAAATGATTTTTACTAAACATTTTGCATAACTAATGCTTTATCATTGTCAGTTGTATTTAAGATATGGGCTTTTGTTGGCAAAAGATCTATAATTTTGTCAATAGCAATTTGACATAATGTAATGAAAAGTAGTTTGGTGCGTAATTAACTTTGTTTTTTAACTAAATGTGTTACATTTGTAACTCTATCGTTGCAAACACTTCTAATGTTTGCGTTAACCTTGGCTTAATACGATTACGGAAGATTTTATTAGATGCAAACTAAATGTTTATTTTTCTATCAGTATCAGTCATCAAAAGATTTTTCCAGGTTAACGGTTACATGATTGCAACTGGTCTATAAAATGAAAAGGCAATGAAAATTATGTTCTTTTATTTTTATTCAAACAATTCAGATTTAAAAATCTACGTTTTTTATTCTTCATTTTTCTTTTGAATATGATGGTTAATAATTTGTTACACTTTTGACTGTATTTTTGCCTTCTGGAATCTGAAGATGGAAAACTGTAATAGACCTGCTAGGAGAAGATGCATATTGCGAAATATAACATAATGCAGTGTGAAGTTTTATTCAAGCTACACACAACACATTTTGTCAAGCTGAGAAGTCCGGAGTCCAAGAACTAACAAACGAATATGAATCACCCGAAAATTATTTTAGTTTAATGGTCATTCTCTGCAATCATTGTAATGTTCAAAAATTTAGTAGTGTGGTGATTAGGTGACTAAAGATATTTCAACTCATGTTACCATAACTGCTTCATTCCCTACCAGACTCCACTATAACTGATAAACTAAAAGAGTTCTTCTGAATGGCCCAAATTTTGTCCAACGCGTAAGATAGTACAACAGGACATTCCAGGTGTAGGTCCATGTTGCTTTAAAATATAAGGACAAATTCGATCAAATTGATTATTTCGTGTGATTTAAGGTTCGTGTGCAAAAAAAGACCAGCGCAGCGGGCATACTCTGCTCGTTAGATATAAGTGATCTCTAAGAACATTTCTTAAAAGATTCGAAATTTAAAAGGGCTTGAAAATGCGCAAAAAGCGTTCTAAAAACGTTTTAAATGGCGATTTTTATGCAAACTCAAGAAGTACCAAACCGATTTAAAAAATAATGGTTCAAAATGATTGTGACAACCCTTACTCCAACATAGGCTACATTTTATGTCTGTGCCACTACACCCAAAGGGAGTGCAGGAGCAAACAAACGTTCGAAATAGCGATTTTTGTGTTACTGAAGGGCTCAGATACATGAAATTTAGCATGGGAGTTACTTATTGGATATAAATGATCTCTAAGAACAGTTCTTAAAAGATTCGAAATTTAAAAGGGGTGAAAATGCGCAAAAAGCGTTCTAAAAACATTTTAAATGGCGATTTTTACGCAAACACAAGAAGTACCAAACCGATTTAAAGAATAATAGTATGAAAATGATTGTGACGACCCTTGCTCCAACATAGGCTACATTTTATGTCGGTGCCATTACCCCTAAAGGGGGTGTAGGAGGAAAGAAACGTTCGAAATTGCGATTTTTGCGTTACTCAAGGGCCTATATATATTTAATCTATCATGGTAGTTACTTATTAGATATGAATGATCTCGAAGAACATTTCTTAAAAATCGAAAAATAAAAGAGGTGAAAATGAGCGAAAAGCGTTCTCAAAAACTTTCTAAATTGTGATTTCTACGCAATCTCATGAAGTTATGATCCGATTTAAAAAATAATGGTGGGAAAATGATGGTGACAGCCCTCGCTCCAACATAGGCTGTATTTCATGTTGGTGCCACTACCCCAAAATAGGTGAAAAAGCAAAAAACGATCTAAATCGCATTTTTTGTAATGCTGCAGGGGCTAGCAACTTGAAATTACGCATGGTAGTTACTTATAAAATATAAATGATCTGTAAGAACATTTCCTAAATTATTCGAAATTTAAAACGGGTGAAAATGTATGAGAAACGTTCTAAAAACGTTCTAAATTGCGATTTCTACGCCGTCTCAGAAAGTACACAACCGATTTAAAAAGTAATGGTTGGAAATTGATGATGACAGACCTTGCTCCAATATAGGATCTATTTCATGTCGGCGTCACTACCACCTTCCGGTTGCATTTTTAAAGCTGTTCTAAATCGTGATTTTTGTGATATTAAAGGGGATAGCAACTGGAAATTTAGCATGGTAATTACCTATGAGATGTAAGTAATTACCATGTATACAATAAGAAGTAATAGTTTCAAATTTATGGTGATAGTCCCCGCTCCAATATAGTCTATATTTTATGTTGTTGTCACTACCACCTGGGGGTTACACGACCAAAATATGTCCTAAATTGCGTTTTTTGTGTTACTGAGGGGGTGTAACATTTTAATTCTGGAATGGTAATTACTTCAATGATGCAAATGTTTTCCAAGAATTGTCGAAAATGAATTTTAAATTTAAAAGGATGAAGTGAGCGAAAAGCTTTCTATAAGGGTTCTAAATTAAATTTTTTATGCAACCGTATGAAATACGAACCGGTGATATGATTGATGGTGATAGACCCTGCTCAAACATAAGCTATGTTTTATGTCGGTGCCACAACCCCTAGAGGGTTGCAGGAGCAAAACACTTTCTAAATTGTGATTTCTGCGGCACTGAAGAGGCTAGAAACTTTAAATATAGCACGGCAGTTAATAATAAAATATAAATGTCCTCTAAGAACAGTCGAAAATAAATTGAAAATTATAATGGGTGAAGCGAAGGGAAGGAGTGAAAAACGTTTTAAAAGAGTCCAAAATACGATTGCTATGGAATCTCGTGAAATAATAATCCGATTACAGAAGTTATTGGTTGGGAATCAAGGGTGATAGTCCCTGATCCCAGCCGTGGTATATTTTATGCCGGTGTCACTACAACCTGGTTGGCAGGAACAACAAGAAAGCCTTTAAAAACCTCTAAATTCAGTTTTCTATAAAATATTAGGAAATATTAACCGATTTCAAGGTTAATGTTGGCAAATTAATGGTCACAATCTCTGTTTCAACATTTTCAAGACATTCTATTTCAACTCTGTTTCGGCATTTTATGTTGGTGCCACTAACACCAGAGAGGTGGTATTTTAGCTATTAGACAAAAAGATTGGAATTTGACATGATGGTTAATTTTAAGATGTAAATGTGTTAAGAGGGTTTCTAAAAATTCAAAACTTCAAAGGAATACTGAAATGATCATAAAAGTCTAGAAATACTTTGTAAATTATCATTTATGTAGATTTAGTTTTAGTTCTTCCTATTAATTAAAATCTCATTTTTGTCTATTGCAGTTTTATAGTGAAGTTTGTTTAAACTGTGGCTTAATTTGTAATTTTTCAATTATTCCAAAAAGTGTTCTTCTAATAAACTAGTATGTTGTGGCCATCACAAAACTTTCTTCTATCTCATACATGTCAATACTTCAAAATTCACTATCTCAGTGCCAAATTAAGTGGCAAACTATGTTCATCACGAGAATTCTAAAAATATGAAATTCCGTTCATTACTTCTCGAGGTATGACTGTCACTGAAATCGCGTAAATCCAGCAAAATGCAGCATAGCAGCGCCACCTATTGGGTTATTTACACCAGAACCTAATTATCACCAACTTATGCATTAGTTCTTGAGATAGAAGTATTGCTCAAATCATGACAAATGCAGCATAAAAGCGCCACCTGTTGAGCGATTTGCAACAACACATAATCAGCAGCAATATTAATCAAGTTATACTTAAATCTGAAGTTTGATGAAAATTCGTGCATTAGTTCTTGAGATAGAGCTATTCAGGAAATAGTACAAAATGCAGCACAGCAGCGCCACCTATAGGACGATTTACACCAACACGTAGTCAGCATCATTTCATATGAAGGACTAACTAAATCCGAAGTTTGATGAAAATGTGTGCATTTTTTCTTGATATAGAGCTACTGCTAAAATAGCGTAAATCCTGCAAAATGCAGCATAGCAGCGCCACCTGTTGGGCGATTTACACCAAAACGTAAACAGCATCTATTCATGTCAAGGACTAACCGAAACTGAAGTTCCGTGCTTTAGTTCTTGAGATAGAACTTTTGCGGAAATCCTGCAAAATGCTACATAGCAGCGCCACCTGCAGGGCGATTTACACCAAAAACTAATCAGCACCAATCTATATCAGGGGCTACCTGAATATAAATTTATATTAAATTCCGCGCATTAATTCTTGAGATAGGGCGCCCACAAAATTTGTGTCACATACAGACAGACAGACAGAGTTACCGACAGACATTTGTAAAAACATGTTTTTTGGAATCTCTGACCCATAAAACGTGTAAATCCGTCGAAAACTTGAATTCGAAAATTTTCATGAAACCTATACTTTCTCCTTGTAAAGATAGAAGAAAGTAAAAAATAGTCATGTAGATATCACTTGGCATATTTCAACTATTATGCGAGCAAAGCCTCGGGGTTTGCTAGTTAGATATAAAATGATGACAAGTACAAGAAAAAATAAGTTGGAAATTTACGTCAAACGTGGCAAACGAGGTGCGTTCGTATTATAACTAGTTTTATAAATATTCAGATCTTGGTGCAAGATCTGTTCCACTCTTATGCAAAAATGCATGAATACAAAATTTATTAAGATTCTATATATTAAATTCAGTAATACGGAAATAATAGGACTTCATCTTAAATAGGATTTAATCACCATTGCAACCTAGAAACATTACATATCATGGGATAGCATTGAATTAATTATGTATGATAGGATTTAATAGAATGAAGAAAACTTTTATTAATATCTTTTTAAGTTTTGATTCGATTTCATAAAATTTGAAATGATTCGACAAAATTCTGCAGCGATTATATATATTAAATTTCAAACCTTTCTGTTGAGTAGTTATTATATGCGAACAGACGGACAGACAGACAGACGGACCAGACGACGACTATAAGTGCTACCTATTTATATAATTCCGACGTTTTCCCATAAACCGTAATGTAATGGAATACTTTTGAGAGTCTTAGTAAATAAACTATGAACGCTACATAATTTATTTTTATTACCGAACATAGCATAATAAATATCAATAACATATATGAATTACAGAGAATTATGAATTATTACCATTTATATTAACGCAAGTTAAAGTTTGGACAGAGGATCAGATAGATGGACAGAGAAACCAAATTCATAAACACTTTCAACTATGTTGGAAAGTGTTAAAAACGGATAATAGGTTGAAATTTGAGTTTCAGAAATTTATAACAATAGATCGAAACATACTTGAATACTTCTGTTCAGCCATGTATTTTACTTACTATCTTTATATACATGGCACTATTTAGCTAAAATTTAATTAAGACCAAAACACGTTCAAAATGAGTGAAATTACACTTCCAGAGATTATCATCCATAAAGGGCCATGTAATAGTGTCTATAACGGCCCAATCCTTTGCGTATCCCTTACATCATTTTATCTATATTCTACAAACATATCTTAGTATACTAAATCTAGCTTAGCGTAAAAATGCATAACTCGTTTAAAAACCACCTTTAAGCTATTTTCTTTCATACTCAGTAACCCTTACAAATTCTTTTGTCTAGCCGTGTATGCGATCTACTGCATTTATACTCACAACGTAATATGCAAAAATTTAGTTACATTTAAAAACTCACATCACAACTAAAAATTCACTGCTAGCAATCATCGCTAATATACAGTATTTCGGGTACAGTACAGTATCCACTAAAAAACAACTTTTCAAAAGAAAAAAAAAGATTAAAGTTATGGCTAAAAAATGGTGTGATATCAAATTTCTAAGCTTAAATTATTGTACTTATTTAACATTTTCCATTAAAAATTTAACATATATAAGTGGAATGTCTACGTATACGTTGATAGAAAGCCTTTCCTCCTTTACTAAATACATTATAACGTGTTTCTGAAAATTCCAATTTTTTCAAAAATATGCATGAAGGGTTTGTGGCTATCTTTCCATATTTTACACAAATTTCTAATCACGCAAATTCGTGTAGGAAAAACGTAATATGTCTGCATTATTTACAATTTCGGACTTCTTGTTTTAATTTGAGATAAATAAATTAAGAAACGCTTTTATTTTGAGAAAACAAATGGATTTTCACCGCTTTTAAATAATTAATTCCCCCCAAAATAATCATAAGATGAATCCTGAAGATACATCGCCATTACCTTAAAACATAAATTGAAGAATTTCTTCATTAGGTTCTTCTAGTTTTCGTTTTATTTTTTTGCAATGATTGGTTCTTTTGATATCGGAAATTTTACGCTAGCATATTTTGTCGATTTAACATGGAGAAGTTGTCTTCAGTATAATAAGCAGTTACGCGGTTCTGACTTTATGGTCCTGGCGTTTGTTTGTTTGGAAATGTTAGCATTTTTTTATAGCTTGGTTTGGCAGAACGAACGTCCTGCTTGATGGGAAATCTTTAGTGTGTCCATGTGAACATGCTGCAATTTCTATTTTACAGAAAGTAACTTTTTGGAAATTCATAAATACCATATTTATCCGAGAATTTTGAGCACTTTTGTCACCGTTTCTTCGGTTATAAATGTAGGGAATACGAAAATTTTGTGAGTTTTTTCCATAGTAATTAATATTTCTTGAAGGGTAGCTTAGAATAAAAAGAGAAGTGATTTTCAAAATAAATTTAATGGGATTAAAACAATAATTGAGGGTTAAATCATTAATTAACAAAAACAATATGTATAACAGTTGCAAAAATTCGTAAAAAAATTCTGAACTGTGACGAAATATATATTTTTAAAGTTTTCTGGAACTTTCTCCAATAAAATATGTAAAAAATCCTTCAATGCTTTGAAGCATGAAAACACCTTAGTATATTGTAAGATATGTTTGTCTCAAAATTGCTGCCACAAAATTAACACTTAATTTTTTTTCATTTGCAAATGCAGTTCAGGCTAATATCAAATAAGTATTTCATTCTCTCAGAATGCTTCTCCTTATGCCCCTTTTGCTGTTTTATTCAACAAACTAATCAACACTTATGTATTATAGTGATATTTCTTTATCAAATATAATACCATAGGCATACAGTTGGGCTGCAGCTGAAGAAAAGAGATTGCGGTGAAATGAATAAATAAATCATTTTTTTCTAAATAAACGAATTGAAATAGTGAGAAATGTAACCTATGAAGATACATGCGGTTTCTCAAATTTTACAGTAATCTATGATTGCGAATCTTTCATTTTTACCTAATTTTCTTTCAAATGTACCGGATACGTAAAATACGTGTGGGCGTAAATTACGTGTGTATACTCTACAGCAGGACTGTCCAAACTTTCATTTACCGCGGACGCATCTTATCTAATGGCAAACATTGAAGGGCACCATTATTCACGTGACTGGAAACATAGAACAATATTAACTCACTATAGTAGGCGGGGGTAGGGATGAACTTGACATCCTTTTGTGTTCAGAAATATCGAAAGAAGAGTTTTCACTTTAAATTATCAGGAAGCGTCTATCATTAAATAAAACAAAACAGCATTCAATAAAGCAAAAATTACTATTCGTAATTTCTGATAGGTATTCGGAAATTCTGAATAAACAAAAAGACCAAACTAGCAACATGGTTAGAATTAGCGATATCCAGACGTCTCATAAGATGCACAGACACATCACACTTTGAGCAATAAGGGCTGCTATTATATGTATGGTTCGATATGAAAATAAGAGTAGAGAATAACATGAATTGTACTAAATTTAGAATTACATTTTTCTGGGAAAGGCCTATCTCAAAAAAATTTGCAAAGAGGAAAGTAAAGAAGAAAGGAGCTAAAAATGTAACATCGCCTATACTGTAAAAATCACGTGGAACCCTAATGATTTTAAAGATGTACTTTTAAAAATGGATTATTATTTTTTTTAAACTTTTACTAACATGAAGCCTTCAAAAGGGCGACAAGAAATCCTTCAAAGGGCGCCGAGTTGGACAGCCCTGCTCTACAGGGTGTCCCAATTTTATCTTTACATCTTTGATCCTCCATAAAACTTTAACGAAATTAGTTAGGAAAAATCTGTTTATTGCATAATGAATAGCAAGTTCCAAAGTTTTATGTGATGCTAGAAGAGCTCCACATGAGCACATTTGGTTGCACGAACAATGCCAGCCGGTTAGCGCCTTTTTTATGCTATCGATCTCTATAAACGGTTTGTGCCAGGCACGTATTGAGACTGGGTGATGTCCGTACTTTGTTCAGAAATTCCTTTGGACTTGTGTATCTGACTTTGTCGTTATGAACCAGGCCACACACTGGGTCTTTTCCTGTGGTGTAGCCATCACCAGTTATGGATCTTACTGGGTTGTACCTGAAAGAAAAAACATTCTTTTTAGTGCAAATAAAACTTCTGTGTTTTAATTTTTGTTGAAAATACTCAATATATCTTGGGTGCAATTTTTACGTACAACTGAAAATCTGATCAAATTTTTAAAAGGTTCACTTTAAAATGCCTTTTTATTAAGGCCCTCAAATCAGTAATAAAATCTATTAAGATGGTAATTTTTAATGACAATATGCAGTTTCGTGCTATGTTTTTCATTCGTTATTTTTATTTTTTCAGCTGTTCTACGAAGTGGCTTATGTTTTGCAGACATTGATGGCATACAAGATGTGCGACATCCCAAACTTATGTTTCAATATGTCATGTTATGTATATTTTCACGTAGAATCGACTTGTGCCATTAGAAATACCAAAAATGCAACTATAATGCTTTTTTCGAGTTTTAATAAAGTATTAAAAGTTTCTTTTTTTATCAGGTTGGTACAGAAGGATGATTTGTTAGGTAGATTTTCATTCGATCAAAGACCGCTAGCTGCCAAAGTCTCACCATAGCGCAGGCAGTCCCAACGTTTCTCCCTCATCTGGTGCCTAGAGAAGAGGGATATACAAACGATTTTGCAGGATATAGCAGGATATAGACTTTATAAGACGAAAATTTTGAAAATTGTAAAAAATTCAAAAACAATATATATAGGTATTAAAACCTAATTATTTAAAAAATATACTGCTCACAAGACAAAAAAAAATGTTTTACAACAATATAAAAAATTGGACTTGCATAACAATTGTTTTTCATCAGTTGCTTATTTTTGGTTTCCACTCGCTTTTCCTACTTTTTCGATATGATTTCTTCTAAAAACCGGGACAGATGGTATCAAATGGAAAACAATATATGGTTTCTCATGCCATGGGACTTTTAGAACAACCTTATATAGTTGACAAACCTTGGGAAAATACAAACAACTTTCACCAATCTCCTGAAAATTCATCATTTGGTACACAGTGCACCATTCCGATTAAAAAATAGATACACGAAATTTTTTAACAAAATTCTTTTAATTAATGAAATGAAAAATAAATTAAGGAAATATTTTGAACATTGGAATGCATGGATCACTTAAAAAAAACTAATTAATATTTTAAAAACAATTTTCACAAAAATAATTTTTTTTCAAATATTTATTGAATTCATGGTAGAGATTCATTCTTTGAAGAATTTATTATTCGACTAACATAAATAAATAAAAAAGATTTTCAAAGTGCACACTCCTCTTAATATCGGTTTTTCCCAAAGATTTAAATTTCAGACTGGTTTTAACACGCGAATAATTAAAAGGTTAAATTCTACAATATTTCTACAAAAGTTATTCTAAAAGGACGTCTTAAGATATATATATATCACAGTTTCATTTTTAAAACTGAATGGAAGCAATTCAACAATTTTTCACCATTTATCAGCTTTTAAGTTACAATACGGCGAAGTATCATGAAAATTGTTTTAAACATCTTTTCTTTTTCTTGCATTTTCCATAAATCAAGTTAAATTCGACTGTTATTTTCTGATCTAGTTAACACTTGAAGAAAAGTAGGGTAAAATTTCAAAATGAAAATTTAAAACAAAAACATTAAAGTTCTTACGTTTAAGCAACTGATGCATTTGATTTTATTTATCCTCTAATAGCATTTGTAGTTTTCAAAAAGTATTTTATAAAGCAGTATAATTTTTTTTAGATTTAGGTCTTGATTTTGCATGATAATGCTGATCTATGTTAAATAAAAGCACAAGATAAAGAATTTAAATAAAATGTACTTTTAAGCAATTTTTTGAAATTTTAAAAGTTCAGTCATTTTATTCATGAAATTTTTAGGTGAGCTTGTACTTTTTAAAGTTAACTTTACTGATAATGGGACTTATCGAAACACAAACTGCAACACATCAACTTTTTTTAAAAATAAGTCTTAAAGTAATATTCCTGAAGTTTTAAAAGTTAATATATTACATATAAAAAATACTGTAAAAGAATGCATAATGTCATATACTTTCTTAAAAATTATATATAAATCAAAAGATTATGTATAGTATTATGTATAGTGTATATAGAAAAAAATAAAATGTGGATAAAATAGCATCTGAAAAGTGAGAGCTCCAGCTTAAGTAATTTAGATAATTATGTATATAGCCACTGAATATATACCTCCCTACAATATACAACAGTAGGTAATGCAGACAATAGTAAGCATTGCTCATACATGACCAAAGTGTGGATTGTTGTTGACTCAGAAACTTCCAAAATATTAAAATATTAAAAACATGTAGTGAAAATGAGAAAAATGTATTTAGAATTTCTCATACATTACTATAAAGGAACAAAAAATATATATTACCTAATGGTTCAGTGATTACACCTTCAGTTTGATTCGCGGCACAGAACATGTTTTGAAGCATAGCATACAAAATTAGTTTAATTAGTCAACGTACACTTCTAATATAGCTTCAAATTTTGTTTTATTTCACTTACAATGCTTTCTCTGGTCCGTGGTTGTGTCTCGCTGGACATGTGGATATGCAACAGCAAGCTCCAATTTATACCAAATGATGTTTTAATTTGGATCGAGGTCCTGATCTCCTGTCCTGTCCTATTTCAAATGCCAGTTACTTGCAAATCCTTCCAGAGTAGTGAGAATGTGAGAAGACCTTCGATATTTTAAATATCTGGAAAAGAGGAACAAAACTGAGATACTGAAGATTGGATTTATTAAGGTTTTGACAAAACTAAAACTAGTCGTTGGGGAACACCGTAATACTTACCCATCATGGATATGCATAATATAGAATATGAAAATAAAACATGTGTAAATTATTTATAAAATGCATTGCAATTCCAAAATAAAATTTAAACGTATTTGTTGTCAATTTGTTAGGTAGATAGAGGGTTTAAAATCGGGGCTTGATGACGGCATAAACTTTAAATGCTCTATTACTGATTTGCGTAAAAGAAACATCTTTATAACTCCTAAAATGATAATCATATTAACAAACAGTTTACTGCGTCGGATTAAGCGTCTCATTTCCAATTAAACTATATCATTGAATGAAATACAGTGTCATGAAAAATCGAAGAGTGTAGAAAATATTATTACAAATATCTCGGCAACTAATTATCCGATCGACTTCATTTTTTACACAAATTTATGTTTGTTTGTTATCTTTTATATTTACTCCTTAAAAGAAACAATTTCGGAAAATTTTATATAACTTTTATCAGAACGAATATTT
The DNA here is from genome assembly GCA_963932465.1 of Maratus speciosus. NCBI lineage: Eukaryota > Metazoa > Arthropoda > Arachnida > Araneae > Salticidae > Maratus > Maratus speciosus. The sequence goes on along the minus strand of OZ010790.1, from coordinate 415,288,742 downwards.
CGAGAGTCCGAAAAAAAGAGCTCCGGATAATCGACGTTACTGATATTCAATAGGCTTCTTCCCATTATTACATACTAAGTACACACCGAATTTTAACTATCTATCTCAATTTCTTTGGGAGATAGATTGTTTACAGACAGACACACAGACAGACGGACGACAATTTTTTTTTCTAAAAATGTGTTTCTCGGAATCTCCAGTGTCTGAAACGTGTAAATCCGTCAATTTTTTTTTTTTTAAAACGATTACAAGACTTGCCCCATATTACATATGATGGGTAAGTAAAAGGACTCTTATAAGCTACTTTTTATAAATAAAAACATGATGCATAAGAAAAAAAAAAACTCACAATCTGAAAATATTTTAAAAGATTTTCTCAAACTGTGTTATATGTACAACGTGTTTTGATTAATATAGTTATCAATTTATTGTAAATATACAAATTTTCCGAAGAATCTCTTTAATTAAATTCTGCCGTCTCACAGAATTTTCTTCCACTACACAGTTTTTTACAATGCAAGAAATGGCACCAAATATTTCAGCTTCAATACTTTCTGATGACCCAAGTAATGGCCGAAACTATTCCATAACGGCGTCTTAAACAAGCTCTCTTTGATCCAGTTTTTCATTCTCTTCATCAGAAATTTCTGTATTTATGATTGCAACAATATTTTACACCGATCCTATCATACCATACCTATTACACCGCACATTTTAAATTAATTATTTACTTCCAAGAGATATTCAAATGTAAGTGCTAAACGATTTTCGTACTGATGCCGACTTTTCTGGATTCATTTGACCTACTTCTTTAGCTTATTAATACTTTGAATACGAATCGGGACATATATCCCAGTGGGCTTCTATTCATATAACTTTTTGCTTTTCCTTATAAAAACTAAAATGTTCGATTTTTTACATCTTCACATCACTTCTTAATAGCTGAATATTTTTTTGCGTTCAAAGTAAACGAATAAATGGCAGCCTGTAAACTGATTCTCACACAAAATAAATGTTATTTTCATCTGAGTTTGCAAAATGCCTAAAAATGCCCAAAAGACAGTATGACCAAGAAAGTGAGAAATATTCATATTTAACTTAAATCTTTTTCAATAAAAATTTTTGGAGGATTTGTAGATTATTTACTTGTTAAAAGCTCTCAAATTTGTGATTGCGCTAATTTAGGTTAATGGTTATTAAAGTGATTTTTTTAGGGGTTTGTAGTTTTAGATCCATATTTTTGAACCTAAGCGCATAAAGGATCAATTTCAGAAAATATACTTTTTCTGTCATTTACGATGTCATTTTGTTTGGAAAAAACTAATGAATAAGAATTTGTATTATTATTTTGGCTTCGGAAGTGAAGAGATTAAGAGAAATCTACCGCAAATATTTTTTTGTGAATTGTGGTACGATTGTATATTAAGATAGCCGCCAGTCCTGGTCCGTAATTAAAAGGTTAATGGAATCAGCTTCCCCTGTTGCACTGGGATATATATATATATATATATTTTAGAAATCTTCCTTTGATGGTGTCATATAATGAACCGAGATCACGCGCAAATTGGTACAACTGCCAATAAGACAACTGTTTCTAAAAGAAAACCGTCAACTGAAAGTTATTTTTGTGAGAAAAAAATGCGATATATTAAGAGTTTGAAAAATAATATTTCGGGATGAAAAATATGAACATTCGAACTATGATAAATACGTAAGAATTTCGATGAAAATGTACTAAGAAATTTTTATTTCGAGATTTGAAGAGTAAGAAGATAGGGTGGTTTGAAATAGCAACCTTTTGTATCACCGTGTTGTATAACTGCGACTTACCCAAAAGCCAATGCTACTTATACAGTATGCTTCAAAAATGATTTTATTTATTGCTGCTATCTTCCAACACAGTAATTAATATAAATTGCTCATAGAATTCTCAACAGACAGCTATACTGAGAAGTTATTTCATAGCAAAGTTTTCTTTATCATTTTAGTAGTTTCATGCCATTATTGCTAAAATTAATTTTGTAAATTTTGTAAAAATAAAAATGCTGGAGATGGCCAAAAACAGATGTTTTCTAAAGTTTAGTTCTTATATTTTAAACTTTTGTATTAGAAGAATGACAATATTTATGATAATTATGTAATTTTCTGTTTGTTTCAGATAAGAGAAAACCATCTTTTAGTAAACATATTTTTATGTTCAAATTTTTTAAAATTATTTTTTATATGCTTAAAATGCCGCTTTTTAACATCTGACTAAATAATTTACAAATCGGAGGTTTTTCAGTTACAAAGGGTTTACGTTTGATTAGATTCTCAAATTTCAAGCTTGTTGTGAACTAAAATGGAGAAGGGATGTAAAAAGTGTACCGTGCATTGAAATATGCCTATTTATTGTAAAAATCCACATTTTCAGAATGAAGTCATTAGGGGAATTTCGCTGTCTCACAGAATTTTCTTCAACTGCACTGTTTTGATATTTTTGACATTATATATAGGGCAATTCTAGGATAGATGGCTAGTCAAAATATTTCAAACACTATACCATAGATCGCAGCATAAACTTTTTTCTTAAGAATTAGTTCAACGGGTTCATTCAAAGCAAAACGTGCATCTGTTCTTTTCAATTATAAAAATAAAGTGTAATTTTAAAATTAATTTAATTTAGTTGTTGTACATTTTTGTTGCGTTAGGTATCTGAATGTTTTGCAGTAGCTATGTTACATTTTGTATTATTATAAGGACTTTTAAGACAGGTTTATACTCCAATCTTTGATTTTAAGCCTAAAACAAAGACGTACAATGGAAGAGTGACGCTTTAAATTGGGTAGCAATCTGTCCATCAATTTTAGGAGAGATGGACACCTATAATCAATATTTCAAAATTATACGGAGTGAGGATTTAAAAAATATATATAATTATTTTAAAAATAATTGTAAATTTTTTATGTTTACAATTACATTAATTGATATAATTATTTAAATTTTAACTAATATAAGTATTTCAATAGCAATAATTTAATAGAGCCTAGGATGCATTTTTGTTTCAGAAAATATTGAAAAATTTTGGAAACGTTGATTCCAGAAACAGATGAACTTGATAAATAAACTTAAAACCGTGAAAAATCTAAAATGAACGCGAGATTAAAACAAAAAACATGGCACTTCTTGTAGCGAAGGAGATGAAATACATTTGAAATTATTAGATTCTACAGATTGCGAGGGAATAGAATTGGATGAGGATCACTGTGTTGGTTGTGGGGAAGAATATAATACCACAACTAAAAAGGATTACTGCATACAATGCATAAGGTGCCAGAAGCGTTTCTATGAAACGTGTACAAACCATCAAGATGTTTGCCGAAAATGTGGTAAAATTTTACGAAAAGAGAAGGACTGAAATTATACTTCAAATTTTGTTTATTCACCGATTTACCGTGATATAATTGCATATTTACAAATTTTTATGAGTTTTTCATGATTAATTACATGAAATGTGTTAATTTTTGCTATTTTAATTTCATGTTTTGTTTTTTGTATTGGGTGGCCATCTCTCCTCGGCTTGAAGCAGAGATGGCCATCTGCCATTTTAATTTCAATTTCGTTTCCCACATTTTGTTTTCGATAATTAATTATTTTTTGTCCAAAATATGACGAGTATATGTATAAGAATTTCAAATATGCATCAATATTTCTTGTATTTGCATTCTAAGAATTTTTATTTCAATCTTTAAAAACTATGGCCATCTATGCTAGAGCTACCCTATTATATTTGACAGTTAGTATACAGATGCATTGAATATGAAATTAATTTTTTTATTTCCGAAAGAATACGATGCGTTGCATTCGCCATTGTCACATTAAAGAATGCTTGTATAGTATTACAAAAATGCGTGATTCGGGAATTTTGTTTTCTGAAATCCCTCTTTTATTTTTTTTTTCTCAAGTGAATGAAAACCTTAAAAATTAACTTAATATGCCATTTTTTTTTTAAACAAGAAAGTGCAAAAAAGGCATATAACTTTAAAAAATGCATTTAGAATATGAAACAGTTGTCAAAATCATTAAAAAATATCTTGTAAAATAGTAAAAAATACGCTAAAAGAATAAAAACTTTTTAAATGAATACATGAAAAAATATATAAATGTCAACAACATCTGGGTCTTTGTAATCAAACACACACAGATATATTTCAATTAAAACTGTAATTTTTTTTGAAAATCTACTTTTTAATTTTTGACTATCATTCCAAACTGAAAACCAAATCACTATCCTATTGGAAAAGTTTATACTAAGACGATAATTCATAAATACATGCTCCAGTTTTTTTATTTGTTTATTGTAAATTAATAAAGCCTAGAAATGACAAACATTTCGACAAAATTATTATATAAATATCAACTTTTACTAGCAACATTCATAACACAAAGAAGAACAATAGGTCTCAGTAAGTAATTAAACGCAATTAGATTTTTATCTGCGCAAGAATAAGTAATATTTTTATCAATTTATTTGTTAATAATAACTTGAGATTTCATGGAACATTATTATTCGGAACAATATCATAGACATATTTTGATAAATAATAAAACCTTTTTATCTATCCTTTAATCGCATTGTAAATCAATTAAATACTTCCAAATGAGGACATTTTTACGTAATGTTTGGAATAGATGTAATTAATTGCATCTTTTGTCAATAGTAAGTAATTAAAAAAACATCACATGTGCTCATATTTATTTTAGTTGTTAATTGGATGCAAGAAAATACCTGGGATATTTAAGTTAAAATTAAGGATAAAAATAAAATAAATAAATGAATTAATTAATTATCACAACTTTATTGTAACAATAGAACGCGTATTTATTTAATTAAAAATACTTGTGTACAGATTTACTTCTATTTTTAAATTTTACATTTTTTTAAAGAATTAATTTAAGTAAAGCTTACTATCGATTTGCATTTAAAAATATGCGTATTTTTCCTTTTGTATAAAAGATAATTTGATGTTCTAAGGTTACAATACTAACGATAATTAACTTAATACACTAATAAAAAACATCAGCATGACTTGCTGCTTTTTTTAATTCCAGACTCAGATCTCTAATATTTATAAAACAATTACAACAGGAAAAATCCTATAAAATTTTAGGCTAATTAGTATACAGGATGATTAAGAAAATATTGGATATTTTTAGTTGTGGTAGATCACACTACGACAAATAAACGGTCAAGTGAGAGTATTACTCGCGCTCAGAGGGTTCCGTACAATAAATATATGAATTATTAATGTACACTGGCCTCCAAAAGTTAAGGTACAGGGACTGGATGCTTTCGATTGCACACTTTTTGTCGAATATCTATAAAAATGATTGGCAAATTGTTCTTGAACTTCTGGGATGAAAAGGACATGTTTGATTTCATATTTCTTGGCGAAGATTTAGTCGGACCGACAATTAGGGGGCTAATAATAAATTTAAAAATAAAATAATATTTGCGATCAGCTATGCAACAGAAAATGCTGGAAATGTTTTGCCACTACGTTAAATGACTATTTGGGTTCTGTTCAACGTTTGTGTACATTTGTGTAAGCATAGCACGCATATTCGTGAAGATGTTATTGTGTCTGTAAAAAAATCAAAGGTTTTTTGCTTATAGCATACAGAATTTTTAACCAAATTTAACACAACTTTTCGAAATCTTGCCAAAGAATAATAGCAACAGTATACTGCAATTAAAACATGAATATATTGAATATTTGATGAGATATGGGCATTTTTATGAGATACTTTTTAACTGCGCATGCGCGGAAGATTTCAAAATTTTTATTTTATAATCTGGTAGTCAGTCTTTTGGGGAACTTCTATAAAAATTCCAGTCAACTGTTGTGAAAACTTAGAAAGATATAGTGAACTGATTGAAAAGTTGTGGGAAATCCCTTAATAAAAGCTATTTTTAGGAAGCAACCCACTATATCGACCTTATCTTTGTGAATTTTCGCGATATTTGACTGGACTTTTTATATAAGTTGCCCCAAAATACTGACTGCCTAATTATGAAATAAAAATGTTGAAATCTTCCGCGCATGCGCAGTTAAAAATTATCTCATAAAAATGCCCATATCTGATCAAATAGTCAATATATTCATGTTTTAATTACAGTATACTGTTGCTACTATTCTTTGGCAAGTTTTCCGAACGTTGTGTTAAATTTGGCTGAAAACTCTGTATGCTATAAGCAAAAAACTTTTGAATATTTCACAGACACAATAACATCTTCACGAATATGAGTGCTATGCTTACACAAATGCACACAAACGTTGAACAGGACCCAAATAGTCATTTAACGCAGTGGCAAACCATTTCCTGCATTTTCTGTTGCATAGATGATCGCAAATATTATTTTATTATTAAATTTATTATTAGCCCCCTAATTGTCGGCTCGACTACATCTTCGCCAAGAAATATGAAATCAAACATGTTCTTTCCATCCTAGAAGTTCAAGAAGAATTCTCCAATAATTTTTGTAGCTATTCGACAAAACGTGTGCAATCGAAAGCACCAGTCCCTGTACCTTAACTTTTGGAAGCCAGTGTATTATAAAACACAATCGTTGCTAAAAGAATAATAAGATTTTGCAAAAATCTATAGAAGGTAGGGTTGGGTATAACTGTATACACTAGAAAAGTATGAAGGGGTATAACATAAAAGTTCAAAGAGATATGAAGACTAAATTATACCAAATATTGCTATTCTGCATAGCTCTTTTTTTTTCTTATCCTAATCTGTTTATGATGATCTTAAATCGGTACTGATAATAAAAGTAGTGCATATCTAAACTTCATATGGCATTTCATAAGACTAAATACAGCGTAGTAATAATCTTTTCTTTTTACAGTGTAGCTAAAACAAAACACTTGTTCAAAGTTTAAATTTGGCATCGTGATTCAAAAGAAGGTCGTAAAGTTGTAAAACCGTCTTGGTCTGTGTCGCCTTTTTCCAGATAGTTTTTTATTTAACTTTTAGAGACACTGGAGGCGTATTGCGAGATCTACTCAATGATAACTACTCGCGAATCCCATAGTATTTATGTGATTAATTCTAATTAAATTAGTCTGTTTTTAGCAATTTGACGTTTATTGCTTTCATACTTCTACTGGACATTGCATTGCACATATATATCATTAAAAGTTGTTATCTAGGCTTTAAAGGTCGATGGTACATAATGTATGCCGCCCTGTCATTATGCATGTCAAAACCGTCCGTGTCTTTAGAAGTTAATAACTCAGATAATTACGGACGATTTTTTTCGAAAATCATCTTTTCGGTTCAAACACTTGTACAGTCTGCATTTGTTTTTCATGGTTTCGCTATGTACAATGTTTCATGTCTTAATGTGTACAATTCCATTTTTTGAAAAAAAATTGTTACGTAGTTCTTCCTTCGGTTTCTTTCAGTTACGTCTGTGTAGAAATAATACTGTATATGTATAAGATTCAAACTTATATTACTGCATACAATTAGACTAATGATATTTGATCAGTAAGAGAGTTTAATACTAAGTAATCTCATCCTACTACAATACTAGGTAATCTCATTGTGTCCGAAATCATACTTTCATTTTGTACCTTCTAAACCACGAAACATCAGCACTTGGAATGTGGTCGGTGGACGCTTAAAACAAAGAATCACTGACCAGTTTCACACCAAGCGATACATACACAATCTGCTTAATAAAGCATTTTCTGTTTGACTGCGTACAATTTTCGTCTATACAGTGAACAACGGTTAGTGAGGGCATCCAAGGGAGTTCATTTTTTGCCACACTAACCGAGGTCCGAAAAGTTATATATAATGAATAAAAACTTGAACCACTAAAATCTACTAACAATGGTCACGTCTCAGAGAAAATAATATAATATTGAAACCAGTGTTAGAATACGCCAGTAGTTAGAATGCGTAGTTAGATAACGCCTATTTAAATGGAGTTAAGTAATCCCTTTCTTTGAATAAATCGATTTCAGTTTTTGACATAAATTAAAAAGGCTACCAACTTAATGTTAAAAAAAAGAGCTTTTTCTTTAATTTAACAATTTTAGTTAGCATGCATGTTAATGACAAACTGATAATACAAAAGTATAAATTACTGAAGGCAAACAAAATTTCCCAAAGAAATTGCCGTACTTAAATAATTTAATTTTAAGTAATCTCTCATTTTTGTTTGCGTTAGTTGAATCTTGATCCTTTCATTTTTCAGGTTTGAGACACATTCAAAAATGTTGTCTCATATCACATTTTGATTTGTAATATAGGCGAAGGGTCATTCCCAAATTTTGAAATCTCACATTTTTGGTGGTAGAAAGTTTCCTTTCCCTTCATCGGTGTCACTCTACAGTTCCGTAATATCTCAATAACCAAAGTTACATCAAAGATGCTTTCGAAGAATAATTGTATAAAAACAGTTTCAATTCGAAATTTCCACGTCATTCGATGAAGTACGCATAGTACCGATTTGTACACAGTAAGGTGTCTTTCACATTAATTTAAAATAGCAAATTATGAGGTAAACAAAATTGTAATCATTAACCGGAGAAACGTCTTAAGCAGAGACGCGTTAACGAGAGTCCACTGTATAGAGTCCACTGTATATTTCTGAATAATATTAGTATTTATAAAGGTATAAACTCTTTACAAAATAGACATTTTTAAGAAACTGTTACACTTTACATAACGCTCTAACAAATAAATAAACATCTTTAAACAAGAACCGTTAAATTTTATAAGCCTAAATTAAATTTTTATGAAAGTTTATATTGAAGAAAATTACAAAATGTCTGGTGAAAAAAAATGCATTTTCTATCATTTCTTTTTATTCTCTCAAACTTCGCCTTTTCCAGAATTGTATTACTAAATTGTGACATATTGTATATCAAATAATGATTTATCTTTTTTTTCGCCTTATCTTTGTAAGACCTCTGTAAAAAGTGTAAAATACTTTCAGCTGCTTTTAGTGCATTTTGAACAAATAATATTACTTGGAATATAGAGAAAATATGAATTTATATTACCATTACATATCGATATAATGATAATGTTTATTATTTCTATTATAAATAATGTCTTTGCATAGCTTGAAGTAAAGTAACTTGTAAAAAATTTCAAACGCAAAGGTTTTTTTATTTAAATAAGTGAATAATGTACCTATTGTCCCTGAAATTGCATATCTTCTCTTTTTATACTCTGAAAGAGTATAAAGCGTATCAAATAGTTTCTGAATTAGTTCTACAGCGAAAGGTGGGATATGCCTTTTCTAGCTGGTCTAAATTATTTTCGTTATTATATCATTAGGACTGATAAATGAAAATTAAGCTCTACTTAAGGAATCGATGAATTAATACTGGATAAAGCTGAATCTGAAAAAGAACTAAAATCGGTGACAGATTATTCTGATAAAATTGACTTGAATTTTAAAATTAAATTGAGGATTATAAAGAGTAATCTTGAAATAGAACCAAGAGTATTAGTAGAAACAAATAATGGCTCAAAAATCGGTAGTAAACTGGTATCGGCAGTGAAGCTGCCAAAATTAAATATAGAAAAATTTACTGGCGATGCAATCCAATTTTTAGAATTTTTCAATTTATTTATTAATGCGATAGATTCAAATAAATCATTGTCAAAAATTGAGAAGTTTCAATATCTTAAGTCCTCGTTGTCTGAACCTGCATATTTAAGTACTGCGCGGCAGCGCAATACCTATTTATTTCCAGTGTCACTTCTCAATGTTAATTTAACATATAAAAGCCTATGGAGATCATAACTTTTTGGTTTTGTCTTCCCACCATTTTGTCCCTGATGCCACTCATTTTTCATTCTTTGTTAATTTTAATAATATTATAAATTTAAAGTGTAAAAACATTTGCCTTATATCAGAAAAAAATCGGATGATAAAATGCCTTTGCATATGGATGGATTATAAACCAGAAAGTAGCACAGGCTATATTTTATTTAAATTATTCAAATATTTTTCTTAATAATTACAAATTTCACTATTTTCATTGAGAATCAATGGACATTTTCCCATAAAATTTAACATTATTTCTTATTGTTGCAAAAAATTCAAAAGTCGTGATAAATTTTTGTCTCGAGCAATTAATTCTCAGTTGAATGATTTCCACGTGATAAATGGAATTCAAATAATATTTTTTAAGAATAAAAATAAGATGAATATGGCGTCATAGGGGAAATAAAAGTAATACAAGAAACATTAATATGAGTAAATACAGAAAGTAGGTGAATATGACGTCAAAAAATTTAAATAAATTTTTCCGATACTTATTTTTAAGCGTAACTATAAGTTACATACGGATGACATCGTAGTTCGATTAAAAAGGTTTTAGCTTTGCGATTTATTTATGTTTTCTTTTATTTATTTATAGATGAAGTTTTAATTTCGTTAAGTAATATTAGCTGGAAACCAATTCTGAACTGTTTCTATTGTTTTAAGACGGCGTAAAAATTGAATTTTTCCGACGTTTAGAAGTTAATAAATTTTCAAATAAGGAAAATTTATTTTGCCGGTTACATATTCAATATGACATCAGCGTTACACACGGACATTTTCGCTGTGTAATATATGTATTGTTCATAGGCAATTTCTCTTTGTATCAACAAGAAATAAAAAATAATGGACCCCATCAGTGTGACGTCACAGGCAACTCAACTCCGCGTATGAGCCGCAAATTGAATCCAAACAAACCAAGAAAGTTCGGAGTGTATAAGAGATGCGCTATGCTTCAATACGGCTTGCAATATGAAGCCAGATATCCCTCAAATCATTCGGCCCGAATAAGACGAGCACGTGGAATCAGGGTTGATTATTTGGAATGGGAGAGGTTTTCAAAGCTACCCGCAATTGCTTGGATCGAATTGTGAAGATTTTTTCCAAACAACGACAACCTGTATTATTGTTTTCATGGACCATTTTGGATTAATCATTGGTAAATTACACCACAAATTGTGATGCGATAATCAAACCTTAATGATGGTACACTCCGTTAATTTTGAAATAAGTTAATCTGAGAGTTTGTCTGAATGCAGTAGTTATTAAAAAACGTGATATATTAAACAAAAACATAATGCGCAGAACAAATTTTAAAAGAAAACAATTTATTTTCTACATTGTTTAAGCCCGCGAAGGGACAGATATTGAGATGTTTCATTCAGTTAACTTTACGTTTAATGTTACATTTTTGTAACAAATTAGTTAAACCAACTGAACATTAAAAAATAAAATTCAAACAATATGATACTTTAAACACCCTAAAAACTTGGATTCGGTTCAAATGAAAGCGAAATAAATCTTAGACTTTTTCCATTTATTAGTTGTAAATATTTATATTGCAGATTTTGTATTATGTTTATGATGATTGTACATAAAATCATAAGGCACGTCTAAAATACAAACCTCTAAAAAAAGTCTGAGATTTATTTCGCTTTCAATTGAACGGAATCCAAGTTTTTAGGGTGTTTAAAGTGTCATATTGTTTGAATTTTATCTTTATTTTTTAATGTTCAATTGGTTTAACTTATTTGTTTCAAAAATGTAACATTAAACGTAGAGCTAACTGATTGAAACATCTTAATATCTGTCCCTTCTCGGGCTTAAACAATATCAGAAATAAATTATTTTCTTTGTTAATTTGTTCTGCACATTATGCTTTTGTTTAATAATATTTTAGCTGGTTTCGAACTGACAGATCAAGATTATTCTACATGTTTAATGTTGTTAGAAGAGAGGTATCGTAAGCGCGAAAATATTATAAGCTGTTATAATGAATAAAAAATTAAATCTTGAACCAGCAGAATCTACTAACAATGTCACGTCCCTGAGAAAATAATATGATAATATTGACACCAGTGTTAGAAATCTTGATGCGTTAGGAGTAACATCAGGCTACTTTGAGCATTTATTTCTGATATATATTGTTGAGATTATTACCAGAAAATTTTCTACTAAAATTTTATAGAAGACGAGAACCCGATAAAGATTGCGAAGTAACTGACTTAATAAATTTTATTAAAAATGAACTAAGATATCGTGAAGCAACCAAATTAGTCAATAATTCCCCATGCAATGTTTATGAAAATCCTAAAAGAAAATACCAAATTTCTCAAAGTATACACTAAAATTTTCCTCAAAATAAAAACATACTTTCAGCTGCTCCTTAAATACCACTACAGAACAATTTTGCGCATTTTGGAAGTCTTCTGACCATGCAGGTTTCAATTGTTCGAAATTCAGGGATGAACAAAAAATATACAAATTAAAGCAAGAACGTCACTGATACAAATGCTTTTTCAAAACACATTTATTAGTTAATTGCCGAACAACGCTTGCTCGAAATGTGATAAAAATACGCATACTTATTTCTTTTTCCCTAAAAAAACAATAAAAGGAAATCCCAAAAATGAAATGAAAATCTCAGTTGTATCCATGATGTCAGACCAGAAAGATAAGCATCTGCATAAATATATCTGTATTATTTAGACTTGTACAGGTTCTGTGTCTGCTGATAACAAATGTTTGTTGGCTAGGGCTCTATGTGAGAGTGGTTCAGAAAAGTGCTTTTGTAAAAAGATATCTCAAGCAAAATATAAAATTGAAACCATTGTGAAGAGAAGGTTTATTAGCCTACGGTATGCTATTTCTTTCTCCCATGCTATTTCTTTCTCTCGTGCTATTTCTTTCTCCCAACGTGTCGTCTCCAAAAAATAACGTTATGTTGTATAAGCCAGCCGTAAAACAAAGCAGATGTATCATTGTTCCGAATAATCTTTACTGCAATTTTTTTAACTGCTAAGCATTGCACATTTTTAATTTTTAGACCGTCGCATTGGAAAAAAAAAAGTACTTTTAAATGTAATTTGTTTGAAAGCTGCATCTCCATTTATTTTTGAGATATTATTTTTTTTGTAGTTTTTAGCCCCATTTGTTTAATTTTGGCAATTCAAGTACTTCATTTGTGTAGAAAGTAAAGGAAAAATAGTTGAAAAATAACAATTATATCTTTTTGTTGCCATTTTCTCATAAAAATGGAAAAAAATGTAATTAAATTATGTGCTATTTTGAAAAAATATAAATGAATGATTTCTGATAAAACATAGAGCTATTATAAACTAAATTTAATTTTAAGTATATCTATTAATACTACAAATTAATGAAGGCATATGAATCATGATATAGCCGATTTGTTTTGTCCATGTCCTAGAATGATCTAATTTCTTTTTTTTGGATTTGTGTATTATTCAGTGGTAGAAACGTCCTATGCATATTTTACTGTAGATGTTGTTTAAGACTGGATCGTAAATAAGGAATTCTTTAGCGGATGACGTTATTTTATATAAAAAAAGCCCGTGTTTGGAGTCTTAAAACTGATCTATCTATCTATCTATCTATCTATCTCTCTCTCTCTCTCTCTCTCCCTATATATATATATATATATATTCATCGGGGGCTACACGAAATTCTGAAAAAGCAGAATTCCTGTTTTCTAGATTGTTTATTTCTTTGGACAGAGACGCCCCTATGAATCTAGCTACCAAGCGGTTGCTCTTGAATTAAGTAGTGTTGTGCAACAATTGAACTCGATAAAGATAGAAGCTCTTGTGGTTTCTAATATAACTGGAGCTGCTGATAAAACACTAGAACCAGGAGTACTAGAGATAATGAAAACGTAAGGATATAAGCCTGTTGATTCAGGTCTTGAACAGGAAATATATATTTTGCTAGGGTCTGACTTTTTGTGAAAGATACTAAAGGGGTACTAGGGGGAAAGATACTAGGGGAAAGATACTAAAGAGAAAGATACTAAAGGGGGAAAATTGAAAAAATAACAACATGTTGCGGAACCTAATTTCTGTCATACAGTGCAAGGAAAGATACAGTCAAACAAAACAGAAGTTACCTGTTTGCGTGTTGCAGTTTAAAACATACTTGCTCAGCTGAAAGCATTTTGAGATATTGGATCAATTGGAATTGCTGAAAGAAATGAATAGAATGTTGCCTATCTTGCAATAAAAAATGAATATTATTACATGCCACATAAACCTGTTAGCTATGATGGAAAAAAATACGTTTAGTCTTTAATACTTTCTCTAAATACGTTGATTTTTTATCTGTAAATGAATGCCTGAATCCTTGTCCTAACTTAAACCCAAATATATTAGATATAATTTTAAAATTTCTTTTTCATAAAATAGATTTTCCAACTGACATTGGAAAGGTTTTTCTCCAGATATCTATACCCAGAAAAGATCGCGATTATTTAAATTTCTTATATTAGGAAGATTTGGATAAGAATAAACATATATAACAACTATAGAATGACTAAGATACTTTTGGCTATCTGCAGTTCTGTTCCTTGCTTGTCCCCACAATTAAACGCCATATTAGTAAATACAAAATCTCTCACAAAAAATTGAAATCCTCAATTTGTACCGCTCGGTTGATGATTTGTTTTCCAGAGAAAATAATGTTTAAGAACCCATTAACTGACCTTAAGGAACCTGTTGATATGTTGAAAGAGTGGAGGATGACTTTAAGAAAATTTGAAATGAATTTGGAATATCTTAGAAAAAGATGGGTTGATGAAAAGATACCTATTTCGAATTCTGATCCCTCAAATACTTCACTAAAAATATTAGGCTTGACTTGGAACAACAAAGAGGATAATGTCGAGCTTGAATTGCGCCTATTATTACCTAAATTAAATAATGATTCTTGTACGAAACGGAATGTTTTGAAAATTGCAGCTATATTCTTTTATCCAGCCGGATTTATTGCAAGTTTTATTATTCGCATTGAATGTCTGTTACAACAATTATGGGTAATGGGCATATCATGGGATAAAAGTTGTTCAGATGCGCTAGAACAAAATTGGAAAAAATGATTTTCAGAAATCCAGGAGCTCACACACTTGAAAATTCCCAGACATTACTTTAACAGCCTTATCATGGAAAAGGAGCATCTCCAGTTGCATATTTTTACTGATGTTAACCATAAAGCTTATGGGGCAGTGGCATACTTGCGGTATCAAGTATTTAAAAATAAATTTAAAACTAGTTTTGTTATGTGTAATTCGACGGTTTCCCCTTTGAAGAAGTTAACTCTTCCACGCCTGGAATTGATGAGTACACTTATTGGTGCCAGAGTTTCTGATTAACATAAAAATATTCTTCATGTATCAAACTTTGTTTTTAGAACTGATTCTGAAATTGTCTGACATTAGATAAAAGGTACAAAAGAGAAATGGAAACCATTCGTTTCAAATCGAATTTCTGAAATTCATTCTTTAACTGATCCTAGTTTATGGAGACATTGCGACGGCAAAGTTAATTCCACTGATTTAATAAAGAGGGGTTGTTCTGGAAAACAATAAATAAGTTTTCAAAAATGGTGGTATCTTCCTGAATCTCTTTCCTTATTCGAAGATCAGATGCCTCCGATTAAAACAGCTGCAACACCTTACCAGATTTTTCTGAAGAGATATCTCGAAAAGCAGCAACCATTTCTTGAATAGTTCAAATAAACAACGCTGATAATGAACTCCATCTTTCATTTGTTAAAGTATAGCTCCTAAAGAAAATTGTATTGCATAACTGCATGGGTATTTCGATGTATTTCTAAGTTATTTATTCGGAATAAAGGCAGTAAAAGAAATTTTTCAGAATTATCAACTGAGGAAATGTTACAGGCTGAAAATGCTTTGTTAAAGCTTGGGCAGGAAGAACGTTTTCCTGAAGTTATAAAATGCTTGAAGTATAACAAAAATATATCCAAAGAAGCAAATCTTTTTCACTTGAATCCTATAATGTGAAAGGTATAATTGATGTCTGAGGACGCTTATAGAAGGCTGATTCCCCATTTCACGAGAAACGCCCTATCGTGATTCTTGCCGTTCCTGCCAAACATAAACTTACTGAATGAATTGTAAAAGACGCACACGAAAGGGTTTTACATGCAGAAGTGTCAAACAGGCTTATACATACGCGTGAAAAAATTTTAGATTTTAACATGCAGGCAGTGCATAAAATCACAACAAATTTAACAAATGTAAATTATGTAAGAAATTTAATTTACGTCCTGCTCAACAAGTTATAGCACTTTTCCAGGTGACCTCATAAACGGTACTCCATCGTTATCTGCTACAGGCCTTGATTATGAGGACCCCTATATGTGAAGGGAGAGGAAACAAATATTATGCCTTATTATTTGCATGCGCTATCACAAAAGCACTTCATTTAGAGCAAGTGAAGGACATGTCAACAGCAGAAGTTCTATTAGCATTCCGCAGATTTATCGCTAGAAGATGTCTATGTGCTGTAATTTATTTAGACAACTTTAAAACATCCAAAAAGGCTGAACTCGAATTAAAAGAAATATATAGAATGGGAATATAGCGTTATCAAGTTAAACTGTAATAAAACGGATTTTTAGATGTTGCATTTATGACTCAGATATAAGCATTTTATTTGACAAATTTAATAAAATAGATATAAACTATTTGGATGTGCCAATCCCAAAACTTTCTTCTATCTTATACATCTTAATATTTCAAAACCTAGTTATACATGTTAATACTTCAATATTATTAGTTCAATACTATACCAACTTTGATTTTCATCTTAAATTTCTGCTCAAGTCAATTAAACGGACTAAAAACGAGTTAATCTATATCATGATATTTGTTAAAATTATTAATTTTTCCTTATTCTGTTGTTATCAGCTGTTTTCGAATAGCCGGCTTAGCAGGAAACGAGTTCCCGCCGCTGCATGAGCCACCGATGCACAATAGAACTACGAAAAATCATAAAAGTATACAAAATTCGCTAACACGGAGCTCCCGTACCGCGCAATATATCCAAATTCAAGGAGGACCTGTTGGCCAAAGCCAAAAACAAGCACAAACATTTTCGTTCAATTGTATGCATAATTTTATACGCTGTTCGATGGTACAATAATGAAAATGGCACAGAGATCGGAATTATAGCGCCCCCTTCTTTCGGAATTTTTTCAAGTTCAGATAGGACTTGTTTGCCATAGCCAGAAACATGCACAAAAAATTTGGTTCAATTATATGGATAACTTCATACACTTTTCGATGGTACAATAATGAAAATTGTACAGACATCGCACTTATAGTGCCCCCTACCGGCAGAATTTTTCCAAATTCAGGAAGAACCTTCGTGACATGACCAAAAATAAACACATAAAATTTGGTTCAGTTCTTTGCATAACTTCATACACTTTTCGACGGTACAATATTCAAAATGGCACAAAAATTGTACAAAAATCGCTATTACAGCGCCCTCTACGAGCGATTTTTTTACAAATTAAGGGAGGACCTCCTTGCCATAGCCAAGAACTTATTTTTTTTTTTTGGCTCAATTCTATGCATAACTTCATACACTTTTGCATGGTGCAATATTCAAAATCGCACAAAAATCGCTATTACAGCGCCCCCTACCGGCGAATTTTTTCTAAATTCAGGGAGGACCTGCTTGCCATAGCCAAAAAACTTAAAATAAAAATTTCTTTCAATTCTATGCATAATTTCATACACTTTTCGATGGTACAATATTCAAAATCGCACAAAAACCGCATTTACAGCGCCCCCTACCGGCGAATTTTTTCCAAATTCAGGGAGGACCTGCTTGTCATATCCAAAAACTTAAACTAAAAATTTGGTTCAATTCTATGCATAACTCCATACACTTTTGGATGGTACAATATTCAAAATCGCACAAAAATTGTTATATCAGCGCCCCCTACCGGCGAATTTTTTCCAAATTCCGGGAGGACCTGCTTGCCATAGCCAAAAACTTATAATAAAATTTTGGTTTAATTCTATACATAACTTCATACACTTTTTAATGGTACAATGGCGACAGACAGACGGGCAGACGGACAGACGGACACACAGACAGACAGACATTTTCTATAAACATGTTTTTTGGAATCTCTGACCCCTAAAACATGCAAATCCGTCGAAAACCGGAAGTCGAAAAAAATTTCGATTACAATACTTTCTTCTATTGAAGATAGAAGAAAGTAAAAAGTTATAATGAGCTGTAAGAAAGAAAGTTTTCATACACGTTTCAGCAAAATTCCAGAAAAGTTAACAATCTTTGTGAAGATGGAAAACAAAATACAAGAAAATCATTAATGCTGCGATCACGATATCGTGTGTATGGGCGCTTCGCGCGCATGAAAACAAAAGAAATATCTCTGGATGCAGCAACATCGTTGTATTGGAATCATAATAATGCATTATAATCGTTCATGCAGCGATCACTGCATCGCATGTATCAGCACTTCGCGCACCTGAAAATGCACTCGCGCAAGGGGGACGAAATTGGGACCACGCTACTTCCCAATATGGCGGAGCTTCAGTTCCCGTAAGATGAATTGAGCGTCCAAAAACTCACTGTATGCTACTGAAGCATCTTACCTACGTAAAATACATGCAATGAATAAGAAATAAATATTTACACTACAGTAAATAACGTTCTACAAACGACGTAATGACAAGGTTTTCTAAAAATATGAAATTCGGCATCTTTAATTTATGTATGTAACTTGGCGAACGAAACTTTTAACAATGACCCCTTTTACCTTGCGTACCCTGTGCCTTGCGTTATAAGTTGCGCCACTTTCGCAGAAGTGGAGAAGTTAAGGGGCACGAAATTAGGAAAGGGGACTAAATATGGGCACTTTACCACATACTCAGTGTGGCAATGATATCTAAAATTCTGATGAATTGCTTATTTTGGTAATTTTTTAGATTAAAAAATACATTTCTTAAGGGGGCTCTTCCCCCCCCCCCTCCGAACCCAGCAGTCTTGTTATATTTAAATGAATAACTTCTTTTTGATTGGGCGAATGGTTATAGTGTATCTTGAATTTCGTTTCACGCTTGAATTTTCTTAGGATAAGCAACAGTTTGGACAAAGATTTCATGTTATCGCAATATGCAAATAGCAATACTTATACGCAATATTTATATATAATATTTATATTTATACTGAAACTATTCTATTTAATTAATATCTAATTTAAGGATCTAATGTTTTTTACAATTTCTTTTTCCGAAAAATAGTTTGATGGTCATTCTATAGTAGTTAGATGTACTATCTAGTCTAAATAGATGCTGTAAAATTGCGCAAGAAAATCACTTATTATCATTAAACTAAATTTATAACATAATAATAAAAAAAAAAGCAATTTAATAAATTAGAACGAAAATCATGTCAAAAACATGTCAAAATGCTTAAGAATGTGTGAATGAGTGATTCCGCTAAATGTGAAATTCATCTTTATTACTTTCTTCTATCTTCAATAGAAGAAAGTATTGTAATCGAAATTTTTTTCGACTTCCGGTTTTCGACGGATTTGCATGTTTTAGGAGTCAGAGATTCCAAAAAACATGTTTATAGAAAATGTCTGTCTGCCCGTCTGTCCGTCCGTCTGTCTGTCGCCATTGTACCATCAAAATGTGTATGAAGTTATGTATAGTATTAAACCAAAATTTTATTATAAGTTTTTGGCTATGGCAAGTAGGTCCTCCCGGAATTTGGAAAAAATTCGCCGGTAGGGGGCGCTGATATAACAAGTTTTGTGCGATTTTGAATATTGTACCATCCAAAAGTGTATGGAGTTATGCATAGAATTGAACCAAATTTTTAGTTTAAGTTTTTGGATATGACAAGCAGGTCCTCCCTGAATTTGGAAAAAATTCGCCGGTAGGGGCGCTGTAATAGTGATTTTTGTGCCATTTTGTATATTGTACCGTCCAAAAGTATATGAAGTCATGCATAGAATTAAGCCAATTTTTTATTATAAGTTTTTGGATATGGCAAGCAGGTCCACTATGCATTTGCTAAAAATTGGCCGTTAGGGGGCGCTGTAATAGCGATTTTTGTGCGATTTTGAATATTGCACCATCGAAAAGTGTATGAAGTTATGCATAGAATTGAACCAAAAAAAAAAATTAAGTTCTTGGCTATGGCAAGGAGGTCCTCCCTTAATTTGTAAAAAAATCACTCGTAGAGGGCGCTGTAATAGCGATTTTTGTACAATTTTTGTGCCATTTTGAATATTGTACCGCCGAAACGTGTATGAAGTTATGCATAGAATTGAACCAAATTTTATGTGTTTATTTTTGGTCATGTCACGAAGGTCCTCCCTGAATTTGGAAAAATTCTGCCGGAAGGGGGCACTATAATAGCGATGTCTGTACCATTTTCATTATTGTACCATCGAAAAGTGTATGAAGTTATCCATATAATTGAACCAAATTTTTTGTGCATGTTTCTGGCTATGGCAAACAAGTCCTCCCTGAACTTGAAAAAATTCCGAAAGAAGGGGGCGCTAAAATTCCGATCTCTGTGCCATTTTCATTATTGTACCATAGAACAGCGTATAAAATTATGCATACAATTGAACCAAAATGTTTGTGCTTGTTTTTGGCTTTGGCCAACAGGTTCTCCTTGAATTTGGAAATATTGCGCGGTAAAGGGGCTCCGTGCTAGCGATTTTTGTATACTTTTCTTGATTTTTCGTAGTTCTATTGTGCATCGGCGGCTCATGCAGCGGCGGGAACTCGCGTCCTGCTATGCCGGCTATTCGCAAACAGCTGATAACGACAGAATAAGGAAAAATTAATAATTTTAACAAATATCATGATATAGATTAACTCGTTTTTAGTCCGTTTAATTGATTTGAGCAGAAATTTAAGATGAAAATCAAAGTTGGTATAGTATTGAACTAATAATATTGAAGTATTAACATGTGTAACTAGGTTTTGAAATATTAAGATGTATAAGATAGAAGAAAGTTTTGGGATTGGCACATCCAACTAGTTTTTCTTAGAGTGAGTGCTTGTTTAATACAAAGGATTTTCCTAACACAATTAAAAAAAAAGCAATTTAACAAATTACAACGACCATTTGGAAAATGATTTTTTCAAAGCCTAAAATTTAAGACATAAAAAATCGCACGCAGTTGATCATGCATTACGTACGCCATGAATTAAACATTAACATTCCTGGACCCATCATGTACAAATTTTAAAAGAAATTTCAGTTTTACAATTTTTGGTACTGTAAATCTTTAAACTTCTACGGAGCTGGTCATACATTACGTACACCATGGATTAAACATTAATATTCCTAAACCCATTTTAAATGAAATTTCATTTTTAAACTTCTAAACATCCCACAATATTACTTTTTACATCGTCGTATAGAGAAAAAAATGTACTTTTAAATGCAATTTGTTTGAAAGCTATATCTCAATTTGTTTCTGAGTTATTAATTTCTTTTGGTAGTTTTTATTACTTTTTTGTCATAGTGGCAACAGACGTATCCATCTCTGTTGAAAGTAAAGGGAAAATACAGATTACTGTATAGACCAATCAGAAAAAGTATAAAATTCGGGATTCAACTAATAAAAAGCTTCAGATATGTTTTTGATTTCCTACCCAGACCGAGGACAATAACCATTTTTCCAAATGGTTAAAAAAGTACATTTAAAGGCATATAAGTACCCTTTAATAAACTGGTCTTCATGTTTTGCATGCACAATCGGCGACTTTTTTAAGATAAATATTGATAAAAAAAATACATTTCCGTAGAATTTTTAAAAGTGAAGCATTTTGTAAAATAAAAATCACGAGGTTTCAAGTATAATGAAAGCATGTGCTCTAATAAAAAGGGTAATCCGTGAATTAATTTATTCCGTTGTTTTTAATTTTGCAAAGTATCTTTTCTCATATTCGCAGATCAGTTTATTAAGAAATATTTTTATGTCTTTAAATGTACTTCTTTTCACTTTTAGCATGTTAAAAGTTTAGTTTAAATATATCCTTATCTACTCGATAGCAATAACATACAAAAACACCTAGAATAGGCATATTTGGAGACTTTTAAACCTCTGGATAATCATTCATCATCGTGTCCACTGCTAAATTGCCTAAATCACATCGATTTGTCTCTATAAAAATTTCTTTGTGATACCCTTTTAATAATATTTACCGTAGAGTAAAGAGAAAGAATAGAGATGAAGTGTAGTGGCTGGGGGTGACGACAAAAATGTAACCCTAAATTCTCTACTTTCAGCCCAAACACAACGACATGCTTTCACACACACATAAAAAAATGAACACTTTTAGTAATACAGTTTTTAATTCATAGTACAATGAAATACTACTTTAGAATGCTTAAACATAAGCAGCTCACTTTCATTTAGAGAAAAAATGCACGGGTAATGCCAAAGAAATCGATCCCTTGTTCCACGTGCTTGTTTTGTTTGGGCCAAATGAAGGCATTTAAATATGAAAGATAACCGGATTCATATTGCAAGTCGTTTTCAGTGTTGCCAGTGGGCTACTTTTTCTAAATTCAGATTTCTTGATTGGCGCCACTTTTTTGAAATTTCAAAATTAGCATGTTTCTGGTCTTTAATGACATTAAATAAGGCGAATATTTCTATTTCAAAAAAGTGGTACCAATCAAGGAATATAAATTTTAAAAAAGTAGCCCACTGGCAATACTGGCCGTTTTTAAGGTCTACTGCACCTCTATTATTTCTCCTTACTGTATGGTAGGATCTACATTAAATTTAATATATAATGTTACTGACATCGTTATTATTTGAAGCAAAGCTAAACTGCACACCAAATTATTAAAGATTAACTAACTTTGGTACTACTTGGTTGTCCCATCGGCCAAAAATCTATCGCCAAACTATAAGATTAAATGGCAATAATGTTGATTGTAAATGTCACATTCACTTGAATTTAAGCAAATCACACCTGTTTACGTCATCAAGTTATTTTTATTTCGACATTTTATTTGTATTTTTAATAATGTTATGCTAATTTATTTGTTCTCTCGTCATTTAAAATAAAAATTATATCGATTTGTATAATTTGGCGAGTGGTTTGGCGATTCATATAATTTGGCCAAATTGGTCGACGGGATAACTAAGTAGAACCCTAACTTTTTATTTCCCTCAGCCAGACTTTCTGCTTAATTTTTCGTAATCGGGATTATTTAAATAATCTTTGTTTATAGGTTACAAAATGCAGCTGCTATATAACTGACAAGCGAAAAAAAATGGGTACTTCTTAGTTATCCCGTCGACCAATTTCGCCAAATTATATAAATCGCCAAACCACTCGCCAAATTATACACATTGACAGAATTTTTATTTTAAATAACGAAAGAACAAATAAATTAGTAAAACATTAATAAAAACACAAATAAAACGTCGAATTAATGGTTTATTGCCCATTATTGGCATTTAATCTTACAATTTGGCGACAGTAATTTGGTCGACGGGATAACTAAGAAGTACCAAAAAATGAAATATGTATCGTGTCATTTAAGTAAAATGAGAGAACAAAATGTGTGTTATCTTATTGCAAAACATGTATAGAGTTCCACAAAATTTCATACACCTAATTTAAGAGATCTAATAAATATATTGACAAAATCCCAAAATAATAGAAATAATTTAAAACCCTTATTTGGTAATTTCAGCATCCATAATTTATCATTTAAATACATTAATCGATTGCGCCATCTTCTTTCAATAAATGGAAATTTGAAAATCTCTGAACTGCCCTAGAAAGGCATTGTGGCGCAAAATAAAATGTTTTATATATTCCGAACAAATGAACCAAATTTATCCACTATACAGATAAATCCGAGGACCTCATCAACATGTCTCCTTAATTTCAAGCTAATCGAATGCTTTTTATGGCAGATATCGTGGAACAGACATACAACTACTAACTAACTAATAAACAAACGAAAACCAAAAACTTTCCGGTTCTCCACAGTAAGCTTTCACTGATGTTTCGGCAATTAGGTGTTAAAGTTTGGCGAATAATTTTGCGATTTCTTTTTATGGAAAGTGGCCGACGGAGATAATGGAGAAATTCCCAAAAAGATATCAGCAACAATATAATCAGCAATTGGTCGACGGGATAACTAAATAGTGCCATGTATTGCAAATGATAAGCAAACGGACATGAAGAATAAATGCCGGTACTACTTAGTTATCCCGCCGACCAAAAATATATCGCCAAACTATAAGATTAAATGCCAATAATGGTTGATCGTAAATGTCACATTCACTTGACTTTTAGTAAGTTACATGTGTTTACATCATCAAGTGATTTTTATTTCGACGTTTTATTTGTATTTTATTAATGTTATACTAATTTATGGCACAGATGTCACATGCGCCAACCGTAGCTGACTAAAATATGCCAAAAGGCTGCAAAATCGGATTACAGAACATTTGCCGAAAAAGATGTCATATATGCCCTATATTGGCGCGATTTTTTTCTGACGCCAATGTCATATACGCAACGGGCATGTAACTGGAGCCAAAGTGTTGTTATTTTGCTTGATATAGTAACCCGGATGTTGTTGTTTATGCTGTTGAAGTTTTCGCCAAATTGGCGTCGGAAAAAATCGCGCCAATATTGGGCGGGTATGACATCTGTGCCTAATTTATTTGTTATTTCATTATTTAAAATAAAAATTGCATCAATTTGTATAATTTGGTGAGTGGTTTGGCGATTTATATAATTTGGCGAAATTGCTCGACGGGATAACTTAAGTAGTACTTAAATGCCTAAGTGAGCTAAGCGGTTTTTGTCAAGAAAGATGAAATACATATTAACAAAAAAAATATGAAATGCTTCCATGTTCGCATAGAGTTAGTTCTTGGGACAGATGATATATATTCCAGCGGCCGCAATGTTGGATTTTTTTCCTGGAGTGAAAACCCCTTTTCCGCCAAGTAAATGTCGACAAGCAGATTTATGCACATGATAGGCTTAACGGGGTTGCCAGAACACGTCACTCGTCGGGGTTGCCTTATCGATAAACGCCAACAAAACATCGCCGAGAAGTTGTGTCCAAGATGGCGGCCGCGGGAATATATAACATTTGTTTCGTAACATATTTCAATGCTTAGCATATATTTAAGGGCGACCAAACTGGTCTTCAGAGGCGGCTGGTGTAATTAATAAACATATGTCACATTCCATTTATTTATTTATTTATTTACTGAATAACAAACATACGACTTGTGTGCTTGATATGAGAGCCCGCTTATAAGTCGGAGACAAGGTAGCACAAGGAAATATTACAACACAAAAGAAATACACCCTGGGAGTTTCACACAGTGTGTGCAATGGAACCAGTGGGAATCGAACACATAAACTCTTACGCACAAGCGATTAGCTGACTGGTGCTTGTCACATTCCATTTTTGAGCGTGAGGGGCTACAATAAATAAGATTTGCAAATGTCAGCAATTTTTGGTGATCTATCTTCTGACCATGATAATATGTAAGTACCAAGAGATCTTTTACATCACGGAAAATCATTGTAGAGCGTACACAATTTCCTAGTTTTCGGATAATAAAGAAAATCAGGCGCAGATGTCATATTCGCCCCATATTGGCGCGATTTTTTTCTGACGCCAATGTCATATACACAACGTGTACTTAACTGGCGCCAAAGTGTCGTTATTTTGCTTGATGTGGTAACCCGGATTATGTTGTTTATGCTGTTGATGTTTTCGCCAAATTGGCAAATGAAAAAAATCGCGCCAATATGGGGC
Source organism: Maratus speciosus (assembly GCA_963932465.1). Lineage (NCBI taxonomy): Eukaryota > Metazoa > Arthropoda > Arachnida > Araneae > Salticidae > Maratus > Maratus speciosus. Next base: position 415,263,041 of record OZ010790.1, on the reverse strand, counting down.
GAATATGACATCTGTGCCGAAAATCAGACTGAAACCACTATACTTTTTTAACGCATCTTTCAACAAGAAATAGTTTTAATTTGTTTTATATTATTTGTCAGATCATTCCATTAGTTTTATATTTGGATTTTAAACACGCATAAAAATTAATGACTCACATTCTTTAAATTTAAACGACTTCAATTATAAATTTTAACCATTATGTAGAAAAGTCTCAAATGTAAAAACATTTTTATCGAAACGTTATTTAGGAAAATAAAAAGAATTTTAGTTAATCAGTACGAGAAAAATATCAAACAATGATCATAATTAAAAGTTATTAATCTAAAATGTGAATGCAATTAAAAATTTTAAAATTAATACAAGAAAACAATGATATACTGAACTAACTCTATTGCTTTATTAAGATGATCTAACTTAGCTTTCTTTACAATATATTTTTATCTTACTGTTAATAGTTTCAAATCACAAGTTTCTACAAATTTCTGTTGTGATATACACTATATATAAGAAGTTATTTATCCTTCTTTAGCAGATGATACAGATTTTTTTTCGTCATCAGAAGATGGACGCTTTGCAGTTTCATTTTTTTCTTTTCCTTCGGTGGCTTCTTCTGCACTTCCAGCACTATCCTTCATTTTGTCTTTTGAGTTAGTTATCTTTGACACAATAGCTTGGCCGGCTTGGTGTGCATGTTCTTTAGCATCCTTCCATTTATATATTTTTTCATCATCGGAAGATGGACGCTTTGCAGTTTCCTCAACTTTTTCCTTTTCTTCGGCGGCTTTTTCTGCACTTCCAACACTATCCTTTATTTTATCTTTTGAGTTAGTTACCTTTGTCACAATAGCTTGACCGGCTTGCTGTGCATATTCTTTAGCATCCTTCAGTTTATATTTTCCACCAGACAGTGAGACAATTCCTTTATCAACAGCACCATTTAGCCAAGTTTTGACGCTCTCCATATCTGTGGCCTTATCCAGCTGAGAAGTCAAATACTCTTTAATATCTTCCAAAGATGCACCTGCAGATCCGCCAAATTTCTTTAGAGCTGACATAATTGATTTTCCGATATCTGACTCTTTCACGGATGTAAGCGACATTTTAAGAAATTCTTTTGATGGTTCGTGTAACTCAGAAATGTCCTATAAAAAATTGGCAATAAGGAATAAAAACTTTTATAAAAACTGAACGATTGTTTTACTAAGAAATTTAGCTTTCGATTCTCAATATCTTAAGCACAGAAATAAAATGGTTATTCGAGAAAATTCTGGTTTATCATCTCTCGTGATAAAGGCCATGAAAAATAAAAAAAAAATTCATGGAGTTTTTAAAAATGTTAAAGTGAGTGAGGCCACAAAAATGATTACGTAATCAAATTTCAAGATGATATTGGGATTGATTTCGGGTAAGATTATTAACTCATTCAGGACCGGCATCTTTTACACGAATTTTATTCATTTGACACCACTTTTTGTTAAATGATTGACTTAACTTTATAAATCACGAAAATGTGTTAATTAAATAAAATCAATTTTACTTTTCTTTTTTACTGGTATCAAACTGAAGCGTTTTAAGAATATTCTGAGGGTGCATATATGCACCCATGGTCTCGAACATGTTAAAAGTAAATGAAAGAATGTTTAGCCTTACAATAAGAAATTAACTTGGTGCAGTACAATACAAATAAATAAACTGCCATGGGCGAGTAATACTCGCACTCAGAGTGTCCGTACAATAAATATATGAATTATTATCTGTAAAAGAAATGTTAAAAGAAATCGTTGCAAAAAGAATAAAAAGGCTTTGAAAAAAACTATGCAACGTAGGGTTGTGTACAGCTGTATATACTACAAAAGTATGAATGGGAATACCATAAAAGTTCGAAGAAATATAAAGCCTAAATAATATATTATCCTAATCTGTTCATGATGAACTTAATTCGGTATTGACAATAAAAGTAGGGCATACTTAAACTTTAATTGGCATTTCGTAAAACTAAATTCAGCGTAGTAATGATATTTTCCTTTTACAGTGTAGTTAAAACAAAACCCTTGTTGAAAGTGTAAACTTGGCATTGTGCTAAACGCGCTTCGATAGGAGACCACAAAGTTGCAACGCCGCCTTGGTCTGTGCTTCGTTTTTCCAGATAGATTTTTAATTAACTTTTAAAGACACAAGAGGCGTATTGAGAGATCCACTCAATGCAAACTTCTTGCGAATCTTATAGTATTTATGTGATTAATTGTAATTAAATAAGTAAGTTTTTAACAATTTGACGTCTATTTCTTTTATACTGCTACGGGGCATTGCATTACACAAGTATATCTTTAAAAGTTTTAATCCAGACTTAAAAAACCGATGGTACATAGAGTATGGTAGAGCGGTAGAGGGTACATTGAGTAGTCTTTATTACTTCTCCCCAATTTGAAATTTTCACGTTCCATAGTTTATGAGTTAAACGGCTGTGACAGATAGACAGACACAGAAGTGACCTTATAATGGTTCCGTTTTTACTTTTGTAAGTACGGAAGGTTAAAACAACTTTTAAAGCACCAAAACACTTTATTCTTGTTGCAAACTAGTTTCGGTAGCCATAGCGTAACATCATCGGTGCAAAATATGATTGCTCAGAAAAGAAAATTACAGGAATGCCAATAAAATTACAGGACATTTTACTAGCTAATAAACGTTATCATTGAATCCGTTTCTCCTACATATATTTCAGCATTTTTCAATTCTGAGCAATCCCATTTTACACTGATGATGGTACTCTATGACTACTGAAACTAGTTTGCAACAGGAAATAAAGTGTTGTGGTTCTTTAAACGTTGTTTTTTATTTATAATGTCTAGCCTACTTGGGCATATCTTGGCACGATATGAGAATAATGGCCGCCAATTTATTATTTTTGCGGAACTATGACGCTATCAAGTTTCGAAATGAAATTATTGTGAAATTAAACCTCAAACAAAGTCTACTTAGTTTTGCCTTGTAGGACCTCGAGGATATTAAAATGTTTGACTGAAAATGACGTCATATAGTAATATTGAAACTCCAGAAACAAATTATTTTACATTAAATTTCACATTTATATTACAGGGTGATCGAGTTTCAAAAAGAATTAATTATGCAGGAACAGATTATTAAGATTACGTTAAACAATAACTGGTCTGCCTCGGCATATATTATCTGCATGATGGGGTCTAATTCTTGATTTTGAGGATACCATCACATAATTGAGTTTCGGAATAAAATTGTAGCATGAAAAGTACCGTGAAAATATTTCAGTCTTTCTTGTGATGTCTTGGTTATCAGCAGAAGGGGGCGCCAATTCGTCCTTATGGTGGTATTATGCGTCGCCCAGTTTTATTATTCAGACGTTTTAGTACCGCCAAAATAAAGAATTAACGCCTTGTTATGCTATATTTTGGTTAAAGAATTGAAACGGCTATATCAGTTAGAATATAAAAAAAAATCCCTCCCGGCTCGGGCCTACAGGCGGAGGTAGATCTCGAAGTTAAGTACTAAATTCACCAACAAAACTTCAATCAAGATTAGAGATAAACTCAGTTCCTTCACTAAGAATGAGCTCCAGTGAGCTAAACATTTTGTGAAAATTCTAATATACACGAATACACAGACGCGTGTATATGGAATAGGTTTAAAAAATAGCTAAAGCAATCTTTTCTCTATATTATTGCGCCATCACGTGTATTTTCATGTTATTTTTAAATAGTAAATTGTTTTTTTTTTTTTTAATAAGTAATACGAATTTTTTAATATGTATTTGTCAAATAGTAATTCGTACAAAATTTATCGAATCTATTTTGCGCATGATTTACCTTTATTTATGCTGCATCAAGTGACAAAATATAGAAGCAAATTTTCTTGCCTCCCTTTTTTAGGATTTCGTTCATCTGACGAAATCCTATTCGTATCGCTCCTCTGTCTGTCTGTCTGTCCGTCACAGAGCCCATTCTCAGAAACTATATATGTTGGAGACTTGAAATTTTGCGTACTTATAGCTGAATACCTCACATCAAAGGACAAATCCTAAATTTTGAAAAAGTCTTATATTTAACCCTCTGGGCTCCAACTTGTGAATTTTAATCTTTTTGTTCTAACTGAGCCCCTAATTAAGTTTAAGACTAAAAATTTTGCATACTTATAGTTAAACGCCTCATATAAAACAACAAATCATAAAATTTTGAAAAAGTCTTGTATATAACCCTCTGGGCTCTAACTTGTGTATTTTAAGCTTTTTTATCTAACTGAACCCCTATTTAAGTTGAAGACTTGAAATTTTGCATACGTATAGCAGAACACTTGCGATCACACGAAAAATAATAATATTTTCAAAAAGTCTTATATTATTTACCCACCGGGCTTTAACTTGAGTATTTTAAGCAATATATCTAACCTATCCCCTTTGCACCCGGTGGGTACTTTTCTAACTTTTGCCGACACAACTTTGACCACTCGTTTACATTATGCACGTAGCCTTACATATTTCAGTTTCGCTTTTTACCGCCAGGGGGCACCTACCTATCTCGGGTGCTATAGACCCAATCCCCTCGACTAATATACCTACGGATAGGTTGTAAAACGGAGTTTCCTTCGGATAGAGGCTTGTGTACAATAGAGTGCGCCCCCTGGTTGCGAAAGGTGGATCTAACAGATTTCGCAAAATGATAAAGTGTTTTGAAAGAAATATTAAACGAAACCCTATGTGTGATCTGTGATCACACATACCCACTTGTTTACACTATGTGATTCCTAATGTGACTTTTAATATATGAGGACATTTTCACGATTCACCATTAAATAATCCTTAATTTATTCTTTTGAGCTGATTTAGATATCAGTCCAGATGATGTGATTGTTAAAGGTTAGTTGGGTGAATTAGTTCTCCAAAATCGTCCGGGATGTCCAAGACATCCGTGGTTCGAATCCTGTCCCGGACTTTTTTTACACACTTGGAAATTTACAACTGTTATGATTATTTACCAATTGAATAATTGTGTTAAATATTAATCTAATTTAATTACGCATGCAGCGTTTACTGCAATTCCGAAAATAACCCTTCAATTTGTTCTCTTGGGCTGATTCATATCATATCATATCATCTATATTAATAACAGCTAAGTTATGTGACTGTTATCAACAGCTCCGAGCTGACCACTTCACTTTTTATGTGCCAAACAGCCATTTCGCTACTTTTATGTCGCTGAGCGGAGATGATTAAATCGCCAAATAGGGTTCCATCGCCATCACTTCATTTAAAATATAAACCTATCACTAATTTAATTTAAAATACATGTGTATCAGATACATTTCAAATACATGTCTTTGATCTCTAATAACAAAAGCCTAAGTCATATGACTGTTATAAACAAAAACGGGCTGACCACTTCGCCTTTCATGCATGACAGGGACCATTTTTAATAAAAAAAAAATTGTTCACTAAAACTGCATAAAAGTTGCATTTCCAGAAAGATCGTTCAAAAATACGGTATTTCCGTACTAACAGGGGCATGTCAGATACAAGTGCGCCAAGCATGATGTCAATTCTACTAATTTCAGTAACCCTTAGTTTTTGATAACTTTATAGCGTATCATAATCAATAAGAGCTATACTATAATAATAATATAGTTTATTTTTCAATTCTTACTATTAGTTCATACTCTCCCTATATTTATTTATTTATTTATTTATATATCTTGTCATAAATATATATTTATAAGTATTAAGTATTTTATAATCTTTAATAAAATAATTATTCATCGTATCAAGTTGAAATAAATTTTTTTTAACTTGTACTGGATGACAATTGATGTTAATACAGTTTTTTCAAATATTAATTCATTAAATTTTAATTAATTAATTTTAGTTTTACAGGGGAGACAAAATGGCGGCCATTGGTTATTGAAGCATTTAATGCATCTTCATATCTATAAGGGGGTTACCATAGGATCACCCAACCGGAGCACCCACCAAATTTGGCATAGGTTCAACACTCCGGCGGAAAACCCCCACCACCAACTACGAAAAACCACATACAAGATAACAGTCCCAGAAAAAACAGAAAAACAGGGTTAATTGAAGCAAACTATAGTGAAAATCTCACTAGAACGAAAAATATCTACATACAACAATTACATAGATTATTAATACAAAAAAAAAAAAAAAAAAAAAAAAAAAAGAATACTTCTTGTAAAACACCGACAGTGTACCAAAAAATTACGTAAATTTACAGACGATCAAGCTCAAACACTTGATAACACTTGATAACATAGTAGAAAAAGTCATATACAGTATGAACGAAACTTAACCAAACTATACGTGAATATCATGTTATTAGTCACTGGAAAACTATGTTTATCACGTTAGTCATATGTAACAAGTCACTGCTACGAAGTAATAATGTCCAGATAAAATGTCCTTGAAAACTGCTTTTGGAAATTGCAAAATTGTCCATTTGCAGTAACTCAGCACTATGTACATAACTCAAGAATTACCCAATAACTTCAAAAATAGTTCTGGACAAAAGAAACCATTTCGGCAAAGCATGAAGAACCACAGACTTTTCACATGAACGTCACAGGTGGGACAGATGACCTTAATGTCGAAGACATGTTTAATACATCACTTGATCGTAAATGTGTCAGAAATAAAAGTTCCAAGAATAACTGTTTATAAAAGCCGTAAAATAATCCAAAAATAATAACACTACTAGACATAAACTGAAGAACCACCTAATGGCACTGTGATAGAACTGTCCAGAAGAAATGTTTTTAAAAAGAGTTTTAAAATATCCCCAAAAGGGGCAGGAGGATATTGTGAGAAAGAAAAATATACAAATTCGGTCACGATGTACATTTATTATATCCCAGGTGAGCCATATGAACTTAATATCGAAGACACAATTGTTACTTCACTTGAACTTGAAAATATCAAAATAAAAATGTTCAAGAATAACTGTTTTTAAAAATCTTTAAAATGGTCCGAGAATAGTGACCTACATTGTACAATACCAAGAACCACCTGAAAACACTGAGAATAAAATTGTCCAGAATAATTATTTTTTAAAAAAAGAGTCTTAAAAACTATCACCGAAAGGCAGAAGAATAATCACTAACTTGTGAAGAAAAATATATTATACATAATATATTAGAATGTATATTTGAAAAACGAAAAATTATTAATTAATTTATTGTAAATGCAGCGAAGTTTACTGTAATTTCCCCGGCACGCCAGAACTCTTCCAATGTTCTAAGAATCAGATCTGTTTCTTATGTAATCAAAATATTCCGTCGAAACCGGGCATGAGTCAAATAAATAATGCTCGACGTCGCCTCTCTTCCCACACGTACACTTGTCACTTTCAGATATGTTCATTCTCTTCAAGTAGTACGGGAAAGCTCCATGTCCAGTATAAAAATAGACACAGATCTGTGAACAGCATATAAAATTAAAATTCACCTTGCTAAGAATACCATATGTAAACCTACCCTTTTTGCTTGAATCCCAATAACTTTGCCAATCGCAGGATAATTTCTTTACTAAACAAGCCTTCAGCATACTTATTGGGATAGGAATGAACTCTTCTATATCATATTCATCGTTCATTATGACAGATTTAGCCAGAAAGTCCGCACGTTCGTTACCGTGGATCCCAATATGGGCCTTGACCCAGCCAATGTGTATAATTTTATTATTCAAAAATCTGAGATTTTCATATATTCTTAATAACAAATCATCACTCGGAAAAAGTCTCTGAAGAGAGCAATATGACGAATAACTTTCTGTGAAAAGATAAAAGACTGTATAGGTTGAAGAGCGACACCACTCTATGGCATCGGCAATTGCGACTAGTTCGGCCTGATAAATTGAATTGTAACTCTGAAATTTTATCCTCTTTTCGAAAATTGTATCATATTTACTATATATCGCATAAGCGGCCGCAACACTTTGTCCCATCTTCGAGCCGTCCGTAAAAATTACAGGTTTACCAGCAAATGTATTGTGTCTCATCATAGGCTTTATAAAATTTATGTTATGGTTATTATAATAATACGGATATTCGTATGAGTAGTTCTTTCTTACCAACTTACTTGAATTTATCTGATCACCACCAATATCAATAGACTTCTGACCATTTAATACATCATATTTTAAAGCTGAATTAGTGAGCTGTATAAAAATCGGTGGAACACCAGCCAAAATACACAATGCATCTGTGGATGTCGTCCTATACCCACGAACGAAAGAAAGAAGAGCTACACGTTGACATGATGAGAGTCTTTGTTTTCCGTGATAATTCAGGTCATTTAACCCTATCTCGTGACCGTAGCTAATTTGTTTTAACAATACCGTCTGATACAAAATTTTCAAAATATATAGAGAGACACCTTGGTCACGTATTCTCGTTCTCTTGACGTTGCAGGAAAAATCAGTAACTTTGGACCTTACCAATTCGAGGTGAGGCAACCAACTGAATAAATTATCTAGTGTGAATCCAAGATACAGCATAGTGTCCTTGAATGGTATACTCTTTTGGTGAATCTTAAATATTGGTCTACGTTTCTTAAGAGTTTTCGTCCCAAACATCATAGATACCGTCTTCGAAGGATTGATGGACAGATTTAAATTAGTGCATATATTTACAAAATTATTAACATGACGATTCATCTTAACCTCCAATGACCGTCTTGTATCCTCACCATCCACCACCACTGAATCGTCTGCGTATGAGATCAAATCCATATTTAGACTACGACTATTTTTTAATATGACATCCGCAACAATTGTCCATATCAGTGGACCAAGACATGAACTCTGCGGGCAGCCAACGAAAATCCTGAACCACCTGATGCCCCTCAGAAAACGAAAACCAATCAACCTGTCTGTAATGTAATTCTTAAAGGTATATTTCAGAAAACTGTGAATTGGCAATGTATTGATGATCAAAGAGGCAACAGACCAGTCCAGGACATCGAAGGCCCCCGAGATGTCGAAAGAAATTGCAGCACAGTACTTGTATTTTCCCAACTTAGTGGCCACCAAAGATTTTAGAGAGTTCAGTGCAGTTATCGTCGATTTACCTTCACGAAAGCCGTGTTGATTATTATCCAGAAAGCCACTGGACTCTATCATTGTTAAAATTCTCATTTTTAACAGACGTTCATAAACCTTTCCAAGAATTGGCAACAATGTGATGGGTCTATAGGACTTCGGTTGATCTGGGGGACGATTCCTCTTTCTAAAAAATATTATAATTCCTTTTTTCCAATTTACAGGGAAATGTGCAAACCTGAGGCAAGTATTGAAGACCAATAACATAAGTGTAGGAAATTTTGTGCATAGATTCTTTACCACTAAAGCGTCGACATTATCGGCACCAGGAGCCTTGTTGTTATTCTGACACCTCAAAGCATAGCTCAATTCTCGCCTAGTGAATGGTTTATAATCAGGATGATCCACAAAATCTGTATCGCTGACAAAACTGTGAATCAAAGCAGGAGCTTCCGAAACACTAAAGTGTTCGTCCATAAGAGTCGAAGCAATCTCATCGTATGTCGCAAAAACCGAGGAGTTTTCCAGCGTCGTGAATGCAAGATCTGAATGAGAAACTCTTTTTCCAGAGATGAACTTATACAAGTTGCCGTAGGCACTGTCCGTGCGATTGCAAAAATTAGTCCATCCTGTGCGCTTAGCCAATCTTAGATGTTGTTTATACAGGCGTCGCGCAATTAAATAACTTTCCTTATAATTAACATTACTTATATTCTTGTGGTATCTCTTATATAAAGCGTTAACTTTGTTTCTTTCCACTTTTAGCTCTTCTGTATACCAAGTAGTTGAAGGTTTATGGGCGAGGGTACCCTTCCTAAAACAATTATCTAGAACGAAATGAAGGTAATCATCAAAATTTGTTATCCACTCTTCCAAACCAGCTGTACCCTGCACCCTCTCGAGTGTACTCTGCAGTCAATCATTCATCTTGGAAAAAAGTCTATCAAACTTGCTCATAGATTTATTTTTTGTTTTATACCGAAGAATATTTTTATACACTGGATCCAGCTTTAGATCAAAAACGATATATCTGTGATCCGAAAAGGAGAAATTTTTATCATCAACCTGCCATGAATCTAGATACTGAACTGCGTCCACAACAGCCAAAGTTAAGTCCGGACGGCCTTTTTGCTCATCCTGTATGAAAGTGTGAGTTGCGCTCGGGTCATTAAGAATATTCAAATTGCCTATCATCAAGTAATCTTGAAAAACTTCAGATCTCTTATCTTCTCTAGTATATCCATACGTGATAAGCGGCATATTGAAGTCACCACCAATAATAAGGGTTTCACAGTTCGTAAAGTAATTCATCCAGCTTGACATATCAGAGTCTATATCACTTGAGGGAGCAGAATACACTGTACCCAAAATCACTGAAGTTTGCTCGAAAGTAACAGAAATAAAAACACTGTTAGGGGTACACAAACTTACTACGCAGTTCATGGTCTTATTAGTGCAAAGGATAGCAGAAGAATTATTAGAAGATGAAAAAAGAAGCCAATCTGGTGAAATCCCAGTAACCTTACCACCAATTACATAAGGGTCCTGGCATAAAAAGAAATGCACTCCCTCTTTCTCAGCATAATTGAACAAAGCATCGTTCGCATCAAAGCAATGATGGAGATTAATTTGTACTATCTTTACACCATTTGACAGTGAACCAGAGACAATGACCTATGTTATAAACGTTTCGCCAAAAGCTCCTCACGATACGCCCTAAAAGCCGGACAGTCCGAGCTGTCCGCACGATGAGCAGAATGTATATCCCCATCTTCGTTATCAGCGCAGTTCACACATTTCTCCGTATCTGTCGTACATTCAGTTATTCTATGCTCACCAGCACATTTCTGACACCTCTGAACACCCTGGCACCTTTAAGATATATGTCCATACCCCTGGCATTTGAAACATCTTGTTATTTGAAGGAATTCCACAACTCTGTAACGACTGAAGTCAATACATATTCTCCTTCTCTCCGTCAGACATCGAAAGACCTCGTTGTCGACGTCCAAGACCCAGTTTACCTTCCCCATCCTAGTGTCAATCTTCCAAACAATATCAATTCCTCTTCTCTGCTCCAGACCCTCGTCCACAATCACCTCTCTCAAAGAATCAATCACCATCTTCTCCTGTATATCCTTATCTAGGCTCAGCAATAATATTCTAGACCTACGTCTCTGCGGGGCCGAAATTTTAACTTTTGTTCGCAATGGCTGCATTTTTTCCACTAGCTTGTCCGAGTCCAGTTTCGATTTAACTTTAAGTACCAGTTGTCCAGTCTTCATAGAGTCTGACAATTTTGGAAACTCCTGGTCTGTCCTAGAAAATTTTCTCAATTCATCTCTTAAGTCCTCCGCCGTGCCCTCGTTTGGTGTTATCAAAACTGAGTATCCCTTGTCCATCTTGACCGGCTTACGCCTAGCAACTTTATCCACCAGACCTTGATCTATAATTGAATCCGAGGTCCCAGACCTCCTCATCAAGAGAGCCTCGTAAGCCTTACTATCAGTGACCATAGTTTTTAGCTTAGTCTCACTAGAAACATACTCTTTGTGGGCCTTAACCAATCTCAAATTGATATAATCCATACATTTTTTTACCCTGTTTAAAATTTCCCGTGTTACTTTACCCCCACCACTTTTTCACTGCTGACCCTCCAATAACTCATACACATACGTATATGCCTTCTGAATAGCCTCCGGAAACTCGTCACCAACCAAATCACCAAGAAACTTATCAAGCTTCGCCATAATCAACACAACTCTTACCGCCAGAATAAATCCACAAAACAAACACCAGGAAACATAAACAAATTAAACCAAAAACATACGTGACACCCTACACACGTGACCCAAACCAAAGTACCAGATCCTACAACAAAAGAACAGAACCAACACTGTGGCGCAAGAATCCAAAAAAAATAATTAACTCAGGAAATAGATCCACTCCATCTACAGAAACTCCAAACTATTAAACAATATACACAGCTAGTAACCACCAGAGAAAGTAAACAACAATAGTAACCAGACAACCACCCCTTAACTGGATCAACAGCCGATGGACAAAAGGATTATCAAATTAGAAACAATTTGTGACGTCAAATTACAAAATTAGAAACCGAACTTCCCGATCACCAAAGTAAACACCAGAAAACATAAAACTAAACCAAAAACATACGTGACACCCTACACACGTGACCCAAACCAAAGTATCAGAGCCCACAACAAAAGAACAGAACCTACACTGTGACGCAAGAAACCCTAAAAAAAACTCAGGAAACAAGTCCACACCATCTACAGAAACTCCAAACTATTAAGCAACACACAAGACAACTGAACACAACACTAAGCCCAAGATGGCGACGTAAACAAAGAAGCGTGAACAGCCCAACGGAAAAATAAAATGACTTATGAATTAAGAAATACTATATGCAGAGACACAATATACATATCTACAAAATGGAAATACAAAGGTGAGTATAAATAGAAACTTTATTTTAAGAAGAAGTTATGAATTAATATAGAAATTTAGAAGTAAGATTGAAATGCTGAAGACGTAATGCTTTCGCATGGGCTTCGGCTACTGGAAAAATAACTGAGATCAATAAAAGCTTAAATACTTATTTTAAACTCAAAAAATATACATATAATAAAGTAGAAATGATTAGATAGATCATGAATACGTAAATAAGTTAATTAAAATAATAATTACCAACTTTATGAGACTTTGAAAATGAGCTCCAAAAACACACAACCAACTGCAAGGGGGGGTTACCATAAGAAGGGAGGGGTTACCATAAGGGGGGGGGTGGGTTACCATAGGGGGACACTGTTTTTTCGCCAAATACCACCAATTTTGTCGCCAACTTGGCGGTATATCGCCAAATTTGACGACCAAATTTAGTCGCCAAAAGTGATGCCCACTTGGCGATATCTCTAATATTTCGCAAATTTCCCATATACTTCCATTGTAAACCGACTTGCTTATAGAAAAAGCTAATATATTAAACAATATATATATATATATATTAAACTAAAACCTAATGTAGTTAAGGATATATATTTTAGGCAGGAAAGGAAAAAAATATCTTAATTGCATATTATTTGTGTTTTAGTACTTTGAAGACCGCGATGTTTCTGATTGTTTCGACAAACTCAAAGGTCCTGTGCCCCCTTAATCATGAAAAATAATGGGTCACGCGTCCCCACGTATGGGAGGCTTGACCCACTATATGGGAGGCTTGACCCACCTTGTTTTATATTGAAATATATGTGAAGAGAAATAAAATCAGTTTAAAAAAAGCAAAATAACTTTATGCTACAGGCTTAAATTATTATTAAAAAAATATTTTTTTAATATAATGCTTAAACAAACATGTTGAGACGCAATCACATGTCATAGGAAAAAAATTTTGTTTTAAACAGGATTTTGTCTGAGCAGGTATAATTGTACAACAGGGAAAATGAAATTTTAACGTTTAAGACACTATTCAGTTTGAGACAGGTTCCGTTTTCATAGTGTTTCATGTTATTATGTCGGATTTAGGAGCCATTGTCTCACTTTTTTTTTTAGTCTCCTTGTCCTACTTTTTGCGACACTCGACCTGACAACTCTAGTTGTTACGTAGTTTGGCTTCATCTCACTGTATTGACCCTGCTGAAATTGGTCTACATACCTTTGAAAGTTTTTCGATTGATGCTATGTTTTTTACAGCCGCATGAGCACTTAATTTATCGTTAACATGATTTAAACCTTTAAGGGGCAAAGTACTTTCAGTACTAAAATGTTGAAATAAATGGCTGGCACCGGAATTTACGAACTAATTTATTTCGAAATAAGTAAAAGGCTATATTTCACATAATATTAAATTGAAAGGATTTTAGCAAAATTCTGGTTCCATTGTGACGTTTCGGAATAAAAATTGGTGGTTTTATAAACATACCACTACCCGTGAAAGGGTTAAGACTGCTGCTTTCATCCTTTCTAGTATTTCCCACTGTTTCTATTTACCTATTGTAAGTAATATTTAAATGGAAAAAAGTTCCTATCAAATTTCCCAGTTTCTAGGCACTTTTCACATTTTTCTTTAGCCAGTTTAATTTTTTTTTCATCACACCATTTTACTGTAGCTTTACAGAATAAATTTACGTTTTTTTATAGATATAACCATTAACTTTTAATTATGAACAGTGTATAATAAAAAGATTTCCAAAACCACTAAATTAAGAGAGCCTTGAGCATCTTTTCATCACATTGACTGGGTCAATCCTCCCTGCATAGACCTTTTCTAAAGAATGGCACATTATTGTGTTAAGCCTAACTCTGTACAATCTTTATACCTGGAATGAAAGCTCGATATTTCTGCATTACTTTAAACCTACTTACTTAAATTTCTATGATATAATTTAGCTGAAAAAAGCTTACAAAATATTTCTAAAAAACACAACTTTTAGGTTGAAAACGCTTCACAACTGATTTTTTCCACACTTATTTCAGTTATCTCTATGAAATGAAGACTGTTGTTTGGGCATTCCAGTAGCTTTGGTTGGCACCTATTGATAAAACTCTGAAATTCCTTTAAATATGAAAATTGATGTGTGGGTCAAGCCTCCCGTATGGTCAACCGTCCCTAGTCTCCCCTATATATAACACTGGCGCCTGGCTAAACGAAAAGTACCAAATAAATTTCCATGACAGTAAGATAATTTTTCCCTCCAGTCTATACTATACATCTATTAAAAGAGAAAACATAGAGATTCTAAGACGTAAAAATTCAACATCTAACGATGCAGCATCATTTAAATTACCGAAATTATGGCTTCGAAAACAAGTACTTAATGGTTGTGAAAATAGAAATAAACATCCAAGTGAAAAAAAAAAAATAATGTGCGTAAAATAGAAGAGTACGTGAAAAAAATTAATAATGCCGTTTCAAATTATTGCATCATAACATCATGCAATTTTAAAATATTTTTACGCGACTGCCAAAAAGGGTTACTGTATATACTCGCGTATAAGTCGAGGAATTTCTGACAATTTTCGGTAAGCAAATTTGAGGGTCGACTTATACGCGGAGTCAGTTAAAAAAGCAAAAACAAAAACTTCGAATACTGCGAAATTATGGTTTTTTTTGTGTATGAATAATATATATATATATATATATATATATATACTTATCTATATATATAAAAGAAAGTCTGAATTTCGTATTAATCAACGCGCAGCCAAAACTACTGAACCTAAAATTTTGAAAATTGGGGTAAAAATAGTTCTTATGGCATTGAGTGCCGCTAAGAAAGGATTTTCTAAAATTCCACCCCTAAGGGGGGTAAAAAAGAGAACGAACTTTAAAAAAATTCCTTAAAAATCTGATTTTATAGTTATTTTTCAACTGATAACATATTTTGGTGTATTTTTGTATGCTGAATCGAATGGTACTAACTAAATTCTTTTAAGTCCAATAGTTCGAGAGATATTTCATATTTTTTTAATTTGGCGCTATCTTTGGCGCCAAAAGCTCAAATTTTCAAGTAATAATTTCTAAAAACTCATTCTCTTCATTCTGTTACTATAGCAAGGGAATAAATTCAAATTGAATAATTTTTTAATCAATTCTTTTGGTTAAATAATTAAAACAACTATGTCAGTTAAGAAAAGTATTACAAACGCCTCAAAAACTAAAACTAAATTAAAAATAAATAAATCTGTGGTACTTTTTACTCCTACGAACACCATGCGAAAATGTATGATATCGCGCCATTTATTTCAACCCTAATCGTGCAAACGATTTTTGTTACAAACCATGCCAAGCATTAACCTTTGCTATTTATTGAACGTGAATATTTTTTATGAGTATTATTCCATCGTAATTCCGTAAAACTTTTGAATTTGTTATTTTTTTAATAGAAAACATTTATTATTAATTATAACTTATTTAATACTGATTACTGACATAGATTTTACTATTTGGCAGTTATCTGATGAGGAGGAAGCTACAACAAAATTATTTTAGAAGTTAGGAATTATACATATAAAAATGTTTGTTCAAAAAACCATGAATGGCTTCATTCAAAGAATGAAATGTTTACTGTAGTGTGAAAAATACGTATTACGTACGCCATGCTGCAGTAGTAAAATATATTTACAATTTGAAGACTGCAGTTTAAATTGACTATATTCTATTACTTGCAAAATATTTATTAAATAAAAGTCGATAAAAGTCGCAATTATGCACGGATTGTCTTCAAACTCACCAAAAACTTTGAGATGGCTAATATCTCGGCGGGGATTGAAAATGGGCA
This sequence comes from Maratus speciosus, assembly GCA_963932465.1. NCBI lineage: Eukaryota > Metazoa > Arthropoda > Arachnida > Araneae > Salticidae > Maratus > Maratus speciosus. The sequence goes on along the minus strand of OZ010790.1, from coordinate 415,246,661 downwards.
AAATCGGCCCAAGGGAATGGAAATGGGGAGGGTTCAAAATTTTGAATACCGTCTTAACATGATTCTGATAAAACCAGCTCATACACAACAATGACAGGAAGAAAAAAATATTTTTCGTTATAGCAGTTGCCAACAATTAAAAAAAAAGCAATAAAATTCTCACCACAACAATTGCTTTCCTATTGCAAGTTTTTCACGTGGAAAATTAAATTGAATAAATAGTTTGACGAATTGAAAACAAATTGAATATTACGTCATAAGTATTCTAGAGCAAGATTTCCGCTTGAAAACTGAAAATAAAATAAATAGCTTGATGAATTAAAAAACGAAAAACAAAATATTGCGTCATTTTGGAAATAAAATGGACCTCAGCAGGTGAATATGTAACGGCATGTGAGTTTGAAGAAACGTATTAAAACATGATAAAATCCCGACTATGGAAATATTAACTTATTTTAACACTTTGAGGTTCTCTGAATTTGCAATAGCTATTTTTTAAACCTGTTCCATATACATGCGTGTGCGTATTCGTGTATATTAGAATTTTCACAAAATGTTTAGCTCCTAGAGCTCATTTTTAGTGAAAGAACTGGGTTTATCTCTAATCTTGATTTAAGTTTTGGTGGTGAATTTAGTACTTAACTTCGAAATGTACCTCCGCCTGTAGGCCCGAGCCAGCAGGGATTTTTTAAATTTATTTTCAGCATTTTTTATTTCAAAATGTTTCATTGTTGCAGTTTTAATCATTTGGTATATTTTGGCGAGTGTTCATTGGTGCATAATTAAATCTATTGTTGTTCCAACTCGCATAAAATTGTACGAAGTACAGAAAATATTTGGTGAGTTATCACCTGAGATAGGCTAACAGTAAAATGCCTTAAAATAAATGTATTAATTTATAATTAATTTTTTCTAATATTAAAGAGTTGCATTGTCATTATTGACCTATAAACACACCTGTAAATATAATGTTTATAATTCTAACATACCAAGAAATGAGTTAAAAATCAATTAGTGATTGCAAAAATCCATCTTCACATATAAAAACTAGGTTGACTTAAATAAAAAAAGGTGCAAAATTAGAATTACTGGTTGAGAAATAGTAAAAAAGACAGGCAATCGACCAAAATAGGAAGTTATGAAAGAGGGGGAATTTACCGTAGCGAAGCGCGGGTACTCAGCTAGTATATATATAAACTAATATTATAAAGAGGTAAAAATTGTTTATTTGTAGGAGGTAAGCTCTGGAACTACCGAACCGATTCCAAAAGTAATGGTATCAAAATGATGGTGTTAGTTCAACTTAGAACATAGGCTATATCTTATGTATGTGCCACTGGCCAAAAAGGGGTGCAGGAACAAAAAACGTTCTAAAATGCGATTTTTGTGTTACTGAAAGGCCTAGAAACATGAAATTTGGAATGGTAGTTACTTATAAGATACTAATGATCTCTAAGGACATTTCTTTAAAAAATCGAAATTAAAAAGGGGTGAAAATGCGCGAAAAGCGTTCTAAAAAGCGTTCTAAATGGCAATTTACGCAATTTCAGGAAGTACCAAACCCATTTAAAAAATAACGGTGTCAAAATGATGGTGACAACCCTTGCGCTAACATAGGCTACATTTTATGTCGGTACTACTACCCCTAAAAGGCGTGCAGGACCAAAAAAAAAAAAACGTTCGAAATTGCGATTTTTGTGTTACTGAAGGGTTCAGATACATGGAATTCGGCATGCTAGTTACTTATTAGAAATAAATGATCTCTAAGAACATATCTTAAAAAATTCGAAATTTAAGAGGGGTGAAAATGCGCAAAAGCGTTCTAAAAAACGTTTGAAATGTAGATTTTTACGCAATATCAAGATATACCAAGCCAATTTAAAAAATAATGGTGTCAAAATGATGGTGACAACCCTTGCTCCACTATAGGCTATATTCTATGTCGGTGTCACTACCCCGAAAGAGGGTGCAGGAGCAAAAAAACGTTCGAACCATTTTTTAAGATAAAGACAAAACAAAAAATGCTCCGGAATCCTTATATCATGGTCATATACTTAAGAAAAAAAACATTTTTCAATTTCTAATTTTTTTGCACCTCACTTTATATATAATTTTTTATTTAATTTAATGGCCACCATTTTGAAACCAGATGGCTGATGAAGCTGGCCAGCGAACTTGGTCGAGACATTACGATATACTATCCACATGCTTTCTTACATCGAAATAGGTTAATAAATACGCGTGTTATCAAGTGACAAATATCAGATCGTTTCAAAATGTCAGCCATGCTAGAAATTTAAAGTGCTATAATTCAACCATTTTCTAAGATAGATACGAAACAAAAACTGCTCCGGAATCTTTGTATCAAGGTCAAACACATAAAAAAAATCTTTTTTAATTTTTCAATTTTTTGATAACTCATTTAAAATTTATTTTTTTTTTTAATGGCAGCCCTTTTGAAACAAGATGGCGAATGAAGCTGGCCAACGAACAGGGTCCTCGCTAATGGGGGGGGGGCAGCGGGGGAACCTCCCCCCAAACATTCGCAAATGTTATTACACTTGGCAAATTTGTTTTAAACTTTAATAAAAACTATAATATATTTTTTATTTTTGATAGACTTGGCAAAAATTTTAAAACTAATTAAGAACATTATTAAACTTTTAACTAATAAAAACTAAATTACATTTTCTAACTGTGGTAAGTTGGCAAAATTGTAAAATGAGTTGGCAAATACTGAAATTTGACTTGGCAATTTAAGGTTCTCTCCCCGACCAATAAAAATTCCTAGCGATGGCGCTGCCAACGAACTCTGTCGAGACATTGGTATGTACTATGTACAAACAAGTTACATCCATATCTATTATATATATAAAATCCAAACGGAAATTTCGTTCCGAACGCCTAGATTTGGAGTTCTACCGCATGGATTTTACGGAACTTATACCGTTAGATAGGTATCGTTTCAGGTAAGGTTTTAAGCTATAACACATCATTCTACCTAGATTAGTTACAGAATTATGACGGAAAGTTCTGTTATTTTGGAAGATAAAGTTTACCATTTTATTTCTTGGCGAAATTTATCGTTGATAAAAAAAAATTGAAACGGCTATTACAACTTGAAAAATAAAAGAAAAAAACTGTTACTAATTTTAATTAAAAGAAAAAAAAAGAAGAAAAAGAGAAAATGACAAACATTTTTGATTGGTTGTAATATTATAAAAAGAAAATATTTAATTTAAACAAGAAAGAGAATATTCGTAATGCGTAAAAATTTATTCAAAAAAAGATTGCACTTTTAAACAACATTTGGCGATTTATCTAGTGCGTCAGGTTAAGAAAATGTGCCAGAAAATTTGATAAGACAATATTAGACTGACAATTTTGTTTTTGTTTTGGATTCTTTTTTATTTACTTTTTATTTTTATCAAACGCATCCATCATTAGACTTAAAATAGTGGTTCTTGTGAGTTAGATGTTGTATGTTTATTTTCGATATTGATTTTATCGCCAAATAATATGATTTTAAACCAAAAAGGAATAAGCGTAGCATTGGTTTGAGCGACGTTTACAATATTGGGGATTTTTCAAGCGGACGGTATCCTTTTTGGAGTAATCTAATTCTACTACACACACATATATATGTATATATATAATACAAATGGAATTATATATATATATATATATATATATACATATAATACAAATGAAAATTTCGCTACGGTTGCTTATAACTCAAGTTCTGCTGAACTTGCACTGTTAAATAGGTAATTTTTTGGAAGGTTTTAGTATATAACATATCATTACGTTGTCTACGTTGCTTAGGTATTGAATTCTGGTTTAAAGTTCTTTAATGAGATGAACCAGATTATGAAAAAATAATCTTTTGAAAAGATTCTGCCGAATGTTTTTCGATAGAACTTGCACTTTTAATCAGATAATTTTACAGGGAGGGTTAAAGTATCTAACATATCTTTCTACCTTGCTCAGCTATACAGCTATGGGGAGAATTGTGTAATCTGGTGACCCCAGTTATCAAAAATTTACCTTTTTAAAAAGTTCTAATATACTGTTTTTTCTAGGTTTGCATGGTTAGTTTGGTAATTTTTCAAAGAGAATTTTAGCATATAGTATATTGTTCTACATTGCTTAGTTATATATCAATGGGGGAAATTTTGGTAATTTTACAATATCCTTCGCGATCCTTGGCAATCCCTTGGCGAGATGCAGAAAATGGGCTTGACGGAAGAAGTAAAGTTTCAATGAGTATTTTTTGTTCAATAATTATAGAATTTATTTACTATAAAGAAGCTATTTATCTCTTTTTATTTAAAAACAGAATTAAATTGAATATTAATAACAATAGTAATAATACATTTCATTGAAAAGATTATTTTATGAATACATAGGTAAAAAAGCATAAAAGTTCATCATATTTATTTTTATAGCTGTTCATATCATTTGTCCACAAATCTCACTTTTTGAAGTCCGAATTGCGCCATGCTTTAAAAAAAAAACCCGACAAGTCCACTATACTAGAAAAGTATAGAAAATTATGTAATCAGATGAACCCGTTTATGACAGATCTCAAATGAGAACATTGCTATTTGGCTAACCATCGTCGATTTGGGGAGAAATATTCGCTAAATGGGTTTAATCAAACAATTCCTGACCGATATTTGACATCAAACTTGGTTGTTCACTAATATAGGCATCAGAGTGGTCTCTGTTTTGACTAACACAATTGGCTTACAAAATTTTTCGTTTTAGATTTCACTTACAAATTTCGTAGAAACCAGCTACGCGAGAATGTTTTTTTTACGGTCTTTTAAGTTAGCCGGGCACAAATCTCGCCAATATCATTTTTTTTTTTTTTCAGGGCAGTAGCATATTTTATTTTTCACAAGTGTAAATTAGAAACAATACATTGATGATGAAGTAGAATAATTTTGTTTATAGCATTATTTGTTATTTTTATCCTTTTGAATTTTTTATGAAATGGGTGAAAAGCAACTATTTTAAATGTATGTAATATGTATATTTAACATGTGTGTATTTTAAATTAAAAGAGTGAAAGCTTTATATTTTAAATGAATGGCAATGGGAACAATACTTTGTTGTTTATCAAATGTGGCCGGCTAACATAAAAGTACTGTTTTTCCTTGAGATTTTTGAGGCAACCTATCACAGAAATAATTTTTAAAAAAATGACTGGTGACCAAAAAAAGACCGCTTCTATGATTATTAATACTATCAGAAATAGTGCTAATATTGAATATTATAATAATATTTCGCAGATCAAACTAAAATACCGTGATAGTGACAAACATATATACATCTAACTGTAACCATTGATAAAAAAAAATCAGGAAAATTGGAAAGTAAGTTTAGTTTGTAAAGTATGCATTAATTAAGGAAATAAATTACATAATCGAGTCTACAGACAATTGAAATTCTTGGTACAAATAAATTACATAACCCAGTCTACAAACAAATGACATATGTTATCGGTCGTGGTTTGATGGTAATTAACTTAATAAAATAAGTTAAATTGATTCTTTGTTTTTAAAGCGGACCTATTCCATAATCGAGTTTTAAAGAGAATTGGAGTAATTTGGGACAATTTTTTGGAGACATTTTGCAACATTTACATTACACCAACACTATACCAAAATGTTTGCTATTGTGTCATTTATTTCAAACCTGAACATGCAAAGATTTTTTGGTACTTTTTAAATATCGGCACCTTGGCGAAATAGGGAAAACAGCCTTGGCGGAAAAGGAAATTTGGCAATATATTTTCTGACAACCTATTCACTGTTTCATCTATTCTATTATCTATATTATAAAGGACAAACATATCTGTGCGTAACGCATACGTCATTTTGCGAATGGCAAAACTTTGAAATTTGAAATAAAATTTCGGTTTTACAATTATATCTACGGCAAATTTTTAAACTTCTAAACATCGCACAGTTTAAATTTTAAAACCGTCGTATAAGGAAATATATGCTCTTTTAAACGCAATTTGTTTGAAAGCTGTACCTCAATTTATTTTTGAGATATTAATTTTTTTGTAGTTTTTAATACAAATTTTGTAATCGTGGCAACTGAAGTACTCCATTTATATTGAAAGTAAAGGGAAAATAGTCATGGTTTATTATTTTTATTGATTATATCCTTATTGATGCCATTTTCACACTACAAATAAAAGTAACTTTTTTATAATTTTTGAACAGAAAATGATGTCAAATATTAAAGAACATGCATTCTTCTTCATAAATCAGTTACATTTCAATATTTTTACATTACGCAGATACTGAGTTTGAGACGCTTAGGCAAACTGATTCAGTGAGTAAAAATTATGTCATATTTAAAACAATACGATCATTTATTTTGATAAAACTAAATATTTGACCAATACTAAATGGCCAATATAATGACAACTAAAAGCAAATTTTTGATTTTTTTTTCCGCGGGTATTGAGATTAGAACTTAAAGTTTGTGCGAATGTTTAAATGAAAAGTTGTATCGGACAAAGGTGGCTTTAAGTTTGGAAATACATTCCTTAATAATGTATTGCGCGTTAAAATGCTTTCAAATTGTGAATTTGAGTGGTGCGTAATGTAAATTATGAGAATGTAAAAATAACGTACAGTTTAGACTTTATGGGGGAAAATTATATGATGTGACAAAGCGAAATCCTTTTTACCGATTTTCCATCCCATAAAAACAAACATAAGAGCCTCAATCGATAAATTCATCATAATTACTCATCTTGATTACGTGTTCTAATTGAGTTTAATTTTTCAATAATTTAAGCAGTTGAAGTTTGCGGAAATAATATTTTGGTAATTTTAGGTTAAAAATATTATTTGTTTTAAGAGTGAGACAACCAATGTTAGATGAATTTTTTATTGTAATTATTTTTGTAGGTTTATTATAAATTCGATCTGAAGTTCCATTCTAACATTTTAGTTCGTCGAATTTCGACGGGTTCCAACTCGTATATATAAAATCCAAACGGAAATTTCGTTCCGAACGCCGAGATTTCGAGTTCTACCGCATGGATTTTTACGGAACTTATACCGTTAGATAGGTATCGTTTCAGGGAAGGTTTTAAGCTATAACACATCATTCTACCTAGATTAGTTATAGAATTATTACGGAAAATTCTATTATTTTGGACTTTGTTACTTCATATTTCCTTAAATATCTGGGCTCCTATTGGTCGTAGAGCTTAGATCTCTCGCCAAAAGTAGCTCCGAAGCACCCAAGCAAACTTTTCCCCGCGATTATTTTGCCGTCTTCCGATTTCCTCTAATTCTATTAGGGGCCCGCGTAGAGCCCCTTTAAAATATTTTTCGTAGCAATTTCAGCAATTATCTTAAATTATTGGTTAAGACCGCCACCCTCCCGATTCATGTATCTACGGAAAGGTTGCATGAAGGAGTTTCGTTCAGATACGCTTTCGTTAAGAATAGAATGCGCTTGGAATGAGGAACTAATATAACGCGATATTGTTAAAATTAGGAAATCTAACAATGCGATCTGTTTTAAACTTTGAAATAGTTCATAACACATAATCTATTATCTATTCTATTATATATATATAAAATCTATTATCTATTCTATTATCTATTATATATATAAAATCCAAACGGAAATTTCGTTCCGAACGCCTAGATTTCGAGTTCTACTGCATGGATTTTTACGGAACCTATACCGTTAGATAGGTATTGTTTCAGGGAAGGTTTTAATCTATAACACATTATTCTACCTATATTAGTTTTAGAATTATGACGGAAAATTCTGTTATTTTGGGCGATAAGGTTACCATTTTATTTCTTGGCGAAATTCATCGTTGATAAAAAAAATTTAAACGGCTATTAAACATCGAAAAATAAAAGAAAAACTGTTACTAATTTTATTTAAATGAAAAAAAAAAAGAAAAAAAGAAGAAGAAAATCCGTTTTAATGAGTGATAATATTAAAAACCGAATATATTTAATTTAAACATGAAAGAGAATGTTCGTAATACTTAAAGAATTACTCAGTTGAAATATTGCAATTGAAATAATATTTGGCGATTTATCTTTTGCATCAGGTTAAGAAAAATGCATCTGAAAATTGATAAAATGATATCAAGGAAGTTCCCCATAAGCGCATGCTCAGCATTATTTGAGAAAAATTATAGAATATTCTTCTCATAAATATATATATATCCATAAAAAAATAAAAAAATCGACAGAACCTCTATTTAGCATTCCTAAAAAAAAATAATGAAAATTTCATTTTTTGCGATTTAGCGCTGGATGGCCTCACGATAAAATTTTGAATAATACTATGATAAATATTCTTTAAGAAAAACTTTTTCAACTCTCGATACGAAGTTAGTTTAAGTAAGTTTAACTTAAATAAATGCATATTTATAACTGCAGTTTTGTCATATACATTTATATATGTAACAATGAAATTTAACGATCGTATTTATGCCGTTTACAATGAAATTTAAATGGATTTAAAGTGTTTCAAACTCAAATTAAGGTCCGATTCTGAGCACTGGCAATTTGACTTCGATATTGTTAGTGTCAGAGACAACAAGAAAGTTTTATTGTCATGGAAACAACAATTTAATATCGAAAAGTTTAATGATAGCATTCTTAATTAAAATACCCTTAAAACTTATCCAGCCGGTGACACCGTATAAAATTAAATAGCTCAATACAAGTAACACGCAATTTGCATATATTATATAAGCTTACAGCAAAAATAGTAAACTAATCCACAGTTTAAGTTTAAATTCATTGAGCATTAGGCATTTAATTACTTATTTAACAAGGAATTTATAAATGCATTTCAATCTCTTGCATTTGGCGAGAAAACCTATTGGTTCGACAAAGAGCGTCGAGCGTTCGTCTGTTCGCGCCAAATACTCGAAAAAATATTTTTTTACAGATTTTCTACTGCGATTCGACCGCTATATTTTTACCGATCTTTTTTACATACATGAGTCATTTTATTAGCATTTCCTTTTTCAAAATATTTTGAGTATGCGTTTTAAGGAGACCTTCCTTGTGACTAACAATTTTTATTATTATTATTATTATTATGTATCTCTTACAGAAAAAACTAGCAGATGTAATTATAAAAATAATGATATTACATAAATAGCATTTAATATTATAAAAGTGGAGTCAAATATTTAAATTTTAATGCATACGTTTGCCCCCCTCCCCCCCACACATATTATAAATAATTTAATTTCAGATATTTAAAATATTTTTCGCGTACTTTACTACGCATACATGCTATTTTGTTTTTCCCCAAACTTATGACTTTTATAACCTCGAACTCAGATCAACAAATATTGTCCACTCTCTCTTTTTTTTTTCTTTTTTTTAAACATATATCGCCAATTTTTCTTTTAGAAAAGGCTACTGTTTCAAATGTTAAGTACTAAAGATTATTCTTAAGAAAATTTATGCAATTTTGCGTTATTAATACCACAAAAGAAAATATTTTGCAATAAAAATTGTTTACTGAAATACATTTTCGATTGTCTTTTTAATTCGTCATCCCATTTTCAGTTTTTTTAAAGGTTTTTGATATTGTATTAATCTTCCGTAATCAGGTTACCTGCTAATTAGTGTATTTACTGAACTATTTAAATGTTTCTTTTATATTTGAAAGAGTCAGATCAGTGATCAGACAGTGACTGTCAGACAGTGATCGCGATTGTAGAAGATTACATGAAATTTGTACTTAGCTATTAGTAAATTTATGTTTTTTCATTATGAAGCAAACGGAGAACAGAAGATATAGTATTATATATATTTTTATTTGCAGTTATTTTACTGTCACTAAAAAATAAATACTTGGGAAAAAAATTTCAAATTCTAATGGTGGCTGGTGGAACAATATGTGTTGATTTATCATTTTAGCCTAGATAAGAAAAAAATACCTGAAATGCAGATAAAACTGAAGATAGAAATCATTATAAAGCAAGTTCTTCTGACGCACAATCCTATTCGCTAAACCGAGGAAAAAATTAACGATTTTAGGTTTATTTAGGCAACAGACTGAAGAATAATGTAATTTTGAAAATAAAAAGTGTATTTATTTCTCCGTGTTATTGCGCTCTTTAGAGAAATGAAAAAAGGTCTTCGGTGCATCAAAAAGATTATTTCGTTATATTATAACGTGTTAGGTTATTTAGTTTTGTATAACTGATTTTATTTGTCATTTACAAAGAGTATTTTTGGCGAAAGATCTATAATTCAGCCAACAGCAATTTGACTTTATTTAATGGGATGTAGTCTGGCGCATAATTACGTATGTTTTACGTGTGTTACACTGTAAATTAAAATGTCTGAAAATCAAACACTTAAGTATCTGAAACGGAGTGTTCAATTTTCAGACATTTTAAAATGTCTGAATTTTTTCAGACACTTTTTGCGTCTGAATTTCAGACACTTCAAACGTCTTAATAGCATCCATTTTTTTGTAAGCATCATACGTAGCCATGTTTGACCACGTTGAACCCTGGAAAAATATTTGGCTGGGATCTTGCCCCCTCCACACGCCCTCCCCCCTCCCCCCCCCTATAGAGGAGAGATTAGGATTCCCAGGAGAATTGAATGAATAAAAAAAAACTCCAACACGAGGATTTCGAGGACTTACTTCTTTATTATGAAACTTTTTAAAAGGAAGGCCATGATAGTACAATGGGACGGGAGAAGTCACAGACGAGACTGCCCGACGGGGCAGCCCCGAAGAGCAGAGAGCCGAGGTCTGTTACACTCAAGTTCAGAGGCAGTAGTGGTCAAATATTCATTACAATCACTCACTCATTGGCGAGATGAATAGCAACATATGTACTAAATTGGCGATGAATATTGGTGGCGTGGACAAAGGAATCAGAAGCATCCCGAAGTATTACATAGAATTCAAAGTTACGCCATGGCGCGGCTATATGGTTACACGTCTCTTAACATTCCTGCGGTAAGGAAAAGTGGTTAAAGAAATAGGAACACGTGATTTTTAGATGCACGTTACAGATCTGACTACAGCTGCAAATTAGTCAGCAATGGGCATATGGTTTGTATCCGACAAAGTACAAGGGTGAGAACTGAATACTAATGCAAGCCCAGAGGCTGGGAAAATATGCATTAGATAACGTCGGCTGCAAAGCGAAAAGACATTCATTTGAATTTTATTCTTTTACTTTATTTCAATGTAAAATAATTGCGGTTAAGATCTTTTTCTATCGTGTGAATTTGAAAGACAGAAAAAGGAACCGAGATAAATGATGTCTGCATTTGAAAAGAACTTTAAAAAGTAAAAGCGAAACTTACAGTAGTGAGAGGGGGGGGGGGGGGGAAGAATGAATAAAGACATATGAAATTAACTCTAAAATGTCAAATTTAAACTAAATATTTTATTTGAAGGGGGGGGGGGGAGAGAATAATGACAATTTATAATAAACCAGTAAAGTTAAAAGTTGATTTTTTTGAGGGGAAAGGAGGAATAATGAATATATAACGGTAAAGCCGTTATATATATCACCCATTACCACCAGAAAAAAAAACTGTGAATCTTGAAGAACAGTTTTTTTTTATATTTGAAGATTACTTTGTCCACCCCATACATATAAGTATTTAAAACAGATATTACATAATAAGAAAGATAAGCCTCCATATATATATATATAACATATAACTGTGTGCTTGCAATTCTTTAAATGTTTGCATAAAGCAAAACTTTTCAGGTCATGATAAATGGCGCCTTTTTATTTTTATTCATTTCTTGGTATTCAGTAGTCTTTACAGTCACCAGAAACTGCAAATAATAATTTTTTGATTTAACAGGATCCTTTTTAAATATCTTTTTAGTATTTGATTAAGAGGCTGGTACCAGCATTTTTCATGACCAAAATAAGAGAAGTAAATATTTTTTTTTAGTAACTTGTTATAATATCTTCTCAAAATAAAAATAATATAAGTGCAAGCAACAAAAGACACAGATACTACTTTAAAATGAAATAGAAAATAAATGACATATGCATGTCTGTGAATAGAAGCTAAATGAAAAAATATAAAAAAATAAAAAGAGTAGAAAATTGGTTTTCGTGCACACCGCACAGGACTACTAAAGGACGGGATGCATATAGCATGCCTATGAATGGGTGTAGCCCTTAATCTTGTCAATAAACAAGTGTGATGGCGTCAGTTTAGAACATCAGCCCTAGGGGAAGAGGGAGTTATGAGACCCAGACACCAAGTGATACCTAGGTCCCTGCTCCCCAAAGATCACATTGATCTTCAAAGGAGCATGCGTCAATGTATCATATAAAAAAGGTTATGTTTATTGAATTGAAACAACAATTCAAGGGTTTTGTCTCTCTACACAATGAAGTTTGGACCCTTAGGGCAAAAATTTTGAACGGGAACAAAACTTCAGAGGGGATAAATTAAAATAATAAAACAAAAACTGAGATAAATATCTCGTATATCAAATGTAAAAGGACAATCCGAGTGTGTGGAGAGACTGGTGACATGATCGGGTAAGTATAACAACCACAATTTTTTTAAAATAAATTCTAACTTTGTATTCCTTGCAATGTATCGAGCAGGATATGAACTGTATGTGTATTGTATTACCTTAACTAATGTTTTGAAACATTTAGTGTAGCTGCACTAGGTTACTAATGCTATAAACAAAAATTTTTTGTGTTATTGTGAAGTTATGTTATTACAAGAATGACATAATATCTTAGACGTGTGTATTGTCTAAGTGAAGCTTAACCAGAGATTATATTTAATCTCCAAATTTAAAAGAAAACGTGTAATTATGTCCATGTAGAAAACCAAAACAAGTGTGATGAAAACAATAAAAACATCATAAGTTTGAAATTTAAAGAAAATGCATGTGAAGGGGTAGCATCCTGTAAACTGGGCATTCTTTGTTGTGAAACAAAGTGATGGTGACATGAAATGTCATGGCATAAAAGAAATTTAATAATAATGGAAAAATTAAGAATGTGTTAAAACTTAACCGTTTAATAAATGTTTAATTTGTGCATATCATGTGAGGTCAAAAGTAGTTCCTGGTATAATGAAAACAAAAAAGGAAATATCCTAATGTGTGACGTTGAAACCTAGAAACAAAATATTTTCAATTGTGTATAATATGTGTTTTTTTTTTTTACCAAACAAAATATCAATGAACTCAATTGTAATACCAATGAACTAAATTGTAATATCAATGAACTAACTTGTAAGTGTAACTCTATGAACCAAAGAAAAAAAATGTGTATTTCAATGAATGAATCAAAGAAAAAGTATTTCACTATGAACTAAAACAGTGTATGTCAGTGAAAGAAAAGGAAAAATTCAACGACTTAGATGTATGTTTGTGAACACAGCAGTCTAAGTACCTCAATGAACAAATTATGAGCAAGTAGTTCACTGACTTAAAGTGTAAAAGCAATAAGATGAACTCAAATGTGTGAAAAAAAAGAAAAACTTACAATGAACTCATGTGTCTATAAAAAAAATTCCAGTGAACTGAAGTGTCTACCAAAACAAAAATTGGTATGAACTGATCTGCAAAACAAATCACAAGAAAGAAAAGGAACTATGAACTAATATGTGTAAGGAAAAATTCTATGAACTAAGTATTGTCATGAAACAAAAATGATAGTGCAATTGGTCCCTGAAGTACACAAAGAATTGACAATGCTATGAACTCGTGTAAAGTGTATTTTTCTATGAACTCAATGAACTATGAACTCGTGTAAAGTGTTTTATCTATGAACTCGTGTAAAGTGTATTTTCTATGAACTCAATGAACTATGAACTCGTGTAAAGAGTTTCTATGAACTCAATGAACTATGAACTCAGTGAACTATGAACTCAGTTGTGTAACCTATGAACTCAGTTGTGTAACCTATGAACTCAGTTGTATAAACTATGAACACAAACTCATTGTGTACATATGGAACCAAGAGCCTTGTATCCCAAGTACAAAAAATGCATTGCCTAAAGTTAAAACAAATAAACCGAAAAAAAAATTGTGCTTTTAAGTAGAGGAAAGTGAAAAAGGATAAAATGTAACCAGGAAACGCTACTTGTGTGATGAAATGTAACTAAATAAACTTAACTAAGATTAACAAGTGAAATTATATCCAAATTTCTAAAAAAAATAAATCAAAAGATGTAACTAGTGTAATGATGAATGTTTAAAGTTGAATTAATGTGTACTCTTTCAGCAAAATCTTCAAAAAAACGAAAAACATATAGTCTGACAACGGGTATCAGAAACGATTTCACTTTTGTTCCAATTCGAGATTCATTTAACTATTTGCCGGCTAAATAATCAAATGAAAAAAGCAACCTACTGTACACTTGTGTTTATAAAAAAAAATCTTGAAAGAATTAAGTTAATTTCAAACTTCAATTCAGTATGAATAATGCTGTCGAAAACTGACATATGTATGTAAATGTATAGAAAATTAAAATTTTAAAGGAATGCTGTAGATAGTAACTCCTTCACAGTAATGTGTTAAATAAAAACGAAAAATGTAAAATGTATGTTACATTGTTTTTTTTGTTTTTTTTTTTTTTTTTTTTTTAAAGGACGCTGTATAAGATGTTTATGGGAATGTATTGCAGTTGTATACTTTTTCTCGCATTTGCTTGATGAATTTTTTTAATGATGGACAATAAGGTGCAAAAGCACTGTGGAAAATGTCAAAGTTGGTGTTATTGCTATCGTTATTTCTAATGCAATTAATGCATTTTGGAGGATTTCTACAGTGAGGGTCAATGTGTGGCAAGGCACAGACAGAGCATCTAATGTCATTACAACATGAAATTGCAAGATGATCATTGTATACCTGACACTTAAAACAACGTTTAACATTTATATATGGTTTAACAGGGTGCGGTTTTGATTGTATGATAATTTCCTTATGCATTAATAATTGCCTAGCATCCTGTGGTGCAAGCTCAAAGATCCAATTAAAGGACTTAATATGTAGGAGCTTGTACTTTTTAACAAAGTGAAAATCAGGTTCAGGTATGTGGATTAAATCTGAGATACCAAACAAGATATCAGGAATATTTAAATTTTCAGGGAGGTTATAAATAATGACACGAATAGGTTTAGTTACATTAAGTTTAGCAGGGGCTAAGGACTTTAGAGAGGAATAGCTGATATCTGTAAATTTTTCATTGTGCTTACCTTGAGTGTGCAGGTCGGAGCTAAGATATGTGTCTTTTTTATCATTTTCCAGTTGTGGTAACTTTTCTTGTTTACACATATAAGAGGGGATAGTTTGTGTAGATTTATCTAGGGCAGATGGAGGGAGTTTGTTATTGACATCTACCACCTGATCAACCATAGTCTTACTACATTTAGTAAGCTTCTTCTTATTTTTCTGTTGGGCTGTGATTTCATGTAATCTCTCAATAAGTCTCTGATTTACAAGAAATAAATTATCTTTATCCTGTTTTAATTTGGAATAATCATCCTTTAGAACATTAAAGTTTAGTTTAAGCACATGAAAATTGAATTTAATGATCTGAAGGAAATCTATAATATTTTCAGACATGGACGCAGCATTTTCGGTCTTAAGTGAATTTTGAATAGATGTGGCTTCCATATTAATGTAATCCGAATATCTTAATAATATCTCCTCAAAATAATCTAACCATGGAGATACAGAAATGGGGTGATTAAAATCACTAATAGAAATTACATCATTTGCTGCCATATTGTAAAAATAGACTGGTGCAGTGTGTGTTATCTCCAAAACCTTTTTTTTTATTTTCTGGTGTTTATTTAATTTCTGTTGTTTACTTTTTTTTGACAGCCAAAATGGAAAAAGGAGGAATTCTTTTTTTTTTTTTTTTGAGAGAGCAACACAAATAATGCAAAATAAATACTACTAGTAATTCAAAAAAGTGTATGTATGAAAAAAACTAGTTATCAGAAATGAAATGCATGCACATAAAATAAAACACAATAAGTTGCATAAATAAATTATACACAAAAGGAAAAAAAAATGGAAGGGGGGGGGGAGTGTAAAAAATATGAGTGTATCAATCACAACATTTCTGAAAGTTAAATTTCTGTCAACATCCAGTTGGATTAAAGTTTCCGAAATTCAATAAAATAAAAAAAACAGGTAATTAAATTGTAATTCTGGTTTAAAATACAAAAAAAAAACAAACAAGGTCAGAGTCGAGCAACATATTTTGAGAATAATTGTGCAAATGTCACACACAAGTGAAAATGTGCAAACGTTGTGAGCGAAATATGCACATATTTATATAAAAATATCAAATATTGCAAAACCTGGAGCAGAGAACTTTTTTTGTTGCCTATCGGCAGAATAAGTGTACATTCAAAGTACGCCAGTGGGGCAAAAGGGTTAAACTCTAGATTTTGAATGCATAAAAAAATCATTTTTACGAAAAAGGAAACATAGCATGTTTATGTAAATTCACGGAAGAAACAAATATGAGAAGTATGTCATGATTTAAGCATAAAAACATTATAAGTGAAATATTAATAAAAGTCTAATAATTTTATCATTTTAACTGCAAAAAGTACTTAAAAAAAAACAAACAAACGCAGCTTGGAAGAAGATAATAAGGAGCTAATATGCTATCACTGTTAAAAATATTATAAAAAAAAAATAGTTCAGAAGTGATTTCTTCGTTCAAGCTGTCAAATCAACAAACTTATGAAAATCCAAATGGTAAAAGTACAAGTATGAATAGGGAACCATAACATGAATAGAAACTGATAATTTACTGATATTGAAAAGAAAGAAAAAAAAGGTTATAACAATTTAGAGTAAATAATTTAATGTAAAAGTATTCCCTGTTCATACTTATATGCAAACTGTGTTTCTTTCTTTCTTTTTTTTTTTTTTTTTTTTTTTTTGTATAAAGTATTGTGACACAAGTGTTTTCATTAAATTCGTTGAACTAGTATGTCATTTTTTTTGTAGAGAGCATTCATTTGGAGTACAAAAACAGAGCGATGAGCAAACAACGCTTGTTTTTTAACAAAAAAAGAGTTAAAATAAAAAGATTTTAGTGACAATTTGCAACGAAAAGAAATTAAAACAAAATATCATTGACGTCCTATTTTCGTACTCTGAATGCTATAAAAATGTTGAATGATAGATGACACAACGTGTGCTTTACTTACAGTTTTAGTACACTTTTTTTTAAAGTGCAGAGTGGTTTCTTTTTTTTTTAACTGAAGCACTTTTACATCACCAGGGTAATTTTTTTTGTATCTTGATAACACACCACAAAAGGAAAACATTTTTCCTCAACTTCATGGCACTGTTGGTGCATTCTATATTTTTTTTTTAGCAAAATTGAAGATATCACTACAAAGAAGCACAATGTAAATCGAAATTTTTTTTTGACTATTGCTTCGGACACAATTTGTTATATTAACACAAGATAACACTTTCACGAAATTATATTTCTTTTTAGTATATTTCACTCTTTTGTCACCAAATCTGTGGGATTCCTGGACACTTTGCACTGTAAATATTAATCACAAAATCACAAACAAAGTGAAACGGCGCACATTTCCTGGACTTGTTGCACTGAGAAATTTGTTTAAAATGTGTGTTACTTGTGCGGATAATTCATACCGCAGCTAGGTGAGGACTATTTCACAAAACACTTCCTTTTAGGAAACAAATTGGATTGGATGTACGTTCAGATGGCACTTTTTCTTTTCACAAAATCTTTCGCACTCACACTGGTAGCACGAACACGTTTGATTGAAGATCGAATCTCGCGCACAAAAAAAAACAGAAACTAGGTAAATAAGTGATGCAGGTGTGATATTTCGTAGAGGAAAAAAAAACGCTGCATGAGGCGACGTCGTTCGATGACACCGTTGGAGCACCGCAGTCTAAATCTTGCTTCTCGTTAGGCTAGTGTAAAGTCCGGAGTGAAGAGGCACTCTCCAAATCCGTTGGGGTAGCGAGAAAGGGAAATCCCCTGAAGTTGACATCGGCGAGCGAACACAGAGTAGGGCAGCCGGAACTCCCGTGGGAAAAAAGATCTATGGGCATCCTTTCGCTTCGCTGGTAAAGGATGATACGGAAGGAACGATACTTCTCCTCGTATATATATATATATATATATATATTTTTTTTTTTTTTTTTTTTATTACTGTTGGAGAAAAAATCTGGGCAACGGCGCCAATTTGTATAGAGGAGAGATTAGGATTCCCAGGAGAAATGAATGAATAAAAAAAAAAAAACTCCAACACGAGGATTTCGAGGACTTACTTCTTTATTATGAAACTTTTTAAAAGGAAGGCCATGATAGTACAATCGGACGGGAGAAGTCACAGACGAGACTGCCCGACGGGGCAGCACCGAAGGGCAGAGAGCCGAGGTCTGTTACACTCAAGTTCAGAGGCAGTAGTGGTCAAATATTCATTACAATCACTCACTCATTGGCGAGATGAATAGCAACATATGTACTAAATTGGCGATGAATATTGGTGGCGTGGACAAAGGAATCAGAAGCATCCCGAAGTATTACATAGAATTCAAAGTTACGCCATGGCGCGACTATATGGTTACACGTCTCTTAACATTCCTGCGGTAAGGAAAAGTGGTTAAAGAAATAGGAACACGTGATTTTTAGATGCACGTTACAGATCTGACTACAGCTGCAAATTAGTCAGCAATGGGCATATGGTTTGTATCCGACAAAGTACAAGGGTGAGAATTGAATACTAATGCAAGCCCAGAGGCTGGGAAAATATGCATTAGATAACGTCGGCTGCAAAGCGAAAAGACATTCATTTGAATTTTATTCTTTTACTTTATTTCAATGTAAAATAATTGCGGTTAAGATCTTTTTCTATCGTGTGAATTTGAAAGACAGAAAAAGGAACCGAGATAAATGATGTCTGCATTTGAAAAGAACTTTAAAAAGTAAAAGCGAAACTTACAGTAGTGAGAGGGGGGGGGGAAGAGAATGAATAAAGACATATGAAATTAACTCTAAAATGTCAAATTTAAACTAAATATTTTATTTGAAGTGGGGGGGGGGGAGAGAATAATGACAATTTATAATAAACCAGTAAAGTTAAAAGTTGATTTTTTTGAGGGGAAAGGAGGAATAATGAATATATAACGGTAAAGCCGTTATACCCCCCCCCCCCCCCCCCGCAGCCTGATTTTTTGGTGCTCCTAATTTTGGTATGCAATTTTCGTTAAGCTGTTTATTTAAATCTTTTACGACATTTTACTGATTATAATCAATATTTTGAACTTCAGGAATAGAACAAGATTAAAGCAAAAAATATTTATCTAAATATTTGTTTTGATGATAAATATGATTTTGAATATGATTTTTTTTTTAAATCTTATTTTACTTTAAAAGTTCAAAACATCGATTATATTCAGTACAATTTCGAAACGGATTTAAAATATAAGCTTTACAAATATTGCACATTAAATTTGGTGGCACTTAAATCGTAGGGGGACGGGACACTGCTTTAATACCCATGCTTTAATCAAGAAGTTCTTTTGCAAAAAATGCAACCCTACACTATGGTTATCTAAATAGAGATGTCCGGTACTCGGGAGTATCCATTGTGGAGGTTAATGGACATTCACGAATAGCGGACACCTCTATTTAGCGAACACTTTTTTAATCCGCAAAGCACACGCATACATATTTGTATATTTTTACCTCACAAAATCAGACATCTCCGATCATCAGACAAATTCCGCGATCCCGAAGTTTCCGCTATTAAGGGCTTTTAAGATACATGGATAAATATATATTTTTTTATAATCTTGTCCTATTCTAAAAGTTTAAAATATTTATTATACTCGGTTGAATGTCGAAAGAGATTTAAAATGTCAGATGTACGAAAATTGCAAATAAAATCCCCCCATCTCCCCAAAAAAGGATAATTCATATAATTTAAAAATTAGATTAAAAAAAAATTATATTGACATATAGGCAATTTTACATATCTATCAGATGATAATCACAACAGCTATTTAACTATGAGTAAAAAAATTAAAAAATAAATATTCCACTTTAATAACATTAAGAAAAAAATTACTTCGGTATTTTGTTAAATATATTTTGTGTTTATAATCTTGCCCTACTCTAAAAGTTCAAAACTTTCATTATAATCAGTGCAATATCGAAAAGGATTTATGATATCAGCTTTACGAAAATTGAATACAAAATCCCCCTCCCACACCTCCCTTCCCGAAAAATTTTTTAAATTCTTATCATTTAAAAATTAAATTTAAAAAAAATTATATTGCCACATGCCACTTCAGCAAGTTTTTATGTAGATCACAGGGTAATCACAAAAGCTATTCAACTATCAATAAAAATAAATAAATAAATATCCTACATTAATAGCAAGAAGAAAAAATAACTTATAGTTTCCAAGCTTCATTTGTCTTAAATATATATCTTAACATCTAATTGTCATTCTTGTAATTTTCGTATAAGTGTATATAAATACACTTACAAAAATCACAATATTAAGTACAAAATCTAGTTATAGCTTTTTACCTTTTCCCATTATAAATTTCAAATTACTTTTCTACTAAAAATAATCAAAAAATCAATATTATACTTGATTTCAAATCAAATACATATGTATATTTTTACTGGCAGTTTTAAAATTAAGGAGAACATAATAGATGAATCATGACAACGTCATATGTTTTCAGGCACTTTATTTATCTTATTTTTTAATCTGCGGTTTTACGTTAGGAAGAAAGATCTTTCCAAAGCTTTTTTTTTCTTTCATTGTGGTCGTTACGTGAGATAAGAATTAACCATTGAAACGAAACTGCGATTGAAAGCAAGAGAATGAATATTCAACTTAAAATGTCTCTCTTTTAGTAATATTATTACTTTAAATTTGGGAAAAAAAGATGAAAATTCAGAATATATAATTTGTAATAAAAGACAACGTCACAAGTTTAAAAATATATACTTCTAGAATTAATGGGTTTTTTCGCAAACAGATTCAAAACTAATTGAATTTCATGCAAGATTTTGTTTATACTATAAATAAAATCATAAAAGACACTAATTTCAGTACTATAAAGAAATTATGACACTTACTTCAATCGATGTTGCAAGAGGTCAGAAAAATTCCTTGATTTGAAATTTCAAAAACTACCCCAGTGAAGGAGAAGGGCTTGCATCCTTTTAGTATGAAATTCCATAATATATCCGACTAGCCATATTTAAAGAATGAAATGTTTCATCCTCAAAATAGGACCCGCCAGACAAAAGTTTCTTTTTTTTTTTGC
Source organism: Maratus speciosus (assembly GCA_963932465.1). NCBI lineage: Eukaryota > Metazoa > Arthropoda > Arachnida > Araneae > Salticidae > Maratus > Maratus speciosus. The sequence continues at coordinate 415,225,306 of OZ010790.1, read as the reverse complement.
TAGCTTCGACAGGACGAAGATGAATAACACAATATTATTGATATAAATTAATACGAATTAACACTAAGTCCATTGCACACGCTTTGTAGAATTTCCGGGTGTAATCTTCAAACGTCGTCTACTTCTGTTCTGTGTCTATCCCGCCCTTATATGGACGACAGCTTCTAAGAGACATTTGATGTCAAGCACACACGTCAGATGCATGTATTCAATAAATAAATAATCCAAGTGAATACGAATTTAAATCACAGAACTTCACATTCCGCGAAAAACGAATTAAAATACACGCGTACATAAAAACAAACTTCGTTTGAATTACAACGTATACAAACTTTGAACGAAGACATCTAAAACGCATGCGCGACTGGCAGTGCCCCAGTGCCCCCTGGTGGTTATTGCGTCGGAAGAATCAAAACGTCTTATATTAAGACACGTTTGAAGCAACGAAGTGTCTTAAAATAAGACGTTTGCGGATATTTTAGACACTATTCTCAGTTCATTTACACCATGATCATACTAAGACACTTATGTATCTTAAATTAAGACATCTATAATGTCTTAATTTTCAGATTAAGACACTTAAGTGTCTAAAATTCTTTTTCAGTCACATATGTGTCTAAATTTAAGACGCCTCTATTTGCAGTGTAACTCTGGTAAATTTGTAACCATATAGTTTGCAAACACTTCTAATGTTTGCCGTAAAACTTAGCTGTACACCCGATTATGGACGATTGGGAAGATTTTGATTGAATGAAAACAAGAGGTTTATTTTTCTATCATAATGAGTTATCGAGTTTTTTTTTTCAGGTTAACAGTTACATAATTGCAAGTGGTATATATATAAAAAGGAAATGGTAATGAAAATGACATTATTTTTATTTTATTCAAACACTTCATTTTTAAAAATCCACTTTTATGTGATTCGCATTTCTTTTAATGAAAGTTAAAGACTTTTTGTGTGCAAACAATTTATTACATTTTTTTTTACCGTATTTAGTCTGCTGTAATCCGAAGACAGAAAACTGCAGTAGACCTGCTAGAAGACGTGTATTACAAAATATAATGCAACGTAGAGAGAAATTGTATTTAAGCTACCAGAACCACACATAGCACCAAACTGAGAAGCCCGGAGTTCAAGAACTATCAAACGAAAGTGAATAATCCGAACATAAGTAATGTTCAGTGGTCACTCTCTGCAATCTTTGTAATTATCTCTCCTTTTAGTAGTGTGGTGACTAGAGAACATTTTAACATTTCTGATTATCACAACGGCCGTATTTTCTTCCCAACCTCTACTTTAAATATATACTGTAAAAAGAATTTCTTCTGAATAGTCCGAATTTTGCCTAACCCATAATATATTATAATAGCTAAATAGCGTTCGGATAGTATTCAGCAAATGCGGAAAGATTTTCCCGGTTAAGGTCCATATTAATTTAAAATACATGGTCGAATTCATAATTTTGTTTGATCAATGATCATTTGGAAAATGGACCAGCGAAGCGGGTGTAGCCTGCTAGTCTATTTATATAAAATCCAAGTCTCTGTGTGTCCCTCACTATTCCGGTAGGACCGCCTCATTGAAATGAATAATTTTTTTAAAAATATTAATGCAGGGTTACCACAGTAGCACCAAATGTTAGCCAAATTGGCGATAGCTGGCTAATTTGGCGAAATTCCCATTTAAAACCATTAATCTTTCATAATGGAGGTCACCAAAATTTAATTTAAACTCCACTCTTTTAAGATATTTTTTCGAAATCTATGGGTGAGAATTTAAAGTACATCTTTATATCTTCCTCCCGATGCTACTAATAAAATAACCGCCAATAGACAACGGTGTACTGTGTGAGCTCCTAACTGCGCAATTTTAATGTGCTTTAGGTACTTTTCCAGTATAGGTGCCTTGGCGAAAAAGGAAATTTGGTAACATATTTTCTGGGAACCTATTCACTGTTTCATTTTATATACACACGCATTTTTTTCGATATTTATGCGACTTATTTAACATAAAAAAGCCGTTTCTCTAACTTTATACAGAAGATGTAATTTGTACATAAAAACATCAATAATATGCATATAAAACAAACAAAAACGCTCATCGAATTTGTTTTCATAGCTGTTTATATGATTTGACAACAAATCTCGATATTTTTCCGTTATACGGACACCATGCCAAAATGTATGCTAATGAGCCAATTATATCAAAATGCTAAAAGATATTTGTAATTTTATGCCAGCAGTTTAATATGAGTTTTATTTTCTTGCTTTATTTTATAGCAGTTATTTGTTCACGTATTTAAAGTATGTATTTGTGATTTGATGAAATAGTTCGTAAAAATCTGGAATTTTCAAATGTTATATTTTTTAAATGCTCACTTTAGTATCGACAATGTTTTTTTTTGTTTTTTTCAAATGCTTCAATTCACGATTTTGCGCCAACTATTACGCTTGGCGACAATGGTGTCCGCAAAACGGAAAATTACCCAAATCTCACTTTCTGATGCCCAAATTACACCAAGCTTTTTTTAAAAAAATGCCAAAGCCCATACAGTGGAAAAGTACCAAACTGTCTATTATTTTGCGCTATCCGTGTTATAGTTTGTACTATATGCAAGGGGAGTGGAGCGAAGAGTTTAAACATTAAATATTAAAGTTTCGGCACAGATGTCACGCCCCATATTGGCGCGATTTTTTTCTGACGCCAATGTCATATACACAACGGGTACTTAACTGGCTCCAAAGTGTCGTAATTTTGCTTGATATGGTAATCCGGATGTTGTTGTTTATGCTGTTGATGTTTTCGCCAAATTGGCGTCGGAGAAAAATCGCGCCAATATATGATAACGAATATGACAACTGTGCCAAAGTTTCTATAAAGCAGTATAAGACTAAAAAATTAAGAATAAAATAAATGCAAACTAAGACTAAAGAAGAAAGAAAAATCATGCGTTAAGCATAGAATATGAAACACTTTCCAACACATCCTGAATGCTTTAACAAAACTTCGTTATTTAAGGAAATAAGGTAAATAAGATAACGTTACTTCTTAGATATCCCGTCGACCAATTTCGCCAAATTATATAAATCGCCAAATCAATAGTAAAACATTAACAAAAATACAAATAAAACGTCAAATTAATGGTTTTATTGGCCATTATTGGCATTTAATCTTACAATTAATTAATGGCAACCATTATTGGCAATTAATCTTACAATTTTGGCGACAGTAATTTGGTAGACGGGATAACTAAGAAGTACCAAGATAACAAAGTAAACATTTTAGAAAACGCATAAAAAAATTTAAAAATTGATTTCAGCAGTTACCGTCCATAGCCAATAGTACCGTTATTACATGCCACTATTTAGCTAAAATTTAATTTAAACTACTCTTAAAACTACCGAAATCACATTTCCAGATATTATCATTCATAGACGGTTATGTATCCAATTATTTGCGTGACCATGTATATCATTTTATCTATATTCTACAAACATTTCATAGGAAACTAAATGCAGTTCAGCGTAAAAATCCATAACTCCTTTGAAAACCACCTTTAAGTAATTTATTCTCATACTAAGTAACCCTTACGAATTCGGTACAGATGTCATATTCGCCCCATATTGGCGCGATTTTTTTCGGTTGCCAATTTGGCGAAAACATCAACAGCATAAACAACATAATCCGGGTTACCATATCAAGCAAAATAACGACACTTTGACGCAAGTTAAGTACAGGGGCGTATTTAAGCAGAATTCATTAGGGGGGCGTATAGGACGATTTTGCCGACTAGCTTGAAAGTAGATATATATCTTTAGAAGTATGTTTCTGTGTCTGTATATATGCATCTAACCGGAGTCCTAAAATGGACTGACTGATTTTAAAATTCAATAACTAGCAAATGGTGACAGCTATAAAATAAAATTCTTGCAGGAGTGTTATGTAAGATGTCAGAAAATTTTTTACTGCGATTCTTGATTTTAGTTTAAAGTAGTGGCGGTAGATGACGCTGCTTGCAATAGGCGCTAAATCGGGGCCCGATTTTTGGCCTTTTTCTTTTCTCAATATTGATGCGAAAGAAGGAGATTAAATATATGCAGTGGGTCCTAAGTACAAAATTTTATTGGCGACTGAGAACCATTCCATGTATTTAATCCCCTTCTTTCAATACTGAGAGAGAAGATAAACAAAAAATCAGGCCCCGATTTAGCACCAATTGCTAGCAGTGCCATATATCGCTACTATTTTAAACTAAAATCGAGAATAGCTGTAAAAAAACGCCTGACTTCTTACATAACCCTCCTGCTAGAATTTTTTTAAATAGCTGCCACCATTTCCAAGTTATTGAATTTTAAAATAAGTCAATTCATTTTAGGACACCCGGTATGTTTTATATAAAATTGAACATTATTAACACATCGAGATCAAGTTTTCACTTTAGAACATCGAATACCTTACATTTTAGAGGATTGGGAGAATATAAGGTAGATTTAAAGATGGATACACCACCCCTTTACTTACTTTACATTGTTGTAAATGTTCCAGTAAAGTATTTTGATATTTTTTGCTGAATGTGCAATGGAAATCTGCAATTCGGATTGATTAAACGAGTTGAAGTTTTTTGAAAGATGCTACTTGGAACTTATACAGAATCAGCTTATTTATATTTACATTAACCCATTAAGCGCCGCTATATTAAACACGTTAAATAAATAAAGTTTATTTATATATTTTATATATATAAGATGCCCCTATGATAAAGCTGTTGAAATTTTTTTAATAACTGTAACCGTTTAGAATGTATAACATGTTCCCATAGCGGGAGCGTTGGCGTCTAATGGGAGTTGAACTTTCCTCTGAACTGAAAAGAAACGCGCGTTATTTTCTCCTGCCATAATGCAATTGCGATTAGAAAATTTAATAAAACTTCATTTTTAGGCATGATGCAAACAAATAAACAAACATATAAACAATTACTAAAAATATATGGATTAAAAATTTAATATTAGTATTCATAAACCACTTTCATTCAAATTTTTTAACGAATATTCAAAATATTAGAAATATAACGTCACTCTTTCTTTTTTATTATTTCCCTACACATTGTCTTTGCAACTTGAAAGGAATAACTCAGATATAACATTATGTTGTAATAAACACTACACGCACATATGTATAAATTTGTTTTATACCTAGATTTCTGGCATATACTTATATTAGAATATAGTTTTTTTCATCGACACGTAACTGATATATATAACTCTATATATTCCTAAATGATGTTTTGAATTTTCTTTATTGCCTGTTTCAAATAAAGTAGTTGTTTTACAAATGAAAATTGAGACAGCTCTTATTTCAATATAATAAATGCTTTTCCTGTTACTATTACCAAACATCGATTTTCAAATTATTTAAAAAAATATATATATTATCCCTTTAATAAGAGGCTTGCATATATTTAAAAATCGATCTACAACAGTATCACCGTTAGGACAATTAATATAACATGAAACAATTTAGAATTTTCGTAATCCTTCTTTTTCTTTTTTTATATTGTATATGAATCTACCTATGGATTTAAGTTTCAAAAGTACCTGCCAACTACTACTGTATTATATCTTAATTTATGGTCAAATTTATTGTTACAAGAAATTACCAAAATTCTTTTTTAATGTTTTAGTAGTAACTTACTTCCATGCAAAACGCAATCTTTTATTTTTGCATCTTGCATTTTAATTGTAATTTAAAGATTTTTTTTTCCTACGTATGAACATCATAAAGGTCAATTTTAAGTGGTTTTTTGTTCACAATGGTTCTGTTTTTCCGTATAATATTACGAATCCACATTCAAGCGAACTGACATACACTGCTTTTCATGAAAAATCCATATAAAATGTTCCTCTCTTTATGGAAGCGCGCTTGCAGACAAAGGGATGGGAATGTAACCACAAGCCGCCAACGCTCCCGTTGTGGGAACATACGAAAGAAACCTTTCTAATATTGCTTTAAATGGATATATTTACTTCGTATTAGGAATTTATTATTAGATGATCTGTTGGCTTTAAATATTCACTGCACTTGTAAAAACTAAAGAATTTATTGTTTTCTTTTTACTAATTTTACTTGAGGAAGTCTAAAAACCAAAAATTCTCTTTTTTTTTTAAATCTGCAAAAAATAGTAAATATATATATATATCATTCTGAAAAAATATGTATACTACACGCCATACTATTAACTTTTCGGCACAAAATGTATTTTTTAAAAAATTCAAAAATATGTTGAGGGGAAAAATAACAAATTGTTGTTCCCGCAACGGGAGCGTTGGCGTTTAATGGGTTAAAAAGGATTAAATCAAAACTCATTTTAATTACATTTTTGTTCATTCATTGCATAACATGCATTTTAACCCACCATTTTTTTAGACGAGCCCATCTATTCACGACAGCGTCCAAATCTAGGTATTTCGAACTATCCTTCTCAATTGTAAGCATTATGAGTGTATTCAAACGTAGATCGGTCATTGTTGTTCTTAGATTTTTTTTTCACAAATTTTAATTTACAATGTTCTTTCATTCGAGGCAACTGTGACTGGAGGAGTTAGAGCCAAACGACTGACATGGTCCGCAAGTGGCAAAATGTATCTCAACGGTTCTGTTTTCATGTAAATATCGTCCATTCTTTCAGCCTCTGACTATAGTCTGACAGAAGTCTGGCAAAACTTTCAGCTCTGTGTGTAATGCAGGAATTTCCAATGTTTCACGAAAAACATTTATTTACCGCTTTCTTAACCAGATTTAGCGTTTATTTATTTCTTGTAATGGGAGGATACATTATTTTATCCAGTAGTGAGATTATGCTGATGCAAGAATGAAGACTTTCAGCTATCACCACTGTAAGAGTATCCAGTACCTTCTGAAATCCCATGTGTTAGGGCATTAGAAGTTCAGAAGCAAAGAGAATGTGTTAATTACCGTCTAACTTCTTTGGTGCCAATGTTTGTCGATACTGCATAGCAAATTCATTTAACGGATCAACACCTTACTTATAATAAAACACTCATACTACAATATATATTAAAACACACATACACACATAAATAACGCCTGCATTCAACAGTTAAAGGTATATATAAATATTATACAGACATTGTATTTATTGTATGTATGTCTGTATAATATTTATATATACCTTCAACACCTTACTTGCTTTAAAAGAGAACTGCACTCTATATTTCCCTATTAACATTTTCATTGTCATTGTTGATTGTTTCCAATCATTTGATACAAGTCTTCAGTATTTTCGTAGCGTCTATTTTAAGAGTCTTTGACTTCATTTCTTCATTAACCCCTTAACCTACAATGACGGGCATAGACCGCGAACGATGATCGAACCAAATGTAAATTCTTCTTACTACTAAAATTTCACAGTAAATATAGTTTAATTTAATCATCGAAATACCATGATTAAACAAGGCAAAAATCTCTATTAAATTTTAGTGGTAGCTATGGATTTGCCAAGCCGTGGAGCTGTTAAAGTAAATCGTAGGTTAAGGGGTTAACTAACTTACACGTGTAACTGAACGTTCTTGAGAAACATCATAGTGAAGCAATGAAGTCGAGCGATAACATTTTCTCTCTTAAACCTCGTGGCTTGATCATTGTTTTGTTAACAGAAGTAGAGGAATCAACTTTTCCAAAATTTGTAGGATACATTCATATGAGATCCAAACCACTTTCAATGATTCTATTTCTTGGAGCTTGCCTACTAATGGGCTCTTTCGTTTAGTACTTGCTGTGAAAAACACAATCATCTTCCAGCACGTTGAACACATCACCTATAACATTGCTGGCATTGCAGATATGCGAAACGAAAGTGTTGAGTCTGTGACATTGACAAGGAATATAGGGTACAATTCGATCTACTATTTCTAAAAACTCCTAAGTGCCGCTGAATTCTCCAGACATACTGCTTGTAAAATCGTATGACTGGAAAACTACCTGTTCTATTACGAGCTCATTCTTTGTAAGGATGTGCGATATCATTGGTTTTGACGACTTCTTATAAAACTTCCAAAAGCCGATCGGGGTTTTTCCATCTTTGTCGACATATTTCAACCCAACAGCTGATCGATCATGGTGCGAAGCATCTGGTGTCGTATCTGCCATAATTCCATAAAATAATGCTTCTTGAATAACTATGACTATCGTTTTGCACACTGCTGTAGCAAAAAATTCAATCATCTCGTTTTGGGATGAAGCGGAAAGGTAAGTTATACGGTATGGGCTGAAATGTGTATCCTCAAACATTTCCACAGTTGCGAGTTATGTCTGGAAATTAATTTCACTATTTTTCAAAAGTTTCCATTTTCATCTTTGTTACTTCCACAAACCGTCTTTGTTACTTCCACTTTGTTACTTCCACCTTGTCTACTCAGCATTCGCGAAATGTCCATGAAAGTTGCTACAATTTCTGTGCTGAATGCAAGATGTTGCTATTGCTCTTCCAGAATAATCTGTTTGCGCTTGCTCTCGTCGAGTAAGTGATTATACGTCATCATGAACTGACAAAATAGGAAACAGCAAATTTGATGGGAGTTGGAAGAGAAATGTTGTGTGAACTTTCTGTTTTTTTTTTTTTTTCCTTAAGCTCTTCATTTTGTGTCCTTTTTTACACCACTCTCAAGTAAAACATTTTGTATTTTTTCTCTCCCAGGTCCTTCATGAAACACGCAAAACAATTAGCATTGAGCTCTGTGCTATATTCTAAAAACGGATGCTCGTTTGTGCCGAGCGCTGTTGAAATGTGGCTGTCTATCTTGCGGAATAGATGAATAGCGAACTTCTAGATGGAACTATTTATCGGATATACGCTGAGTTTTGGCTGATACGGACTTAAACTGATCAAATATGTCCCTGATTGTCTGACTTCATTTTAGACCCTTTTCCCGGATCATGTTCAATGATGGAATCGTTCCCACTTTCCGTAATGCTAACCTCTCCACGGTTCTTCTCGATTTCTTTCACGATCTTTCTGTAAATATTTGACACAGACGAACAATTTTATTTTTCCCTGTCAATTATATCTATGGTCTTCTTAAGGAACAAGAAAACTCTTAATTCATCAGATGGGGTCAATTTTTCAGTAATAGGCTTGCAATCATTTAAACAATCAGCTAAATGTTTCAATTGTAGAGCACATTTCAATACCCCACGAGTAATATAAATGCCTTCACCGAAGTCGTCATCATCTTCAGTGCTAGTCGATCATCTAGATGTGCAGAACCCTACTAATCCGGTGCGGAGTCTCAAAAAGACCCCTTTAAATATTGAGAAACTAGTGTCTCCTGGTTCTTTCTCAATTTACTTTCAGCAATCATGCGAAGTCGAAGAAAGGAGAGGCAAACTACGGATTTTTGAAGGAAATTAAGGTAAATGCTAAGGATTGGTGTTTTTTAGTGTATGTTTTAAGAAGAAACGTAGAAAATTGGGGAAAAAATCGATTGTTTCAGAGTTGTATCGATCGATACTGACTACCTAGAATTTGCCGACTGTGAACAAAGTTGCCGACATTGGGGGGGCGAGACGCCCCCCTACGCCCCCCCAGTAGCTTCGCCCCTGGTTAAGTACCTGTTTCCTATATGATATTGGCGACAGAAAAAAATCGCGCCAATATGGGGCGAATATGACATCTGTTCCACGAATTCTTTTGTGTAGCTCTGCATATGAACTGTAGCATTTATACACACAGTATAGTATGCATAAATGTAGTGAAACATAAAAGCGCATATCATAATTAAAAATGCATTTCTAGCAATCATTGCTTATGTACAATACTTCGGAAAAAAGTTTCTTGGCGAGAAAGAAGTTTGCCAACGTATTTTCTGGCAACCTATTTACTGCGTCATACTCACAAGCATTTTTCCCCATATGTATACAATTTGGCACAGATGTCATATACGCCCCATATTGGCGCGATTTTTTTCCGACGCCAATTTGGCGAAAACATCAACAGCATAAACAACATTCGGGTTACCATTACAAGCAAAATAACGACACTTTGGCGCCAGTTAAGTACCCGGTGCAAACATGACATCGGCGTCAAAAAAAAAAAAAAAAAAAAAAAAAAAAAATCGCGCCAATATGGACGTATATGACATATGTGCCGACAATTTAATATAAAAAAAGCTATTTACCCATTCTTATAAAGAAACAGAAGTAATTTTTGCACAGATGTTATATACGCATGGTTGTTGGCGTTATTTTTCTATGAAGCCAATTTGGCAGAAATCTCGCTTTCGAATACCAGTTACTTATATATTTTTCAATTATTTGCTATCATTTTGAAAAGGAAATAACTATAAATAAATAAAAGTTTGTATAATAACTATAGAACAAAGCAGTTTATATAATTAAAAAACAGAAAATAAAAGTAAATAAACAATTTATTAATAAATAAAAAACAATAGCCGGGTTACCATAGCAGGCAAAATAACACCATTTTGGCGCCAGTTAGGTATCCCGGTTCATATCTGAAATCTGTGCCGTAATTTGTATATAAAATATATATATATATATATATATATATATTTAGAAACGATTTTTTTATGTATATAAGTGCATATATAAACAAAGATAAAAGTTCATTAGATTTGTTTTCATAGCTGTTTATATATTTTCGCAACATATCTCACTTTCTGATGCCCGAATCGCGCCAAGCTTTTTTTAAATATGCGCTATAATGGAAAAGTACTTAAACATATAATTAACAGAAATAACAAATTATACAAACTAAAACTTTTTATTTCGAGATCAAAGCAATGTTTTTAATTTCGATTAAAAATACATATATCCTTGGATAACTTCAATTTAAATTAGGTTCACAGCTTAATATCTCATTCCATAAACCTAAACAAACACAAGTGATTCATTCATCGTGAAACGTCAAACATATTAAATCATTGAGGTAATCATTCACAAAGTAAGTTCTTCAACAACAAATGGGAAATATTCTAATGACGTCATAGTAGGTAAAATGGTGGTGGTATCATTTGTTTATGGTTTGAAATAACAAATATTTAATTTTGCAATGTCTCTTAGTTACATTATTTTATTGTCATATTTATGAGCTCAGAACAAAAGCCTATTTTTTCATTATTTAGTTATTAAAGACGGAAAAAAATCATAAATGCATGATTTGAAAATTTTAAATAATTTTCTTTCTTAATACTAAAAAATAACATCGGGAAGTAACAGCGGGTTTAAGTTAAATAAGTTTAACTGTTTAATTCTGTTGTAATATTCAAAATAACTGTATTTATTGTATTTCAGTACTCAACATCAGGGCCCGATTAAACTTTGAAGTTAGAGGAATTACAATGTCATTTCAGGCCCTTTCTTTTGGAGAAGCTTTTCAAAATTGCATATATACATGGAAAATCTTCAGTGTTAGAAATATTATTCCTTGGACTGACATAACACGAGAACGGCCTGCAATTTTACACAAGTTTTTAACAAACTTTATATCAGAAATTTTACTAAAAACTGGTTACTTTTTTGTTATAGCGGCCACACTATTAGGATTATGACAAGTTGCAGCTAATTTCGCCAACGTCGTAACCAAGATCGTGAAGCACACACATATAATACCATGTAATACCATTTCATGAAATCGTATACGATAATTTAATAGTTTTTAACCTTACTTCAAGTGTGTTATTTGTTTATTTTTAAGGCTCAACAATCTAAATTGTCCAATATATGAATTTAAAAAATGTAAACAAAGATTGAATAGACATGGCCTCAAAAAGCCTCAAATCTGCATAACACTTGGAACCAAACTGTGCAGATTAGTGGTCTTCTGCTGTACACAGTTTTTCATAAATGTGTTTCGTTCTTAAAGTGTGTTATTTTCATCTATCACTGCGGAACAAGCGAGAAAACTCATATTCTTGCACATGAGTTGTATGTATCTTTATATCTAAATTTCCGTCATTTTTGACGGGCTACCTTTCTAGTCTATTATATATATATAATCCAAACGGAAATTTCGTTCCGAACGCCGAGATTTCGAGTTCTACCGCATGGATTTTTACGGAACTTATACCGTTAGATAGGTATAGTTCCAGGGAAGGTTTTAAGCTATAACACATCATTCTACCTAGATTAGTTATAGAATTATTACGGAAAATTCTATTATTTTGGACTTTGTTACTTCATATTTCCTTAAATATCTGGGCTCCTATTGGTCGTAGAGCTTAGATCTCGCGCCAAAAGTAGCTCCGAAGCACCCAAGTAAACTTTTCCCCGCGATTATTTTGCCGTCTTCCGATTTCCTCTAACTGTATTAGGGACCCGCGTAGGTCCCCTTTAAAATATTTTTCGTAGTAATTTCAGCAATTATCTTAAATTAATGGTTAGAGAGCGCCACCCTCCCGATTCATGTATCTACGGAAAGGTTGCATGAAGGAGTTTCGTTCAGATACGCTTTCGTTAAGAATAGAGTGCGCTCCCTGGTGGTGGAATATGGAACTAACATAACGCGATATTGTTAAAATTAGGAAATCTAACAATGCGATCTGTTTTAAACTTTGAGATAGTTCATAACACATAATCTATTATCTATTCTATTATATATATTTAAAATCTATTATCTATTATATCTATATAAAATCCAAACGGAAATTTCGTTCCGAACGCATAGATTTCGAGTTCTACTGCATGGATTTTTACGGAACCTATACCGTTAGATAGGTACTGTTTCAGGGAAGGTTTTAATATATAACACATTATATTCTACCTATATTAGTTTTAGAATTATGACGGAAAATTCTGTTATTTTGGGCGATAAGGTTACCATTTTATTTCTTGGCGAAATTCATCGTTGATAAAAAAAAAAAAATTGAAACGGCTATTAAACCTCGAAAAATAATAGAAAAACTCTTACTAATTTTATTTAAATGAAAAAAAAAAGAAAAAAATAAGAAGAATATCCGTTTTAATGAGTGATAATATTAAAAAACGGAAACATTTAATCAAAACCTGAAAGAAATATTTGTAATGATTAAAAATTAATTTAATAAGAAATATTACACTTGATACGCAATGTTTGGCTCTTTATCGCTTGCGTTAGATATGGAAACGAATCTGAAAATTTGATTAGATGAAATTTTAATGACATTTTCTTTCTGTTCTGTTCTTTTCTTTTTTTTTATATCTAATTGTCCCATCACGTGACTTATAGAAGAAACAAGCAGATGTAATTGTGAGTCACATGTGTAATTACTATTTGTTTCTTTACAATTTTTTATTTTTCTTTTGTCGCCAAACAATGTGATTTTAAGCCAAAAATGTATAAGCGTGACATTAGCTTGAGGATGTTCTCACAAATGGTGTTTTTTTAGGTGAAAGAGATCATTTTTTGAGTACATTTTCATATTCAATTGTAACTTATATAGATATCAGTTAATATTTTAAAAATGGAATCGAATACTTAAATTTCAGTGTGAATTTCTGCCACACATACATATTTTAAAATAATTTCATACTTTTTAAAATGTTTTTCGCCGTAATTCCGAAAGCATGTGATATTTATAAACTCGAACTCAGATCAACGAATATTACCCATTTTATTTAAGCAAATATTATATATTTTCTCAAGTCATATCGCCAATTTCATTTATAGGAAAATTCACAGATTCGAAATCTAGGAAATATAGATAATTTTTAAGGAAATTTATGTTTTAATACGTTATTACTATGGAAAAATTCAACATTTTGAAGAAAAAAAATTACAAGTCTTTTGTAATTCGTCATTTCTTCTTCGTCTTTCTTCGTACTTTCTCCTCTGTTATGTAATATTTCAAATGATATTGGACTAATTTCCGATCATCGATTCACCGCAAAATCGCATATCTAATATAGTATATAAAATAAAGTCTGGATTAGGGGACTAATTAACGCACAGCGCAAACTACTGAACCTAAAATCTTGAAAATCGTGGTAAAAATACTTCTTATGAAATAAACTTCTGCTAAGAAAGGATTTTCTAAAGTATCACCCCTAATGTTTTTTGCACGGGGAGGGGAAAAAATTGAATATCAAAGTTATGCGTCAAATGACAGCATATTTTAATGTAGTTTTGTATGCTCAATCGAATGCTACCAAATAAATTTTTATAAGTCCAACAGTTCATGACACCTTTCATATTTTTCTAATTTGGCGGTGACTTTGGCATCTAAACCTCAAAATATGTATCATTACATCCGTTACTCTAGCAACGGAAAAAATTCAAATCAACCCTTTTGGCTAAAAAATAAAAACGGCTCTATGAGTTTGAAATAAAAATGCAAGCATCTTAATTTTTTTTTTTTAAATAGTGATTTTATGTAAAATAAAAGGGAAAAAATTACTGAGAATTTAGCGTTATAAAACAAAAATGGAAAAGGTACTACTTAGATATTCCGTCGACCAAAAATCTATCGTCAAACTATAAGATTAAATGCCAATAATGGTTGATCGTAAATATCAAATTCACTTGAATTTAAACAAACTACACGTGTTTACGTCATCAAGTGATTTTAATTTCGACGTTTTATTTGTATTTTTATTAATGTTATACTAATTTATTTGTTATTTCGTTATTTAAAATAAAGATTATGTCAATTTATATAATTTGGCGAATGGTTTGGCGATTTATATAATTTGGCGAAATTGGTCGACGGGATAACAAGTAGTACCAATGAAAATATTTAAGTATGAAAGCAATGTTTGTAACGACTGAAAAATTATTTTCATATATATAAACTCGGTTTATGGCGTCAGATGCCGTCATCCGAAGAATGTACAAGAGTCTTTTCCCATTTTTTCCGGTCATAGGTTCCTCAATGAAAGAAACTGGAATTGGATTAATATTGTGCGATTTATAAATTGCTCCTCGATAAGAAGAAAAAATGGGTACATTTATAACAACCTTTCGCACATCTCGCTGATAGCATTTTTATAATTCCCAGTAGCAGTAGTTACATTTTGCGTATGTAAATTAAAAAAAATTTAAAGGTATATATAAATATTTTACAGACATACATACAATAAATACAATAAACCCAACTGGAGTGAAAAATTAGCCATTAAACTGGATAATCAGGAGTTCACTCCAGTTGGGTTTATTGTATTTATTGTATGTGTGTATGTAAAATATTTATATATACCTTTAACTGTTGAATGCAGGCGTTATTTATGTGTGAATGTGTATTTTAATGTATATTGTAGTATGTGTGTTTAATATTAAAAAAATTTTTTTGCTTTTAATTATGGCATTATTTCCTGTTATTGTTTATCTTTTCAGTTTTTTAAATGAAATTAGTATAAGGCATGCATTTTAAATTAAATGAGTGAAAGGTTTGTGTTTTAAATGAAAATAATAAAATAAGAATATGCTATGAAAACAATCTTTATTGATTTATTACCTGCGCCCGGCTGACATAAAAGTATCACAAAAGCCACATATTCACTTTTCTTTGAGTAGTTGCTCATGAGAATTCAAGTTAACCTTCCGTAATCGGATACTTCACATATTGGTGTATTAGCTTTAATGTTGAAAGCATCGTTTTTGTTTGAAGCGAAAACTTTACTATGAATTCTATTACACAAAATCGCATCATCATCATCTACTATATATTTACAACGGAAATTTGTATTTTATTCCGATTGTTTATAATACTTTCGTAGGATATACCACAATTAGTTAGGTAATAATTTTGGAAAGATTTTAGTGTATACTAAAACCTATATATATAATACATATAGTATATACCTATATATATATATAATATATAGTTCAAGGGTACTTAGTTATAGAGCAACAGTAAAAGTTCAAAAATTAAGTGAACCTGATTATGAAAGTTTAGCCTTTTTAAAAAAATCTACAGAACATATTTTGTTACAAGTGGCCCTGTTGCATGACTTTTAGGAATGGTGTTAGTATATACGATTTCATTATATGTTGATTAGTTACAGAGGTATTAGTTCCTGTTGTCATAACGGTCTCATTACCGGACCATAAGTGCGCTGTTTATAATCAACTGAAACAATTACTTCTTAATTGCTAAATTTTGTCCAACGCTTAAGATAACATTATATCGCAATGGCGTTCGCATCGTTTTCAGTAATGTGCAAGGTCAAGCTGAAGATCCATATTGTTTAAAATACAAGTTCAAATTCACCATTTAGTTTAATCCAAGGTTCATTTGGAAATATTGACCAGCGCAGCGGGCATAGCCTGCTAGTATATATATAAAATCCAAACGGAAATTTCGTTCCGAACGCCTAGATTTCGGGTTCTACCGCATGGATTTTTACGGAACTTATACCGTTAGATAGGTATCGTTTCAGGGAAGGTTTTGAGTTATAACACATCCTTCTGCCTAGATTAGTTATAGAATTATTACGGAAAAGTCTGTTATTTAGGACTTTGTTACTTCATATTTCCTTAAATATCTGGGCTCCTATTGGTCGTAGAGCTTAGATCTCGCGCCAAAAGTAGCTCCAGAGCACCCAAGCAAACTCTTCCCCGCGATTATTTCGCTGTCTTCCGATTTCCTCTAACTCTATTAGGGGCCCGCGTAGGGCCCCTTTAAAATATTTTTCGTAGTAATTTCAGCAATTATCTTAAATTATTGGTTAAGACCGCCACCCTCCCGATTCATGTATCTACGGAAAGGTTGCATGAAGGAGTTTCGTTCAGATAAGCTTTTGTTAAGAATAGAGTGCGCTCCCTGGTGGTGGAATGTGGAACTAACATAACGCGATATTGTTAAAATTAGGAAATGTAACAATGCGATATGTTTTAAACTTTGAGATAGTTCATAACACATAATCTATTATCTATCTATTATTATATATATATAATCCAAACGAAAATTTCGTTCCGAACGCTTAGATTTCGAGTTTTACTGTATGGATTTTGACGAAACTTATACTGTTAGATAGGTATTGTTTCAGGGAAGGTTTTAAGCTATAACACATCGTTCTACGTAGGTTAGTTATAGAATTATGACGGAAAGTTCTGTTATTTTGGGCGAAAGGGTTACCATTATTTTATTGGCGATGAATTTTTTGATAAATGAATTGAAATGGCTGTACATCTCGGAAAAAAACTTTTACTAATTTTATTTAAAAGAAAAAAAAGAACAGAAGAGTGAAAATGAAAAAAAAATGACGAGTGGTAATATTGGAAAACGAAAATATCGAATTTAAACATGAAAGAGAATGTTCGTAATGCTTAAAAATTTATTCAGTATGAAAGATTGTAGTTTTAAACTATATTTGGCAATTTATCTCTTGCGTCCGATAAATAAAATGCATCAGAAAATTTTATAAAATAATATCTGAGTGACAATTTTGTTTTTGTTTTTGATTTCTTTTAAGTTTACTTTTTATTTTTAATTAACTCGACCATCATGTGACATACAGAAGAAACTAGCAGATCTAATTATGAAAATGACGATACTTGTGAGTTACATATTGTATGTTTTTTGCGATTTCATTTTAAGCCAAAAATGCATGAGCGTGCCATCGGTTTGAGCGACGTTCACAATATTGGTTATTTCTCAATAAACGACAGCATTTTCTGGAAAAACCCAATTCTACTTATATATATATATATATATAATTCAAATGGAAATTTTATTCCGGCTGCTTAAAACTCGAGTTCTGCTGAACTTACACTGTTAGATAGCTAATTTTTCGGGGAAGGTTTTAGTACACAACACGTCGTTCTACGTTGCTTGGTATTGAATTATGGTTTAAAGATCTTTAATGAGATGATCCTGATAAAAGAAAATTAGCCTTTTTAAATGATTCTGCCGAATGTATTTCGATGGAACTTGGACTGTTAATTAGATAATTTTCCAGGGAAGTTTTCAGTATACAACATGCCCTTCTATATTGTTCAGCCGTACCGTTTTTGGGAAAATTCTGTAGTCTGGTGTACGCAATTATCACAATAGCCTTTTTAAAAATTAAAATAATCGGTTTTTGATAGAATTTGCATTGTTAGTTTGACAATTTTTCAGAGATAGTTTTAATATATAATATATTGTTCCACACTGTTTGGTCATAGAGCAATGGGTTAAATTCTGTAATTTTCCAATTTTCCCTTTGCGAAGTGGAAAAAATGGGCTTGGCGAGACAAGGAAAGTTTTCATCCATATTTTCTGTTCAATAATTAGATAATTTATTTACTATAAAGTATACATTTATCTCTTTTTTATATAAAAACAGAAGTAAATTGTATATAAATAACAAAAATATTAATATACATAAATAAAATTTATATAGGAATACATATTTTTAAAAGCTTAAAGTTCATTTTATTTGTTTTTATAGATGTTCATATCATTTGGCCACAAATCTCACTTTCTTAAGCCCGAATTGCGCCAAGCTTTTTAACATCTAACAGTACCCATTGATCTTAAAATAAGGAAAATTGGAAAGTAGATGTAGTTTGTAAAGTACGCATAAATTAAGGAGATAAATTACGTTATCGAATCCCTAGACAATAAGCATATTTGGTACCGATAAGTTACATAATTGAGTCTACTGCCAATTTGCCTATGTTACCTGGCGTGGTTTGGCGCATAATTAACTTAGGAAAAGGTTTAAACTGATTCTGTGTTTTTAAAGCGGAGCTATTCTATAACCGAATTAACACAGAATTGGCGTGATTTGAAAGAAATTTTTTTTGGCGACCTTTTCCTATTTTTACGTTACACCAACACCATACCAAATTGTATGCTATTGCGCCATTTATTTCAATTATAAATGTGCAAAATATTTTGGTAATTTACAGTATAGGGATCTTGGCAAAACAGAGAAAATAGCCTTGGCGGAGAGGAAATTTGGAAACATATTTTCTGGAAACCTATTCACTGTTTCATTTCATATAAACAAGCATTTTTTTTTCTGTTTATACAATTTATTTAACATAAAGATGCAATTTATCTAATTTTAATTAGAAACAGAAGTAATTTGTATATAAAAAGCATTTATAATAAACAAACAAAAAATTTCATCAAGTTTGTTTTCTTAACTGTTTATATCAATTGGCAATAAATCTCACTTTCTGATGTCCGAATAGCGCCAAGATTTAAAAAAAAACGCCAAGGCGCTTATAGTGGAAAAGAAAAGTACCAAATTTTATTGCAAACTATGCCAAACCATGGGGCTTGGTATTTATTGAACGCGAATTTCTTTTGGTTTTAATTATGATTTATTCGTAACACTGCAAAAAATTTTAATTTACTATTTTTTGAAAGTGGAAGTATTTTTTATTATTAAGTAAAATTAAGTTATAACTTCATTTTTCGCTGAATAAAACATGGAAATGTTTACTGCAGTGCCAAGAGACACTTAAAATGTCATGCGCGTAGTTGGCGATTTTGAAAAAAGAAAAAAATTATAATATCGGAACCCACAGCAAATTGGCTCATTTTAATGACAATGTTTTGGTACAAAATGAAATACATTTGTTGTAGAGATAATAGTAAATTTCAATACTCGCCGATTGAAAAGTCTTTAAAATTATTCAGCAGAGACAACGAGAAATAACTTGCAGTTTCATAAATTTTAATAATCAATATTCTTATCTATCTAGCTACTTCTGCTTCTACTATATATACTAGAGTAAAATGGAAATGGGAAATTCGTCCAGGTTGCATATAACTTGAGGTCACCTGAATGGATTTTGATCATAATGATAGTTAGATAATTTTCCAGGGAAGATTTTAGTATATAACATATCGTTCTACGTTGCTTATACGTAGAATTATGTTTTAAAGTTATATAATCAGACGAACCCGATCATGAAAGGTTAGCCTTTTTAAAAGATTCAGCCGAATTGAATACGATTGAATTTTCACTGTTAGTTAGATAATTTTTCAGGCAGAGTTTTAGTATATACTATACCCTTCTGCATTGCTTAATAATAGAGGTGTGGTGGAAAGTTCTGTAATCAGTTGAACCCGATTATGAAAGTTTAACATTTTTAAAAGTTCTACAGAACGGATTTTGATAGGAATTTCATTTTTGTTAGATATCTATTCAGACATGGTTTTAGTATTTTGCATATTGTTCTACGTTGCTTAGTCATAAAGTAATGGCGGAAAGTTCCATAATCATATGAAACCGATTATGAAAGATTAGACTTTTCAAAAAGTTCTAGATGGCGGATATTGATAATACTTTCTTTGTTGATTAGCCAATCTTTGAGGAGGTTTTAGTTTATTGCGTATCATTCTACGTTGCTTAGTTATAGAATTATGGGGGAAAGTTCTATAATCAGATGGACCTCAATATGAAAGATCAGCCTTTAAAAAAAGTTTTACTGGATGGATTTTGTCAGTTTGTTTGTTTGCATTATTACAAGTCGTTATATAATTTTCCAGGGTTTGTTTTATTATATTGCGTATTGTACTATCTTTCTTTACGAAATCCTACTGTGATTGATCAACTGAAAGGGTTAAGACCTTAATAGCTGAAAATTTGTCTACACATTAGAAAATATAATAGCACATTGGCGTTCTTATCGTTTTACTCAGTGCGAAAGGACATTCCAGGTAAGGTTCCATATTGCTTTAAATCACAATGTCAAATTCAATGATACACTTTGTTTAATTCAAGGTTCATTTGGATAAGCAGACCAGCCAAAAGCATAGCCTGCTAGTATATATATAAAATATACAAATAATAATAATTTATCATTTGAAAAAATTTCAAAGATTTGTTTTTGTTTATTTTCTACCTTTTCGCACTGGCAAGTGAAATCTTTGGTTTGATTTTGCGCAAAATTGAAGTAAAAACTTAGGGGGTCGACTTATAGCAGGTTTTTGATTTTTTGCAGAATTGGTATTCGAAAGTTAGGGGGTCGACATATACGCGAGCCGACTTATACGCGAGTATATACGGTATGTGTTTCACGCGTATCTGGGTATGTGGATTATTGTATACCCTCGAATAATCCCAACGGTTGGATGGATTTTAATAAATGAGGTCTCTATCGATTCTTCTTAACCGCCCAATGGTTATAGGCAAGGTTTGGTTTTTATAAATTCAAAATGGCGCTAGAGACGAAAAAAATTTTTTAAACACTATATTGAGTGGCATATCATTGAATAGGTCTTTCAAAATGAAGAATATGTTTCATTGACTATTTTACAGTCAGAAGCTCCGTTTAAATATTACACAACCTGGAAGTTGTATAGGTAGGATATCTAGCTTTACTGTAACTCTACCTTTCATAGACATCTATAGGCCTAATCTAAACAGTGGTTATAGATAGGAACTAACAATTCAACACAACTTAAAACTCATCAATACAAGTAAATAAAAAAATAGGTAAGTGATATAAAAAACAGTTTCACATTGATGAGAAATAATTAATTAGTTCGCTTTTTACGTAGTCGGGTTTTTTGATTTTTTAAATTTAATGTTTATTATTTGTTTGTTTTGAAAATGACTCGGGTGGAGTCGAAACATGTAACTAGTCAAATAAAACATTTTTTACAGTGTTTAAAGTTTTAATCTTACACCCTTTAGCAAACTCTATAATAATAGCCTAAGTCATGTGACTGTCATCAACAATTCCGGGCTGCCGCTTCGCTTTTTATATTCCAGGCGGCATTTTTGGTACTTCAAAGTTGTCCCTGCGCAGGTGATAAATCGCCAAATATTCTTCCATAGCCATCATTTTATTTATATTATAACAATCCAAGTCATGTGACTGTCATAAACAATTACGGTCTGACCCTTTCGCTTTTCATATGCAAGGCGACCATTTATTTTTTTTTTTGAACAGAACTACATAAAAGTTGCCATGATCGCAAAGAATTCTTATAAAGTTTATGTTAGCCGGGAGAAAATCTCGCCAAAAACTTTTTTTAACTCGCCAGTTAGCATTTTTATTTTCCTCGTTGTAAATTAAAATAAAGCTTCGGTATTGAAATTAAATGTCATGGTTTGTGTTTTTAGGTGCGTTCGTAATCATATAAATACGTAGCACCTATAGTCGTCGTTCAGTCAGTCTGTCCGTCCGTCCGCATATAACAGAGCAAAAACTACCCAACAGAATGGTCTGAAATTTCAAATGTATGATTGGTGCAAAATTTTGTCGAGCCATTTCAAATTTTATAAAAATCGGATGTATAGTTTAATTACAGGGACAGTCAAAATTTTTTCTTTACATTACGGCCAATGGGAAAAATTATTGCAAGTGCATTTTAATGCTGTTACAGCCTTCCGAATCGTCTGAAATTTTAAATATATATTTGTTGCAAAATTTTGTAGAGCTATTTCCAATTTTATGAAAATCGGATGTATAGTTTAATTACAGGGACAGTCAAAGGTTTTCCGTTACATTACGGCCAATGGGAAAAAAGTATTGCAAGTGCATTTTAATGATGTTACAGAATACGAATGGTCTGAAATTTTAAATATATAATTGCTGTATAATTTTGTTTAGCCATTTCAAATTTTATGAAAATCGGATGTATAGTTTAATGACAGGGACAG
The DNA here is from genome assembly GCA_963932465.1 of Maratus speciosus. Lineage (NCBI taxonomy): Eukaryota > Metazoa > Arthropoda > Arachnida > Araneae > Salticidae > Maratus > Maratus speciosus. Next base: position 415,202,742 of record OZ010790.1, on the reverse strand, counting down.
TCAAAAGTTTTCCGTTGCATTACGGGGAATGGAAAAAAAAATATTGCAAGTGCATTTTAATGATGTTACAGACTATGCACTTATGAAGTGCAAAAAAATATACATTCAGTACAATATGGGGCGCAAAAAATAATTATAAAATTAGTTATAGTACGAACGCACCTCATTTGCCACGTTTGACGAGCAATTTCCAACTTGTTTTTTCTTTTTAACACTTTTTAACACTTTCCAACAAAGTTGAAAAGTGTTTATGCATTCAGTTTGTCTGTCCGTATGTCCACGCTATAACTCCCGTAAATATACTCAGATTTTCATGAAATTGATAAAGGCTATTTAGGGTCACCAAAGCATGTTTGGTATTGTATATGAAGTATGTAGGATTAATCGTTCATTTACAGGGGCACTCAAAAGTACTCCTTTACTTTATGGTATATGGGGAAAAATCGTTTGTAGAGTATTTTAATGACATTATGCTGTTTCAAATGTATTGAAACTGATATAAATCACCGAATTTCACTATGATCACATTAGAACAGGGCATTCATAGCATTTTTGTATTCATTTACAAAGACACACAAAAGAAATCGGTTACAGTACAGTACTGTCTTTGAGTAATAATTGCTGGAGTGTACGCTTTAAAATTAGGTATGCGCTTTTAAATTTAATTATTTTTTTGCATCTTATTTGTTATATATAAATTCTATACCTCTAATACACAGCTGCACAAAAGTATTCACGTGCCGTTCTCCTTATTAGAGGAAATTGCTGAAGGTAAATTTTCAACTGAATTATATATATCTCATAAGTGAACTAAATTTTGGCGTGCATGTAGTTAATATATTCAAATCTATATATCATATACAGGGCTGCTGAAAAAATTAGAATAATTTTCCGATTGTGGATGGGAACAACTGAAATTGGGTTTTGAAATGTATTATGCGTTTCCATATGATTGAATTGGACGTAATATTTTAATTTTTTTAAACGGCGCAGTTTTGTTACATTATTCTGAATGTGTTGGAAAGTGTTTCATAATCTATGCTGGACGCATGATTTTTTTCTTACTTGTTTTTTAGAAATAAGTAAAAGTTATGAATTTTAATTTATTCGGTTTTAAATTAAAGGTATGTATTTTCAATAAAATGGGTGAAAGGATTGTATTTTAAATGAAATTAATGAAATACGAAAAATTGCCACAGGAACAATATTTGGTGATTTATTACCTGCGCCTGGCTAACATAAAAGAACAGAGTTCAAGATTTCCCTGTCAGAATCTTCTGATTTCACGAAGGATTGAGCAAGTAAATTAAATTATGAATAAAAGTGACATAATACTATGGTTAACATACATTTAAGGGAGACCAAACTGGTCGCTAACGGCGGTTAGTTAGAAATAGTATAACATACAAATACTAAAAAGATTAATGTTTGAGAAATGAATTACATTCAAATATGTATATGTTTTGAGATAACTTCATTTAAAATTAGATTGATAGCCCACTATCTCTTTCCGCCAAAGTAAACATAAAATATTCTTTCCTCAGGGAGCGAAAAAAATATTAATTTATGGAGGTAATCATTCACAAAACAAGAATGAATGATCGTGGCGTCACATTCACTTGATGTCAGATTCGTTACACGTGTTTGTTAAGTTATGAAGTGATTTGTAATTCTATGTTTATCTGTATTCACGATGATGTTTTACTGATTTATTAGTTTCTTTATTAATTTAAATAATAATTACGTTATTAAACGGTGACGTCGTGATATTAAACGATAACGAGCATTCAAAAAATAGGGCGATACTGGACCAACGATATACAAGGCCAGTTCATGACGTTTAAAACGTCACACGGGGTGGATTATCTTTACACGGTGATTAGTACAAAGCGGTGCACCCGTCGTTTTGTGCCAATCGCCGTGTAAAGATGATGAATTAAGTGTGACGTTTTAAAAGGCACGAACTGACATTGTATATCGCGTTTTTTGTTTACTTAAAAGGTGAGAGATAATAATACTACAAATGTTACAAGTTTAAAATTTATTTTTATTTAAATTTACTAGTACTTTCGGCCTACAAAACCCGCAGCCATCATCAGGGAATATTTCATTAATTGTCGCTCTATTCATTTCAAATGCGTCACTTTGTTTGAAATGGAAGAATCTATAATTCTTAGGGTAGCTGGAAGTAGAAGTAGTAGCACTCTGAATTAAACTTTCGTAGGGGGAAAGATATTCAACTTCTGATTCATTCATTTTAATATGTTACGAAAGGGAACCCGTTGAATTTCGACGAAAGAAAATGTTTAAAGACGAACAGGTACATTGATTAATAATAAACATACATTACATTAAAAATATATAACAGATTAGTTTCAACTGATGACGCAAATATTTATCCATCAAGATTATATCTAATGTTTACCTACATTTTACAGTTGTACATCCGTCTACGTTGCTTGACTAAATAAAGCGCATTGAGTTCCTTACAATCTTCCATTGTCACTTGTATTTATTATGCTCCGAAATTAATTCGATTATTACATTTTAAATACTTACATTTTATTCCCAATGCAATATATTAAAAATATCTGTTTGCATATGGTTTAATTTAATAATTCTGCGTTTAAAAAGGTAAATTATTCGTAGTATTTCTTTGTCGGAAACCATCTGAATAAATAAAATTTTATATTCGGTATGTCACTACGTCATAAGTGAAAGTCATAAATAAAGTAACCCTATTCTTTAGAGGTTTTTTTTTTAATTTAAATTCATTAATTTTATTAACTTGAAATTTTATGATGGCAGCAATCTTAGATTTGCATTATTTGGCGAATAGCTTGGCAATTTGTACAATTTCTCGAAATTAGTCGGCGGGATAATCAAGTAGTACCAAATATATTTACATAACATTACGGCACAGATGTCATAGACCACATCTTTATATCATGTCCCCATATTGGCGGGATTTTTTTCCGACGCCGAATTGGCGAAAACCTCGTTATCATATCATCTATATCGGGATCATCATATCAATCAAAATAACGACACTTTGGCGCCAGTTAAGCACCCAATGCGTATATGACATCTGTGCCAACATGACATCTATAGAAAAATATCGTATAAAAAATCCCGGAAAATTATTAAAAAAATAATTATTACCAAAGTGGTACTTTTCGGTTAGCCGAGCGTCAGTGGTATACATACATACATATATAGTATATATGTATATGTATGTATAATAGGGTGGTCACAAGCAACATGGGAAATTTTTTTTAACGTTTTCTTCGGGGGGACCCTCCTAAAAGTTGCCAATTAGTTAGAAAATGAGATTGGCAAAGTTTCAACTGAAATGAATAACATTAACCCGTGCCTCATCGAAGTTAAAGTCTTGAAAATTTGCAATTTTTGGCAAAAAATTGTCGTTTTTCTTTCTTTACGTGAAAACTATTTGTCTTAGAAACCTGATTCTTGTTTTATTCCATAGAAACAGTTGTTGCCTTAAACTTTTACTCTCATCAAAACTTATATTTAATGAATACTAGTATTTTTCAGGTCAGCTCGTGAACCATACCCTCAAACTCTGCATTTTTGAAACATAAGTGAAAAACGACAAATTAATAATTTTATTACTTTTGATATTTTTTTTTGCATTATTTTCATTAATATGCAAAAATAAATGAACAATTTTTGCAACTTTAAAAATATTTCACGAATTATAATTGATTATTAGTTATCTAGTTCTGTGTCTAGTAAGAAAGAGCTTCTCGATTTGTGTTGCAGTTGAACCTCTGAATTTCTCTTTTTATTACAAGGCTGTTTTTGTTACCTGTTATCGTTATCTATTTTTAGAATTGACGAAACATTCCGTAAAGCCCCCCCCCTTTTGATATAATGGTAGAAATGTAAGATTTTTTAAATTGGCCACTTGTCTCATCAAATCTTCGATAGTAAGCTACCAAGTAATCGTCAAGTCTTATGTATTTTATTTTATAATATTCGCAAAAAGAAACTAATCGCCAGAGAAGCTGCTAGATTTAGAGTACATCCACCAGTTAACCACAGACTTTAATTTTAAGTAGAAGTGCAATCGACTCCGCAAATAACTATTTCGTAAACAAAGAACTGAGATCATCAAAAATAGATTTAAAAATTCCGGTTTAGAGAGAACTGTTATTCACTGGGATGGAAAACTGCTTCACCATTTTTTGAATAAAGAAAATGTACAGAGGATAGAAGTTTTAATTAGTTGTGGGGATGAAGAACAGTTACTACGAGCTCCATAGCTTGAAAATAGTATCGGAATAATTCAGGCGAAAGCTGTATTTTCAGCAATTGAAGAAATGAGGAAGTTAGTAAAATCCAGGCAATATGTTTTGATACAATTGCAGTAAACAACGGTCACCTCAGAGGAACCTGCATTCTTCTATAGCAATTGTTAAAGGAAAAGTCTTCTGTATTCACCATGTCGCCACCATAATCTAGAAATGATCCTAAAAGCTGGTTTTGATTGTAAATTGGGAATAATCACTGCTCCTCAGCCAGATATTTAAAAAAACAATTCTGAATGGGTGGTTTAAATTAAAGCAGAGTAAATATAAAAATGCTATTGAAGATGAAATACTAGATATAAATAGTTAATTCAGAAGAAATTTCAAGTTTTCTTAGAGGACCTTTTAAAAATTAACAGCTCAGGGATGATTATAAAGAGTTTATCCAACTTTGTTTAATTTTTATAGGACTCCCTCCTACAAAAGACTTTTTTCAGAGCACCTGGTGCTTTTAATCATGTCAGATGCACAGGAAATTTATTCTCTCAAAATATATTGTCATAGATAATCTCTCAATAAAAATTTAGAAATAGAAGGTATTAGAGACATTTGCTTATTTCTAATCAATATTTATGTAAAATCGTGCTTCAATATTCCCACTCTCACTTTGGACCCCAATCCAAGACCTGCAAATAATAAAATCACTTGTTCACTACAGAAAAATTGATAAATAGGTTGCAGACAAAGCACTCGTTAAAATGATAAACCGTCTTTGGTATCTTAACTCGTATCAAGTTGCATTTTCATTTTTAGATGATACTTTGGAAAAAAAAGTCAACATAAGCATGGCTGTAAAATTAATGTCATTTGAAGAAGAAATGATGATGATGATGATAAGAATTTAAAAGCAACAAAAGTTTTCAACGAAGTGGATTATTTATTGAACAAAGAAGTCAATGTTTTTGTTTAATCTCAAACTATAAAATTTTTTAAGAGATTTTATATTAATAAGCATTTTTTAAATACTGATCCTAATGCATGGTGTGAAAATAAACCTTATTTGAAAGCAAGAAAACAGTGAATGGTTTTAAAGTTGTCAATGACACAGCTGAAAGGGGAAGAAAATTAACCAGAGCTTTCAACTACTGTTTAACAAAAAACGAAAAATAAAAACAGTATATGCTAAAAGTTGTATGTGAATGTAGAAAAACTTTTCCAGATTCTTCAAAAGCCACCTTATCTAAGCCATTTACCTCCTTAATCCTTTCTGGCGCAGTGGTCCCATGTCGAGACTACCTAATTTTAATTCCAAACTTAATTGTTTGTAAATTTAGGTGTAGTCAATCAATTCATTATTTTACAAACAGAATTTTTCTGTACTGGAAAGGGTTAATGTGACAATTGTAAGGGATAATAATTTATTTTCTTTATTATGCTTCCTTTCTTGCAACACAACTTTAATAATAAAATGCATTTGAGCATATTTGTTCTAATTTTTATACTTTCTTTGCACCCCCCCCCCTCTTTTTTTTAATTTTTTCAGTTTAAAATTCGATTTTTTTTTTCATTTTCTTTGGGATTTTTTAAAAATTAGTACTTTATCATGTACAAAATGAAAAACAAAAGGGGGAAAGCAGATGAAATGGAATGTTACAATGGTTTTTTTTTTCGCATTTTCATAAAAATCAATCTGTAGGATTCGGGTAAAGTCTGGTCCTGAAAAATGCGCATATGTCTAAATTTATACATTTTTACTTTCTTCTATCTTTACAAGAAGAAAGTATTGGTTTCGTGAAAATTTTCGAATTCCAGTTTTCGACGGATTTACACGTTTTAGGGGTCAGAGATTCCGAAAAACATGTTTTTACAAAATGTCTGTCTGTGAGTCTGTCTGTCTGTCTATCTGTCTGTCTGTCCGTCTGTCTGTCTGTCCGTCTGTCTGTCTGTATATGACACAAATTTTGTGGGCGCTCTATCTCAAGAACTAATGCACTGAATTTAATAAAAAATGATATTCAGTTAGACCCTGATATAAATTGGTGCTGATTAGTTTTTGGTGTAAATCGCTCAACAGGTGGCGCTGCTATGCAGCATTTTTCACGATTTCTGCAATAGCTCAATCTCCAGAACTAATGCACGGATTTTCATCAAACATCAGATTCAGTTAGTCCTTGACATGAGTTGAAGTATTATGCCTTTTGGTGTAAATCGCTCAATAGGTGGCGCTGCTGTGCAGCATTTTTCACGATTTCTGCAATAGTTCAATCTCCAGAACTAATGCACGGATTTTAATCAAACTTCAGATTCTGTTATTCCTTGACATGAATTGAAGTTTTATGCATTTTGGTGTAAATCGCTCAATAGGTGGCGCTGTTGTGCAGCATTTTCCACGATTTCTCAAATAGCTCAATATCCAGAACTAATGCACGGATTTTCATCAAACTTCAGATTCAGTTAGTCCTTGACATGAATTGAAGTTTTATGCATTTTGGTGTAAATCGCTCAATAGGTGGCGCTGCTGTGCAGCATTTTTCACGATTTCTGCAATAGTTCAATCTCCAGAACTAATGCACGGATTTTAATCAAACATCAGATTCAGTTAGTCCTTGACATGAGTTGAAGTATTATGCCTTTTGGTGTAAATCGCTCAATAGGTGGCGCTTCTGTGCAGCATTTTTCACGATTTCTGCAATAGTTCAATCTCCAGAACTAATGCACGGATTTTAATCAAACTTCAGATTCTGTTATTCCTTGACATGAATTGAAGTTTTATGCATTTTGGTGTAAATCGCTCAATAGGTGGCGCTGTTGTGCAGCCTTTTCCACGATTTCTCAAATAGCTCAATATCCAGAACAAATGCACGGATTTTCATCAAACTTCAGATTCAGTTAGTCCTTGACATGAATTGAAGTTTTATGCATTTTGGTGTAAATCGCTCAATAGGTGGCGCTGCTGTGCAGCATTTTTCACGATTTCTGCAATAGTTCAATCTCCAGAACTAATGCACGGTTTTTAATCAAACTTCAGATTCTGTTAGTCCTTGACATGAATTGAAGTTTTATACATTTTGATGCAAATCGCTCAACAGGTGGCGCTGCTATGCTGTATTTTTTAGAATTTCCTCTATAGCTGTGTCTCAAGAACTAATGCACGAATTTTCGTCGACGGATTTACAAGTTTTAGATGTCAGAGATTCCGAAAAACGTATTTTTGCAAAATGTCTGTCTGATACTCTGTCTGTCTGTCTGTTTGTCTGTATGTATGTAGCACAAATTTTGTGGGCGCTCTATCTCAAGAACTAGCGCACGGAATTTACTAAAAATGTATATTTATTTAGTCCCTGATATAAATTGGTGTTGATTAGTTTTTAGTGTAAATCGCTCAGCAGGTGGCGCTGCTCTCCAGCATTTTAATTTACTGTATGTACTACAAAAATTTCGTGAATTGACGTTTTGCCCCTTGTGGTGTAAATCGCTCAACAGGTGGCGCTGCTATGCTGTATTTTTTGAGATTTCTGCATTAGCTCTATCTCAAGAACTAATGCTTGGGTTTTCAACAAACTTCAGATTCAGGTATACCTGGATATGAATTAGTGCTGTTTATGTTTTGGTGTAAATCGCTCAGCAGGTGGCGCTGCTATGCAGCATTTTTCACGATTTCCACAATAGCTCAATGTCCAGAACTAATGCACGGATTTTTATCAAACTTCAGATTCAGTTAGTCCTTGACATGAATTGATGTTTTGTACCTTTTCGTGTAAATCGCTCAACAGGTGGCGCTGCTGTGCTGCATTTTTTGTGATTTCCACAATAGCTCTAGCTCCAGAACTAATGCACCAATTTTCATCAAACTTCAGATTCCGGTGTACCTTAATATGAATTAGTGCTGTTTGTGTTTTGGTACAAATCGCTCAACAGGTGGCGCTGCTATGCTGCATTTTTCAGAATTTCCCCTACAGCTCTATCTCAATAAGTAATGCACGAATTTTCATCAAACTTCAAATTCAGGTATACTTTCATACGAATTGGTTCTAAATTGATGTAATTTCTTTTACTATTTAAATGATTTAATTGACGTGATTTATACAGAAGAAAGTTTTGTGATGGCCACAACATACTAGTTAGAAATAAAATGGTGTGTGGTTCTTCAAAACGAAGCTTTTTTTTTTATAAAATGAGACCTGAATTATGTTTCTAGGTTCAATTGTATTTATTTCATGAAGGAAAAACAGCATTTTTGGGGGGGAAAATCACGTTTTTTTCAAACTGTAACCTCAATGAGGCACGGGTTAATATTATCCAAATGAGCTAAAACTTTGCCATTCTCATTTTCTAGTCTATTGGCAACTTTTTGGGGGGTCCCCCGGAAAAAATTCAAAAATTGATTTCTTGTGACCACCCTAATGTATATATTCAATATATATATGTATGCAGTGTGTCCACGTATAACCTGACCGACCTTTATTTTCGCAACCGTTGGTCCTAGATGCATACTTCCAATTACAAAAAGGGTCAAAATTAGGTGCAGGGTTAAGATAAAAAAAAGTTTGAAGCGAAAAACAATTTAGTGAAGAATTACAGAATCTAAATTTTTATACGGTCCACGGTCCTATAAGTTATATTTAGTAAAATTTCCCTGTTACACTGGCAAATAAGGCAAAAAAAAGTCCCGTTATTCTACGATTAAAATTGCCCGAGTAATAGCTGTTTAAAATTGAAGTATATTTTTTGCTGCATATTAGGGGTCATTCACAAATTTAGTACAAATATAATTTCGTCAGATATATTAAAGAAAGGAATGAGAGTAAAATTAGCATTGCAATATAAATTTGAAATCTTTCATCATTCTCACATATTACTGCAAAATGTACAATTTGTACTGAACATTATAAGAGGATAAAAATAACAGATTTTTTGTTAAATAAAAGGATGAAAAACAACAGCCTCAATTCTTTACAATATGATACATATTTTAAAATGCTGTTAGATTACACTGTCTTTCAAATTTTGGGTTGTGGCACGTTTTTTAGCTTTTGAAAATGATTCTTATGTATTTTACTTTCTTCTATCTTTACAAGAAGAAAGTATTGGTTTCATGAAAATTTTCGAATTCCAGTTTTCGACAGATTTACACGTTTTATGAGTCAGAGATTCCAAAAAACATATTTTTACAAAATGTCTGTCTGTGAGTCTGTCTGTCTGTCTGTCCGTCTGTCTGTCTGTCTGTCCGTCCGTCTGTCTGTCTGTATGTGACACAAATTTTGTGGGCGCTCTATCTCAAGAACTATTGGACGAAATTTCACAAAACTTCATATTTAGTTAGACCTTGATATAAACTAGAACTGATTAGTTTTTGGTGAAAATCGCCCAACAGGTGGCGCTGCTATGCAGCATTTTTAACGATTTCTTCAATAGCTGTATCTCAAGAACTACTACACGGATTTTCATAAAACTTCAGATTCCGTTAGTCCGGGATATAGTTTAGTGCTGATTACTTTTTTGTGAAAATCGCCCAACAGGTGGCGCTGCTGTGCTGCATTTTTCACGATTTCCGCAAGTGGTGTATCTCAAGAACTATTGCACGGATTTTCATCAAACTTCAGATTTAATTAGTCCTTGACATGAATTGATGTATAAATTAGTGCCGTTTAATTTTTAGTGTAAATCGCTCAACAGGTGGCGCTTCTGTGCTGCATTTTTCACGATTTCCACAAGAGCTGTATCTCAAGAACTATTGCACGGATTTTCATCAAACTTCAGATTTAGTTAGTCCTTGACATGAATTGATGTATTAATTAGTGCTGTTTCATTTTTTGTGTAAATCGCTCAACAGGTGGCGCTTCTATGCTGTATTTTTTGCGATTTCCACAATAGCTTTATCTCAAGAACTAATGCTTGGATTTTCAACAAACTTCAGATTCAGGTATACCATGATATCGTTTAGTGCTGTTTACTTTTGGTGTAAATCGCTCAACAGGTGACGCTGGTATGCTGCATTGTTCATGATTATCGCAATAGCTCTAACTCAAGAAAAAATGCACGGATTTTCATCAAACTTCAGATTCAGTTAGTCCCTGATATAAATTAGTGCTGCTTAATTTTTGGTGCAAATCGCCCAACAGGTGGCGCTGCTGTGCTGCATTTTTCACGATTTCCGCAAGAGGTGTATCTCAAGGACTATTGCACGGATTTTCATCAAACTTCAGATTTAATTAGTCCTTGACATGAATTGATGTATAAATTAGTGCCGTTTAATTTTTAGTGTAAATCGCTCAACAGGTGGCGCTTCTGTGCTGCATTTTCACGATTTCCACAAGAGCTGTATCTCAAGAACTATTGCACGGATTTTCATCAAACTTCAGATTTAGTTAGTCCTTGACATGAATTGATGTATTAATTAGTGCTGTTTAATTTTTGGTGTAAATCGCTCAACAGGTGGCGCTTCTAAGCTGTATTTTTTGCGATTTCCACAATAGCTTTATCTCAAGAACTAATGCTTGGATTTTCAACAAACTTCAGATTCAGGTATACCTTGATATCGTTTAGTGCTGTTTACTTTTGTTGTAAATCGCTCAACAGGTGGCGCTGCTATGCTACATTTTTCAGAATTTCCGCTATAGCTCTATCTCAAGAACTAATGCGCGAATTTTCATCCAACTTCAAATTCAGATATACTTTGATATGAATTGGTGCTAAATCGTTATTTCTTGTACTATTTAAATGATTTAATTGACGTGATTTATATAGAAGAAAGTTTTGTGATGGCCACAACATACTAGTTTTAACAATGAATCCGAAAATGAAATTCCTTTTAAACCATCACATCAGGAATTTTCTCAAATCGTAAATTTCAAAGTTAAAAAGCTAAAAGTTAAAATTGATCCTTCCTCCCCTCCCAACCTCGCGGACCCCCGAGCTGTTTAGCTGTAAGAAACCCAGTATAAGCCAAAAAATCTAATAAATTATTGAATTAAATAAAATTAAACTGAATAAAAATGTCTTACATCTATTTTATAGTATAAGATTTTTTGCTATTTTTTAACCTTGAAATTTACGATTTGCGAAAAATCTTGACTTGATGGTTAAAAGTGAAGGTAATTTTTTGATTCAGCCTTAAAAAATACAAAAAATGTAATTATAAAAGTTAAAAAATACAACCATCGCAGGTTTATGTTATCCAATCTGAAACTCTTTCTTAAACTTCATTACGGTAATCTATCCGAATTTTCTTGTGTTATTCTCTAATATAAGTATGTATAAGATGGTAAGATTCGAAAATAATAATAATATTGCATTGTCATCGGATTTAAGTCAGTAAGTAAAATTTAATTTCGATCGGACATTTGAAAGTAAGTTAAAATTCGAGTACAAATTTCAATCTGGAAAGACGATCATTGCAAGTTAAATAAAGCCTTGTGAAAATAACATAATTTTAGTTAAAAGAAATCATAGCCTCAAATCCTTACAAAATAAAACAAATGTTAAAATACAATTATTTTTACTAATCTAAACTTAACTAATAAAAGTTAATCGTAATATTTGTACGATTTCTTTCAAAGCGCAGATACCTTGAAATAAGTTTAAGTACTTTATACACGACCCCTGAAAGCATGGCCGAAATCACTTGTTTTGAGATGTAAAAAAAGTGGTATAAGTCATACATTTCAAAGTTTCATAACTCGGTCAATTTTAATGTTAGATGAATGGGACTTTTTTCGTCTTACTTGTTAGTGTCACAGTAAATTTTTGGTAAATATCACTTAGAGGACTGGGGAAACGTATAAAAATTTAAATTTCTTAATTTTTTAATAAATGTTTTTCTTGACCCAAATCGCTTTAAAAATAATTTTTTACCTTATTTAAACCATTTTTGTAATTGAAAGTATGCATCTAGGACCAACGGTCGCGAAAATAAAGGTCGGTCAGGTTATACGTGGACACACTGTATATAACACTGGCGCCCGTCTATCCGAAAAGAACTAAGATGCTGTATATTCCCTCGGCCGCCATTTTGGATTTTTTGGAGATCTTTTGTTGGTGTTGTTTATCGATAAGGCAACCCTGTTAAGCCTAACATGTGCATAAATCGCTGCTTGGCGGCATTTACTACTTGGTGGAAAAGGGTTTTCACGCCAAGAAAAAATCCAAGATGTCGGCCGAGGGAATATACAGCATCTGTTCCCCGAAAAGTACCAATAAGGTATTCAAAATTGTTACTTATCAACCAGTAACATTCAAGTAATAAAAAAAGTAACCCCAAATGCTAAAGATTGCAACAACACATCGAATTATTATATTGCCATAAAAAGTCCGCCGTAAAACCAAAACAAGATAAGGAACTCTTTCCGAGTTCTTGATTTCTCTATAAGAATCTTCCGATTTAGTGAAGATAATCAAGGAAGTAAAATTCTGAACAAAGTAACATGTTCCAATGCTTAGCACACATGTAAGAGAGACTAAACTGGTCGCCAGATGCGGCTAGTGTATTTAATAAACATTATGTCAAATTACTGTTTTGAGCGTGAGTGACTACGATAAATAAGATTTGCAAATGTCAGGAATTTTGGACTATCTATCTTCTGAACCTGATAATATGTAAGAAACGAGGGATATTTTACATCACGGAAAATCACTGTAGAGTTTACAAAATTTCCTACTTTTTGGGCATTAAAGAGTATCCGACTTACACCAGTGCACATTTTTAACGCATCTTTTAACAAGAAGTAATTTTTATTAGTTTTATATTAGGTACTTACGTATTATCTGGGCTATGACACATACAACTGCTCCAAGTATGGTGCCAGTTATGCTAATTACAGTAAACTTTATTTTTTGACAACTTTATAGCACATCACACGTAATAAGAGATATACTACAATAAGAATCGCGCAGATGTCATATTAGCCCCATATTGACGCGATTTTTTTCCGACGCAAATTTGGCGAAAACCTCGTTACCATATCATCTATATCCGGGTTACCATATCAAGCAAAATAACTACACTTTGGCGCCAGTTAAGTACTCGGTGCGTATATGACATTGGCGTGTATGACATTATGTGACATCTGTGCCATCTATTTATATAAAATCCAAGTCTCTGTGTGTCCCTCACTATTCCGGTATGACCGCCTCATTGAAATGAGTAATTTTTTTAAAATATTAATGCAGGGTTACCACAGTAGCACCAAATGTTAGCCAAATTGGCGATAGCTGGCTAATTTGGCGAAATTCCCATTTAAAACCATTAATCTTTCATAATGGAGGTCACCGAAATTTAATAACTCCACTCTTTTAAGATATTTTTTCGAAATCTATGGGTGAGAATTTAAAGTACATCTTTATATCTTCCTCCCGATGCTACTAATAAAATAACCGCCAATAGACAACGGTGTACTGTGTGAGCTCCTAACTGCGCGATTTTAATGTGCTTTAGGTACTTTTCCAGTATAGGTGCCTTGGCGAAAAAGGACATTTGGTAACATATTTTCCGGGAACCTATTCACTGTTTCATTTTATATGCACACGCATTTTTTTCGATATTTATGCGACTTATTTAACATAAAAAAGCCGTTTCTCTAACTTTATACAGAAACAGATGTAATTTGTACATAAAAACATCAGGTACAGATGTCATATTCGCCCCATATTGGCGCGATTTTTTTCTGTCGCCAATATCATATAGGCAACGGGTACTTAACTTGCGCTAAAGGGCTAGATGTGGTAACCCGGATTATGTTGTTTATGCTGTTGATGTTTTCGCCAAATTGGCAACCGAAAAAAATCGCGCCAATATGGGGCGAATATGACATCTGTTCCAAACATCAATAATATACATATAAAACAAACAAAAACGCTCATCGAATTTTTTTTCATAGCTGTTTATATGATTTGACTTCAAATCTCGATATTTTTCCGTTATACCGACACCATGCCAAAATGTATGCTAATGCGCCAATTATTTCAAAATGCTAAAAGATATTTGTAATTTTATGCCAGCAGTTTAATATGAGTTTTATTTTATTGCTTTATTTTATAGCAGTTATTTGTTCACTTATTTTAAGTATATATTTGTGATTTGATGAAATAGTTCGTAAAAATCTGGAATTTTCAAATGTTATATTTTTTAAATGCTCACTTTAGTATCGACAATGGTTTTTTTTTATTTTTCAAATGCTTCAATTCACGATTTTGCGCCAACTATTACGCTTGGCGACAATGGTGTCCGCATAACGGAAAAGTACCCAAATCTCACTTTCTCATGCCCAAATTACACCAAGCTTTTTTAAAAAAATGCCAAAGCCCCTACAGTGGAAAAGTACTAAACTGTCTATTATTTTGTGCTATCCGTGTTATAGTTTGTAGTATATGCAAGGGGAGTGGAGCGAAGAGTTTAAACATTAAATATTAAAGTTTCGGCACAGATGTCACGAGATATTGCCGCGATTTTTTTCTGACGCCAATGTCATATACACAACGGATACTTAACTGGCTCCAAAGTGTCGTAATTTTGCTTGATATGGTAATCCGGATGTTGTTGTTTATGCTGTTGTTTTCGCCAAATTGGCGTCGGAAAAAAATCGCGCCCATATATGATAACGTATATGACAACTGTGCCAAAGTTTCTATAAAGCAGTATAAGACTAAAAAAATAAGAATAAAATAAATGCAAACTAAGACTAAAGAAGAAAGAAAAATCATGCGTTAGGCATAGAATATGAAACACTTTCCAACACATCCTGAATGCTTTAACAAAACTTCGTTATTTAGGGAAATAAGGTAAATAAGATAACGTTACTTCTTAGATATCCCGTCGACCAATTTCGCCAAATTATATAAATCGCCAAATCAATAGTAAAACATTAACAAAAATACAAATAAAACATCGAATTAATGGTTTTATTGGCCATTATTGGCATTTAATCTTACAATTAATTAATTAATGGCAACCATTATTGGCAATTAATCTTACAATTTGGCGACAGTAATTTGGTCGACGGGATAACTAAGAAGTACCAAGATAACAAAGTAAACATTTTAGAAAACGCATAAAAAAATTTAAAAATTGATTTCAGCAGTTACCGTCCATAGCCAGTAGTACCGTTATTACATGCCGCTATTTAGCTAAAATTTAATTTAAACTACTCTTAAAACTACTGAAATCACATTTCCAGATATTATCATCCATAGACGGTTATGTATCCAATTCTTTGCGTGACCATGTATATCATTTTATCTGTATTCTACAAACATTTCTTAGGAAACTAAATGCAGTTCAGCGTAAAAATCCATAACTCCTTTGAAAACCACCTTTAAGTAATTTACTCTCATACTCAGTAACCCTTACGAATTCTTTTGTGTAGCTCTGCATATGAACTGTAGCATTTATACACACAGTATAGTATGCATAAATGTAGTGAAACATAAAAGCGCATATCATAATTAAAAATGCATTTCTAGCAATCATTGCTTATGGGTACAGATGTCATATTCGCCCCATATTGGCGCGATTTTTTTCTGTCGCCAATATCATATAGGCAACGGGTACTTAACTTGCGCCAAAGGGCTTGATGTGGTAACCCGGATTATGTTGTTTATGCTGTTGATGTTTTCGCCAAATTGGCAACCGAAAAAAATCGCGCCAATATGGGGCGAATATGACATCTGTTCCTGCTTATGTACAATACTTCGTAAAAAAGTTTCTTGGCGAGAAAGAAGTTTGCCAACGTATTTTCTGGCAACCTATTTACTGCTTTATACTCACAAGCAATTTTTCCCATATGTATTCAATTTGGCACAGATGTCATATACGCCCCATATTGGCGTGATTTTTTTTCCGACGCCAATTTGGCGAAAACATCAACAGCATAAACAACATTCGGGTTACCATTACAAGCAAAATAACGACACTTTGGCGCCAGTTAAACAACCGGTGCGAATATGACATCGGCGTCAAAAAAAAAAAAAAAAAAAAAAAAACGCCAATATGGGCGTATATGACATCTGTGCCGACAATTTAATATAAAAAAGGCTATTTACCCATTCTTATAAAGAAACAGAAGTAATTTTTGCACAAATGTCATATACGCATGGTTGTCGGCGTTATTTTTCTATGATGCCAATTTGGCACAAATCTCGCTTTCGAATACCAGTTACTTATATATTTTTCAATTATTTGCAATCATTTTGAAAAGGAAATAACTATAAATAAATAAAAGTTTGAATAATAACTATAGAACAAAGCAGTTTATATAATTAAAAAACAGAAAATAAAAGTAAATAAACAATTTATTAATAAATAAAAAACAATTGCCGGGTTACCATAGCAGGCAAAATAACACCATTTTGGCGCCAGTTAGGTATCCCGGTTCATATCTGAAATCTGTGCTGTAATTTGTATATAAAAAAAATATATATATATATTTAGAAACGATGTTTTTATGTATACAAGTGCATATATAACCAAAGATAAAAGTTCATTAGATTTGTTTTCATAGCTGTTTATATATTTTCGCAACATATCTCAATTTCTGATGCCCGAATCGCGCCAAGCTTTTTTAAAAAATGCGCTATAATGGAAAAGTACTTAAATAAATAATTAACAGAAATAACAAATTATACAAACTAAAACTTTTTATTTCGAGATCAAAGCATTGTTTTTAATTTCGATTAAAAATGCATGTATCCTTGGATAACTTCAATTTAAATTAGGCTCACAGCTTAATATCTCATTCCATAAACCTAAACAAACACAAGTGATTCATTCATCGTGAAACGTCAAAAATATTAAATCATTGAGGTAATCATTCACAAAGTAAGTTCTTCAACAACAAATGGGAAATATTCTAATGACGTCATAGTAGGTAAAATGGCGGCGGTATCGTTTGTTTATGGTTTGTAATCACAAAGATTTAATTTTGCAATGTCTCTTAGTTACATTATTTTATTGTCATATTTATGAGCTCAGAACAAAAGCCTATTTTTTCATTATTTAGTTATTAAAGACGGAAAAAAATCATAAATGCATGATTTGAAAATTTTAAATAATTTTCTTTCTTAATACTAAAAAATAACATCGGGAAGTAACAGCGGGTTTAAGTTAAATAAGTTTAACTGTTTAATTCTGTTGTAATATTCAAAATAACTGTATTTATTAGATTTCAGTACTCATCATCAGGGCCCGATTAAACTTTGAAGTTAGAGGAATTACAATGTCATTTCAGGACCTTTCTTTTGGAGAAGCTTTTCTAAATTCCATATATACATGGAAAATCTTTAGTGTTAGAAATATTATTCCTTGGACTGACATAACACGAGAACGGCCTGCAATTTTACACAAGTTTTTAACAAACTTTATATCAGAAATTTTACTAGAAACTGGTTACTTTTTTGTTATAGCGGCCCACACTATTAGGATTATGACAAGTTGCAGGTAATTTCGCCAACGTCGTAACCAAGATCGCAAAGCACACACATATAATACCATATAATACCATTTCATGAAATCGTATACGATAATTTAATAGTTTTCAACCTTACTTCAAGTGTGTTATTTATTTATTTTTAAGGCTCAACCATCTAAATTGTCCAATATATGAATTTAAAAAAAAAAGTGTAAACAAAGATTGAATAGACTTGACCGCAAAAAGCCTCAAATCTGCATAACACTTGGAACCAAACTGTGCATATTAGTGGTCTTCTGCTGTACACAGTTTTTCATAAATGTGTTTCGTTCTTAAAATGTGTTATTTTCATCTATCACTGCGGAACAAGCGAGAAAACTCATATTCTTGCACATGAGTTGTATATATCTTTATATCTAAATTTCCGTCATTTTTGACGGGCTACCTTTCTAGTAATAATAATAATAAGTAATAAAACTTATTTATTTAGGAACTACTTGGTTATCCCGTCGTCCAGTTTCGCCAAATTATACAAATCACCAAACTATTCGCCAAATTATATAAATTGACATAATTTTTATTTTAATTAGCGAATGAACAAATAAATTAGTCAAACATTAATAAAAATACGGTGCGACCGGAGAACACTCTACTTCTTGGCGCGGTTTCAAAAATCGCCAAATTGGTTCGGTTTTGCGTACTATCTCCTTGAGCTGCAACATCGGGAGACAGCACGCAAAATTATTATTTGTCTTCTCTTCTCGTATATTTTCAAAATTGAAAGGTTAAAATAAATATTCGATAGGTTATTTTTACCTGTATTTTTGAGTGAAAATAAACAAATACTTAAAATTTAATTTTTTTTTCGAAATACATAATTTAAAGGAATACATTTTATCAAAAATACCAAAAAACAATTCAAATTGGTTCGAAATACATTTTTTAAAGGAACACGTTTTATCAAAATAACAAAAAGCAAAATTTTCACTTACCCAAATTTTTAAAAAATGAACGTTTTTTAACAGTAAGAGGAACAAAACGATGTTGTTGTTTTTTTAATCAGAGGGGCTTTTTTTTCATCAGGGTGCTCCGCCACCTGAACCCCCGTTTTTTTATTCATAATTTTACCTTATACTCTAGGATGTCATCCAAATCATCACTCAATCTATCATTTTTATTCATTCATATCTTGAAACAATCAGCCTCTCTTCATACATAATTCAATCAAATCTCAAAAATACAGGTAAAAATAAGAGAAACTGATCGAATATTTATTCTCGCTTTTCAACTATTCGTACTTGTTTCAAAATATACGAGATTAGAAAACGAATAATAAAAATCATTCGACTGCAACAGATAAAATAGTTCACAGCGAAATACAAAGCAGCAATCCTGACCCGGCAGTAACGTATTCCTAAAAAAATTCAAATAGTCCTCTGATCCTCCTCTTTTGTACAATAAGAAAGCATTTTACAAACAAGCAATATAAAAATTTTGTTTTTAAAGTCAATTCCTACTTAGGACATCAAAGAAAAAATTAATATAATCCCTTAAGCTAATATTAGTTTTTCATGAATTAAAATATCTCAATTTGTTGATTTTCTATATGCTAGTAGGTTTAAATTGGAACTCTATGGGAATTTGGCGAAATATTAGAGATATCGCCAAGTTGGCGCCACTTTTGGCGAAATATCGCCAAGTTGGCGACAAACTTGGCGGTATTTGGCGACAGAACAGGGTCCCCCCTATGGTAACCCCCCATATAGATATGAAGATGCATTAAATGCTTCAATAACCAATGGCCGCCATTTTGTCTTTCATGTAAAACTAAAATTAATTAATTGAAATTTAATTAATGAATTAATATTTGAAAAAACTCTTTTAACATCAATTGTCATCCAGTACAAGTTAAAAAAAATTACTTCAACTTGATAGGATGAATAATAAATATTTTATTAACGATTGAAAATTTGAACAAGATATATAAATAAATAAATAAATAAATATAGGGAGAGTGTGAACTAATAGTAGGAATTGAAAAAACAAGTCATATAAAAATTTTGTTTTTAAAGTCAATTCCTACTTAGGTCATCAAAGAAAAATTTAATGTAATCCCTTAAGCTAATATTAGTTTTTGTTGCATTAAAATATCTCAATTTGTTGATTTTCTATAAGCAAGTAGGTTTACAATGGAACTCTATGGGAATTTGGCGAAATATTAGAGATATCGCCAAGTTGGCGTCACTTTTGGCGATTCATTTTGGCCGCCAAATTTGGCGATATATCGTCAAGTTAGCGACAAACTTGGTGGTATTTGGCGACAGAACAGGGTGCCCCCCTATAGTAACCCCTTATTGGAAATACTTTCATTGATCTTCAATAACCAATGGCCGCCATTTTGTTTCACATGCAAAACTAAAATTATTTAATGAAAATTTAATTAATTAATTAATATTTGAAAAAACTGTATTAACATCAATTGTCATCCAGTACAAGTTAAAAAAAAATTATTTCAACTTGATAGGATGAATAATGAGTATTTTATTAATGATTGAAAATTTGTACAAGTTAAAAAAAAATTATTTCAACTTGATAGGATGAATAATGAGTATTTTATTAATGATTGAAAATTTGAACAAGATAAATATATAAATAAATATAGGGAGAGTGTAAACTTATAGTAGGAATTGAATAAGCATCCAATTAGAAAGCAGTTTACAAAACAATGAGTTTAAGCCATCAACAGCTCTCTCAAGAGAAATCTTAGGGTTGCCATAAGAAAATACCAAGGTTGCCAAATTGGCGCATTTATCACCCGACTGGGAAGAAGTAGTGTTCTACGATTCACCAAAATATACAAATTAAAGTGAAATTAAAAACCACTTGATGACGTAACAAAGAAGTGTACCGTGTTTAATGTCAAGAGATTGTGACATTTACGATCAACCAGTATTGGCATTTAATCTTATAATTCAGAGATAGTTTTTTGGTCGACGGGATAATCAAGAAGTACTTTTATTTTTTATAGTTTATAGTTTTTTTAATTTATTTAGGCTTAGATGTTATATATTCCCGCGGTCGATATCTTGGATTTCTCGGCAATGGTTTGATGGCGTTTATCGATAAGGCAACCCCGACAGGGGACGTGTTCTGGCAACCCCGTTAAGCCGAACATGCGCATAAATCTTCTTGGCGACATTTACTTGGCGGAAAAGCGGTTTCCACGACCAAAAAATTAAAGATGGCGGCCGCGGAAATATATAACATATGTTCCTTTATTTATTATAGTTCATTTATTATATTATATTACATTAATTTATTTACTTCACATAATTTACCATTTTTAACAATGTTATGTATTAAATAATACTAAATTACTGTTTTGAACATGATTAGCAATGATAAACAAGTTGGTCAGTTGGTAACCATTTTTGGCGATCTGTCTCATAGCCCGGACAATCAAGTACCTTATATTATTTTTCAGATTATTGTATTAGTTTTACATTTGGATTTTGCACACGAATAATAATTAATGACTCACATTCTTTAAATTTTAACGGCATCTATTATAAACTTTATCCATTGTGTAGAAAGGTCTCAATTTAAAAAATATTTTTAGCGAAACGCTATTTTAGAAAAGAAAATAATTTTAATTAATCGGTACCAGACTTTAGAAATATGCTTAAAAATGTTCATAATTAAAAGTAATTAATTTAAAATATCAATGCAATAAAATATTTTTAAATTAACACAAGAAAACAAAGATGTACATAACTAACACTATTGCTTTATTAAGATGATTTAACCGATCTCCCTTTACAATAAATTTTTATCTTTCTGTTAATAGTTATAAAATACAAGCTTCTAGAAATTTCTTTTGTGATATACATATATGAGTTATTTATCCTCCTTTAGCAGAAATCGAGAAATTTTTTCTTTTTCGTCATCGGAAGATGGACGTTTTGCAGTTTCCTCATTCTTTTCTTTTCCTTCGGCGGCTTCTTCTGCACTTCCAGCACTGTCCTTCATTTTGTCTTTTGAGTTAGTTACCTTTGACACAATAGCTTGACCGGCTTGGTGTGCATATTCTTCAGTATCCTTAGATTTATATATTTTTTGGTCATCGGAAGATGGACGCTTTGCAGTTTCCTCATTTTTTTCTTTTCCGTCGGCAACTTCTTCTGCACTTCCAGTACTGTCCTTCATTTTGTCTTTTGAGTTAGTTACCTTTGACACAATAGCTTGACCGGCTTGCTGTGCATATTCTTTAGCATCCTTCCATTTATATATTTTTTCGTCATCGGAAGATGGACGCTTTGCAGTTTCCTCATATTTTTCTTTTCCTTCGGCGGCTTTTTCTGCACTTCGAACACTATCCTTCATTTTATCTTTTGAGTTAGTTACCTTTGACACAATAGCTTGATCCAATTCATATTCAAATTCTTCATCAACAAACAATTTATATTTTCCGCCAGAAAGTGTGACAATTCCTTTATCAACAGCACCATTTAGCCAAGTTTTGACACTTTCCATATCTGGGGCCTTATCCAGCTGTGAAGTCAAACACTCTTTAATATCTTCCAAAGATGCACCTGCAGATCCGCCGATTTTCTTTAGAGCTGACATAATCGATTTTCCAATATCTGCCTCTAACAAGGATGTAAGCGACATTTTTAAAAATTTCTTTTGACGGTTCGTGTAACTAAGAGATGTCCTAAAAAATAAAAAAAAAACTGCAGTAAGGAATAAAAACTTTAGTAAAACTCAACTACTGTTTTACAAACAAATTTAGCTCCCGATTCTCAATATCTTAAGAATAGAAATAAAATGGTCATTCGGAAAATTTCAGGTTTATAATTATAATCGCTCGTGATAAGACGCATGAAAAGATAAAAACAAAATTCATGGAGTTTATGAAAATGTTAGAGTGAGTGGCGGCGACAAAAATGACTACGTAATCAAATTTCAAGATGATATTATGATGTAGGATAAGATTATTAAAAGTAATAGACGATTTCAGTGTGACATGAGTCATGACGTTTTGGGTGGAAACTGATTCTAAATAAACGGTTCCTATGTTTCATTTCATATTAAATATAAATCGTAGAAAATGTGCTACTGAATATAAATTCTTAAAACAGTTAACTGTGATGTACAGTTGCAAGATATAGTTATAAAACACAAGCAAATTATACAATACAGCATTTGTTTGGAGTGGATTTCCAGGCAAAACGTCATGACTGACATCAAGACTGAAAGCGTCTATTGAAGGAATGTCTGGCCTTCTCGGGTCGGCCTTCTTGGCACGATATAAGCAGCGCTGGTTCCAATTCGTCATTTTTGCTCCACTAAGAAACCAACGAGTTTCGGAGTGAAATTAGTGTGAAATTAAACTTGAAACAAAGTAGTTAAAATATATAAAGTTCTGCTAGTCGGGCCCTTAGCAAATTAAAATCTTTACTGAAAATTAGGTCATATGGTGATATGAATAGTATTCCTGTGACGTAACATAAGGTAAAATGGCTATTTTTATCGTCTCGAACCGAAAGGATGAATACGGTCCATTGAATCTCCAGAAACAAATGATTTTACGTTAGATTGTCCCGTATATTACAACGTGAACGACTTTAAAAAATAATTAATTCTGTTGTAACATATTATTAAGAGTACGTTCAACAATAACTGCTCTGCTTCAGCATACGTTATCAGCAGAATGGGGCGCTAATTTCTGATACCATCTCTTATTGAGTTCCGAAATAAAATTGTAACATGTTATTAATATGAAATAGTACAGCACAAATATTTGAGTCTTCCTTGTGATATTTTGGTATAGTAATAGTACAACAGAACAGGGTGTTAAATTTATTGTCCATGTTTATACATTTTTTTATTATCCTCTCATCTTTTATTCTTGTGATAGCTTTTATATACCATGTAATGTGAATTAGAAAGTGTATGTTTTGAATATTTTTATAGAAGAAGGCAAGGCATACTTAGATACAACTACCGGCAGACCGATTTGCGTTTAATGTATGAAGTTGCTCGCCAGAGGACTCTGATACGCTGCCCAAAACAAAAATTTGACTCTGACCGTAACTTCAACGACGAGAACCAATCATACAACTCTGGGCAGGGTTCAGAGAATTCCAATGTGTTTATTTTTTTTCCCATATATACGTGATTCAAAGGAGTTTAATAAAAATATTAACTCTAATCATCAAAAAAAAAAAAATTAAAAAAAAACTATCATTTTAACAATTATTAGAATAATAAATGGTGCGACCGGAGAATACTTCCAAGGTTGCTACTTAATACCAAGTTAATACTAAATACCAAGGTCGCCACTTTGGCGCATTTATCGCCAGGTTGGGGAGAAGTAAAGTATTCTACGATTCACCCCAATAAATAAAAACATGCATAGTCTAAAAACATCAATGTCACATATTTATTTGCTATCTTCACTGCTGAAACAATAAAACTAATGGAATTTCTTTTAAATATATTAAAGTACTCATAAAATTCCTTGTAATAATTAATAAATATAATTTATTAAATAACAAATACACTTACATGATTTAATCAAAATTGCTTGGATAACAAAATATTGCAACGATATTTAAATCTGCGATCACCATTTCTTTCTATGATTAAAAATAAGAATATTTAATGTTTAAGGAAAATCGTCTCAAACATTTTACGGGTAGCAATAAATTCGTCAAAAATAACTGCTTCAAGCCAGTTATGAGAACTGTAGTTTGATAAAAACCAAATTTTAATTTTAAAACGTGTATATGAAACACAAGCTATTTTTATGTAAATACGGGAGATTCAAAAAAGAATAACAGAATGAACCAAACGATCAAGTAAACAATAAGTAATTTAGCTAATCTTAAAAGTATGTGAACACTAAAATACTACAAGCTGTGTAAAATATCCTTTTAAATCGAAGGAAATCGAAGAATATAATTATTTAATTTATTATTCTGAAAATACGATCAATGATTCTGAAACTTCGACGATGAGAAACAAGCCGCCGCTATCTGGGCAGGGTACAAATGTAAACAAAAAAGAGCACGTTGTGATGTTTTGGTTCAGGGTTTGAAGCTGAATCCGAGTTCACTTTTTCGACGGTTTTCGGCGAAATGCGTGTGCCGTATATATCATAGTAGGCTATGAAGAAGGTAAAAAGCTTTACCGATAAATAAATTATTTGTGTTTTAAGAGGTTAATTGGCTTCTTTATGTACATTTTAAGTTCATAATTGGCGTCCGCACTACATTCTGAAAGCTGGGTTGTTAAAATAACATACTTTTTGAACGCTTGTGACGCTTGTGAACGCTTGACGTCACAATATTAATTATAACATTGTGACGTCCTCCGCGACAGGACAGTTTACCAGATTTATAGAAGCAAAATGTTTCAAGCCGAAAATTTTTTTTAAAAGGTCGATTTAAAGTTCGTTGTAGAAGAGCTTGGGGAAATCCACATGCTTATACGATCGGGACACTAAAGGAAATTATTTTGAATAGTAAAGAATATAAACAAGATCCCGCTTTTGTACAAGAAATTTTATCCAACGCTGTTGCTGAGAGAAAGGAAAAAGAAAACGAAGCTAAGAAGTTAGAAAAGGATAAGTTTGATCAAGAAGTAGAGTTAAAAAAGGTGGAATTAAATCATCAATTAGAGTTAGCAAAAATTCAGTCACAGGGAGAAATGCAAGGTGAGTACATTTCAAATGATTATGAAACTAATAATTCTAAAAGAAAATTTACGTTTTCCAAATTGGAATTTCGTCCATTTGATGGTGATTTAAAGGAATGGTTGCCATTTTGGAGTCATTTTGAACAGATTCACAATGATCAAGATATTGCGCTAGAAAATAAATTTCAGTATTTGATCCAAGCAACTGTCACTGAATCTAGAGCGCGAGAAGTTGTTGATAGTTTTCCGCCAACTGACGCTAACTATACCAAAGCTGTAGAGAGTCTTAAGGCTCGTTTCGGTAGGGAAGATCTTTTGGTTGAAGTGTATGTGCGAGAATTATAAAAATTAATTATATCTGTGAAATCAAAAGGAAAATTTTCTATTACATCATTGTATGATTAACTTGGGTCGTATTTACGAGCTCTTGAGACATTAGGAGTCACAACGGATAAATGTGCTTCAATATTATATCCAATGGTAGAATCTTGTTTTACTGCTGAATTTTTGAAAGCGTGGAATCGAACCCAAACGAATTCTGTTAGTTCTGATGCAAAAGAACGCCTGGATAATTTAATGGCGTTTCTCTAATCTGAAGTTGAAGGAGATGAAAGAATTAATTTGGCAGTGACAGGTTTTGGTTTGGCGAGAAAAGTTGACGCGAGCTTTAGAAAAAACAAAAGTTACAACGATGTTACTAAACATTTACCAACTGCTGCTACTTTATTAACAACTTCTTCAAGACCAGATTTAAGAAAAAAATTGCGTTTTTTGCAAAGGAAGACATCTGAGTTCAGAATGCTTTTCGGCACGGAATATGAGTTTTAATGAAAAACAGAATATATTATAGGACAAAAGATGTTGTTTTTCATGTTTGGCAACAGGTCACACAACAAAGCAATGTAGAGCTATCTTGAAGTGTTTCTTTTGGGATTAAAGACATGCGTCTGTGATGTGTCAAACGCTCGATAAGAATAAGCTGAATGAAAAGAAAGAGGAAGACGCAGAAATGTCGTCTGGAAAAGAAGTAAATATGGCCAATATCAATAGAAATCCTAAAGTGTTTCTTCAGACGCTCAAGGTAAAAGTATTTTCCGAAAACAAAAAGAAAGATGTTAGACTAATTTTGAACTCAGGTTCTCAGAGATCGTATATTTTAAAACATTTAGCCGAAGAAATAATACGAGAAGAAAAAGTTTCTCATTCCCTTTTTGGCGGAGTCATAACCAAGCATTGTAATCATCATTACTACAAGGTAAGATTAAGCGATTTGAAAGAAAATTTTAAATGTAATTTTGAAGTTTTAGATCAAAACATTATATGTGAAAATTTTATGATGTAGGAAAAGGATCTTGGTTTATAGAATTATCGGAAAAAGCCATCACTTTGACGGATGTTGGTGAAAATCCTGAATCTATTCAAATATTGATTGGAGCTGATGTAATGGGAAAATTACTGACAGGTCGTAGAGAAATACTCTCGTCGGGATTAGTAGCACTGGAAACATTTTTAGGTTGGACCTTAATGGGAAAAGTGCCTCAAGATAATGCGTCTAAAGAAAATTTAGTTTTATCAGTTAAGTCTATGTTTGTAAAGGAATCAGAGATTGCTGATTTATGGAAATTGGATTTGCTTGGAATTAATGATCCGATTGAAAAACAATCTAAAAGGGAGATTGATCGTCAGGATAAAGAGCATTTTTTACAGACAGTAAAAATTAATGAAGATAATCGCTATGAAGTTTCTTTGCCATGGTCAGAAGAAACACCACCTTTACCTGATAATTTGAGTTTAGCCAAGAACAGATTAACAAACGTTACAAACAAGTTGCTTTCCGATAACATTTATCAAAAGTATGAAAAAGTGCTTTTAGGGTGGCTTGATGATCAAATTATAGAGGAAATTCCACAGTCTGAAATGAATCTTTATGGAAATTATTTACCTCATAGACCAGTAGGGGAGACTTGGGAGAGTTGATCCCTAGGGAGACTTGATCCCTAGGTCTAAAACCAGAGAAAAAATGCAATTAAGTTTCTGAACCTGGAAGCATTAATAAAGTGATTCCTTATTAATAGATCTAGCAACATAATTTCATTCAGTCATTTTTATTTTTGTTGTAAGAAAGGAATCTCTGTTTTCTTACCATCAAACTTCTTTTTGAGTAGGTAATTTGTGTTTCATATTATTTGCTAAATATAACTAAATTACTTAATTTTATTGATATAATATACTAACATTCCTTACTGCTTAAATGTTGTTATTTAAATCAAATACAGCTTCTTTACTTTTTATTTAGCAATTTTTTCCCCAAACATGCACATTAGGGACACTTGATCCCTGTTGTATGGGGATACTTGATCCTGTGGATTGAGTGTCCCCAAATCAAAGTTAAGTTAAATTTTAGTAACCCTCTATTTCTCATTGTGACATTTCGATATTATCTGTATTAGTTAGAATATAGTTGCCTTGATTTTAGATAGTTGACAAAGATAGAAAGTTAATATGTGGGTGCATATGATGGTTAGCAAGCACATGGTGGATGAATGCACATGTGAGACATACGTCTAACTTTGAAAAAAATTTACAGCACTTCGTAAAGAATGTAAGATATTATAATCAAAACAGTAAAGTTTTAATCATAATGAATAATCATGATAAACATATAAGCATTGAGAGTTTGAATTATGCCAAAGAAAATGGAAAAAATATCACCGCACACTTAACACAAATTACAGCCTCTGGAACGTACATGAACGTACTGTATATGGACCACTTAAAAGATATTTTAATGTGGCTGCTCAAGATTGGATGACTAATCATCCTGCTTAAATGACAACGATTTATCAAATTTCAGAGCTGATTGGAATTGCCTATCCAAAAGCCATGGTGACAACTAACATAATAAAGACTAACACTAAGAAGAAAATTAGTCCTTTCGTTGGAAAAATTTAAAAGAAAATTTTATCATCTGAATTTGAAATCAATTTTCTAAGAAAACGAGGACATAATTTCGACCAATTTATTCATCCAGAAAATGTTGACAATGATGACATTGTCGAAAAACTACCCAACTTTATGGAATTCTTCAAACTGCAATAATTTCAATATTTACATTTGATTTTTCAAGCTTTGAAAAATTTTTTTGATCAGGAGGTGCTGGTTTCGAAACCAATCGCGCTCATCGGCCTAATCGTTCGGAATTTTCCGTATTTTCTTCGAACCTTGCGTAAATACGATATAGGATTCCTTAGAAAGACCCTCACGGAGGGCATCCCCTCTCGGGACTATATTCCTAGTGTAGATAATCAGCCAACATAAACAACACCAACACTACCATACTGTGATGACTCGTTTGAAAAAAAGGCGACACCTTAAACAACAACAAAATACAGTAGCAACATACAGAGTCCTTATATATTTTCATGCCAATTCATATCATCCCTGAAAATAGTTGTTCCAAACAATATTGCTGCGCACGGTGTGGTTCATCGGAAGCGTTCTGTAGCCAGACACCGTGAAAAATTTCATAAAAGTATACAATTCACAATTACTGCGGTCAATAAACGTTAAAAAAAGTTTATCATTCATAAAATAAAGTTCTTTTTCACATTTTTCCAATCCCTATAGTGCGTATAATAAGCCCCTAGAACGGTTTTGTGAAATTCGAAATATTTAAGAACATTCAACGAAGAGTCCATGGTTGGCAGTTACATCCAACAGAAGAAACATCACACCTCCAAGTGAATACATATTGTACCATATACACACCAACAATTTTCACTGATATATCTCGAACAGTAACCGGTATCGCATCAGCTTACTGTGTCACGAAAGGTACCTCGATCTTTTACCAGTGTGTCTGTAGACTGGACGACAACAACACGGAATACGAAGTCGAGCTATATGCCATTTTTCAAGTACTTGAATGGATCCATACACAAACAGATACAGCCCTAAACTGGATATATAACCAAAATCTGTCTAGTTTGCAGGCAGTAAACTCCCACACAATCAAACACACACAAGATTTTACATTTAATAAAGTCTATTAACTCTCGTGAACCGTAACTCTCGTGTAACTCTCGTGTCTGCTCACAAGGGCATATTTGCCAACGAGCTAGCGGATACTCTAGATAAAGAATCCAGGAAAAATTTAAACTAGATCATTACCTTCCCCTTTTTAGCTTCATCAAGAGTTTATTAAAAACAAATGTACTTTAAGACTAGAAAGTAAATGGGACCGCTTCAACGAAAGACCGACGCACTTATACGCTATATCCTAAACGTCTCGTACACACTACTCTACCCCATTCCCCACGCTGTGGCTTTTCTTACTGATCTTGGTCCCTTTCGCCAGTACATATACAAACTTCATTGTGCTTCTTCAGACCAATGCGTGTGCGGTGAACAAGGTACAGCGTCACACCCATATTTTCACTGCAGACTGACAAGCCAATGACATCTCAGATACATTTAAAACTTTCCTAAGGAACTGGCTCACAAATATCCCCCCTCTCCCAATTCTTAGGAAGAAACTCAAAAAGATACATAAGAATTTATCTCTCTAATTTATCCTAGGGAACCCGTCTGTCAGTTCACTCTTCTAATTTCTGCCCCCTGCCGTGAGTAGAGTTTCACTCCAACAGAAAAACGCGAGGGAGTTTGATCGGGCGCACCCAGAAGTTCCCAATACTTACTGATGCCCCTCGTTTCCCAGTGTTGCGTGGGAAATCTGTTTCCTGGCAGCGGTTGCCCAATCCTGTTAACCATGGCCAGTCCCTGTACCTTGCTCTCGATTGGTATATCCCTGGTATGGCCAGCCGTTTGCTCAAAATACAAAACATCACCACTAACAAGTGAAATACAAATTTGTGAAATAAACGACTATGTAGGCAAAATTACAATATACACGGACGGTTCCAAAATGTCCGAAAGCACAGCCTCGGCATTTTGTGTGTACGAAAAAAAAACGAGCAAATCTATACTTGGAGAGCGAAACTGTCCCGGGATAACTCCGTCTTCCAGTCAGAACTCTTCGCGATCTCTTCAGCATTAGAGTGGATAAAGTCGGACAAACATTCTCAATACTTAATCATAACGGATAGCCTATCAAGTTTAAAAGCATTAAACAATTTTGACAATACAAACTATTTAATACTAAAAATTCTTCAACAATTAAAAACAACAGTAAAAGACATATACTTCAATTGGACAAAAGGACATTCAGGTGTTGAGGGCAATGAGGCAGCTGACCAACTGGCAAAATCGGCAGTAACGGATGAAACACTAATACATACATTTTTACCATATCCAGCTTCTTCACTAAAATCACAGACAAAGCAGAATCTGTTAAAAAATTGGCAAAAACGCTGGACGGATTCAGACACAGGCCGATATACGAAGGAATTCTTGCCATTGGTTGACCACAAGTATTTCGTAAACAACAGATACTTACACATATTTTTAACAAATCACGGCCCCTTTCAGGAACACTTATACAAAATTAACAAAAGAGACTCCCCACTATGCATTTGTGGCTTGCCGTCAACATCGTTACACTATGTATTATACTGTACATTAACATCGCATTATCATCTCAAAAAACACACACGTATGAATTTAGCAAGTTGGTGGCGGGATGTAAAAGAGAACCACAACTACTCAACAAGATCATACAATGCATGAGGTTTATAGAAACAAATGAGTACATCTTTTCAAATCCAGAGCCATTCTAGTCCGACTCCATCACTAGGGTGTAGCATGGAGGGAGAAACGGGTTATTAGCGGGTGCCAGAAACTTCTATCACTTTTGAATTTTTATCTTGTGCATCTCTCCAAACTCTTGTATGCGTAAATTGTAAATAGTAGGTGTGTTGTAATGTGTTTCTAATTGTGATGTTCAATATTGTGTGTTTAATGTACTGTGAAATCCCTGTAAATCCATGAAAAATGTAAATAATTATGCAATCACATTCAAATGATCCTCATGTAATCACTACATACAGTCATGTAAATAGTAGGTGTTTGATATTGTGTTGTAATGTGTTTCTAATTGTCATGTTAAATATTGTGTGTTAAATGTACTGTGACGTATATATATCCAAGAAAATTGTAAACAATTATGCAATCACATTAGGTGAAATGATCCTCATGTAATCACTACATACAGTCATATATCTCGATGTGAAATCTTCGGTTCGCCCAGAAAAATTGGGTAACCAATTGTGATTGTAATTGTAAATCTCACAGTAACCGAAATAAATCTCAGCAGCTTGATCAGGGATCCGACGCGCCCTCTCAGACTCTGGTTGATAGTCTGGAGGAGTGGATGTGGTCTACCCTTTCGGGATTGCACTAACACTCTAAAGCGAAAGCTGAGTTCCCGAGGTGGTCATCGCTGTCATCGCAGTTCTACTCTTACGAACATTTATGGAAATGTCGCCCATTGTCACGGTTTCCGGAGCTTTCAGCTCTGGCTGAAAACTGTAATTTTCTTCTTTTTTTCAGACCTCAATAAAGAGGACCGGGAGGAACACCGTGTTCTACAGACTTGGTTTCTTTGTCTGAGCAGTCCTTTCTAGGTAGTCAAATCAAATCAAACCATATGTTGCAACATTTCATACGCTTCTGTAGCGGATGGCTGCAGACGAAAGCCAATTTGGCTGAATAACGTTTACTACGAACAGACTTCATTTTCCATAGTTTAAAAATAACATATTGTCTATGTTTTATAAAAGTTGAATGCTAAATTTCTAGATATCTTTTTTATTAATTTTATGCGTTATTTTAAAAATATTGTAGGTGTAATTAAAGGAATTTTTTTTTATCTCCTCTCATATTTGCTTTTATTTTTTTTTTTTTTTAAAGGATTAAAAAAAATAATAATTTGGAATAAGATAAGACTTAAATCATAATTATTAAATACATGAAATAACCCACTTATCAACTTTTTTCTATAAAGAAAATTATGAAAACATTTTTAATTTTGATTCATTTTATAATATTCCTACTTTCTTTTGCAATAACAATGATATTCCTTCCATTTTAAAAGCAGCTGAGTTTCTACTTCTTAACCGCTTTAAAATTTAGTCTCAAAAGTATTTTTCTATACGCTAACGTACTAGTATTGAATATTGATTTAGATATTCAAATTGTGAAAAATTTATGTATTCAAATAAGAATTTGAACGTGCCATGCATGGAAAGTAATCATAAGAAAATTCATGCATAAAATCTAGAAATATCTGATCATAAAGTAATAGATGGCGTATGCACCAAATATTACAAATATGAATATTACATGGTTGCTTTCGTTTAGATTGATTTATTTTATCGAAAGATTATTCTTGGAATGCCATATATTTTAGTGCGTAAAATTATAAAATTGATTTATGATTTTAATTTTGTTATGATATACATTTTCAAATTAGTATGAGATTTTTTTTTAAAATTATTGCATTTAATTATTGTAAATTTTATATTATGTACCTTTTTATTAATTTTGATTATTTCTATGCAATTACAGTTATTTGTAGTATTTTTGCCTATGAAATTTTATGTTATCCATTTAAAAATTATTATTTTGCCAATAAAAATAGAACTTTGTAGGAATTCGCATTTTATTTTGAAGTTGTTCAAACCAAAGAAATAAAAATTGTATCTGTAAGATAAGAAGATATAGAAAATGTTACATACAGATATTGCGGTGTATTTCTGCGGATTAAAAAATAAAACCAATATAAACATCAAAATCACGATATTTACAAAACGAAGTTGATCAATTTTTATTATAAAATTTACAACTGAGATACTGGAAAATTGCGTTTTAAAATAAAGTTCATTAAAGAGAAAAAAGAAGAAACGAAGGGAGAAAATGATCTTGATTATAATAGATATTTGCACAAATCGAGAAAATCTATGCTTAAAGTTTAAAAATATTGGAAGTGAACCTATCTTTTTAGAACACCGAAAAAAAGGGAAAACTGCCTTAAAAAATATAAATACTTTGCAAAGATTTTTTTTTCTTTGTTATTTTCCAAATTTTAGAAAAGGAAACGTCTGGCAATCTTCTTCAAAATAAGTGCATGTTTCTCAAAAGTTAAACGCATTATTAAGGATGGACCTATCATTATGCAACACATTATGTGTATACGACATGTAATATCGCTCTCGGAAAATGAGCCAATACGTGTTATTTTTATTTTTTAAAGTCAATGGAATTGAAATCAGTTTTCGAATGAAATTTTCACTTCAATGTTGTCGGTTAAGAACACTGGCCCTCTAAAAGTAAATTAATATTTTAAAACATTTCTTTAATTTGAATCTTGCTTTATATTTTAAAAAGTTGCCTCATAATGTAGCAGAGCAGTTAAATCGTAACGAAATACAGTATTCTTATAGCATACTCTTCAAATTGTCTCCTCTACATACGTGAATTATCAAGTATTTCATGGCCAAATGCGGTAATTATTGCTTGTTAAACTAGAAAAATGAATGCCGTTTTCTTTCATTACAATGTTCAAAGAGGGAAACCTTCATCGAGAAAATGATAAACATCCCCATCATTGGAAAAACATACCCTTCTTTTCTTCTAATACTCTAAAGATCCCATTAATTCCACGTATGAAAACGTCACATAACACTTTCATAACCCTTAGTTTTATGAATAACAAAAGCATACATAAATGCTGTAAAATCTATATTGAAATTAGCCATATTAAGATGCCATTGTTCATTATAATGTTTATTCAACCTTTATTCTAATACGGTGTTTTAAAATCCATTAATGAAAATTTGAGGTAATATTTATTTAATACGTCTATTAATAACAGAAGATAATATATTTCATAAAACCATATTTAGTATAGCCAATTTTACGAAGCTCCATATTTTTTTAATAGAATATTTTGTCAAGCATTTAATTATAAATAACTTTTATGCGGCTAAAACTAGCTGTTGAACACTTTAAAGTCAAAAAGTATCTCATTTACAGATGGAACCATAATACAGGGTGAGTCACGAGTCTCCATACAAATAGTTAAAGTGGTGACTAAATTCTTTTTCGTTTTCATGAAGGTGAACGGATTGCAAAGAGATGCCACTAACAAAGGAATAATGGTGTGACAACATTATTATGTTGACTGGTGCTACCCTTCACGTAGCGTACCTTCAATGGAATGCACAGAACACAGATAACTCATGACACCATAGCAAAGCTTGTGAAGAATTCAAAAGGACCGGTTCTGTTGCCGATGCAGTTAGATCCGGAAGAACAAAGACGGCAAAAGATGAAGATACGTCAACACTGGTAGTAGCAGCGTTACCAGGAATGCGACACAAGGGACCCGACGTCCCTCTACGCAAAAGCTATGTTATTCGCATCTTGGATGCTAACAAGTTGTACCCATACAAGATGCAGATGTTTTAACGTCTTACACCACTTATATTATTCACCGCTTTCACCATTTGTATGGAGACTTATGACTCATCCTATATAATATCCTTTTACTTTTTTGGACTGCAAGTTTTCGAAAGTTATACAATTGTTAATGAATTTAATAATTAATGCCTGATGAATGTCAGTCACACGAGAATCACAAGGTGACAGCATTATAACGTTCCCTGGTGACTCGTCTCAAAGCAGCAGTCACAGTGACGTCTGAATGGGTTCACAAAATGACGAGCAATGAAAATTAAAAATGTGGCGAATGAAATGTATTACATTTTGATCCGCTGTCTGGACTGCTTGTGATTTTTTGTGATGTCAAAGTGACATCGCATCGATTATATCTGCTATTGGAATATCTCTACTTGTTATAAGTGGCGTTTATATCAATTTCTTTTCAGTTCTCAGAATTAATTTTATTATTCGAAAATGAGAGTTTGATTTTGCTACTTAACTTTTAGACACCAGTGTATGTATGGCAGAAGTGTATGTAAAGCTCTAATGGGATTTCTAAGTAATCGCAATGTGATAGCATTAAGAACTTCCAATGTGATTAATATTTTAATGAAGATAAAATTTTGAAATTTTAGAATGTTTTCGAAATAGATCCGTAGCAGTTAAATTTATGTTTGTTTAATAACTCACGTAGAGTCATTTAAAAACATAAACCTGTTTACATTTATAAATCATACTACTTGGAAATCATATATTTCGATCTCCACACGAAAACAAAATATTTTTGATAAGCAAACAAAATACAGACCATTCGAAAAACATTAGCAGTGGAATTCGGAAGACTTTAATATATATAACAATAAATTCGAAATATTGTTTCTTTTCCTTTTTAGTAATCTGAATGATCCATGATTCTCATGAAAATTTTGTTCAAAAAACCAGTGAAATGAAAAGCATGCGAATGTTTGGGATCTCTGAAATTCGCTACTTCTGATGAAAGGTTTTTGTTTTCTTTTATTCCGTTCAATGTTTTAGCTATACGCTTTCATAATTTTCTTTTAGTCGAGAAAAAAAGAGTATTTACTTGTTTATACTTATCTAGATTAATAATATATGGTTATTTATCATCGGAAATTTTGGTACAATGTTTCTTTCAGCATTTTGTTTGAAAGTTGATTACATGATATATTGAGCTTGCAAATAATTTAAACTAAAGATTAGTTAAGTTAATATTATTCTTAAGTATTCACAATTTCCGTAATTTTATTCATACCAGGCTATCAGGCGACAAAGCTATTATTAAGTGAAAATAACGAAGGGTTAAGATTTACAGTAGCATTAAAAGAAAATTATAATTTTAAAACTACTAAATAACTATGTTAAAAACATTAATAATATTTTTAAAATATATGCAGTAGAACCTCGATTATCCGAAGTAATTAGGGCCGACTCTCTTTCGGAAAATCGAAATTTTCGGATAATCGAGAATGCTTCCATTTTAAGATTAAGGAGAAATAGCTGCAATATTTCTTATTATGGTAACAATGGCTTAATAAAAATAAAGCAATAGCAAAATAAAAACAAGAATAAATTACCTGAAATTTAATTTTAAAATTAAGTACCTTTTACGTATATCACAAGGGTTTGAAAAAATGTTTCGTTTGTCACAGTTTCGATTGCCTTTGCTTTGAAGCTCTATCACGGAGTTTTTTAATATTATTAGTTCACCAGTATCACAGACTTTCTGCTGTTCCATCCATTCCAAACCTTTTACAAAACATTCAAAAGCTTCAGAATTGCTATTTTGTTCGTTTTCTTCGTTACACACCGCAGCTTAAGGGAGATCAAGTTAAATTCACAGGAACTCCAAGAAAGGGGATCAAAAATATTCATATGTACTCGTAGTTCGGAAAGGACCGCTTACACACAAGGAATATGATAGTTAAAAAGAAAAGGAAAAAAAATCTTGGTATACAAAAAATGGATTTTTGACTGTAAAATTAAAAAAAAGAAAAAGTTTAAAAAATGGATTTCGGTTAACCGAGAGTTTCGGTTAAAAGAGTTTTGGATAAAAGAGGTTCTACTGTATAAATATTTTTTTTTTAAAAATACATATTTTTTACAATAATACATATTTAAGAAACAAATATTCAAATAGATACAAAGAAGAGGAAGAATTAAATCTCGAGCTAGGAAGTTGAATACAGTAAGATAGGAAATCATATCCGAGTCGTACTGTCAGGGGTTTCCGGGAACATATTTTTTCGGATCTTCCAAATCATAACTATAATTGGGCTCGGAGGTTAGCATCTTTTTATCTCCTCCCAGTTTTCTGCAAAAGGGAAAATGCGCTCAAATAAATCCGAAAGCTCGTTTTTAGAATGAAATTTCTTAGTATTTGAATTCTAGTCTAATTTTAAAAAGCAGCAGGTTTAAAATTTCAGTTCTCAATGAAATATAGAGACACGTGTTCACAAAATTCACAAAAAATATATTGTTACATCGTTATAAGTATTTTGCTCAGATTCAATGAAGATGCCTTTAATAATAGTATGTAAAGCCGTATATTTTAAAACCCTAACAAAGAATATATATATATAAAAAAAACCTATAATTTTCACTTTTAGGCCTTTCCCTTTATGATACAATATTATACAAAATATTATCAACAAGATTTATTGCTTGGATTGATGAATAAATGTTGTTCGTAAAAAAATGCTAAAGCAAATGAGATTTGTTCCTCAATTTGTAGTGATTTAAAAGTATAATTGAGTAAAAAATTTAAGTTGAAATATTCTTTAAACATTTTACGCTATTAACCCTTAAAAAAGAAAATAATTATATTTTAGATTAAAATTCTCGAGTTTTTTTTAGTACCCCCCTATATATATATATATATATATATATAAACAGGTATATAAAATTAATAAGACGTTTGCCTACAACTAAAATAATGTAAGTCAGTAAAAGGGCTAAAGTAAATCCGATAGGCAAACCAGAGGTATTGAGTATTAGAGGTATCACTTTATTTTATATGTCATACTAGATTTTGTGTCATACAGGAAAAGGCTGTAATGGCTGCGACTTATTCCAGTTCAGCGACTCGTTTGGGTGTTTCTGTTTCAACCTGGCTTCGGCGTGGTGCATAAGAGTGACCAAGACTCGATCCCGGATGTCTTGTTCCGTGATCGATAGTATTCGGGAGGTATCTGCAGCGGTGTCGTAGACAGGGCACTTCTCGATATAACTCTAGTCTAGTGACAAATGAGTCCCTTGATTCCAGTTTCTGGCCTACGGGCTCAGCACCGGGTGAACTAACTGATTCAGGCGACAATAGAGGCACGGTATGACTTTGTCATTTTGATTTATATTCTCCCTGTACTCCCTTCCAATCCGTGATGCTGGTACGCAGACATTTCAAATAATTGGGGAACAGCTTTTCTTTCTGTTGACTTTTTTTTTTTTTTCTATTCGCCTGCGATGAAAGGGTAAATGATTTTCTCCCTAGAAATTCAATATTCTGAGCCAACGGCAAAGCAATGTCCGTAGAGCGCGCTTCTGGCTAGCCTTTGGTCATAAGGCTTCTGTATGCCTTCGGGTAATGCCCTATGTCTCTTGTAGGGGCGCTCGGACCTCATTCGACTCTTTTCATGTACTGATCATTTTTTTTTTAGGTAGCTTTCTTTACAAAAAGCTACCTATTGCAGCCGTTCGGAGGAAAGCGATTTCAAAAATTTTTGGTATATTTTCATCGATCATGACCCCCAGACCCCGAAACCACCCTCCGTTCAAAATTGATATATATATATATATATATATATATATATATATATCTCACCTATGTCACACTGTAACTCTCGTATTTATGAACCGATTTGGATGTAATTCGGTGTGTACATAGTACATACCAATGTCTCGACCGAGTTCGTTGGCCAG
Organism: Maratus speciosus; assembly: GCA_963932465.1. Classification (NCBI taxonomy): domain Eukaryota; kingdom Metazoa; phylum Arthropoda; class Arachnida; order Araneae; family Salticidae; genus Maratus; species Maratus speciosus. The sequence continues at coordinate 415,164,035 of OZ010790.1, read as the reverse complement.
CTCCATCCGCCATTTTGTTTCAAAATGGCGGCCATTAAAATTTTTAAAAAAATTTAAAATTTGAAATGTGGTACCAAAAAATTGAAAATGGAAAAATATTTTTTTCTTATGTATTTGACCTTTATACAAAGACTCCGTAGCAGTTTTTGTTTCGTCTATATCTTAAAAAATGGCTGAGTTATAGCATTTTGAATTTCTAGTGAAGCTGACATTTTGAAACGTCCTGAATTTTGTCACGCGATAAAAGGCGTATTTATGAACCGATTTGGATGTAACTTCGTTTATACATAGTACAGACCAATGTCTCGAACGAGTTCGTTGGCCAGCTTCATCCGCCATCTTGTTTAAAAATGGCGGCCATTTTAAATTTTAAGAAAAATTTAAATTTGAAATGTGGTAGCAAAAAAATGAAAATTGAAAAAATATTTTTTTCTTATGTGTTTCACCTTGATAAAAAGATTCGGGAGCAGTTTTTGTTTCGTCTATATCTTAAAAAATGGCTGAGTTATAGCATTTTGAATTTCTAGCGTGGCTGACATTTTGAAACGTCCTGATTTTCGCCACGTGATAACAGACGTATTTATGAACCGATTTGGATGTACCTTGTTGTGTACATAGTACATACAAATAACTCAACCGACTTCGTTGACCAGCTTCATTCGCCATCTTGTTTCAAAATGGTGGCCATTTAAAAAAATTAAAAAAAAATAAATTTAAAATGAGATACCTAAAAATTGGAAAATGAAAAAGATTTTTTTTGTATGTGTTTGACCTTAATACAAAGATTCCGGAACAGGTTTTGTTTCGTCTACATCTAAAAAAAATGGCTGAGTTATAACATTTTGAATTTCTATTGTGGCTGACATTTTAAAACGACCTGATTTTTGTCACGCGATAACAGGCGTATTTATGAACCGATTTGAATGTAACTTGGTCTGTACATAGTACATACCAATGTCTCGACCGAGTTCGTTGGCCAGCTTCATTCGCCATCTTGTTTCAAAAGGGTTGCCATTTTAAAAAAAAAAAATGTAATTTAAAATTTAAAATGAGGTATTAAAAAATTGGAACATGAAAAAGATTTTTTTTTTATGTGCTTGGCCTTGATACAAAGATTCTGGAGCAGTTTTTGTTTCTGAAAATTTGTTCTTTTGTTTATATCTTAAAAAGTGGTTGAATTATAGCACTTTGAATTTCTATCATGGCTAACACTTTGAAACGATCTTGTATTTGTCACGAAGTACCACACTTATTCGCCTATTTCGATGGAAGAAGGCATGTGGATAGTATACATCAATATCTCGACCAAGTTTGCTGGCCAGCTTCATCAGCCATCTTGTTTAAAAATGGCGGCCATTAAATTAAAAAAAAAATTATATTTAAAGAGAGGTGCAAAAAAATTAGAAATTGAAAAAGGTTTCTTTCTTAAGTATTTGACCTTGATATAAGGATTCAGGAGCATTTTTTGTTTGTCTTTATCTTAAAAAATGGCTCAGATATAGCAGTTTCAATTTCTAAAGTGGGTGACATTTTGAAAAATCTGATTTTTTGCCTGCGACAGCACTCGTATATATCAACCGATTCCGATATGAGTGAGCATGTGCACAGCAATTACTAAGGTCTCGACCAAGTTCACTGGTTAGCCTCATCTACCATGTTGTCTTAAAATGGCAGGCAAAATCGCCGAATTTGGCAGCCAAATATAAGTGACTTTAAATAAAAGCAGCTTGGATAAAGCTGACTAATTTCGCGAAATTCTCATTCATAATGATTTAGTATTGATAAAAATTAGTATTGAATCTCCTACATTCGGTTTCCACTTAATTGAGCTTCGTGTGTTTGAATAATATAAGTTGGCTTTTTAAAAATAAGGAATATGAAAGCTACCGCTTCCTCCCGGCACTGGCCGGAAGGACTTTTTTTGTATGGTTAGTGATGTGCTGTAAATAATGTAAACCGTTTTATCAAAACGTCGTACATCTGTACTAATAAAAGAAAGCTTCGCTTTATTACTCGTTACCCACGTGTAGAAGTCTATAAATTTGGGTGAGGATAGTATAAGACAGGTCTTGATGCACCTTCTGTTCAAAGAAGCAGCGGCTGCTTTTCATCAGCATTTTGTCAAAGTGAGCACAGGCGAAACTGTTTATGATACAGATAATAAGGACGATATATTGATAAATTTCGTACTTTTACGTTTGAAACGCCACAATCTGCTCGAATTTCAATTTTATTTTTCCAAAATGTTTGATTTCGCCGTTCTCTTTTTTCGCCTTTCGCCAACGTCATACGGGAAAACTAACAATACCCTCTTAAATTGGAGATCTTCAACTTTATGACGGTGCATTTTTTTTCTCAGAAATATGAATTTTAAACTCCTTCAAAAAAAAAATCACTTCTGCAGGTAACTTAACGTCTTCCAGAGACACCCATTTTCTACACTAAAATTAACGAAACGTCGATATTTCAACACAATCTTTTAACATTTTGTTAGTTCACCATATTTACATCACGCATAAAAACATCGAAACGTTTGGACGACTTTCGAAACATTCATATTTAAAAAATATAAATAAAAGCTGCTAAATTTTCGTTTAGAACGCTAAAACGTAGGTGGCTTCAACTCATATTTTCAGAAAAGATTAACCATACTTTTGAACGACTGAATCTTTTGGAATTAGTTGGGGGTTACCCCTAAACCAAACCACGAGGGGGATATTGCCTTGACAAACTGAAATATAACCTGTGTCGTCCGCCATCACCGAAGTTCTGCCGGCAACCATTCGCAGAATACACTGCTCCAATAAGGCGCTCCAGTAGTAGGTCTTAGGAGTGCTGACACTCACGATGTTTATGCAGTCTTCGAAACCGTTATATTTATAATCGATAAAAATTTGAAAGAGTTCGAACAGAAAGATCTATTTTATTTTTAATGTTAAAGGGCGTGAACCGACGTGAAAAGAAAACAAAAACAAAAAAAGTCCTTCCGGCCATTGCCGGGAGGAAGAGGTAGCTTTCATATTCCTTATTTTTTAAAAGCCAGCTTATATTATTCAAAGACATGGAGCTCAAATTAGTGGAAACCGATTATAGAAGATTAAATACTAATTCTTGTCAATATTGAATATGAATGAGAATTTCGCCAAATTAGTCAGCGTTATCAAAGCTGGTTTTATTAAAGTGATTTATATTTTGTCGTTAAATTCGGTGATATACCGAATTATATTCATAATTATATTAACCCGAATTATCGGTGATAGACCGCCATTTTAAAACAATATAATGGGTGCAACAAAGCTCACCAATGAGCTTGGTCGAGACCTTAGTAATTCCTGTGCACATGCTTACTCATATCTAAATTGGTTGATATATACGAGTGACAAAAATCAGATCGTTTCAAAATGTCACACACATTCGAAATTCAAACTGCTTATCTCGGCCTTTTTTTCAGATAAAGGCAAAACAAAAAATGATCCAGAATCTTTGTAACAAGCTGAAACACATAAGAAAAAAATCTTTTTCAATTTCTAATTTTTTTGTACCTTATTTTAAATTAATTTTTTTTTAAATTTTTAAATGACCGCCATTTTGAAACAAGATGGCGGATGAAGTTAGCAAACAAACTTGACCGGGAGATTGCTATTTACTATGCACATGCCTTGTCACATCCTAATCGGTTCATAAATACGCGTGTTATCGCGTGACAAAAATCAGATCGTTTCAAAATGTCAGTCATGCTAGAAATTCAAAGTGCTATAACTCAGCCATTTTTAAAGATATAGACGAAACGAAAAATGCTCCAGAATCTTTGTATCAAGAACAAATACATAAGAAAAAAATCTTTTTCAATTTCTATTTTTTTTTTGTACCTCATTTTAAATTAAAATAGAAAAAAAAATTAATGGCCGCCATTTTGAAACAAGATGGCGAATGATGTTGGCCAACGTACTCGGTCGAGACATTGGTATGTACCATGTACACACCAAGTTATATCCAAATCCGTTTATAAATACGCGTGTTATCGCGTGACAAAAATCAGATGTCAGCCACACTAGAATTTCAAAGTGCTATAACTCAACCTTTTTTTAAGATATAGACAAAACAAAAAATGGTCCGGAATCTTCGTATCAAGTTCAAACACATAAAAAAAAATCTTTTTCGATTTATAATTTTTTTGTACTTAATTTTAAATTTTAAATTTTTTTAACATTTTAAATGGCCGACATTTTGAAACAAGATGGCGTATGAAGCAAGCCAAAGAACTCGGTCGAGTCATTGGTATGTACTATGCACATGCCTTGTCACATCCAAATCGGTTCATAAAAACGCATATTATCGCGTGACAAAAATCAGATCGTTTCAAAATGTCAGCCATGCTAGAAATCAAAGTCCTATAACTCAGCCATTTTTCTAAGACATAGACGAAACAAAAAATGATCCGGAATCTTTGTATCAAGCTCAAACACATAAGGAAAAAAATCTTTTTCAAATTCTAATTATTTTGTACTTCACTTTTAAATTAATTTTTTTTTTTAATTTTTAAATTGCCGCCATTTTGAAACAAGATGGCTGATGAGGCTGGCCAACGAACTCGGTCGAGACATTGCTATGTACTATGCCCATTCTTTGTCACATCCAAATCGGTTAATAAATACGCGTGACAAAAATCAGATCGTTTCAAAATGTCAGCCATGCTAGAAATTCAAAGTGCTATAACTCAGCCATTTTTTAAGATATAGACGAAACTAACAATGCTCCAGAATCTTTGTATCAAGCCCAAACACATAAGAAAAAAATATTTTTCAATGTCTAATTTTTTTGTGCCTCATTTAAAATTTATTTTTTTTAAATTTTTTTAAATGGCCACCATTTTGAAACAAGATCACGGATGAGGTTGGCCAACGAACTCGGTCGAGACATTGCTATGTACTATTCACATTCCTTGTCACATCCAAATCGGTTCATAAATACGTGTATTATCGTGTGACAAAAATCAGATCGTTTCAAAATGTCAGCCACGCTAGAAATTCAAAGTGCTATAACTCAGCCATTTTTTAAGATATAGACGAAAAAAAAAAATGCTCCAGAATCTTTGTATCAATCCCAAACACATAAGAAGAAAATCTTTTTCAATGTCTAATTTTTAGGTAGCTTTCTTTACAAAAAGCTACCTATTGCAGCCGTTCGGAGGAAAGCGATTTCAAAAAATTTTGGTATATTTTCATCGATCATGACCCCCAGACCCCAAAACCACCCTCCGTTCAAAATTGATATATTTTGTGCCTCATTTTAAATTAAAATTTTTTTAAATGACCGCCATTTTGAAACAAGACTGCGGATGAAGCTGGCTAACGAACTCGGTCGAGACATTGGTATGTATTATGTACTCACGAAATTTTATCCAAATCGGTTCATAAATACGAGAGTTACAGTATGACAAAGATCAGATATATATATATATGAATATATATAAATATATATATATATATATCAATTTTGAACGGAGGGTTGTTTTGGGGCCTAGGGGTCATGATCGGTGAAAATATACCACAATGTTTCGGAATCGTTTTCCTCCGAACGGCTGCAATAAGTAGCTTTTTGTATTGAAAGCTACCTAAAAGTTCAAATGAAAACACAGTTCTTTTACAACTAGATAATATTTGTTCATACATTTTTTAGGCAGGCGGCAAAGCCGTTATATTTATAATCGATATAAATTTCAAAGAGTTCGGACAACAAGAACTATTCTTTTTTTAACGATTAAACGAACAAAGTGAAAAATGTTTTCTAACAAACGCTTTCACAACTAAGTATAAATATTTTTTTTCATGCATATTTTTTGGCAGGCTACAAAATCATTATATTTTTAACTCATAAAAGTTTTGAAGAGTTTGAAAAATGAAGACTATTTTTTTTAAACATCTAATATCCACGACGACTTTCCTACCTGCTTTTTTTTCGGTATACTTCAAAGTTAGGCACCGGCTCGGCAAACCAAAATACGCAAAACAGAAAAATACTAAACCACCTTTACGTTCATTTATCTTTCCAACGGTTCATTTCTTTTTTAGGTTTCCGTACTTAAAAAGTAAAACGGAACCATTATAAGATCACTCCTGTGTCTGTCCGTCTGTCTGTCTATCTGTCTGTCACAGCCATTTTACTCGTAAACTATGGAACGTGGAAAGTTCAAATTCGGGGAGGTAATAAAGACCATTGACCCACATATTTTCAGATCAATAAACATTCATAAATATATTTAGTAAAAAAGTAGAGGGGCTAATTATGATACTTGAAAAAAAAATCTTTTCTTTGCATATCATGTGGGGTATCCTGTGAAATCGTTTGTAACGCTGAATTCAAAAACGCATTCCTTTTCCTTTTAGGTATTATATTTTCAAAGATATTGTTGAAAATGTAGCGCAAAAATATGTCCCCCCCCCCATTTAATTCCGAATCTACTGAAACTAAAATTATGAAAAAATTAGAGGCAGTAGACGTTAATATAAACCTTGCCGGAAAATTATAGCGATTACTCTAGGTCACATAGTTTTTGAGTAATTAGCATTTTTCTGTTATACACAAATTTCGATTTACGGGCATTCAGAAAAATTGTTGAGCATCGCTGAATATACCTATCGTTGCAGATGAATAAAAGCATTGTTGATAATCATTTTCGAAAAAAAATCATCGGTAATCAGCCGAGATATTAACCCTTAAAGGTACGGTCAGTTTTGACATACACAAGGACAGGGGCGGCCGTACTCTATGCCTAGTTAACAACTTTTAATGATATATATGTGTAATGTAATGTCCAGTAACAGTATAAAAGCAATAAACGTCAAATTGTTAAAAACTTACTAATTTAAGGGATCTCGGCACTCTAAAATGTGGAAAAAATGAAAAAAAAGACCATTTTCAACATTTAATGTCTTAAAATGTATATGATTTTAAAACACAATTTTAATTGGGGTGAAAGATATAAGTATGTTCTTTCGTTTCATGTATTTAAAAAATTGCAAGATACAGAATTAGTATTTGTAGGGGGCTCGAAACTATTAGACATTTGTCGAACAAAAAACTGGCATAACAGTTTACGCGCAGGATTACAAAATAAATATTGCAACTAGAATGAAAATTTTGGTGATTACTTATACTTCAGATTGTAATAATTTCCCTGAACTTACATAAATTTGTATTTAAAGAATTTTTATATTTTTAATGCAATGTTGCATTTAGTTAATACAAAATTTTGAAAATTTCAACTGTAAAATCACCTAAAAAAATAATTTTTTGAACAATAAATAGGATATTTTAGATTCAGTTTATACAGACTAACATGAAATATGTGTTTTGAAAATTTCATGAAAAAATATTCAGAAGTTTTTGAGGTATTCTGCGCGTTATGCCGAAAAAACGCCATTTGGAAAATAATGAGTTTAAAGTTTCGGAAACGCCGCTTCAGCTATTGAGCGGGTATAATTCTAAAAGCCAAAACTTCTGTTCTAATGGAAATTTCAAGGAAACAATTATATCAAAATATTCAGAAAAGATAGGAGTTTAACATCTAAAAAAATTTAAATTTCTTAAATTTTGAAGCTTTAAGAGTCCTGCGACCACTTAATCCTTTCCCGCACGGAGTAATTTTATTTATAAACTTATGAAATAATGAACTGACACCAGAATTTATAAATGAATGTATTAGAAAATGCGAACTTGCTTATTTTCATGTACATGATAAAAGAAAGAAAAATAATTAAATATTCTTGGGGCCGTTTGTCTGTTTTGGAATTAAAATTAGGTGTCCGTTTTTTAAGGGCATCGCTCTCGAAAGATTTAATTAGAATGAATCGCATAAATACTGTGGGGTTCGCGATAGTTTGCATTGATTGTATCTCACAATACGTCTCGAGCGACTTTAAAAGTTAATTAAACACCTATCTGGAAAAACGCGGCACTGACCAAGGCGGCGTTGCAACTTTGAGACCTCAATACGAAGCGCGCTTAGCACAATGCCAAATTTAAACTTTGAAAAAAGGTTTTGTTTTAGCTACACTGTAGAAATAAAGGTTATTACTACGCTGAATTTAGTTTCATGAAATTCCAAATGAAGTTTAACTATGCACTGCTTTTATAGTCAGTACCGAATTAAGTTCATCATAAACATATTAGGATAATATTAAAACAAGTAAGAAAAATCATGCGTACAGCATAGATTATGAAACACTTCCCAACACTCCCGGAAAGCTTTAACGAAACTTCTTTACTTAGGGAAATAAGGTAAATAAGATAACTAAGTAAACATTTAAAAATCTGATTTCAGTAGTTACCGTCCATAGCCAAATATGTATTCCAATTCTTTTGAACAGCCCTGTACTCGATCTGTTTGTTGATATATATACTATATAATGGGAAAATTTAGTTTAGCAAGAAAATGCATAACAGGTTGAAATTCATCTTTCTGAAATTTATTCTAATAGATGGAATTATACCTGAATACATTTGTACAGCCCTGTAGTTTACCTAGTACCTTTATTACATGCCACTAATTAGCTAAAATTTAATCTAAACTAAAACATACTTAAAACTACTGAAATTACATTTCCAGAGATTATCACTCATAGACGGCCATGTATCCAACTCTTTGCGCTACCCTGTATATCATTTTATCTATATTCTACAAATATTTCTTAGTTCACTAAATTCAGTTCAGCGTAAAAATGCATAACTCCTTTAAAACCCACCTTTAAGCAATTTATGCTCATACTCATTAACCTTTACGAATTCATTTCTGTAGCTCTGTATATGAACTATAGCATATATACGCACTTTACAGTATGCATAAAGATAGTGAACAAGTAGGTAAATGTGATCACAGATCGCACAGAGGGTTTCGTTTAATATTCCTTTCAAAACACTTTATCCTTTCGAAAAATCTGTTAGTTCCACATTTCGCAACCAGGGGCGCACTCTATTCTAAACAAACCTCTATCCGAACGAAACTCCGTTTTATATACTATCCGTAGATATATTAGTCGAGGGGATTGGGCCGATAGTACACGAGATAAGTAGGCGCCTCTGGCGGTAAAAAGTGTAACTAAAATATGTAAGGCTATGGTGCATAATATGAAGGAATGGACAAAGGGGTGTCGGCAAAAGTTGGAAAAGTGCTCCCCGGGAGAAAAGGGCAGAGATTAGAAAAATTGCTTAAAATACACAAGTTAGAGACCGGAGGAGTAAATAATATAAGACTTTTTGAAAATTTAATGATTTGCCGTGTGGTCTGAAGTATTCAGTAATACGTATGCAAAAATTTATGTCTACAACTTAATTAGGGCCTCTCTTAGAAAGAATTGCTTAAAATACATATGTGGTAGCTCAAAGGGTTAAACGTAAGAATTTTCAAGATTTTATGATTTGTCGCCTGGCATCAGGTGTTCTGCTATACGTATGCAAAATTCCAAACCTCCAATTTAATAAGGTGCTCAGTTAGAAAGAATTGCTTAAAATACGCATGTGGGAGCACAAAAGGTTAAATGTACGATTTTTTCAAAATTTTATGATTTGTCGTATGATATGTGGTGTTCAGCTATAAGTATGCAAAAATTCATGCCTCCAACTTAATAGAATTCTTAAGAGAACATTCTGAAATAATTGTTTAAAATACACATGTGGGAGCTCATAGGGTTAAATGTACGGCTTTTTCAAAATTTTACGATTTGTCATTTTATGCGAGGTGTCCACTTATAAGTATGCAAAATTGCACACCTCCAACCTAAATAGGGGCTCACTTAGAAAGAATTGTTTAAAATACACATGTGGGAGCCCAAAGAGTTAAATGTACGTCTTTTTTCAAAATTTTATGATTTGTCGTTTGATGTGAGGTGTCTAGCTATAAGTATGCCAAATTTCACGTCTCCAACCTATAATTAGGGACTCACTTAGAAAGAATTGTTTAAAACACACATGTGGCAGCCCAAAGGGTTAAATGTACGACTCTTTCAAAATTTTATGATTTGTCGTATGAAGTGTCGTGTTCAGCTATAAGTATGCAAAATTTAAAGTCTCCAACATGTATAATTTCTGAGAACGGGCTCTGTGATAGGCGGACTGAGAGACAGACAGAGGAGCGATACGAATAGGGTTTCGTCAAATGAACGAAACCCTAAAAAAGAGCATATCATAATTAGAAATGCATTTCGAGCAATCATTACTAATATACAGTAATTCGGATACAATATAGTACCTGAAATCTTTTCAAATACACCGCAAACAATTTTCCCTATTCCATTATGAACTGAATTCTTTTGTGTGGCCCTATAAATGAACAATAACTATTCTTTGCACCGTATATTCAACAGAATGCATATTTTAGTGGATTTCATAAATAAATATCAATTTTACTATGTTTGAAAGAGTGTAACACCATTAAAAATCATTTGAAACGATTTTTTCCCATTGGCTGTAATGTAACGGAAAACTTTTGACTGTCCCTGTAAATGAACTAAACATGCTACAAACTTCATTTGAAATAGGGAACGTGCTATGGTAGAGGTCACTAACATAAAAAAAATTCAGAACGATCCGAATATATTTACGAGAGTTACAGCGTGGACAGACGGTCAGGCGGCCATACGGACAGACAAACCAAAGTCAACTTTGTTGGAAAGTGTTAAAAAGAGTTATACGAATAGCTATATTTGATATTATTTAGGTTCCATATCTCTTTGAACTTTCATGGTATACCCATTTACACTTTTGTAATATGTACAGTTATACCCAATCCTACGTTGTATAGTTTTTTACAAAGTCTTAGTATTCTTTTAGCACCCTTTTTTTTTTTTTTTTTTTTTTTTTTTTTTTATAATACAATTACAAATTCATATATTTATTCTACGGAACCCTCTGTGCGCGAGTAATGCTCGCACTTGACCGTTTATTTAATTAAATACCAATATTAATTATTTGAAAAAAATCATTTCCGAAGTCACAATTGGTGAATTTCGTTTATTCTGCGTATTTACCCATACGATTAACATTATGCGCATTTTGATTTAAAAAAAAAAAAACCCTTTAATTTTATAAAATCGCACTGAAATTTTAATGTAATATGATAATCTTTTAGCTAATGATCGATTACAAATGTTCGGAAATTCCTATTTTTAGGGGGGAAAGTTTGAAAAGAAAATCGATAGGATTTGCATTACGGACTTATAACATAAAGCATATTTTTACGCTATTGCTGTAAAATTTTAGTATTTTAAACAAAAACTTTTAGCTGTTGTTTTAGTAAAATTTTGGTTTTGAAATAATGATATTTAGCGGTAAAAAAATTCTTATAAGATTTCGATCTGAAAATAAAAATGAAATGAAATAATAAATTTTTACAAATAAATAACAATACTTTAGCACGAAAATATTGAAGCAGGCTTCGAAACAATTATATGGATAACTCATGAAAATTTCGATGAGTTTGACCAAAAAGAACTATTCTTTTAAAATATATTAAATGATCAAATGTAGAAAGAAAAAGTTAAAGAAAACACTTTTTAGCTGCTTATGAGAATGAGGCGCCTTCATTATTCGGCTCGTTTGGAAGGATTTTCGTTTAAATATTTAACCTCATTCAGCGCAAATTTTAGGTATATTTAACGCATTTATACCTGAATTTTTGTTTTCACAAATTTGTTGGTAAAATTACTTTAAAATGCTGTAAAATGAACTCCAAAAATACTAAAAAAATTACGCTAAAATATTTTTGTATTTATTTGATAAAATGTAAACGTATTAAATATGGGAATATCCATATGTAAAAAAAATGCATAATTATATATATTGTCTAAATTTATATAAATTAAGATTTTAAATTGTATATTATACACTATAATTATTATTTTTATGAACTATTAAAAATATACATTTATTTTTTTACAGAGACTAATAACATTATACGTGTTATTAATAATAAATTAAAAAATAATCGTATTTGAGGATAAAAAAACAATTTATTACAAAATCATCTTGAAAAGAACTTTACATAAATAACTGTCCCCTAAATGTATAATAGAAATATGTACACATTTGCGCCTATCGCCCTATATTCTGTACGCTACAAACATGCATAAAAAATACGCTTGAACGTATAATTTCGCAATTTAAGAAAAATTCGTATTTCAAAGAGGTCTACATGCTAAGTACATGACTTATTTATTTGATACAAAAAAATAAAATAAACTTACTTTTTACATTTCGCTATCTTGAAAAATGGAAAATCTATAAACAGCGAAAAAAGGCCTTCATTAAAGCAAATAAATATCATTCTTATGCTGTCATCTCTCAGTAATAGATAAGGACATTTATAGATAACTACTTCATACAATTTTCATTTTGAAAAGAAGAAGAAAATTATAAAAATTTATTAAAATTCGAAACGTCTCAAAAATGGGGCGCTAGGTATAAATGGGTTAAGGTTGTTATCTCGGGCCAGGGCTGCGCCGGAAAATCAAACCAGACCAGAGCGTGAGCAGAACGCCTGGTGTATTCTTCCGAAGGCAACCCCCCCTCCCCCAACTCTAAACTTTTTGGATAGATTTTCATTTGAAAAAAAAAAAAAGATAAGCGGAATTGAGGATGTACGTTACCGATCGCAGTGACATCCCTAACTTTGGCATCGTTTACACAGATTTCCGTTTAAATATATAAATTAATTCAACATTGGTGCGAGCCTTCGTCCGGCGACATAGGCCACACAGGGCCAAGACTTGCGCGCAACGGTCACGGAGCGAACCCTCCCTAAAGAAGTATCCTCGCCGTGCATCCGCCGCCAGTGCGGGGTCGCCCAATGACTTCGCACTTCCAAGCGCACGCCACGAAGTCCTGCGCCCAAGAGTTAGACATCCGGTCGATGCGACAGAACCTCCCACCCAGCCAAAAGAGCCAGCTGTTTCCTTCTCTTGGTCCGTCTGCAGTTCACCCCGACGACCCGCAGAGCACGAAATCCTATAAAGGACCCGAGCCCAGGAGCCACTGCTGAAGATCCTTACGGGAGATTACTTTACGGAGGTTTCTCAAGATCAAATACCATTATCCGGCAAAGACATTTTTGAGAAACAACCGATGAGAGTGGAGGTTGCCCCTAACGGAAGAACCTGGAGGGGCGGGGAAACCCTCCAGACGTAAAGCTTCCCTGTTCCGGGCTTTTCGCCGGTCTCCCCACCTCAACCGACGGAACCCCTCGTGGATCATGCCGGGAGTCAGAAACACCAGACTAGGTGCCGTTAGCGACCCCAGGTGGGCACGGAAAGTTCCACCTAGACGGGATAGACCCCGCCTCGCTAGGCGGTTGGAGGGTCCGGAGTCCCGCCCGCCCCCACGACTCGATTCCACCCGAGGGTGGAGAAGCCGCGGAAGGCCGGCAGAAGCCCGGTTCCTCACTACCTTACCTCACGGTCGCCGAGGATACCTGAACACGAGTGCTCCTGACCCCGTGCAATAGCGTCCGCTACCATGTTAACGGGGGCAATTGCCCTGACCATATGCCACAAGCGGGTTCTCAGGGTGGGCGATATCCCTACCATGTTAGTTCGACGAAACACAGTTTCTGTCGAAGCTGACTCATGATTCGCGGACCCAGCCAACGACTTCCACTGTGTACCGAGGCCCCAAGACAAACCCGGGAAAGACCTGGAGGTGATAGGCCGAAAACAGAAGTAGGCGGATGAACCGCACACAACCCCCTTAATCGGCATCCACCTCCCGACCCAAACCAGGTCCTCCCCAGAACCTCGGGGCTTACGTTCGAAAGTTATGATTACAAACCGCTATGACCATACCTCTAGGCGCGGTAATCTCCGGAAGCGTCTAGACACGCTGGTCATGAGTTGGACCAATAATTCGTCCAAAATTCGACGCGCCGCCGCATTAGTCGTGAGTTTCCGGTCCGGTTCTCTGCGGAGACGGATCCGAGAGAAGGTACCGCAGCGTCGTTGGGCTACTACGGGATGAACCCCTGCCATGACAAGGCGACATAGTTTCGGGACGCGTCGGCCTTCCTCCACGGTCGTCCTGTGGTACAAACGGGCTTCTCCTTTCACCGTCTACCTTGGGGGAGGCTCACAACTACCTTAGCTACTAAAATCTCGGCGGAATGAGCCACCTGACACGAAAAGTATGCCAGACGCTGTTCGAGCCTCGCCCTTCGATGGCTCCGGGAGTTCCTGCATGGCATTCTCGCGAGACCACCGTCGTCACAAACGAGCACCGAGACCTAATTCTTCAAGGTTCGCAATCTCCTCTTAGACTCTCTCTTAGTCAATTGGTGGACAAGGCCCTACCACATTTGATTACCCTTTGCTCAGAGCCACCACCTGGTCGAGACCGGCTCTGCGATCGAGCTATGGAGCGTCGCTACCTGGCTCCCCAGAGGGTGGGTTCACATGTGACCACCGAAGAGGCCCTTCAACCTCATACACGACTTCCGTTATCCGTGGCCGCCGGACTCATTGCCTCTCGGTATTGGATCTCTCGAGGAGGCTGTGCTTCGTCCTTGTAATCTAAAGTTTTTGCAAGGGGCCACCAGGTGGGTCAGCTAGTATTAAATTATTAGAATTACTTTCAAAGTTGTGAATTATTTTCTGCAGATGCGTTGAGATTACAAATTTTACAAATGTACATTTCTCATTCTTATAAAAAATAAAATCCACACGTAAAATCATTAAAAAATAACTTTATTTATTTCATTGTAAAGAATCCGTGAAAGCTCAAAGATTACACGGAAAGGCGGAAATGCATTTCAAAATACTGTGACCATTGTGAAAGATAAATTTGGATTATGCTTTATTTCCTTTTCAGTCACTAGCGGCGATTTAAAATTCAAGAGATTATTCTATTCAGAAAAGTATCAAGTCTAAGTAAAGCTCTTCTAAATTCTGAAAGACTGATCTTAAAATGCAGAAATAGGCTTATCTAATGTCAAAGCATCTTACTTGTAAATTTTATAAATTATCTTATAAGATACGCTTTGTAAGCTATGAAACAATCAGGAAGTATACATAAAAATCTTAACATGAAAAAAGGAAAGTTATAACTAATTTAAATATTAGAGAGGAGAGTTTAAAAGTAAATTTAAGCCCTAATGTTTGGACATTGAATTATATTAGGAAATTATATTATATTTAATTATAATTAAACAATTATTCAGTAATGTCAAGTCTATCAAATTGCGTCGAACTAATGGAAATTTTGCATTCAAATCTACAGATTAAGATATCATTTTTTCTAAAAATATACAGAATATTGATTTAAACTTTACAAAATCACAAATTATTATTTAAATATCTGATATCAATTTCATTCGTGTCTCTTCTAGAGGATTTTACTGTTGAAGATCATTTAAAACATCGGTGTAAAAAAAAAGGGAATTTTCGAAAATAATGCAAACGAATAAATGTATTCACTTGATTTAAAACTAGAACATAGTAATTGCTGCACATTTCTTGCTTTGCCGGCGTACCGATGTACTTTCGTCCGTTGCTTTCATTCTGATAATTGTATAATCATTGCGAATCTTCAGTCTACTCGGTTGATGTTGGAATCATTCAGCGCTGTACGTATAACTAAACTTCTCCAAAGCAGTCGTCTATTTTCTTTAAACTATTTCTCGTTCTAAAAGAATTCCAACAACAGTAAAAATATAACAACAGTTTTCAAAGAAAACAGGTAGATAACGTATACATATGAAACGTTATCTCGTAAGAAAAGAGTGGTTCTGGTATTTGACATCATAAGATATCTCTATGGCTCCGTGCAAACGCTCGTTTTGCCATCATTCTACATTTTTCTTGGAAATCTTTTGTTCTGGACCCTTCTGCGGTTTATTCACAAAAGGGTGAGGAGATAAGGAGCTCAACTGCACTTGACGGAAGGCTCCTTTTTTGCAGGACATCAGTCCCTTTCCTTTTAAAGTCATTAAAGATCAAAAACACCGCGTGACCACAAGAAAAGACGCCAATACTGATAAAAGTTAGAAGGATGATGTATTCGCACCTTAAGACTCCATTCAGAAAAAAAGGGCTACTTGTCATGGTAAAGCACTAATATGTGGTTTTGTACAAAAGTAAGGGGAATTCAACAATGGGTTCAACAAAGAAAAAGAGATAAAGAAATAAGATCGAACTTCTCCCTTTTGGTTGATGTTGCAGGGCATCCAGCACTTTCCCTGTAAAGCCATAAAAGATGAAAAACGCCGCGTAACCACAAGAAAGGCCACGTGACCGCGAGTAGACTGATACGTCTATCTGGAGCTTAAAGGGAGGTGGTTTCTTTTTTGACATCTTTATCATTTTTGGTATAAACAAAATTTTCTCTTTTTGTATTTTTTTTTTTTTTTACATCAAAGTAGTTTATTATATTTCTTTTAGTCTTACCTATTTTTATGAAAATGCAAAGTTATTATTAAAGCCATGAAATGATTATAAATTCCAAAATATGGAATACCGCAACGTTTGGCATTCCTGATTTTATGCCATACGCACAAATAATTCACTGTTGGAGAAAGCAAGAACAAAATATGTTTGAAATGTGATACTTTCAAAGTACTAATAAAGAAAGAGAAACAACATTGTCCACTTATTTTGTTCATAAGAAGTTCTGCTTTCACCCTCTCCGTGCAGGAGTGAAGTGCAGCAACACAATCACTTTTGAATTCATTATATAAAAATAAACTATCTACCCTATATATATAAAATCCTAATGAAACGAATTTATGAAACGATTCTATGAAACGACTAATTAAACAACTGATTATGTTTCACGGCGATTCCTCCTAAAATATGGAATACTTTGCGATGAAATTAACACCAAAAATCGGTATTGATCCGCAGATCTCAAAACTGGTATTAGAATTTTTAAATTCGAAATAGTTTTCGAAATATTAATTTTTTTCTAATTTTAAATACTTTTTTCTAATGATGGAAACTCAAATTTTAATCATAACAGATATATATATATATTTTATATTTTAGTAAAGGTTATTATTTTAAACTCATTTGGCGACCAGTTTGGCCTCCCTTAAATGTATGCTAAAAACAATGCTTTTTTTTATTATTATTTCATTATAATTTTATTTGATACAAAGCTTTCATTTAAAACTGAAAAGTTTAAAATTAATGACTTTCACTTCTTTCTTTTTTTTTTTAAAACGAAACGAAAAGAAAAATATTAGGCGCAGATGTCATATACGCACCGGGATACCTAAATGGCCCCAAAATGGCGTTATTTTGCCCGACGTGGTAAGCCGGCTATTGTTGCTTATTTATTAATAAATGTTTACTTACATTTATTTTTTTATGTTGTAAATTGTTTTGTTCTACAGCTATTAATTGATTTTTTCTTTATTTATTGTTATTTCATCTTAAAAATAATAGAAAATAATTTAAAAATACATATGTAACTGGTATTCGAAAACGATAATTTCGCCAAAATGTCGTAAAAAAAAATCCCGCCAAACCCGATTAAATAATGCAACAAATCCTGACATTTAATTTCAAATTCAAAGCAAAGTTTTAATGGTACTACTTACAAGGGAACCACTTTTGGTGTTGCTCGCACCTAGCATCGAGACCTGGTGCATTTTGTAGCCCTATGCATAAAAGTTAGAGAACCAATAAAATTTCTCTAATCAAATCATATTCTATATACTTTTTTTATACTTTTATTTTTTTTATTATTACATTTTTATTTGTTTATTTCACGCAAAAGTGAGTAAAGTCGCCAAATATGGCGCTACATTTTTTTTTCACCCGCTTTATCCGGGTAGTGAATGTACAGTACAGAAAAATATCAGATTCCCATTTGTTTGATAATAATTGATAGTATAAGAAACAAGAATATGGTTTTTTCTTTTTTTTTTCTATGCAGACGATAAATATATAAATAGTAAATATATTTCTATAAAAGCTTTCAAGATCATTGAAAACTATTTTTTAATGAAATACAAAATAAGCAAACTATTTTCTTTTGAAATCAAATGGAATACAGTTTCTAATGTTTAAAATGAAATGTTGCTGTATTAAATGGTCCTTTGGTAAAAATAATCATAAAGAAAATTAATATTTTTACACAATTTAGAAAAATTACTGTGGCTAATTAGGCCGGACACTACAATTTCTAGTGAAGTTCCTCTCCTCATAGAAAACAAACAGCCATGACATTTGGTTAGGGTTGCAGGATAGCTCTACGTTTGAAAAAAAGTCGCCAACCTTTTCCCGCCAAAAATGTTAATATAGTGTTGCAAGTTGTCAAAATCAAATTCGTGGGTTTTTGAGGGAATTTTTAAACTTTTTCAATATTTTATACTTATTATTAACTAATTTTCATTTTTTAATTCTTTTCTTTAAAAAATTTCAATGTTCATAGTCCGATAAGTGGTCTCGAAAATTGCATTTTCAGAAAGTTATGCTG